>JBBBVM010000928.1:0-2405000 GCA_037355625.1 Petunia x hybrida
CACATATTGTAGCTCCTCACCACAACTAATTATGGGTAACAACACCTCTATTTATAAGTAGCAAACAAGACCAACTTTGACTAGAACTAGAAAACCTATTCTAATATGGTTTAACCAAAACTCAACTAGACATGAATTAAATAAACTACCAAATACGAAATTCTAAACTACTTGGGAATACTAATCTTGGTTTAATTCCAACATAGCCTCCCTTAAACCAACATCTTCAAACTTAATCATACCGTGTGTAATATCAAGTCTTGTGGAACTCAACCACCTTAAACTTTGCATCAATTCTCTAAAATATGTAGCATCAACAAAATTACGAGTACCATCTTTAGTCAACTTCAAATTCTTTTTAACCAGGGGCAATCTTGATTTAGTTTTGTCCATGCTAAACAACATCTTCAAAATATCACCAACATATTTTTTCTTTTACTTGAAATTCTTACAAATTAGACTTGCCTCAAAACGATCTACTTCTTCAATCAATTTGTATTTGGTTTTGTAAATACATTCAACTCCAATTAAACTTCTTGTAGGTGGTGGATCAAGCACTTCACCGCTAATGAACCACTTCTCGTGTCACTCAAATTGTGTAATGTCGCCTAATGACTCAAATTTAATCACATCTTCAAAAATCTTGCACTTACTTATTAATTCTAGACCTTCAGCTATTTCTACCCCAATCTCTGGTTGATCATCAGAAATATTCGCTTGATGAACAATGCTTATTCCATTACTCAGTTCATCTTGACCGCCAAATAGTTTTTCTTGTGGAACACCATCCTCTTTCGCAAGAATACTACTTTCGACCAAATCTTCCTTTTCAGCTATCCCATGACTTATTGCAGCATCAAATTGTATATTCTCAGAATCCACATTGTTTTCGGCAACTTCTAGACCAAAGCAATGATTCTCTTTATCTCCACATAGTTTCTCCTCTACTCCTATAATATGATCTATTTGTGCTATTTCTGTCAAATTAGAACTCTCTTCCCCTTCATCCTTTTCTTGCGATGTCTCGTCCATTATCTCATCTTTCTGTTCCTTTAGGGACATCTCATATGTCACCAATTCACATTCTAGATTTTCAAGACTCAACGTGCTTAGATCCTTGGTAGCCTTAAGCATCGACTTCTTAGTGTGAAAATTCATATTGAGAGACTGCAATAATTTTCCAACAACTTCAACTTCTTCTAATACTTGTCCATTGGTCTTTAGACCATCAACAATTTCTGCAATTTTTGCAAAAAATTCTTTAACAGACTCTGTTGGTCTCATCTGAGCCAACTCATATTCTCTTCTAAATTTTTGTAGTTTTTCCTTCTTGATTTCTGCAACATCCCGATATGAATTCACCAAGATTTTCCAAGTTTCCTTTGATGACTTTGCATGCAAAATTTTGTCATGTACATGCACTTCAACCTTGATGCCAAGATAGTAACGTACCTTGTAATCCAAGTGAATATTTTTCTTCAACTTTTCAGCCGCTTCATCTGCTAGTATGGTGCCTTCTGGTGGTTCCACGAATCCTTCATCAACGATGGACCATAATCCAATATTATTTAAAAACTCCTTCATCTGTTGATACCAATTCTTAAAATTTTTACTTTTGCCATCAAATACAAAAATGGGACAATGATAAATCAACGGCTCTTCCATATATAATTTTTTTCATAGGATCTCACACAGGCTAGGATTCACACAGGCTCTGATACCAATTTGAAGGAACTCAAATACCGAAAAAGTATTTTACTAATAGAACTATAGAGAGAAAGTTGGAGCCTTTGCTCTATCACTAATAAACTCACCGCAGCTTACCACATATTGTAGCTCCTCACCACATATTGTAGCTCCTCACCACAAGTAATTATGGGTAACAACACCTCTATTTATAAGTAGAAAATAAGACCAACTTTGACTAGAACTAGAAAACCTATTCTAAAAACTCAACTAGACATGAATTAAATAAACTATCAAATACCAAATCCTAAACTACTTGGGAATACTAATCTTGGTTTAATTCCAACATAAATTCTCTCTCGCGCACACACACACTCTCTCTTTCATTCTCCTTTTTTGCTAAAGTAAATTACCGCTTGTACATTTTCCTTAATTCTGTCAAATAAATAAATCTAAATTTCAATCCTCGCTTGGACGTAATGCATAATCATCCGTATTTACAGTTAAATAAGTTTAACTATTGATTCAGTTATACTACACGACAATATCGTAGCTAAGTTATTCACTAGTCATCTCGTTGATTAGTTTTTAGTATTATATTTGCGAGTATCTATAAATGCTTCTTCATGTATTAAAAGTTCCTTTTTAAAATATTATCTGAAACAGGCACAAAGCATAGGTATTTAATTAATACTCCGAAATATTTGAAAGAAATTGGAAAGTACCTTTTGCTCGTCAATTATTTTGCACTTTCCAGTTTCAAAATAATTGAATTACCTATTTTTTCAGAAAAGAAAAAAATCTTCTGAAAAAAATCACCCGTACTACATCTTCAAAATAAAAAATCACATAACATTTAGAGTGTTTGAAACTTAAAACTATTGAAGCTTCTCATGTGATTGCCACATTTGATATATTTGAAAATACAAAAGAAGGTAAAATCACAAATTGAAATAACTATTGCGGAATCCTGAAGAAACTGAAGTTCTAGATAAGAGCAAGACCATATATATATTGCCAGAGATGGATGAGAACTTATTTTCACATGATGACAAAGAAGGCATTTTAGTTCCATTCCGAGGAGTGATGGCCCATAAATAAAGCCTACTATATAATTCAAGTTGGACAACAATAAGTTAGTTTAATAGTCCCCTATTGACTCAGCAGCACACGAGAGGCTTCTTTGTTTTATTGTCCCATTAGATTTGCGCGTGTGTGTGTGTGTGTGTGTGTGTGTTTTGTCTGTGGTGTGTGTAGTTGTGAACGTGTCCCAACACTATCTGCGCTAATGATCGACGCTAGGTGGGTTTGACCCACCAAGGGTGTTTACTAAGCTCATCTTTGATTAAAGTAGAGGTGTCAAATATTTCGGTTTGACTGGTTGTTTTGAAACTTTTGTACTATTACAAATTTTGGTTAGTATAATATGTATAACCAAAATTTGAATTTTTAAAACTCTCCAAATCATATTGATTTCTCTTTGGTTTCGATACGGTTCGATTAATTTTTGGTATTTTTTAAAAATATCGTCTAAAACAACCATATAAAAAAGTTATATTTTTGACATACAAAACAACAACATTGAAAAATATTTATCTCTTTCATTGCAAAAGCGGCTCATACGGTTTTAGTGAGTAAACCAAAATATAAATTTCATCGTACTTACTGTAAACAATATTAAACCAACAATGATATCACATTCAACTGAATATTCTGCGATGGGTGCCTGAAATGATTAATATCTGGTTTGAAGCACTCTGAAGTACCAAGTCTCGAAACAACATTATGAGAGAGTGAGTAAGAATAAATAAATAAAAATATAGACTATCATTTACATTATTTCGAATGTATAACTCACATTTGTTTAAATTTTCAAAAAGATATTTGATTATAATATAATATTCTATTGCTAAATTTTAAAATAAACTAAACTCGACATGAATCAATAAAGACATTAAACCTTCACTTAAAGTGAACAAAAATTACAAAACAAACGAACATGGTTTGTGAAGACCTTCTACAATAAATCTGTCACTTCTGCAAGAACTAGGTTAAAAGAAGTTTGGAATGTAAATTTGGCGAAAGCACTATATCATTGAAGGATGTTAATTTCGACTTTCAACAATAGTACTAGTGCTATTCCACTAGGTTAGAATGTTGGGCATAACTGATTTCACCCCAACAAAGAAAAAATTATGTTTTGTTGTTTTTAGACTTAATTAAATTGTATATAGTTATCCATATAAGTGCAGGTGAATCCTACCTGAAAACTTGAAATTGTTGCTCGGACGAGTTTTGACTTGAAAGTTAAAACTGCTTCTCATTATATAGGTGAGTCCTATTTGAAAACTAGAAATTGCCGCTCGGGTGGGCTTTGATTTGAAAATTGAAATTATCGTTCAGGCGAGCATTGACTTGAAACTTGAATATAGTGCTCATTGTGTAGGTGAGTTCTTCTTGAAATTGCCGCTTGTACGGGCTTTGACTTGAAAGTTGAAACTGCTGCTCATTGTGTTGATGAGTCCTAGCTAAAAAATTGAAATTATTGCTCGGGCGGGCTTTGACTTGAAAGTTAAAATTGCCGCTCGGGCAGGCTTTGACTTGAAAGTTGAAACTGCTTCTCATTGTTTAGTTGAGTCCTATTTGAAAACTAGAAATTGCCGCTCAGGCGGGCTTTGACTTGAAAATTAAAATTGTCGTTCAGGCGAGCATCGACTTGAAACTTGAATCTGGTGCTCATTGTGTAGGTGACTTCTACTTAAAATTGCCGCTTGGGCTTTGACTTGAAAGTTGAAGCTGCTGCTCGTTGTGTGGGTGAGTCCTATTTAAAATCGATGCTCGGGCGGGCGTTGTCTTGAAAATTAAAATGTTGCTCATTGTGTAGGTAAATCCTATTTGAAATCTTAAAATTTCCGCTCGGGCGGGCTTCGACTTGAAAATTGAAATTGGTGTTCATGTTTGAGCGGGACTTGACTTGAAAATTTAGTTTCATCTTGAAATCTGCCCATTCTTTGATGATCTTTTTGACGGTACACTCTTTGGCGTGTCATTCTTGCTATCGAGATGCGATGTTGGGCTCCAATTATCAAGGTTGGTCATGACTTGCTCCAATACAACTATGACACTTGTAAACACGGTTTTCAAAACTTTCTTCGCTCGTTTCGATGCTGGTGAACAAAAATCGAAAGGATTTTGAAATAGAGACTATCAGGCGGAAATAGATGAAGCTTCAGAACAGAGACTTTGAATTAAATGAAGTCCCTTCTACAGGGGAAGAAAATGACTTGGAAGTAAAATGAAAACCTCAATAAACATAACATGCATCTTGGCATAAACTCCTAATCTTTACACACGGTCAATCCTTGATTTTGCCTCTGGTTTGGCAGTCTTTCTTAATCCGAACTTGATGACCAAACTAATGACCCTTATTCGATCAGTAGTGCCCCTGGGGTTTTCACCAACTAGTCTCTCTCTTTATTCTTTTACCTTACTATTTTCTTGCAGTGCCCTTTCAGATTTTCATCGACAAGACTTTATTTTTTCTTTATTTTTTATTTTTTTATTTTTTCCGCTTTTTCCCCATCGACGTCCCATCTTTCCTTGCTGGTTGACCTCATCTTTCCTCATTTCTCAATCTTGATTTCCTTAAAGATTTTCTTCTTTAACGATCAACGTGCTCCCATATTCTGATTGCGATTGATGACAAATAAATGAGACTTCACAATGCAAAACTTCTCCCTTGACACCATACACGGCTTGGTATTCTCAATGATCAGTCAGAAGGGTCATTGTTTTTACCGTTGCATGGTTAGGCTAGAAAGAGAAGGGTTCAACATAAAGCTCAAAAACATCTCATGAGACGACTTAGTGAACATTACAACCTTTCAAATCTCCGCTTTTAAAAATGAAACAAACATCTGCCCTAGTTTAGGCAAATGAGAGAGCTTTTGAGTTTTTTTCTCTTGGTATAAAACTAGTATGAAAGTATCTCATGAGACAACTTGGAAAATGTTACAACCCTTGGAATCATTTCTTCTAAAAATAAAAAAAAATTTAGCCCCACTTTAGATGAAACTAGGGACTTTTCCCTTATTTTGATTTTTTTTCACATATATGAAAACATAGCGGAATATTGAGGTTTTCCCTAGGATGAACACAAAGAAAATAAGAGAATATTGAATTTCTCCTGCTATGAACATAAAGAAAATAAAATACATATTCAATTTTTCCTTTTTCTTAAAAAAATAAAACCTAAACTTCTGCCACAGTTTAGGATAAACTAAGGCCTTTTGTTTTTCATTATATAGGTCGCAAACTTAGAGGCAAGTTTTGTATTAATGTAGAATATTTTCCTGTTCTGACCGCACCTGAATGGTTGCCTATGTATCATTTTGAGAGGAATTAGGTCGGTCGTAGCTCTACCTAAGGTAGATTTGTTGTTGTTTCTTTTGATTTTTTCCTTTTTTTTCTCTCTCTTCCATTTTTCAATTTAAATACATTATTCCAAAGGAGGGTAGGCCAAATCAAAATAGAACGCTCAAAAGAACCGATAAAAGATATAATGTTTGGATAGCTTAAATGAAAGTCGTTCGTCATCCCAACATGAGAATGTCTCGCACAAATATGCAATAAATGAGTCGACCTAGAGTCGAACATAGATTGGACTTGATCCACTGGTATCCTTGATTTTGCTTCAACAACGATCCTCAAAATAGTATTATAAACTCGGTCGTGCACGATGTGGACTTCCCACATACTTCCCTCATAAGATGATTATTGATTAATTCTTAATTATTTTCACTCTCTCTGTTACATCCCTCCTTGCAACACAATTTCAGACTACGGGTTAGGATGAAGACATGATGTCATGCGCATGTCATGTTATTATGGCCGACAAAACATAAGAACAACAAACTAAGAAAACGACATAAAAGAATAAATAAGTAATGTTGAGACAAGAACATCTCACCTTTCATTAAATTTTAAAGATAGAAGGGTTTGAACATCAAAATATGCAAAATAAATGCATTTGGGTTACAACCCTTAAAATAACCAAATGCACAGAAATATTAACAAAATAAACTACAGTGCTTCCCAGTCATTAGTTGCAAGTCAGGGCTGGCGTACTGCACCTATGCATCATGGACTGGCAATTGGTTATGATTGATATTTGTTGCATCTAGACCTACGCCTTGGATCTGATCATTAAGCACATTGACGAGTATGGTCCACCTTTGCCATTAGAAGCACATTTCCAACGATTGGCTTAAGCATGTCTAAGTCCTGGAGTTTCTGGAAAAGGCTGAAGTAAGATCCCTAATTGGTGTGAACATATTCTTTTCCTCTTGTCGCAACTTCCGACAATTAGCACTTGGGCCAAAAATAGGACGCCCTCTTAGCCGGTAAAGAAGATTTGATGGAGCTTGGAAATGATTATGTGGACCTTGGTGAGTGTTGTGTATTGACTGTGGGGCTGGTGCGCGCTATTGTGGGTAGAAAGGTGCTAAAGCATATGGCTGCGCTATATGGGCTGAGTATTGAGGTTGAGTAGTGTTGTACTGTGGAATTTGTGGGGGTATTAATGTTGTGGAGGGTGTATTTGTGGGGCTTGAGATGAGAGAGGCTGATTGTTTCGTCCCTCAGTCCTTCCTTTGGAACCCAACCCTACCATGGCCACATCATCATTCTTTTCTTCCCAAAACCTCCAGTTCCAGTCTACACTACCTGTGTGGTTGGTCTCAGTGTTGTATGACTCACAATCTTGCCATCTTTATCTCTATTTTCTATCATTTCTCCCATCTTGACAACCTCGTTAAATGGATTTTCCAGAGCGGGAATTAGTGCACAATAAAATGCCCCATCTTTAGCTTCTACGAACAACTTAACCATGCCTTTGTCTGGTATTGAGGAGCTCACTCGAGTGGCCTGCTCATACCATCTGAGGGCATATTCCGTGAAGCTTTTACTTGGCTTCTTTTTTATCACATCCAAAGAGGATTTGTCAGGCACAATTTCGATGTGATATATGTACTGGTCGTAGAATGCCTTTGCCATGTCATCGAATGTTGTCCATTTGGTGTGGTTCTGTCAGTATGTTATGTATGTCAGCTTATGTTAGCCATGCCAGCTTTTTGCATTGCATAATTCTTATCAGTTAGGTTTATGCTTATTCCGATTATCAATTATATTCATGGTTAGCAGATTATCAGCAGGATTAGTGATGATCAACACTTAGTGATGGTCATCCGTCTCGGCCCTAGGTTGGGTCGTGACACCTATCCCCCTCTTTGAGCCACAAGTGTTGAACCCCAAAAATTACCTTTTCTTAAAGAAAAGACAAGTTTCGGGTATATTTGAACAAAATGGGATTCCAAAGGGTTTTCTTTGGAGTCGCCACCTAATTTAAAGATTATTAGGAACCTAAGTTAACTAAAGAGTGCAATTTAATCTTTAGTTAAAAGAAAATTAAATTAAGAGATTCTAGGTAAGTGGTTCTATTGAATTCGAAAGAAGGTCCCTAGCGGGATCGGAGCACTTTCGAAAATCCGCTAAATGCGGTTAATCCGGCGGTTTTCACGAATTTGTTAAGGATGATAAGTATATAAAGCTAATTTTATATAAGGATAATAGGAATAATATAAATAAGATAAGATTTTAATTATGCCGATACTTAGATAAATAGATGACCCAATTTAAGATTAATTAAATGGATAATGAAATAATGATCAATTGATTAATTAATAGAATGAGTAAAGGTTAAATGAAGTTAGATAATTAAGTAAAACAAACTAGATAAATAATTGGATAATAATAAAGGATTAATTAATTGATTGAATAAATAGAAAAAATAAATAAGCAAATAAATAACTTAATTAAATAAATGAATACTTATCAATTTTAATTAAATAAAGGAGTAAATGAATAATAATTGATTAATTAAATAAATAAATAAATATTCAATTGATTAAATAAATAAATGATTAATTGAAATTAAATAAATTAGATTAAGTAAATAAATAAATAATGGATTAAAATTTAATTAATTAACTAAATAAATAAATTATATTAAATAAATAAATAATTGAATATTAATATAATCAATAAATAAATAATTCAAATGCAAATTATGACGAAAGTACGATTTTAATCGAATTTTATTTGCACTCATTAATTGACAAATGATTCTAAACATCCATAAATAAATTGGCGATTCGCAAAGAAATGATACAAACTATTCATATAAAAATAATTTAAGTGATTTACAATAGTTATTCACAATTCAAATCTCATTTCTATCCTACCGGGCTACTAATCCGGTCTATGGGGAAATCCTATGCATTTTCTAAGGGAGCGGGGAAAGATGGAGTTTAGAAGATAGAACCCGGAAGCGCAAACTCAATCATTGAGCCTTGGACTTAGTGATTTTCATTTTTTTTCTTTCTTTTACATTTTTTGGGGATATCAAGTCCCGAAAATGTGGAGCGGATCAAATAACTCCCGAATGCACGCCATCCCAGTTTGCGAGTTTAGATCAAACTCGTCCCAAGCGTTTATGCAAAGAAAGGAAGACAAAGATAAGTAAATGTAAAATGAAACAGTTTAAATAAACCAAACTAGCAAATTCAGTACTTAACTAAGAAACAAGTGATATATGACGCAGATTAAAGTTCATTCTTAATTTTCTGCCGCTTCTAAGAATTGTATACAAGAACAAAGTAGTAGTGGAAACTTGCGCATATTACAAGTTTATTTGTTAACGTGCATATAAACATGGACACACTTCAAATTTCTTTAACTCCTGATGTCCAACATGAAAGGCCAGACATTCCAAAGTACTCTAATTTATGCAAACTATGCATGCATCTTCATGTTATACTGTGTAGTTTCATTGACTAACTGATAGGATGATGTTGACTAATTTTCTACAGGTGTAGAGATACATATAAAAAGGATTCCCAGGCAGTGAATTGAACAGAACTGATCATTTGCAAATTCATGTTGGAAAAAAAAGAAAAAAAATAAAGCTTACTTCAGTTATGTAAAATATGTACAAGAACTATCTAATTTCAGGGGAAGAACATGGAAAGAGCTGCAGATACATATCCATATACAATCACCAACTCATGGCTCATTAAACAACTAGATAGGGATCAAAACTGAAAAAAAAATATTAGAGTTCATACAGGACGACAAAGGGGATGGACTGATATTGAAATCAACCCTCTCAAAAAAAGGACTTGCATTTCACAAAGAACTAGGGAGGGAATTTGACTCCAGGAATAACCAGGCCTCAAATACCAACCCCAAAACATCTAGACACAGAACCAGGATCTGCAGAGACAAACTGAACTAATCCTAGCCCACTGCGCCCACCAGACTTCACTCCCTAAACCTCACCACAGATGCCCTGAGAATTCCAGACAAACAGGGGCCTTGAAGCACCCTTCAAGCAGCCAGAAATAACAACAAACTCACTATAAACTTCCCCACTCACTTACAGCTAAACAAGAACTAAATTAGACTCCCTAAGCCAACCTGCTACACATACATCAGACCTCCCTCACACACACATAAACACTCTCCCCGAACTCAAATCTAACTCATAGAAAACAGAAACAACATCATGTCTTCAGACACCTAGAGACAATCAACAAATACAACCAGAACTATGAATTCCAACCATTTAGATTTATTAAATCCTCAATAAGTAGCAGTATAGATTGAAAAACATTTCTTTAGCCTAAAGATCATAACTTTTGAGCAAAAATAACTTAAATATCTCCTTTTCATTTGAAACAATCAAAAGGTTAAAACTAAATCCGTAAACATAAATTAAAGATTCAAACTATATCACTTATTCTAAGTGCTATTCTATAAATTCAGCTTCATTCACTTTTATTGACCAAAATATAGTTTCATTTCAAGCTCTATAATATGAACTACACATTTTACTAGTTTTCATAGAGAAACAAGCATCACTATACCATTAAAACATTAGAAAAATACAAACAGTCAACAAAAGAACTTGTAGAAGGATGCGGATCTGACCTGCTTTGGTGCAGTGAACAGGGCTTAAACTGAAGCGACACAGCTGGAAACGACTCGATGACTCGAATGAGCGAAGCGACGACACGAAAACAGGGATATCAACTCTAGAAATCAAAACTAGAAACAAAACTATATCCACTGTATATAAAAGTCCATCAGAGACTAAAAATTTGTGTTATCTTTCCCTTAGTGCCGTTTCTTAAAATGTCTCCCCCCCTTCTTATCCAAAACTGGAACCCACGAATTTATACTAGAAAAATTTAGGGTTTACCTTCGAACGAAATTCCAACCTACTCCCTCCTTATTCTATCAATCCCTTGTGAGATAAGGGTGAGAAGGGTAAAACTACACCTCTCTCATCCTTATCTCCAAGAGAGAGATCAAGGGCTTGGAATTGCTTGAATTTGAAATGAATGGACAGGATTACAGATTCGTTGTACTGATGGGGGACCAAATCGTACAATTTTTGGACGGATTAGTGGAGTTTGAGTCCAATCGCGGGTCAAGGAGAAAGGAAACGGTTTGAAATTTGGGAGATGGGTTGGGGAATTGGGTAATCTGATGGGGAAAGAACACGCATGTTTTGTGTTGTGTGTATGTATATAATGCTTTACGCATATAGGCTAGAATTCAGGTCTAAGTGCAAAATTAACCTGTTTTAGGTTTAAGCTAATTAAAGCATAGGCAATTGCACGGGGTAGGCTAGAATTAGGCTACATCTACACATTCGGCCTCTTTTCTTCAAAATTAATTGATTTTCTTTGATTTTTATTATTATTTTTTATTATTTTCTTTTTTTAATTAATTTCAAATTTACCATTAATTATAAAATATCGCAATAATTATTAATTTTAAGAAAATTTCGAGACAAAATTGGGTGTCAACAGCTGCCCCTCTTTACCCGGAAAAGGATGAAAGAGTTTTTAGGGTAAAGAAGTTGACGATAAACCAATTTTGTCCCAATAAAACCAAGACTTTTGATTCCAAGGACCAAAAGGCAAGGCTTATGGATATGGCCGAACTCCAGTTTCCGAGTTGCCTACATATCTCGGGCTGAAAGAGAATCAGGCCATATGTAGTTCAACGACACTTAGATACGAAGACTCGCACGATTAGCAGAAAAGGACGCACGAATAGGGAAGAGACCAAACTGACACCCTAATCTGAAATGGAAGATTAGGATAGACTTGCTTGTTCGAGTGCGATTCTTCAGATCCTCATTGACGAGTCTAGCTCATATCAACGATTGCCCCAGTTCACTGCTAAGAAAAAGTTCCACGTTTTGCTCCAAATGCTGCTGCGGTATTGCCAAAATTCTGTAAAGATTTAACAAACGATAAGCGAGTAACTGCTAATAAACTATAATAATTGGAATAAGAAATAAATAAAGGGGTCATATAAAATTGTAATGCTGGTTGTGATGCCATCAACAAGTTCCTCTCTCGATCAACTGACAAGGTGCTCTGCCCGGAGAACCTCTAGGCTGATCATTATTCTGAAACGGTAAAGTGAAATAATAAGTAAAGCGGGAAAGAATTTGTGCAATGCAAGGCTTTCATAAGATAAGTTGACTAATGAGACATAGTGTCTCAAGTCGAATCGCCTATCTTTATCATCTACTTCAATTATAACATGCCAATATTGCAAGACAACCGACATCGCGAAACACTCCGAAAGCGGTGCTTCAGCCAACTTGTCTTAGACTAACAATCTACTTTAAATATAACATGCCAACATTGCAAGACAACCGACATCGCGAAACACGCCGAAAGCAGTGTTCCAGCCGACTTGTCTTAAACTTTCAATCTACTTTAAATATAAAATGCTAATATTGCAAGACAACCGACATCGCGAAACACTCTGAAAGTGGTGTTCCAGCCGACTTGTCTTAAACTATCAATAAATGCCAATATTGCAAGACAACCGACATCGCGAAATACTCCGAAAGTGGTGTTCCAGCCGACTTATCTTAAACTATCAATAAATGCCAATATTGCAAGACAACCGACATCGCGAAACACTCCGAAAGTGGTGTTCCAGCCGACTTGTCTTAAACTATCAATAAATGCCAATATTGCAAGACAACCGACATCGCGAAACACTCCGAAAGTGGTGTTCCAGCCGACTTGCCCATCAATATCGCGCGGTAAATTCTATAATAATGTTAAGATTTGAGAAAAGAAAAGTGCCGCCTTTTCGGCAATAATCCAATGACAAAGCATAATGCTTTAAATCATGAAGGGGTAGTCTACAATGCAATCTCAGAATGTGCTCCATTTAATTGATAAAGCAATGAGGCGTCGGGTCATGAAGCATCCAACGTCCTAGCGCAATTTGAAAAAAAAAAACCTGCATATCCTATTTACAGGTGGATGAACCCGAATTGTTCATTTATAAGGCGAACGGGCCCAAAACGTTCATTTATAAAGCGAACGAGCCCAAAACGTTCAATTATAAGATGAACGAGCCCAAATCATAAAATAAAGCAAAAGACACAATATTCATTCAAACTTAGCAATATCTGCAAATCACAACAATGGAATTTTAGTGAATGTTCTCATAGAGGAATAGAAATGAAACTAATATTTTAACAATTGCGAGAATTATAGGAAGGAGAAATGCCGCCTTTTGGCAATAAACCGTGATAAAGCGTAATGCTTTAATTATCTAGTGGCAATCTGCAATGTGGTCTTGAACTGTGCTCCAATCATTTGATAAAGCAAATGAGACGTCCAGTCTTGAAGCACCCAATGTTCCAAAATGACTTGAAGTAAATCTGCATATCCGATTTACGGGTGGATGAACCCGGATTGTTCATTTTTTAAGCGAACGGGCCCAAAACATTCATTTATAAGGCGAACGAGCCCAAAACGTTCGAATATAAGGTGAACGAGCCTAAATTTGATAACAGCCTGCGAAACAAAGTTGCAAATTGGATTAATTAAGGCAAGATAATACAAAACCAATAAGCAAAGCTGGGTCATGTTGCTTGTATTGATAGTGCTGCAAAGCGTTGAATGCTGTCTCCAGTTCATATTGAATCTGATGTTCAATTCCTGCAAATTTAAAGTAAATGCATTAAAAAACGAGTGAATAATAAAGCAAAGGCTATAATGAAAAAGAAAGAAATAGATTTGCGCTGCATATGCGACAAGCCGAATAATCTCCGAGAAACTGATGGTCGCTAGTTCTCCTTATTCTTCCATTTTGTGGAATTCCTGCGCTCAAAGAAAAGGTCATGAGTTTTAAAAACTGTATGAAGCCTTAGTGATTTGCTTTGCTCCTCTTGTCTTGATGTTGAATTCTTCGGTAACATGCAAACACATTTTGCTCCTGATTCCAAAGAAAAAGTTGTTAGTTTTTGGACAAATAGTGGCTGGCTTGATTGAACACCTAATGCGGCCTCAAATCTGCATCTTCTTATATGGCACTCAGATGTACTGCTGCTGCATCCATAATTGCTTTTGGCTTGGCTTATTTGGGGAAAATGGATTTTCATTGATTTCGGGATTAAAAGCCCAATTAAAGGGTACAAGATAGTCCATTACATAAAACTTCAAAAGAGTAGGAAAACATAAGATAGTTTGGCAAGGAAATGCCATTTTCAAAAACAAAGTGTTGTCATTTGATCTTCTTGCTAAGCTTCACGCTTCCTTTTCAAATGCCTTGGTGCCAATTTTGATGAATCACCTCTGATGATAATCGCATTTGCTGCCGAATGACCATAGTTGCTTGCTTGCTCTTGCTTCACACTTATCTTGCCTTTTTCAATCATATTTTGGATTTTGTGCTTAAGTGCCGAACATTCTTCTGTATCATGGCCTTGAATATTTGAGTGGTATGCACACCTCTTTGATAAATCAAATCCTTGAGGCAGATTCTCAGGAATCCATCCCCTCTTTGCTTGCAATAACCCTTCTGCTTTCAATTTCTCGAATATGTCTGACAATGATTCATATAGAGGAGTGAAAGTACGAGGTCTAAACTTCTTCGTGCTTTGATGACCAGATGGTGCCTGATAAGATCGATGCTGGCGACTTGAATTTTGCATATCATGATTGTAGTGCACTTGCGAAGGCTGAGAGTCTTGAATATTTTCAAGTGCATCAGAACAATTGAAAACTGGCATTGTAGTGTCATAGTCAATTAACCTTCCGGTTTGAAACTTTTCTTCCAAAATCTTTGCATACCGGATTAAACTGGGAAAATCCTTTAAATTGGAAAAAAGTAGCTTTTCGTAAAATATGCCTTCTTGAAGGTCAATGAAAGTTGCTATCAGCTCATCTTCAGGCAATGGAGGATGCATCTTAGAAGCCTATAGCCTCCATCTCACAGCAAATTCTGCAACAGACTCATGCGGCATCTTCTTGATTTTGCGCATATCAATTAGATAAGGATCTCTTACTATGTTGAACTTGTATTGTTCCACAAAGTCTCGAGCCATGTCTTCCCATGTGTGCCATTTGGTAAAATCCTGTTTAGTATACCATGCAAGTGCCATTCCTGATAAACTCTGACTAAATAGTCTCATTAGCAAAGCTTCATTCTTCCCAATTCCGATCAATCTGCCGCAATAATCTTTCAAATGAATGTAGGGATTTCCCTTTCCATCGAAAGTGTTGAGTTTTGGTATGTTGTACCCACGTGGAAGCTCAATATTCGGATGAATGCACAAGTCTTCATAACATAAACTCTTAATGTTCCTAGATCGCAATTTTTTTCTTATGATCTTTCTCAAAATCTGTTCATCCACATTGTGAGGATAAGTTGTCTCAACTTCGTTCTTAGGCAATTCTGGTGAACGCACTATCAATTGATTTGATTGACTCTCCACAACAGGTATAGTGATAAAAGGTGGTTGGTATAAAGTTGCAGCTGGCCAAGCATTTGGATTGGTAAGATATTCTTGTGGGATTTGTGGATATATAGTATGTAAAGGCATTTGGTAATTGGGCATTGTTAAGTAAGGTAGATTGGAGGTAAAGCTTGTATTTGGAAAATGTTTGCTAGTATTGACAAAGTTGACAATCCTATTCCTTTGGACCACTTGTTCTTCAACATCATCATTCTACGCTTGCAAGATACCCATATCAGAACTGGTTGGTCGAAGCTGCTTTGCCATGTTGTTTTGTCCTTGACGCAGATTTTCAGCCATTTCAGTGTTCAATGCTAGCCAACCTTTAACAAATGAATTCTATACATTGAACAAAAGCAAGTTAATATATAAAATGACAATGCCTGCATAAAATTTCAAATGTAAAATAGGCCATTAGGCCGAATGGATGGGACCAAAATCCCGACTCAGCACATGAGTAAAATATTTAAGAGTTCGAAACTCAATAATCAACAAAATTTGATTTTTCAAGACGCGAATTGAGAAAAACAACTTTGAAAGTTTTTACTAAATTAGTATGCGTGCTAGACCATTTTGACACAAATTGCTAAAATAGTCGGCTTATTTTGAACATCAATGCTTTGCTCGACTATCGATTCTTCCTTGCAAAATGACAGTCTGCACCAATCATTGAAACTGCTTCTAATAACGACCAAACCAACGTAATGTCTTCAACTTGCTTTTTGCAAAATTCTGCCCCAGTTATGACTTCAACATTTCAACTTGTTTTGCAAAAACTGCCCCAGTTATGACTTTCAAAACTTCAAACTACTTAATAAAAGCTGGCCTGGTTGCAATCTCCCACGTCTTCTACTTGCTTTGCAAAATTTGCCCCAGTTTCTATCTTTGGGAAAATTAAAATTTAAATACTAAAGGGTCGAGCCCGATGGAGGAGCCTACGTATCCCTCCTTGGGAATCAGACCGTGCGTAGTTCTGCTCACACAAAAGAGAATTTTCAAATGCTGGTGTAACCGAAACTCGATATGAGTTGCCTACACTTCCCGCCTTAGGAAACCGGTTACAGTAGTTTGCTTACATAGAAATAGATTCAAACATTCATAATTTGATATTCTTTCTTTTCTTTCAACAAAACTAACAAAAGAAAATTACAATAGCTACTTCCTAATAATGCAAATAAATTAACTTCTGCTTTTGCAACTCTACTGCTTTTCTGGAACTTGATAGGTGCCTAAATGCCCTTCTTCAAGGAAACTCCCTTTGCATATGGAAAGATTGCGACAAAAGGTTCGCCAGTGCCATTTGTAGGTAGAATTTTGACCTGGCCAGAGTTAATCAAGGTTTCAACTTTCTGCTTAAATAAAGTGCATTCCTCAATAATATGCCCCTGCATCCCTGAATGGTAAGCACAAAATTTTCCCAAATTGTCAGTCTTATGTGACCAATACGGCTTTGATTCTATAGGATGTACCAAATTGAATCCCTTGAGCCTCTCAAACAATCTTGTGTAAGATTCTGGGAGCCGCGTGAATGCGAAAGCAGATCTTTTAGCGCGGTTTGACTGTGAACTTGGATTGACAATTACTTGTGCATTGACACTAGGTACCCCTGCTATGACTGGCAAAGGTTTTGACATGACAGCTTTTCCTTTGTCTTTGGACTGTGCCTCAACCAATTCACACTTTCTCTTGTCCGAAATTATTGCACACGACTCTTCTTGAAGTTCTACAGATTTTCTTTTCAGTGGATTGCCCCTTGCAAAGGTCAGGTTCGGGAGTTCGTACTGCTTGACAAAGTTACGAGCTAAGTCATCCCATGTGAATCGCTTTCCAAGATCTTGTGTCGCAAACCATGTTAAAGCCGGCCCCGCGAGCGTCTTAACAAATAACCTCAACTTGATTCCATTACTTTTTCCAAATATTGCCACCCAATCAGTGAATGCTTTCAAATGATCATGAGGATTTCCTATCCCATCATACACTGGTGGATAAACCATGTCAAGAAACACATTTTCCTTTTCTACTCCACCTAAGCTTGCTTGAGATGGTAGAGCCTTCCCATCTGCCATTGTGCCATTGCTCTCTTTAGCACTGGGAAGCCCTTCCCCGTTGCTTTTCTCATTGGTTGTTTTTTATGAGAAGCCACCAAATTCCTTCTCCAACAGGAATACATGCAAATTAGGGAACTGTTGAGCATCACACTCAAATGCTGGAGCTACTTGCATTGTGGGAGGTGCAACAGTATAGATAGGAGCCACAGGAGCACTTGGTCCTGGGCTTGACACATTTCGCACTGGGTTGCGGGCATCCATGAGCGTGACAACCAATTCAGTAAGGCTATCAAGTCTCTTCTCCAAACTTGCTACAGTTGCTTTGAGCTTGTTAACCTTGTCTTGGTGGGATCCATTATTTCCAGTCAAGTCAATCACAGCAATTTGACGAGCCATATGTCCTGATCTTGATGTTCAAATAATTAACCCTTTAGCAATGCATACCGAATTTAATAAAAATTTATTAAAGATGAAACTGACGGTCAACTTATTCCAAAATGGATAAATTGAGACCGTACTGAAAAGACCCAAAATTTAGAGTAAGGCACTCATTTTGTTAAAGCAAACCAGATGCAAAAACACTTATTTAACTTTGAAGTTATTTTCAAAAGGAAAACATACTTGCGAATACTTTAAATATGACGCTAAACAATATTTTGCAAAATGACAAGACTGGGGTTAAGATAAACAAAATAACATTTAAAAGACGTTTTAAAATAATGGTATGTATGAATTCAGATGATAGGTGAATAAACAACTTCATAGAGCGGATAACTTTTACAGAAGATAGGTCGAAGTAACATAACGTTAAGCTTACCATACCGCCGAACAAATTCAATCACAGCGCAATCAATGCCAACAAATCTCGGGCAAGCAGCACATATTTAGCAAGTAATCGCATATTGGACAGATAATTTGACATGTGGCAACCACAAGTAATTGGGCGTAAATAAAAAATGCGAACGCTTCCTACCCTGTAAGGTGCCTCTTTGTGCCAGAGGTGGGCCTAAGACGCGCAAACAAGTGGTAACGAAAAATAGTTCATGCCAGTTTTGAGCAATTCAGATTTAGAGTAAGCGATAAATAGTAACAATAATCGATAACAATCAGCTCTCCGCCTCGACATTGCAATTCCATTATCCCAACTAACTTCCAAAAAAGCTGGTGTCAACTCGAAATTTTGACACAGCTCCTGGTCTCTACAACATCTGCACAAAATTCTAAACCCAATGCCTAAAACCCGAAACAATCCTCCATAGCTTTTGCAAACATCCACTCCTCCAATCACAATTCCCAATTATTTAAAACATCCAGGTGTGAAAATTTCAACTGCTTTCACAATACCAGACTGCAAATCATAAAAGGTTCCAATTGACCTTTTACAAATAAAACCTCACTGGTCCTTGGCTTTGGACAAGCCTCTCAGTTTCCTAGGTTTTGCAAGGCTCACGGACCTTGTTCATAGGGCTCCTCACTGGTCCTCGGCTTTAATCAAGCCTCTCAGTTTCCTAGGTAGCCAAGACCGCACTGGTCTTCAAGGAGGGACCCCATCGGTCGTTTATAGACATAGAGGCTTCACTCTCCTAGTATGCGACAAGCATACTTCATTCCATAAGAATTTGCAGCTGGTTAGTCAACATGGGCCTGCACACACGCAAAGCCATTCACGAGAGGGACCCCACTGATCTTTTAAAGACACCAGGGGCTTCGCCTCTTAGATCTCACTACACCATACCATCTCCAAAACACAAACCAATCAAATCTGCCTAACTTTCCCCAGACTGCAATTCTCTCTATGATCTTAAATTCTATGTGGACTATTATGACCACATAGATTCTGCTAAGTTCTTCCATTTTCTGACCTAAAAGACAACATAGCAGACAAAATTCTAAATCTGATTTTGCTCAAAACATGGTTAGGACGGAGGATTCGTCATCACATAGCACATAATATGTATTGTCGTTGGGTTTTTAAAAAAACCGTTGACGTAAGGGTGGTTTCCTAACTATGGAGGCGGTACCAAGGACCGGGTCCAGACTAAGGTGTAAATGCATGCATGCTCCTAATCTCCTTCTAAGAGTGGGTTAACGGTTGAGGCTAACAGGTGAGTGGCAAGTGGTCACGCAGTCGAGTTACTCCTACGATGGCCGCCGGTTTACCAACTCGTCACAAGGGTTCTTTAGTGGAAGAAAGTGCGGGTGCGCATGGGCGCACCTCACGGATATTTGGGGTGAAAATGCAAGAGGTTCCCAGGAATGGGGGAAGTATGAACGGAATGCCAATTTATATGTGCGCAAATAGGGGTGTAGTGATATGTTTTCGTGACACACAGCAATTAACTAAATTAACTAAGCATGCTCGCAAATAAACAATAGATATAATCATGCTAGTTTCAACAATTATTAAATAAGCTACGTATACAAATATCGGCATACAACTCAAACAATACAAACAAACAAATTCGTGAAAGCCTTTTGGTTAGAACCATTTGCGTATCCCCAGCGGAGTCGCCACGCTGTTGAACCCCAAAAATTACCTTTTCTTAAAGAAAAGACAAGTTTCGGGTATATTTAAACAAAATGGGATTCCAAAGGGTTTTCTTTGGAGTCGCCACCTAATTTAAAGGCTATTAGGAACCTAAGTTAACTAAAGAGTGCAATTTAATCTTTAGTTAAAAGAAAATTAAATTCAGAGATTCTAGGTAAGTGGTTCTATTGAATTCGAAAGAAGGTCCCTAGCGGGATCGGAGCACTTTCGAAAATCCGCTAAATGCGGTTAATCCGGCGGTTTTCACGAATTTGTTAAGGATGATAAGTATATAAAGCTAATTTTATATAAGGATAATAGGAATAATATAAATAAGATAAGATTTTAATTATGCCGATACTTAGATAAATAGATGACCCAATTTAAGATTAATTAAATGGATAATGAAATAATGATCAATTGATTAATTAATAGAATGAGTAAAGGTTAAATGAAGTTAGATAATTAAGTAAAACAAACTAGATAAATAATTGGATAATAATAAAGGATTAATTAATTGATTGAATAAATAGAAAAAATAAATAAGCAAATAAATAACTTAATTAAATAAATGAATACTTATCAATTTTAATTAAATAAAGGAGTAAATGAATAATAATTGATTAATTAAATAAATAAATAAATATTCAATTGATTAAATAAATAAATGATTAATTGAAATTAAATAAATTACATTAAGTAAATAAATAAATAATGGATTAAAATTTAATTAATTAACTAAATAAATAAATTATATTAAATAAATAAATAATTGAATATTAATATAATCAATAAATAAATAATTCAAATGCAAATTATGACGAAGGTACGATTTTAATCGAATTTTATTTGCACTATTGACAAATGATTCTAAACATCCATAAATAAATTGGCGATTCGCAAAGAAATGATACAAAGTATTCATATAAAAATAATTTAAGTGATTTACAATAGTTATTCACAATTCAAATCTCATTTCTATCCTACCGGGCTACTAATCCGGTCTATGGGGAAATCCTATGCATTTTCTAAGGGAGCGGGGAAAGATGGAGTTTAAAAGATAGAACCCGGAAGCGCAAACTCAATCATTGAGCCTTGGACTTAGTGATTTTTATTTTTTTTCTTTCTTTTACATTTTTTGGGGATATCAAGTCCCGAAAATGTGGAGCGGATCAAATAACTCCCGAATGCACGCCATCCCAGTTTGCGAGTTTAGATCAAACTCGTCCCAAGCGTTTATGCAAAGAAAGGAAGACAAAGATAAGTAAATGTAAAATGAAACAATTTAAATAAACCAAACTAGCAAATTCAGTACTTAACTAAGAAACAAGTGATATATGACGCAGATTAAAGTTCATTCTTAATTTTCTGCCGCTTCTAAGAATTGTATACAAGAACAAAGTAGTAGTGGAAACTTGCGCATATTACAAGTTTATTTGTTAACGTGCATATAAACATGGACACACTTCAAATTTCTTTAACTCCTGATGTCCAACATGAAAGGCCAGACATTCCAAAGTACTCTAATTTATGCAAACTATGCATGCATCTTCATGTTATACTGTGTAGTTTCATTGACTAACTGATAGGATGATGTTGACTAATTTTCTACAGGTGTAGAGATACATATAAAAAGGATTCCCAGGCAGTGAATTGAACAGAACTGATCATTTGCAAATTCATGTTGGAAAAAAAAGAAAAAAAATAAAGCTTACTTCAGTTATGTAAAATATGTACAAGAACTATCTAATTTTAGGGGAAGAACATGGAAAGAGCTGTAGATACATATCCATATACAATCACCAACTCATGGCTCATTAAACAACTAGATAGGGATCAAAACTGAAAAAAAAAAATATTAGAGTTCATACAGGACGACAAAGGGGATGGACTGATATTGAACTCAACCTTCTCAAAAAAAGGACCTGCATTTCACAAAGAAACTAGGGAGAGAATTTGACTCCAGGAATAACCAGGCCTCCAATACCAACCCCAAAACATCTAGACACAGAACCAGGATCCGCAGAGACAAACTGAACTAATCCTAGCCCACTGCGCCCACCAGACTTCACTCCCTAAACCTCACCACAGATGCCCTGAGAATTCCAAACAAACAGGGGCCTTGAAGCACCCTTCAAGCAGCCAGAAATAACAACAAACTCACTATAAACTTCCCCACTCACTTACAGCTAAACAAGAACTAAATTAGACTCCCTAAGCCAACCTGCTACACATACATCAGACCTCCCTCACACACACAAACACTCTCCCCGAACTCAAATCCAACTCATAAAAAACAGAAACAACATCATGCCTTCAGACACCCAGAGACAATCAACAAATACAACCAGAACTGTGAATTCCAACCATTTAGATTTATTAAATCCTCAATAAGTAGCAGTATAGATTGAAAAACATTTCTTTAGCCTAAAGATCATAACTTTTGAGCAAAAATAACTTAAATATCTCCTTTTCATTTGAAACAATCAAAAGGTTAAAACTAAATCCGTAAACATAAATTAAAGATTCAAACTATATCACTTATTCTAAGTGCTATTCTATCAATTCAGCTTCATTCACTTTTATTGACCAAAATATAGTTTCATTTCAAGCTCTATAATATGAACTACACATTTTACTAGTTTTCATAGAGAAACAAGCATCACTATACCATTAAAACATTAGAAAAACACAAACAGTCAACAAAAGAACTTGTAGAAGGATGCGGATCTGACCTGCTTTGGTGCAGTGAACAGGGCTTAAACTGAAGCGACACAGCTCAAAACGACTCGATGACTCGAATGAGCGAAGCGACGACACGAAAACAGGGATATCAACTCTAGAAATCAAAACTAGAAACAAAACTATATCCACTGTATATAAAAGTCCATCAGAGACTAAAAATTTGTGTTATCTTTCCCTTAGTGCCGTTTCTTAAAATGTCTCCCCCCCCCCCCCCCCCCCCCTCCTTCTTATCCAAAACTGGAACCCACGAATTTATACTAGAAAATTTAGGGTTTACCTTCGAACGAAATTCCAACCTACTCCCTCCTTATTCGATCAATCCCTTGTGAGATAAGGGTGAGAAGGGTAAAACTACACCTCTCTCATCCTTATCTCCAAGAGAGAGATCAAGGGCTTGGAATTGCTTGAATTTGAAATGAATGGACAGGATTACAGATTCGTTGTACTGATGGGGGACCAAATCGTACAATTTTTGGACGGATTAGTGGAGTTTGAGTCCAATCGCGGGTCAAGGAGAAAGGAAACGGGTTGAAATTTGGGAGATGGGTTGGGGAATTGGGTAATCTGATGGGGAAAGAACACGCATGTTTTGTGTTGTGTGTATGTATATAATGGTTTACGCATATAGGCTAGAATTCAGGTCTAAGTACAAAATTAACCTGTTTTAGGTTTAATCTAATTAAAGCATAGGCAATTGCACGGGGTAGGCTAGAATTAGGCTACATCTACACATTCGGCCTCTTTTCTTCAAAATTAATTGATTTTTTTTGATTTTTATTATTATTTTTTATTATTTTCTTTTTTTAATTAATTTCAAATTTACCATTAATTATAAAATATCGCAATAATTATTAATTTTAAGAAAATTTCGAGACAAAATTGGGTGTCAACAACAAGCATCTAGATTTCTGACTCCAGGAAATTTCCCCATCTTTCAATAATTGTTGTAGCTCCAATTTATGGTTCAAAAAATGAGTTTTCTTAATTTGAGACGGGGCCCTTCTCTCTGTTGCCTGCTCCACTACTAGAATTTCATCTAGTATTTTCCTTTTCCTCGCTTCAACTTCACCAAAAACTTCCATGTTTCATGTGGTGATATCCCTTTTAAGGTTCTTTAATTTCTGAACAAGAATGAAGTCAGGGCTGCCCCTGATTGAAAAGCTTTGCCACCACTCCTTTACTTTGTCTAGAAATCCTTCCGATTGTAGCCACATATTTTCAAACTTGAAGTAAGACGGACCTGCTTCCCAATCACCACTCTCTAGTAAAATAGGCATGTGATCAGAAAAGACCTTAGGTAAAGCCAGCTGCTTCATTTCTTTGAAAATATCATCCCATTCAGGTGAGATCAAGAATCTGTCGATTCTTGAAGCTTGTGTGATATATTCCCCCTATACTATGTAAAGAGATTCCCATATAGTGGTAAGTCAATGATGTTTAGATCTTGAATTAGGTTTGAGAAGGCTTTCATGGCTCAAGATCTTCTTGTACAGTTAAGCCTCTCGTACTCAAACCTACATACATTGAAATCGCCACCCACAACCCAATGATCACTCCACAGACTCCTAACTCCTGCTATTTCGTGCCATAATTCTTCTCTCTCCGGATTTGTGTGAGTGCATGTAAAGCACCACCTAAACTCCTCTACCAGGCCCTTAAACATACCTGAGATTAAGTAAGTGCCCTGTTGAATTTCTGTGCATCTCCAGTGCCTTTTATCCCATAACACAATGATGCCACCCCTAATACCACTTGGTTTAAAATCAGCCCAGTCAGCCCACCTATTTGCCCATATCTGTTGAACAAGATTACTTGACCATTCCTCAACTTTAGTTTCTTAGAAACAAAGTATGTCAACTTTCTATTCGCGTAGCAGTGATTTTAAAGTGTCTTTTTTGTTGTTGTCATTGAGACCACACATTCCAGCTCAAGATTTTTATTTTCATCCAGGAAGAGATTTGCAGTACCTACCCCTACCACCAGTGTTATGCTTTTTATTTCTCCCATGATCATAATTTATCCCACAAACCAATCTTTTAAGCTCTCCATCCCCCTTGCTTTTGTTTCTTTCCCAGACTTGTGTTTTAATTTCTGCTCCTTTAATTGATGTTGTCTTCTTTGTTCCGTTCTCAGGATTAGGTCAAAGAGCTCATGTTCGAAGCCCTTATAATGCACACCGAAGGCTTTGCAGACTTTTAACATGGTGGTCTTAGACCATTTTGATGTCTCGACTATGGTGGGGATTTGTACTAATTGAGAAGAACCTTTATCATACCATGGTAGAGGTAGAACTTTAGAGAGAGAGTAGGTAGAAAATTCAGTGTCTGAGCTACATACCAGTGGTAAATCCACCAATGAAGAAGGTTGACGAAGCAGTAGTTTAGGTGGCATATGGTGATTGGCTTCATCATCAGCATCAGGTGAACTGGAGATTAGTTGTTTGAGAAGTATTTGAGAAGATGGTAGTTGAAGAAGCAGTTGGGGTTTTTAGTTCCGAACCAACAGTATCAGAAGAGGGTATCTCTGCTAAAATATTTTATTTGTTGTAATTTGGGTTAGGTAAATAGCGTACACACTTCCAATAAGTTTTATTATTCTGAAACTTTTGGGTCTTTTTTGGGGCCTTTTTTGTAATAAAACTTATCTAAATTTTGGCCCACCACCTTTTGTGAAAGTTGTTTGACAACCGGCCCAGTTGAGGGGACTGTTGGTTCATTACAGCTAGCAGAATTTGAATTAAAGTCTTTCACGTGGCCCCCACGTGATTTCTGACATCTGGAACTACTGACGCAAGTGTTTGACTTGATGAACCCACCTTCTCTTTCATCTTCTCTTTCCCCAGGTCACCAGAATTTTCTTTTCCGGCAGATTTGAGTTTCACATGGGTATCATCAAGGATCGAGATTTGATAAATCCAATCGCCCTGTGGCAGTTCTATTGATGCTGATAGATCAACAGTGGGGTTCTTTATGCGTATACGAGCCCAAAAAAGATGGGTTTTGTTCTTGGTGTCCTCGTCAATGTCAACATACCTACCGCACTTATCTCCAATAATCTTGAAAGTGTTGATAGTCCAAGCATGGAGGGGGACCCCAAAAGCTTTAACCCAACATTGGTTAGGTTTATGACTAGCCGAGACTGATCCTGACTCCAGGGACCACCAATCGAGAGTTAATCTCCTCCCATTCCAGAACCAATCGCCATGTTTAACCCTGACTGCTTCTTGCCTTGAAGGAAGATCAAAGAGGAATTGGTTATGATTTGTGAGAGTCGCTTTGAGCCCTGCACTGATTTTCCATCTGTTAACAAACCACTTTTGAATTGTTTCAGGGTTAGGGCTGATATTAAAAGGGCCGTTGAAGCTTCCAATCAAACACTTCGAAAGAAACTGAAGATTTCCCTACTCTGCTTCGTAAATTCCTGAGGATGACTGAACTGGAGTGTCTTTCCATTATGGGATTTTTGCTGCTTCAAAATAAGATTTTTCCTCTGGGTTAGCTAGATGAAATCGAGGATTTTCCGCCTTGCCCACAAATCGTTGAATCTTCCCTACGATGTCACCCCATCCCTTGTTGTAAACTACCTATGGAATAATCACTGCTGATTTTCTATTCCTCAACCATGATTCAGTTCTGACATAGTGGCCATCACTGTTAAAATTTTGGAACACCCTGTATGTGAAAGTACAAGAGGCGGTGAATTGTATTTTCTTTCTAAAAATTTCTCAGTCGACTGCTCTACCAAGACAGTCAACTAATACTGTAGCAAAATAAAGATATGAAATAAACTGTGCAGTAATTAAAATGTAGAATATAAAATTGACACAATGATATTTTATACTGGTCCGGAACCAATGTGGTATCCTAATCCAGTCCCCTTGGGTTGCAAAGGAGTTATCCCTTTAGCTCTTTGATCTTGGTTACCAGGTTTGTGGTTTTCCTCGTTCACCACCAACGATCTACAAGGTTGGTTTTGACACGCTCACCAACAATGCAGTGATGGTTTATCGTTAACCAAAAACGTCTTTCCCTGATGGTTTTTTCAACACGTTTACCAACAACGGACTTGTCTGATTTATAGCTAATCAGACCAACTTCTTAACACAACTATTACCTCTACCACTACCCTCTTTCTTTTCTTTTCGTACACTAGTAGACTCTCAAGAATACAGTGAATTGTAATAAGTAAAAGCTTAGAGAGAATGTAGAATGTGAATAGAAGCGTATTTTCTCAACTAGTGACTTCTTGAATATATAGTAGTGGATCTTGAACTAGTTGTTATTACTTTCTTGTGCTTGATGATTGCTCCTTGATATTGTTTCCATATGAAAGTTGATTGAGAGGAGCCTTTATTGTGAAGAGATAATCAGCCCAAGAGAATTGATCCTCAAAAGATTGAGACCCTTTTTGAGAATAAAGTAAGAGCTATTTTCCTTCCGTAGGAAAATGACAATTGCGCTCCTATAACTTGAACTTGACAGTCTCCAAACGATCCTCATAAATCTGTCTTCCTGATCTTATGGGTTTCGTCCTAGACGTTCCATACTCCAAAGTATACCGTGATCTTTGCATAATTTGTCATTGCCTTAGTTAAGCTTTGATAGGTTCTCAAAGCTTATCCAATATCTTTATTGCTATAAAGTTTGGACGTAGACAAACCTTGAATCATTCTTGATTCCATGATCTCAACAAGCATTAAATATTCTGGAGCTTTCCTTATATAACCAAGTCTTAGACTTTCTTATGCTACTACACGATCTCCTTCTTTGCCTTAAAAAGATTCCTTTCTAGAATCTTTGGTGTGAACAGCTTGCATCATAAATTGTTTTAATATATTTCTTTCCTTGTGTAGCTTCCTGATTGTAAGGCCTTTATAGATGTTTCTTTTCCTACTGAGTACAGAATATAATTTTTGCCCAATAAGAAAAGATCTTCACTGTAGTAAATATCTCATCCCTTGACTTTGTAGTAAACCCCAAAGTATTTCTTCCATATGAATTTTTTACCAGACTTGTAAAGGAAGAATACTTAATATTCTATCCATAAAGTGAAATCTCAAGAATAGTAATTTTCCAATATTGTTCCTTTTATAAAGTAGAAGATCTTTCTTTGTAGTAATTTCTTTCAAGTAAATTAATATTTGAAATCCAAAATTCAAATATTAATTCTTCTATTAAACTTGGAGATTAAATCTTGACAAAAAATATTTTCTCCCATAATATTCTCTTTACCAAATTCTTCTTCATGAGCAATCCTATACAAAAATAGATTAACTACAAGTAAATATTCATTGACTAAGTAACTTGGTTTGTTATCATCAAAATTAATAGGTGAAACCTTGAGGCTAACCGTATGTGTCTGCTTGTAACTTTCTTCCCCATTTTCTGCAAAGATTTCCCCTACCCGATGATGCTTCAATGAGAGCTTCACATGCCCAACGAAGATTCGCTTCATCAATCCGGATTCTAGTAGTGAATCTTCTGCCACGTTCAATTAAAACATACCATCTGTCGTAATCATCATTAATGTTAGTAAATAGCTCAAAGGACTTATTACCAGCTATAAAAAATAAAATAAAAACTTTTTCTTCCATATTTAAATCTATTTCAAGTATTGGCACATTTACTTTTTGGTTTCTGTCTCTTTAAATCCTTTAGATGTTATTATTTCATTCCCGTTGCTATCATTGTGCCATCCCCCGCTAAATCTTCTAGCTTATAGTTTAACTCATACTCGAACCCACTTGTACTATACTCGGATGAAAAGATTCATGTTAATTTGAGAAAAGATGGGCAAACTTAACTTTTTTTTTCTGGTATTTTCATTTTTGCAAGTTAGGGTGTTGGGTTAGTGGACCAAGGATGGAAAAGCAACCCTTTTCAAAGTTCACACCCTAATATTCTGTATCCTAAAATATTTCTTGTCTTTAGTTCAGCAGTCACAGCCAGATATTCTGGATTCTCGTAGCCAACCATTTGACAAATGGTCCTCAGAACATGACAAAATCTGACTCAAATGACTTGCACAGACCAAAAAAAGGCCTAAATTTTAGGACATTATAAATACGAAAACATGCTTAAACAACACATAAGTATTACTAAAGTATAATAGTCTCTTGTTCTACGCATTTATTATAGTGTTACAGAAGTACCCAAAATCATCACCAAGTTGAATTTATAAATGAAGGCCCAAACAACAAAACATCAAGTAGAACATGGCTGGGACCCTTCAAAAGGTATGAAATATATACATACCCCCATTCATAATCATGACCCATATATGGAAATTCCTATTACTTCCCTTCTTTTGTATCCTCTATTCACAGGGAAAAATAATACCGATGATCATCATGTGACAATGCAGTGAAACTTGTGGCCTTCCTTTTACAGAAAGGATACATCATCCTCCAGCCTTGATCTGCTCCGGTGGTGTCGTTTCCCATGATGGCGGCGAGATCCACCAAATTTAACAGGGTCAAAGTCTCTAAGTCGTTCAGCTTCCTTAGGATCGAGCACACATTCGGGTGGCGGGACCTTGTATCGGGTTTTGTCATAACAGTATGAATACTGCATTTGCTTCTTTCTGAAGTTCTCCATTTTTTTTCTTTGATCAGATGTGATACCGGTAGGGATCGATGCAGTTTTTGGTGCAGTGTCACATTTGGATGATAATTCAATAGGATCAACTGCACATCCATGGAGGACAAAATCAGAGAACTTGGCGATAAACGGTGCATACTTGTAATTGACTTTGTATTTTCCACCATTGGTAGCCCAGGCAGAACCATCCCATATTGTAGCATACAAAGACATTGGCTTAGATGGGAAGTCCCCACGCATAGTTTCTGTCCTCTTGATCTCTCTTATGGGGACATTATCTACATAAAAGCTGCAATAAGATGCACAAAAACAAACAAAATAGAATAAGGGCCAAGATTACCATTAGAGTGAAAAGAAATCAGTATACACAAGTACATGACACCATTAGAGTGAAAAGAACTGAGGCAGTTCATTTAGATCCAAAAGAAATCTAGCAACTACTGGTTCAATTTTATAATAATCAGTCTCAAACACAAAAGATTCAGAGCGTTTAAGCTAGAGGTGAAAATAAATAAGAATTTTTTTTTTCTGATATCGCTTAACAAAATCTATTGCTACTGGAACTATTTGAACCCAATATTAGAAGAAAATGATAGCAAGAAGGAAAAAAAAAGGATAGCAAAAGAAAGAAAGCCTGCCTATCTCTCTTATACATTCACACTATATATCAGTCAGTATAAACTTTCTATTCACACTAGTGCAAATACAAATGTTCATCTAATAGAGATTAACTATGAAATTAAATAATAAATCAAGAAGCTTTGTAGAGAATTGCATTCAATAAATAGTTCAAAAATGGAAGCATGTGTATCACACACCCAAACCTTAAACAGATTCAGTAAGCACCGTCCATCTAAAATTATATTAGCACCCCTGCATGCCAAATTCTCGTTTTACAGCAGTTTAAACTCTCATCACAGAACTTTTTTATGTTAGGGAAGGGGGAAGTTTGTTCCTTTGGTTGGTTGTAAGGAGCACAAGATGGTAATGCGTCACTGTAATCATATATCTATGCTTAAGAATTAAGCAGGAGCAAAACTATAAAGCACACGCACCAGCTTTAGCATCAACCAAACAGAAATTGACACTGAATAAAAAGAAAACTATCCCACATGGATCTTTCATTTGCCTTAACGTAGCGTTATCAGACGGGTGTTTTTTGTTCATGACTGTTTTGTGAGAATTCTTCAAAATACACGACGGATTACTTACACACACCCGTACTATTAACATAAAACATTTCCATGTAACATACAATGTCAACATGGCACATGCAATGGCATAAGAACACCATGTTTCCATCGTGTCGTAACATAAACACCAAAAGCAGGAAAAACAATCAAACAGCTGTTTTAGACCAACACATGAACGAACATACAAACAAAAAAATGAAAAATTTGAAAGGGCGAATAGACGGTCAAGTCCTTACATGATCACATTGTGAGTCCAAAGGATACTGTATTGGTGGAAATCTTCAGAAGGATCAAACCAGAGTCCATATCTTTCTTCTCTGCCAACACTTGTGCTACCATTCCCATAGATATTGGTCTGAATCCTCCACTCTTTCCCTCTAATGTTTCCCAAGAACTCAAAGTCAATTTCATCATGGTTCTTCTTAAACATATCCTCATTTGACATCTGATTTATCAACCAAATTAGTAAAAAAATTAATTTCAAGGTAAAATCCAAGTTTTTATTCCAGATAATAACTTTTTTGTTCATTATTAACACTATTTGAGAGTTACCAATTCCCATTAGGTGGTTAAAAAACCATTCTTTAAAGGTGAAAATGATTTATAAAAACAAAAGACAAGGGAGAAATAATAATTACATGTAAAAATCATCAACAAACTACATGGAAGTGAAAAAAAAAAAACACTCAATTCATGTATACAATAAAAACAACAAAGCAAAAAATGGAAATAAAAATCCAGATACAAAACAAATAAAGATTTAAACTTTATTAAAATTAAAATAGATGGCTTAGTAATTACTTACATAAAATGCAACAACCACACCAGCTGTATAATCTGCAGGTAGCTTAATAGAAACACTGAAAAATCCATGAAGATAAAGGTCTTGAGACACAAAACCAGCCCCTGCCAAAAAAAATCCCATTAATAAACAGATACCTAAAAGGTCAGCCCGGTGCACAAAGCATCTCGACCCAGGGTCGGGGAAGAGCCGCACCCCAAAGGCTGTGATGTACCAGCATACACTGATGCAAGCATCAATGGCTGTTTCTACCACTCGAACCCTATAGAGACAACTTTAGGAGTTGCTCCAACACTGAAAAAAGATAATACAAAAATTCATGATTAAAGAGAAGAGTGAATTAACAACCTGTTCTTTCATCAAGAGAGATATGAGCTGATTTTCCCTCTCTAAGGATCATAAGATTATTATCACCAAAAAGATGAGAATAGCCTTCATCAAATGCTAAAATTGGTAGATTTCTTGAAACCCCACAAACCAATTCAAGAATAGTGAATAATATGAAAGTAAACAAATAATACTTCACCATTTTATTTGCCCCTTTATTTTGTTTGATCAATTAGGGACACTCAAAAGAGTTGTTTGAAATGCATAAGTAAATGAGAGAAGTGATGAAGTGAAAGAGAGAGAGGTGTAATGAGAAGGAGAAGACAAATGGGGAAAAGCTAATTTTATGGGGTGGTGAAACTTTGAACTACGAGCTGTTCACAACTTTTCAACAAAATTTCCATTTTAGACTACTTGAAAATTAGAATAATGAATACTCCTACTATCTTTCTTTTATTTTTATTTTTATTTTTATTTTTAATATGTATTGAAATCCGACTAATTTGTGTTCACTTAAAAGTCCCACGTTAGGTGTAAAGTCTCCCTACAGAAAACGACTTCATCCCCAAAATATCACTTTTTTCCTTTTAAAAATGAAAAATAGATATTTCATTTTCTTGGATTTTTTCTTTTTTATAAAGTCAGTTAATTGTTTGATTTTGTTAATTTGTAAAAAATATTGTATTTTACATATTAAATGGCCATAAGCACAGATTTAGGATCAAGGCCTAACGCTTCCCGTCCAATGGTGACATCTGATTATAATTTTTTATTTTTTTATTTTTTTGGCTTGTATACTTCTAAAAAGATAGTAACAAAGTTCAAGAAAGCAATTTGCTTGAACGTTCTTTTCTTTTTGTTTTTGCCTTTCGGCTCATGTCTATACAAAATAAAATTAGGGTTAACCTTCTTAAAATAAATAAATATTTTATTTTCATTTAAAACAATATATGGTGGATGATTATTGAATAAAAGATAGTGTATGAAATAAAAATGGAAAACTTAATCTTCTATTGTAAACCAAATATCATATAAATATGGATGAAGAACAATGAGAATATAGCACATAAATGAGAATATGGAACTTAAATGATAATATAGCACATAAATTAGTAAAAGGAAAACGTATTTTAAATATAGTACTTAGGAAATATTTAATTAGAATCACATGATGTTTGCTGACACATTAAGATTTTTGTACCTCTATTAAAGGTGATGTTAAGAGAATGTCTTGTAGCCTAATAAAGAGAAGAGAGTGGTATTTGACTAACCTCTTGCAGCAATTAAAGCCTTCTCATAGTTTGAAGAAGAAACCAAACAACTGTACTTAATTTAGTCATAAACCTCATTAACGTCTTGCTTTGACTAATTTGCCGTGTGCCCAATCAATTTGTGCCTAGTTATTTGGTTGTTATATCTCTTAATCACATTCACGAGACTCCAATTAAGCATAGAAATTGTTTGGTTTAGCAACAAACTTTAGCACCTAAGCTCATATATAGGGGCATCCTTTGAGAATTTTGCTATGCATTTAGTTTAGAGTTTAAACTATGCATTTTTTTAGAATAAAAGATGTTTGTTTGAACTTTCAAAATAGAAAGGAACTTACATGTGAAAAAAAAACTCAAATATAATATTTCAAAACTTTTATACTACTTACAAACCGTATTCAAGAAAAATAAAGTAATACACTCTCCTTATGTAACACCGGTTGCACGTATGCAAGGTCATTTACTTATAAAGTTTTTCATAAAAATATTTTTCAAATAAATCCCGTTTCAAAAGTAGAAGTGTAAGGTATTAGAATTTGTTATCAGTTTATTTATACAATAATGAATAAATGTTCTAGACTCTAATTTTATCAGTTTCATTACAGATTCTAGTAACAATTATCAGTATCAACAGTATTGTCCAGTTACAATTTAAGATTTCATGAAATGTATTATTTCTTTATTGCATTTCATATTTTTGTTAGAACCAAATTGTAGATTAAACTATATCTACCTCAGGATCTACTATGTCAAATCATCAAGAATTATAAACTGAAAGCGGAAGCGTACCTGGATCCATAGCAACTGATGCGGTTCTTCTTTGTCTTGGTTTTGGGTCTTCCAAATCTAGACGTGAGCCGTTCTCTCTATTTAACTGATGATGGGATATCAGTTAATAAAACCTACGTCTGATTTGGGACCATAACCCCTTTTTATACTAGAGTATAGTTTATGTAATTCTAGTTTAGCCCATCATTAAACTAGAATTACATCCGAGTATCTACACATAGGCCCCCACACTTTACGAGGTGTCTAAATAGGTCCACATAACTTAAACTTTAGTAGATCACGTTTAATCTGGACCAACCTTTTAATGATAGCAACTGACATTTAATTATTTACGTATTTATATATGTGCAACTCCATATAATCTTACAATCTCCCACTTGGACTACACATATATGCATACACATAACCTTATAATTGTATGTCACCTAATGAGCTCCAAATATTCGCTATCATAGACTGAAGTACCTCTAAACAATCTCGTCCATCAATCACGTCAGCATAGAACCAAGGCGGCTTTCGCTACAGTTATATCGTAACTAAACCTTCCTTGATCACATATACTAACATAACCGAATGACATAGATCAAGCATGGATGTGTAGCATGGAAATTACATGTAATGTGATCTAAACATGCCTATTTCCAACTGGTCCAACCGAAAAACAAGTCAGGGAGGATAATAAACTGAATACTTTATTTCTGCAGAAATATTCTTAAAATATCCATACACTGAAAATCGTAAACCTGAACCAAAAACTGAAAACCAAATTGAGTCTATGAATAGAACATTAAAAGTTACAAACTCCCACTAAAACTGAATATTCTCAGATGACATAACACCCATACGAGCAGTGTTCTCATGAAAGACATTGGGTGGTAGTCCCTTAGTAAGCGGATCCGCAACCATGGAGTTTGTACTAATATGCTCTATAGACAGCTCACCTCCCTGAACCTTTTGCTTAACAACCAAGAACTTTATGTCAACGTGTTTCTTTGACCTCTTGTTGTTATTAGCAAATCTGACTGCCGTTTCATTGTCACAGAATATCTTAAGTGGTCTTTCAATTCCATCTACAATTCGCAGCCCAGTGACAAAATCTCACAGTCATGATGCACGTTCAGATGCCTCAAAACACGCTACATATTCAGCTGCAAATGTGGACGGAGTAACGAGTGACTGTTTAGCACTTCTCCAAGAGACAGCTCCTCCAGCAAGCAGAAATATGTAGCCTGAAGTAGATTTTAAACTATCTTGGCATCCCGCATAGTCGGAGTCTGAATATCCAATGATCTCCAACTTATCCGTCCTTCTGTATGTGAGCATGTGCTCTTTTGTTCTCTGTAGATACCGTAAGACTCGTTTGGCTGCTTTCCAATGATCCATTCCCGGATTACTCAGGTATCTGCCCAACATGCCAACAATGAACGCAATATCCGGACGCGTACAAACTTGAGCATACATCAGACTTCCTACTGCTGAAGCATAGGGAATCATCTCCATTTCCTTATGCTCAAATTTATTCTTAGGGCACTGTTCGAGACTGAACTTGTCTCCTTTAGCCACAGGGGTATCACCTGGTTTACAATCTTGCATGCCAAATCTCTTTAATATCTTTTCAATATAGGCTTTTTGTGATAATCCAAGAATACCTCGAGAGCGATCTCGATGTATCTGAATCCCTAATACAAAATTTGCATCACCAAGATCTTTCATCTCAAAATTCTTTCTCAGAAATTTCTTGGTATCATGCAACAAGCCCATATCGTTTGTGGCAAGCAATATGTCATCGACATATAAAACCAGAAAAATATGCTTACTCCCACTGAACTTGTGGTATACACAATCTTCAACAAGATTCATCTCGAAACCGAATGAGGTGATGACTTGATGAAATTTGTGATTCCACTGACGAGACGCCTGTTTAAGCCCATAGATGGATTTCTTTAATTTGCATACCATAGACTTTGCATTACCAAACACAAAGTTTTCAGGTTGCACCATATAAATTGTCTCATCAATGTCACCATTGAGAAACGCAGTCTTAACATCCATCTGATGTAGCTCAAGATCAAAATGTGCGACTAATGCCATTATAGTCCTGAAAGAGTCTTTCGATGAAACCGGAGAGAAAGTCTCTGTATAATCGATGCCTTCTTTCTGGGTGAAGCCTTTAGCAACAAGACGTGCCTTGTACCTTTCCACATTGCCCTTCGAATCCTTCTTGGTTTTAAATATCCATTTGCAACCAATGGGTTTCGCACCTTCAGGCAATTGGACAAGCTCCCATACGTCATTGTCGTTCATAGACTTCATCTCCTCATTCATGGCATCAATCCACTTTTGAGAGTTAGAACTTTCCATGGCTTGACGGAAGCTGATTGGATCAGCTTCAGTCATTCCAATGTCATCTTCATGTTCTTGGAGAAACACAAAATAATCGTCTGGAATTGCATTTCTCTTCTCTCTAGTGGATTTCCTTAATGGCATTGGTTCTTGAAGCTGTAGAGTTTGTTCAATGACATTGTCTTGATCTGGAGTTGTTTCTTGAGCAATGTCAGGTATAAAAGACTGTTCTTGAACATTGTCAATAGCAATTTGAGGAATATCAATATGCTCATCTTCAAAGACAAAGTCATTTATTCTTTCTTTCCCCGCAAACTCAACATCCTCAAAGAACCGCGCATTATTCGTCTAAAAAATAGCCTTAGTTGTGGGATCATAAAATTTGTAACCCCTGGATCTTTCAGAGTATCCAATAAAATAACAACTGATAGTCCTTGAGTCCAGTTTCTTTTCATTTGGCCTATAAGGCCTTGCCTTAGCTGGACATCCCCAAATGTGCAAATGATTTAAGCTAGGCTTTTTGCCTGTCCAAAGCTCATAAGGGGTCTTATCAGTTGCTTTAGTTGGAACTCTGTTGAGTATATATGCTGCGGTCTTTAAAGCTTCTCCCCAGAGTGATTCAGACAAGGTAGAATGACTAATCATACTTCTCACCATGTCTTTAAGCGTTCTGTTTCGTCTTTCAGCAACACCATTCATAGTGGGCGAACCCGGCATGGTGTACTGTGGGACGATACCGCATTCCTCTAAAAATTTCGCAAATGGTCCTGGACGTTGTTCACCTGATCCGTCATATCTACCATAGTATTCACCACCACGGTCAGATCTAACGCTTTTAATATGTTTGCCAAGCTGATTTTCAACTTCAGCCTTAAAATTTTTGAACACATCCAGTGATTGCGATTTTTCATGAATGAGATATATATAGCCATATCTTGAAAAGTCGTCTATGAACGTTATGAAATACTGTTGACCATTCCAAGAAGCTGTAGGGAATGGTCCACAAATATCAGTATGTATTAGTTCTAAGACGTCAAGTTTCCTGTTGGCTCCAAATCTCCTAACATTTGTTTGTTTCCCCTTTATACAATTCACACATACATCAAAATCTGAAAAATCAAGGGGATCGAGAATACCATCGGACACAAGTCTCTCTATTCTCCTTTTGGAGATGTGACCTAATCTCTTGTGCCACAATGTAGCTGAATTCTCGCTGGTTAATTTGCGCTTTTTACCAATTATATTACCATGCAAGGATTCATTATACGAAGCAATTGTGTCTAGTAAATATAGATTATCGTAACCTGATAAAGAACCAGATCCAACCAATTTTGAATTATGAAAAAGACTAAATTTTCCATTTCCAAATGAACAACAATAACCAAATTTGTCCAAAGCTGAAATGGAAATCAAATTCCGTCTAAAAGACGGTACAATAAAAGTCTCATTCAAATCCAAATAAAAACCAGTTCTTAACAATAATCTAAAAGTTCCAATTGCTTCGACTTCCACCGTCTTGCCATCACCTACGTAGATGTATCTTTCACCATCACTTGGCTTTCGGCAATTCAGGCAACCCTGCACAGACACACTGATGTGAGTTGTTGCACCAGAATCTATCCACCACGTGTGTCTTGGCACTGAAGTCAAATTAACCTCTGAACAAACAAAATTAAGAAGCGTACCTTTCTTTGCACGCCAAGCGTGATAGTTGGTACACTGCTTCTTCTTATGCCCTACAGCTCCACAAAAGAAACAACCATCATTATCCTTAGATGGTTCCTTATGTTGCTTCTTTTGTGTTGCCGTATCCGCAGCTTCCTTATTCTTTCTTTTCTTGTCTTTCCTTTTGTCCTTTGGCACAACGGCTAAGTGAGCACTTTCTGTCCTTTCTTGCTTCAATCTATCCTCTTCCTGAACACAGTGTGAGATGAGCTCATTCAGAGACCAAGTCTCTTTCTGACAGTTATAGCTCACCTTAAACTGGCTAAACTGTGGAGGAAGGGATATCAAAACCAGATGCACTAGAAAGTCCTCGGAGAGTTCCAGCTTAAGTGCTTTCAACTTTGAAGCAAGATGAGACATTTGCATAATGTACTCCCTGATGTTACCTTTTCCTTGGTACCCTCATTGAAATCAGACTTGTCAAAAGTGTACCAATTTCAGCCTTTTCACTCTTGACAAATACTTTTTCAATTTCAGCTATAAATTCCTTAGCCGTTTTCACCTTATCAGACATAGTGCCCCTGAAAGTTTCTGGAATGGCTTTCTTCATGATCATCATACACATGCGATTTGATCTCTCCCACCTTTCCATCTCTTTCTTCTGTTCAGAAGTACTGTCATATGTAAGAGGTGGTGGAGAATCAACCCTTAACGCAAGGTCAAGATCCATGACTCCGAGAACTATATTGAGGTTCTCTTGCCACGATTTGAAGTTAGTGCCATTTAGCATAGGAATGGAATTGATGTTGGCAGTAATACTTGCATGAGTAATTTCAGCTGAATCAGAGAACAATAACAAAATAAGCTCACATTAAATTTATACCAAAACTGAAAATAAATTTGAATAAAGGTAAATCCCATCTCAAGATACCGGGTACTCCATTAATATTTCATCTTTGGATAAAATATTAACTTGTAAGTGGTATCTTGTCGTAGTAATCAAACATTGATAATAAAATAACATGTCAAATAAAAAATCTTCCTTTGGGCCGATTTATTATTCACACGTAAACCAAAAAATCATCACATGTTTATTACTACCACAAAATGCACGTGTAATTTTGTCAAACATTTACCTTCCTTTGGGCCGATTAATATTCACATAGGTTACACGCACACAACCTTTTATATTTCAAAATAAATAAATCTCCACAAGAGAGGTCACTTTGGCGACGTCTAGTTTCAATTTATTCATCTCAAAATAAATATAACCATACCAATATCCAAATTTAAATTTACCAAATAGGAACATAAAATTCACAAGCCAAAACAAATTATGGTGGGCCTTAAATTTATCAAAAGATGCTGCCAGTATCTTTTAGTTGATGAATTCAATGCATTAACTCATCCTTTTTTTTTTAACGCCATAGGAAAACCAAAGTTGAAACAAAGAATCCACAGATTCAACTTTTCTGCTAGTGCCTTAAGTCCATACATTGACCTTTTAATGCTTTTAGGAGTATTAACTTAGTGAGCCCAAAGCAAGATTCTATGAACTCATCCTCCTCATTCTTTTCTAATTATACAAAAAAAATTGTATATAGGAATCTTTGTGTAAATTTCATGCCATCGCAGCAACATACACGTAACTTGCTCCGGCGAATTTTGTGTCATAGAAGCACCACTTAACCTTCTCCTATAATTAATTTTCTTTTCAAGTTACCTTAAAAGAAAGAAGATTAAATCACTTATAAAACTGCCAATATAAATCTTTCAATGGCATTACCACAACTGAATAGGGATCAAATCTCAATATTCTCCAAATCTAAGATGTGTTTACGTTGGAAGCACGGCAGCCACCTCTATTTATTTGTTTTGTTATTTAAAACCAAATAATCAAAAAATAAACTTTGTGACAGAAACTAGTAGTAGAGCCATTAACCAAATACTATTTCTTGATTTACTTTAATTTTGTAAACAAAACCTGTTTAAACTTTGGTGGCCGCAACAATCATACAGTATAGCACATGATTAAGCCAAAAAAAAAAAAAAATTATTCCCAATAATTTAACATAATGAAGGCTCTTGATACCACTTGTTAGAACCAAATTGTAGATTAAACTATATCTACCTCAGGATCTACTATGTCAAATCATCAAGAATTATAAACTGAAAGCGGAAGCGTACCTGGATCCATAGCAACTGATGCGGTTCTTCTTTGTCTTGGTTTTGGGTCTTCCAAATCTAGACGTGAGCTGTTCTCTCTATTTAACTGATGATGGGATATCAGTTAATAAAACCTACGTCTGATTTGGGACCATAACCCCTTTTTGTACTAGAGTATAGTTTATGTAATTCTAGTTTAGCTCATCATTAAACTAGAATTACATCCGAGTATCTACACATAGGCCCCCACACTTTACGAGGTGTCTAAATAGGTCCACATAACTTAAACTTTAGTAGATCACGTTTAATCTGGACCAACCTTTTAATGATAGCAACTGACATTTAATTATTTACGTATTTATATATGTGCAACTCCATATAATCTTACAATTTTTACTCATAATATCTTGCACCACCGGGGGTAATAATTGGGGAATTTATAAAACTAGGACACCTTAGGCAATGGTTTGTCTTATTGACCTCATTTAAAGTGGTTTTACAAGAATAATCTCACTAATTTTAAATAAGTGCTTTCTCGGGGCAACACTTCAAGTTTTAAACTTGACAAGTGCACCCACTGAGGCATCACTTCAAGTATAAAATGACAAGTGCTGCAAGTGCTGCCACGGATAACTTGACAAGTGCACCCACGAGGGCAGCACTTGACTTTTTATCTCTGTCAATATTCTCCCCAGATAACTTGAAGTGCTGCCTTGCAGGTAGAACTTGCAATTTATACTTGAAGTGTTTCCCCCGAGGGAACACTGGTAAATTTATAACGTGAAATGTCGCCTACCGAGGCTATTTTGCTAAACCATTCTTAAGTGGGAACAAAAAATTATAACCAAGGATAAGGGGTATATGTAGTGAAATTTTTTGGTAATAATTGGAGAAAATTACACCAGTTAAACATTCTAAACAACTCTTAACAGAAAATATAACATATTTTAGGTTTTTTATCCATTCTAAATATTTACCATTTGTATACTTCTTTTCCTAGCCGTTTTCTAAATATAATAGTTGTCCATCTTTTAAGCCACAAATTAAGGGATTGTGGGATTTAATTCCCCAAAGCCACAAATTAAGGGATTGTGGGATTTAATTCCCCAAGCTAAATTAATACTTTATCGTGGATAAACAACAGTAAATGAATGAGTACATCATCCCGAAAATCAAAAGTAAATCCCAAGTCCTCTCCAACTAAGATTGGACAAATCCTTTGCCATTTTAATGGTAGCCCATCTGCTTCATGAAGCCTAAATAAAGTAATATCCAATATGAAGATATAGAAGAGCATTGTGTTCTCATGACATATTATCTTGTATACAGCTAAATTTGCCTTCAATTTTTACTGAGTAAATGCATTTCATGTACGGTAACTGTATATGCATCCATATTTACAAAGTTTTAGATGCATAACGCGTACATATTTATTGAATACAAATTTTATGCATAATGAATAATACATGCATACCATGTACGTACTTGTTAAATATTATCACAGTGAATAATGTAAGCATATCAAATACCTACTTATTGAATACAGACCATATGCATAGTGAATAATGTATGCATACCAAATGCATACTCGTTGAATATTATCATATTATAATTATTATTTGCAAAATGTTTATATAGTGCCATAAATAGAGGCAAGTGCCAAATGAAGACACGCGTTTATGTGTGATTATAATAGGTCAGTGAAATTTTTGCCTAATTTTTAGGGTGGAGTGGATATATAATAGGAAAATAAGGATTTTTATTATGATTAGGATTCCTAAATATAAGCTGATTCTATTAATTGTTTAATGATATTCACGTTAGTTTTATGGAGCAAAATCTGCCTAACCATATTTGCATAAGGTAGATATTGGCTAGCCTTTGTGCAACCGTCCTAGTGTCTATTTGAAAGTAAGGCCAGACTTGCTTTTGGCTATATATGAAAAAGACTCTAATAATTGGGTACCTTATGGATGGTACTTAGGCCCTTGGGCACTACTTACTTTATTCACGCAGAGACTAATGTTATCGCTTGTTTACAGTATCTCTGAATTATAACTTTTTCATATCATTATCTTCCGGACTCAATATTTGTATAGTATTAACACTCCAATAAAGCTGAAATATGTGTCAAGTGGCATATACGTGGCATTTTAATTAGAGAATAATATTTTATTTCAACACAAAAGGGTGGGGCCCGACCATTTTCTCTCCTTCTGCTATTAAATCAAAGTTGTTCCGCTTTCAACAAGGTGGATCCTCTCATCTTTGTCTAATTGCTTAGCTATCTTCAATTATTTATATAATTTGTGTTTCAACAAAATTAAATAAAAGCAAAAGAATTATATTTAATTAAGTTTTTGAATTAAAGCTTTTATGGAAAAAAAAACAAACAAGAAAGATAATAAAAATATTTGGAGAAAATATTGCACATCTAAGAAACATATTTATGATAGTTGTGTTGGGGATGGAAGAAGAGAAAAGAAAATTAACATTTAAAGAGAAAATAAAAATTAAGAAAAAATAGTAAAAGAATAAGAAAATATGAATTTGTGGTTGAATTAGTCGTTGGTTTGTCCAAGTGTCTTCATTTTTTCAAGGCTCACGCGCCTTTGCTTTGCCTGAAGGCATACATCACACGCATTTTTTTCTAAGCTACCTCTCCTACTCATATCTTCTAGAACTGAAAGAGATTTGGTCACTTGCATCGAAGGATGCCCTAACTGTTGATGCCACAAGTCCATCACATCGACCTTCTTTGCCTTTACCAGGGGTACCGTCCGAAAGTAGTAGAGTCCGTTCTTTTGTTCACCCACTCCAATCAACTTTCCCGTTGCCCGGTCTTGCATAACACATGAATCATTAGTGAAATTTACATTGTAGCCAAACTGATTAATCAATTGAGACACCGAAATCAAATTGCAAGTCATTTCGGGCACATATAACACTCTATGAAGAATCATGTCTTTGTTAAATCTGATGGATCCTTCTTGCATAGCCATTGTACTGCTTCCGTTTGGTAGACCTACCGGACACTGTGAAATTGTCCGTAGATCCCCCCAAAACACTCAATTAACCGGTCATATGATTCGATGCTCCCGTGTCAATAATCCGCGGAAGTTGAATTTGCTTACCAATCGATGGCTCACTTATACTCGCCTTCTCTTTGTTTAGCAACTCGAACAACATCTGCAGCTGATCACTCGTTATTCCAGAGAGGTTCGTTTTTTCGTGTGTATCATGTGTCCGGTTTCTCCACTCTCGGACTCATTTTGAACAACATTTGCTCGATTACCAGCACGTCCTCGACCAGTGTTCGAGCCATACTGCCGCTATCCACGGCCTCTACCACCCCTAGTAGCCTCAGTTCTTCCTCTGCCACATACACCACTTTGAGATCCCTGCTTTGGATAGTGGACTCAACCCTCCGGATATCCAATAATTTCAAAGCAGCGCTCCGGAGGGTGTGCACATCGGTCGAACAAGTGACACTCTTTATAGCTTTTCCTTGGTGGGGGTGACCGTTGTGCAGTAAATGCTGTCACCCCTCCCCCCCCCCCCCCCCCCGTTCTGTCTGTGTCCATGCCATTCCCTTGACACGTTCATCTTGAACTACCTTCTGGTAAACTTGGTTCATAGATGGAAACGGATCCTAGGCCAAGAGATTAGAACGGACGGTTCCGTAAAGATTTTCATCTAACTCACAAATGAACCCTACCTTCTTCTCTCTTCTTTTCCATTGCAACCTTGAGATTGCATGAACAATTTCCACACGAACACGTCAGAAACTTATCATAGTTTCCAAGTTCTTCCCATAGCATAGCCAATTTTCCACAGTAAGCAGCAATGGTCAATCCCTTTTGCTTAAACCCGGCCAAAGCAGCCTTCAATTCCTGAATCCGAGGTCCGTTTCCTGCTAAAAAAATACTCCCGGATACTTTCCCACAAATCCTTAGCTACCTCCATATCCGATATGGTGGTCCTAAGATTAGGCTCAATGGAGTTCCTAATCCATGATACTAAAAGAGAATTGATCGTCAACCAGTCCTTATAATCGACCGAATCATCACCCGGCTTCTTAATCGACCCATCGATAAATCCAAACTTCTTATTCGTACACATCGCCGTTCTAACGGACCGTGCCCATTCCTCATAGTTTTCACCGGTCAACTGGACTTGTGTGATAATTAAGCGAGGATTATTATTTGAGGTAATGTCGTACGGAGAGATGGTCTTCCGTACGATGGCAACGTCACCCCCACTCCACGAACACCGTCTCCACCAGCACCGTCTATCGGAGCTGCCATTACTTTACACTCACATGAAGAGTTTCACGGTAGCTCTGATACCATGTAAAAACGGACACAACAAAGAAACTTCAGGTGAAAACTCTTGCCTTCATTAATGAATGAACCTCTATATTTATACAAGAAAAATAGCAAAATCCTAATTTAATCCCTAAGCTAATGGGCTTGGTCCAATATACAATTAACTTTACCCTAACTATATACATATTATACAAATAGCCTATATAATTGCACTAATAACGTGTAGTATATTCCAATAGGTAATGATATGCAAAAGTTATAGTTTAAGAGAATACGGTAAACAAACAATAATTTAAGTAAGAAATTAGTAAAAAAGTTGTAATAGTTTAAGGTGATTTTAAGTCATTTACTCTTCATATTTTCTAGTTGTCATGCAAGCTCTCTTAGCTCGGGAATACCCCAAAAAATTTTGTACCAAGATGTTTTGTATTTTTAAGATGATTCATGACTTAGCATAGTGAGTTTGTCGTCTATAGATTAGCTGTTTGGATTGCATACCTCAGTTATCAGATAGTTGATTTAATTCGTTTTAGTTATTTCAATTTCATTGCACTTTGGGTACTGGGGCATATCAAATTGTATTTTGAATAATTGTTCATTTCGTGTTGACTTCGTAATTTTCTATATTAGCATTTCCTTTCATATTACTCTAAACTTGGATTTCAGGCACTTATCATTCCAACTACTTTTTAATTGCATAAGAAAGTAACTCCAATATCATGCTATTTGCTCCTAAATGTAAGCAGTAAAATTACAAGAACCATAACCGCTTCATTGAACTTTCTATGTCAACCTCTTTTAGGAAGTATTCCCAACCTGATGATATGTACCATTGCAAACATTACATTGTGGCATTAAGAGGGGTGAATGAATATGATATATGTGGTTCAAGTGTACGTGAACCCATGATTCCTCCATCAAACTATGTATATTATGTATATATTTTTTAAAATATGTGTAATATAATATTTGAGAATTCATACTCTAAAAGTTTAAATAAACTTAATCATGCATTGGTTCACTTACACGGATTAATCCCACTTAAATATTGCTTTTTATTTTTTTTATTTTCATTTTGGGTGTATTTGATATGAAGGAAAATATTTTTCATGAAAAATCATTTTCCTAGAAAATATTTTCTTGGAGACTAAGAGCCTGTTTGGCCAAGCTGCCAAAATCAGCTTATTTTGAGAAGTGCTTTTTATCAAAAGTGCTTTGCGAGATAAGCAATTTGTGCTTGGCCAAATTTTAGAGAAGTGCTTTTGCTATTAATTTGTGTTTGACCAATATTTGAAAAAATTACCAAATTACAAAAATAGATATATAGTAACATTAATTTGATTAAATATAGAAGTTTGAAATTGGTATTCTTGTTCCAAATAATCAAAAGCACTTATTTTTTGAAGAAGCTACTTTTTTCAGCTTCTTTCCCACAGCAGAAAAACAGCTTCTGCTGCCACTCAAAAGCACTTATTTTCTCCTAGAAGCTTGGCCAAACGCCCTAAAATAATAAGCATTTTCGTGAAAAATAAGCACTTACGACTCCACAAAGCTTGGCCAAACAGGCTCTAAGTTATTTTCATCTTATTTTATGGTGTTTGGGTGCCCAAAAATATAATTAATTTTCTAACAATCCAATAAGGGTTAGGATGGGTATTTGGTGAGCGTAGGGGCGGGGGAGGGGCGGGAAGGTTGGCGGTATGGGGGTGGGTGGGTGTGGGTGGGGGTTGGAGGGGGTAGGGTACACTGGTGGGAGTAGGATAGGGGTTTGGTGGTAGGGTGGGCGGTGGAAGGAGTCTATAAATATGAATTATCACATTTGAAAAATATTTTTCCTACTATCACAAAAAAAAATATATTCCTCCATTTTAAGGAAAATGAGTTGTCACAGAAAATTTTCCATAACTTTTAAGCCTGCAAACACGACAATTTTGTAGACTAATAAAACTTAAATGTGACATGCTATTTCATAATTTTATAAATAACCTCAAAAAATTAATTTAAATGTAACGTCTTATTTCATGTAGAAGATGAATGGTCTATTTATATGTCTTACTTCAATATATTCGGGCAGTTACATGAAATTTAAATTATGCATTTATATACAATATTATTAAATACTTACACGTATTTGATATTTATAACTTTAAAAATAAATAATACATCATAATTTGAAAAGGATAGGTTTGACCTTAAAAAAAAATTACATGTAATGATCAATTCATTTTTGACCGTTAATTTAAAATAAGAAAGGTTTATTCCCATTTAAAAGGTGAAAGAGGCATTATTTTCTAAATTCATAAGATTAAGGGGGATAAATGGAATTTACTCTATTTTTCTAAAAAAAGAGATAAATTTATGTGAGAGATTCAAACCGGCAACACAAAGCTGTTGATTGTATATAGATATTCTACTCTTAGTATATCAGTATATAAAATGATATTCGACAAATACATATAATATGAATTTTAAAGAAAGTTATATAACGATAACCATTGAGATAATATAGCCCCGCTTTTGATACGGTGAACTCATACTTTTGAAAATTTTACTCTTTAACTCTAACAACTATTGAGTCTTCTGTTGGAATAAGCGCCAGATGGTAGTGCGAGAAATTAAATGCTCTGTTCAGTCTTCTACGATCGCTCATGGTACCAGGGGCGGCCCTAGCCTAAACCTGCTTTAGGCCTCGCATTTGTGGGGGGCTCCATTTTTTTTATACCCAATATATGTTATATATAAATTTTTATTAAAATAAAGTTCCGTGAAGCGAAAAAAGTAAAATTACGCGAAAAATTGCATAAAAGAGAAAATAATTTTGATATAGTAATTGATTATGGGGCTTCATTTTTTTAAAAATACATTACTTAAAAGGTTTTTAAGTCAACATGAAAAGAGAAAAATCATTTGACCACTTTGATATAGTAAAATGGGTGGCCGTTAGTGTATTTTTAAGAATTAAAAGAGTCATTTTAAAGTCTTAATAGGAAGAGTACTTATGCTAAGACTTGAAAAATTATCAATTAGGTGAGAAATATATTCTCATTGGTTCTAATACACCAATAAGTATAAATTTTACTTTAAAGTTCTAATTTTTCTTATCATTCATAGCAAAGTGAAAAGAGTGCGCTACACTATATTTCTGTATGCTATTTTTAAATTCAAGTCCCCATTCTGCAATAGCAAATGATCGAGCATTATTGTAGAGCTTCAGTGCATTGATTTGAAAAATAGTGCAGTATTTTTCGTTAATTCAATTTTTCAAAATTAAAACCTACAACAAGCATGCTTGAGCAGAAAATTCAATCTGATATCAAATCATTATCCTTGAACCGTGTTTATGTCTTTTTATCTTTTTATTATCTTCTTATCTAATTTATTCATAATTTTGCATTTCAAAGAGCCAAAACAATAAATTTTAAATATATATAATAAAAAAGTTAAGGCCTCTAATTAAAGTTAGACTTTAGACCACAAAGATAGTTGGACCACCCCAGCATGGTACAAGTAATTTAAAAGAGGAACCAAGCAAGCTAAACTCGTGCTATGCAGCTCTCTTTAACTTGAATGTTTATGGCTAGACCTTCTTTAAATCGATTTAATTATAAATTGCATCCTCAACTTTTGGACAAATTTGAGATCCGATGCAAGAGTTAATATTATCCATCAACTCTTAAAGTAATTACCAATCTGCAAGCTAAAGTTGACGTTATGAAATGATTTTTAACCTTCACTTTGTCCCACTATGAAGTTATTGATGATGAAAATGAACAAATGTCTCGATGAATGATAAAGTGCTAAATTACCACTAACGCAAAGGCGCCCTTTTAAAAATACTCACGCAAAGGATAAGAACGGGGGCCAGCACAGAATAAGTTTTTATTTCTTTAAAGCACGAATCATTAGCTCAAACACAGTGATAGATAGTGCCTTTTGGACTAGAAAGTGGTTCTACTTTCTTTTCCTATCGATGTGGCTTTTGTAATTTTAAATGATCAATGATCAATTTTACTTATTGATAGTTTGATACTGTATTTATCTGTAGTTGTAAAACCACGAAGAAGTTCTTTTACTCCTTCCGTCCCATTTTATGTGACACTATTTGCCCGTGTACGGAGTTTAAAAAAATAGATGTTGACCTTCTAAAATTTCAATTTTATCATTGAAAAAGTAAAAAAACGAAGTTTTGAGTAATAAAAAAGTTCTTGGTACTTTAAAAGTATATAGAGTCCAAGGGTAAAATAGAAATGATACATTAAATAGTTGTCAAATAAAGAAATGTGCCATTCTTTTTGGGACAAACAAAAAAGGAAATGGTGCCACATAAATTGGGACGGAGGAAGTATTAGATAGGAGTATTATTGAGTTAATATTATTCTACTCTGTAATTACTACTACTTCAACATAAATCCTATCTAATCTTTATTGTACTTTAATATAAAACATTGAATAAAGTGAATGAAAAAAGTGGACAGCTTTGTCTGCAGTGCTCATCCGGTAATCGCCCCACCCACCAACCTTTTGGATTTACTTGAAGACGATACATAAGTATAGTTGACACTGCAATAGAACTTCCAAAATGCCCTAATCAAAGCATACAACTTATCCATTTCCTTTTATTTGATGTCTTTTAGTATTATAGTAAGCGCGAAAAGTGAGAGACTACAAAATTCTAAATTATTTTTGATTTATTATGTAAAATTTACTTATGCGATTAGGTGTTTTTCTTTCCTATGCAAGTTTACACACTTTAGTCACTTTGTGATCAATAATGATGATATGTACCGCATATGAATATGTATACCAAAATTAAGTCACATTGCTCATGTTATGATTTCTCGAAATTGCTTCACCAACCGCAACACTTATAGTATAGTGTGCTTATCAACGTACATTCCACGAAAACACAATGCATCACGATACATAGTTTATATCCAGTAAACTAGGAAATGAAGTATATATTTCAATAGAACAACCAACGGGCAAGTAATCGGAACAAAAGGAAAGTAACATATGGCATACAACAACTTACTACTCCTACTATTAGTTTTCAGATTTGAGGTTGCTAATGAGTTTCCACGTCACAACCAACTAGCCGTTGCCACTTGGCCGCACTGACTTGACTGCAAATCTGTGCTGACTGCTAAGCTAGTTGAAAGCTGTTGACTTCACTAATTATCTGTTAACGTTCGTCCACTAGGGATATTAAAATATAAGAAAATAAACACACAAAAATAGAGACTCAACCTAAAGTATGTTTAGAATAGAACTTGTATTTTATGTGTATTATTTATTGTGCATTATGGAGTTGTACAATTAGTTAATAATCTTGTACAGAGACAACTTATAAATATAAAAAATTTACCATGTTTAAGATAAGAACAATCTTTTAACACTTCTTCATGGTATCAGATGCAGTGGTCCTGGTCCTTAAGCTCACTTGCTTTCCTTCTCTCCTACCGGTAAGCCCACATTCTTAATCGATTGGACGAATATTATGTTGATATTGACCACCATAAGACTGTTGAGAATGGAAACCACGACCTCGACTACCAAAGCCACGACCACGACCACGACCAGATTGGCCACGATAAAAGTTCTTACTACGACCAAAGTTACCACGACCTGATGAATTGGTAGGAGGAGATTGAGCAGCAAGAGGAGATGAACCAACCGACAAGGCAATGGGTGGAGTGGCCCAGGACTTTATAAAATCCTTTGGTAACCGTTACACAATTAATGTGGGACATGTGTATTATATTTCTCTAACAAAGGTAGCCGTGGAGATCTAACTCTATAGGAGCTCGCAAGATGGTGTGAAGAGATGTGTAGAGCCTATAATTTCTCCTTCTTACACAACTGATGTGGGACAAGTGTATTATATTTCTCTAACAGGAGTAGCCATGGAGATCTAACTCAAGAGGAGCTCGCTATATGGTGTGAAGAGATGTGTAGAGCCTATAATTTCTCCTTCAACTCTTCTCTCCCATAAATCAACCCATCGAGCTGCTCCAGGTGCACTCATTAGCCCGTCGAGCCTATAATTTCTCCTTCTACTTATATGCCCAATCCTGTTGGCCTCATCTCCTCTAACAAATACCCATTTCTGCTCCTGCTGGCCTCCTCTTATATTTGAACTTCACAAGAAAATCCACTTGTAAACCTTAAAATTGAGTTACAAGTGCGGGAGGGTGTTAGAGAAATATAATATATCTGTCCCACATCGGTTATGTAAGGATTACTAAAGAGGTTTATAAAGTTCTGGGCCACTCCACCCATTACCTTAAGGTTTTGGGTTGGATGCCCAGATTCTTTCACAGAGTATACATACATAAAACCTTTTACTTCTTTATGTGACGACCCGTGACGTCATCATGCCACGTAGGCACCATTTGACGCATGTTTTTGCCATGTGGAAGCTTACACGGGAAGGAGCCTAGCACTTGATGTAATATTCCAGAGATGTATGGAGAGATTCCCTCGGGAATACTCTAGATACTTATGGATTAGCAAGAAAGATTACTTAGGAAGCCCTTGGAATATTCAAGCAATGTAGATAATTCTAGAATAGGGGACTATTTGTATATATGGAGATAATTTTAGAGAGGGACTTGTATAAAAATTAATATTTGCTGACTAGCCCTTAAGTGAGTAGTATAAATAGAGAGGTCATTCATTTGTAAGTCATCTAACAATTTTCCAAATAATAAAAAGCTTCATTTGGAAAATCTCTCTTGTTCATTTCCATTCTCCTAGCGTTCCTTAGTGATCTCGGCTGATTTGGCAAAGCAAGATAGTGAGGAATTTGTTAAGTGTCACACGATTCGCTTAGATCAAGACTAAGGTCGTGACATGGTGGTATCAGAGCTAAGTTATGACCAAGGGAATGGCCAACGTGGAGGAAACTAACAACCAACTCAACATTGCCAACATTTCAACCAGTGTTGTTCAGGAGTACGGCACCAAGAAAGGGCGAAGTAGAAGGAGAAATGCCAACCAGAGTAAGGAAGGGTCGTCTAGTGTCGTCCCAAGTAAAGGGGTTTTATTCTGGAACCCACAACCCACCAAGGCAAGTGAGGAGGAAGACGAGGACCTCATGCCCAAGAAGGAATGAATCTTGAATGTCGAAGCAGTGATGGAAGCCATGGACATCTTTGACCAACACTTGGGAAAACAAGAAGGCGCTTTCGACACTCTTGAAAGGCACACTCTTAATGAGATTGAGGACATCAAGAAGTAGTTGGAAGGAAGCAAGCACGTCGAGTTTGAGCTAAAACAGACCATCACTACCTTAGAGTGTAGGCTCATAGAGGCGCTGAGCACTATCAATGCTATGAAGACAAAGATGGAGGCACTCGATGAGAAGGTCGATGCTGGCGTGACCACGACAGCCAGCATTGTAGTTGTGATGAGGGAGGTTAAGATAGATGCTCCCAAACTGCCAGTGTTCAAGAGGTTTTGTGACGCACAAGAAGTGGAGAACTTCATTTTGCACTTGGAGAACTACTTCAGGCACGACAAAGTGAGGGACGAAGAGGCCAAGATCAACACCAATGTGTTTTATTTCTCGGAGACTGCCATGCTATAGTGGAGAAGAAAGATGGCCAACATTAAGAAAGGCATATGCACCATTAGCACCTGGGATCAGTTCAGGGTGGATTTCAAGCAACAGTTCCTCCTCAACAACGTCGTGTACGAGGCCCGACGCAAGTTTAAGGAGTTGAAGTAGACAGGGAGCATTCGGGACTACATGAAGGAGTATACCACCCTCATGCTTCAAATTCCCAACCTCACTAGTGATGAATTGTTGTTCCATTTCATGGATAGGTTAAAAAATTGCGCTAAGCAAGAATTGCAACACCTTCAAGTCACTGACATAGACCAAGCCATAGTTGTTGCTGAGTCTTTGAAGGATTTCAGGCATGACAAAGTCAAGGGAAAAGTCAAACGGTGGCCCTGCCAGAGCTGGGGAAGACTGTGGTAGAGGCATGGAGACGCAATATCAACACCCTAAGACTCACGATATCAACAAGTCTGATGGTAAGAAGAGCAGTCGTCAGAGTTATGCCAAGGAAAAGGCGCAGGCTGAGAATAAAGATGCAATATATATGTGGGGGACCGCGTGACTTTGAGAATTGTCCCGACCTAAAGAGTCTCAGTACCATAATGCGGGAGCGAAATAAGCAGGAACAAGGGGAAAGTTAGGGCACAACACAATTGGGTACGATTGGACTATGTGACGCTGTCACGAGGCAGGCTAACAAGGCCAACGAGTATAGCCCTCAGTACGTAGATCTCACTATCAACAACAAGCCTGCTCGTTTCATGGTCGACATTGAAGCAACGAACAACTTCATGACTGAGGGTGCAGCAAAGAGTCTAGGGTTGAAGCTCGCTCCAACAACACCCGACTCAAGACTGTCAATGCCGAGCTGACGAAGGTGTGCAGAGTAGCTAATGATGTTAGTGTCAAGTTGTGCAATTGTCAAGGTATGACAAGCTTTACCATCGCACGTATGGATATCTTTGACATCATACTTGGGCAAGAGTTCTTTCGATGTTGTCATATTATGGTAGATGATACCTCCAACGTCTCTTGTTCATGGAGCGAGAAGGATCCTGTATGGTGCTTACAGTGACCATGCCACTGCAGGGAAAATGTGAGGCACATCTTTCAGCTATGCAGGTGGTCAAGCGACTAAAGAAGAGGGAGCCAATATTTATAACAGCCCTTGCAAGCTTAGATGATGATCGTAGTGAGCCAGAGAAGCTGTCGCCTTGCATAGAGGAGTTGCACAAGGAGAACAAAGACATTATGCCCGATGAGATACCTAAGAACTTGCCTCCCAGACGCGCGGTGGATCACAAAATCGAGTTGGATCTAGGGGCCAAGTCGTCTGTATTTTCCCCATACCGCATGGCACCGCCTGAGTTGGAGGAGCTTAGGAAATAATTGAAGGAGCTACTAGACGCTGACCACATCCACACATCGAAGGAACCCTTTGCCGCACCGGTATTGTTCTAGAAAAAGAAGGTTAGATCATTGCGCCTATGCATAGACTACTGAAACGACCCGATTAAAGGTGAGGGTTCACAATTACCCTAGTCAATTGTAGGGATCGAATACAGGGACTTGCGTGAGACTTAAATTAGTGAAATTTGCTCGAGTTCAATGGTTTAGTGAGTTAATCCTAACAATGGGTGTAATCGAAACTATTGCTAAGTAACGGCAATTTAAAGCAAAAATTAACAATGAAAGAAGTACTAGGATACTAACTTCGATCCCCCTAGCCCTCTAACCAAATAGATGTAGTTCTAAGCTTCTTGAAACCAAGGTCACCCAATGGACCTTGCTCGCATATACCCAACTCACTCCTTTCGGTGGTGAGTCGAGACTACTAACTCTTGCCCTCTCTGTGCTAAGAGTTGATGCTTTAAGCGCTAGCAACTAGTCCCAAGTAAGGTATCCCCCTCTCGATGTTCAACTTGTTTATCCAGGGTAAATACAACACACTCACCCTCGGTACCTTGTCATTACACTTCCAATTCCTAGATTCACCCTCTCTGTGTAAATCTAGTACTATTGCACTCAACTTGAGTTGTAAACCTCAAGTTGTTGTAATGGAATCAAAAGTAGTGAAATAGGGTATTCCTAAGTGCTTAAAAGCTTATTATGCTATACCCATTCGATTATTGGATTAGGGTTTCGTTAGCACCTTAGTGGATGATTTAGCTACTCATACTAAGTAGTGATTCAAGACTTGATTGTAATGAAATATGCATTGAAATAGTAAGGTAGAAATGATTCTCACACAAAATAGTGTTGTTCTTCACAATACAAGAAGGCTTGACCAAGAAGTAATAATATTTATCTCTATCTTGGCTCCCAAGTAAAGTAAAGTGTAAGATGTTTAGAAAATCTACTTCTAGCTATATATAGTGTTTGGTAAAATTAATTACAAAACTGCCATTTGCAGGTTGGGCTGTAGCCCTTTTAGCAAAGGGTTGCGTTCTTGGAGCTAGAACAGGCGAAAGGGCTGCGACCTCTTGGACATAGGCTAACACCCTTTCTCGGAGTTGTATGAAAGGGTTGCCATCCTTAATTGGGCGACTGCTGTTTCTTCTCTTCCATGAGAGGGCAGTGAGCAACACGAGCATGTGAGCGCCTCTTCTTTAACATATTTTCTTTGTGAGATACAGTGGGTGTTCGTCTTTTGCATTGGCAGTCGTATCTTGAAAAGGTTTCAAAGTAGTCAACTTCTCTCTAAAAGGCGGTGGCCTCTTCCATCGCCCAACTTGGCACTTAGCATGATGTTCCCATCCAAGGAAGGGATGGTCGTCCTTAGAATGGGCGGCTATCACTTGATTGTTTCTACAACTTATCTTGAACTTGATCACTTCTCTTGGGTTTCTTGCTATTTTTGGTTTCTTCTTCTTTTTTAAGGCTTTAACACCTGAAACCAAGTAAATTACATCAATCTTTCCTATAGATTGGTCATATTTGAATTCAAAGACAAAAGTTTAAGCGAGTTAAAGTAAGCAAAATGCTCACGCATCAATTCCCCCAAACTTAAGTCTTTGCCTGTCCTCAAGCAAACCAATCTCTACCCAAGTATAGTGAAGCACATTCAAGACTAGCATACAATGAAGCTAAGTTCCATTTTCTAATCTTTTCAAAAGCTTTTGACCTCATTTGGTACCAGCACACATTCATACTTATGAATACTTGACAAGTCACTTTGTGAACCATTTCACAAGCTTTACAATGGTCTAAGGATGGCATAGAGCCTCAAGTGTGGATTTGGTTCATCAACCAGCTTCACTTGGTTTCAAACCTCATCTCAAGCTATGCTCTCACCTCTTATATCACCACTTGCAGTCCTCACCAACAAAGAGTAGTCCTTATCTCACAATCAAATTAAATCTAAGGACTTCAAACAATTAAGCACTCACTCTCCAAAGAATATTCACGAGTTGAGTCAAAATACCATAAGCTTGACCATATTGTGACTCTCCACTAATGGAGAAACACTAAACATTTGATCAAATAGGACTTGATTAGGCTTGCAATAAAGGCTCGGGGCTAGGTGTGATAATTTTAGGAACATAGTGACTACCAACCGCCTTACCAACATATAAAAATTTCAATCTATCTTTCTTTTATCTCATTTCACCCTCTTTGTCTATTCCCTTTTCTTTATTTCTCTTACGTCTTTTTGAAATTTTCAAAAATCTAGGAAGCCTAATGCTCTTTATTCACGTAGTACACCTTTAATATAGGTAGACTAGTTCTTTTCACCTTGTTTCTCTTTTTTGGACTTTTCACAATTTTTTTTACTTAGCAACTTCACTAGGCTTCCTAGCACATGACATATCTAATGGATTTCCCCCAAACTTAGGCTTTTGCCCCACTTTAGAATATTCACTTGAAAAGAGAATTTTTCTCATTCAACTACCAATGGATTACTCACATTATGGGGAAAGGCTAATAGGCTAAAAGGGACAACTATTGGTATTTTTAGAATAAGGGTATATGAAGAGGCTCAAAAAGGGTTCCAAAGAAAGCCTAAGATGATTTCTAAGTTTGTCACAACTCAAATTTCGCCTTGATCACAAGCCAGAAAGTTCTAGACCTCAACTCAAACATGTGAACCCACCATCTATCCTCACACATATGCAAGTGGATTAATCAGGGTAAAACTCAACTCTCAACAAGACTTGCTACTTGTGAAGTCTTAATGGTCCACTAGGAACCATGTCAATGACTCCAAAGCAACACATGAACCTAAAGTCATCAACCAAGACCACCTACTCACAAAGTAGACACTCCACAACTTGTCTCATACCATAAGATTCAAATGAAGTATAGGTACTTTATGAGACTTCCAAACCAAAACCACAAGGCAATTTCATAAAAACTACTATGTACACTTCCAAAAAGAACCAAGCAAAGAAAATTGAAAGCTTATTTAAAACGAAAAAAAAATTATAAACTTAACTTAATATGCTGATAATAAAAGTAACATGCACTATATACAATCAACAAGAGAGATTCAAATTCAATCATGTTAGCAAGTCATTCAAAAGGAAATTGTACCATATTATCCATAACATAACACAAATGAATTTGAATCCCCTCCCCCAACTAAAAACTCTCGCGTTGTCCCTAATGCGAAGTAAGCACAAAAATAAGCAGAAAGGGGGATAAAAGAGACTCCTTGATCAACCATCCACAATGTTCTTGCCCTTGCCCTTCACCTCAGGTAATGGAGCCGGCGATGATGAACCCTTTCTCTCAGCTTGTTCTCTAGCAGCAGTCTTCGAAGATCTCTCTATAGAAATCTGAACCTTAGTATCCTCAGGCACTTGGTATAGTGGGCAAGTGTGCATAACGATGTGAGCAGACTCCTGGCCATCATCAATATCATCAACAAGCATGGCCTGTGTGCGCAAGTGCTCCTCCTCTGCAATGGGTCCATCAGTAGACTGTGGAGGTGTTCTCTCTCTGGCTTTCTCCTTTCTCCTTCTCTTCCTGCTATTTTCTAGCTTGTCATGATGGGCGGCATCATTGTTAATCAACCCTTTCACTTTCTGTTTCAGATCACTTTGGTCACCCTAAATTGTTGTGATCCTAGCCTCTAAATTTTTCAGAGTGCCTCTCCGAGTATTTATTTCTTTAAGCATCTTCTTCAATGTCTGATGCAAAGCTGTCATCTCCTCAGGGGACACAGTAGGCTGGGGGAGGGGGTCCTTGGTTCATTGTGGGTTTGTGTGCATTTTCAAACTAGATCTTGTTATGTTCTAGTTTTATGTCAACTGTCTTGACCCACATCTGTATATCAATGACTTCCTCTGGGATCAAGGTGACTTGAGGGCAGGAAGGTGCAGTAATGGAAGGAGAAGGATCAAATGTACTTGGAGGGACTGTAGAAGTGAAGGGCCTGAGACAGGTGGGGTAGTCTGTGAAGTACCAACCTCTTGGCTTGGAACTCTTGCTGAAGGCTTCTTTGGGCTGTCAAACTATTTCATATCATACAAAATCCATCTCTTCTTTGGATCAATTATCTTGTCTGACTCTTACTCAGTTATCTTCAGGGATCGGAAGTAAGCAGACAATGTGTTGGGAAACGACAAATTTGTGGCATTTCTCTTGGCTGCTTTCCAGATACTGCTATTCATGACCATACCCACATTCACAAGCCTCCCAAGCATGATGGTGGAAATCAACACCCCATGGTCTAATGTGCACTTTTGATCATTCTTTGAGGGAATCAATCTTAAGCATACAATAGTTTGCCACCCTCTTGCCTCAAAATTTAATTGAGTTCTCATGATCTTGACACATTTCCTTAGCCACATAGGGGTGGGCTCACTGGAAATGGTGTTTGCAAAGAATGGCTTCAGTTTCTTCTCTTCTTTATCTTTCCACTCCAACCAAAATGTAAGAGTTTTATGTGGCAATACCAAGAAGTCATTGAGTGCTTTAGGGCCAAAGTTCACCTGCTTTTCTTGAAGAATTACCTCAAATTCATTCACTCTAATCCTTCCCACATTGGCATAAAATTCTCTAATCAATGTCTCACTGCCTGAGTTAAGTCTATCAGTTAACCATTTCCTCCAGCCTCTATGGTCTATCTGGTCCAAGAACCCTATATTGTACAGTTCCATGTATGCTAATTAAATTCTCCTCTTCGGAGTGACAGAACTCTCCCTGAGCCCTTGATCATAGTCATAATAAACTTGCTCATACACAAAGATCTCCTCCCAATTTGCTGGCAAAGGTCTTCTCACAACTGTCATAGGTCTCTAGGATGGAGGAGGAGGAGGTAAGGGTTGTTCTTCTTCTTTAGCTTCTTCATCTCCTTCAGTTTGGTTCCCCTCTTGTTCATCATTACTTACATTGTTTTTAGAGGCAGTGCTTCCATCTTTTGAGTTTATGGAGGATGAAAAAGAAGAAGCTTGTTGAGTTTCATGCTCAGACTCTGGACTTTGTTCTACTTCCTTGGCTTGACCATGTTGGAGCTTTTTACTCACCTCCTTAATTCTCTTTCTTTGGACCAAGGGCATATCATCTGAGTTTACAGATTTGGAGGTTGAGGTAGGTGGGGTGACTAATTTTCCCGACCCCCTCCCCATCTTGGCTCTCCTTGCTTAGGAAAAGGTTTCCCAATTCCTTTCCCAAGACTGGGCATTGGGATAATGGATCATCTCCATCTCCCTTAGGAATTGGCACCTCTAGATCTCAATATTTGATCATGTTTAAGCATAGAGAAAACATATTAGGAGTAGTTCAAAGTGATAGGCTTAGGACAGCAATAGATTCTCAAACATGTTTCAGAAAACAGGAGAAAGGGCGGTGACATGTTATAAGGGCGGTCGCCTCTCAGTTCCATACTTAGAATTTTCTTCAGGATTTCGAGAAAGGGTGGTAGCCTTGACAAAGGGCAGCCACCTCTTTCCTGAGAGGCGACCAAGCCTGAAAGGGCGCTTTGAAAGGGTGCTCAAAGTCCAGAGGAGTGCATTTTTGGTACTTAGCCAATTTTTTAGTGCTTTCTGACACGCTTCGCCTAAGGATAGGGCTCACAATTACCCTAGTCAATTGCAGGGGTCGAACACAGGGACTTACATGTAACCAAAAGTAGTTGAATTCAATTGAGTTCAATGCAGTTAGCAAATTAATCCTAAATTTGAAGTATAATCTAAACTATGGTAAAGTAAAACAATTTCAAGGTAAAGTTAACAATAATAGAAAACACTAGGATACTAACTTCCCCTAGCCTGTTAATCAAGTGGATATAGTTATATGCTTCTTCACAGCTAGGTCACCCAATGGACCTCGCTCGTATTTACCCAACTCACCCATCTCGGGTGAGAGTTGAGACTACCAACTCTTGCCCTCTCGGTGCTAAAAGTTGATGCATTAAGCGCTAGCGACTAATCCCAAGTAAGGAATCCCTCTCTCGGTGTTCAACCTATTAGCCCGGAGTAAATGACTCGTACTTACCCCCGGTACCCCGTCACTACTCTTCCCATTCCTAGATTTACCCTCTCGGTGTAAAACTAGTACTTGTTGGGGTTAACTTGAGTTGTACACCTCAAGCTGTTGTAATATGATTAATAGTAGTGAAATCGGGGTATTCCTAGATGTTTAGAAGCTTATTATGCTTTACCCATTTGATTATTGGACTAGGGTTTCATTAGCACCCTAGTTGGTGATTTAGCTACTCATGCTAAGTAATGATTCAAGAGTTGAAAGTAATAAAATATGCATTAACATAGTAAGGTAGGAATGATTCTTACAAATAATGATGTCGTTCTTAACAATACAAGGAAACTTGACCAAGGGTTTTGGTATTTTGTCCTTGTCTTACCTCTCAAGTAAAGTGAAAATGTAAGATTCTCTCAAAAACCTAATTCTAGCTATATATACTGTTTGCTAAAATTAATTACAAAAATGCCATTTCCAGGTTGAGCTGGGGCCTTTTGCCAAAGGGCTGAGTTCTGGCGTTGAATCAACACAACGGCTGGCGCCTTCTTGAACATGGGCTGGCGCCTTTTTTTGGGTTAGTATGAGAGGGCAGCCGCACTTATTGGGCGACCGTCTTTTCTTCTTCTCCCTGAGAGGTCTGCACGACATAGCATCATGTAGTTGCATCTTCTTCATATCAGCCTCTTCTTACAAAGAGTAATGGGCGACCGCCCTTAGCATAGGCGGTCGTATCTTCTTCTTATCAGCTTCTGCTATGCAAAGTGACATGGGCGCCCACCCTTGACATGGGCGGTCGCATCTTCACAGAACTTCCAGATTCTCAGCTTTCTTAGAATGTATTGAGGCCTCTTCATTTCCCAGATACTCAGCAGGTATGTACCTCCAGAGAAGGGGTGGTCACCCCTAGCATAGGCGGATGCCTCTTTAGTGTTTCCGGAACTTCTTGAATTTTGATCACTTTTCTTGGGTAAATCCCAATGTATGGTCCTAATAAACACGCCACCTACACGACTCACTACATAGGTTTAAGGAATGCAGGATAATATGGTTCCCCTTCCTCCATAAGACCCTCTTTCTGTTTCCCTCTCGGGAAAGAAGATAAAAAAGGATTCATTTTTTCCTTTCATATGAACGGCCCTATCTTCATGCTTTTTTGGTTTCTTCCTTTCCTTGCAGTGTTTAACTCCTGAAACCAAGCAAAATGCATCAAACATTCCTATAGATTGGTCACTTTTGAATTCAAATACAAGAGTTTAAGTGAGTTAAAGTAAGAAAAATGCTCACGCATCAACTCTCCCAAGCTTAAGTCTTTGCTTGTCCTCAAGCAACCAATCTTCACCCAAGAGTAGTGAAGCACGTTCAATACTAGCATAAAATGAAGCTAAGTTCCATTTTCACTCTTTTCAAAAACTTTGAAGCTCATTAGGCACCAACACACATTCATACTCATGAACACTTGACAAGTCACTTTGTGAACCACTTCACAAGTTTTACAATGATCCAAGGATGACATAGAGCTTCAAGTATGGATTTGGGTTATCAACCAACTCACTTGGTATCAAATCTCATTGCAAGTCATGCTCTCATCTCTCATATCACCACTTGCTTCTTCACTTCAAAGAAAGTAGTCCTTATCTCAAAATCAAATTCAAATCAAGCACTTAAGCAATAAAGCACTTAAGCAATAAAGCACTCACACTCCAAAGAATGTTCACGAGTTGAGTTAAAGGAACCATAAGTTTGCCCATTTTGTGACTATCCACTAATAGAGAGGTGCCAAACATAGGATCAACTAGGACTTGTTTAGGCTTGTAATGAAGGCTCGGGGCTAGGTGTGTTATTTAGGAAAAGAGTGGCTACAAACCACCTTACCAACACACAACCATTTCAACCATCCTTTCTTAACCTCCTTTCACCCTTTTCTCTTATTCCCTTTTCTTTATTTCTCTACTTCTCCTTCTTTTTGTCATTTTCAAATTTTTGGAAGCCTAATGCTTTTTTATTTCATTAATCCACCCTTCATATTTAAATAACAACTTAGGGGGACTAATTATTTTCACTTTGTTTCTCTTTTTGGATTTTCCGCAAGCTTTATATATATATATATATATATTTTTTTTATTTATTTTTTTTTTCAAATTTAGCATCTTACTAGGCTTCCTAGCACATGACATATCCAGTGGATTTTTCCAAACTAAGGCTTTTGCCTCATTCTAGAATTTTCACTTAAAAAGAGAATTCACACAAACCACCAATGGATTACTCATTAACCGGGTTACCAAATGAAAAACTAATAGGCTCAAAAGGGACAACTATTGATATTTTTAGAGTAAGGGTATTTGAAGAAGCTCAAAAAGGGTTCCAAAGAAAGCCTAGGATCATTTTTAAATTCGACACGACTCACAATTTGCTTCAAACACAAGCCGGGCAAGTTCTAGACCTCAACTCAAACATGTGAACCCACCATCTATCCTCACACATATACAAGTGGGTCACTCAACATAAAAAGTCAACTCTCCAAAAGGCTTGCACCTGTGAAATCTTAATGGTCCACTAGGAACCATGTCAATGATGTCATACCCAATTTTGGACTCAACTCGAGGCGAGTCGGGTTTCAGATTTGACTGGGTGAACTCGTTTGAGTTTAAATATTGGAATCGCCACCTAATATAATTTCTAAGGCGTATTAGGTCACCTAAATGTCTATAGTCAAGTTTGATAAGTCTACTAATCAATTCTAGAGATTCTATATGGGTAAGAAGTCCAGATGACTCAGGGAAGAAGGTGTTAGGCACTTCCCTGAGTCCCACAAAAAGTGGTTACCGTCCGAGTTTTAGTTTTGGGATATAAACAGTGTATATTGTCATAAATACTAACTTGGGAATTTATTTGGCATTCTAGTTCAAAGTGTAGCACATTCACACAATTTCAAACATATATATATAGTTCTCATAGACGACCTATATTTCGAGCCTAATCGTAGTTTACGTCCTTGTCAAACTCCTAATCATTGATAAGTTTTAACATGAAAATAAGTATTCAGTTCCAATTCACATATACAATCAACACACGAAAAATGTTTTGCACATATAGTCCATTTTCATAAACAAATTCAGATTTAGCAAGAAAACCAAAGGGGGTTTTGTTTTAACAAAATATCGGCCATTTAGGGTCGGTGTGACTCGTCATTAATTTTCGGGCCCTAACCTTAAAGGCCTTTTTGTGTTGGGGTCAAATTTTGAAAATATATATGGGGAGAGGGGCTGTCTTTTGAAAATGGGTACACAAAAGCACACAAATGCAAAAAAAGGGTGGTCGCACGTAGTAATACGTATATATATATACACACACACATGCAAATACATGATCTAAATTATGGTTATACATTAAAATGTATAGTTTTTAAAGGGTATAAACGACCCCAGGTATTTTATACACCCCTATACACTATTAGATTAGTGTATAAGGGCATAAATAGTGGACAAAACTGATTTATGCACATAAAGGGCCTGTTTTGAAAACGTTATTGGGCCCAGATCATTCATGAAAAATAGGGGCTGATTCTATTTTCAAAAGTAGTTCAGTTTAGGCTCAAACAACACAATAGCCCCTGTTAAGTGATTTTCAGATTAAGGCAGTGAGTTTTCACAATGCTTCAAGCCTAATGCAGGGTTCTCATTCACAGGTCATGTGATTTTAAGAAATAGCATGCAACTGCCAGTTTCGATATCAAAGAACGCTTTATAGGGTCCTAAATGTCATGCTTTGCAACACATAGGAGTAAAAGGTTAAGGAATAAGCCCCTGGATGGCTATGTACACACTGTATACCCCTGTTTTAATGCATAAAGGCAGGGAATCCTATAATGTACATGAAAGGGGACAGTCTCTAAGGGGAAATCATAAGACAGAGGTCCAGTAGTACTTTAAACAGTTCATTCAGGCATAGTTTTAAAGAGGGAAGAAACGAGCTCCTCCCTAGCTTTTAAACACATTAAAGGGGTTTAACCACAACCTAATTATCTTTTGTATAAGCTGCAGGAAAAGAAAAGTCAGCAGGGTAAAAAAGGGAAGGGGAAAGCCTGAACCTAAAAGAGATCTGCCAGGAATAGGTGCAGTTAGTGCACCTTTTGCTATGGTTCACAGATGTGCAGGATACCCAAAAGAGACAAGTCATACCAGTGATGAAAAAAGAATGGGGTAAGATCATGCTAAGGAAACATGCACACACACAGAGGCACTGAGCAATAAGGAAAGCATCATGACTCTAATTGCAACTAAAAATCATTGACAGAAAGTGCATACACTACTCAGGACACACCAGAACCAAAACACTACATAGTACATTAGTGGTTTTAATCAGAACATGATAAGAGTATGCCACAAATATATGCAGAAAGTAATAGGCAATCAGGGCAGAGAATGAATACCTTTAAGTACTGTGATATTGAATGCAAACAGAGAAGAAGAGATGCAAGAACCAGCACACAAGCTGCAAGAAATAGCCTCCAAAGAAACAAGTAAATAGAGAGAATGGAATGCCAGAAAACTATGCAGGTTTTTGCTAAGTTTACCAGTGTATTTATGGGTTTTCTAGTGTCCAGAACTTGTCCTTCAGTCGAAGAGGAGAAGAGTTTATATAGGCTTAGTTTAGGGTCTTTAAAAATTCAAATCTTGATGCAAAAAGTAAAATTTTAAAGAAGGAAACGGAAGATTATGCTATTAATCTGAGGGAATCCATTTCCCATGATCAAAGCCAGTTAGACAATCAAAAGGGCAGGTAAAAGTAATCCTTCCAAGTTTAAAAGATGTCCTTAGGTGGACTTGCCAAGAATAAACCAATCAAGCCCTTAGTTTTAGGGTAACCTTAATCTAAACTAAACAGGATTTCCCCTTTTCACACTTAACCAGTCCAGGTTCAAGATCAATCTGTTAACAAGTTTAAAAAGTTGAAAACAATTTGTCAGATTTCAAGAGATGTCATATCAACTTCCAATTATAGATTTCAATCAAAAGATTCAACCAAATCACTTTCAAAAACCTAAAACATGTCAAATCAGATTGTTCATTTCAAATTCAGACATACAATCATGTAGGATCAAGCATCTTGTAAGGTAAAAGACTAGGCACACTGTGACAGACAAAAGAAAACATAATTTCAAGCAACCAAGGATTTCCAGCTTACCCATCAATAGAAATAATCTAATATGCTAGTCGTGGTTATATTAAGCTCAGTATCAGTGTCCAAATTAGCATTATGAGCAAAAAACTATCATTTAGTAATTCTTAACCCTAATTGATTCGAGAAATCACAACAAAGCATGATAAAATATTGAACAAACTAGGAAAGTCCAGGTCTAAAGTCACGTAGGAACAATTAAAACAAAGGGAAAATAGGGGATAAAGAGGGGTACCAGTTAGGATTCAAATCGGGTCGGGTTGAGCCGACCCGCTCCGAATTAGGGTTACAAGGAAGAAGACTCACCCTTTTCTCAATGTTTATGTCATTCAAAACAAACGGAGCCCCGCCGGAGGAATTTCCCGGCGGTGGCGATTTAATCAACATAGGGTTACGTTTGCCCTCGTCCAAACCCCATCGAACGTGTCTGGGTTATGTTGCGGACGACGAGGGGAACACGGCGACATTGTTTTCCCCAATTTTCTCCGGCTAAAATGGCCGGAAAAACCCATCGATAGTGGTGGCATTAGAAGTCGCTAAGGAGAGAGAGAGAGAGAAGAGTGAATATCAGAGCAGACGCGGGGAAATGAGAAGGGGGGGGGGGGGGGAAGGGGTCGTGTGTGGGTATAAAATAAAGGAAATAAAATTTAGGTCGTTGGATCGTCTACGTGGACGATCAAGATCGATCCACGTAGGTGTGACGTGTAAAAAAATGGCTGATGTGTGTATGCGACGTGTAATATATATGTATATATGTATTTATGTATATATATTGTATATTTGGTGTATAAATAGGTATAAAAAATAGTGTAAAATAGACTAAAAAATATAGAAAAATTAAAAAATTAATTTTAAAATGTTAGGAAGGCTAAAATGCATAAAAATTGTAATTTTAGGGCTTAAAAAATTTTGGATAATTTTGTCAAAAATAGAAGCAATTGCAAAAAAATTGTAAAAATAGCTATAATTTGAGACGATGCTTTTGAGAATGGCCTCAATTGCCAGGCTATTATGAGAAGATAATTTGGAAATAATAGAAGAGGTAGGAATGGATACACAAGCGTGTGTAAAATTCAAGAACGGTTGATTTTAAAATAGGAGGGACAAATATGGGTGTCAACAAATGACTCCAAAGCAACAAAAGAACCTAGAGCCATCAACCAAGACCACATACTTACCAAGCGGACAGTCCACAACTTGTCTTATGCCATAAGATCAAAATGGGATGTTGGTACTTCATGAGACTTTCGTAACATAACCACAAGGTATTTTGTAAAAACTAATATTTACATTACTTGGTTCAAACAACCACTTCTGCAAAGAACCAAGCAAAGAAAATCGAAAACTTATTTAAAATGAAAATTTTTAAGGAACATAACTGAATATGCTAAAGAGAAAGTAACACATGCACTACATACAAGCAAAAAAAGGGATTCAAATTCAACCATGTCATCACAAAATATCCAAAACATAAAAAAAAATTATCCAAAATATTAACTACAACATTTATGAATTTGAATCCCCTCCCCCAAACTTAAAACTCTCGCATCGTCCCCGAATGAGAAGTAAGCACAAAAATAAGCACAATGGGGGGGGGGGGGGGAAGGGACTCCCTGATCATTCTTCAAACTTTCTGTTTTCCTTTGCGTTACACACTGACCATTGGAGGGTTTTCTGTCTGTTTCTTCTTTTCAGCTTTTGCAAGAGCTGCTTCTTCAATGGATGCTCGTGTAGCTAGCTGGATGGCTGCATCATCAAAGTCCATCCACTCCATTGCCTTCAGGTCTTGTTGAATCTTCTTAATTTCATCTTTCCAAGATTTTTTGTTATGTGGCCTCCATGAACTAAAAGTACCTAGTGCTACTTGTTACATTGTCCTCTCATTCCATAGAATATTTAGCTTGCTGACCATTTCTACTTGAGTTCCGACTAGGAGTTGCACTGCTTTATTCATCCTCTCAAGCTCCTTAGAATTGGTATTCTGAGTTGTGACTACCATGTTGAGCTGGTCAGAAGTAATCCCATGAGATGGAGCTGGAACTTGACCTTATGGCACAGCTGAAAAGATTGCTTTGAACCCTTCCATTTTAGCATCCATTTCTGTTAGCGCTTGCATTAGTTCATGGAGGATTGGGGCTGGGGGTGCTCTTGATGATGATGGTAACTCAATATGAGCATGACCTGTAACAGGTGCTGCATGGTGGACATGATTATGATCATCCTCGATAGCACATAGATCAAATGGTTCTAACACCTCTGTGTAGTCATCACCAGCATAAGTGACATCCTTGATCAATCAAATAGGTAGTTAAGGTGTTAGGGGTAAGGTAGCTTGCTATTGTTAGACTTAGCAGCTGCTATCATTGTCTTAACCATTTCAGCACCTAAATAGATCATTATCCCTTTTATCAAGCAACCAATCACCACAACTGTTCTCAATGATATATTGTAGGCATCCCATGTTGGTAGTACTCTAGATATGATTATGGCATGCCATCCTTTCGCTTCAAAGTTGAGGTATAGCTGAGTAATTTGCACACCACACTGTCTCCATACAGGATTGGCTTTCTGCCTATGAATGGTGCCAACCATTGTCTCTGTTCTGCTTCACTAAGGCTCAGTTGGTTCATGTGTTCAGAGGGTGTGAAGTGAGTCAGGTCTAAGTAGTCATTCGGAGTTTTGGCTGAGATATCAATAACTCGCTCTCTACATTGTATCTTGAAATTGTTTGCCTCGTTCCCTTTCAATTCATGATATAATTAGAAAATGATGCCAACCATAACTTTACCCACTGGTTTTCCAAACACTTCTGCCCACCCAGTTTTCTTGAATGCTCTATAAAAACCTGGGTTGTACTTTTTCACCTTTTTAAATTCTATTTTCCTTTCATGCACCAGGAAATTTGGAGGGTCTTCCTCCCTTACTTCATTAGATTCCTTTATAGAGAGAGATGTATATGGAACTCCGCTCTTTGGTTCTTCCTGGGCCTACCTCTTTTTCTGGGAGGCATGGTAGCTGCAAAACAATTCAAAGGTGTTGTTAGATAAGCCTGTTTAAGCATAGTGGAAACATGTTAGAAGTAGCCTAAAGCAATAGGCATTGAATGATAATGGAAGCTCAGACATACTTTAGAAAACAGGTTGAAAGAGCGGGGGCATGTGTAATGGGCGGCCACCTCTTGGTCCAATACTTAGAGAATATTCAGTGTTTAGGACAAGGGGCGGCCTACACTGCAAGTGCAGAGATAAAGGGCGGAGAAAGTCCTGAGGACTTGCGTTCTATACTTAGAAACTTTTTCAATCAAGTCCAATGGGCGGCCACCTCATGAATGGGCGACCTCCTCTTCAACAAGAGGCGAGGGACTCTGCAAGGGCGACCAAATAGGGCGCCAAAAGTCCTGAGAGGTGCATTTTTGACACTTAACCAAATTTTTGGCAAGTTCAGAAGGGCAACCGCCTAAGCAATGAGCAGCCTCCAAATGCACCTTCTTTAGAATTCATGAAGATGAGAGGTGACCTAACCTACAAGGTGACCAAAAAAGGTGCCCAAACTTCAGAGAGGTGCCTTTTCTAAATTTAGAAATTTTTTGAAGCCTTAGGCAAAGGGTGTCCGCCTCATGAAGGGGTGCCTGCCTGATCATAACACTACCAAAAATACTGTATTTTGAGACCGATAAATTTCGATTGAAAATTGGTTGGAGGCCTTCATCCGACCGCTTCGGTCAGTTATTTCATTTAATTTATATTAAACATTTTTTTAAAACCGTCCGACCACAGCAGTCGGACCACAATAGCGGTCGGACCACAATTAGACATTAATCTTTTTAATACGTCCGACCGCTGCGGTCAGACCCCTCAAAATAATTAGCCTGCCTCTCCTTCCCATTTCAGAAGTTCACTCTCTCTCTTCCAAAAAAGAGAACCCGACTCCCCATTCCCAATTACTCACAGATCCGTCCACCCCCTTCCCCCAACCTCCAATTTCTCCATAAATCCCCAATTTCCCAATCTAAGTTTCCCCCAATTTCACTATCTTTTTTCATTTTTTTCTTCAATTTCACAAATCCTAACTCCCAATTTTTTTTCTTTCCTCCATAGATTTGGCCCGCCAGCTCAGGCAGCAGCGCCGACAGCCAGCTCAGGCAGCAATGGCAGGTTTGTTTCTTTTTTTTTTTTTTTTTTTCATATAGTTTATGTGTAGTTAAATTGTTTGTATGTTGTGTTTTTTTGTTGTTGTTGCTCTTGGTATTGTTGAAAAGAAGAAGCAAAGAACCAATAGTTTGTAAGTTAAATTTTATTGTTGTTCTATGTTGTGTTTTGTTGTTGTTGTTGTTGTTGTTGCTCTTGGTATTGTTGTAAAGAAGAAGCAAAGAACCAAAACTCTTGTAATGTGAAAAATAAAAACAAGATGATAATGTAGAGTTTAGTACTATAACACTAGTACTTTGTTTTGTGTAATCACTAGTTGGTTTTAGTTTAAGGAAGTTTAAGAAAGGTTAGGGGAAATGGTGTGTGTAAGAGTTGTAATAAGAAGATTAAATAAATATAATGATCTACTTAACTAAAGGGAAAAGTTGTTAAGAGAGCTTTGGTTATACTTTATTGTATATGAAATTGGAAGATTCACCAAGTTGGATGAAATATAGTGTGCTTTGAGAATAAATGTTGTTTCATCTTAATTATATTATTAAATACATTAATATAATACCATATCCCCAAGTAGAAACATGGTTAGAGATTTAGGAACATAGGAAGAAAGTTAGGTTCTTTTTTTCTCCTAAATTGCTAAAGTTTGAATCTTTTTAACCATTTATTTAGAACGGGATACTTGTTTTACAAAGGGAGAAAATATGGAACTTTCATAGCTTAAAGTTAGAAAATGAACCATTATAAAACTTAACAATAATTTAATAGATATTAGCTATAAGTAATATAGTAGCTAAACAAGCGAGGAAGAATTTGTTGATGACAATAAGACGAGCGAGGAAGAAGAACTAGCCGATGACCTTGAGACGAATGATGATGACTGACATTTTCGTAGTTTTATTTTTGTTACTTTACTAAATTTATTAGTACTACTTTATAAATGTATTCCATATAATTTAATATCATACTTATATTGTGCTAATTTATTGTACTTATTCTACAGATATGGCATCTACGGCGAAGGTTAAGGGAAAAAAAGGTTCAAAGTTCCTCTCCTGCTTCTACTCATACTACTACTCCTGTACCTCATATGCTTCCTACAGCTCCGCCGTCTACATATCCTCCTGGCATGTCACTTCCTACATCTCCGGGTTATGTTGTTCGTCCGCATGGCATGCGCTCATCCATGCCTTCGCCATCTTTCAGTCCATCGCCATCCCCTTCATCATCTACTCCTACTGTATCTAGATTGCTGTCTGACGACTCTACACCATCCCCGTCTGTAGGCGCTTCTGTACCACCTACTGACCCGAGCTCGCGTAGATACATTAGTGAGATTAGCACATATGATGAAGAAGGAAGGTTGAGGATTGCTCCCGAGGGTAATCGTGGGTAAGTATTATTTTTGTTAGTTTTTAACTATTTAATACTAGTGTAAAATTTAATTTTTTAATATATTTATTAATAATAGTGAATTTTATCTACTTTTTCTTCCTCATATATGTCTACATCCATAGTTACCATGTGCATAAGAACTAAATGGACAGAAGTGTGGCCATCTTGGGGTCGGGTACCCTTCTCAGTTTAGCTGGCCATGTTTGACGACTTTCAGGTATTAACTATATTTTATTTATTAATAATCTAGTTAAATATAACTTTTTTAAATCTATTATTATTAATTATTTCAGACAAAGTGTGTGTGCATCCATCATTTGATGGGAAAATGCAAAGCAATTTCCTCTTCAAATGCGCAGATAGAGTCAAAGGTTCCATGTATACTTGTCAAAACACATGAAAGAAGTCCGATTGGATATAACCAGTACCTTGGGCGGAACTGATGTTATATTAGGGAAGTGAAGAATTTCATAAGAAGAGCGCCCAGGGAAAGGCAACGCGAGCCTCCTAAAAGGGTGGATCGTTGCACACCAGGGGTTCAGTTAGTACAACGACTCAGCGGATGAGAATGGTAACTTATTAAATATTATATGTGTTGTTTAATTTAAATCTCATTAATATTTTATTGAACTTGTCCTCTTCTTAATTGTGTAGGAAAAGGAAGAAGGGCGGCCAGCACCTATTCCCGAGCTCTTTGAGAAGAGACATGTATAAGAACAAAGAAGGAAAAGAAGTGTGGGTCGAGGACCGCGGTAGAATCGCATATGTAAGTTTTTAAATTCAAACTTGTTTGTATAATCCTTCAATATTTCTACATCTAATTCTTGTTATTACATTTATTTCAAGAAAACTCTCTAGCAGTCTATGAAGCAAGAATGGCAAATCAGACATCCGAATGTGGTAGCACTACCCCAGCTCCAATGACACTTGAGGAGGAAACATCACTATGGTTGGAGGTGAATGGTGGCGTAAAGAGGGGAAGTGCATACGGTCTTGGATCACAATATTCCTCGGATCGTCTGAATCCAGGTTTGTTTGACACTTACTCCTCTAGTTCACTTAATCCATCGGTGGAAGTCTCGTTGCGCAATGAAATTGAAGAGCTAAGGAGAGAGCCGCGAAGAAGATCAAAGACGTAATGAGGAAAATATGAAAGCGATGCTAGATATGATGAACTTTATGAATGAGGGAAAGAGAAAGGGCAAGGGCAAGGGCAGGAGCAAGAGCAAGGGCAAAGGCAAGAGCAAACATCGATACAATTCGTCGTCCAAGTCTAGTTCCGAGGAAATGGAATAGTAATGAATAATGGATGTTTTTAGACATATGTTTTAGACTTGTGGTGGTTGGTTCATGTTTAACTTGTTTTATTGTAAGACTTGTGGTTGCTTATGTTAAACTTGTTTGATTGTTAGACTTGTGGTTCGGTGATGCATATTGTTTTTGCACTTAATTTTTGTAATATTGCTTGTAGGGCGTGAACGAGTGTAACATTGCAAGAATGGATACAAACGAGCAAAGAATTGATGGACGTAGCAAAATGTGGGACATGGTATTAGAAGGCAAGACTATGGTGCAAGATGTAGATCTGTCACAGCTTCAGACTATGGAATGCTGTTTTCCAAGCGACGCCTTCAGTATAGTTTGCAACATCAAGGTGCTATTTGGCATGCGCCGCTTGAGCAATCTCCTGAAGCTACTGTTTTGGCAATGCGACTACGCATGCGACACTTGCCTAACAACTTTCAAGTTCCGATTATAACTTATCCTTATTAGTTTAGGATTTTGAAATTATTACTATATTACATTGTAAACACAATAAATACATTATTAGGAGGTCTTTTTAGGGGGTTGGACGTGGAGGAGAGCAGAGGAACCCTAAATATCTTCTAAACAAATTCTCTCTCTCTTTCTCTTATTCTTTTCCTTAATTCTATAGTTTGTTCGTTCTAGAGTTAGGGCAATTACATGAAGGTTGATGTTTGAAAGTTGATTTCTTGCTATTGATCTACTGCTACAGATTGTTTATTCTTTCTTGAGCCTAATTGTTTGATTATTAGGACCCGATAATTGAACACTATCTACGGTTTACAAGTTAAACTCGACAGAGGGAACTTATAAATGCACATAAGAAAGAATAGGGCTTTATTGTAAAACTGGGCATCAGGGAATCGATTTGTGGGTAGGATAAATATATACCTATTCGCCTTGCTTAGCTAAATATAGAGATCTTTAATGCATGCATGCGATTTAATTCCATAGACGTATAGGCATTAGAGTAGATTACATAGAGTCGTGAAAATCGACAAGTTTTTATGAATATAATTAACCTGTTAATTAGCAATCTAGGAAATCAAGAAGAATCGACTTGAAAACTCAATTGGATTGTTTGCAGCTCTGACTCTGGACTGTTTCTCTTTTATTGATAACAACCTATAATTTGCTTTATATTACTTGACTTCAATTGCTTGCTTTTAATTATTGTTTTCTTGGTTAGTAAATTACAAATCTTCATCGAAACAGATCCCTAAATAGCTTTTAGGAAATTGTTTGATAGGATTCAGTCTTAACAATAGTCCTCGTAGGAACGGTACTCAACTTATAACTTTATTACTTGTCGACCACGTATACTTGCGTGTGCGTTTGGGAGCAATAAGTTTTTAGTGCCGTTGCCGGGGACTAAATAATTGACTGTTTTCTTTTTGAACGATTTATTATTTTCTATTCGGGTTTTAATTTTTTGTCTAGTTTATTATTGTGTTACTTGTTAGCATGGAATATTTTAATGAAAACTGGTCAAATGATAGTTGCTCAAAGTTTGATGATCTTTGTTTACTGTGTGGAGCAACTCACTTGTGGGAAAATTGTCCAAGTCTTTCAACGCTACAGGACTGGTTATGTGAATTTTCTACAACCTATTACTGAAACTTTTGCAAATTGTGTGGTGGTCTGTAGAATTCTTGTCCTAAGTGTCATACTCCTTCCCCAATCAATAGGTGTGATGATTCTAATAGTGTTTGTGAGTTTGACAGGAGTGATAAAGTGCAGGTTGTTAGCGAAACTTGGATAATAGAGCACACCAAACTCCTTGAAGCATATGAGGATTTCTCTAAGGAAATAACAAATATGACGAGGAAATTTATGGAAGAAAGGATGGAGCTGACACAAGAAATTGATCAATTTGGCTTAGCTATTCATGATCTAGAGTCAAATTTGAGTGAAATGGTTGAGGTTTCTAATTCCCAATTATCAATTTTCGTGAATAATAGATTTGAGATAGAAGAGCTTAGGAGCCAATCCGAGGAGCAAAAAGTGGAATTTCTACTATTTGACCCAATATTAGTTGATGATGCCGAAGTTGACAAAATTACATTAGAGTGAGGAAAAAGAAAACATCATATTTGTGGACTCTAGTATTTGTGCAAGTGAGGGTGTCAAAAGTAATGCAATTTTAGAATTGAAGCGCATTGGACCTCATCCTAATCATTTTTCAACATTGTGTTTGGATGGTGACATGAAAATTGAGCCACCCGAGCCTATGAAGAAACCAAAGGAGGAGGAATAAGGTGCTTATATTTTAAAGTTTGTAATGTCGAGGAGACAAAAAGGCATCCCTTATTTAAAGGCTAAGAAGTGTAAAATGCAACATTGGTTACTTGGTCCTTTTATATTTTTGCCACCACCCCAATACCACAGTCGTAAGCTTGAGGCAAAGTTGGAGATTCAATTCATAAGTTCAAGGTGGAGGCAAAAGTGGTGAAGTTGTCTTCATCGTGCCGCGACGTTAAATCAATCGCTTCTTGGGAGGCAACCCAATTTGCTTGCTTTACTTTTATTTTTTATTTTTTATTATTATTTTTATGGTTGTATATTACTTTGGGTGATTCTTTGGATTGCAGGTTCATGTAATGTCGAATTTAAGTGTGGGGTATCGAAACCCCTGCCTAATATTGATGACCTATTGGGGTAAGTCTGAGTACCTCATGCTATACGAAAGCTTGGAGGATGCCAGCACCAAACTAGAGCTTTCAGGGAGTTTTCTTACCCACTTGCAATATTAATTAATTCACTTGTTCGCACTGAGGACAGCTCTTGATTCTAAGTGTGGGGTGGGGGAACTTCCGTTCTTTTTGAGATTATGGATGACTGTACCATTAGGAATTTTTTTAGCAATTTTTATTTTTGTCACTTGACTTTATTTTTATTTTTTTTCTTTCTTAGTATGTAAAAAAATGATTTTTTTTTTTTTTTTTAGAAAACTAATGAAACATTTCTATTTTTTTTTTTAGTTTTAGTTAGTGGTACATGTCACTCGTCCCATGGCTTTTCTTATGGCCTCGGTTCTTTTTCATGGATAGACCTTTGAACCGGGTAATTTTAATTTTAGGAGTAGCATAGTATTAGTTAGTAGAGCATCTTTAGAAAAAATGGTAGAATGCTAGGTGCCTTTGGTTTGTTTGATACCAGTGAATTTGGACTTAGCATATGCTATTTGGGAATCCCTTTTGGTCTTAAAATTGTGATGCATGCCTAGAAAAATTTGAATGACCTTATTGAGACGCTTAGGTTCAACTACTTGACTCTTATCTGAACCATTGTGCCTTAGTGCTTAAATTTCAAGAGTTGCACCTTATTTGCTTAAACCGAGAGTTGGAATGGAACCGTCTTGAATGAACTAGGTACCATGTGTGATGTGAGGTATTCTTTCTTACATTCCGTGCTTGCATATTGATGTCTAGAACTTGCCCCGTGTATGTTCAAAGCGAAATCCTAGGTTTGCTCTAGTCGAGAGATGATAGAGGCGTTTCTTTGATAAGCTTTTTAGCCTTGATTAGCCTACCCTTTAATATTATCCTTATTAAGCCCTTTTGAGCCTATTGACCTTTTTATTGGCACCCACATTTCAAGCCTTATCCCTTTTATTCTTAATTATCTTCTTTTTGAACCCGTACTCCTTAGAGCACTTTAATTAAAAAATACTTTTATTTGTGGAGTTGTGGTTGGAGAAATTGGGTGGCTTTTGAGTGGAACCAATGAAAGAAAAATATGGTGCAACTTGAAAAAAAAAAATCATTGGCGAGGTTGAGAAAGAAAAAAATATAAAAAAAAGAAAAAGAGAAAAATAAAGAAAATAAAAGAAGAAAATTCAATCCTTGCTAGTGTTGTGAAAAAAAGTAAAATTACAAATTGCTTAAAGTTGAAAGGGAGTTCTTAAGTGTATGTTTGGGCAGTTGTTTGGTTTGTTTTGAGAAGAATTGTGAAAAAATTGAAAGTGATGTATTAAAGTGATTAGGGAGGTAGTCACTACTTTATTCATATTTATCATACCCGTTCTTTAGCCTACATTAAAACCCTTAAAGTCCTAGTTAATCCCGAATTGGGGCGAGCCTACATTAGTAGAGTCCTACACTGCGGACAAGTCTATGGTACGTCGTGTGTGGAACGTGAACTTCTTTGTGAGAGCGAGTGAATTCTTCCTATATTATGTCCCTAATTTATTCTTGAAATATATTCTTTGTGTGATATTTGGACGCTCTCTTGATTCATTATTTTTGGTGAGAGCACATGGTTTGCGCGAGATAGGTGAAGTTATTGACTTCTTGGTTGAGTTAATGGGTGTGATTTTGTGAAAGCTTAGTTCAATCCTTGCTAGTGTTGTGAAAAAAAGTAAAATTACAAATTGCTTAAAGTTGAAAGGGAGTTCTTAAGTGTATGTTTGGGCAGTTGTTTGGTTTGTTTTGAGAAGAATTGTGAAAAAATTGAAAGTGATGTATTAAAGTGATTAGGGAGGTAGTCACTACTTTATTCATATTTATCATACCCGTTCTTTAGCCTACATTAAAACCCTTAAAGTCCTAGTTAATCCCGAATTGGAGCGAGCCTACATTAGTAGAGTCCTACACTGCGGACAAGTCTATGGTACGTCGTGTGTGGAACGTGAACTTCTTTGTGAGAGCGAGTGAATTCTTCCTATATTATGTCCCTAATTTATTCTTGAAATATATTCTTTGTGTGATATTTGGACGCTCTCTTGATTCATTATTTTTGGTGAGAGCACATGGTTTGCGCGAGATAGGTGAAGTTATTGACTTCTTGGTTGAGTTAATGGGTGTGATTTTGTGAAAGCATAGTTTTATTGAGTCGGTTTTTGAAATTGAGATGTCTTAAGTTAGTTGTTCTAGTGTTTTAAAATTTGATGATTTTCTGGCATGTTGTGGGTCACATGTTATGTAATTATGCTCTTGTCTAATGACCGGTATCAACCATAACCATAGGTAGACCTATTCTATCGAGTGTTGGTGTTTAGTTGTGGAGTTGTTTTTGGTGATTGCTCGAGGGCGAGCAAGGGTCTAAGTGTGGGATGGTGATATTTAACAATATATGCCTATATTTCCTTAATATTTCCTTGCATTTGTAGTACTTTGCCCGTTCCTTTTAGGTGATACATATGGTTTTTGCACTTATTTTTTGTAATATTGCTTGTAGGGCGTGAACGAGTGTAAATGTTGCAAGAATGGATACAAACGAGCAAAGAGTTGATGGACTTAACAAAATGTGAGACATGGTATTAGAAGGCAAGGCTATGGTGCAAGCCGTAGATCTGTCACAGCTTCAGACTATGGAATGTTGTCTTCCAAGCGACGCCTTTAGTATAGCTTGCAACATCAAGGTGCTATTTGGCATGCGCCGCTTGAGCAATCGCATGAAGCTACTGTTTTGGCAATACGACTACGCGTGCGGCGCTTGCTTAACAGCTTTCAAGCTCCAAATTTAACTTATCCTTATTAGTTTAGGATATTGAAATTATTACTTTATTACATTGTAAACACTATAAATACATTATTAGGAGGTCTTTTTAGGAGGTTGGACGTGGAGGAGAGCAGAGGAACCCTAAATGTCTTCTAAACAAGTTCTTTCTCTGTTTCTCTTATTCTTTTCCTTAATTCTATAGTTTGTTCGTTCTAGAGTTAGGGCAATTACATGAAGGTTGATGTTTGAAAGTTGATTTCTTCCTATTAATTTACCACTATAGATTTTTTATTCTTTCTTGAGCCTAATTGTTTGGTTATTAGGGCCCGATAATTGAACACTATTACGATTTATAAGTTGAACTCGACAGAGGAAACTTATAAACACACATAAGAAAGAATAGGGCTTGATATTGAAACTGGGCATCAGGGAAATTATTTGCGGTAGGATAGACATATACCTATTCGCCTTACTTAGCTAAATATAGGGTTCTTTAATGCATGTATTTGATTTAATTCTATATACATATAGGTGTTAGAGTAGCTTGCATAGAGTCATGAAGAATCGATAGGTTTTCACGAATATAATTAACCTGTTAGTTAGCAATCTAGGAAATCAAGAAGTAGAATCAACTTGAAAACTCAACTGGATTGTTTGCACCTCTAACTCTAGACTGTTTCTCTTTTATTGATAACAACCCATAATTTGCTTTAGATTACTTGAATACAATTGCTTGCTTTTAATTATTGTTTTCTTAGTTAGTAAAATTACAAATCATCTTCGAAACAGATCCCTAAATAGTTTTTAGGAAATTGTTTGCTAGGATTCAGTCTGAATAATAGTCCTCGTGGGAACGATACTCTGCTTATCACTTTATTACTTGTCGACCGCGTTTGGGAGCAACAACATGCGACCGTTTTGGTTGTCGGAAAACACCTAATTTCTAGTACTGTAGGCACTCTCTCTTCAAAGATATGGTCTTGTGAGACAACAGGGACGGCCGTACAAACAAGGTGCGGCCTCCGTCTCATCACCCTATATTGGAAGTTGGAACCCATATGAAAGGACGGTCACCTAAGAGAGGCGCCCGCGTGTTCATGAACCATCAGTAGTTCAAGTGGCTGACTTTGGAAGAACAGGCGACCACCCATTAAGGGCGGGGGTGCTTACTTCATCAGCAACACTACAGTGAGGGCGCGAGTCCTAAAATTTCAAACATTATAGCACAAACAAGTTCACAACTACCCATTTTTGTTTTCTCTCAAGGTCACAACACTCTCAAGCTTCAAGATTCAATATGAGAACAGGTACGCTTACCCTTTCACCAACCATCCTAAGTCATGTTTTTGTTGTTTTGGAGTTTAACATTTAATCTAAATCCTACTCCTAATATATTAAAATTAAATTAAAAAGTAAAAATAAAGTTAAATTGAAAGGCTTACCAGAGAATTGATGCAATGGAATGAGTGAGTGATTTGTTGTAGAGTGAGTGGGTGAAGGGGCCTCGATGATCAGGAAAAATGGAGGGCACCGGCGGTTAGGGTTTCAGATAGGAATAGTGCATGAGGTGAAAAGGCGCCCCTAGGGTTCCTTTTATACCCCTTTACCCCGTAAAACGTTACAAAGAGAAGGACGGCCGCCTCTTACAAGGGCGGTCGCCCATGCACTGGCTCTTTAGCCATGCGGTCTTTGAGAATTGGGTGGTCGCCTAAGTGGTGGGAGACCGCCTGTTGGCTTCTATTCTTCACACTTGAGAAAAGAGCGGCCAACACTGAGTATGCTGCCAAAAAGGGCGCTCAAAGTCCAGAGAGCTCCATTTTTGACACAACCAAATTTTTGAGGCTTAAGGAAATGGGCGATTGCCCTTTTTGAGAAGCGACCAGATGTTCTTGGCTCTCTTCTCCCTTCTTTTTTCTCTTTTACCTTCACTCACCCAGGGGTGGCCGGCCAAGCAAAGTGTGGCCTCCCTATTACCTGTGAGGTCCTTCATTTCTCATTCTCACTCCAGCTGCAACTAATCTTTGACCCCTACAAAACAACAGCTAATTAGCTAAAAACCTTGGGTTGCCTCTCAAGAAGCGCCTTAGTTAACGTCATGGCACGATGCCGACCCATTAGCACAAGGATCAATCAAGAAGACCAAGGCCACGCCTTCAACAACTCCCAAATAATGCTTCGCGTGGTGCCCTACTCTAAAACTCTTTCAATCATCACCTTCCAAATCAAGGCCACCATAGGGAGAAACACCAACGACTTTGAACGGGCCACTCTATTTCGACGTCAACTTTCCCGAAAACAATTGGAGCCGGGAATTAAGCAACAACACAAGGTCTTCCACCTTGAATTCCCGATTCCATATCTTCTTATCATGCACAATCTTTATTTTCTTCTTATACAACAGAATATTCTCATATGCATTGAATCTCATTTCATCTATTTCATTCAAAGCCTCCATTATAGATTTTGCGGCTACTTTCCATTCTAAGTTCAACTTTTTCAAAGCCCACAATTCCTTGTATTCAAGCTCAATAGGGATATGACACGCCTTTCCAAACACCAATCAATAAGGAGACATACCTATTGGAGTTTTATAAGTCGTTCTATAAGCTCAAAGTGCATCATCCAGCTTCTTGGCCGAATCTTTCCAGTTACAATTTGTTATTTTCCACGATTACACCACTTTACTGTTTTAAGGACCAGTTCCTTAAAATGTGTTCCTTTACTTTACGATATGCGGAATTAAAACTGTAAGTAATTGAACACCAGATATTAGCGTGGAAAAACCCCTTGACTCGGGATCAAAAAACCACGACCTATTTCTCAAGTAGGATTTCAACTTCACTATGTAAAAAGACCCACTTGGTTACAAGACTCACTCTTACTAACCTAGGACTAACTCTAATCCTTTAGTGATCTTTCTCACGATCAGTGAAGTTGTGTCAAGTCCACGACTTGAACCAGAAAGTTTACAACTCGATTTTTGCTTACTACAATTGAACTAAGACTTGAACTTTTACAAGATTCAATCTAAGGAACAGGTTCTAACTTAGTTCTACTGTAGCTAACTGATTACACAAATAAGCTAATAACTATTTTAAGCTTTTGCTCGATGCTCTCTGTATTTGTGCACACTTCTATGGCTGACATTCTCCACGTTTTATAGCTTCCAGCAGCCAAGAAGTCTTGATGAATTAGAACTCCAAAGCTCCCTTGAGTTTGAGTCCTAATTGGATTCTACTCTTTAGAATCCGGATCTTCTATCCTTATCCTTGTATGTATGCAATCTTTTCACATCTGTTTAGACCTGCATAATTATCAAGATATACGTCAGGTTTAGAACTAATCAGCACATGGCCATTGAGGCAACTCAAAATGCAAACATAAATCAAATTAAAGCAACTGCAAAACAATGATATTAGCCATCAAAGACAATTCATATAGTCAAACATTGAAACCAGGGGATACAAGCAAGTACTACAGAATTATCCAACGACTAAAGAAGAAAAAAGACTAAGACACTAGGCTAGGCTAGGCTAGATCCCACTAAACAAAAGATGGCTAAAGGCTAAAGCTAAGGTGGTCAGGATGTGGAAGGACCAGGTCCCTGAGACTTGTTAAGCAACTCAAACATCTGCTTGAGCATTCCCTCATTGGTCTCCTTTGCCCTTGAGGCCTCTGCCTTCAAGTAATTCTTCTCCTCTTCCAACCTTGCTATCTCAACAGCCTGCATAGCAACCTGTAGCCTAAGTGCCCTCACTTTGTTGTTCAATGGCTGCCTCCCAACACCAGCCTATGGAGGATCAGCCTGAACTGGCAAATCACAGCTTATCAATGTGGCACAGCCAAACTTTTCCTTCTTTGTAGCCTTCACCACCCCTTCCAAGGGAATCTTCAACTTTGCAAACACATCAGTCAGGATGAAACCAAACGGCAAGGAGTGCTTTCTCTTCCCAGCAATCACCCTTTTTATCAGGTGGATCATAAAGCTGAGCCAGTTGATCTGCTTTTCAGTGTCCAACAGTTCCATAAGGACCAGGTCCATGAAACTGGCAACTCCTCTTTTCTCCTGCCTTGGCAGCACAATTTTGTTCACAAACTCAAATAATACTTGGTGCTGTGGGTGCATCTCACTCTTCTGTACTGCCCTGGGTTTCTCTTCCCCTTCATTCTCAGCAAACTTCCTAGTGATCTCCAGATCAGTAGGCAAGTTGGTCAAGTCAAGCCAAACCTTCTTGACATAGCTGTCATACCCAGTAAAAGGAATCCCCAGCAGCTCACCGAGTTCCCTTGTATCAAACATAATCACAATGTCATTGACAGAGGTAGTAATCCTATCTTCTTTGATGGAGCAGTTCTTGTAGAACTCTTGCACCATCCCCTTTGCACACCTACCAGAGATCTTAAGGACCATGTCCCTCCAACCCTGTGCATGCAACTTTTGCAACAGCCATAACACTCCTTCTTCTTGCACATCAGATATTACCCGACCTTTCAACACCTTCCTGGTCAGCATGTCATCATGAACACAGTGCACAGACTCATCACCTTCAGCTTCACTATCACTCTTTTCTCCAGCAAAGGACTCATCACTGTCACTAGCAGAGCTTTCAGAAACAACAACTCTCTTGGAGGACCTGGTCCTCCTAGCAGACTTCTCTGCAGCTTTAGCCGAGCTTCTTATTACCCTTCTCTCAGCAACTTTTCTTTTCTTGGACTGAGGCACAACCTCCTCAGCATCTACCATCTCATCATCCTAAGAAAAATCAGCAAGATCAATATCCTCCATTTCTTCCTCTTCAACTACCTGTTTTCCTTTCCTTTTTCTGCTCCTTTCCAAGGCAGCAGCTAGTTGTTCATCAGCAGCTTTAGCAGCACTTCTTGTCCTCCTAACCCCAGAAGCAGGGGTTGAGGCAGAAGGAACAGGTCCCTTTGCCTTGGAGGAACTTTCAACTTTCTTCTTATTTCCAGGCTTATAACTATAACCTATTTTCTTCAACTTAGCAGCAATTTCAGCAGTCACATGGTCATCAATGGGTCCCTTTCTAGCCAATTTTCTTTTCAGACTCCTAATGTTGATCAAATCCACCAAGGGCCTATCACTATCACTTATAGCCTCATCAACATCTGTCACATCCTCCATGGGTGCTCTAAGAGCAGCCTCTGGAGACCCCGATGACCCATGCATGGGTGCTTCCAACCTCTTAATAGGTTCCCCCTCAAGAGCAGCCTCAGACCCCTCACCCTTTTCTTCCTCGTCTATCACAACATTCAAAGGGTAGGTGAAGTTTACCTGATACTGATACAACACCATAGCACGTGATAAATCCTCAACCTGCTCAGCAATTGATTCAGCAGTGGGAACTGGTCCTTCCCCTGAATTTCAGGTTCAGGTATTTCTGGGATTGGTTCAGGAATTTCAGGGTTTAGGTCAGTGGTTTCCATAGGTGAGGAAGGATTGAGATTTTGTGGTTGTTCAGCAATAGGTGCAGTTGAAGAATTATCAGAAGAAAGAGACATTTTTGCAATTCGAATTAGCAGATAATTAACAATTCTTTCTGAAATTATGAGAGTTTTAATTGATGAACAAGGTAAAAGATTAATGGGGGGAGAAGAGGTGTATTTATAGAGTGAATTAGGTAGTGGAGTTAGAGTAGAAATCGATCAACTTACCTCAGCACAACATGCAACGGTTATGGACTCTTGGGAGTCTCCCGGAGAAAAAAAGCCGTTAGGCTGCCAAGTTACCTTTTCAGAGTGGGAACTGTTCCTCCGATGGGACTCTTTTGCAATTTGGATATGGATAGGAAACTTAGTGGGATTTATCCTAATCACAAGTTACCTATAGCCTTCATACTTCTAAATTAACTGAATAATAACGAGTACATACCTGAGTTTAACACAAAAATTCAGTGTCCTTCCAATTTTCAACATTTTGATCATCTGAAATTCTAAGAGCATAAGGGTAACATCATTCCATTTTAGCAACTCTAAATAAGATATATGGCATAAGAGTATACAATTAAGTATTAAACTGGACTGAAAAATTCATAATGACTTGAATAAAATTCATTTTAAGAGCAATTTTCTAGCCAATTATGAAGTAAAGTATTGATGATTTTATGTGAATTTAATCATCCCTAATTCCAATCTATTTCTTTTAAAATCATCTCTACCTAGAGCTTTTGTAAAAATGTCAGCAATTTGTTTTTCAGTGGGACAAAATGCTATGGTGATCAAACCTTTTTCATAATTGTCTCTTAGGAAATGATGTCTAATGTCAATGTGTTTAGTCCTTTTGTGATGCACTGGATTCTTTGTCATATTAATAGCACTAGTGTTATCACAATAAATAGGAACAGTTCCTACATCAACACCAAAATCCTGTAATTGTTGTTTGATCCATAACAACTGTGAACAACATGAAGCAGCTGCCACATATTCAGCCTCAGCAGTGGAAAGTGCCACTGAATTTTTTTTCTTGGTTCCCCAAGAAACCAAACACTCACCAAGAAAATGTGCCATACCTGAGGTACTTTTTGTATCAACAAGGAAACCTGCATAGTCAGCATCAGTATATCCAACAAGATTAAAACTACCACCTTTTGGATACCAAAGTCCCAAGGGACCTGTTCCTTTCAGATATCTCAATATTCTTTTAACAGCTTTCAGATGAGATTCCTTAGGATCTGACTGGAACCTAGCACACAAACCAACATTGAACACAATATCAGGTCTACTAGCAGTTAGATAAAGTAGAGAACCTATCATACCCCTATACATTTTTTGATCAACTGATATTCCATGTTCATCAAGATCCAATTTTATGGCAGTGGCAATAGGTGTGTCAATTTCCTTAGCATTATCCATGTCAAATCTTTTAAGTAATTCCTTAACATACTTTTGTTGATGGATCATAGTTCCATTTGAGGTTTGCTTAATTTGTAAACCCAAAAAGAAATTGAGTTCACCCATCATGCTCATCTCAAATTCACTCCCCATCAAGTTTGCAAATTCCTTACTTAAATTTTCACAAGTAGCACCAAAGATTATATCATCTACATAGATTTGAACAATTAAGAGATGCTTACCTTTTTCTTTTAAGAACAATGTACTATCAATTTTACCTCTCTTGTATCCATGCTGGAGTAGAATTTTGATAGTCTTTCATACCATGCTCTTGGTACCTGCTTGAGCCCATACAAGGCCTTGTCCAACTTGTACACATGTTCAGGGAACTGTTCACTTTCAAAACCTGGAGGTTGCTTGACATACACTTCTTCTTTCAAGTAACCATTCAAAAATGCACTCTTGACATCCATTTGATGTAGAGTAAGTTCCATGTATGTAGCAAAGGCTATAAGAAGTCTTATTGCTTCCAGTCTTGCAACTGGAGCAAATGTCTCATCATAGTCGATGCCCTCCTCTTGACTATATCCTTGAACGACTAGCCTGGCCTTGTTTCTTGTTACCATGCCATCCTCATCAAGTTTGTTTCTGAAAAACTATTTTGTTCCAATTATGGACCTGTTCCTTGGCTTGGGTTCCAGATGCCAAACTTGACTCCTTTGGAATTGATTCAGTTCCTCCTGCATAGCATTAATCCAATCTACATCCTTCAGTGTTTCTTTCACATTTTTATGTTCAACAAGAGATAAGAAAGCACTAAAGGCACACAGATTGTGATTCTTGACTGCTGATCTAGTTTGAACTCCGGCAGTCTTATCTGAGATTATTTGATCCACAGGATGTGACCCTTGATACTTGAAAGGCTTGGGTGTCAATCCATTGTCAGAAGTCCTCTGCTAAGGAACAGTTCCTCATAGAGTAGCGTTTCCAGTTTGTGAGGTGGAACCAACATTTGTTCCCCCTATTTCAGTGCTACTCTTCTCAGTTTTATCCTGAGGAACAGTTCCTTGCAGTTCACTTCCCATATCCAGAATCTGCATTTGTGAATTAAGTTCAAACTCTTTCAGCATTCCAATTTCTTCATCCTCCTGTACCTGTTCTTGAGTGAGACTGTCAGTTTCATCAAATTTAACATGCATGCTTTCTTCAATTTTCAATGTTTTCTTGTTAAACACCCTATAAGATTTGCTATTTAAAGAGTAACCAACAAATATTCCCTCATCACTTCTAGGATCAAATTTTCCTAAGGCATCTTTCCCATTGTTGTGTATGAAACATTTGCAACCAAAGGCCCTAAGATGAGAAATATTTGGTTTTCTTCCTTTAAGCAATTCATATGGGGTCTTTTCTATTAAAGGCCTTGTCATACATCTATTTATTATGTAGCATGCAGTATTAATAGCCTCAGCCCAAAAGTTCTGTGGAAGATTTACAGATATTAACATAGTCCTTGCCATTTCTTCTATAGTCCTATTTTTCCTTTCCACTACACCATTTTGTTGTGGAGTTCTAGGTGAAGAAAAATTATGATTAATGGCATTTTCATTACAAAAATTGAAAAACATATGATTTTCAAATTCAGTTCCATGATCTGACCTAATGGCAACAAGATGATTATCTAGAGTTCTTTGAGCTTTCTTAGCAAAAATTGAAAATGCATTAAATGCTTCTTCTTTAGATGCAAGAAATATAGTCCATGTAAATCTGGAGTAATCATCCACCAATACCATAACATACTTCTTACCTCCACGACTCGTTGTTCTCATTGGACCACATAAATCCATATGGACCAGTTCCAAAGGTTTAGTGGTACTTACCTGTTTCTTTGATTTGAAGGAGGATTTTACTTGCTTCCCCCTGGCACATGCTTCACATACCTTTTCATCATTAAACCTGATGTTAGGAAGACCTATCACCAAGTCCTTTGACACAAGTTTGTTCAATTGTGAAAGACTAGCATGTCCTAGTCTTTTGTGCCATAAGAGGGGATCATTTTGCACCACACTTAAGCAGCTCAGGCTTCCATCAGATAATGTCAGCGAGTCTACTTTGTAGATGTTTCCATATCTGTTTCCCTGCAAAATAATCTCTCCAGAAGTTTGGTTAGTCACAGTGCATCCAGTAAATGAGAAATTAACATTATTACCTTTGTCACACAATTGAGATATGCTCAATAAGCAATGCTTCAGCCCATCTACTAGAAATACATTATCTATACAGTGTGAATCAGACCTACCTACCTTTCCAATTCCAATGATTTCCCCTTTCTTACCATTACCGAAGGAAACACTTCCTCCTTGGAAGGCTGAGAGTGAAAGGAACAGTTCCTTATGTCCTGTCATGTGCCTTGAGCAACCACTGTCCATGTACCATTTGTGGTTTATCTCCTTCACTCTAGCCTGCAAAAGAAAACTAGGGGTTAATTTTAAGAACCAAAACTAGTTTGGGTTCCTTTCTTTTAGAAAAAGGATGAATTAGATCTCTCCTAGCCCAGAATGGTAATGGTTTCTTTGTGTGAACAATTTCCCTTTTTACAGAATGTTGAACAGGTTTATAAAACCTGTTCTTCTGTTTCACAGAATTTTGAACAGGTTTATAGGACCTGTTCCTCTGGACAGCCCCTTTTAAAGATTGACAATTTTCTTTCCGGTGACCAGTGTTCCCACAATGAGTGCATAGCCAGTTTTCAGGAAATGATAAGTACTTACTCTTTGAATCCCATTTGGATGAACTCTGTGCTTTCATGAATCCAATACCTGTCCTGTTACTACTATGATTTTCTTGTAACCATTCTAGTGCTTAAGAAGACTTGTTCCATTCTACAGTTTTTCTTAGTTCTATTTTTGTTTTAACCAAATCTTCTTCTAAGGATCTTATCTTTTTATATTTTTTACACAGTTCATCAACTGTGACTTTCAGTTTCTCTTCAGCAATGATTTGATGAGAATTAGCAATACCTTTACCCTTTTCAACTGTTTTAACATTTTCTAATTCTTGAGCAGTTTATTCAAGTGTGAGGACCTGTTCCTCAAGCATGCTAATCTTCCTTTCCAGAAAATCATTTTTAACTATTTCTTCTTTGCATTCTCTTTCTAAACAATCAATTTTATCATGCATTTGATGATTGCTATCCCTTAGAGATTTAAATTCATTTAGCACAATATGGAATACTTTAACCAATTTTTCTCTAGGCATGCTTTTTACATCATCCTTGAGTTTAGAAACAAATACATCAGCATCTTCTTCGTTTTCTGAATCTCGAAGTGCCATTAGAGCAAGATCCTCATCCAGATCATCATCAGTTATTTCGTCTTCACTGTCTTGCCATCCATTGCTTTGGGATTTCCACTTTTCTTATAGACCTGTTCCCTAGCCTTCTTCCTTTCATCAATGAATCTCTTCCTCCATTCTCCTTCCATAATTGGACATTTGCTGATGTAGTGCTCCGGGCTTCCACATTTGTGGCATTCTCCAGCCTGTTTCATGTTAGTAGACCTACCCTGTCCACTAATTGCCCTTTTCTTAATCAAATATTTCTGAACACTTTTAGCGATAAGGACCAGTTCCTTATCATCGATGATTTTATCACCAGCAGTCAAAGCTAGGTTTGGTTCAGTTTTAACTGGTGCTCCTATGTTTTTAACCTTTTTTCTCTGTTCATAAGTCTTTAAATTGCCTATAAGCTCATCTAAGGATAGAGTGGTTAAATTTGCTTTCTATGATAGCACAAGCTTTGATCTCCCAAGAATCTGGAAGAACCCTAGTTAAAATCTTTTCTACTCTATCTTCCACAGTTAAAACCCTTCTCAAAGAGATAAGTTCAGAGGCAATGGCATTAAATCTAATATACATTTCAGAGATTGACTCTTCTTCTTTTATTTTAAAGCTTTCATATTCAGCATAAAGAAGTGTACCTCTGGACCTTTTTACCTGACTTGTTCCTTTGTGTGCAACTTGTAGAGCATCCCAAATTTCCTTTGCAGTGGCATACCCTCTGATTCTAGTGCATTCGTCAGGGCTAAGTCCACCAACCAGCCACTTCCTTGCCTTTGCATTCTTTTCCCATTGTTTTATGTCTTCAGCATTGCATTCCTTCCTGGTTTTGGGAACATCTTTTCCCTCAGCATCCTTCTTCATTGGGATCATGAGACCTTCAGTTACTATATCCCACAATTCATAGTCTTCTGTTTGAAGGTGATCACGCATCCTTTCTTTCCACCATGAATAGTATTTCCCATAGAAATAAGGTGCTCTAACCATTGACTGGCCCTCACTGTTCTCTCGTGATGTACTCATCTAATCCTAGGTGTTAGCCTTTTCAAGGATAACCCGCTCTGATACCAATTGTTATTTCCCACGATTATACCACTTTACTGTTTTAATGACCAGTTCCTTAAAATGTGTTCCTTTACTTTACGATATGCGGAATTAAAACTGTAAGTAATTGAACATCAGATATTAGCGTGGAAAAACCCCTTGACTCGGGATAAAAAAACCACGACCTACTTCTCAAGTAGTATTTCAACTTCACTATGTAAAAAGACCCACTTGGTTACAAAACTCACTCTTACTAACCTAGGACTAACTCTAATCCTTTAGTGATCTTTCTCACGATCAGTGAAGTTGTGTCAAGTCCACAACTTGAACCAGAAAGTTTACAACTCGATTTTTGCTTACTACAATTGAACTAAGACTTGAACTTTTACAAGATTCAATCTAAGGAACAGGTTCTAACTTAGTTCTACTGTAGCTAGCTGATTACACAAATAAGCTAATAACTTTTTTAAGCTTTTGCTCGATGCTCTCTGTATTTGTGCACACTTCTACGGCTGACATTCTCCACGTTTTATAGCTTCCAGCAGCCAAGAAGTCTTGATGAATGAGAACTCCAAAGCTCCCTTGAGTTTGAGTCCTAATTGGATTCTACTCTTTAGAATCCGGATCTTCTATCCTTATCCTTGTATGTATGCAATCTTTTCACATCTGTTTAGACCTGCATAATTATCAAGATATACGTCAGGTTTAGGATAAATAATAATATTTCAACTTAAACGATTTTGCATGAATTATTTATTCTGTTGCAGCGATTCAAAGGAACAGGTCCTTTGAATCCGTTCCTCAGTCATCAGTCAAAACTCCAAGCTTATCCAAGCTAACACAATTCACGGCCTTAGCTAAGATTTGTTTGATTTCCCGGTTAGACATTTCCACTCTTCCCTTAGTTTGCAGGTGATAAGGAGTTGCAACTTTTTTCTTGACCCTATACTTCTCAAGGAGTGCGTCAAATATCTTGTTGCAAAAATAAGAACCACCATCACTAATTATTTCTCTAGGAGTGCCAAACTGAGTGGAGATGTTCTTTTTCAAGAATGCCGTGACACTTCTTGCTTCATTGTTTGGTAGACCCACCGCTTCTACTCGCTTAGATACATAGTCAATGACTACCAAGATATACTTCATCCCACAAGAGCTTGGGAATGGACCCATGAATTCAATACCCCACACATCAAACAACTCTACCTCTGTGATAGGATTTTGGGGCATTTCATGCTTTCTTGACACACCTCCGGTTCTTTGGCAATTATCACAACTTTTCACAATGGCATGAGCATCTTTATAGATGGTTGGCTAATAGAATACACTCCAAGATCTTTGAGGCGGTTCTAACACCACCATGGTGCCTGTCACAGGGGTGATTTTGATCACTTAAAACCGACGAGGTTTGCCCCGTGCGGCAGCCAAGCAGCCCGCTCGCAAGGCTCAGCCGATTTCCACACTTAGAATATTTTTAGGGTCGTTTGTCTTAGAAACAAAAATAGGCAGCAATGAGTTTGTGTTTTGGGCAAAAGATTGAATGTTTTTATAGCAAAGATCATACACAATACTGAAACGTTAAGGCACAAAAGTAAACGAGACAGCAAGTACGGGAAAATCCCAACCTTTATATTATTCACGCCAAATACAAAGGAAAGCCACCAAGGACAAAGTTTTCTCTCCTAAGAAAATGAAATGAAATCTGTCTAAGTAATAAAACGGACGAAATACACTTTAAATACAATGGGGGGAAACAGCCTTAGGCTTTACAAGTGGATAGGGGAGTTTTTCCAACTAGGCAGGCCATGTAGGCCATGTTTCAGCCCATTCAGCGCCTATTTAGGCCAGCTCAGCCACCTTTTGCCCCACTTCTGATCATGTCTAGGCGCCCAACTGACCGGTCATGTGCCCTGCACATGTGCCTACACTTGCCCTTTGTTCCAGCTGACTTTAGCTCACTGCACAGCCGGTTTTGTCTAGCTTCAGCACACTTTTCCCCAATCTTTGCCAAACGTCATGCACTACGTTCAGCTCCCTTGCTTGCCTAGGCATCAAGACACCAAGTCTTGATACCTCATTGCCCAACAATCGTCTATCTCGTCTTGACTCGCTTGGCACCCAACAAGTTGCCCGGTTGCCATCTTATCACCCGCAAAGGCACAAGGCTGCCTAGCTGTTGCACCAACATCGCTTGTCAATCAGCTCATCAATGCCATGATCCAACCAAGGCATTTTAAGCCCGCCCTTGACAAATCAACCCACATACATGTTGCTTTCAATCCAAATACTGCTACAACTAGGAGCAACACCCCAAATCCCGTCATAGCCATGCCGTGCCATAATCCGCCGAGTTTAAGGGGCTAACAAACCACCCCCACTTGATGAATTTGACGCCCTCGTCGAACTAATTTCAGCTTTACCCGCCGCCAATGGACTACAAAACGCAGCAGCCACATACTCTTCTTCAACATCTTGCTTAGTCTCCTCATCATTAGCAAGAAGAGCATTCAGTTTATCACGTTTTGGACAGTCCGCTGCCCGGTGCGGTCCATCACAAATAAAGCAGCCACGAGGCTTGTTCACTTGCTCACCCTTAGACTTATCAAACGCTTCCTTCCCTTTGCCACTAGCCTCACCCGTTGCATTGCAATTTTCAGCATTTTTCCACTCATTTCCCTTATCAGCATTCCCGTTTTTAGCCTTAGAAGCAGAAAATCCAGCATCCTCACCCCTAAAGTCGCCCAATGCATCGGCAGCCGCAATGGCACTAGGGAGGTCTTTCACGTTCTGCCTCCTTAGTTCCATTTGAGCCCACCCTTGCAGCCCAAACATGAAGTTATGCAGCTTGTCCTCCTCGGACATATTTGTTATACTCAAAATCAAAGAACTAAATTCCTTGACATAATCCCTCAATGAACCAGTTTGCTTCAACCGTTTCAGTTTGTCCCTAGCAACCCAAGCATAGTTACTAGGCAAGAATTGATCCTTCAACTTTTTCTTAAGCCGCTCCCACGACTTAATCTTAGGTCTGCCCGCACTCACATCATCAGCCACGCGAGTACGCCACCACAATTTCGCATCACCAGCCAAGTAACGAGTTGTCAAAGACACTTTCTCCCCGTCTTGGACATGGGCTGCCTCGAAATATTGCTCCATGTCCCACAAAAAATTCTCAAGCACAACAGCGTTACGAGAGGCCTCAAATGCCTTAGGTTCAGGGATCTTTACCTTAGGACATTCATCAACCCGTTGAACACCCGTTCCAACAGCACGCCTAAGCACAACGACTTCAACATTCAGATTTCCATTGTCCTTAGTGAGTTTATCAATTTCAGCTGCAACAACACTCTTGAAGGCTTGACTTTCTGCCTCAAGCCGTTCACAATGGGCCTTAAGACGAGCCAATTGTGTCAGCATATCAACCCGATCCACACTCTCATCGGTTATACCCACGAACGCCTCAAGTTTAGCCAACCGTTCCCTCATTTCTGCACTATTATTCCCACCAGCCATGGTCTTTCTCTAAGCAACGAACCAGATCCTTCAAGCTCTGATACCAAGTTGTCACAGGGGTGATTTTGATCACTTAAAACCGCCGAGGTTTGCCCCATGCGGCAGCCAAGCAGCCCGCCCGCAAGGCTCAGCCGATTTCCACACTTAGAATATTTTTAGGGTCGTTTGTCTTAGAAACAAAAATAGGCAGCAATGAGTTTGTGTTTTGGGTAGAAGATTGAATATTTTTATAACAAAGATCATACACAATAGTGAAACGTTAAGGCACAAAAGTAAACGAGACAGCAAGTATGGAAAAATCCCAACCTTTATATTATTCACGCCAAATACAAAGGAAAGCCACTAAAGCCAAAGTTTTCTCTCCTAAGAAAACGAAATGAAATCTGTCTAAGTAATAAAATGGACGAAATACACTTTAAATACAATGGGGGAAACAGCCTTAGGCTTTACAAGTGGATAGGGGAGTTTTACCAACTAGGCAGGCCATGTAGGCCATGTTTCAGCCCATTCAGCACCTATTTAGGCCAGCTCAGCCACCTTTTGCCCCACTTCTGATCATGTCTAGGCGCCCAACTGACCGGTCATGTGCCCTGCACATGTGCCTACACTTGCCCTTTGTTCCAGCTGACTTTAGCTCACTGCACAGCCGGTTTTGCCTAGCTTCAACACACTTTGCCCCAACCTTAGCCAAACATCATGCACTATGTTCAGCTCCCTTGCTTGCCTTGGCATCAAGACACCAAGTCTTGACACCCCATTGCCCAACAATCGTCTATCCCGTCTTGACTCGCTTGCCACCCAACAAGCTGCCCGGTTGCCATCTTATCACCCGCAAAGGCACAAGGCTGCCTAGCCGTTGCACCAACATTGCTTGTCAATCAGCTCATCAATGCCATGATCCAACCAAGTCATTTTAAGCCCTCCCTTGACAAATCAACCCACATACATGTTGCTTTCAATCCGGATTTAGCTACAACTAGGAGCAACACCCCAAATCCCGTCATAGCCATGCCGTGCCATAATCCGCCGAGTCTAAGGGGATAACAGTGCCCACCATAAGATGAAGAATGTCATCCATTAACAATCTCCCATTGCTCAATTTTCGGAACATATCTTTGAATCATCCCATCTGCACAATTTTTTAACAAATATGGCTCATCCCAATAATAATGATGAGCATCTTGCATGAGCTTCTTTCTTTGATGTACAAATAGTCAGGGTAAATCTCCACATACCACGAAATTAGCAAGCTCTGCATACCATGGTATTCTCTCCAAGGAAACCGCAAGAACCCTCTCATCAGGAAAAGAATCATTGATTTCATCATCTTCACGAGGTCTCCCCCTTCTTCCAATCTTGACAAGTGGTCCGCCACTTGATTCTCGGTGCCTTTTCTCTCTTTTACTTCAACATAAAATTCTTGAAGCAATAATATTCACCAAATCAAGCATGGCTTGGAGTCTTTCTTGCTCTTCAAGTATCAGATTTCCGAATGATCAGTATGAATGGTTACCTTAGAGCCCATCAAATAAGCTCGAAATTTTTCAAATGCAAACACCACAGCTAAGAATTATTTCTCGGTGACCGTGTAGTTCAATTGGGCCCATTCATTGTTTTACTAGCATAGTAAATAGGATGAAAGATCTTTTCAATTCTTTGACCCAATACGGCACCAAGAGCTGCATTACTTGCATCACACATCAATTTCAAAGGGAAAATTCCAATCTGGACTCATAATGATGGGTTCGGTAGTGAGATTTCTTCTCAAATCTTCAAATGTCTTAAGGCATGCATCATTAAACACAAATTTTGCTTCCTTTTTAAGTAGTTTGCATAAGGCTTGGGCAATTTTGGAGAAGTCCTTGATAAATCTTCTATAAAAGCGCGCATGACGAAGGAAACTTCTCACTCCCTTCACGGTGGTGAGAGGTGGAAGCTTGGATATAACATCAATTTTGGCTTGATCCACCTCTATCCCACGCTTGGACACTTTGTACCCCAAAATAATCCCTTCTTCTACCAAGAAATGACATTTCTCCCAATTGAGTACCAACTTGATTTCTTCACACCTTTCAAGTACCAAATCTAGGTTGTGCAAGCCATCTTCAAATGTGTCTCCCATCATAGAAAAGTCATCCATGAATACTTCCAAGAGGTTCTCAACCATATATGAAACAAAGCGAGCATGCACCTTTGAAAAGTCGCGGGTGCATTGCAAAGACCAAAGGGAATTTTCTTGAAAGCAAATGTCCTATAAGGACAAGTGAATGTTGTCTTTTCTTGATCTTTCGCTTCAATGGAGATTTGATTGTAACCGAAATACGCATCTAGGAAACAATAATAAGTCTTTCCGGACAACCTATCCAACATTTAATCAATGAATGGAAGGGGAAAATTACCTTTCCTTGTAGATTTGTTGATCTTCCTATAATCCATACAAACTCTCCACCCAGACACGGTCCTTGTAGAAATAGCTTCACCCTTCTCATTGTGCACAACCTTCATGCCTCCCTTCTAAGGCACACATTGATTCGGTGATACCCATTCACTGTCTGATAAGGGCTCAACAACTCCTGCATCCATCCATTTTATGATTTCCTTCTTGACAACTTCTTGCATGGCCGGATTCAACCGCCTGTGATGCTCAACCGAAGGTTTGCAACCTTCTTTGAAAATGATTTTGTAGGAACACACTCTCGGATCAATGCCTCTAATGTCGGACAAAGTCCATCCAATAGCCCGAATTCTCTTTCTCACAACTTGTAAGAGCTTTTCTTCTTGGGATTAGTCTAAACGTGAAAAAATAATTATGGGAAGAGTAGAGTTAGAACCAAGATAGGCATATTTCAAGTGACTTGGTAAGATTTTGAGCTCAAGAGTAGGGGGTTCTTCAATGGAAGGTTTAATTGGTGGGATTTTTCGATTCTCAAGATCAAAAGAAAGTTTCTTTGGGGAATATGGTTTAGTACCAAAGCCCTCTAATGCAAGAACACATTGTTTCAGACTTTCTTCATCATCAACATCCATATTCCACAACACGGATGTCAATACTTCATACTCCCTTGTCAAGCTTTCTTTTTCCACCAATGCATCTATAGCCATATCAACATAAGAACAAGATGCATCATCAATTGGTTGTTCATAGATTTTAAATGTGGAATACCACCTTCTCTCCATTGAATCTAAAGGTTAACTCCCCCTTCTCCACATCACACAATGCTCTTCCCGTGGCCAATAATGGTCTTCCAAGAATAATTGGCACATCATAATCAATGACACAATCCAAAATAACAAAATCCGCCAGGAAGATAAAATGATCTATCTTCAAAAATACATTATCAACAACTCCAATTGTCTTTTTCATGGATCGATTGGCCATTTGAAGGTTTATCTTGGTTGGCCTTGGATCTTTGCCTCCAATGTCTTGTAGACGGCATAAGGCATAAGATTGATGCTTGCTCCCAAATCACACAATGCCTTTTCAAAATGCCTTCCCCCTATGGTACATGCTATAGTGAATGCACCGGGGTCTTCCATTTTCATGAGTATCACATGTGACATAACGGAACTACATTGATGAGTGACCTTGACAGTTTCAAGTTCCAAAAACCTCTTCTTTGTCACCAAATCTTTCACAAACTTTGCAACATTCGGCATTTTCCCAAGAGCATCAACTAAAGGTAGAATGATACAAGTTGAAGAAATCTTTTCCCAAACCTTCTTTGCATGATCGGCTCTTCTCAATTATTTATTTCTTTGTTGGAATGGTAGAGTGGGCTTTGGGATAGTGGTCTTGGTAGGAGTGGCTTCTTTGAGTGGTGGAGGTTCTTTGGTAGCTTTTTGGGTAGTAGTTGGTTTTGTCATTGGGGGTTCTTTTGCAATCGGAATCTCCTGCTATTGGATAACTTTAAGCCCCATCTCCCCTTGAGTTTCACTTCCAGCCTCTACCTCATCACGCAATATCTCTCCTTCTTGCTCACCCTCTTCAAGCTCTAATTGAATATCATCACCTACCATCTCGAGATCATCCCAAGTCTTCCCAATTCTAGTCATGATGGCCAATACTTGATCTTTTGCATTCCTCTTAGGATTTACCACCGTATCACCCGGCGATGCTCCTTGTCGTCATTGATTTACTTGATGAGACAATTGACTATATTGGGACTCAAGAGACTTGATAGAAGTCGAATGTGATTGCACGGTTTGCTTGAGATCCTTTATATCATCCGAATTGTCTTCTTGTATTTTTAACATCTTTTCCATCATGCCTTCCAACTTTGATTTTTTCGAATTGCTTGAACTTTGTTGAGAATCATGAGAGCTTCTTTGATTGTCATTTTGCTCTCTTCCTTGATTTGTACCACCCCATTTGTGAGTGTTACTCCATCGATTGTAAGGCTTCCATTGACCTTGAGCTTGATAGCCTTGATTGTATGGAGGTCTTTGGCCTTGATAAACATTAACATAATTGGCCTCCTCATCATGCTCTTGTCCACCTTGAGCCATTTACCCTTCTTGACCTTGAGGTACAAACCCCATAAGCATGTATCCCGGCGGAGCTTACCCTAAAGGGTAGGGTTGATAAGAATAATTGGCTCCATGAGGAACTTCTTTGGAGGGTAGATCAACGACATTGACTAACTTTATGGATTCTTGATTTTGCTTCATTTGGTTCTTAGCAAGCATTTCAACCGTGGTAACAAGTTGGACCATTCTTTCTTTTTGAGCATCAATTGCTTTTGTCATCACATCATTGTTGGGATCATATGTACGCGGCCTCCTCACTCTTGACTTCCATGCCTTTGATTGCTTTGTGACCTTGTTGATAAGATCGGTCGCTTGTTGAAAAGTACCTTCGATTAAGCCTCCTTGAGCAACATGATTAATAGTTGTTTGATTGTTGTCATCAAGACCTCTATAGAAAGTCTCCAATAGAACTCGATCTAGAAAGCCATGGCCGGGACAAGAGTGAATGAGCTTTAGAAATCTATCCCAAGATTTGTGCAATGGCTCAGCCAGTTTTTGTTAAAACTAATAGATATCATCCCTCAAATCAACAAACTTTCCCGGTTGGAAATCTTCATCAAGAAATTTTTTTACCAATTCATCCCAAGTGTGAATACTCCTCTTTGGTAATCCATCTAAACAAGCCCTAGCTTTTCCTTTTAGTGAGAATGGAAAAAGCCTAAGGCGAAAAGCATCATCGGTCACTCCGGTATGTCGGTTGAGAGTGCAACTCTCAAGAAATATTTGGAGGTGCTTATTGGGATTCTCATCTTATTCTCTTCCAAACAAACCTCGATTGTCAAGTGAATTCATAGCGGCCAGGGGCATTTGAAAATTAGCCCAGATTGGAGGAGGTACAATGGCTCCGCAAAAACCATCATCATTGACTTGTTCCCTCCTTGCATTTCTCCTTGCTCTAGCTCCTTGGGGTTGGGCATTTTTTTTTTTGCTCCATCAAGTACCAAAGTCCCCGGCAACAGTGCCAAATTGTGATACACTCCGGCTAAGGATAAGGCTCATAATTTCCCTAGTGATTGTAGGGGTCAAACACAGGGTTGAACACAGGGACTTACACGTAATCAAACGTAGTTGAATTAAAGAGTTGAATGCAATTAGCAAGTCAATCCTAAATTTGAAGTATAATCTAAACTATGGTAAAGTAAAGAGAATTTCAAGGTAATGTTAATAATAATAGAAAACACTAGGATACTAACTTCCCCGAGCCCGTTAATCAAGAGGATATAGTTATATGCTTCTTCACACCCAGGTCACTCAATGGGCCTCGCTCGCATTTACTCAACTCACCCTTCTCGGGTGAGAGTTGAGACTACCAACTTTTGCCCTCTCAATGCTAAAAGTTGATGCATTAAGCGCTAGCGACTTATCCCAAGTAAAGAATCCCCCTCTTGGTGTTCAAACAGTTAACCCGGGGTAAATGACTCGCATTTACGCCCGGTACCCTGTCACTACAGTTCCCATTCCTAGATTTACCCTCTCGGTGTAAAACTAGTACTCGTTGGGATCAACATGAGTTGTACACCTCAAGTTGTTGTAATGTAATCAAAAGTAGTGAAATGGGATATTCCTAGATGTTTAGAAGCTTTTTATGATATACGCATTTGATTATTGGACTAGGATTTTATTAGCACCCTAGTTGCGATTTAGCTACTCATGCTAAGTAATGATTCAAGACTTGAAAGTAATGAAATATGTATTAACATAGTAAGGTAGTAATGATTCTTACTAATAGTGATGTTATTCTTCATAACACAAGGAAACTTGACCATGGGTTTTGGTATGTTGTCCTTATCTTACCTCTCAAGTAAAGTGAAAATGTAAGATGCTCTCAAAAATCTAATTCTAGCTATATATAGTGTTTGCTAAAATTAATTACAAAAATGCCATTTTCAGGTTGGGCTGGGGCCCTTTTGCCAAAGGGCTGAGTTCTGGTGCTGAATCGATAGAAGGGTTGGCGCCTCCTTGGACATGGGCTGGCGCCCTTTTCTGGGTTAGTATGAGAGGGCGGCCGCACTTTATTGGGGGACCGCCTTTTCTTCTTCTCCATGAGAGGGTTGCACAACACAACATCATGTGGTCGCATCTTCTTCATATCAGCATCTTCTTATAAAGAGTAATGGGCGACTGCCCTTAGCAGAGGTGGTCGCATCATCTTCTTATCAGCTTCTCCTTTGCAAAGTGACATGGGCGGTCGTATCTTCACAGAACTTTCAGATTCTCAACTTCCTTGTAAAGAATTGAGTCCTCTTCAGTGCCCAATTGGATACTCAGCAGGTATGTACTTCCTAGGGGTGACCGCCTCTTCAGTGTTTCCGCAGCTTCTTGAATTTTGATCACTTTTCTTAGGTATTCATGCTCTTTTGGTTTCTTTTTTTCCTTGGAGTGTTTAACACCCGAAACCAAGCAAAATGTATCAAATTTTTCTATAGATTGGTCACTTTTGGATTAAAAGACAAGCATTTAAGTGGTTAAAATAAGAAAAAATCTCACGCATCACTTTTACAAAGGGCGGTCGCCCAAATAAGGGGCGACCTTATCTTGTCAGGAAGGCTACGCACTCTGAAAGGGTGCCCAAAGTCCAGAGAAGTGCCAATTCCATTAGGAAAATTTTTGGCACATTTAAAAAGGGCGGTCGCCCAATTAAGGGGCGAGCACCAAATGCTCAACCTCAATTTCTATAGAAGAGAGGCTGCTAACACTGTAAGGGCGACCTAAAAGGGCGTCCAAACTTAAAGGAGAGTATTTTCGATACTTAGAAAAATTTTGAGGCAACAAGAAAGGGTGACAACCCCTAGGGCTTCTGCCTGTTCTAGCGCACTCCTCTATTTAGAGATTGTCAAATGAGATGGAATAGGCGGCCGCACAAACAAGGTGCGGCCTCCGTCTTAATGCTCATCATGTAGTTGGAACCACAAGAATGGGAGATCGCCTATCAGAAGGGTGATTGCATGTTATTGAGCCCTCAGTAGCTCAAGACACAGAGCACAAAGAGAGAGATGCGACCCAATAAAGGGAGGTATTGGGAGGTAGCCCTTTCTTCATCTGCAGAAATTTTCACGGGTACATATCCCAATATTTCAACAGTTAAAGCACAACAATGTTCACAACTACCCATTTTTGTTTCTCTCACTAGGCCAAAATGCACTCAACTTCTCAAGAACAAGAATTGATTCAAAGGTACGCTCTTCCTTCCCCTGACCATCTTAGTTCATGCTTGGTCGATTTCAAGATCTACTATCTAATTACAACCTACTTCTAAAAATTAAAAATTACACTAAGAAATTAAAAAGCGAAAGTCGAATGAAAGGCTTACCGGATGAGTAGTGCACTAGAATGAAGTGAGGGTTGTTTCTGTGTGTGGTTCTTGGTTGAGATCGGAAGTTATGGGGGTAGCCGGTGGTTATCGAAATAGGAAAAGGGAAGAAGGAAGTCCTAGGGTTCCTTTTATACCCCCGATGGGCTGAGGCCCAATTCGGAAGGGTGAACGCCTCATAATAAGGGGCTCTCACCCATGCACTGGCCACATAGCCATGCTGGCTTCGAGTAAGGGGCGGTCGCCTAATGATGGGGCGACCGCCACTTGAGTAAAGGGCTACCAACCCTGCAGGGCCGACCTGAAAGGGCGCTCAAACTTTAGAGAGTCCCATTTTTGACACTTAGCCAACTTTTTGAGGCTGAAGAGAAAGGGTGGCTGCCTAATCAAGGGGTGGCATCCATGTCAAAAAAGACTCTCAAATCCTGTAAGGGCGTTTAAAAAGGGCGACCAAAGTCCAGAGAGCCTCACATCTGATACTTAGAAAAAATTTCATTTTTTTGAAAATGGGCGGTCGCCCTCTTGAAGAGGCTACCACATGTTCTTGACTCTCTGGTGGTCAGCTGAACTAACTCACCATTACAACTCCAAGGGGTGGCTGCTCATGCATGGGGCGGCCTTCCTGTTACCTGCAATTCCAGATTTATGCACAGTTTCAGTCCAGCTGCTTCTAATCCTTGAGACCTACAAACGAAAATTAGTTAGCTAAAAACCTTGGGTTGGTTCCCAAGAAGCGCCTTAGTTTACATCGTGGCATGAGGTCGACCCCTTAGCTCAAGGATCAATCAACACTATCAAGGCCACCATCTTGGTGCTTTCCATAACTCCCAAGTGATGTTTCTCCCGGTGCATATTCACTCTGAAAATCCTATCATCATCACCTTCCAAATCAAGGGTATTATACGGAGAAACACCAACAACTTTAAATGGGCCATTCCATTTCGACTTCAACTTTTCCTAAAACAATTGGAGATGGAAATTAAACAACAACATAAGATCTCCCACTTTGCATTCCCGATTCCATATCTTCTTATCATGCACAATCTTCATTCTTTCCTTGTATAACAAAGCATTTTCATATGCGTTGAACCTCATTTCATCAAGCTCCTTCAATGCATCCATTCTAGATTTCGAGGCTAGCTCCCAATCTAAATTCAATTTTTTCAATGCCCATAATGACTTATATTCAAGCTCAATTGAGAGATGACAAGCCTTACCAAACACCAATTTATAAGGATACATACTTATTGGAGTCTTGTAAGCCATCCTATAAGACCAAAGTGCATCATCCAATTTCATGGCCCAATCCTTCCGATTTGCTTTCACGGTCTTTGCTAATATTTGTTTGATTTCCCAGTTGGAAACTTCAACCTGTCCACTAGTTTGTGGATGATGAGGAGTTGCGACTTTGTGGTTGACTCTATACTTCTCAAGAAGCGAGTCAAATGCCTTGTTGCAAAAATGAGAGCCACCATCACTAATTATGGCTCTAGGAGTGCCAAACCGAGTGAAGATGCTCTTTTTCAAGAACGTCGTGACACTTCTTGCTTCATTATTTGGTAGAGCTACCACTTCCACCCACTTGGATACCTAGTCAATGGCCACCAAAATATACTTCATTCCACTCGAGCTTACGAATGGACCCATGAAATGTATAGCCCACACATCAAATAATTTTACTTCCATGAAAGGATTTTGAGGCATTTCATGTTTCCTTAAAGAACCCCCGGCTCTTTGGCATCTATCACAACCTTTCACAAATGCATGAGCATCCTTATAGATGGTAAGCCAATAGAATCCACACTCCAAGATCATTGAGGCGGTTCTAATTCCACCATGATGGACACAACCGGGATACATCTCCGAATCATCCCATCCGCACAAATTCTAAAAAAATAAGGTTCATCCCAATAGTAATGATGAGCATCCTTCATAAGCTTCTTCCTTTGATTGTACGAATTGTCATCGGACAAATATTCACAAACCACAAAATTTGCAATCCCTGCATACCATTGTATTTTCTCCAAAGCTCCCGAAAGTACCCTTTCATCCAGGAAACAATCATTAATTTCACCATCTTTACGAGGTCTCCCCCTTTTTCAAAGCTCGACAAGTAGTCCGCCACTTGATTCTTGATACCTTTTCTATCTTTCACCTCAACATCAAACTCTTAAAGCAGTAGTATCCACCGGATCAAGCGGGGTTTGGAGTCCTTGCTCATCAAGCAGCGAATGGTCGAGTGGCCGGTATGAATAAACACCTTGGACCCCATCAAATAAGCTCGAAAATTTTCAAATGCAAACACAAGTGCTAAGAACTCTTTCTCGATGATCGTATAGTTTAATTGGGCACTATTCATGGTTTTACTAGCATAGTAAATAGGATGAAAAATCTTTCAACCCTTTGACCCAACACGAAACCAAGAGCCGCATCACTTGCATCATTATTCAAAGGGAAATTCCCAATTAGGACTCACAATGATGGGCGCGGTAGTAAGCCTTCTTCTCAATTCTTCAAATGCCTTGAGGCACTTATTATCAAACACAAATTTAGCCTTTTTTTCAAGCAACTAACATAGGGGATGGGCAATTTTCGAGAAGTCTTTGATGAATCTTCTATAGAAGCCCGCATGACAAAGGAAACTTCTCACTCCCTTCACAGTTGTAGGAGGTGGAAGCTTGGAAATCACATCTATTTTGGCTTGATCCACCTCTATCCCCCGCTTGAACATTTTATCTCCCAAAAAATTCCTTCTTCCACCAAGAAGTGGCATTTTTTCCAATTAAGCACTAAATTTGTTTCTTCACATCTTTCAAGTACCAAATCTAGGTTGTGTAAACAATTATCAAACGAATCACCAACCACGGAAAAGTTATCCATAAGTACTTTCAAAAAGTTTTCCACCATATCATGGAATAAAGCAAGCATGCACTGTTGGAAGGTGGCGGGTTCATTACAAAGACCAAATGGCATCTTCTTGAAAGCAAATGTCCAATAAGGACAAGTAAAGGTTGTTTTCTCTTAATCGTTCGCTTCAATAGAGATTTGGTTGTACCCGGAGTATCTATCAAGGAAACAATAATAAGCCTTCCCGGACAACCTATCCAACATTTGATCAATGAACAGAAGGGGAAAATGATCTTTTCTTGTAGCTTTGTTGAGCTTGCGATAGTCCATTAAAACTCTCCACCCGGACGCGGTCCTAGTTGAAATAGCTTCACCCTTCTCATTATGCACAATCTTCATACCTCCCTTCTTGGGCACACATTAGACCGGTGATACCCATTCACTATCGGATAAGGGTTCTATAAGACCCGCATCCAACCATTTTATGTTCTCCTTCTTGACAACTTCTTGCATGGTCGGGTTCAACTGCCTTTGATGCTCAACCAAAGGTTTGCAACCTTTTTCAAGAGTAATTTTGTGTGTGCACAATCCCGGATCAATGCCTCTAATATCGGCTAAGGTCCAACCAATAGCCCAGATTCTCTTTCTCACAACTTGTAAGAGCTTTTCTTCTTGGGATTGGTTCAAGTAGGATGAAATGATTATGGGGAGAGTAGAGTTAGGACCTAGGTAGGCATATCTCAAGTGACTTAGTAAAACTTTGAGTTCAAGAGTGGGGGTTCTCGAATGAAAGGTTTAATTGGTGGAACCTTTCGATTCTCAAGATCAAGAGAGAGTTTCTTTTGAGAATATGGCTTAATACCAAATCCTTCCAATGCTAAGACACATTGCTTCACACTTTCTTCATGATCAACATTCATATTCCATAACACGAATGCCAATGCATCCACGACTACATCAACATAAGAACAAGATGCATCTTCAACCGATTGCCTCATTGGCTTGCAAATATGAAACACCACCTTTTCACCATTGAATCTAAATGTCAACTCCCCATTCTCCACATCACACAATGCTCTTCCCGTGGCCAAGAATGATCTCCCAAGAATAATTGGAACATCATAATCCACATCAAAATCCAAGATAATATAATCTGCTGGGAAGATAAAATGATCTACCTTCACAAATACATAATCAACCACCCCGATCAGCCTTTTCATGGAACAATTTGCCATTTGAATATTTATTGAGGATGGTCTTGGTTCTTTTCCTCCCATTGTCTTGTAAACGGAATATGGCATAAGATAGATACTTACCCCCAAATTATATAATGCTTTCTCAAAGTGTCTTCTCCCAATAGTACATGGTATAATGTCACTGGGATCTTCCATTTTCATTGGTATCACATAAGACATAATTTCACTACATCGATGAGTGACTTTGACGGTTTCAAATTCCAAAAACCTCTTCTTTGTTACCAAATCTTTCGCAAACTTTGCCACATCCGACATTTGCCCTAAAACATCAACCAAAGGAAGGTTGATAGAAGTAGAAGAAATCTTCTCCCAAACTTTCTTGTCATGATATGCTCTTCTCAATATTTTATTTCATTGAGGGAATGGTGGAGTGGGCTTTGATATAGTAGTTTTGGTAGGAATGGCTTCTTTGAGTAGTGAGGTTTGTTGGTGGCTTTTTGGGTAGTAGTGGATTTTGTTACTGGAGTTTCCTCTTCAAGAGGAATTCCTTGTTCTTGGAAAATTTGGGGCTCCACCTTTTCTTGCATTCCATTCCCATCATCTACTTCATCACTCAAGATCTCTGCTTCTTCCTCTACCACTTCAAGCGCAATTGCTATATTATCATCTTCCATCTTGGGATCATCCAAAGTTTTTCCACTTCTAGTAGTGATAGCCATTACTTGATCCTTACCATGCCTCTTAGGTTTTACGACCGTATCACATGGCAATGCTCTTTGTTGTCTTTGATTTACTTGATGAGACACTTGACTATATTGAGATTCAAGAAACTTGATAGAAGTTGAATGTGATTGTAGGGTTTGCTTGATATCCTTAATGTCACCCGAAATTGTCTTTTTGGAGCTTCAATATCTTCTTCATTATTCCTTCCAACCTTGAACTCTTTTGATTGCTTGAAATTTGTTGAGATTCATTAGGACCTCTTTGATTGTCATTTTGCTCTCTCCTTTGATTGGTACCATTCCACTTATGAGTGTTGGCCCATTGATTGTAAGGCTTTCAGTGGCCTTGAGCTTGATAGCCTTGTTAATTATTTATAGGTCTTTGGCCTTAATAAGCATTAATATAATTGGCCTCCTCATCTTGCTCTTGGCCACCTTGGATTGGCATTTTTCCTTCTTGTCCTTGAGGCACAAACCCCATAGGAACATAACCTGGTGGAGCATAACCCATATGATAGGGTTGATATGAATAATTTGCACCATGATGAATTTCTTTAGGAGAAATATCAACGACATACACTTGCTTTGCGGGTTCTTGATTTTTCTTCAATTGGCTCTTTGAAAGAAACTCAGCTGTTGTAAGAAGTTGAACAATTCTTTCTTCTTGAGATTCAATTGCCATTGCCATTGCATCACTGTTGGGATCATATGTACCCGACCTTCCTTACTCTTGACTTCCATGCTCTTGATTGCTTTGTGACCTTATTGATCAGGTCAGTTGCTTGTTGAAAAGTACTCTCCATTAAGCGTCATAGTTTATGGTTGTTTGGTTGTTTTCATCAAGACCTCTATAGAAAGTCTCCAATAAAACTCTATCTGGAAAACCATGACCGGGACAAGAATGAATGAGCATTAGAAATCTATCCCATGCTTTGTGCAATGGCTCAACCACTTGTTGTTGGAAATAATAGATATCATCTCTCAAGTCCACAAATTTACCTAGTGGAAAATATTCACACTACAAGAAAATAGGCAAACTGCAGCGGTTTCAAAGGCAATTAATTACAGATTTAGCCGCTATTAAATGAATCTAACGGCAGTGTTTATAACCGCTGCTAAAAAAGTACGGCGAGGTTTTCTATGGTGGTTTTTATAATAGTTGGAATAAATTAATTAGTTAAATTTATTAACTAATTAATTCACAAATATTATTCTAGCGTCTACCCCGCCCCCCCCACCCCTCGTCCACACACCCCCTTTCACAATATAGCTCTTATATGCTGTACCCCGTGGCAAGATATATTTTGGACATTACAACACACGTGGCGAAGCTTCTATGGACAGCGTGTCAAGCGGGCACATGGGTGATGTCTGTCTGAGCAAGCAAAGTTATATTATACTTGTGCTCTAAGCTGGACCAATGCACCTTATAAAGTAAAAATTGTTGCCTGTTGCCGGTGATGTGGGACAATTATTTGTCTCAAAATAGTTAAGGCTCAACTGTTTCCTTTTGCTTCGTTCTTTTTTCTTTTCGTTGCCTTTTTTTAATGTTTTTTTGCTGCTTTTCTTTTCTTTTGGTTTTCTTAAATGTGTGAACTCATGATATCCTTAAAGTAGTTATATGTTACCTAAATTATGTAATTCTTTAGTATATATTTTCTCAAATTGTTGCATCGGTTGTCAAGTTTAAAATACATATGTTATTATTTATTTTAATTTGTATTATGTATTTTACTTACTATTCTTCAATTTGTTCAATTTATCTTTACTATAATAAGTATGTGATTTTGGATTATTGAAAAATATATTCAGAAAAAAATGCTAAAAAAAAGAAAGAAAAACCAGAAAACCGATGGGATCTACAAAATAACCACCGGAAAAGTCAAAAATATGCAAAACAACCACTGAAAGGAAAGTAGCCGCCGCAAAGTTATGCTTTTAATGACAGTTTATATCACAGCCATTCAACCCGCTGTGAAAGCAATTTTAACGGCGGTTTTACAAATTGTCACTAATAAACTGCGACAATTTGCCTATTTTTTTTACACGACCCGGAATCTGGTTAGGCCGTGCGGGCACCCAACATCCTCCCCTAGATCTGTCGGGCGAACCCTTAGCAATTAAATTAGGAAAATAAATATTCATAAATAAGGACAAGACTTAAAACAAAAACACAGACATACTGATACCTCTAAGCTGTACAAAAGAAATTACAGCTGACTACCCAACATACTAGGTTTAGGGCTATCCAGACTAGACATCTAAGAGTACCGAAGAAGACAAATACCTCCTGAAGGGAACAAAATGCAACTGAAATAATAAACATATATCTGGTGGCCATCAGGAATAAAAGCTGGCTCACCCTGACAGCTGAAGTCGTCTTCACTCCTTCACAACGTGGTGAACTCAATCCTAGAGCGAACCTACCGAAACGAAATAGATAGACAAGAAACAAACAACAACAAGGGTGAGTCAAAAGGACTCAATAAGTGGGGCAGACTAGACATCTCAAAGAATAGGATAGCTAGCCAGGGAGAAAAGAAACAGATAGACCAAATTCCTTTTATTTAAATGATAAAAAGACAGCGCCAGATAATAACTAGAAATATGTATGGAATCACAAACCCATTAACAACCAGGAACGTAAGATAGCCAGAACATATAGGTATCCCGAACATATCAACAGTCAGAAATACATCCTGTTGCGGCGTGCAACCTGATCCATATTTTCATCCTGTCGCGGCGTGCAACCCGATCCATATATTTATACCGTTGCGGCATGCAACCCGATCCCCGAAACCCAGAATACGAGCCAGAAATATATAGGCAAACTGAGATATGTCTACGACATAGTCTACATACCTCATACATAAAACACAACACAATACACACAATAGTCAGCATGCGGTGCAATGAAATGGGATGAATGTGGTACAATGCAATGCAGTCACATATGCCTGATACCTATCTCCGGTGCGGGACTCTCATCGTCTACCAGGAGATATAAGAAATAATGATCCTTCACCGGCTCGGGACTCTCATCAATTACCGGGAAGTATATGCAATAATGACCCTTCACCGGCTCGGGACTCTCATCGATTACCGGAAGCATATGCAATGATGACCCTTCACCGGCTCGGGACTCTCATCGATTACCGGGAAGTATATGCAATGATGATCCTTCACCGATGCGGGACTCTCATCGCCAACCGGGAAGTATATGCAATAATGACCCTTCACCGGCTCGGGACTCTCATCGATTACCGGGAAGTATATGCAATAATCAAAACTAGAGTGCAATGCTCATAGGCTCAATGCAATTACCAACAACAAGCTATAACCTATAATATACAATGTAAATTCAAAGCTAAGGCGTAATGAGTACGCCTATCGGCAGCTACACACGTAAAGAACACGTGGTAGAAAATACACGAGGCCAAATGCCTCCAAAGAAATAGATATAATCACTTACCTTGTTACAAAGCTACTCAATAACCGCGTTGCCCCTTGTATTCATTGCTAAACGATCCCACTCTATTCAATAAGCAGCGAAATATATCAAATTAGGCTAAAGGCTTCATTCCTCACATCTTAGGGCAATCCGGTCAGGAACCTGATACCCTATTCGCATACGCAATACGCAGACCAGGTCTATGTACAGGGTTTAAGGTCACATAACCAAATCCTAAATAAATTACATTTATATGTTGCCCATAACTCACTGAGTACGAATATATAATCAGTTCTATTATCGGAGTTCAATTGACCCTTTAAATTATCAGTTGAACTTATTAAAACGATGTCTAATATCCCAATTTTTACTGTAAAAATATATTCAACCACACGTAATAAGCTAAGATAATGAGTTAACATCATTACCTGGAGATTTGGGGTAGAAATTCCACAATTTTTCCACCTCTTTTTCCCTTTTTTCCTCTTTCTTTTCGAACTTTTCCTTTCTCTGTTTCGTTGTATGTTTTCTGCCTATCAATGTACTTTGTTGATGCTAAGGGATTAAATCTCTTAGCTAACCGACATATTCATTTCATTTTTTTAATAAAGATTAAAATTAAAATGGAACTCTAGAAAAGTCGAAATGATCCCAAATTTTTTAAGTAAGTTATACAAAATATATGTAACATACTCGCGAAGACGGATCTCAAATCGGACTCCTGAAACTCAAAATGAGAATTTAAAGGAAAAAGGTCAAATTATTTAACTTTCGGCATTTTAGCGGAAACTAGCCGAACAACATCGAAATTCACTTTCGAAAAATCACAAAAGTCACAAATAATCATACGAACCTAACGGCGCTTTCGGATTTCGAATCGGAGCTCATTCGCCAAAATCGAGCTCAAAAATCTCTTTTTAATGTTTATCGACAATAAAAACTGAAACCTTCTTCCGATACGTACCAAACGAGGTCTGATTTAGCTCAAATTTTACAGACAGGTCATAATGGACATTAAGAATATTTTAAAATTATCGACACGTCAATCGGAACCCTAACTTCCGAAACGACTACCTAAGGTCGTTTCATTTTTTTTATTAGTGTCATCTAGAAAAACCTTACCAACTCATCCCAAGTGTAAATACTCCTCTTTGGAAATCCATCCAACCAAGCCCTAGATTTCCGTTTTAGAAAGAATGGGAAGAGCCTAAGGCGAAATGCCTCATCGGTTACACCGGTATGCTTGTTTAGAGTGCAAATTTCAAGAAAAGTATGGAGGTGCTTGTTAGGATTCTCTTCTTCTTCTCCTTCAAACAATTCTCGATTATCAAGTGAATTCATAGCGGCTGATGGAATTTGGAAATTAGTCGTGGCTCTAACAGGTGGAGGCGCAATGGCTCCATAAAAACCATCATCATTGGCTTGCTCCCTTCTTGCATTTCTTCTAGCTCTTGGACCTCCTTGAGCTTGAGCATTCGGTTGTGCTCTATCTACATGCTCTCCATCAAGTAACATTGTCACTAACACCAACATCCTCCACATTTTCATTGATCGGGTGAGGAGGAGGTGGTGGTGGATCATCTCCTTGTGTGTTAGCCCCACCTCCCACTTGATTAGGTGGATTTACTATCCTTGGCGGAATTTTAAATAAATACCTACCTATAAAGTCAAATAAAACCAAAACCAAAAGTGAAAGGTGCTCGGATTAAGCTAACTAACAACAAGAACTTAAACTAATTCAATTAAATGGTCTACCAAAGTCCGCGACAACGACACCAAATGGTGAGACGACCTGATTAAGAGCGAGGGTTCACAATTACCCTAGTCAATTGTAGGGGATCGAACACAGGGCCTTGTGGGAGACTTAAAGTAGTTGAATTTGCTCGAGTTCAATGGTTTAGTGAGTTAATCCAAAAATTGGGTGTAGTCAAAACTATTGCTACGTAACGGTAATTTAAAGCTAAAATTAACAATGAGAGAAGTACTAGGATACTAACTTCCCCTAGCTCTCTAACTAAATGTATGTAGTTCTAAGCTTCTTTACACTAAGGTCACCCAATAAATCTAGTCTCCCTTCTCGGTGGTGAGTCGGAACTACCAACTCTTGCCCTCTCGGTGCTAAGTTTTGATGTTTTGAGTGCAAACAACTAGTCCCAAGTAAGGTATCCCCCCTCGGTGTTCAACCCGTTAACCTGGACTAAATACAACACACTTACCCCCGGCGCCTCGTCACAACACTTTCCATTCTTAGATTTACCCTCTGGTGTAAATCTAGTATTATTGGGCTCAACTTGAGTTGTACACCTCAAGTTGTTGTAATGGAATAAAAAGTAGTGAAATGGGGTATTCCTAAGTGCTTAGAAGCTTATTATGCTATACCCTCTCGATTATTGGAATAGGGTTTCGTTAGCACCCTAGTGGGTGATTTAGCTACTCATACTAAGTAATGATTCAAGACTTGATAGTAATAAAATATGCATTGAAATAGTAAGGTAGACATGATTCTTACAAAAAATGGTGTTGTTCTTCACAATACAAGAAGGCTTGACCAAGAAGTAATGGTATTTGTTTCTATCTTGCCTCCCAAGTAAAGTAAAGTGTAAGATATTTAGAAAAACCTACTTCTAGCTAGATATAGTGTTTGCTAAAAATAATTACAAAACATCCATTTGCAGGTTGGGTTGTAGCCCTTTTGGTTGAGAGCTGCATTCTTGGAGCTGGAACAGGCAAAAGGGTTGCGGCCTCTTGGACAAGGGCTAACGCCCTTTTATGGAGTTGTATGAGAGAGCAACCATCCTTGATTGGGCGACCTCCATTTCTTCTCTTCCATGAGAGGGAACTGAGCATCACGAGCATGTGATCGCCTCTTCTTCAGCATATTTTCCTTGCGAGATACAGTGGGCATCCGCCCCTTGCATGGGCGGTCGCATCTCGACAAAGTTTCCAAACAGTCAACTTCTCTCCAAAGGGTGGGGGCCTCTTCTATCTCCCAGCTTGGCACTTAGCATGGTGTTCCCATCCAAGTAAAGGGTGGTATCCCTTAGCATGGACGGCCACCACTTGATTGTTTCTGCAGCTTATCTTGAACTTGATTACTTCTCTTAGATTTCTTGCTCTTTTTGGTTTCTTCTTCCTTGTAAGGCTTTAACACCTGAAACTAAGAATATTACATCAATAAGCGAGCTAAAGCAAGCAAAATGCTCATGCGTCACAATAAGGTCATGGTAAAGAACAAGTATTCCATGACGCTCATTGCTGACTTATTTGATAGACTTGGGTAAGCGAAGTACTTCTACTAGGTTTGAATTGTAGAAGGGGATGGGCCAAAGACAATATTTATGACGAGATATGGAGCCTTTATGTGGTTGGTGAAGCCCTTCAGCTTAACCAACACACCTGCTGCATTTTGCACTCTTATGAATAAGATCCTTCATCCCTACCTTGATCAGTTTGTGGTGGTCTACTTGGATGACATTGTCATCTATAGCAACACCTTGGAGGAGCACGTGACACTTAAGGAGGGTTTTCAAAGTCTTGCGGGAAATTGAGCTATACATCAAGTTGGAGAAGTGCGAGTTTTCTAAGTCGAAGGTGTACTTCCTGGGGCATGTCATTAGCAATGGCAAGCTACGCATGGACGAGGCTGAAGTACGGGCTATCCAGGAACGGGAGGCACCGACTAAGGTAATCGAATTGAGATCTTTCTTTGGCCTTGTTAACTACTATCGTCGGTGCATTAGTAGCTATTCAGCCAAGGCCACACCACTGACAAAGTTGTTGAAGAAGAACAAGCCATGGGATTGGATGGACCATTTCTGACATGCGTTTGAAGGACTTAAGGCAACAGTAATGGAGGAGCCAATCTTAGCATTGCCAGACATTGCCAAAATATTTGAGGTACATAAAGATGCCTCAGACTTTGCTATTGAGGGGTGTTCTAATGTAGCATAGGCATCCTATAGCATTCGAGACCGCAAGTTGAATGACACAAAGTGGCGCTACACAGTACAAGATAAGGAGATGACCTCTATTGTGCATTGTCTACGCACATGGAGATATTATTTGCTTGGGTCAAAATTTGTTGTCAAGACAGATAACGTGGCCGCTAGCTACTTTCAGACACAGAAGAAGCTTACAATGAAGCAATCTAGGTAGCAGGATTTCTTGGCAGAGTTAGACTACGTGCAGGAGTATAAGCCTGGCAAAGGAAACGTTGTACGTGGCCGATGCATTGAGTCGGAAAGCCAAGCTTGACGCCATCACTTCAGCAAGTTGTGACATTCGCAAGATGATCAAAGAGGGTATGCAGCATGACCCAGCAGCCAAGAAGCTTATGGAGTTAGCCGCCCAAGGCAAGACTGTCACGACCTGTTTTCTGAACGAGCTGTGACTGGCACCCAGTACCTAAGCTTGACCAAGCGAACAACCTGTACTTATCTATCCTGTCTTAACCCTGAGAATACATGCAACTTAAACAACTCTCGTTCAACATAAACATTCGAAAAAATAATAATAAAACTCTTACGAAAATATTATCCTTGAAAATAGCACGGTTAAATTACGTTCCCGTGCAAAACAATGTGAGGCTGTACCACAACCCAATATACTAGATTGTCTATGAAGCCTCTACTAATTAAAAAAAAAAAAGACGCACTGCACTGGACACGAACTTCCTGGCTAGTTCACTACGAAATAAATAACTGAATAAGGCTGACTTGAAAAGAATATACTCCACGAACAAAAGTGAAGCTCACCAATAGCACTGGAAGTGGCGGGGGGGGGGGGGGGGGGAATCCTAGCCTGTTGCATCCGTATCTGCAACACTGGTTCCTACGTTGCGCAATAGGACAATGTAGGTTCCAAAAGAGAATGTCAGTACACCACGACGGTACTCAGTGAGTCTCAACGACCCCCCACTAAAGCGGGATTGATACATTTAAAAGAAACTTGAAATATACCTAATTCATTAAAACCATGACAACATTAAAACATTTAGAGAATACTGAAATATCTTGAAATAATAATATTCTGAACTTTAATTATATATGAATATAGTTTATTTTATTTTCTAGGGAGTACCTATTAACTCTGGCATAACATGATTCCACAAAATCACTGTGTGATCAGCACAGGTTCGATCCCCGCCTGATCAAATAGGTCTCTTCTCTGTGGCGCCACACAACTCCAGGTGATAGCATGCTGCGCATTTTGTGCCTTGGCTGTGTCAGGCAAATTTTATTATAAATTCCTACTCTGGCACGAGTAGTTTCGGGGTCAATATTAACCACTAAAGGTTACGAAACCCTTCTCAGAATCTTAAGGTAACTCCTAAAATATTTCTATAAAACTTTACTTGACCACTTTAAGCTCCAATAAATTCCTTCAACATAATCCATGAACATAAACCATAATTTCTTGAGTAAAACATGTCAGGAATATATGAAGATATTATTCAATATAATTCAAGTAATTCTTTAATCCATAAAAATTTGACATATAATATCACATTAATTAACATGACAAGATGTGAAAATCAATGTGTATAACTCAAGGGTAAACTCTTGAACAGTAACTAGAATAAGGTTTAGCTAATATGTACTCTCTCGCTCCAATTAAGCACATATTAACTCTTTAAGGCATTTTATCAAACACTTTATAGGTAGGATTTTGTAAGTAAAATCTCTTTAGTAAAGGGTTACATTAACTCACCTTGATAACTCCTCGAGCCTAAACGTAGTTCCAAATGACGTACTTCACATCACCAACCAACTACAACAACCATCAATTTATATAATCAACCCAAAGTTTCAATTTTTTCCCCAATTCAAAAGGTTAAGTTTAACCCTTAACTTTCTAGGTTTTGAGAAATTTCCCAATGGATATAGTCTATTAAGATACTAGATTCTTGTGAATAACATTATCACATCCTAATTTCATAGACGAATATTACCTCGATATTCGTGTGTTGAGTCTTGGCCAAAAGCTCCCTAGAATCAGCATTGTTAGTTTTGCTATTGCTTTCGAGAATACGCTTAAGGGGACTAGAGATTTAGGCATTATTTTTCTCTCCAATAAGGCCACTTGTACAAGTCAACTTATACTGACTTTTCTTCGATCGTTGCCATTTTGACTTCATATATGGCTAAGAAAATAATATACTTTAAGAGGTAGCCTGCCCTCTTTGCTAACTTAGGCTTGACAACCAATGTCATCTAAATTTTGGCCTTTTAAGTTAGCTTTAATATATAGCCCTTTTGCAAATTTTCCTTTCACTCTTGACATATTCAATTATTGTACCTCATCCATGATAAATACTTCAATATAATTTCACCTATACCTCATACTCAAACTTTGTCATACGAACTAGTTTATTTATACTCCCAGCGTTCCAATTTATGTGACAACATTTCCTTATTCGTCTGTTCCAAAAAGAATGACAACATTCTAAATTTGGTAATAATTGAACTTCAAAATTACAGTTTTGTTATTACTGAAATGATTTACAACCACACAAACATCTTTGCCTTATTTTACACCACAAAATTCAAAAGTCTTCCTTTATTTTTTAAACTTTGTGCCGAGTCAAACCATGACACATAAAGTGGAGAAGAGGGAGTACAATTTTCCATATCGATAAGGTCCCGAAACGTAAAATTTTGAGGAATGTTACAAAGACAAGGCGCTTTTGGGTGCAAGATGGACTATTGCTTACCATGGGTCGAAGGGTCTACGTGCCTAAGTTTGGAGACATTAGATGGTACATCATATAGGAGAGCCATGCTCGCCTATTCAAGCTAACATAATGCCTATATTTTTATAGAACTAGAATTAGCAAGAATATATGTATTTTTCCTATATATTGACTAAGCATGACTGTTAGGTATATTTCTATCCTAACCGCAAAATCATTCCCCTAATGCCCAGGTTCAGGAACATGCTCTATTTAATTCTATTGTAACCTATGATTCTCACTTTCGAGTGCAACCCTGGGTTCGTAGGTAGTACTCAAGAATTAGCCAGGAAATCAAGTAATTAAAAACAGAATTAAATAAACAAGCCAATATGACAAACTTAATATGTATTTCAATCAACTTTAGAATACAACTTTCATGGTTAACCCAAAATCTTAGAATAATATCATTTAGCTACTCCTAGTCATGGTAGCTTTCTCACAAAATAATCCAGAATAATGAAACCATAAAGAGGAAAGTAGAAATTACAACTCAGTTGATGAATCTTGATAACTCAGTTGATGAATCTTGATAACTCTAGCATCTACTATGGTTCTTGCCTCCAAAATTATGTAAGAAACTCTAAAAATAGGTTTACAATGGTTTATACATGGAATAGAATGAGTAGGCAACGTCCTAAGCTTCTCCTAACTCGAATTAGATTGCTTCAGCGCATACAGTGGAGCATGCCTCGCGCCTGCCACTGTATGCACTGCTCTTTTCATTTTTCCTTTGAAATTGCTACATCCCAGGGCATCAGCCGAGCATGCCAAGCATGCGGGGCTGTATGCTCTGCTACTTCATTTTCTTCAAGTTAGTAATATCCAAATACTAAAATCCAAATACACCAAGTTAGTAATATATCACAATTTATGCATTGTCGGGCACATATTGACATGAAAACCAAGTAAAAGCGATAAGAAACTAACGTCGGAACACAAGTCATATGTCCAATATCAGCAGACTTGTCTTATGTGCCAACAGGACAAGGTTGAGCAGTAGAAGCTAGGAGGACTTTTGGAACCAATACCAGTTGCAGAGCATCCATGCGAGAGTGTGACTATGGACTTTATCACATGCTTGCCGAAGTCTGACGATTACAGTACTATTATGGTGGTCGTGGAAATTTTTTTGAAGTATGCCACTTTTATGCCCGCCTCAGCCAGTTGCACCGCCAAAGAATCTGCACAGTTATTCTTTAAGAATATGGTGAAGTATTGAGGCTTACCGAGGCACATCATCAGTGACAGAGACCCTCATTTTAGTGGAAACTTTTGGTGGGAGCTGTTTGATATACTTGGTACGGAGCCACACTTTTCTACTAGCTTCCACCCGCAGAAAAATGGACAGACGGAATGGGTCAAGGCCTTATTAGAGTTCTACTTAATACATTATGTGAGTGCAAATCAAAAGGATTGGGCAAGACTCTTGGACATAGTCCAATTCTCTTAAACTTTGCAACGGAGTGAGTCCACGAGTCGGAAATCGTTTGAGCTAGCCACAGGCCAACAACTACAAACTCCACATTCTCTACATACATCATTTAAAGGCAAGAGTTTGGGGGCTTATCATATTGCCAAAGTCTAGAAGGAGCAGCTTGACACTGCTAAGTCCTACTTGGACAAGGCGGCTAAACGGATTAAGAAGTTTGCAGACCGTAAGTGGCATCTCACAGAATATAAAGTTGGTGACATGGTCATGATGAAGTTTATCCCTAGTAATTCAAGTCACTACAGGACAAACATCAAAATTTGATGCATAAGTACAAAGGTCTGTTCAAGATCATTGCCAAGGCGGATAAGATCGCATACAAGCTTGAATTTCCCCCACATCTTAAGATCTATCATGTCTTCCATGCGAGTATGCTCAAGCCATACTCGGAAGACAATGATGATCTGAGCAGGAGCCAGTCGAGTCGTGCTCCTATTGCTATCATTATCTCTCATGAAGGGGAGATTGAAGCTATTATTGACCACCAAGCTACACGAAAATAGGGATAAAAGGCCACGACCATATTCCTTGTACAAGCACCTGATGAGGTCACATAGGAGCGATATGAAGACTTGTGGTAATTTAAAGACAAGATCCAATAGTTTATGCAACAGCATTGCACCGCAGTTGGCGCTATATTATGTGAGGGAGAGTGTAATGACCCGCACGTCATCATGCCACGTAGGCACCATTTTCACATTGTTTTTCGTGTGGAAGGTTACATGGGAAGGAGCCTAGCACTTGATGGAGAATTCTAAAGAGGTATGAAGAGATTTCCTTGGGAATACTCTAGATACTTATGGATTAGCTATATTACTTAGGAAGCCCTTGGAATATTCTAGCAATGTAGATAATTCTAGAACATGGCCCTATTTGTGAATATGGAGATAATTCTAGAAAAAGACTTGCATAACAATTAATATTTGTATACTAGCCTCTTAGTGAGTAGTATAAATGGCAGAATAGGTTGTTTGCCCCCTAAACTTGTCCCGACATACCACTTTCATACCTAATCTTTACAGGAATCCCCTTACCCCCTTAGCAACTTTCAAATGAAACTGTGTCCTCCCTCAACGACTCTTAACCAGTTGCATGGTAGAGAGTGAATTACACTCGCGCCAAGTAAGCAACACATGGTAATTTTTTTTAATATTATTATATTCACTATTTAATTTTAATATATTTTTTATATTTCTTTTTGTTACTTTTTTTTTTCATTTTCATTTTTCTTTTATCTTATCTCATTTTCTCTGACAACTTTGACCCTCCCTTCAACCGTGCCTCCGCCATACCCACCACAACTGTGCCATAAGTCTACCTCTAATAGACATCAAATTATACCATAATAACTAAAGCCATTGTAAATCAAAGCCACCAAAAATCAAAGTCTAAAGCCACCAAAAATCAGAGTCTAAAACCATCATTAAATCACACCAAGAAAAGACACAATTGGCAGCTTACAATGCTAAACAATACCAGATCCGAACTCACCCTGCCCTTCATTTTTAGAGAAACTAGATAAAACCAACACTCTCCAATATAACTCAAACCAAAAATTTAAAAACACAAAATTTCTTCAAATAAGCCTTTTTACCTAGCACAATTATAGAATTTGAGCTTTGATTTGATTTGTCTCTTGGAATTGAAAATAATTTTGAACTTTTTTAATCGTGTTTTTGTTTATTTCTCGATCTGCGTATTTTTGCGTGTGTTTTGGATTTATGAAGACAAACGAGGGAAATGGGGGTGGTGGATTATATAAGAGATGGGTAAGCACTTATACTTGCTACCTTGGCCAGAAGATATGCTTTGAGCTATGGAAGTCTGGCGAAATGGAGAATAACAGTGGATAAAGAAAGAGAAAAGGAAAAAGAAAGAGAAAGATAAAGGAAAAGGAGAGAGAAAAGATAAATAAAAATAATAGTGGATCCATGATTAATTAATAAATTTAGTATGTAATGTCCAATTACAAATTGACAAATGTACAACTTTAACTTGGTTTTAACAATTTTTTTGTTATTCACTCTCCATTTAACAAGTTAGCAATTTTTTTACTGCCACGTCAGCATTTAGATAGTATTAATATCATTTGAAAGCTTCTAAGGGAGGTAAAGGGATGTCCGTAAAGAGTAGCTGTGAAAGTGATATTTCAGGACAGGTTTAGGGGGCAAAAAGCGATCCTTAGTGGAGTCATTCATTTGTAAATCATCAAGCAGTCAATCAATTTTCCAAATAGTAAAAAGCTTCCTTTGACAAATCTCTCTTGTTCATTTGCATTCTCATAGCGATCCTTAGTGATTTCGACTGACTTGGTCAAGCAAGATAGTGAGCAAATTGTCAATTGCTGCACGATTTGCCTCCTATACAATATATTTTTTCGACGAATGAGTATCAAAGATATTCTTTAACAAAGGATACCTTTGCCCCCTACCAGAGACAAATCCACTCTTTAAATTGGGTTCCCGTGAACTCGGGCCAGCTGGAGACTAAAGCGATAAAGCAACTGCTTTAGGCCCCAACATTTTGGGGGCTCACTTTTTACTAATTAGATTTTTAGTGTACTAATTAAGTTATAAAAAAATGAGTATTTTAGTACTTTGTATCTTCCTTACGTGAGCCTATTTTTGTGTCTATATTTTTACAATTAACCTAACCAACAGGGTCCACATTTTTAATCTCCATTTTTACCTCTTTCAATAAAATGTGAAATTGGTTATATTAAGATTTACATTGTGGGAAGGGAACTATAGCAGCTGATAAAGGATGTTGGTGGAGTCGGAGAAGAACAGGGTAAAGGGCTGGGGCCTCACTTGCTCACTCTAGTCTCTCCAAGTCTCCAAACCAATATCATTGTGTTAAAAAATATAAAGAGCGAAGATTTAAAAGCAGAAGGGAGGAATAGTAAATTGCATTTTTTTTTTTTTAGTTTTTTCAATGGATTTTTAAGCATTGGAACAAGCATATTTAACCATCATAATGTAGTCTCGATATAAAGCTATCAATTTCTTTAATCGGGTTCTATTATCCAAACTTTTTATTATTTTCAATCTAAAATTAGTTATTGTGGACATTTTTCTTCATTTATATATTTTGTGTTTGTAGTTGTTTGTTAGAATTGAATATTTTAATTAGAAAAATGTGAATACACTCATTCAAATTCAAAAGAAAAAAGAGAAAATTGAATGTTTAATATGACTATCCAAAAAGGAGTACTTAGATGAATTTTTAGCAAACACTAAAAATATTGTAGGAGAATAAGGTTTACCATTCCTATAGCAGTTGCCTAGGCATCAAAAAGGTTTTGAAATTTATAATTTGTAAAATCATAGCTAAATGAAAATTAAATGGATTAGCTATATTATAAGCTAAAAAGGAATTATTATGAAATTATTATTAACAACTTTGAATCTAAAACCTGAAAGTTAGACTTTAAATAAAAATATATATAATATTTTTACAATTTTAAGGCCTCTCAATGAGCTTTGTCTTTAGATATCCAAACTTAGTTGAGCTGTTCTTGCGTGAACCCATGGTCTCCACATGAAACTAGGTCTATATATATATATATATATATATATATATATATATATATGTCTAATATGATGTCCGAAAACTCATGCTCTAAATATTTAAATGCTTCACTTTGTTAAATAGTGATTCACTTACACTCAGGGGCAGGGATCAACCATATTTAAATGCGCTTTAATATTTTTTTCTTAACATATCATCATATAAAATGATATTTGACATATATCCATAGCAGAATGTTCCGCCAAGGGTTGTTCACCATCTTTCTTAAAGTCCTTAATCCACCTTTGGCCCCTACCTGCTATCACGTATGTCAAATGCGAAAGCTTTACAAGTTTCACGACCAATATTTGTACCATCTATTTTTACGGTGAAATTTGTTATGTAATCATGAGATAGTGTAATTATACAATAAAAACTTATTTATTTGTCATAATGTAATTATAATGTAATTACTTTTCCTTGCTCGTTCTTGTTTTTCTTCCTGCTCGACCCCTTTCTCCTTATTTTTACTTAATTAACATATGCGGATAAGCATACAGATGCATCTGTCGCCAAGTATGAGAAAAATATGGTTCAAGAATACAGGAGAATAGAAGTACTTTTTACTGATCACCGAATGATGAAATGGGGAGCTGATCTCTAATAATTAAGTAAAAATAATTGTCTCTATGAAAATAAATTATACTCAGTATATAAAGAAAGAGAGTGCTGATTGGGTGATCTTAACACTCATTTTCTTCAAAGCAAAAGTACAGCAATAATGCTTTCGTTTTAAAGCCCTTTTTTTGTTTTCACTTTTTGATTCTTCGAATGTTTTTTCTATTTCTGGTAGTATCAAAACGTCGATATATCAGGATATCTTATTCATCTTTTCAAGAAAATAGATATCTCGATAAAAAATTTTAAGTTCAATTCATTTTTCTTCTGGACTTCTTATACTTAAGGTGATTTCTGTATCTAGCACAACGATCATATTGTTCTGTTTCTTTCATTTCTTTGATTTCATTGTTAGCTGCTAATACCTCCAAAGCTTCAACTACTTGAAGTAGTCAAAACAGTATACGCTGTTTAACCGTAATTTCGTTTATTAGGCTAAGTCACAATTAAATTTATAAAGCGGAGTCACGATCAATAATCGAGATTAAATGCTCTTTATGAAAAGATATAAATGACGGTAATAAATGCGAAGAAGTAAAGATGTAATCAATGCGATGTAATAAATGAAAATTTAAACAAAAGGAACCGTGCTCAGGCCGTATAGACTTGATCAAATTCCCTTCCTCGTACTCTTTAGGATATTTAAGCAGCGGAACAATAAATGAGATCTCTCGATTATCAGCAGTAATAGTAAATATTGACAGAAAGTAAAGAATTGGGCATTAATTGATAGCTGGAATACAGATGTATGTTCAGAGAAGAATAATCGATCCAATGCTTGCGACTTAAATTACAATATATAGATAACTAGGCGCCTGTTCACGAGCAGTTATAACTCCTTACTCGAGCAGTTACGTTGCTTAGGGATAAGACTTCTATTTTGAATTGGCTTGATGACGAGTTGCGACTATTTTTGCCGTGGTGACTGTTCATCCGTCCGTTGTAACTGTCCATCTTTGATTCTATCCATTGCCTTTATGCCCATTCACAGCCACGTGTCGTCTATACATCGTCTTATGTGGATGCTTAGTCACTAACTTTGGTGACGACGGATTTAACCCAATACAGATAGTCCCCGCACTACTCGGGCAGAGAATCTGGTCGAGGAGTGGAAAACGAGTTTTGAGCGGGAAAGAACTTTTTTAAATTTTTCTCAAGTAACACATTTGAGTCCTTGTACTCATATTTGGATGCTGCCCGTTGAACTCCTCATAGGCTTTCGATTGATTGACATTCTATCAGTATAAGCATTAAATGTTCCGCTAAAGACGAAACATGCAAGTTGTCAATTCCATTCCACTTTTTACTGAAAAAGTGACTGTTGCGTGTTCCGAGACTGCAGGCGTGATGATTGAACTGCGCCTACTCACGTCTTGCATGTCCCAAGGCAAAAAACCGTCACTCCGATTTTTACTTCATTATTTTCTTTAACGGCTGGATTTATTCACCTCTTGCGCGGATGTTTGCCACGTGTAGGGCGGGTCGGGTTTTACCAACTCTATAAATATGATTTCCACCATCTTGAACTCTTTTTGCTGCATTCCAAATCTCATTCAAACCTTCGAAGCTTCAAAACACCCTTTTAAAACCCTCTAAAACGCAGAAAGTTCATCCAATTTTCTAGTTCAAATGTCTCCAAAAGCCAAGAAAAGTTTGAATATGGACGCTGTGGCTAGTAGTTCTTCGGCAGCAGCTGGTCAATCTACGAGTTCTCCGACTTCAGTTGCTGATGTGATTCCGAAACTCTGGGGAAATCTTGAAAATGATTGTTCAGTCAGCTCGTTCAGTCATTATGGCAACATAAGGTCGTGGCCTTCAAGTCGGTTTAAGAGTTCGATTACTCCTGACCTTTTGCCTAGGGTTAAGGAAGATTGTGGCTGGGACGATGATGTTGTAGTTTCTTGCCCCTTTCCGACGGAGAATATTACTTCTACGAGAACTGGGTGGACAGCCATATCTACGTACCCATTCACGATAGGCCACACGCTCCCGTTGCATCCTGTTATAGAGGATATTTGTAAATACTATCTTATCTGCCCGGGGCAGCTGTGTCCGAGTATTTATAGGATTGTTTCTTTGCTACAATGGTTTGCCGATGAGACTGAGCAGGACTTTGAATTTAAGCATTTTGTCTCTTTGTATAGCCTTCAGGTCGCGAGAGATGGACATATCAATGCCCGTATGAGGGGAAGGAAAGCTCTAGTGAGCAAATCCGAAGATACAGGGGATAGAGGTTGGATGCATAGGTATGTCTATGTGCAGTCTAAGCTCCTCACACGTGGCAGCAAAACTAATCTCCGCGAGGTGTGGAACAAAACTCGTAAGTCCCCGAGTCTTTGTATTAAATACCCTTCGAGTTGCGTATTTTCACCCTCTAATTTTTTATTCTTTATTGGTTAGCTGACAAGATTCCTTACGACGGTATAATTTCCGAGGAGGAATTGTCCGCTTGGGTTGAACTTATCTTGGCAGAGTTCACCCACGAGCAGAGGCAGTGGTCTCACTATGCTTCTTTAAAACATTTATCGAACCCCAGCACCCATGGGAGGCTGATTATCCAAATTCCTGCTAACTTATGCAGAACTCATCATGGTATTAATATGACTCTATTCTCAGGTTTAGGTACTGGTGGTAGCTATTTTCCTGCTCCTCCTCCTGTGGAAGTGACTGTTGATCCCGTGGCTGAGATCAACGAGGAGGCGGCTGCCATTCTTCAAACTGCTGCAGCTATCAAGGCTAGGGAGGGTGGTGAGGAGGTCCTCGCGAATTTAAAGAGAAAGAAATCTGACTCGGAAAAGAGCAAACCCAAGAAGAAAACGAGGACAGCCCGTAAGACTCCTCAGCCTTCTGAAAAAATAGTCGAAATCAATGCTGCTGCTGCTGATACGCCCAAGTCTGGGCAAGAGAGTGTTAAAAGTTCGGCGGCTGCCCCTGAATCTGCTGAGCCTATAATATTTGATATTTCAGATTCAGAGGCTCCCGATGCGAGCTTGACTCAGAGGAAGAGGGCATCTCTTCGGGGTGATAAGAGGAAGGATGTAGAGACTTCTTCTTACGCTTTCGAGGAGAGTCCCCGAGTTGGTGATGAAGAAGGGGATAGGTCTGGGGAGGTAGGGGAAGAGAGAGTGCGTGAAGACTTTGCTTTCTTCCCCGAGGACCCAGAGTTGGATGAGCCGGCACGGGTTGGTGGCCAACCTGGTGAGCCTGAGCAAGTCAGCCACAGGCGACCTGGCAAAGAGCCGATGAGGGAGGAGGATAAGGAGGAAAACGAGAAGGTTGATGAGCAGAGGAAGACTGAGGGGGAGGATGAACCTCAGGTCTTCCACTACAAGGACATGATGAACTTGGCTGGTGACGGGGTGGCGCCAGTTTATCTGCAAGAGTGCGACACTCTGGGCCCCGACGAGGCAGGTGACATCGAGATCTCTCGCACTAAGCTTACTAGGCGAGTATCTTTAGGAGGAAAGATTGGGGCGTACTCCGTTAAGGGCATACGCCACAAATTTGGTCCCCAATATCCTTCCGAGCAAGCGAGGGAGCCCAGGCCGTGTATAAGGGAGTGCGACTTCTCCAATTCCCCGGACACAGATTTTTTGACGAAGCCTGGCCACTTGGTTAAAGTGATGTCCAACCTGATCGGTCCTCACGAGGAGTGGAACATGCGCAGTATGAGCGACGAGCAGCTAGCTTATGCAATCGCTGAAGATACTGCTCGGGTAATGTTTCCCCCTTTACTCCTTTACTTTTATTGAGACCTTAGTTCTAATTACCTACGTATTTTTACTTGTTGCCAGGCAAGTATGATGGCTGCCGAGATCATGTTCCGTTCTAGGCTGAACAATCAGGAACAAGTCCTTGGCCTAAAGAAAGATCTTTTGAAGGCTCTTCAGGACAAGCAGGCCTTAGAAGAGGAAAAGCAAGCTCTGATCGGGGAGAAGCGGGTCCTGGAGGGGAGGCGTGGCTTCTTTGAGGATAAGATAGATAGGTTGGAGAAATTCAACACTGAGGCTAACGACAAGATACACACACTCCTCGAGGAGAGGAACCGTCTTCTGGATGAGAAGGAAAGGTTTGCATTATCTTTTGAAGATCTGAAAGCTAAGATGGATGAGCAAAGTCGTCAGATTTCCCAACTTGCCCATGAGCTTAATGTGAAAGAAGTTACTCTGGAGAGCATCCGCAATGCTTCCGACCTGATGTTGAGAAACATGAACAAAGCTGAAGCTGAATCTCAGGCTGCTCGAGGAGAACTACAAGAGGCCAGAAATCGGGCTGTGGAATCTGCGAAGGTCCAAGAGCTACTGACGATGGAGTTGGCGAATTTGAGGGATCGTTATACAATCGACTCCAAACTGGAAGCTCTTGAAGCCAAGAAGAAGTTGCTCATCAAAATGCAGCGTGGCCAGGTTAGTGTCGACTTAGTCCTCGATCAGACCATAGCAGCTATCATCAGTGTCAAGCAGGTCTTGGGCATGGAAGTAGGAGCCGATGATGATGATGTCGAAGAGGACGATGAAGGCAGTGAGGACAATGAAGATGAAGATTTGGGTGGGGATCCGACTGATGGAGCTAGTGCATCAGGTCGAGACCCTGGCCAAAATGATGATTGATGCCTCGTCTAGTCCTTCTTGTAAATTTATCGGATGTCGCTAACTCTGAATATTGTTAACTCATGAATGAATGTATATTTTGGCTGCTTCTTTTTTATCTGACTGGCGAGGCTTGACGACCACTTTTGGTCTCAAGTTTCGCTTATATGAATGATGTTGATATCTGTTGCTTAATGAGGTTTTCAGAGGTAAGAATTATGTTTCAAATCTTAGTGTCTGAGTTCCCTTTTTGGTGTTAATCTGCGCAGATGTTTGAAATAAAATTTGATCATAACCAGGTTAAGTTACCCTTAATTAAGATGAATGAAATCAGGCCCCCTGGGCTGGACGAAACCAGGCCGTTTAGGTTGACTGAAATCTGACCGTGTAAGATGGTCTTGCGATAAACTTTGCTTATCATATTTGACAATTGAAAGTTTTCGCAGAAAATTTTTTGTCAAGGTTGCCCTGTTATTTCTATTGAAAAGGATAGGTAACCCAATGACCAGAACACTGGATTGTTTGGTCGTGAACCAGAACACAAGATTGTTTGGTCGTAAACCAGAACACAAGATTGTTTGGTCGTAAAGTTGTAGGATTTGGGCGAATACTGGCCGCAAAATGTAGAAAATAACGTAGCACAAGTAAAATAGTTCTATTGAACTTACTTGATTCTGCTTAGTCGTGGATTTAGCGAATGATCATGACCTTGCTCTGCTCGAAGATAACTCATGTTAGCCGGGACTTTGGCCTACTGGGGCCCTCGCCACCCCCCTATTTTTATGTTGAAATTCCGTAATTTCAGACATAAAAAGACAATGGGTGGAACGCTGAATCAGAGAACACATATAACCAAAAGAGGAGTGTGTCCGTTGTGGGATTTGAACCCACAGCCGCGAAGCACGAGGACTTCGAGCTCTACCAGTTGAGCTAAACGGATCTGGTCTTTTGAAGACCGTTAGTACCATTTAGACAAAGATAAGAAAGCAGAGTAACTTAAAAGAAAACAATGGCAAGTAAGCAACAGAGAATGGATAGAAACACTAACCCATGTACTACTTAGAAGTAGTACCTCTTCAAGTGAGTCACGTTCCAACTGCTGGGTAGAAGCGTTCCATCTGGTCGTGCCAAACGATATGAACCCTTACCAATGGATGCGACCACCTTGTAAGGACCTTCCCAGTTTGGACCAAGTTTGCCGACGTTCGCTTCTTGCGTACTCTGGGAGACTCTACGCAATACAAAGTCCCCGACTTCAAAGTTGCGCAGCCTAAGTCCCCGGTTATAATATTGCTCTATCCTCTCTTTCTGAGCCACTACTCGTATAAGTGCTAGTTCTCTGCGTTTCTCTAAAAAATCCAATTCCTCGGAGAGGTTGACTAAATTAGATTCTTCAGTTGTGTGAGCATATCGTAGACTTGGCTCGCCGATTTCGACTGGAATCAATGCATCAGAACCATATACTAAGGAATAGGGCGTTTCTCCGGTGCTCATTTTTGTGGTTGTTCTGTATGCCCAAAGAACCCCGGGGAGTTCTTCCACCCAGCACCCTTTGGCCTGCTCGAGACGCTTTTTGAGCGAATCCACTATTATTTTGTTGGTCGATTCTGCCTGCCCGTTTGCCACTGGGTGATATGGGGAAGAAGTAATCCTTTTAATATGCAGATCTTCAAGGAACTTTGTGACCCTCTGACCAACGAATTGAGGACCATTATCCATGACAATCTCTTTGGGTGCTCCGAATCGACAAATGACATAACGCCAAAGGAAATCAACTACTTCCGTTTGACGTATCTTTGAATATGCTGCAGCTTCAGCCCACTTTGTAAAATAATCGGTAATAATTAACAAGAAACGTACCCCTCTAGGTGCAGTGGGTAGTGGCCCAACGATATCCATTCCCCACTTCATAAACGGCCACGGGGAGATGATTGAATGCAAGGGTTCTGCTGGTTGGTGGAGGAGATGTGCAAACCGTTGGCACTTGTCACATTTTTTGACAAACTCGTTAGTATCTTTTTCCATTTTGTCCCAATAATAGCCTGCTCGTATAAGCTTTCGTGCAAGCGCCTTTCCTCCCAAGTGATTTCCACAGCATCCTTCGTGAACTTCCCTCATCACATACTCAGTTTGGTTGGGGCCTAGACACTTGGCGAGTGGGCCCGCAAAAGTCTTACGATAGAGGGTGCCATCTATAATTGTATACCTGGCAGCTTTTATCTTCAGTTTTCGAGCAGCCTTAACGTCTGATGGTAGGGTCCCGTGCAGTATATAATTGATTATCTCATTCCTCCAATCCCAAGTCAGACTGGTCGTGTTGACCTCCATTGCGTCTTTATCGATTGTTGTACATAGGAGATGAGCCACGGCCACTGAACCTGCTGCTCCAATCTCTGCGACTGAACCCAAATTTGCCAAAGCATCGGCCTCATGATTCTCCTCTCGTGGAATCTGTGTGGCTTCCCAATTGTCGAATTGTGCCAGCAAACCAGTGACTCGGGCAAGATACCTCTGCATACGAGACTCTCTTGCGACGAAACCTCCAGTTATTTGATTGACGACCAGGGCAGAGTCACTCTTAAGGTGAATTTTGTCTGCTCCGTAATCTCGAGCCAATTTCAATCCTGCAATTACGGCCTCATACTCGGCCTCATTATTTGTAATAAAGGGACATTTTATGGCCTGTCTAATGGTCTCCCCCGAGGGAGTGGTGAGGACTAAGCCTAATCCTGACCCTTTTACGCTCGAGGACCCGTCAGTGTGTAAGGTCCAAGTCCCCGACTCTGATCCGGCGAAAAGAACCGCCTCACGTTGAGCATCAGGGTACATAGTAGCACTAAAATCTGCGATAAAATCTGCTAGAGCCTGAGATTTTATGGCTACCCGGGGTTGATAAGATATATCAAACTCACTTAATTCTACTGCCCATTTTACTAGCCTGCCCGAGAATTCAGGTTTGTGTAAGATATTGCGTAAGGGGAAGGTAGTAACTATAGCTATTGAGTGACTTTGAAAGTAAGGTCTTAATTTACGGGCAGCGATTACCAAGGCTAGTGCTAATTTCTCCAAAGGTTGATAGCGAGTTTCAGCATCTAATAAGGATTTGCTAATGTAATAAATTGGAAGTTGCTTACCTTTGTCTTCTCGAACCAGAACTGCACTTACTGCGGACTCAGACACGGCCAGGTAGAGCAATAGTTGTTCACCTAGTTGTGGCGTTGAAAGTAAAGGCGGGCTTGACAAATATCACTTCAAATCCTTAAGTGCTTGCTGACATTCAGGGGTCCATTCGAACTCCTTGTTCTGTTTCAGCACGTCGAAGAAGCTTTTGCACCGATCAGATGAGCGGGAAATGAATCTCCTTAGCGCTGCTACCCTCCCGGTTAGCCGCATTACATCTTTTCTGTTATGAAGTACGTCGGGGATGGCTTCTATCGCTTTTATCTGGGCGGGGTTCACCTCGATCCCTCGCTGGGAAACGATGAAACGAAGAAATTTCCCCGAACCCACTCCAAATGCGCATTTCTCCGGGTTGAGTTTCATGTTGTATTGATCAAGGATTCGAAAGGCCTCCTTCAAATGAGCTAAGTGATCTTCTGCCCGTTTGGACTTGATCAGCATGTCGTCGATGTAAACCTCCATGGTTTTGCCAATGTGGTCGTGAAACATCCGGTTGACTAATCGTTGGTAAGTCGCACCTGCATTTTTAAGTCCAAAAGGCATTACTTTATAGCAATACGTACCTCGGCAAGTAATGAAGGAAGTTTTCTCCTGGTCGTCGGGATTCATTAAGATTTGGTTATAGCCTGAATATGCATCAAGGAATGTAAGTACTTCGTACCCGGCCGTCGCGTCGATTAGTTGGTCAATTTGAGGTAGTGGATAAGAGTCTTTCGGGCAGGCTCTGTTCAGATCAGTGAAGTCGATTCAGACCCTCCACTTGCCATTTTTCTTTGCCACTACGACCACGTTGGCCAGCCAATCTGGATATTTGACTTCTCGGATGGAGCCAATCTTGAGCAAGCGGTCAACTTCGTCATTTATGATCTGGTTCCTGAATGCTCCTTGTTGGCGCTTCTTTTGCTTCACCGGGCGGTGGTATGGATCCACGCTCAACTTATGAGAAATAATCTTCGGGGAGATTCCTGTCATATCTGCATGTGACCACGCAAAGGTGGTGTGCCGCTCCTTGAGGAAGTACAAGATATCTTTGCGCAAGTCTTTGTTTAATTCCGCTCCCAAATATACCTTCCTTTCAGGCATGTTGTCAAAAAGTTCTTCTGGTTCCAAAGCTTCAATAGTTGGCGCGTACTCTTCCCGTGCATCCAATTTTGATATGAATTCCGGGACTTGGTAGTTTGATGCTTCATTGCTTGATTCTGATCCCGGGTTCTTTAATTGCTATTTTGCCTCCTCGGGGAGCTTGACTGCAACTGAGTAGCAATCTCTAGCGCAACGCTGCTCTCCCCGAACTTCCCGTATTCCCCACTCTGAAGGGAATTTCATTACTTGATGATATGTTGACGGGACTGCTTGCATATCGTGTATCCACGGCCTCCCAAGGATTATGTTGTAAGCCATATCCCCATCAATGACATGAAACGTTGTTCGTCTCATAACGCCTTCGACCAGGGTCGTCAAAGTGATTTGTCCCAACGTCTTCTCGCTGGAATTGTTAAATCCTGAGAGAACGCGAGAAATTGGTACAATCCCATCGTATAGTTTCAACTGCTGTACGACCCGAGATAATATGATGTTTGCAGAACTGCCTGGATCAATGAGTACTCTTTTGACATCAAACTCCTCCACTCGTAATGTTATCACTAAAGCGTCCATATGAGGGAATTGCAAGCCATCCGCATCTGCTTCTTCAAAAGTTATTGTATTCTCACGTCGTGGTCGTTTGGTCTTTGTAATAGATACTTTGGCGTACTTCTTTGCTGTGTATGTGACTGCATCAACCTCGATACCGCCAGAGATGACGTTGACCGTCATTCTTGGAGACGATGCTCGGGGAGGCTCTGATTTATTTTGCTGGGCCTTTGCGTGAGTTTGCTTTCCTTTTTCCGTCAAGTATTCCTTGAGATAGCCCTGTTTCAATAAGTTAGCGACTTCGTACCTTAGAGCCTTGCAGTCATCCGTTGTGTGGCCGTGATCGCGATGGAATTCGCACCACAAGCTTTTGTTGCGCTTGCTGGGGTCACCCTTCATATCCTTAGGCCATTTGACCTTCTCGCTCATCCCTTCGAGCACCGCTACAAGTTCGACTGCTCCGATGTTGAAGACGGGCAGGGTTGGAATTCCACTAGAAGTTGAAGCGGAATCATTGCCCCTTGCCAGACCTTTGTTGTTACGACCGCGTCCATTTGAGTTGTTACGCGACCGACTGGGATATGGCTCGTGCCGTGCGTCTGGCCTATCTGTCTCGATCTTCCCCCCAGCGCCATTGGTGCGAGATTGGCTCCGTCCTCGGGTACCTGTGCCAATCAATTTATCTTCGTCTATACGTACCTTTGAATTATAACGGTTGTAGACATCCGACCAGTTTGCCGCAGGGTATTCTCGCAGGGATTCATACAATCGCCTGGTCGCTTCAGAACTCTTGACGTCCAAGCTGTTTGTGAATGCAATAGCCGCCCATCGATCTGGAACTTTGGGTAGCAACATACGTTCGCGCTGAAAGCGATCCACATACTTCCGGAGAGACTCCCCGGGCAGTTGCTTGATTTCAAAGATGTCCTCAACTCTTGTTTCTGTTTTCTGAGCGCCTGTGTGTGCTTTGACAAATAACTCCGCCATCTCGACAAAAGATCCTATTGAATTTGGTGGCAGCATTGAATACCACCGTAGAGCGCCATCTGCCAAGGTTTCTACGAATTTCTTCAATTGCACTGATTCGATCTCCTCGTCGGTGAGATCGCTTGCCTTTATGAAATTGCTAAACATCATCAAGTGGTCATTGGGGTCAGTTGTTCCCCGGTATCTTGGTATCAGTTGTTCTACGAATTTCTTCAATTGCACTGATTCGATCTCCTCGTCGGTGAGATCGCTTGCCTTTATGAAATTGCTAAACATCATCAAGTGGTCATTGGGGTCAGTTGTTCCCCGGTATCTTGGTATGTTTGGCATTTTGAATGTTTTGGGGATGGCCTTTGGTGCTGCTTCTTTCTTCCAAGGCCTTTGAGTATACCGTTGAACGTCAACTTTCTTCAAAGTGGGTGGTGCGCCAGGGATCTGGTCAATCCTCTCATGAAGAGAGCGCTGCAGGGCCTCCTGGCTCTCTTTGAACTGCCTGGTGAGGGCCTCCATGACCTCGCTCATTTCTGTTGGCACCGCTGATCCTGCATTCTGATTTTCAGCGCGCCTCGAAGCATGAGATGGTGAAGCATCCCTTGGACGTCCCATGGGTGGATTTCCTGCGTTTGGCAGGTTTTGTCCTCGTAGGCTGTCGATAGCTTCCCGTATTTGCCTGTTGATTTCAGCCTATTGCCGTATGAATTCAAGGACAGCGTCTTGAGAGTTCCTCGAATTCCCAGGACCATTGGGTCTTTTAGATCCTCCAGGCCCTTGGTCGACGTTTCCTCGGCCAGGATGGCGGCTATTTCTGCTACCCTGCTGGCTGTGCTCGTTTTCCTGTTCCGCTGGGAGTACGTTCTTGTCCTCTGCAATGGGGATCACGTCGTCGTCTGCAGGAAGAAGATCTTGCTGCTCGTCCCCGGCCAAATTCAAGTCTACCTGCTCCGCAGCGTTGAGGTCTTGTTGCCCGTCAATGGGAGCGTTGTTGTGCGAGTTGTTATCTGCCATTTTGACAAAAAGAAAACGAGGAGAGCCAACGAGCGAGAAGAAAGCGAATAAAGAATAAAATACGATGAGCAATCAACCTACGGAAGTTATTGACCGGCTCCCACTGTGGTCGCCAAATTGTTTAACCGTAATTTCGTTTATTAGGCTAAGTCACAATTAAATTTATAAAGCGGAGTCACGATCAATAATCGAGATTAAATTCTCTTTATGAAAAGATATAAATGACGGTAATAAATGCGAAGAAGTAAAGATGTAATCAATGCGATGTAATAAATGAAGATTTAAACAAAAGGAACCGTGCTCAGGCCGTATAGACTTGATCAAATTCCCTTCCTCGTACTCTTTAGGATATTTAAGTAGCGGAACAATAAATGAGATCTCTCGATTATCAGCAGTAATAGTAAATATTGACAGAAAGTAAATAATTGGGCATTAATTGATAGCTGGAATACAGATGTATGTTCAGAGAAGAATAATCGATCCAATGCTTGCGACTTAAATTACAATATATAGATAACTAGGCGCCTGTTCACGAGCAGTTATAACTCCTTACTCGAGCAGTTACGTTGCTTAGGGATAAGACTTCTATTTTGAATTGGCTTGATGACGAGTTGCGACTATTCTGGCCGTGGTGACTGTTCATCCGTCCGTTGTAACTGTCCATCTTTGATTCTATCCATTGCCTTTATGCCCATTCACAGCCACGTGTCGTCCATACATCGTCTTATGTGGATGCTTAGTCACTAACTTTGGTGAAGACGGATTTAACCCAATACATACGCGGTTAATCTTATCTTTTTTCATGTCATTATTTTTCCTGTATTCAAGTTATATATATTGACAGTATAAATATTTTCTTTCATTATGAATTGTAAGTTAACGAATTTACCATGTTCTGATCGTCCGACAAACTTTGTAAATAATTAAACAACATATGCAAGAATCGTCCATCTGAAAACATAATGAATTAACTAACGAAATAAGTAAAATAAAGATAGTACATGTTGTGGCCACCTAAAATTTGTGAATAATTCAATAACATAGTCAATATTTGTCTATTTGGCAAAATTTGCGCACACTTGAAAGAGGTACGTAGGATGAATATAATACCAATTTGTTCCCGCATGGCAAAACATGCCAACAATTGGGCAATGCGTACATTATTTTCCCATTGGGAAAAATTTGTGAATAATTTATCAAGATAGATAGTATGAATATTACCAAATTTCGATAAAACTAGTGAACAATTCAATAATGCAAAATTTATAACTTGTGAGCAATTTAATAAGATAATGCCAAGTCGTGACCTTCCAGAAAAAAAAGGTTGTTTAACCTAGATCCGATTTTAGGCCAATTAACAATTAAATTTATATTTGCGGAGTCACGATTTATAGTTTAGATTAAGAGTTTAACCAAGTTTAATACGGAATAGCGTTGATTACTAGATTATCGATATATGCACAATATCCAATGATGATAATTAAGGATATGGAAATAAGATACAATCGAAAGTAAATAAGGTTAGAGCGTGAATAAAATAGATAGAGATAACCGTATTGGATCACTCGATCCCGGTGAGGATTCCTCGTTACTACTCGAAGACTAGAGAGCAAAGTATCCAGCAAATGCAAGTGAAGAACAGTATTTGAGCAAGAGTAAGAGAGAGTATTCTTATTGATGTTGTAGACAGAGAATAAATTGTATGTTACAATGATTCAGGGCGAATGTTATTTATAGGTCTGATAGGCGTCCGTTGGGTTTGTAACCGCTGGGCACGTATCCGTTGGATATGTAACCGCTGAATTGTGTAATCGCTGCCTTTAAGACCATTCATTAAGCAATCGTGCATGATTAGGCTAATAACTGCTCATTCAGATCGTGTTGATCTGGGAAGCGTTACATTATTGCTCTGGGTCTGCTCGTGGTAACCGCCTGGCTAGTTATCTGTCCGCTAGATGTCTGTCCGGGGAAACCTCTGCCCGTGCCATGTGGCAGACACGTGTCACTTTTTAGATGACGTCAGTTTTTTCCAATATAGATAGTCCCCGCACTTCTCGAGCAGAGTTTCTGCTCGAGGAGTGGATGTGAATTTTGACGGAAATTTTCATCTTGCAAAATCTAACCCTTATACGACAAAACTGGTTTACGCACTTCATCAGCTACATGACAAGTTCCCATGACGTGCGCATTAAATACGCGATGTAAAAAAGTAACCGCAGTTGCCACACCTGCACGTCCGCCGTCTGCTTCGAAGTGACTACTGGCTCGTCCCAAGGGTAAAACTAATAATTTTAACCGCCTTAATCACGTGTACACGTCGGCTGTTGATTCGCGAGGTGACCGCTGCACTTCAGGGTAATGTTGATACTTCGAAATTTGGTGAAACCTACTTCTCTCTTTGATGGTTGGATCTGATCGTGGCCTCTCCGATAGTCTCCACGCGTCTTGCGGGAACTTGATGAGCCGGATTTTTACTCCTAAAAATAGGGGTTTGTTGAATTAAAACCCTTTTACTTACTTTCATCTTATATCTTCCAAATCTTGAGAAACCCTTGAATATCCTTCAATCTTTCTTTCAAATTTCTTAACTCTTCTTAAATCATGTCTTCAAAGGCTAGGAAAAACCTAAACATGGATGCTGCAGCTGGTAGTTCTTCTACAGTCACCCCTAGGCCTAGGGCTGCTCAGGCCACTGCTGCAGAGATCATCCCTAAGAAGTGGGGTGAGTTGGAAAAGGACTGCAACATCAAAGCTTTCAACAATCACGGAGATATACGCGCTTGGCCGGCGTACAGATTCAAGTCCGGGATCACATCGGAGATGATCCCACGAGTTAGAATGGATTGCAATTGGGATGCGAGTGTTCCACTCTTGCCGGTATCTGAAGCGGAGAATATTACTTCGCACAGGGATGGGTGGAGGGCCATGTGCACCTACCCCTTTATAGTTGGTTGCACATTACCCCTGCACCCTGTGCTTGAGAGGCTTTGCAGAGAATATTTACTCTGCCCGGGGTAACTGTGCTCCAGTGTGTATAGAGTAGTGACACTTATGGATTGGTTTGCGGTAGAAACTGATCAAGTTTTTGAATATGAGCATTTTATTTCTATGTATAGTATACAAATCTTTAAGGATGGCTTTGTAAATGCTAGGATGCGCGGGAGCAAGGGTTTGGTGCGCAGCTCTGAGGATACAAGCGAGCAGGGCTAGTTGCACTGGTATATATTTGTATGTACCCATGCCTTGTCCTTCAACTCTAAGACTTTTCTCCCCAAGGTCTTGAACAAGAAGCATAAGTCCCCAAGTTTTCTTTTGAGTTTTTTCGTACTTCCTCTTTTCTTCTTGTCTGCTTATTCCATTGTTCCTTACAGCCGCCAAGCGACCCTATGACGAGCTCATATCAATTGATGAGTTGACGGCATGGGTTGAGGCGATCCTGAAGAAGTGTTCCCCTGAGCAGAGGGAGTGGGCGTATTTTGCTGCGCAGAAGAGTTTGACCGTGAAGACTCACGGTGAGTTTTCTTTTCTCCGTAATTTTGTTGTGCTTGACCGTTCTGCTCTTTGCAGGTCTAGATACTCAGGGGGACTTTTTCCCGGCCCCTCCCCATTAGGCTGCGCCATCTGAGCCCGCTGTTGACCCCGATGTTGAGGTCGCATCTATAAAAGCTTCAGCGAAGGCATTGCGCGGAAGAGAAGGCGGTGAGGAGCTTCTGTCCCGTGGACTCGGCTCCTTGAAGAGGAAGAAGAAGGACAGGGTGAAGGCGGAGCACGGAAGAAGTCTGCTCATAAGACTTCCGTTGCTGCCGGGCAAACCTCAGCTGTCGGGGGTGAGTCCCTGCCTAATGCCAGTGTGCCAGAGCCTGCGAGAGAGAGTGCCAAGGCCACTGCCGATGTCCCCGAGTCTGCACGGGGAGAGGGTTTTGATAAGGAGGTAATCGACATTTCAGATGCTGAGACTGAAATTGTCGAACCCCTTGTGCGAAAGCCCTATCTTCGGAGCGACAAGATGAGGGTCGAGGAGGAAGCTGCTCGTACTCCGGAGAGGAGTCCCTGAGTTGATGATGAGGTGAAGGCGGCTCCTTCTCGTGCAGATAAGGGGAAAAGGAAGGTTGGTGAAGAGGAGGATAAAGAAGAAGAAGAAATCCCCCAAGACGGTGGCCAGGGTCCTCGTATTTTTCGTTTTGAGGACCTGGAGAATGTGGCCGCTGAGGGGGAGGCACCTGTCGGTTTGCATGAGTGTGACACAAGAGACCCTGGAGTGGAGGGTGATCCTGACATGTCAATGACAAGGCTCACTCGGTGGACCATCATTGGCGGTCAGACTGGATTAAGGGACATCCGGGGCGTGTGCTACAAGTTTGGACCGAACTATCCCTCTGAGCAGGATAGAGAGCCTAAGTACTGTGAGAGGAAGTGTTCGATGAAGCTAGCCCCTAATGTCAACTTCATAACCATGTCGGGTAGTTTGGCCAAAGTAGTCTCATCACTCTTTGGTCCTCGAGAGGAGTGGACAATGAGGGCGATGAGTGACGAGGAACTAGCTTTTGCTATTGCTGCCGATTCTGCGCGGGTAAGTTCTTTCCTTAATGCTGTTTACGTTGGAAGTAATTTTGACTTTAGGTTTCTAACTTTGCCTCTTTTGTTTCTTCAGTCAAGTATGATGGCCGCCGAGCTGATGTTCCGCTCCAGGATCAATGACCCTGACCAGGTGCTTGAGTTGAAGAAAGAGCTGCTAAAGACTTTGAGGGAGAATGAGGCCCTAGCAGAGAAGTGTGGTTTCCTTGGGAATGAAGTTAATCGGTTGGCTGAGACCAACAAACAACGTGTTGAGCACATTAACGAACTTTCAAAGGAAAAGGACCCTCTTTCTGAAGAGAAAGAAGGGTTCGCACAATCTGTTCGGGGTCTGGAGATTCTGCTCGAAGAATGCAGCAAGGCTTCGCTGAATAGAGCGCTCGATAAGTGTGGATCTTTTGAAATGGACCTGCAAAGGGCTAATGAAGAGTCTGCTAAAGCCAGAGCTGAACTTCAAGTCGCTAAGGACCAGGTTGCCCAGCTGATGATGTATTGGATGAAAACTGGCGACATCTAAAAAGGTAACACGTGTCTGTCACGTGGCACGGACAGAAGTTCCACCGGACAGACATCTAGCGGACAGATAATTAGCCAGGCGGTTACCACGAGCAGACCTAGAGCAGCAATGTAACGCTTCCCAGGTCAGCACGATCTAAATAAGCAATTATTAACCTGATCATGTGCGATCACTCAATGAATGGTCATAAAGGCAGTAATGCGACCCAGCGGTTACGTATCCAACGGATACGTGCCCAGCGGTTACAAAACTCAACGGACGCCTATCAGACCTATAAATAGCCTTCGTCCTAAACCATTGTAACATAACTTTACTTCCTGTCTACAATATTAATAAGAATATTCTCTCTTACTCCTGCTCAAATATTGTTCTTTGCTTATATTCTTTGAATACTTTGCTCTCTAATCTCCTAGTACGATCAGTAACGAGGAACACTCATCGGGGTCAAGCGATCCAACACGGTTACCTCTACTCATTTTTACTAACGCTTTAACTTTACTCATTTTAGGTTATATCTTATTTCCATATTATTATTTATTATCGTTGGACTCACGAATACATTGGTAATCTAACAGTTAGTATAATTCCTCATTTGAACTCTTAATCTAAACTATTGATCGTGACTCCGCAAATACAAATTTAGTTGTTAATTGGCCTAAAATCGGATCTAGGTTAAACAATTTGGCGACCACAGTGGGAGCCGGTCAATAGCCTTTGTAGGGTAATAGTTTATCTTTTCTGGCATTACATTCCTTTTTGTCGATCTTTTTGTTTCACAACTAACATGGCAGAAGGTGGTTCACAATGAACTATCATCGGCGGAAGTCAGGTACGCACCTCTTCATCAAGTCCCAATTATTCTCCCGATTATTCGTCCGACGGGCAGCAACAGTCTTCCCAAGGACAGGTCAGGCAGCGAAATGGGCGTAGGCACTCTCAGAGCGCTACTCCGCCTAGGAGAAGATGCCACAGGAGTCTCTCCCCTGGCCAAGGGAACCTCCAAGAGACACTCTATGCATTCATGCAGGAACAGGCGGAGGTCAACAGAGGGATAAATGAGGCACTCAACTCTCTCCGAGGGCAAAACCCTCCGGTTGCAAGAGCTGACGCTGCAACGCTAGGTCGCGATACCCCTTTTTCACACACTTCAAAGCAAGGTGGGGAGCGAAACAATGGAGGATCTATGGCATCCGCCGAAATGAGCATCGTCGTGGAGGCTCTTACCAAGCAATTCAAGGAGAGCCAGTGAAACGACCTCGGTTAGTCGTTTCGGAAGTTAGGACTCCAATTGGCGTGTCGATAATTTTAAAATGTTCGTAATATTCATTGGGACTTATCTGTAAAATTTGAGCTAAATCAGACCTCGTTTGGTAGGCATCGGAAGAAGGTTTCAGTTTTTATTGCCAATAAATATTAAAAAGAGATTTTCGAGCTCGATTTTGCCGAATGAGCTCCGATTCGAAATCCGAAAGCGCCGTTAGGTTCATATAATTATTTGTAATTTTTGTAAACTTTCGAAAGTGAATTTCGATGTTGTTCGGCTAGTTTCCGCTAAAATGCCGAAAGTTAAATAATTTGACCTTTTTCATTTAAATTCGCATTTTGAGTTTCGGGAATCCAAGTTGAGATCCGTCTTCGCGAGTATGTTACATATATTTTGTATAACTTGTATGCAAAAGTTGGAATTATTTCGAATATCGTACTGTACTGTTTTAATTTTTACCGTAACTGCGAATTTTAAAAAGAAAAAGAAAAAAAAAGGAAAAAGACAAAAATGGAAAGGGAGTCCATGAGCTTGGCGGCGATACTAAGGGATATATATCCCTTATTTCTTAATAGATCAGTAAGCAGAATAGGAACAGAGAAAAAAATGAAATGACTGCAGTGGAAAAAAATGTCAGAAAATGAGAAAAGGGGCCGGAGAAAAATAGTATTTTCACCCCAGAATATTCAGGTAATGATCTTAATATATTATTTGAGTTTATTACGTATGTTTGAATATAATTTTACGGTAAAAATAGGGATATTAGACATCGCCCTAATGACGTAAATTGATAGTTTGAAGGGTCAAATGGACCCCGATAATGAAATTGATTATATATTCGTACTCAGTGAGTTATGGGCAACATATAAATGTAAATTATTTGGGGTTTGGTTACGTGACTTTAAACCCTGTATATAGGCCTGGCCTGCGTATTGCGTATACGAATAGGGTATCAGGCTCCTACCTGGATTGCCCTAAGATGTGAGGAATGAAGCCTTTAGCCTAATGTGATATGTTTTTCTGCTTATAGATCACAGTGGGATCGTTTGGCAATGAATTCAAAAAATAACGCGGTTGTTGGTCGCAATGCTAACTTTTGAGAGAGGTAAGTGTTTATATCCATTTCTTTGGAGGCACCTGGCCTCGTGGATTTTCTACCACGTATTCCTTACGTGTGTAGCTGCCGATAGGCGTACTCATTACGCCTTAGCTTTGGATTTATATTGTATATTATATGTTATGTCCTATTGTTGGTATTGCATTGAGGATTTGAGCATTGTACCCTGGCTGCGAGGTGGCATCTACTTCCCGGTTGTCGATGAGAGTCCCGCGCCGGTGAAGGATTATTGCATCACATTGCATTCATATGCATTACATTGCATATCATATTGACGGCAGGAGTATTCCGCCCCAGGAGCAGGAGTATACCGCTCCATTGGATCATATTGAGGGTAGGAGTATTCCGCCCCAGGAGCAGGAGTATTCCGCTCCATCATATTATATTGAGGGTAGGAGGATTCCGCCCCAGGAGAGTGCCGGAGTATTCCGCCTCAGCTTTACATTATATCGGGTGAAGGAGTATTCCGCCTTAACAGAGTGCAGGAGTATTCCGCCTCTGGTTTATATTATATCGGGTGCAGGAGTATTCTGCCCCAGGAGCAGGAGTATTCCGCTCCAGTTGGTTATCATATTGGATTCCCCTCGAATGAAGGAGTATTCCGCTTCGAGATGGGATTACGGGCACATGTGACCCTTTGCATCACATTTCATTTCATTTCATCTCATTTCATACCATTGGGTAGACTTACGATACATGACTACAGTCCTACTTATATGTGCATTGCTTATTTGTTGATATGTTTCTGGCTCGTATCCCCGGTTGAGTTTATGGTTTCATACGTGTTTCCGGTTGTTATCTGGCTTTGCCTTTTTATAATTTAAATAAGAGGAATTTGGTTTATCTGTTTCTTCTCCCTGGCTAGCTATCCTATTCTTTGAGGTGGCTAGTCTGCCCCACTTATTGAGTCCTTTTGACTCACCCTTGTTTGTTGTTTGTTTCTTGTCTATCTATTTCGTTTCGGCAGGTTCGCTCCAGGATTGAGTTCACCGCGTTGTTCAGGAGCGATGACGACTTCAGCTGTCAGGGTGAGCCAGATTTATTCCGGATGGCCACCAGTTTATTGTTCATTATTTCAGTTGCATTTTGCTCCCTTCAGGAGGTATCTGTCTTCTTTTGTACTCTTAGATGTCTGGTCTGGATAGCCCTAAACCTTGCATGTTGGGTAGTCAGCTGTAATTTTTTTTGTACAGCTTAGAGGTATCAGTATGTCTGTGTTTTTATTTTAACTCTTGTCCTTATTTGTAAATTGTTATATTTATTTTCCTGATTTAATTGGTAAGGGTTCGCCCGACCGGTCTAGGGGAGGATGTCGGGTGCCCGCACGGCCTAACCGGATTCCGGGTCGTGTCAGCCAGGAAGCACTTCAGAAGTCTCTCCACGAGAGAATCGATCAGATACCAGGTGCTCCACCCACGCTAAAGAAAGTTGATGTCCAACAGTATTCCCAGTGGCCTTGGAAGAAGGAGGTAGCCCCAAAGGCAATACCGAAGACATTCAAGATGCCCAACATTCCGAGATAGTGGGACATCTGATCCCAATGATCATCTCATGATGTTGATCGCTTCAAACGAGAACGTATGATGCTACCCAAAGTACCAGACAGATGGGCAGCGGTCGTATTCACTAACAGTTTGGATATTAGGAGCTCAGAGGCTACGCGCAAACTCTACGAATCTCTCCGCGAGTTCTCAGCAGCGAACTGGTCGGACGTCTACAAATGCTACAACTCAAAGGTACGTATTGATGAAGATAAATTAATTAGAACAGGTAACCGAGGAAGGACTCAGTTGTGCAGCGGTGGTTCTGGAGGAATGGCGGAGACGGAGAGGTCAGACGTACATTACGAGCCGTACCCTGACCAGTCACGCAACAACTCCAAAGGGCGCAGCCGCAACAACAGAGGGCTTTCCCGAAGAGATGATTCAGAATCAAGCCTCCGTGGAGCACCAAGCCTGCCGAACTTCAACGTGGAAATGTCTGAAGTAGTGGCAGCACTCAAAGATATGGGAGAGAAGGTCAAATGGCCGAAGGACATGAAGCCCGACCCAAGCAAGCGAAACTGGGACCTATGGTGCGAATTTCATCGCGAACACAGTCACACCACCGAGGACTGCAAAGCCCTAAGGTATGAAGTTGCACATTTATTGAAACAGGGATTCTTGAAGGAGTTCCTGACCGAGAAGGGAAAGCAAATTCACGCGAAGGACCAGCAGAACAAATCTGGCCCTCCACGGGCATCTTCCCCAAAAAAGACAGTCAATGTTAACTCAGGTGGGATCGAAGTGGATTCCGTCACCTTCACAGCGAAGAAGTATGCAAAGGTCTCCATCAAAATACTAAGCATCCACGACCAGAAGGGACAAAAATACTTGAAGACTCCGACACAGACGGTTTGCAGTTCCCACACGCTGATGCATTAGTGATAACGTACGCGTGGTGGAATTCGACGTCAAGAGAGTGCTCATCGATGCGGGCAGCTTTGCAAACATTATTAAGTCACGAGTTGTAAGGGAGATGCAGCTATCGGATAAGATCGTGCCGATATCTCGAGTTCCCTCCGGTTTCAACAACTCGAGTGAGAAGACCCTTGGCGAGATTACTTTTACGACTCTTGCTGAAGGGGTAGCGAAGGAGACGACATTTCATGTTGTCGATGCGGATCTAGCTTACAATATCATCCTGGGGAGACCTTGGATCCATGATATGCAGGCTGTTCCTTCCACTTATCATCAGGTGTTAAAGTTCCCATCCGAATAGGGAGTACGTGAGGTTCGAGGAGAGCAACGCTCTGCTAGAGATTGCTATTCAGTGGCTCTCAAGCTTCCAGAAGAAAGTAAATAGTAATTACAGTGACCGGGACCAGACGTGCCACACGAAGAAGCAAAGTAAGAGGTCCCAGAATTCATCACAACGCTGGACGAACGGGAGAGCCATATGTCGACCGTGGAAGCTTTGGAGCCTGAAGAATTGTTTGCAGATACACCGGAGCGGAAGGTCTATTTAGGAACCGAGTTGAGCGGACGCTTACGAGGAGATATCCTCCAGTTCCTCAAGGAGCGGCATACAGCGTTCGCCTGGTCTCATGCAGATATGACATGTATTTCTCCAGATATTATCCCTCACAGGTTGAACGTCGACGCGTACCACCGCCCGGTAAAATAGATGAAGTGCCAGCAAGGAGCTTTTTGGAATCAAGTCATCAACGATGAGGTCGATCGGCTGTTGAAGATCGGATCTGTACGTGAAGTCAAATACCCAGACTAGCTAGCAAACATGGTCGTCATGCCCAAGAAAAACGGCAAATGGCGAGTCTGCATTGACTTCACAGATCTAAACAAAGCCTGTCCGAAGGATTCATATCCCCTTCCCAGGATAGACCAACAGATTGACGCAACAGCCGAGCACGAGGTGCTCACTTTCCTTAACGCATACTCTGGGTACAACCAGATATTGATGGACCTCGAGGACCAAGAAAAGATAGCGTTCATAACCTGCAGAGGTACGTATTGTTACAAAGTTATGCCATTTGGATTAAAAGATGCAGGTGCAACATATCAGCGCCTAGCCAATCGAATGTTTCACGACTATATCGGTAAGACTATGGAAGTGTACATCGATGACATTCTGGTCAAATCCAAACGAGTAGAGGACCATCTAGCGCATCTAAAAGAAGCTTTTCGAATACTCGATCAGTACAACATGAAGCTGAACCCGGAGAAGTGTGCATTCAGAGTCGGGTCGGGAAAATTCCTGGGCTTCATCGTTTCTCAGCGTGGGATTGAGGTCAATCCCGCTCAGATAAAATCTATCGAGTCAATCCCAGACGTACTCCACAACTGGAAAGACGTCATGAAATTGACCGGGAGAGTGGCAGCCCTGCGAAGGTTCATATCCCGATCGTCAGACCGATGCAAAAGCTTCTTCGATGTTTTAAAGCAAAACAAGGTGTTCGAGTGGACTCCCGAATGCCAACAAGCGTTGAAGGATCTCAACAAGTATCTTTCCAATCCACCACTGCTCTCTACACCTCAACACGGGGAGCAGCTGCTGATTTATCTGGCAGTATCAGAATCTTCGCTAAGCGCACTACTGGTTCGAGAAGAAAAAGGTAAACAACTTCCCATCTATTATATTACCAAAGCTCTAATTCATGCGGAAACACACTACCAACCTTTGGAAAAATTAGCTCTAGCATTGGTAACTGCTGCTCGTAAGCTACGCCCCTATTTCCAAAGTCATTCAATAGCTGTGGTAACAAACTTTCATTTGCGAAATGTTTTACACAAACCCAAATTTTCGGGAAGGTTAGTAAAATGGGTTATAGAATTAAGTGAATTTGATATCACCTATCAACCTAGGGTAGCAATAAAATCACAAGCCCTAGGAGACTTCGTGGCAGATTTTAGCGCTAATATATACCCTGAGGCAGAAAAGGATGTTGTTCTATATGCCGTTGTTAGCTTGGATAAGCTTGGAGTTTTGACTGATGACTGAGGAACGGATTCAAAGGACCTGCTCCTTTGAATCACTGCAGCAGAATTGATAATTCATGCAAAATTGTTTAAGTTAAGATATTATTAATTATCCTAAAACTAATGTTTATCTTGATAATTATGCAGGTCTAAATGGATACGAAGATATTGCATAAACAAAGGATAAATGATAAGAGATCCGGATTCTAAAGAGTAGAATCCAATTAGGACTCAAACTCAAGGGAGCTTTGGAGTTCTAATTGCTCAAGACTTCTTGGCTGCTGGAGCTATAAAACGTGGAGCATATCAGCCATAGAAGTGTGCACAAATACAGAGAGCATCGAGCAAAAGCTTAAAAGAGTCATTAGCTTATTTGTGTAATCAGTCAGCTACAGTAGAACTAAGTTAGAACCTGTTCCTTAGATTGAATCTTGTAAAAGTTCAAGTCTTAGTTCAACTGTAGTAAGCAAGTATCGAGTTGTAAACTTTCTGGTTCAAGTCGTGGACTTGACACAACTTCACTGATCGTGAGAAAGATCACTAAAGGATTAGATTTAGTCCTAGGTTAGTAAGAGTGAGTTTTGTAACCAAGTGGGTCTTTTTACATAGTGAAGTTTAAATCCTACTTGAGAAGTAGGTCGTGGTTTTTTTATCCCGAGTCAAGGGGTTTTTCCACGCTAATATTTGGTGTTCAATTACTTACAGTTTTAATTCCACATATCGTATAGTAAAGGAACACATTTTAAGGAACTGGTCCTTAAAACAGTAAAGTGGTGTAATCGTGGGAAATATCAATTGGTATCAGAGCAGGTTATCCTTAAAAGGCTAACACCTAGGATTAGATGAGTACATCACGAGAGAACAGTGAGGGTCAGTCAATGGTTAGAGCTCCATATTTCAATGGGAAATACTATTCATGGTGGAAAGAGAGGATGCGTGATCACCTTCAAGCAGAGGACTATGAATTATGGGATATAGTAACTGAAGGTCCCATGATCCCAATGAAGAAGGATGCTGAGGGAAACGATGTTCCCAAAACCAGGAAGGAATGCAATGCTGAAGATATAAAGCAATGGGAAAAGAATGCAAAAGCTAGGAAGTGGCTTGTTGGTGGACTTAGTCCTGACGAATGCACTAGAATCAGAGGGTAAGCCACTTTGCAGTGGAGATTTGGGATGCTCTACAAGTTGCACACGAAGGAACAAGTTAGGTAAAAAGGTCCAGAGGTACACTTCTTTATGCTGAATATGAAAGTTTTAAAATGAAAGAAGAAGAGTCAATCTCTAAAATGTATACTAGATTTAATGCCATTGCTTCTGAACTGATCTCTTTGGGAAGGGTTTTAACTGTGGAAGATAGAGTAGAAAAGACTCTAACTAGGGTTCTTCCAGATTCTTGGGAGATCAAAGCTTGTGCTATCATAGAGAGCAAAGATAAAACCACTCTATCCTTAGATGAACTGATAGGCAATTTAAAGACTTATGAACTAAGGAAAAAGGTTAAAAACATAGGAGTTCCAGTTAAAACTGAGCCTAACCTAGCCTTGACTGCTGCTGATAAGATTATTGATGATAAGGACCCGGTCCTTATTGCTAAAAGTGTTCAGAAATATTTGATTAAGAAAAAGGCAATCAGTGGACATGGTAGGTCTACTAACATGAAACAGGCTGGAGAATGCCACAAATGTGGAAGCTCGAAGCACTACATCAGCAAATGTCCAATTATGGAAGGAGAATGGAGGAAACGATTCATTGAGGAAAGGAAGAAGGCTAGGGAACAGGTCCGTAAGAAAAGTGGAAATCCCAAAGCAATGGTTGCAGGATGGCAAGACAGTGAAGACGAAATAACTGATGAAGATCTGGATGAGGATCTTGCTCTAATGGCTCTTGGAGATTCAGAAAATGAAGAAGATGCTGAAGTATTTGTTTCTAAACTCAAAGATGAAGTAAAAAGCATAGCTAGAGAAAAATTGGTTAAAGTACTCCATATTGTATTAAATGAATTTAAATCTCTAAGGGATAGCAATCATCAACTGCATGATAAAATTGATTGTTTAGAAGCAGAATGCAAAGAGGAAATAGTTAAAAATGATTTTCTGGAAAGGAAGATTAGCATGCTTGAGGAATAGGTCCTCACACTTGAATCAACTGCTCAGGAATTAGAAAATGTTAAAACAGTTGAAAAAGGTAAAGGTATTGCTAATTCTCATCAGATCATTGCTGAAGAGAAACTGAAAGTCACAGTTGATGAACTGTGTAAAAAAGATGAGAAGGTAAGATCTTTAGAAGAAGACTTGATTAAAACAAAAATGGAACTAAGAAAAACTGTAGAATGGAACAAGTCTTCTGAAGCACTAGAATGGTTACAGGAAAATCATAGTAGTAATAGGAAAGGTATTGGATTCACAAAAACACAGAGTTCATCCAAATGGGATCCAAAGAGTAACTACTTATCACTTCCTGAAAACTGGCTATGCACTCATTGTGGGAACACTGGTCACCGGAAAGAAAATTGTCAATCTTTAAAAAGGGCTGCCCAGAGGAACAGGTCCTATAAACTTGTTCAAAACTCTGTGAAACAGAAGAATAGGTCCTATAAACCTGTTCAACATTCTGTAAAAAGGGAAACTGTTCACACAAAGAAACCATTACCATTCTGGGCTAGGAGAGATCTGATTCATCCTTTTTCTAAAGGAAAGGAACCCAAACTAGTTTGGGTTCTTAAAATTAACCCCTAGTTTTCTTTTGCAGGCTAGAGTGAAGGAGATAAACCACAAATGGTACATGGACAGTGGTTGCTCAAGGCATATGACAGGACATAAGGAACTGTTCCTTTCACTCTCAGCCTTCCAAGGAGGAAGTGTTTCCTTAGGTAATGGTAAGAAAGGGGAAATCATTGGAATTGGAAAGGGAAACAGGCATGGAAACATCTACAAAGTAGACTTGCTGACACTATCTGATGGAAGCTTGAGTTGCTTCAGTGTGGTGCAAAATGATCCCCTCTTATGGCACAAAAGACTAGGACATGCTAGTATTTCACAATTGAACAAACTTGTGTCCAAGGACTTGGTGATAGGTCTTCCTAACATCAAGTTTACAGATGAAAAAGTATGTGAAGCATGTGCCAGGGGGAAGCAGGTAAAATCCTCCTTCAAACCGAAGAAACAGGTAAGTACCACTAAACCTTTGGAACTGGTCCATATGGATTTATGTGGTCCAATGAGAACAATGAGTCGTGGAGGTAAGAAGTATGTTATGGTATTGGTGGATGATTCCTCCAGATTTACATGGACTATATTTCTTGCATCTAAAGAAGAAGCATTTAATGCATTTTCAATTTTTGCTAAGAAAGCTCAAAGAACTCTAGAAAATCATATTGTTGCCATTAGGTCAGATCATGGAACCGAATTTGAAAATCATATGTTTTTCAATTTTTGTAATGAAAATGGCATTAATCATAATTTTTCTTCACCTAGAACTCCACAACAAAATGGTGTAGTGGAAAGGAAAAATAGGACTCTAGAAGTAATGGCAAGGACTATGTTAATATCTGGAAATCTTCCACAGAACTTTTGGGCTGAGGCTATTAATACTGCATGCTATATAATAAATAGATGTATGACAAGGCCTTGTATGGGCTCAAGCAGGCACCAAGAGCATGGTATGAAAGACTATCAAAATTTCGACTCTACCATGGATACAAGAGAGGTAAAATTGATAGTACATTGTTTTTAAAAGAAAAAGGTAAGCATCTCTTAATTGTTCAAATTTATGTAAATGATATAATCTTTGGTGCTACTTGTGAAAATTTAAGTAAGGAATTTACAAACTTGATGGGGAGTGAATTTGAGATGAGCATGATGGGTGAACTCAATTTCTTTTTGGGTTTACAAATTAAGCAAACCTCAAATGCAACTATGATCCATCAACAAAAGTATGTTAAGGAATTACTTAAAAGATTTGATATGGAAAATGCTAAGGAAATTGACACACCTATTGCCACTGCCAAAAAATTGGATCTTGATTAACATGGAATATCAGTTGATCAAAAATTGTATAGGGGTATGATAGGTTCTCTACTTTATCTAACTGCTAGTAGATCTGATATTGTGTTCAGTGTTGGTTTGTATGCTAGGTTTCAATCAGATCCTAAGGAATCTCATTTGAAAGCTGTTAAAAGAATATTGAGGTATCTGAAAGGAACAGGTCCCTTGGGACTTTGGTATCCAAAAGGTGGTAGTTTTAATCTTGTTGGATATACTGATGCTGACTATGCAGGTTTCCTTGTTGATAGAAAAAGTACCTCAGGTATGGCACATTTTCTTGGTGAGTGTTTGGTTTCTTGGGGAACTAAGAAACAAAATTCTGTGGCACTTTCTACTGCTGAGGCTGAATATGTGGCAGCTGCTTCATGTTGTTCACAGTTGTTATGGATCAAACAACAATTATAGGATTTTCATGTTGATGTAGGAACTGTTCCTATCTATTTTGATAACACTAGTGCTATTAATATGACAAAGAATCCAGTGCATCACAAAAGGACTAAACACATTGACATAAGACATCATTTCCTAAGAGACAATTATAAAAAAGGTTTGATCACCATAGCATTAAAAGTAAATTGCTGACATTTTTACAAACGCGCTAGGTAGAGATGATTTTGAAAGAAATAGATTGGAATTAGCGATGATTAAATTCACATAAAATCATCAATGCTTTACTTCATAATTGGCTAGAAAATTGCTCTTAAAATGAATTTTATTCAAGTCATTATGAATAATTCAGTCCAGCTTAATACTTAAATGTATACTCTTATGCCATATATCTTATTTAGAGTTGCTAAAATTGAATGATATTACCCTTATGCTCTTAGAATTTCAGATGATCAAAATGTTGCAAATTGGAAGGACACTGAATTTTTGTGTTAAACTCAGGTATGTACTCGTTATTATTCAGTTAATTTAGAAGTATAAAGGCTATAAGTAACTTGTGATTAGGATAAATCCCACTAAGTTTCCTAACCATATCTAAATTGCAAAAGAGTCCCATCGGAGGAACAGTTCCCACTCTGAAAAGGTAACCTGGCAGCCCAACGGCTCTATTTCTCCGGGAGACTCCCAAGAGTCCATAACCGTTGCATGTCGTGCTGAGGTAAGTGTGATCGACTTCTACTCTAATTCTACTACCTAAATCACACTATAAATACACTCCTTCTCCCCCATTATTCTTTTACCTTGTTCATCAATTAAACTCTCAAAATTTCAGAAAGAATAGTCAATTATCTGTTAATTCGAATTGCAAGAATGTCTCTTTCTTTTGATAATTCTTCAACTGCACCCACTGCTGAACAACCACAAAATCTCAATCCTTCCTCACCCATGGATACCACTGACCTAAACCCTGAAATTCCTGAACCAGTCCTAGAAATACCTGAACCTGAAATTCAGGGGGAAGGACCAGTTCCTACAGCTGAATCAATTGCTGAGCAGGTTGAGGATTTATCACGCGCTATGGTCTTGTATCAGTATCAGGTAAACTTCACCTATCCTTTGAATGTTGTGATAGATGAGGAAGAAAAGTGAGAGGGGTCTGAGGCTGCTCTTGAGGGGGAACCGATTAGGAGGTTTAAAGCACCCATGCATGGGTCATCGGGGTCTCCACAGGCTGCTTTTAGAGCACCCATGGAGGATGTAATAGATGTTGATGAAGCTATAAGTGATAGTGATAGGCCCTTGGTGGATTTGATTAACATTAGGAGTCTGAAAAGAAAATTAGCTAGAAAGGGACCCATTGATGACCAAGTGACTGCTGAAATTGCTGCTAAGTTGAAGAAAATAGGTGATAGTTATAAGCCTGGAAATAAGAAGAAAGTTGAAAGTTCCTCCAAGGCAAAAGGACATGTTCCTTCTACCTCAACCCCTGCTTCTGGGGTTAGGAGGACAAGAAGTGCTGCTAAGGCTGCTGATGAACAATTAGCTGCTGCTTTAGAAAAGAGCAGAAAAGGGAAAGGAAAACAGGTTGTTGAGGAGGAAGAAGTGGAGGATGTTGAATTTGATGATTTTGGTGAAGATGATGAGATGGCAGATGCTGAAGAGATTGTGCCTCAGTCAAAGAAGAGAAAAGTTGCTCAGAGAAGGGTAACCAGATGTTCTGTTAAAGCTGCTGAAAAGTCTGCTAGGAGGACCAGGTCCTCCAAAAGAGTTGTTCTATCTGAAAGTTCTGCTAGTGAAAGTGATGAGTCCTTTCCTGGAGATGAGAGTGATAGTGAAGCTGAAGGTGATGAGTCTGTACACTGTGTTCATGATGACATGTTGACCAGGAAGGTATTGAAAGGTCGGGTAATGTCTGATGTGCAAGAAGAAGGGATGTTATGGTTGCTGCAAAAACTGCATGCTCAGGGTTGGAGGGACATGGTCCTTAAGATCTCTGGCAGGTATGCAAAGGGGATGGTGCAAGAGTTCTATAAGAACTGCTCCATCAAAGAAGATAGGATTACTACCTCTGTCAATGATAATGTGATTATGTTTGATACAAGGGAACTTGGTGAGCTGTTGGGGATTCCTTTTACTGGGTATGACAGCTATGTCAAGAAGGTTTGGCCTGACTTGACAAACTTGCCTACTGATCTGGAGATCACTAGGAAGTTTGCTGAGAATAAAGGGGAAGAGAAACCCAGGGCTGTGCAGAAGAGTGAGATGCACCCGCAACACCAAGTGTTATTCAAGTTTGTGGACAAGATTGTGATGCCAAGGCAGGAGAAAAGAGGAGTTGCCAGTTTCATGGACCTGGTCCTTATGGAACTGTTGGATACTGAAAAGCAGATCAACTGGCCCAGCTTTATGATCCACCTGATAAAAAGGGTGATTGCTGGGAAGAGAAAGCACTCCTTGCCATTTGGTTTCATCCTGACTGATGTATTTTCAAAATTGAAGATTCCCTTGGAAGGGGTGGTGAAGGCTACAAAGAAGGAAAAATTTGGCTGTGCCACATTGATAAACTGTGATTTGCCAGTTCAGGCTGATCCTCCACAGGCTGGTGTTGGCATTGAACAACAAAGTGAGGGCACTTAGGCAACAGGTTGCTATTCAGGCTGCTGAGATAGCAAGGTTGGAAGAGGAGAAGAATTACTGGAAGGCAGAGGCCTCAAAGGCAAAGGAGACCAATGAGGGAATGCTCAAACAGATGTTTGAGTTGCTTAACAAGTCTCAGGGACCTGGTCCTTCCACATCCTGACCACCTGAGCCGTTAGCCATCTTTTGTCTAGTGGGATCTAGCCTAGTCTAGTGCCTTAGCCTTTTTCTTCTTTAGTCCTTGGATAATTTTGTAGTACTTGCTTGTATCCCCTGATTTCAATATTTGATTAAATGAATTGTCTTTGATGGCTAATATCATTGTTTTGCAGTTGCTTTAATCTGATTTATGTTTTGCATTTTGAGTTGCCTCAATGGCCATGTGCTGATTAATTCTAACACTTGAGTTATATTTTTTATGCAAACTTTTCAATGATGCCAAAAGGGGGAAGAGTAAGTCTGATTTTGCATGAACTTATACCTAATTGAAAATCTGTTCCTTAATGATGAATTAATTCTCCACTGATTGACTGATTGATTGTCTTTTTGAGCTTAAGTTGTACTTCAGGACATTAAGGATATGCAGCTATGCTTATGAATTTGTCATCATCAAAAAGGGGGACATTAAGTTCTATATGCCGGTGTTAGCTTGGATAAGCTTGGAGTTTTGACTGATGACTGAGGAACGGATTCAAAGGACCTGTTCCTTTGAATCACTGCAGCAAAATTGATAATTCATGCAGAATCGTTTAAGTTGAGATATTATTAATTATCCTAAAACTAATGTTTATCTTGATAATTATGTAGGTCTAAATGGATACGAAGAGATTGCATAAACAAAGGATAAAGGATAAGAGATCCGGATTCTAAAGAGTAGAATCCAATTAGGACTCAAATTCAAGGGAGCTTTGGAATTGCTCAAGACTTCTTGGCTGCTGGAGCTATAAAACGTGGAGCATATCAGCCATAGAAGTGTGCACAAATACAGAGAGCATCGAGCAAAAGCTTAAAAGAGTCATTAGCTTATTTGTGTAATCAGTCAGCTACAGTAGAACTAAGTTAGAACCTGTTCCTTAGATTGAATCTTGTAAAAGTTCAAGTCTTAGTTCAACTGTAGTAAGCAAGTATCGAGTTGTAAACTTTCTGGTTCAAGTCGTGGACTTGACACAACTTCACTGATCGTGAGAAAGATCACTAAAGGATTAGAGTTAGTCCTAGGTTAGTAAGAGTGAGTCTTGTAACCAAGTGGGTCTTTTTACATAGTGAAGTTGAAATCCTACTTGAGAAGTAGGTCGTGGTTTTTTGATCCCGAGTCAAGGGGTTTTTCCACGCTAATATCTGGTGATCAATTACTTACAGTTTTAATTCCGCATATCGTATAGTAAAGGAACACATTTTAAGGAACTGGTCCTTAAAACAATAAAGTGGTGTAATCGTGGGAAATATCAGCCGGGCAGGCTCCTGGCGCATGGACCCTGTATACTGATGGCTCCTCGAGCGTCAAAGGGTCCGGTCTTAGACTGGTTCTCATCGCGCTATCCGGAGAGATCGTCAGGCAGGCCATCAAGTGGCCGTTTATTACTAACAATGAGGCCGAATATGAGGCTGTTATTGCAGGATTGGAGTTAGCCCGAAGCTATGGAGCAAACATCATCAAGCTTAAAAGTGATTCTCAACTGGTGATCAACCAGGTGACTGGAGGCTTCATTGCACGAGAGTCCAGAATGCAAGTGTACCTTGCCCGTGTAAAAGAACTCTTGGCCCAGTTTGATGAATGGGAGGCACTTCAAATTCCACGGGAAGAGAACCGTGAAGCCTATGCTCTCGCGAATCTAGGGCCAGTAGTAGAAATGGAGGCGGCCAGCTCTTCAGCTGTCGTTCAACTCCTTTACACAACCATAGACCGAGAAAAGTTCGAAGTCAACACCATCAACACAACTTGGGACTGGCGGAATGAAATCACAAACTATATTCTCCATGGGACCCTGCCCGTTGACACAAAAGCCGCTCGCAAGCTCAGAATAAAAGATTTCTGGTATACAATCATCAATGGCGACCTCTGTCGCAAAATATTTGCAGGACCCCTCGCAAAGTGCCTCGGACCTAATCAAATCAACTACGTGATGAGAGACGTCCATGAAGGCTGCTGTGGCAATCATTCCGGAGGCAAGGCATTAGCCCGTAAATTGATTCGTGCAGGATACTATAGGGATAAGATGGAGAATGATACGAATGAGTTTGTCAAAAAATGCGACAAGTGTCAGAGGTTCGCACATCTTCTTCATCAACCGGCAGAACCGCTCCACTCAATAATCTCCCCGTGGCCCTTCATGAAATGGGGAATGGACATAGTTGGTCCCTTCCCACGGCGCCGAGAGGAATGCGCTTCTTGTTGATCATCACCGACTACTTCACCAAATGGGTCGAAGTGGCAGCATACGCGAGGATACGACAAACGGAAGTTGTTGACTTTCTTTGGCATTTTGTCGTGTGTCGCTTTGGAGCACCTAAGGAAATAGTCATAAACAACGGTCCACAATTCATCGTCCAGAAAGTGACTAGATTCCTCGACGACCTGCACATCAAGAGGATCACTTCCTCTCCATATCATCTGATTGCCAATGGACAAGAAGCGCCTCGAGCAGGGCAAATGATGCTGGGTAGAGGAGCTGCCCGGTGTACTATGGGTTTATCGCACGACGATAAAAATGAGTACTGGAGAGACACCTTACTCATTGGTGTACGGTGCAGATGCCATAATCCCAGTTGAAATCGGAGAACCCAGCATACGGTATGCACATGCAACTGAAGAGTCCAACTCGATCAACCTCTCCGAAGAGCTGGATTTCCTCGAAGAGCGAAGGGAACTAGCCCTCATACGGGTAGTCGCCCAGAAAGAATGAATTGAACAATATTAAAATCGGGGACTGCATGTACGAAGTTTCCAGGTCAGAGATTTTGTTCTGAGGAAGGTATCACAGAACACACAGGAAGCGAATGCAGGGAAGCTAGGCCCTAACTGGGAAGCCCCTTACAAAGTAATCGCTTCTGTCGGACGGGGATCTTATCGCTTATCACGACCAGATGGTTCGACTGTCCCAAATAGTTAGAACGTAATTCACCTCAAGAGGTATCACTTCTAAGTGGTAAAATGGTCAGTTCTTTTCTTCCTACCTTTTACTTTTGTGGCAATTCTTACTTTTATTATACTTCTTCTAAATAGTACTAACGGCCTGAACAAGGTCAGATCCGTTTAGCTCAACTGGTAGAGCTCGAAGTTCTTCAACTTCGCGGTTGTAGGTTCGAATCCCACAATGGACACACTCCTCGTTTGGTTATATGTGTTCTTTTATCTACAACTTACCTTAAATCTTTTTATGTTATCACTTCCCGTGTTCTAACATAAAAACAAGGAGGGTGGTGAGAGGCCCCTGTAGGCCAGATAAGACCTTCATAAAGGCAAAAGACCTTGTGAAAAGGCGAGTTTTTCAAAAACTTTTTATCTGACAAGCTTCCACGAAAAGAAGAAAAGTCGTTCACAAGGCCAGCGACTCAGCCAGAATTAAGCGACAAATTCCTGCGACAGCTTTCGACTATCAAGGCGATAAGCAAAGTTGTTCGTAAAGGCCAACGATTAGGCCAAAAATCTATCGACCACGACTCGGTCAGAATAAAAACATGTGCGCAGATTATTCACAACTTATGACCTCTTCCTTTGGAAAGGCTAAGTTAAAAGATTCAGACACACTTTTGGAGACCAGAACTTAATAAAGTTCAAACTTCAAAAAAGCTCCTAAACATAAGGCATAAAGGCCACAATACATACAAACGAAAGATCAAAAATTCAGGCTAAATATAGTCATTGAATTAATTAAGATCTAAAGTTATATATATATATATATATATATATATATATATATATATATATATATATATATATATATATATATATATATATATATATATATATAAAATCCTGTAAAATTATAAAATGCCGAAAACGGCTGACACAAATTTTGCAGAGTGATCAAAGGCCAAATGGAACCAGCCAAATAAGGATCAGAAAGTCCCTAAGAGACCTCTATCCACAACCAACTAATCCGGCTCTCGCCAGATATACAAACTTGCAACCGAATCAAATTTTGGGCGCATCAGCTCCGTCGATTCTGTCATCGTCCCTTGAATTCTCGCTGTCATCTTCATCTTCACCTTCAGACTCCTCAGGAGAAAGATTAAGTATTTGTCTTACTCCGCGAAGAGCGCTCTTTGTCTTCTGCAGCATCTCCTTGACGTTGATCTGCTTAGCCTGGACCTGCCCGAGCAGTGAACGGTTAGCCTCGAGCACAGCAAGCTTTGCCTTGATTTCACATTGATCACGAAGGATTGCCAAGTCCTTAGATAACACGATTTGAGCACTCATCGACTGGGTAACCTGATCCTTAGCAGCTTGAATCTCAGCTCTGGCCCTAGCGGACTCTTCATTAGCTCTTTGCAGATCCATCTCAAGAGACCTACGCTCATCGAGAGCTCTGTTCAACGAAGCCTTACATTCTTCGAGCAGAATCTCTAGACCCTGGACAGATTGTGAGAACCCTTATTTCTCTTCAGAAAGAAGGTCCTTCTCCTTGGTGAGTTCGTTAATCCGCTCAATTCGCTCATTGTTAACTTCAGATAATCGATTAACTTCACCCCCAAGGAGACCACACTGCTCTTCCAGAGTCTTGTTCTCCTTCAGAGCATCCAGCAACTGTTTCTTTACTTCGAGTACTTGATCAACATTGTTGATCCTGGAGCGGAACATGAGCTCGGCAGACATCATACTTGACTGGAGAAATAAAATAAGCAAAAGTTAGAAATCTAAAGTCAAAATTACTTCCAACACAAGCGGTAAACGCTTACCCGGGCAGAATCGGCAGCAATTGTAAAAGCCAACTCCTCATCCCTCATTATCCACTCCTCTCGGGGACCAATGAGTGATGAGACCGCCTTGGCTATACTGCCCGGCCTGGATAGAAAGTTGACGTCAGGGGCTAGCCTCATGGTATTCTTCTTCTCGCAGTATTTGGGTTCCCAAGCCTGTTCAGAGGGGTAGTTTGGACCAAACTTGTAGCGCACACCCCTAATGTCCTTTAATCCAGTCTGACCGTTGATGACTGACCGCCAGATAAGCCTTGTTATTGGTAAGTCAAAGTCACCCTCCACTCCAGGATCTATTGTGTCGCACTCGTGAAGACCAACAGGCGTCGCCCCCTCAGTGGCCACGTTTTCCAGGTCCTCGAAATGAAAAACACGAGGACCTCGGCCACCCTCTTGGGGAACCTCTTCTCTTATCTCTTCTTCTTCTTCTTCTTCACCCACTTTCCTTTTCCCTTTGTCCACACGGGAAGGAGCCGCCTTCACCCCGTCATCAACTCGGGGACTCCTCTCCAGAGTACGGGCAACCTCCTCCTCAGCTTTCCTCTTATCGCCCCGGAGATAGGGTTTTCACACAAGGGGTTCATTAGTTTCAGTCTCAGTATCTGAAACATCAATCACCACCCTGTCTAAACTCTCTCCCCGTGTAGACTCGGGGACTTCGGTAGTGGTCTTGATATTCTCTTCTCCAGACTCTGGTACATTGGCTTTGGGCGAGGACCTCCAGCAGTTGAGGTTTGCCCGGCAGCAATGGAAGTCTTACATGCAGACTTCTTCCGTGCTCCGCCCTCACCTTGGCTCTTCTTCTTCCTCTTCAAAGAACCAAGGCCACTGGATAAGAGCTCCTCGCCACCTTCCCTGTCGTGCAGTGCCTCCACTGAAGCCTGTAAAGATGCGACTTCAACATCAGGATCAGCAGTAGACCCAGAAGGCACGGCCTGAGGAGGAGGAGCAGGGAAAAATTCCCCCTGAGTACCCAGACCTGCAAAAGGCATAACGGTCAGACACGGAGGAACTACAAAGGAAAGAAATGGCTACAACAGCAGAAAATTCTCACCATGAGTCTTCACGGTCAAATTCTTCTACGCAGCAAAGTACGCCCATTCTCTCTTCTCAGGAGAGAAATCCTTCAAAATCGCCTCAACCTACGCCGTCAGCTCATCGACTGATATGAGCCCGTCGTAGGGTCGCTTGGAAGCTATAAAAAGGAATCAAAGGGATAAGCAAATAAAAAGAGAAAAAGAAGCACGAAAAACTCAAAAGAAAACTCGGGGACTTACGTTTCTTGTTCCATACCTCAGGAAGAAAAGTCTTGGAGTTGAAGGTCAGGGCCTGGGTGCGCACAAACTGTTATACTTTATGCACCTCCTAAGGACACTAGAGGGGGGGGTTGAATAGTGTCTCCCGATTTTCGCAAGAACTGTGTTCTTCTACTTGTAGAACAAGGTTCTTAGAATTTCCTTCTACCTCCGTCTAACAAGAACATACACAGAACAGAACTCAAACAACACAAGGATTTTTACGTGGAAAAACTCCTTGCTCAAGGGAGAAAAAAACCACGACCCACACTCTGGGATTTTAGCACTGAATCCACTAACACAAGAGCAATGTTTTAGATTACAAACTCTGTAACCAAGGGGCTACACTCTAGACCCTAATCACTAAACAAAGCTACACTCTAGCTTTTCTAGTAATCACAAAGGAGTTTGCCTAATACATAAGCTTCTAGAATAAGCAAATAGGTAAAACAATGAATGCTCGATACAATGACAACTTACAACTCGATAATCCTAGACAAGAAATCTAGACTTAATACTCTGCATGCAATTTAGTTGTCTTCTTCAGCTTATCCACGTAGAAAGTTATTGAATCGCCTTTGCTTGTGCTCAACTCTCTGTGCGTGAATAATGAATCAAAAAAAACTCGGCTGTCTCTACTACTGGCTTTTATATGAGTCGTGCAACCCTAGTTGAGTTCTACAAGGAATCCCCTTAATTAAGGTAAGTTGAGATTCGTAGTAACTCTTTTCCATGTTAACGTCTGACTCTTTTCCATGCTTCGTAGACACAGCTGGGGCACTGCCTCTTTTAGTCCAACTAGGATACGTATACAACCACGCGCCACTATTCCTAGTTCCACAGGGATTTGCAACCCACAATCTTTTCGATCAAACGTGCCCTTCCCTTCAAGGACCAGGTTCTTCAGGTTCCTTGCATGAACCTCGGTGTCCTTCCTGTTTGTCATACTTCAAAACCAGCTTTCAACAAATTCCCCCTTTTTGATGATGACAAACACCCATTGCCCAAGAACCTGAATAGACATAAACCAGAAAACCAAAACAAGAGAACAGAATAAAAAACAAACAGATGAGTTAGGTCACAAACACCCCAAATTCCTTCTTCCCCCTTTTGGCATCATCGAAAAGATTCGAAGACCTGCAGGAACTTGTCAAGTTAGTTCAGTCTACTGCACAGAGCAACTCGTTAGGAATAAGAACACAAGCATACACAAAGAAGGGCCCATCCAAGAACCTGATTACTTAAGCAAAAACAGATAAGAACACAAGAAGTTTAAAAATATTATCCAGATTGTGTCATCAGCACAACCCTGTTAATAGTTACAGAACCGAATTAAAAATTGTCTTAAACATCCATAACATGCAATCACAGGAGAATGAGAAGGAGGAAAGATCAGAAAGGGGTAGGAAGACAGGGCTGGAAGGATCAAAGCTGAAGGTTGAAGTGTCTAACAAGTGCCTCAAGCTGCTTCGTATTTTTGGCCCTCTCCATCACCAGCTCGGCCTCATGCTTGTGGCAATCGATCTTCAGACGATCAATTCTCTTGATCCTTCACCTTCAACTGTCTCTGGAGCTCAGCATTTTCAGCATTAATCTCAAGAACAATTTTCTCCAGTTCCTTCACTGCATCAATGACCTCATCAGGACCAAAGTCTTCACTGTCCTCTGCTTGCTCTTCTTTTACCTGCATTGGCCTTTTGGAAGCTCTGCTCTCTCTGAAAAAATCACAATTCTTTAGCATATTTATCCCAAACATCTGATGAATTGTGGGCTTCTTTCCTGCTTCCAAAGGGACCCCAAAATGCTTAAAAATCTGATGAAGAATGTAAGAATGCACAAGCGAGTGGGGCTTCTGATCAGTGTCAGAGATCCTCTTAATGTGCCTAATGATCAGCCCAGGCAGATTTATCTTCACCCCCCTATCCATCAGATCCATATAGGTCAAATCCAGAGCATTGGCCTCACAATTCCTTTCACCCCTAGGCAGAAGAAACCTGTGCACAAATTCAAACAATAGTTGATGGGCAGGTTCCATCTCCTTTTTCTCAACTTTCCTTTCCTTCCTCAGTCTTGGCTTCCCTGAAAACTTCCTCACAACATCCAAAGAGGTGACTCCATCTGTTCTTTTTGGCCATTTTAGCTTAACATACCTGCAATAACCTTCTGCAGGTATATCCAGAATCACCCCCAGTTCAGGTCTTCCAAATTCTATTTCAATTCCTTTAACAGTAGAAAACACTCTCCTGGCAGTTACTCTACAATTAGTATAGAATTCTCTCACTTCATCCACAAACAACTTCCTGTCCTTGTTGGAAAACACAGCAAGCCACCCCTGATCACCAATCATCCTCAGCAGTGGTCTCATATGGAACTCCTTTTCATCATGCAAAATACTGCCTGGCAGTACCTGATGCCTAGAGAAAAATGCTTCTCTATCCACTTCCTCGTCATTGTCCCCTCTTCTTCTTCTCTTATTCTCCACCTCACTATCAGTGTCTGAATCACTGGGTTCTACATAGCTCCCATTCTCACTATCCTGCTCAGCCTCACCAGCTTCCCTTCTTTCTTCTTCTAGCTTCTTTTCTTCTCTTTCTTTGACATTGGTCACTGTTCTTCCCAACTTGTCAAGCTTTTCTAACTGCATTTTTAATGAGGATCTGGTACCAACTCTCCTGACACTAGGCTCAGCAGCTGCCTTGTCATCACCATCTACACTATCTTCATCAACCAGTCTAGATTTCAGCACTGGCTTCCCATCTCTCACCAACCTTCTTCTTTTTTCTGGCTCTACTAGATTCTCTCTCACAAACACTACTTCCTCAACTAGTTTTTCATCTTCTTCCCCAAACTTTCTCTTCCTCTTTGTTTCTTCAACTTTCTTGGTTATCTCCTCATGTTCTAAAACAACTTCTTTGTTCCTTTCCTCTTCAGAATCAGTCCAACTAAAACCTGCCTCATCAGTCTCAGTAGGATTTGGACAAACAACAGACTTTTGACCCAAATCCCCTGAGGCTTCAGCACTAACAAGTCCATCACCTGCAGGACTTTTAGACACAGATTCTTTCACAACTTCAATGGTTTCACTCACTCCTTTACTCAGTTCTACTGTATCGTCCCTCAAGATTTCCACATTATCTTGTTCTTTAAACTGTTCTACTATTCTTTCCGCAATGTTCAACTTATCCCCAGACTCACACACTACAGGACCTAGCACATCTTCCCTAAAATAAATCTTTTTACTATCTTGTTCCCCCTCACATGAATTCCCCCTATCTGTTCTATCCTATTCATGATCACCCATTATCTTGTCTAGTTCAACAACTAGGGTTTCACTTTCTACAATTCCAGGGCTCTTTATATTAACAGGCTCAACAGGCGTAGATGCAATAGGTTCAGGAATTACCTCTTGTGACGATAGTGATGAACTTTGTCCGGTAGGTGTTGAGAGAACAGTTCTTGATTTCATCTTCTTTACCAGTTTCCTATCCCCCTTTTGCAGAAATTTTGTGCATGCTCTTGCAATTCTTTGAGCCAGAGTGGACGGAGGTGGTCTATCAGACATCTTGAAGAATTTATGAGTGATTTCTGAGGTTTCTAAGGAGATTTTTGTTTTAGGGTTTGAGAGAATTTTGGTGTTTTAGCAGAAGAAGTAGGTGAAATGTGAGGGATTGAGAGAGTGTGGTCGAAGTGAAGAGGCTTTAGTGATTTGACACTGTCTAGGGAAGGCAAGAAGTAATGAGTAGAGTAGAAAGGCAGCTTTTTAAATTTTTTCGAGAACCGGGAGAAGTTACACATTTGACGGTTATGAACTTAATTAAATAAGCCCTTTTTCAAGAAGTGGGGTCCAAGCTATTCAAAAAAAGATCTATCCTAAAAAGGAAAATGTTCCTATAATTTAGGACAGTTACGAGAGTATGGTAGACCCCTGTGACACACGTATGAATGACAATTTTCATTTCAGTTATGAATACTATCATACAGAGTAAGCTAAATGTACCTGGACATGATTCCTCGTGTTCAAACTGGTTCCTTCTCAGTACATAGTAGGTCCTTCATGGGATCACATTATTTGTGCCTTGTGATCAAAACATCAACACGAGTGTACTTTTACAAGCACGAGATTAGACTAAACATCTATAACAAGTTTCAAGCAACCACATCAAATACTTAACTAGCCAAATACAAAGGAATTACCTGCTGGGTCATCCGTGTATTTTGGTCATCCCTAACTCCAACCTGTTCCTTTCAAACTGTACCTTGTTCAAAGCTTTGGTAAATATGTCAGCTATTTGATCTTCAGTCCTGCATGAATTCATAGTAATCAGACCTTTTTCTACATTGTCTCTCAAGAAATGGTGTCTGATATCAATGTGCTTGGTTCTTTTATGTTGGACTGGGTTCTTGGCAATGTTCACTGCACTGGTGTTGTCACAGAAAATTGGCACTGCTCCACACTTGATACCAAAGTCCTCCAGTTGTTGCTTGATCCACAGCAATTGTGAGCAACATGAAGCAGCTGCTACATACTCAGCTTCAGCTGTTGATAGAGCAACTGAGTTTTGCTTCTTTGTAGCCCATGAGACCAAGCAGGGACCTAAAAAGTGTGCCATTCCTGAAGTGCTTTTCCTGTCCACCAGATGACCTGCATAATCTGCATCAGCAAAACCAATAAGTTCAAAAGTCCCACCTCTGGGATACCAAAGACCTAAATCCTGAGTCCCTTTCAAGTATCTCAGAATTCTCTTCACAGATGTCAAGTGTGATTCCTTGGGCTTTGACTGAAATCTGGCACACAGTCCTACACTGTATTTGCAACCCACAATCTTTTCGATCAAACGTGCCCTTCCCTTCAAGGACCAGGTTCTTCAGGTTCCTTGCATGAACCTCGGTGTCCTTCCTGTTTGTCATACTTCAAAACCAGCTTTCAACACAAACACATACCGGTGTAACCAACCCCGGTCGCATGTGTCCTCAGAGCTGCGCACCAAACCCTTTCTCCCGTGCATCCTGGCGTTTACAAAGCCGTCTTTGAAAATTTGCATACTATACAAAGAAATAAAATGTTCATATTCAGAAACTTGGTCGGTTTCTATCGCAAACCAATCCAAGAGTGTAACTATTCTACACGCTGGGGCATAGCTGCCCCGGGCAAAGCAAATATTCCCTGCTGAGCCTCTCGAGCACAGGATGCAGGGGTAGCTTACATCCAACCGTAAAAGGGTAGGTGCAAATAGCTGTCCACCCAGCCCAATGTGAAGTAATGTTCTCCTCTTCGGAGACCGACAAGAGGGAAATACTCGCATCCCAATTGCAGTCTGCTCTAACCCGAGGAATCACCTCCGATGTGATCCCGGATTTGAACCTATACACCGGCTAAATGCGTATATCTCCATGATTGTTGGAAGCCTTAATGTTGCAATTCTTTTCCAATTCACCCCACTTCTTAGGGATGATCTCCGCAGCAGTGGCCTGAGTAGCCCTAGGCCTGGGGGTGGCTGCCGAAGAACTACCAGCTGCATCCATATTTTGGTTTCTCCTAGCTTTTGAAGACATAATTCCAAAAGAGTTGAGAAATTCTGAAGAAAAGTTGAAAGATATTCAAAGAATTCTCAATATTTAGCAAGAAGGAAATGAAAGCAAGTAAAAAGGTTTCTTACTCAACAAACCTCTATTTATAGGAGCAAAAATCCAACCAATCAAGTTCCCGCGAGACACGTGGAGACTATCCAAGAGGCCACGATCAGATCCAACCGTCAAAAGAAGAAGTAGGTTTCACCAACTTTCAAAGTGTCATCATTACCCTGAAGTGCAGCGGTCACCGCGCTATCAGCAGTCGACGCGTGCACGTGATTGAGGCGGTTAAAATCATTATTTTTGCCCTTGGGACGCGCAGTAGTCACTTCGAAGCAGGCTGCAGACACGCAGGTGTGCCAGCTGCAGTTACTTTTTTACTACGCATTTAATACGCACGTCATCTGATTTTTCACGTAGCTGATAAGATACGTACGTCACCTAGCTTCATTATACAAAGATCGGATTTTGCGAAATAAGAATTCCCGCCAAAATTCACATCCACTCCTCGAGCAGATACACTCCTCGAGAAGTGCGGGGACTATCTGTATTGGATGAAAACTGGCGACATCTAAAGAGGTAACACGTGTTGCCACGTGGCACGGACAAATGTTCCACCGGACAGACATCTAGCGGATAGATAATTAGCCAAGCGGCTACCCCGAGCAGACCCAGAGCAGCAATGTAACGCTTCGCAGGTCAGCACGATATGAATAAGCAATTATATTAACTTGATCATGTGCGATCACTCAATGCATGGTCATAAAGGCGGTAATTGCGACCCAGCGGTTATGTATCCAACGGATACGTGCCCAGCGGTTACAAAACTCAACGGACGCCTATCAGACCTATAAATAGCCTTCGTCCTAAACAATTGTAACATAACTTTACTTCCTGTCTACAACATCAATAAGAATATTCTCTCTTACTCCTGCTCAAATATTGTTCTTTGCTTACATTCGTTGAATACATTGCTCTCTAATCTCCTAGTACGATTAGTAACGAGGAACTCTCATCGGGGTCAAGCGATCCAACACGGTTACCTCTACTCATTTTTACTAACGCTTTAACTTTACTCATTTTAGGTTATATCTTATTTCCATATTATTATTTATTATCGTTGGAAATCACGAATACATTGGTAATCTAACAGTTAGTACAATTCCTCATTTGAACTCTTAATCTAAACTATTGATCGTGACTCCGCAAATAAAAAATTAATTGTTAATTGGCTCAAAATCGGATCTAGGTTAAACAGATGAGTGTTCAAAGCGCGTTATCTAAGGACTTGGCAAACCTGCGCGATCAATTTGAAATCAAGGTGAAGCTTGTTGTACTCGAGGCTAAGCGCACACTGCTCGGGCAGGTCCAGACTGGCCAGATCAACGTTGAGGAGATGTTGCTGAAAACAAAGAGCGATGTTCGCGAAGTGAGACAAGTGCTGAATCTTTCTCCTGAAGAGTTTGAGGCAGATGAAGATGAAGATGGGGATGACGGCGAGAGTTCAGGTGACGATAACAGAATCGACGGAGCTGGTGCGTCGGGTTCTGGTCGTAGCCCCCAAAACTGATGCCCCCCAAATTGACTAGATTGTAAGTTTGTATGTATGGCGAGGGCTGGATAGTTGGTTGTGGATAGAGGTCTCTTAGGGACTCTCTGATCCTTGTTTGGCCAGTTTCATTGGCCTTTGATCACTTTGCAAAATTTCTGTCAGCCGTTTTCGGCATTTTATATTTTTGTCAGGATCATGTATATAACTTTAGATCTTTTTTAATTCAATGAATGTTTATAGCCTGAATCTTTGATCTTTCGTTTGTATGCGTTGTGGCTTTCGTGCCTTATGTTTAGGAGCTTTTTAGAAGTTTGAACTTTGCTAAGTTCTGGTCTCTAAAAGTCTGCCCGAATGCTTTAACTTAGCCTTTCTCTAGGATGAGGTCGTAAGTTGTGAGTAATCTGCGCAGATGTTCTATTCTGACCGAGTCGTGGTCGATAGATTTTGGCCAAATCGTTGGACATTGCGAACAACTTTGCTTATCGCCTTGATAGTTGAAAGTTGTCGCGGGAAATTTGTAGCTTAATTCTGGCCGAGTCACTGGCCTTGTGAACGGCTTCTCTTATTTTCTTGGAAGCTTGTCACAGAAAAAGTTTTTGAAAAACAAGCCTTTTCACAAGGTCTTTTGCCTTTATGAAGGTCTTACCTGGCCTACAGGGGCCTCTCACCACCCTCTTTGTTTTTATGTTGGAACACGGGAAGTGATAACATAAAAAGAGTTAAGGCTGGTCGTAGATAAAAGAACACGTATAACCAAACGAGGAGTGTGTCCGTTGTGGGATTCGAACCCACAACCACGAAGTTGAAGAACTTCGAGCACTACCAGTTGAGCTAAACGGATCTGGCCTTGTTCAGGACGTTAGTACCATTTGGAAGAAGTATAATAGAAGTAAGAATTGTCACGAAAAGTAAAAGGTAGGAAGAAAATAACTGACCGTTTTACCACTCAGAAGTGATATCTTTTGAGGTGAATCACGTTCTAATTGTTTGGGAGAATTGAACCATTTGGTCGTGCTAAGCGATAAGATCCCTTGCCGACTGAAGTGATTACCTTGTAAGGGCCTTCCAAAATTAGGGCCTAGCTTCCCCGAATTTGCTTCTTGCGTGTTTTGGGATACTTTCCTTAGTAAAAAATCTCCAACCTGGAAGCTTCGTACGCGCAGTCCCCGATTGTAATATTGTCCAATTCGTTCCTTCTGGGAGACAACTCGTACGAGGGCTAGTTCCTTTCGCTCTTCGAGGAAATCCAACTCTTCGGAGAGGTTGACCGAGTTGGACTCTTCAGTGGCATGTGCATACCTTAGGCTGGGATCTCGGATTTCGACTGGTATTAGGGCATCTGCTCTGTACACTAATGAGTAAGGTGTCTCTCCAGTACTCATCTTTATCGTCGTGCGATAAGCCCATAGTACACCGGGCAGCTTCTCTACCCAACATCCCTTGGCCTGCTCGAGGCGCTTCATAAAAGACTCAACGACTATTCTGTTTGTAGATTCTGCTTGTCCATTGGCAACCGGATGGCATGGAGAAGAAGTAATCCTTTTGATGTGCAGGTCGTCGAGGAACCTAGCCACTTTCTGGCCGATGAATTGCGGGCCGTTGTCCATGAATATTTCCTTAGGTGGTCCAAGGCGACACACGACAAAATGCCAAAGGAAGTCAATGACTTCCGTTTGTCGTATCTTTGCATATGCTGCCGCTTCGACCCATTTGGTGAAGTAATCGGTGATGATAAACAGGAAACGTACCCCTCTTGGCGCCGCGGGAAGTGGGCCAACTATGTCCATTCCCCGTTTCATGAATGGCTACGGGGAGATTATTAAGTGGAGCGGTTCTGCCGGTTGATGAAGAAGATATGCGAACCTTTGACACTTGTCACATTTTTTGACAAACTTATTCGTGTCCTTCTCCATCTTATCCCAATAGTATCCTGCGCGAATCAACTTGCGCGCTAATGCCTTCCCTCCGGAATGATTACCACAACAGCCTTCATGGACTTCTCGCATCACGTAGTTGATTTGATTTTCACCTAGACACTTTGCGAGAGGCCCTGCAAACATCTTGCGGTAGAGATCGCCATTGATGATTGTATACCGAGCAGCTTTTATTCTGAGCTTGCGAGCGGCTTTCGCGCCACCGGGCAGAGTTCCATGAAGAATATAGTTCGTGATTTCATTTCGCCAGTCCCAAGTTGCGTTGATGGCGTTAGCTTCAAACTTTTACCGATCTATGGTCGTGTAGACGAGTTGAACGACAGCTGAGGGGCTGGTCGCCCCAATTTCTGCTACTAACCCCAGATTCGCGAGGGCATCGGCTTCATGGTTCTCTTCCGATGGAATTTGGAATGCATCCCATTCATCAAACTGGGCCAGGAGCTCTTTCACACGGGCAAGGTACAGTTGCATTCTGGATTCTCGTGCAATGAAGCCTCCGGTCACCTGGTTGACTACCAATTGAGAATCACTCTTAAATTTGATGATGTTTGCTCCATAGCTTCGGGCTAACTCCAATCCTGCAATTACGGCTTCATATTCGGCCTCATTGTTAGTAATAAACGGGCACTTAATGGCCTGCCTGACGGTCTTTCTGGATAGGGTGATGAGAACCAATCCAAGACCGGACCCTTTGACGCTCGAGGAGCCATCAGTGGACAGGGTCCGTGCGCCAGGGGCCTGCCCAGCATATAGAATGGCATCCTTTTCTACATCAGGATATATATTAGCGCTAAAATCTGCTACGAAGTCTGCTAGGGCTTGTGATTTTATTGCTACCCTAGGCTGATAGGTAATATCGAATTCACTTAGTTCTATAGTCCATTTAACCAACCTTCCCGAAAATTCAGGTTTATGCAAGACATTGCGCAAAGGAAAGGTTGTAACTACAGCTATCGAATGACCTTTGAAATAAGGGTGTAACTTACAGGCAGCAGTTACTAGCGCTAAAGCCAACTTCTCCAAGGGTTGATAGCGTGTTTCTGCGTCAATTAGAGCTTTGCTAATGTAATAGATGGGAAGTTGTTTACCTTTTTCTTCTCGAACCGAAACGACGCTTACTGAAGACTCTGAAATTGCTAGATAAATCAGCAACTGTTCCCCGTGTTGAGGTGTAGAGAGCAGTGGTGGGTTGGACAGATACTTCTTCAGACCCCTCAGCGGTTATTGGCATTCAGGAGTCCAATCGAACTCTTTGTTCTGCTTTAGGACATCGAAGAAACTCTTGCACCGGTCTGACGATCGGGATATGAATCTTCACAGGGCTGCCACTCTCCCAGTGAATTTCATGATGTCTTTCCGGTTGTGGAGTACGTATGAGATTGACTCGATAGCTTTGATCTGAGCGGGATTGACTTCATTCCGCGCTGATAAACGATGAAGCCCAGGAATTTTCCCGACTCGACTCCGAATGTACACTTCTCCGGGTTGAGCTTCATGTTGTACTGGTCGAGTATTCGGAAGGCTTCTTTTAAGTGCGCTAGATGATCTTCTGCCCGTTTGGACTTGACCAACATGTCATTGATGTACACTTCCATGGTCTTACCGATATGGTCATGGAACATTCGATTGACTAGGCGCTGATACGTCGCACCTGTATTTTTTAACCCAAATGGTATAACTTTATAACAATACGTACCTCTGCAGGTTATGAACGATGTTTTCTCTCGGTCATCGGGGTCCATCAATATTTGATTGTACCCGGAGTATGCGTCGAGGAAGGTAAGCACCTCGTGCCCGGCTGTTGCGTCAATCAGTTGATCTATCCTGGGAAGAGGATATGAATCCTTTGGACAAGCTTTGTTCAGATCTGTGAAGTCAATGCAGACTCGCCATTTTCCATTTTTCTTGGGCACAACGACCACGTTGGCTAGCCAGTCTGGATACTTGACTTCACGAACAGATCCCATCTTCAACAGCCGATCGACCTCATCATTGATGACCTGATTCTGAAAAGCTCCTTGTTGGCGCTTCTTCTGCTTTACTGGACGGTGGTACGGGTCGACGTTCAACCTGTGAGAGATAATATCTGGAGAAATACCTATCATATTTGCATGAGATCAGGCGAACGTTGTGTGCCGCTCCTTGAGGAATTGGAGGATATCTCCTCGTAAGCGCTCGCTCAATTCAGTTCCTAAGTAGACCTTCTGCTCCGGCTTGTCTGCGAACAATTCTTCGGGCTCCAAAGCTTCCACAATCGGCATGTGACTTTCCCGTGCCTCCAGCTTTGTGATGAATTCCGGGACCTCGTAATTTGCTTCTTCGCTGGCTACGTCTGATCCTGGTTGCTGTAATTGCTATTTGCTTTCTTCGGGCAGCTTGTGGGCCACCGAATAAAAGTCTCGAGTAGAGCGTTGCTCTCCTCGAACCTCACGTACTCCCCACTCTGATGGGAACTTTAATACCTGGTGATAGGTGGAAGGAACAGCTTGCATATCATGGATCCAGGGTCTTCCCAGGATGATGTTGTAAGCTAGATCCACGTCGACGACATGGAATGTCGTCTCCTTCGCAACTCCTTCGGTGAGAGTCGTAAGAGTAATCTCGCCAAGGGTCTTCTCACTTGAGTTGTTAAAGCCAGAGAGAATTCGAGATATCGGCACGATCTTCTCCAACAGCTGCATCTCCCTTACAACTCGTGATTGAATAATATTCGTAGAGCTGCCAGCATCGATGAGCACTCTCTTGATGTCAAATTCCGCCACGCGTAACGTTATGACTAACGCGTCAGCGTGTGGGAACTGCAAACCATATGTGTCTGAGTCTTCAAATGTTATCGTCTCCTCTGGCCGTGGACGCTTGGTCTTTGTGATAGAGACCTTTGCATACTTCCTTGCCGTGAAAACTATGGAATCCACTTCAATCCCACCGGACATAACATTGACTGTCCTCTTCGGGGAGGATGCTCGTGGAGGGCCAGATTTGTTCTCCTGAGTCTTCGCGTGAGTTTGCTTTCCCTTCTCGGTTAAAAACTCCTTCAAGAACCCTTGTTTCAATAAATGTGCAACTTCGTACCTTAGGGCCTTGCAGTCCTCGGTGGTGTGACCGTGGCCGCGATGGAACTCACACCAAAGGTCCTGGTTTCGCTTGCTCGGATCAGTCTTCATGTCTTTTGGCCATTTGACTTTCTCGCCCATATCTTTGAGCACCGCCACTACTTCAGACATTTCTACGTTAAAGCTTGGCAGACTTGGGCTCCACGGGGGCTCGACTTTGAATCGTCTCTTCGGGATAGCCCTATGTTGTTGCGGCTGCGTCCTTTGGAGTTGTTGCATGACTGGTCAGGGTACGGCTCGTAACGTACATTTGACCTTTCTGACTCCATCTTTCCACCATAGCCACCGCTTCGCGACTGAGTCTTTCCTCGGGTACCTGTTCCAATCAATTTATCTTCATCAATACGTACCTTTGAGTTGTAGCGGTTGTAGACATCCGACCAGTTGGCTGCTGGGAATTCGCGAAGGGATTCGTATAGCCTGCGCGTAGCCTCTGAGCTCCTGACATCCAAACTGTTGGTGAATGCGATCGCTGCCCATCTGTCCGGTACCTTGGGCAACATCATACATTCCCATTCGAAACGATCCACATAGTTACGAAGGGACTCATCAGGCTTCTGCTTGATCTCAAAGATATCCTCCACACGAGTTTCCGTCTTCTAAGCGCCTGTATGGGCTTTCACAAACAATTCCGCCATCTCCGCGAAGGACCCGATGGACTTTGGTGGCAACATTGAGTACCATCGTAGATATGATCATTGGGATCGCTAGGGTCTCCACGAACTTCTTCAATTGGACAGATTCGATCTCCTCATCGGTGAGATCGCTAGCTTTTATAAAGTTGCTTAACATCATGAGATGATCATTGGGATCAGATGTCCCACGATATCTCGGAATGTTTGGCATCTTGAACATCTTGGGTATTGCCTTTGGGGCTGCTTCCTTCTTCCAAGGCCGCTGGGAATATCGTTGGACATCAACTTTCTTTAGTGTGGGTGGAGCACCTGGTATCTGATCGATCCTCTCGTGGAGGGACTTTTTAAGCGCTTCCTGGCTTTCCTTGAATTGCTTGGTAAGAGCCTCCACGACGATGCTCATTTCAGTGGACGCCATAGATCCTCCATTTCGATTTTGGTTGACTTGGGTCGTTGGATCCACGGTCCCTCCGTTGTTTCGTTCCCCACCTTGCCTTGAAGTGTGCGAAGAATGAGCATCCCGACCTGGTGCTGCAGCATCAGCTCTTTTGATCGCCTCGTTTATCCCTCTGTTAACCTCCACTTGTTCCTGCATAAATGCAAAGATCGTCTCTTGGAGGTTCCCTTGGCCAGGGGAGAGACTCCTATGGCGTCTTCTCCTAGGCGGAGTGGCACTCTGAGAGTGTGATATGAGGCTAGATGTTGCAATAATTTCTATACTTTTACCTCATATTTATGTTTCAACTTGCGATATTTATTGGTACTTTGGACGGAATTGCTCTTATTTGGCATGTTTTATATTGTAGGAATTACATTGATGATATGAGTCTTATATGGAGCATAATTGATGAAAAACAAGGGTTTTAACGTCTGAGTAGAAGCCCGAGGGTCGAGTGAACTAAGGCGTGGAGGAAAAATGAGAAAAAAAATTGGAGATGCAGTGAATTTGGCCTGTTGCACTGCGCCGGGTGTTGCGCTATGTGGCATAGCAGGGACGATCTTCAGAGAGTTGAGAATTTTGGAAAGCCTGCAGAAATTGACCTACGGCATTGCACTGCGCAATGCACGGTGCGGCGACGTAAGCTTAAAATCCTGATGTTTTGATTCCAAGTTTATTTTGGATTCCCGACTTGTGTGGGTCTATGAGGATGTTATAAAAGGCACCCAACACGTCCAAAATAGAACTTTTGACCTATCTAACATCAAAAGGAGGCAAGAAAGTGAGAAGATCAAGATTCAAGGCTCTACTTCATCCATCTTTCTATCTTATTGTGATTTTTACATGCTTATAGTTATTTCTTGTCTTAGAACATGACTATGAGTGGTTAAATCACCCATTCTAGTATTGATTGACCCACTCCACATACTTGTGTGATGATAATTGTTGTGTTATTAATTAACTTTGTTCTTTCTATCTATGTTGTTTACGAATTATTTGCTACTAATTGGTAGGATCCCCAATTAATAGTGCCCTTTATTCTTGTGATTACTAGGAATAGATTCATGAGTTAGGGTTAAACACATAGCCGTATTTCAACCTAAAATAAAGGCATTGCTTAGGTTGTCAAAACGATTAATTAGGAATATTGATCCTTATTGTGAACCATAAGTGTAGTCCTCCCTATCTTTGTTAGTTAATTGGAATAATTAATTAATGAAAGTTATGATTACTTAACGGAAGTGGGTAGTTGTAAACTTGGAGCACTTGTTCAATAGGAAGAGTAAGGGAAATTGATAGCGCAATACTTTAGCACAAGTTAGGAGTTGGGGAAATCAATCCTAGGCTTCACATCTTTTGAATCAAATCTATCTTTCTACACTTATTATTTACTTTCTTGTTTAGTAGTTGTGTAGATAATTTATCTAGATTAACTGCTAGAAGTCGTGTTCTCTGTAGGATTCGACCTCGGGGCTTAAAATACCGAGCTATATTTGTCACGACCGCTTAGTCCCTCTTATAGGGTGCAGTTGGGCGTGATCAGAGTGCCTACGCCTATTTCGCTGCCTGACCGGTCCTTGGGAAGATTGTTCCTGCCCGTCGGACGAGTAATCGGGAGAATAATTGGGACTTGGTGAAGGGGTACGTACCTGACTTCCGCACACGATAGTTCGTTGTGAACCACTTTCTGCCATGTTAGTTGCGAAACAAAAAGATTGACAGAAAGGAATGTAGTGCTGGAAAAGATAAACTATTAACCTATAAAAGCTATTGACCGGCTCCCACTGTGGTCGCCAAATTGTTTAACCTATATCCGATTTTAGGTCAATTAACAATTAAATTTATATTTGCGGAGTCACGATCAATAGTTTAGATTAAGAGTTTAGCCAAGTTTAATACGGAATAGCGTTGATTACTAGATTATCGATATATGCACAATTTCCAATGATGATAATTAACGATATGGAAATAAGATACAATCGAAAGTAAATAAGGTTAGAGCGTGAATAAAATAGATAGAGATAACCGTATTGGATCGTTCGATCCCGGTGAGGATTCCTCATTACTACTCGAAGACTAGAGAGCAAAGTATCCAGCAAATATAAGTAAAGAATAGTATTTGAGCAAGAGTAAGAGAGAGTATTCTTATTGATGTTGTAGACAGAGAATAAATTGTCTGTTACAATGATTCGGGGCGAATGCTATTTACAGGTCTGATAGGCGTCCGTTGGATTTGTAACCGCTGGGCACGTATCCGTTGGATATGTAACCGCTGGATTGTGTAATCGCTGCCTTTAAGACCATTCATTAGGCGTGCTGATCTGGGAAGTGTTACATTATTGCTCTGGGTTCTGCTCGTGGTAACCGTCTGGCTAGTTATCTGTCCGCTAGATGTCTGTCCAGGGAAACCTCTACCCGTGCCACGTGACAGACACGTGCCACTTTTTAGATGACGTCAGTTTTTATCCAATACAGTTGTCAACAATAGATTAGAATATGAACTTTCCATTCTTATGGTCGTGTAACACCAATGCTATTTTTACAAAACTTCCATAAGTGAGGACAAATATATATGGTGGTCTCAGATCATCCTACTTGTGCATATATTCCCTCATACTCTGTTTGCCGAGCCCAAGAAAAAAGCTTAAAAAAACAGAAATAGTACACTTGTGGCTCTCCCTCCCAGATTTGACCGCTGTAAGAATATTTTTAGAGGTCGTTTGGTAAAAAAATAATTATACATAAATTTACAATACATGGATTAGTAACGCAAGGATTAATAATACATGTATTGTTTTTAGCCATGTGTTTGGTTCATTGTATTATAACTTAAACTTATCTTTGGTATAAAACTGTATAAAATTTTGTTTCTAATTATACCCTTGAATTCTTATCCATGTATTAAAAACAAGGGTTTGAGGGTGAGTATTTTTGTCATTTCATAGTTTATTCATGTCTTAGTAAATATGGTATTACTAATACTATATATACCTTGATATTAAGTTATACCATATTTGGTGTACTAAATAATACATGAATTACTAGTACTTGAGTTTTGCTATCAAACAAGAGCTAAAACTTAATACATCGATTAAGTTAGTAAATACCTCATACCAAACGACCTCTTACTATTTTAATCCAATAAGAAAAGCTACTGGTGATCGTCATTATTTCTTGGAGCAAGAGCTAGGGATTGTTATGAGTTTCTCTGGTGATCACCAGGAAACTTTCCTGATGGAGTCCAAAATTATAAGATTTTTCTTATGGTGGTAAAACTGCAACACTAGAGGCAGATCTATCTAATTCATGCAAAAGGAGCTCTTCTGCATTGGATAGACGGGTGATCTACAAAAATAGGACGCTTTCGTCCTGAATAGTTTTGGTCCCTGAAAGAAAATTAAGATTTTTACTAGTAGCAGGATTTGGCGATTGACTTCTGGTGATCGTCAGAAGCTTTTCCTGATGGGTCCAAAAATTGTTATAGATTTCTATTGAGGCTTAAAGCTTGAGAACAATGCCAAATCTATCCGTTTCGCGCAAAAACTCTTTGAATTGAGTGCTTCGGCCTGCACGTATTCTGTCAATCCATAAGCAACCCCAAATATCATTTTTTTTTAAAAAAAAAAAAAAAACTGAGTAACCTCCGAAGACTAGTAATTACTCCGGACAAAATAGATCGCGCTATCCAAATTATCAACCATCCCCATTCCCCACTACTTAACTTTTTTATGTCAAGTTTCTTCATCTTATAAATGTAACATATCTACAGACGAAAAATGCGAGTAATCATCAGAAAAATAAATCAACTTTAGAAGCTAAAAATTGCTTTCTATTATTCTACTAATACCCATTTGAGATTAACTGATCTTATGAGAAAAGGAAGGGACTTTCTTTTTCCGTATGACGGTATGAGGACTGGACTTTGATTCAACGTTAAAAAAAAAAAAATTAAATCCAGAAAATTAGAACTTTTATGAAAGAGGGGTCATGGATCAAAATACAATTAACAAATACAAAAGGGAAAACAATCTTTTTACAAAACCACTTTAAATACATGAATAACAGTAGTAGAAACAACATAAATTATACCGGCAATAGATACAAAAGCAAACCACTATCACAACGGCTTATAGTAATTCATGAAAGCACACAAAACAACATAAAGACATGTACAACAAATTTAAATATTTGATTAATAACCACGTCCAGGTAGGAGAACAGCGACAGCAACTGAAAATCCAAAGAGGAGTATCAAAAGCCCAGTGAAATTAACAATAAGTCCTTCTTGGTTTCTTGTAAGGCCCAAGAATATGAATTTCTCGACCAAGCCTGTTTCTGCAGCTAGTATTGCCATGAAGAAGATGGTGATTCCAATTAAGGCATGCCATGGAGCCACCCTCGACCTTGTTGACGTTCGCGCCCCGGGGAATAAAAAGGTCAAGAAGGAAAATAGCCACTAGCCAAAAAAAAAAAAAGGTTTTGTTAATGTATCAAATAGTGAAATGATGGAGCAATCTAAGACATATGGAAAATTTAATGATCTTTATATTTTTAATTTAATGGTGAATCAACTTAATATTACTCTATAGACAGATTCATGGTAGCTCAAATGATGAGCATCCCAAACTTCTATATTATTTCGGTCCGAATTCCCAACCCCTCCTCCTAACCTACTATGTAATACTAACATAGAAAAAGGATTGTCGGAGTTAATATTTGATAACAGTAACAAATAGTAAAAGAGGCCCCAAGAGTTCTTCACAAATATGATAAATCTAATGATTACCTCCGACCCATTGTAATAAGAGTCAATTTTTTTTTTTTTTTTTTATTTTTTTTTTTCGTTTATTAAGAAAATATTAATCACTATGTGCATTTTACCTAATTTCTTTTTATTAAATTTACTAATTTCTATAATCAAATTTAAGTACAATAATCATTTTTTTACATCTTTAATTACAAGTGTAAGATTAGTAAAAGATACGTAGTTAATTATGTAATTTGTTTTCTAAAGTGACATATATTTTAGGACAAATAAAAAAATCGACACTTATTAAAGTTGTATGGGGTGGAGTGTTGGTACGTCAAGAACACGCATATTTAGAAGATGAGTGTAGCAGAGATGAGAATGCTGAGATGGATGTGTGGACATACTAGGATTGATAAGATTAAGAATGAGTTCATTCATGATAAGGTGGCGGTGGCATCAGTAGTGGATAAGATGCGGGAAGCAAGACTTCGATGGTTCAGACACATAAAGATGAGGAGCATAGATGCCCTAGTGAGGAGGTGTAAGGGGTTGGCAGAGCTGGGTTTACAGAGAAGCAGAGGTAAACTGAAGAAAGAATTGAAGCGAGGTAATTAGATAGGATATGGTTCACCTCCAGATCAGTGAGGACATGACCTTAGATAGGAAAGCATGGATGTCGAGGATTATGGTAGAAGATTAGATTGTAGCCGAGAGTTATATGTTATACTGGCATTAGTATGATTCGTGTATTTGCTATTCCTATCTTATTGTGTGCTTAGTTTCCGCTCAGTTAGGTTATCTTTAGTTTTTGTGTCAATATCTGCTATTGTATTTTCATCTTGTTGTCTCTTGTTACAGATGTTTATAAAATGATTTCTCTTTAGCCGAGGGTTTACCGAAAACAGTCTCTCAATTTTGGTAGGGGTAAGGTCTGCATAAATCCCACATCCCACGCTCCCCAGACCGCAATTATAGAATTGCACTAAATTTGTTGTTGCTGGACACTTATTAAGAGATGGAGTTGGTATATCGAGAAGAGCGGTTGATCGAAAACAACAACCTTTCAAATAAAAAACGCTAAGATCATTTAACTAAAATAAGAATACTGCGGACCCGTTCAATTATTTAAATTTATAAAAGCTAGACAAATATGGATTCCAAAAGTCAAAATTTTGTATCCCTATTAAGAGGTTTATAGTTCTGTACTTTTTACCTGCACACCGAAGAGAATGATGGTGGAAAGGCCAATCCAGGAGTGAAAAGTATACATATCAGGAATTCCAGCTTCATGATGAAACTTGAAAACTGCATAGACACCAATAATACCAGCGACAAGAGCTATGGAATGAAGAATCATGTGATACAACTTGTGATTCTTGCTTGATGTCGGAACTATGGTATACGTCATTATAGCTGTTCCAGAATCCAAATCATTTTTAGTACATAACAAAATTGCATGTGAAATTCACAAATTTGGTTCTTTAGTACCAAACTGTACAATCAGTGTGGATGACTTTTAACCAATTGCATAAGTTAGATGACTTTAAATATAAATCAGGTAAGAAACCTTATTAATAGTTTAGTAGTTCAAAGGAAAAAAAAAATAAAAGAAAAAGGAAAAAACTTCCTTCTAACGTACATGAGAAAAGACTAATTTATTACTTACCTTCTCCAGCTATTAAGATAAAACCAATAACCATAAGCATTGGGTGAATCTGCAAGTATCAAATTGCCAAATAATCTGTAGCAAATAAAATTTGAAGATAAAAATGTATATGAAAAAAAAACAAGCATAAAACGAAGATTACATTGAAAATCTTGGCCTTATTGGTTGATCTAAAAGAAAGGCCTTCTCGGAAGTGTAGCAGCCAAACTAGTACCAGTGTTGTGATAGCTATGAACAATAAGTGTGCAAACAATGTCACTGGCACTGGAGACACTTGATAGCTTGAACGGCTCTTATTCGGCATTTTTCTTCAATGCTTTCTGGACACAAAAAGGAAAAGAAAAAGAAAATGAAGTAGTAATAGTAGTATGTAGTAGCTAGTCTTGATGGTGGTATAACTGAAAGAGTGTGAAAATGGTTGTTTGCTCAGTACCAAGATTTCTAAGGACATATATGTATACAAAATGGAACTTTTTCAAATATATGTTCTTTGTTTATTCTCCTTTTAGTTGCTCTTTTATGTACTATAAGAGAAACTGGGAAGACCGTTAAGCTAACTGGTTTGGGAGAGTTTTTGGGACGTTTGGAAGAACTTAAATGAAACTTTGCCCTTACGGAATGACAAAGTTTGTGGTTAATTATAAATAAGAAAGCATTGAATATGCAAACGTTTCGTAGGGGATTCGTTTATAAAAATGTCAAGATTTGTCCATATACTTAAGCTGAATATCTTATACTAACTTTTTTTAGCTTTAGTAACGTTAAAAGAGATAATAAACTGATACGTTTGGACAAATGGCGTAAACAAGAGATGTGTTTGTGAATCCTTTTATTTAAGTACAACAAATATGAAGTGATTGGGATTTAATAAGAAAAAGGGTCTAATTTTCAAAGATGGGACCGAATTACGGACCCTTGTTGGATATTTGATGTTACATGCTTCGCCAATTTTATGCCTGATGAGGTCATTATCAAAGAAGACTACATAGAACTGGATGGTTCTAGGTTGAAAATGCATGAAGCATCTGCCTTGCATCGAGCGATCAAAACGGACATTTGACAAATGACTATAATACGACGGAAGTTTATCCAAATTGTCACTTAGGGTGTGTTTGGTATGCAAGCAAAATATTTTCCGAAAATAAATCATTTTGGAAGTACTCTTGCCATCTCCATTTAATGTGAGCCTTTTTTACTAAGACCAAACCATCCTCGTTTTTTATGCACTTTACTTGGTCTAGATCGCGTGTCTGCCTCTCCCTCGCCTTGGCCATCCTATATAACTTCTTTTCTCCGCTTTTATCCGCTATCTACAACAACTATAGTAAAAGAATTAAATACTTAGCTAAAAAGTGACGGAGGTCCTCCAATAACATGATTTAACCGGTGAACGAGTAGGGTGGAAAAATCACTGACAAAGGAGTAGGGTGGATGGTGGAGGAAAAAAAATGAGGAGAGTTTGGGAGAACGAGATTAGAGATCCTCGTTCATAAAACTTGGGACGAAAATTTAGGATAATGTTTCAAATCTTTGTTTATTCGTACAATTTGTCTAAAATTTAAAAACAAAATCTTCAAATTCCCAAAAATCAGAATTTTTAGAAATTTTTTTCCACTCACAAAATTTCTACGTTTCTTCCAGTGAAATATATATCCAAACACAACTTCAAGTTCCAAAAGTATTTTTTTAACTCAATTTCAAAAACTCAAAATTTTCAAGTTTCAACCATATCATGTCCAAACACTAGCTAGATCTTTTGTTTCCGTATATCATTTAAAACTATCAAATTTCGTCGAAAATCACTTGATAAAAATAGTGTATCCACCTCGATATTTTCACCCCAAAAAGCTAATTATTTAGAAATGTTTGATGAATTTTGTTAAAAAATTAAAAAGAATATGTAGAAAAATAAAAATAAAAATCTTTGACAAATTCGGCTAAAAAGTATAATTATTTTTAATTTTGTTTGTTATTTTTATTTAATTCTTTGACGGATTCGCTTGAAAAAAAATTGGTCACAAAATTTAAATTAAATTAACTTTTTCATTAGGAAATAAATCCGTCGAAATTTCCACCCATAGAAAGTTTGTCGGAAAGTAATCAAGAGTTCGACAGACAATTAATTCATTGAAAAGTGCCATTTAAAAAATAGATTTTTTCTGGTAGTGTAAACAATTGCACCTGCAAGTACGAGATAGTTGAAACAATTGCACCTAACCTTCTGGCACTCACATTAGGGAGGTCGCATATAACTCCTAAAGGTTAAATAATAGCCTCTATGAGTGAAGGGTAGCTAATCAATAGTTCGCGCTCACACTTGAAGAGGTTGGCTACTGCACTCCCAAACTAAATATGATATTATTAGAAGTTGAACTTAATTAGATTGGGTCGAGGCAATACAAACAATAGCACAAAACAATTAATCAAATCAAGTCATACAATTTAATTTCTTTTCTGAACTCTAGGCTAAATAGATATGCATGTGTTTCTTTCTTACCTTTCTAATTTCAGTGAAATATAACTAGTAATCGAAAACAGTTGGTGTGATACTATTTGTTGGGCTAAAACAGTTTATAATACTCTTTAACATGGTGTGATACTGTTCATTTTAGGTCAAGCTCGCTTGGTTTTTCGAAAGAGTTATTTACATTTATATATAAAATTGCACACTTTATTATATAAACTTAGTAATATTTTTGATATTACATTGTATAGCAATATATTTTTTATACACAGGTTGCTACAAACAACTAAAAAAGAAAATTCTAGCCTGCACCTTACATCCCCCTGCCGCTAGATTGCAGAAACAGTCAGACATAGTACAAAAATAATGTAGAAATAATGTAGAAACAGGGTATAAACAGGCAGAAACAATGCAGAGAATTTTGTAGAAATTATAACAAAAATTTATGCAGAAACAGTGCAGAAATAATACAAAAACAATGTAGAGATATTGTAGAAGTGCTGAAATAGTGCAGAAAAAATGTTGAAACAGTGGCAGAAAGTACAATTAGATACAGTGTAAAAATAGTGAAGATACAGTGAGATATAATAAAATAAAAATATAAAATAAAAATCAGATCTGACAGGAAAATACTAGATCGGAACGGAAACATAAGATATAGCAAAAAACACCAAAATTTAGTAAAAAACACCATATTTGAACGAAAAAATATCAAATAATGGGTAATCTGGTATGGGAGGTGATAGAGGAAGGTGAGAGGACACAACATATGTAAAAACTTACCCAAAAAGTGACATGGTGACCGGAGTTAGGTGTTAGCCGAAACTTTGAAGCTAGATCTACGCCGATTCCACGAGAATTTGAGTAAAATAATAGTTAAATTGGAAAGAGGGAGTAGAGAGGAATTCAAAAATATATCTGTTTTGTTTTCTGGTGGCGGTCCGCTCCGGCGACACATAATTTTTGGCGTGGGAGGAGGAGCAGTAGTGTGAGAGAGAGAGAGAAGAGGGGAAGAAAAAAATTGGAGAAGGAGGCTAAGGTTTTATTATGTTAGGGTCTATATACTTTTGTTATATTTTGTAATTAAGTCTCTCTTTCCTTTATCTTGTGCAATTGTACCAAAATATTGTCTATATTTTGTAAAAGATGTCCCTAATTTGTACTTTTGTGTAATTTTTTCTTTTCGAAATGTCTCATTCTATTAAGAGATCCCTATACGGCTATACCTTATATGTAGGCTCCCAAATTTTTTAGCAAACAATGTGGGACTTGGTTTTCACTCCCAACAATCTCCCCCTCAAACTAATAAGTTCCACATGGTCCATCGCTGCTTGATTTATCTGGTGATATATTGTGAGCCACCTACATCAACCGAGTATTTTCAGTGTGCGTCTTTAAAGCAACATGAAAAGGTAGCAAACCGGCCGGTAGAGTGGCAAAGGCAAATAACCATGCCCCGCAACAGTTTGGGGAAAAGGCAACCAGTAACCCGGCCCGCAACGAAAAAAGGCTATGTCGGGCCCCACACAATCACTCAGTTGCATACTCGTCTCACTGAACTGTTAATCCGGCTGATAGACTGGCAAAGACAAATAACCAAGCCCCTAACAGTTTGGGGTAAAGGCAACCAGTAACCCGGCCCGTAATGGAAAAAGGCTAAGTCGGGCCTCATACAATCACTCCGTTGCATACTCGTCTCGCTGAACTGTTGATTCTAATACCAGTTGTAGGACTAAAATAACCCAAGATACTTTTAATATGGTGTGATACAGTCCGTTTTTGGCTAAGACCACACGATTTTCCTAAAATGCCTCACACCATTATAAGACATTCATACACCTTATATGTAGGCTCTCAAACTTTCAGTTACGGATGTGGGACTGGGGTCGCACGCAACACCGTCAAACTACCGTTGTGTATTTAGAACGTAGAAAGCAAGAATTTAATTTATTCATCTCCCTATACGATGGACTTCAAGATTAAAGTCTCACTTGGCTCGCAACACTTACCATTAAATTTAAATTTCCTACTGATAATATGTTGAGACCTAATAATTCAAAGTAAGACTTATAAAAATTTAAGGATTGTTTCATTGAAAAATATTTAAGACTTTTTTTTTTCTATATAAGAATAAAAACCGTGGTCCTTGGAAATGTTGTGAGTGTCGTTAAGGCCGGAGCCATTCCTATAGCGATGACAAAGATGCTATGAACTACTGCATTTCTCTATATTTTTCGGGAATGGAGTTATTGAATTGAGTAAAAATTGTCAAAAAAATCTTGAAGAATTTGTCATGAGAGAGGATTGGAGAAACAAAAGTATAATGTTTAAAGTGGAGTAACGGTAAAGTAAGTGCAAGAATTTGTCATGTTACGATACATTGTTATCTCTTTAATTTAAATCAGTTTTTTTTATTCGTTAATTGTTCTTTCCTACTGTAGCCTCTTAAATAAATTAATACTTAAAAGCAGACTCTTTGTGATATTTCAAGAAAATGAAGGGGTGCGTGTAATTAAAAAATAATAAGATATGATACGAATTATAAAAGAGAAAACATTTTAGAGGGGTGCAGATTGCAAAGAAGGCAAAAAAGAAAAAGAAAACCTGCAATTTGATACCTCTATCGCTTAAGTATTTGGTAAAAGAGCACTTCAAATATAATGCTGTCATGATGATGCATTACTGTCTTAAGCATTCGATAACAGAAAGGCTCGTAATTGATTGAAGACAAATAAGTATGGGACAAAATTTAGATGAAATGTGGTACGCTTTAACCCAAGATTTTTTGTTTTGGTTAACTTTTGTTTATAATAGTTAATAACTTTGGTTAATTTAATACTTGCAAATACTTATTTGAAGGCCACTTGGACTTCCATTTCTATTGCTATCTAGCGATGTAAAGCTTGACAAGTGACAATTATTTGATATTATATCATATGTTTTGGCTTTATTTACCATCAGCAGTTTTTTTCGAGCTTTATCTCGTTTGGTGCTACGTGTGCAATGAGACATAAACAACTGTGTTTTGTATTTAGTTGATTTCACAAAAGATACAATTCAATAATGTTATCACCGGTTTGAATGAATATATTATTTACCGGTATGGCAATCTTTATGATGTATTTCGGTACACGAAGATCCAAGGTGAAAAGCACTAGTTATCCTGGAATAGTGTGATGATATAGTCGGTGATTTTTTGATTATGCTATCATGTCTATATGATTGGTCCATTTGATTTTGCTCCCTTGAGAATATGTTTGGATGCGCTGGTTATGTTCATATATGGATATGATTGGTGACACATTTGATTATGCTCCCATAAGGTTATGATACTAAAAGAGATCATCAGGAACAGATTTATATCGATCCTAGTGTTGTCATCCGACAACGCTGGGTCAAAAGTTTTTGCTAACATATAATAAATGACACCACCGATAGCAGTAGGGGTTGCTAGCTCAATTGGTAAAGCGCTGCACTGTTAACTAGGGATGTCAATGGTTTTTAAAAACCGACATAATCGACCGAACCGAATTTTAGGCTCTTTAAAATAAAATTATAGGTTCTTATGCAAATTCATAACCGTACCGATTATTAGGTTAGATTTTTTATTTTATAAAAAGAAACCGAAAAAATACCGAACCGAACCGAATGAATTTATATGCGTAAAATATAAGTTATATATGAAACATATATGTATAACTATATATAATTTAATTAATTCTAAAATCAACAAAGTACATATTTTTTAACAGTTAATCCTTAAGGTGAAATTAATAATGCTAAGCATCCCAACCTACTTAATTCTATTAATACTACTACTAAAAGCTGAAACTAGCATGTTTCAATAGTGTATTGCATTCGCCATTTTAAACTATAAATTCCTTAAAATCTAGTTCCTGCTGTAGTGTCAAAATTTATTGTAGAATGTCTTTGCGGACCATTTTTTCATTCGTCTTGTAAATTTTATCCAAGGATGAAGGTTTAATCTCTTTATGTAGACTTATGTTTATTTTGAACTTTGATTTAGTAGAACAATACATCATAATCAAATACCTTATTAAAAAATTAAATGAACATGAGTTTAACAGTCGAAATAATGTAAATAATTGTCTAACTTTTTGTTTATTTATTCTTACTCACTATTTCATAATGTTATCTAGAGAGTATGTATTGTAAAGTGTTTCACTGTCGTATATTGTAATGAATCATTTTAAGCACACTTCGCTAAATATTCAAATGATTGTGATATCACTGTTATCTCTAATATCGTTTAGTACTCTACTAAGATGATATTTATATTTAATTTAATCACTAGAATCATATGAATTTTGCAATGAAAACAATACTTATTTTTCAGTTGTTGTTTTGTACGTAAAAAATGGCACAGTATTTTTTTTAAAAAAAAAAACCGAAAATTAACCGAACTGTACCGAAACCGAAGAGAAACTGATATGATTGGGACGGTTTCGAAAATCTAAATTTTGGTTATACATTCTTGAATAACCGAAAAATTGGTATGGTGCAAAATTTTTGAAATAACCGACCGAACCATTGACACCCCTACTGTTAACTTTGATGTTTGGATTTTTGTGTGGAAAAAAGTAAGTCACTTATAATTATGGGGCACGAGACAAGTTGATGAGGATCAGACTTACCCTGCAAGTCAATTGGTGCTAAGGATATACGTCCGCTCCACAAATCATGGTCGTTCATCAGACACAGAGTTAATATCGAGGGGCACATATCTAGCCGCCTTGTAAATTTTAGTCTCCTAATTAGGTTATACCTCGTTTGACCGCATCATGTAATGAGCCAAAGGCAATAGAATTAGTATTTTGAAAAAATTACATAAAAGTACAAATTGGAGATCTTTTTAACAAAATATAGAGAGATTTGATCAGGTACAATTACACAATATAGAGGAAAGGGGAATTTAATTACAAAACATAGCAAAAGAGAAAAAATCCTAGCTTACTTCTCTCACTTCTTCCTTCCCCTATTCTGCAACTTTTGGCGTTGCCATTGCCGGCACCAGCCACTTCCTTTAACACCGGTGTCCGCTTTCCTTCCTCCGGTGTTTCATTCCTCCGGTGCCGATTAGTGTATAATAGCGCTAGAGTTATCAAAAACATTTTATACATATATACATGCCACTTTTGATAAGGTTTATTGGGCCTGGACCACTCGTGCAAACAGAAACAGCTTAATCTCAGCGAAACAAACCAGATTTTAGTACTTTTCACAAATAGCCCCGATTTAAATTAGAATTCCAGTCTGATCATCATAAAACATGTTTTCAAGTAATCGAAACCTATGAGACACATTATAGGCAGTAGCATTATCGTTTAAGAAGCGTGCAGGTTTTAAAGGTGTGATACAGCTTGTCATAGCACTCAGTTTTCGAAAAGGAGAAGCTGTAGACATGGATGATGCAGCACATAAGGAAGTAAGGGAGGAAGAGAGGCTCTTGTGTAGCCAATGCACACAGTCTAGCAACTGTGTGCCCTGTTTTAAGCAAATACACACAGGAAACCTACTGAATATACACAATTGGGCAGTTTCTAAGGGAGTATAGCTCATCAGGCAAGGAGTAGGCTATTCTAAGCATAATCTGGTCTCCTAGAGTTTCACCTAAGTAGGAATTGCACAATGCAGCTGCTGAACCTGATCAAGAACTTAAATTTAGGACTCAAAGCCAGTATTGGCATGGCCTGAATCCCACAAACAAGCAAAACCTCTCACAGGGGTCTGTGTAATATCCCAAACTTGTGATAGAACTTTTGGTATCCCTTGAGGATATCCTCACAACTCCTGCATAAAGGGATTAGTACAAAAGGAAAAGGGAAAGCCCTGAACAGGCACTGATAAGAGTAGTATGCAACCTCTCCACAAGTATACACAGAGCATCAAAGATGATTTCATAAACAGTTTTAAGCAAGGACAAACAAAGATGAAAGACAGGTTTTTAAACTAAAAGGTAACATAGAGTCAAGAGAAAAGGAAAGAGATACATTCTGTGGTGTTAAAACAAGTAAACAGAGCTATCAGTGATGTTTAACACCTGCAGATATCCAATCCAAGAAGCAAATAATAGCAAGAGCCTTCTAATGATTTTGAAAAGCAAACAGGAAAGAGTAGAGGGTATGCTGGATGTTTCTGTGTATGAATAACATTGCAGAGCTCAGTGTGTGAGTGTAATAAGTATGCTGCGTGTTGATACCAGAGAACTCTCTCTGCCTTGGCTAATAGAGCCTGTTTATATAGGTGAGGGGAAGTAGGGGTTCAAACTCAAACGCAGGACACAAAAGGCAAAGGATTATGTCTTCTCATAATTAAAGGGATCCACTTAGGTGGACTTTCCAAGTATAGCTCAATCAGACCCTAAACTTAAGGCAAATCAAACATTTTAACAAATATAATTCCTCCCTTTGGTCAGTAATACATCCAGATTCAAGCATAAGTGTGTAAGATTGTTCTAGACTCGTTTAGGCTTGAAAATCCCTTAATTACCCTAACAAGTTTCCATCAAAAATTCTAATTCATACTATTCAATTTGCTAAACAGATTTCCATTAACAATTTCAATAACAGATTTAATTTCAAACAAACCTAAATCCTTCTAGTAGGTCAGCACCCAGATTCTGAATTTAACCATGAGAATTATGCACTTTGACAGAATAAGGGGCTGAATACATTGTAACAAACAAAAAAGAACATAGACGACTCATGAATTGCCCTTGATTTTATACTCAGGAATCAACAGAGATGGGTTAAAGCATAAACGACGAGTATATGTCATTCAGGCATGTGAGGATTCAAGAAAACATTTTAACTTAAACAAATGCATTAATAAGAATAACAATCCCGTGAATTTTAACTGGTTAATTAGCAAATAGCACATAACATGTTGGTACACAGAAAATATAGGCAAGTATAGGCATGAATCCACATAAATCTAAAATGTCAAAAGAAGAAGGAAGATTACCCGTTTAGGTTTGGAATCGGGTTCAAATTGACCCAACTCCGGTCATGCGTAGGGGTTTTCCCTTTCCCTACGATGGTGTTGTGTAATTTTAGCAAAACAATCACCGGCGTACCTTTTTCGATGACAGAAATCCCCGTCGACGAGAGGTCAAATTTGACCTCCGTCGAAACACCCAAATAGCACCAAGGTTTTGCAGCGGACATTACAAGGATCATGGCGATGTCATTTTCCCTAATTTTTGCTAGCTAATTTGGCTGGAAAGGACATCGGCAGTGATGGCGATTTGGATCGCCAAGAGAGGAGAGAGAGAGAGTCAGGGCTGAGGGATGTGGGGGAAATGGGAATTATTTTAGGGTTTTGGGGGTGTAAAGTGATAGAAATGGAAACTTGAATCCTGGCCGATGGATTAGTGTCGTGGACGGCCAAGATCAAGCCACGTAGGTAGGTGACGTGTAAAAAACGGCTGATGTGTGTATGTGACGTGTATATATGTGTATTTGTGTATATATACTGTATATTTGGTGTATACATCGGTATAAATAGGTATAAAAATAGTGCAAAATGGACTAAAAAAATATAGGAAAATTAGAGAATTAGTTTTAAAATGTTAGGAAGGCTAAAATGTACAAAAATTATAATTTTGAGGCTTAAAATAATTTTGGATAATTTTGTAAAAATAGGATTAATTGTAGGAAATGTAAAAACAGCTATGGTTTGAGACGATGCTTTGAAAATGTCCTTGAAAGGAATGGACAAGGCAAGAGTGAATACACGATTGTGTGCAAAATTTCAAGAACTGTTGATTTTATAAGTAGGAGAGACAAAATTGGGTGTCAACAGTGGCATTTGCATAAAATTCCCTTGCAATTGAAGAGTTTGCCCTGTCAGGTTCATCGGCAAAACAACTTCATCCACTAGTTTCAAGCCTTTGGAAGAATTCGAGGAGAACCTCTTTCAGTATTTCTATGTAGATCCCTCTTTCCTTCAAGAATTTCTTATCAAGATTCCTTAGGTATTTTTAATAGCATGATGCAGACAAGAATATTGCGGAGTCATAGTCCTCCTCTCCCATTTCCGTTGTGTCATGTTGGTTTTCTTTCTCAGCAATTACAATAGAAAGAGTACCTACAAAAATCACAGTCTGTCAAAACACAATTTTGGCACTCAATACATGCATTAGCAAAGCTCATGGACCAAAGAAAGAAGGCAAAAATTCCCAGCAGTGGGCTGTGTAAACTGACTGTTTCTGTCTGGAATTTAAAGTTGCGCGATTGCGCTGAACTATCTAAAAACCTTTTACGCGATTGCAACTCGTCAGACGTGATTGCGAAGAAGAGCGGACGATAGTTCAGCGCGTTCGCGCAAGGATGAAAACGATTGTGGGGGTCATCTTCTCCATGAAGAAACTGCCCCCATCAGTCCCAATGACAAAACATCTACACTTTTACAACATGAATTTCAGTACATACCCATAATTTAACAAGAACACATGAATTTTTGCTTCCTATTTCCCAAAATTAACACTAGGGTTTGTTCAATTTAGCATTATTCAACTTAAAAACCTAACCCACTTTCTTCCACACATAAATCAACAAAAAGGGTACATCAGACTTCCCCTATGTTCCATTAAAGCCTAAAGTTTTCAATTCTTACAACCAACAAGTAGTAGAGAAAAAGAATTCTTACACAATACCTTCTAAAAATTTAATGGAATATGAAGAACATACCTTGAGAGAGGAGATGTAATGCTTGAGATGAGAGTAAAAAAATGGAGTGAATCAATTTGAGATGCTAAAATGGGGGAGGGGAATTTGAGAAGAAGGTGTTTTGAAATGTGTTGTAATGTTTGGCTCTTCACTGCCTTTTTGTTTCTGACAGTCGCGACTCTGCACTATCGCGTGAAATCTGGCGCTATCGCGCTGTGTTACTAAGATAAGCGTGATTGTGTCACGACAGACGCGATCGCGAAGGCTAACCTCAGAACACAATGCGATTGGGCACTCTGCAGACGCGATCGTAGAGAACATCGCCCTTTATGGGCGTTGAAAGTCCAGAGAGCTGTGATATTCACACTTAGCTAAATTTTTCACCCTTTCTCAAAGGGTGGCCGCCCAAACAAAGGGCTAGGGCGCTTTGACCTCTGACTCAATTTTGACTAAAAAAGGCGGTCGACGCTGCAAGGGCATCCGAAAAGGGCGCCCAAAGTCCAGAGAGGTCCATTTTCGACACTTAAAATTTTTGTTACACTTCACCACAAAGGGCCGGTTTCCCAACAAAAGGATGGTCGCCCTTGCTCACACTGGTGCATTCGTGCACTGGCTCGCGCGTTCGCATAAGGTAAAGCTGACCACATGCGATCGCGCTGAAGATTTTTAGCTCCAGCTTTAATTTCTTCAAGATTTTCCTTGGACTATGCAGTCCTCATGTTGCATCTGTTCACAAGCAACTCAAAACTGGTGGAACCGTGAGAGATGATCAAAAACAATAAATCAAAACTAATCTACCCTACATGCAATTAAAATTAACAAGAATTTAAAAGAATTCGGGTTGCCTCCCCACAAGCGCTTCATTTAACGTCTTGGCTAGATGGCCCATCATGCTTTTCTCTCCACTTGGTGAAGATGAATTTCCTTCCCAACATGGTATCAATTTTGCCACGACCCAACCTAAGGCCGCGACGGATGACCAACACTAAGTGTCGATCATCACTAATCCTGCTGATAATCTGCTAACCATGAATATAACTGATAAACGAAATAAGCATTAACCTAACTGATGAGAATTATGCAATGCAAAAAGCTGACAAGGCTAACATAAGCTGACATACATAACATACTGACTGAACCACACAGGGACATATCTACAGGCCTCTAAGAGTAATGAACTGAATATACAAAGGACGGGACAAGGCCCCGACATACCCAAGCTGGCTGACTGTACACATACCCAAAGATAAGTAACTCCGGGAGTAAGCAGAGTGACTCCAATAGCTGATAGATGGCCTACTAATATGGTCCAAGCGTTGATCTATCTGCACCTGCGCGGCATGAAACGCAGCGCCCCAGAAAAGGGCGTGAGTACGATATGTACCAAGTATGTAAGGCATGAACATATAATATATCATAGCTGAATGAAACTGTAAAGCTGGAATATAGATATGTAAATATGAGCTGGAGCATAGCAATATAGCTGGAAATCTGAAGAACGTACTAAACATGATCTGAATATAAACTGAAGTCTAGCTGAATCTGAAACTAAAGACTGAGCTGAACTATACTGATAAATAACTGTAATATGACTGATAGCTGGTTACTAGAAACTGGAACTGAAAACTGTCAACTGATACTGACGCTAAGAACTGGTGGCTGATAACTGAGAACTGATAACTGGTACTGAGCTAAAACTGAACTGTTATCTGAACTGGTACCTGTCTGGTGTTATGGGCTATATCCCCCCAAATCAGGTAACTGAACATCTGAACTAGTACCTGTCTGGCGTTATGGGCTGTATCCCCCCAAATCAGGTAACTGAAAAATTGAACTAGCCTCATGTATAATCATGCAGTGCATAATGTGGCTATATACGCGTATATAACAAACCTGGTGGGTTTTATGGGCTATATTCCCCCCAGCCAGTAATATCTAGTCTCTCTGGTCAGAGTGTGTGAATGACACCCGGTCACACTAGGTGATTCAACTCCCGCCTGAACCAGAGGGGCTGTATCCCCCAGACGGGTAGTATCACACGCGACCGGACTGTGTGTCCAATGTCCAGCCTCTATGGGGGACTCCAAATCACATATAACATGATCACAATATAAGCATAAGCATGTATGAGGCATAACACATGTGGCAACAATATATATGGACTCAAAGGAATGATAAGAAAACTCTGGATGGAATTGTAGACACAACCTGAAACTTAGAATTTGTCTAACTCTTTGATTTTTATAAAAATTTTGGCAGAGTTTCCTCTGAAACTGGATGATCCGGAAAAACAGAACCAGCACTATACTATACACGGGAATGGATACCCGGATAAACTAATAACATAAACATGTTAAACGGATAACAAGATGAGACAACTGGATGACATAACAAATCCGCAGATAAATGTCTGGACAGCACCACTGTCCGGACTTTCAACTAAATTTTCAGAGTGTATGTCAAAGATATAGACTTCATGGTCTTCATGAAAGTTTTAGATATATGTCTTTGGATTCTGGAGATTCTTAAAGCATCTAAATATCAATTTTTTACAAGGAGTTATGATCAATATACTAACAACTGTCCAAAGGTCAAAACAATTTTCCAGATTTTTGAAACGTTTTGTCTTGCTGATTTGGACGTCTTTCACCTTGGATTTTAGTACCAAATTAAGTATATACAAGTTTTCCTTGGTACCATACAAGTTTCTCAGAAGAAATACTAAGTTTAGAACTAAGAAAAGCTTTAAAAGCTAAAAGATACATGCCTTGCCAAAAGAAAGGTTTAGTCTTACATACCTTTGATGTTTCTAGCTTCTAAACTTCGTTTCCTTTGAATTCAACACCTTCTAAAGCTTAAACAAGCTATAAAATAGAATTTAGGTACTTTACTTAGCTATGAAGTAATTCTAAAACTCAATCTATAGACGAAATTGAAGGTAGCATAATGTTACCCTAATCGCGTAGAGCGTTTTGACGCAATCCGTCTTCCGTTTCGTGTCAAAATTGATGTTCTTTCTTCAAAATCATAAAAAATTGATTCAAACTGAAGAAAGCTCTGTTTATTTCGTGGGTTTACTGGAAAATGTCGAAAGAGAGAGAATTATTTCTCTTTTATAATAAAAATATTTCATTTCTAGCCCTCTTTTGCGTTTATGTTCCTTTTTCTGGTTTGAATTCTGACTCTCATATCTTTTTATCTATAAGTTATATGAGCAAACCGTTAAAAGTGTTGGAAACTACACTCCAAGACCTTCAATTTGGTATATGATATGTCCCCAAAAGACCTCGTATAACACACAGAATTAATTGCTGAAAAAGCTTCGTTACAAGGCAATTTCTTAGTCGGTTTTTCCGCAACTTAAATCCGTTTTTTTCGAAACTTTATATTCAATATATAAACATCATATATGGTCATATTATGACTTTAAACTCACTTAAATCATTCTTAACATGCCATTAGAATGATATACGTCACTTTAGACATACGGGGTGTAATAATCTTCCCCCGTTAGGAACATTCGTCCTCGAATGTTAAATGAAGTATGTGGAAGCATTAAACAAATATCTGTTACATACTGAAGTAATGAAGAGTTGTGGACATTTGGCTCTCATGTCATTTTTCAGCTTCCCAAGTTATTTCTTCTACATTATTGCTTCGCCATAACACCTAAACTGAAAGAATGTCTTTCTTCCTTAGTCGACGAATCTGGCTATCAAATATTGCAACTGGCACCTCTTCATAAGTTAATTGCTCTATGATCTGTATATCATCTACTGGTACAACTCTAGAATGATCTCCAACACATTTTCTGAGCATAGAAACATGGAATACTGGATGTGCCTCCTGAAGGTCTGCTGGAAGGTCTAACTCGTAGGCTACACGCCCAACTCGCCTGATAACCTGATATGGACCAATAAATCTAGGGCTAAGCTTCCTTTTTTTTTTTCCAAATCTCATAACGCCTTTCATAGGTGATACTTTCAGGAATACCCAATTGCCAATCTGAAATTCTAAATCTCGACGTCGGTTATCTGTGTAGGACTTCTGTCTGCTCTAAGCTGCTAATAATCCTTCCCTGATCAACTTGACTTTATCAACTGCCTGTAGGATTAAATCTGGACCTATCAATAGAGACTTGCCAACCTTGAACCATCATATGGGAGACCTGCATTTGCGCCCATACAAGGCTTCATATGGCGCCATCTGTATGCTAGAATGATAGCTATTATTATATGCAAAGTCTATCAACGATAGATGTTCACTCCAGCTACCTTCAAAATCTAACACACAAGCTCTAAGCATATCTTCTCACGTCTGAATGGTCTGCTCAGCCTGTCCATCTGTCTGGGGATGAAATGTGGTACTCAGATTCACCTGTGTCCCTTAACCTGTCTGGAACGATCGCTAGAAATTAGCTGTAACTGGTGCGCCCCTGTCTGAAATAATAGATACTGCGATACCATGTAGGTGCACTATCTCTCTGATATAAAGTCTGGCATAATCCTCTGTTGTATATGTAGTTCTAACAGGCAAGAAATGAGCTGATTTAATAAGCCTGTCAACTATAACCCAAATAGAATCATACCTGCTCTGCGTACGGGGCAAGCCTGTAATGAAGTCCATATTTACTGTTTCCCATTTCCATAATGAAATCTCTATTTCCTATAATAAGCCACTAGGTTTTTTTATGCTCGACTTTAACCTGCTTGCAATTAGGACATTGAGCCACAAATTCTGCTATATCACGCTTCATTCCGTCCCAACAATAAATCTGCTTAAGGTAATGTTACATCTTAGTCAAACCTGGGTGAACAGTGTACCTGGATTAATGTGCATCTGTTATAATCTGTCCACATAAATATGCCACATCAGGAATACAAAGTCTATCTTTATATAAGAATCCCGGTCACTAGTAATCTATATAGAAATTTTGTTTTTCTTCTGGCTATCTGCCTGTATTGAACTAGAACTGGATCCTCATACTGGCGCTGCTTTACTTATGTCACTAGGCAAGATGTGGATGCGTTCTGAACTGTAACTCCTGCGTCCTCTGAATCAATTAATCTGACTCCCATGTTGGCTAACTGGTGGAGTGCATGAGCTAACTCTATCTTTTGTGGCTGTAAGTAAGATAAACTACACATGGACTTATGACTAAGAGCATCAACTACAACATTCGCTTTACCTGGATGATAAAGAATTTCCATGTCATAGTCCTTTAGCAACTCTAGCCATCACCTTTGTCGCAGGTTTAGCTCATTCTAATTAAATATGTACTAGAGGCTCTTGTGATCTGTATATATATCAACATGAACACGGTACAAATAACGTCTCCAAATCTTCAATGCATGAATAACTGCTGCAAGCTCCAGATCATGGGTAGGGTAGTTCTTCTCGTGTTTTTTTCAGCTGCCTGGAAGCATAGGCAATTACTCTTCTGTGCTGCATCAAACACAACCAAGACCAATTCGAGAAGCATCACAGTAAATGACATAGCCCTGAGATCCTTCTGGAAGTGTAAGTACTGGAGCTGTTATCAACTTGTTCTTTAGTTCTTGGAAGCTATGCTTGCAAGAATAAGACCACTCAAATTTAGCAATTTTCTGTATCAATTTGGTCATTGGAGCTGCAATGGAGGAAAAACCCTCTACGAAATTTCTGTAATAACCTACCAAAACCAGAATACTACGTACTTCAATTGGCGTCGTAGGTCTGGGCCAATTCTTCACAGCCTCGATCTTCTGGTCATCTACTTTAATTCCTTCTGCTGAAACTCTATGGCCAAGAAATGCCACTGAATCTAACCAGAATTCATACCTTGAGAACTTAGCATATAATTGCTGGTCCCGAAGAGTACCCAATGCTATTTGTAGATGCTCTGATTCAGACTTTGAATATAAGAGAATATCATCAATAAATACAATCAGAAATAAATCCAAGTAATGCCTGAATACGCTGTTCATCAGATCCATAAATACTGCAGGGGTATTAGTGAGTCCAAACGACACCACTAAAAACTCATAATGGCCATACCTAGTCCTGAATGCAGTCTTAAGTATATCGGATTCTCTGACTCTAACCTGATGGTAGCTTGATCGCAAATCTATCTTAGAAAAATACTTGGCACCCTGAAGCTGGTCGAACAAGTCATCAATCTTGGGCAGAGGGTATTTATTCCATATTATGACATTACTTAGCTATCTGTAATCTATGCACATGCGTAGAGAGCCATCTTTCTTTTTCACAAATAATACTGAGGCTCCCCACGGGGAAATGCTGGATCTGATGAGGCCTTTATCTAAAAAATCCTCAGTTGCTCTTTAAGTTCTTTATGTTATGCAGGTGCCATCCTCAAGAACATGCCCCTGATGACGTGCTGGTGCTGAGCAAGCAACTGCTGATCTAGCTGGCTGGGCTGTACAACTACCACCCGTAGTCGGGCAACCTCTTATAAAATGGCTTGCCTTTTGACAGATACAACGAGTATCAACTCCTAACTTACATGGTCTCAAGTGGCGTCTACCACAATCTGGACATCTGGGATATGTCTGACCGGCCTATACAAAAGTACCACGACGCTTAAATCCTGAAGTTTGTGATGCGTGACTAGATCTGGACTGAGGAAGTCTATCAGATCTCAGGTCACGGGACTCTTAAGGTATACTAGCTGGTGTCTGTCTAACACTCTGCTGCCTACTCACTCGAGATGTCTCTTTAAATGAACAAGACAATCTTCCCCTCTTATGTACCCTCTATCTCTATCAGATCTCTGTTTCTGCTTATTCTCCTCAAGTGATAAAGAAAACGCCTGAATGCGTAATAGAATAACTGGCTGCATAGCAACGATCATACACTCATCCACCAGGCGTGGACCTAGTCACACTACATACCTGTGAATTCTATCCTCCATACTGGATACCACAGTAGGGTTAAACCTTGCTAAGAAATTAAAGCAATAATTATACTCTTCTGCACTCAAACTTCCCTGTCTCAAGGTCAGAAACTGATTAGCACGGGCTCCCTATGTCTCTATAGGCATATACTGATAAAGGAAGGCATCTGAGAATTCCTTCCAAGTCGTGGGAGTAGCATCAGGCCGTCTAGATAGCTCCCATGTCTGATATCACCCTGCTGCTCGGTTATGCAATCTGAATGCAGCCAACTCTACTAACTCTGTGTCTGCCACGTGCATAACCCTCAACACACTGGCTATCCTCACTAGAAAATCCTGAGGGTCCTCTCCTGTACGGGATCCGGTAAAGACTGTAGGCTCTAGCCTGATAAAATAATTGATCCTGGATCCAACATCTCCCTGGGCATCTGGACTGTGTTGTCTAGTCTGAGCAACTACAACACTGGTCAATAATCTGATGGCATCCCTCATTTTTTGGCCCTGACTGTTGGGTAGAGGAGCTGGACGTACAGTAGCTGCGGTACCTCTAATATTGCCCTGAACTGAAGGGATCTGTGAGGCCTCAGATGGAGCCTCAAGTCTGGACTCATCACTCTCATCCACCTCAGGTGGCACTCTACTAGTACCCTGGCCGGCAATATCCTTGCCCTTCTGGGCAGCTGTTAGCTTCTTCGGCGGCATCAATTTGCTGAAAACACTATTGTTAGAGGGCTGAATTCTATAATCATGGCTCTATCGCACGATCTAGAGAAGAAAGAAATACAAATGTCCTGAAGTGCCTTGTAGCCTCATGTTCAAAAGTATGGCGCGCAACATACTCCTGAACAAGACTCTACTAGACACGGCCTGTAGACACCCTAGGACTGAACTGCTCTGATACCACTTCTGTCACGACCCAACCTAGGGCCGCGACGGATGACCAACACTAACTGTCGATCATCACTAATCCTGCTGATAATCTGCTAACCATGAATATAACTGATAAACGAAATAAGCATAAACCTAACTGATGAGAATTATGCAATGCAAAAAGCTGACAAGGCTAACATAAGCTGACATACATAACATACTGACTGAACCACACAGGGACATATCTACAGGCCTCTAAGAGTAATGAACTGAATATACAAAGGACGGGACAAGGCCCCGACATACCCAAGCTGGCTGACTGTACACGTACCCAAAGATAAGTAACTCCGGGAGTAAGCGGAGTGACTCCAATAGCTGATAGATGGCCTACTAATATGGTCCAAGCGTTGATCTATCTGCACCTGCGCGGCATGAAATGCAGCGCCCCAGAAAAGGGCGTGAGTACGATATGTACCAAGTATGTAAGGCATGAACATATAATATATCATAGCTGAATGAAACTGTAAAGCTGGAATATAGATATGTAAATATGAGCTGGAGCATAGCAATATAGTTGGAAATCTGAAGAACGTACTAAACATGATCTGAATATAAACTGAAGTCTAGCTGAATCTGAAACTAAAGACTGAGCTGAACTATACTGATAAATAACTGTAATATGACTGATAGCTGGTTACTAGAAACTGGAACTGAAAACTGTCAACTGATACTGACGCTAAGAACTGGTGGCTGATAACTGAGAACTGATAACTGGTACTAAGCTAAAACTGAACTGTTATCTGAACTGGTACCTGTCTGGTGTTATGGGCTATATCCCCCCAAATCAGGTAACTGAACATCTGAACTAGTACCTGTCTGGCGTTATGGGCTGTATCCCCCCAAATCAGGTAACTGAAAAACTGAACTAGCCTCATGTATAATCATGCAGTGCATAATGTGGCTATATACGCGTATATAACAAACCTGGTGGGTGTTATGGGCTATATCCCCCCAAGCCAGTAATATCTAGTCTCTCTGGTCAGAGTGTGTGAATGACACCCGGTCACACTAGGTGTTTCAACTCCCGCCTGAACCAGAGGGGCTGTATCCCCCAGACGGGTAGTATCACACGCGACCGGACTGTGTGTCCAATGTCCAACCTCTATGGGGGGACTCCAAATCACACATAACATGATCACAATATAAGCATAAGCATGTATGAGGCATAACACATGTGGCAACAATATATATGGACTCAAAGGAATGATAAGAAAACTCTGGATGGAATTTTAGACACAACCTGAAATTAGAATTTGTCTAACTCTTTGATTTTTATAAAAATTTTGGCAGAGTTTCCTCTGAAACTGGATGATCCGCAAAAACAGAACCAGCACTATACTATACACGGGAATGGATACCAGGATAAACTAATAACATAAACATGTTAAACGGATAACAAGATGAGACAACTGGATGACATAACAAATCCGCAGATAAATGTCTGGACAGCACCACTGTCCGGACTTTCAACCAAATTTTCAGAGTGTATATCAAAGATATAGACTTCATGGTCTCATGAAAGTTTTAGATATATGTCTTTGGATTCTGGAGATTCTTAAAGCATCTAAATATCAATTTTGTACAAGGAGTTATGATCAATATACTAACAACTATCCAAAGGTCAAAACAATTTTCCAGATTTTTGAAACGTTTTGTCTTGCTGATTTGGACGTCTTTCACCTTGGATTTTAGTACCAAATTAAGTATATACAAGATTTCCTTGGTACCATACAAGTTTCTCAGAAGAAATACTAAGTTTAGAACTAAGAAAAGCTTCAAAAGCTAAAAGATACATGCCTTGCCAAAAGAAAGGTTTAGTCTTACATACCTTTGATGTTTCTAGCTTCTAAACTTCCGTTCCTTTGAATTCCACACCTTCTAAAGCTTAAACAAGCTATAAAATAGAATTTAGGTACTTTACTTAGCTATGAAGTAATTCTAAAACTCAAACTATAGACGAAATTGAAGGTAGCATAATGTTACCCTAATCGCGTAGAGCGTTTTGACGCAATCCGTCTTCCGTTTCGTGTCAAAATTGATGTTCTTTCTTCAAAATCATAAAAAATGGATTCAAAGTGAAGGAAGCTCTGTTTATTTCGTGGGTTTACTGGAAAATGTCGAAAGAGAGAGAATGATTTCTCTTTTATAATAATAATATTTCATTTCTAGCCCTCTTTTGCGTTTATGTCCCTTTTTCTGGTCTGAATTCTGACGCTCATATCTTTTTATCTATAAGTTATATGAGCAAACCGTTAAAAGTGTTGGAAACTACACTCCAAGACCTTCAATTTGGTATATGATATGTCCCCAAAAGACCTCATATAACACACAGAATTAATTGCTGAAAAAGCTTCGTTACAAGGCAATTTCTTAGTCGGTTTTTCCGCAACTTAAATCCGTTTTTTTCCAAACTTTATATTCAATATATAAACATCATATATGGTCATATTATGACTTTAAACTCACTTAAATCATTCTTAACATGCCATTAGAATGATATACGTCACTTTAGACATACGGGGTGTAACAAATTTCTTTGTTATGCTCCTTAGGCGGGGGTACAATCTCCAAGCTTGGAAGGCCGAATCTTCTTCTTGTACTGCTCCGCCTTCAAGTGAGGGATATTATTTTGTCTCTTTGGTGTGGCAACATCATCAATGTAACCATGTTGCTCATCAATGCCAAAATCATCCATAGGTGTTTTATCTTCCATTTCCATTTCCATTTCCTCATCCACACAAAGAGTCGAGAAGTGACATGAATGAGGTCCAACTCTTTTTAACACCAATGGAGTACCAAGTATGACATGCTCCTCTTCAAATATGCTAGAGTCTTCATCACAAGAATTCTTCAATTCTGCAGTAGAATCAAACACCACTTTCTTGCTTATGGCATCAATTCCAAGTAGCTCAAATATGTGACAAGTTCTATGAATTTGCATGATTTGACTTGAGCTCTCTTCTTCAATCTCACCCATTTCAATTATATCATTCACAATTTCCTCATGTTAAGCCTCAGAAGGTTGAACCATTTCATGCAATCGTAATCTCAAGATACGGGCATCAAGATCAAATTGGTCCATTATTTGTCCAAGTTCTTCTCTTTCATCTTCAAGATCCCAACAGTTTTCATTTAAGTCTTGAAAGTATGTTTCATAGACTTCCATTCTTTGTTCTTGATCCTGTAGCCAAGTTCGGCTCACAACTTCATCTTCTTCCCAAACTTGCTCTTCTTCAACATTTTCCTCTTGAAGTTTGAGCACATCTTCCATGGAGGCTTCTTCTCAAAAACTCGACACACCGTAGCCTCTTGAGCATTAAAAGCTTCAACCATTTGTTTTAGTTTTTCCTCCAAGTGTTCTATTGCTAAGTTATTTTTTTGAACCTTCTCCTTTATTTCTTTGTTGGTTTTAGCTTCTTCTTCATTGTTAGCTTGGATAAGCTTGGAGTTTTGACTGATGACTGAGGAACGGATTCAAAGGACATGTTGCTTTGAATCACTGCAGCAGAATAGATAATTCATGCAAAATCGTTTCTAATTGAGATATTATTAATTATCCTAAACCTAATATTTATCTTGATAATTATGCAGGTCTAAACAGATACGAAAAGATTGCATAAATACAAGGATAAGGATAGAAGATTCGGATTCTAAAGAGTAGAATCCAATTAGGACTCAAACTTATGGGAGCTTTGGAGTTCTATTTGCTCAAGACTTCTTGGCTGCTGGAGCTATAAAACGTGGAGCATATCAGCCATAGAAGTGTACACAAATACCGAGAGCATCGAGCAAAAGCTTAAAAGAGTCATTAGCTTATTTGTGTAATCAGTTAGCTACAGTGGAACTAAGTTAGAACATGTTCCTTAGATTGAATCTCGTAAAAGTTCAAGTCTTAGTTCAATTGTAGTAAGCAAAAATCGAGTTGTAAACTTTCTGGTTCAAGTCGTGGACTTGACACAACTTCACTGATCGTGAGAAAGATCACTAAAGGATTAGAGTTAGTCCTAGGTTAGTAAGAGTGAGTCTTGTAACCAAGTGGATCTTTTTACATAGTGAAGTTGAAATCCTACTTGAGAAGTAGGTCGTGGATTTTTGATCCCGAGTCAAGGGGTTTTTCAACGCTAATATCTGGTGTTCAATTACTTACAGTTTTAATTCCGCATATCGTATAGTAAAGGAACACATTTTAAGGACCTGGTCCTTAAAACAGTAAAGTGGTGTATCGTGGGAAATAACAATTGGTATCAGAGCGGGTTATCCTTGAAAAGGCCAACACCTAGGATTAGATGAGTACATCACGAGAGAACAGTGAGGGTCAGTCAATGGTTAGAGCTCCTTATTTCAATGGGAAATACTATTCATGGTGGAAAGAGAGGATGCGTGATCACCTTCAAGCAGAGGACTATGAATTGTGGGATATAGTTACTGAAGGTTCCATGATCCCAATGAAGAAGGATGCTGAGGGAAACGATGTTCCCAAAACCAGGAAGGAATGCAATGCTGAAGACATAAAGCAATGGGAAAAGAATGCAAAAGCTAGGAAGTAGCTTGTTGGTGGACTTAGTCCTGACGAATGCACTAGAATTAAAGGGTATGCCACTGCAAAGGAGATTTGGGATGCTCTACAAGTTGCACACGAAGGAACAAGTCAGGTAAAAAGGTCCAGAGGTACACTTCTTTATGCTGAATATGAAAGTTTTAAAATGAAAGAGAAGAGTCAATCTCTGAAATGTATACTAGATTTAATGCCATTGCTTCTGAACTGATCTCTTTGGGAAGGGTTTTAACTGTGGAAGATAGAGTAGAAAAGATTCTAACTAGGGTTCTTCCAGATTCATGGGAGATCAAAGCTTGTGCTATCATAGAAAGCAAAGATTTAACTACTCTATCCTTAGATGAACTTATAGGCAATTTAAAGACTTATGAACTGAGGAAAAAGGTTAAAAACATAGGAGTTCCAGTTAAAACTGAGCCTAACCTAGCCTTGACTGCTGCTGATAAGATTATTGATGATAAGGACCTGGTCCTTATTGCTAAAAGTGTTCAGAAATATTTGATTAAGAAAAAGGCAATTAGTGGACAGGGTAGGTCTACTAACATGAAACAGGCTGGAGAATGCCACAAATGTGGAAGCTCGGAGCACTACATCAACAAATGTCCAAATATGGAAGGAGAATGGAGGAAGAGATTCATTGAGGAAAGGAAGAAGGCTAGGGAACAGGTCCATAAGAAAAGTGGAAATCCCAAAGCAATGGTTGCAGGATGGCAAGACAGTGAAGACGAAATAACTGATGATGATCTGGATGAGGATCTTGCTCTAATGGCTCTTGGAGATTTAGAAAATGAAGAAGATGCTGAGGTATTTGTTTCTAAACTCAAAGATGATGTAAAAAGCATGTCTAGAGAAAAATTGGTTAAAGTATTCCATATTGTGCTAAATGAATTTAATTCTCTAAGGGATGGCAATCATCAACTTCATGATAAAATTGACTGTTTAGAAGCAGAATGCAAAGAGGAAGTAATTAAAAATGATTTTCTGGAAAGGAAGATTAGCATGCTTGAGGAACAGGTCCTCACACTTGAATCAACTGCTCAGGAATTAGAAAATGTTAAAACAGTTGAAAAAGGTAAAGGTATTGCTAATTCTCATCAGATCATTGCTGAAGAGAAACTGAAAGTCACAGTTGATGAACTGTGTAAAAAGGATGAGAAGATAAGATCTTTAGAAGAAGACTTGGTTAAAACAAAAATGGAACTAAGAAAAACTGTAGAATGGAACAAGTCTTCTGAAGCACTAGAATGGTTACAGGAAAATCATAGTAGTAACAGGAAAGGTATTGGATTCATGAAAGCACAGAGTTCATCCAGATGGGATCCAAAGAGTAAGTACTTATCACTTCCTGAAAACTGGCTATGCACTCATTGTGGGAACACTGGTCACCGGAAAGAAAATTGTCAATCTTTAAAAAGGGCTGCCCAGAGGAACAGGTCCTATAAACCTGTTCAAAATTCTGTGAAACAGAAGAATTGCTTCTATAAACCTGTTCAACATTCTGTAAAAAGGGAAACTGTTCACACAAAGAAACCATTACTATTCTGGGCTAGGAGAGATCTGATTCATCCTTTTTCTAAAGGAAAGGAACCCAAACTAGTTTGGGTTCTTAAAATTAACCCCTAGTTTTATTTTGCAGGCTAGAGTGAAGGAGATAAACCACAAATGGTACATGAACAGTGGTTGCTCAAGGCACATGACAGGACATAAGGAACTGTTCCTTTCACTCTCAGCCTTCCAAGGAGGAAGTGTTTCCTTCGGTAATGGTAAGAAAGGAGAAATCATAGGCATTGGAAAGGTAGGTAGATCTGATTCACACTGTATAGATAATGTGTTTCTAGTAGATGGGCTGAAGCATTGCTTATTGAGCATATCTCAATTGTGTGACAAAGGTAATAATGTTAATTTCTCATCTACTGGATGCACTGTGACTAACCAAACTTCTGGAGAGATTATTTTGCAGGGAAATAGGCATGGAAACATCTACAAAGTAGACTTGCTGACACTATCTGATGGAAGCTTGAGTTGCTTAAGTGTGGTGCAAAATGATCCCCTCCTATGGCACAAAAGACTAGGACATGCCAGTCTTTCACAATTAAACAAACTTGTGTCTAAGGACTTGGTGATAGGTCTTCCTAACATCAAGTTTAATGATGAAAAAGTATGTGAAGCATATGCCAGGGGGAAGCAGGTAAAATCCTCCTTCAAACCAAAGAAACAGGTAAGTACCACTAAACCTTTGGAACTAGTCCACATGGATTTATGTGGTCCAATGAGAACAATGAGTCGTAGAGGTAAGAAGTATGTTATGGTATTGGTGGATGATTACTCCAGATTTACATGGACTATATTTCTTGCATCTAAAGAAGAAGCATTTAATGCATTTTCAATTTTTGCTAAGAAAGCTCAAAGAACTCTAGATAATCATATTGTTGCCATTAGGTCAGATCATGGAACTGAATTTGAAAATCATATGTTTTTAATTTCTGTAATGAAAATGGCATTAATCATAATTTTTCTTCACCTTGAACTCCACAACAAAATGGTGTAGTGGAAAGGAAAAATAGGACTCTAGAAGAAATGGCAAGGACTATGTTAATATCTGGAAAACTTCCACAGAACTTTTGGGCTGAGGCTATTAATACTGCATGCTACATAATAAATAGATGTATGACAAGGCCTTTAATAGAAAAGACCCCATATGAATTGCTTAAAGGAAGAAAACCAAATATTTCTCATCTTAGGGCTTTTGGTTGCAAATGTTTTATACACAACAATGGGAAAGATGCCTTAGGAAAATTTGATCCTAGAAGTGATGAGCGAATATTTGTTGGCTATACTTTAAATAGTAAATCTTATAGGGTGTTTAACAAGAAAATATTGAAAATTGAAGAAACCATGCATGTTAAATTTGATGAAACTGACAGTCTCACTCAAGAACAGGTACAGGAGGATGAAGAAATTGGAATGCTGAAAGAGTTTGAACTTAATCCACAAATGCAGATTCTGGATATGAGAAGTGAACTGCAAAGAACTGTTCCTCAGGACAGAACTGAAAAGAGTGGCACAGAAACAGGGGGAACACATGTTGGTTCCACCTCACAAACTGGTAGTGCTACTCTATCAGGAACTGTTACTCAGCAGAGGACTTCTGACAATGAATTGACACCCAAGCCTTACAAGTATCAAGGGTCACATCCTATGGATCAAATAATCTCAGATAAGACTGCTGGGGTTCAAACTAGATTAGCAGTCAAGAATCACAATCTGTGTGCCTTTGGTGCTTTCTTATCTCTTGTTGAACCAAAAAATGTGAAAGAAGCACTGAAGGATGCAGATTGGATTAATGCTATGCAGGAGAAATTGAATCAATTCCAAAGGAGTCAAGTTTGGCATCTGGAACCCAAGCAAAGGAACAGGTCCATAATTGGAACAAAATAGGATTTCAGAAACAAACTTGATGACGATGGCATGGTAACAAGAAATAAGGCCAAGCTAGTCGTTTAGGGATATAGTCAAGAGGAGGGCATCGACTATGATGAGACTTTTGCTCCAGTTGCAAGATTGGAAGCAATAAGACTTCTTATAGCCTTTGCTACATACATGGAATTTACTCTACATCAAATGGATGAGTGCATTTCTGAATGGTTACTTGAAAGAAGAAGTGTATGTCAAGCAACCTCCAGGTTTTGAAAGTGAACAGTTCCCTGAACATGTGTACAAGTTGGACAAGGCCTTGTATGGGCTCAAGCAGGCACCAAGAGCATGGTAAGAAAGACTATCAAAATTTCTACTCCAGCATGGATACAAGAGAGGTAAAATTGATAGTACATTGTTTTTAAAAGAAAAAGGTAAGCATCTCTTAATTGTTCAAATCTATGTAGATGATATAATCCTTGGTGCTACTTGTGAAAATTTAAGTAAGGAATTTGCAAACTTGATGGGGAGTGAATTTGAGATGAGCATGATGGGCGAACTCAATTTCTTTTTGGGTTTACAAATTAAGCAAACCTCAAATGGAACTATGATCCATCAACAAAAGTATGTTAAGGAATTACTTAAAAGATTTGATATGGATAATGCTAAGGAAATTGACACACCTATTGCCACTGTCACAAAATTGGATCTTGATGAACATGGAATATCAGTTGATCAAAAATTGTATAGGGGTATGATAGGTTCTCTACTTTATCTAACTGCTAGTAGACCTGATATTGTGTTCAGTGTTGGTTTGTGTGCTAGGTTCCAATCAGATCCTAAGGAATCTCATCTGAAAGCTGTTAAAAGAATATTGAGGTATCTGAAAGGAACAGGTCCCTTGGGACTTTGGTATCCAAAATGTGGTAGTTTTAATCTTGTTGGATACTGATGCTGACTATGCAGGTTTCCTTGTTGATAGAAAAAGTACCTCAGGTATGGCACATTTTCTTGGTGAGTGTTTGGTTTCTTGGGGAACTAAGAAATAAAATTCAGTGGCACTTTCCACTGCTGAGGCTGAATATGTGGCAGCTGCTTCATGTTGTTCACAGTTGTTATGGATCAAACAACAATTACAGGATTTTGGTGTTGATGTAGGAATTGTTCCTATCTATTGTGATAAAACTAGTGCTATTAACATGACAAAAAATCCAGTGCATAAGAAAAGGACGTAACACATTGATATAAGACATCATTTCCTGAGAGACAACTATGAAAAAGGTTTGATCACCATAGCATTTTGTCCCACTAAAAAGCAAATTGCTGACATTTTTACAAAAGCTCTAGGTAGAGAGAATTTTGAAAGAAATAGATTGGAATTAGGGATGATTAAATTCACTTAAAATCATCAATGCTTTACTTCATAATTGGCTAGAAAATTGCACTTAAAATGAATTTTATTCAAGTCATTATGAATGATTCAGTCCAGCTCAATACTTAAATGTATACTCTTATGCCATATTTCTTATTTAGAGTTGCTAAAATTGAATGATGTTACCCTTATGCTCTTAGAATTTCAGATGATCAAAAATATTGCAAATTGGAAGGACACTGAATTTTTGTGTTAAAATCAGGTATGTACTCGTTATTATTCAATTAATTTAGAAGTACAAAGGCAATAGGTAACTTGTGATTAGGATAAATCCCACTAAGTTTCCTAACCATATCCAAATTGCAAAAGAGTCCCATCGGAGGAACAGTTCCCACTTTGAAAAGGTAACCTGGCAGCCCAACGGCTCTATTTCTCCGGGAGACTCCCAAGAGTCCATAACCATTGCATGTTGTGCTGAGGTAAGTGTGATCGATTCCTACTCTAGTTCTACTACATAATTCACCCTATAAATACACTCCCTCTCCCCCATTATTCTTTTACCTTTTTTCATCAACTAAATTCTCAAAATTTCAGAAAGAATAGTCAATTATCTTTTAATTCGAATTGCAAGAATGTCTCTTTCTTCTGATAATTCGTCAACTGCACCCACTACTGAACAACCACAAAATCTCAATCCTTCCTCACCCATGGATACCACTGACCTAAACCCTAAAATTCCTGAAACAATCCCAGAAATACCTGAACCTGAAATTCACGGGGAAGGACCAGTTCCCACGGCTGAATCAATTGCTGAGCAGGTATAGGATTTGTCACGCGCTATGGTCTTGTATCAGAGGAGGAAGAAAAAGGGAGAGGGGTCTGAGACTGCTCTTGAGGGGGAACCGGTTAGGAGGTTGGAAGCACCCATGCATGGGTCATCGGGGTCTCCAGAGGCTGCTTTTAGAGCACCCATGGAGGATGTTATAGATGTTGATGAAGCTATAAGTGATAGTGATAGGCCCTTGGTGGATTTGATCAACATTAGGAGTCTGAAAAGAAAATTAACTAGAAAGGGACCCATTGATGACCAAGTGACTGCTGAAATTGCTGCTAAGTTGAAGAAAATAGGTGACAGTTATAAGCCAGGAAATAAGAAGAAAGTTGAAAGTTCCTCCAAGGCAAAAGGACCTGTTGCTTCTGCCTCAACCCCTGCTTCTGGGGTTGGGAGGACAAGAAGTGCTGCTAAAGCTGCTGATGAACAATTAGCTGCTGCTTTAGAAAAGAGCAGAAAAGGGAAAGGAAAACAGGTTATTGAAGAGGAAGAAGTGGAGGATGTTGAATTTGATGATTTTGGTGAAGATGATGAGATGGCAGATGTTGAGGAGGTTGTGCCTCAGTCAAAGAAAAGAAAAGTTGCTCAGAGAAGGGTAACAAGAAGTTCTGTTAAAGCTACAGAGAAGTCTGCTAAGAAGACCAGCTCCTCCAAAAGAGTTGTTGTGTCTGAAAGTTCTGATAGTGACAGTGATGAGTCTTTTGCTGGAGATGAGAGTGATAGTGAAGCTGAAGGTGATGAGTCTGTACACTGTGTTCATGAGGACATGCTTACAGGAAGGTGTTGAAAGGTAGAGTATTGTCTGATGTGCAAGAAGAAGGGATGCTATGGTTGCTGCAAAAACTGCATGCTCAGGGCTGGAGGGACATAGTCCTTAAAATTTCTGGCAGGTGTGCAAAGGGGATGGTGCAAGAGTTCTACAAGAACTGCTCCATTAAAGAAGACAGGATTACTACCTCTGTTAATGAGAATGTGATTATGTTTGATACAAGGGAACTTGGTGAGCTGTTGGGGATTCCTTTTACTGGGTATGACAGCTATGTCAAGAAGGTTTGGCCTGACTTGACAAACTTGCCAACTGATCTGGAGATCACTAGGAAGTTTGCTGAGAATGAAGGAGAAGAGAAACCCAGGGCTGTGCAGAAGAGTGAGATGCACCCACAGCACCAAGTGTTATTCGAGTTTGTGAACAAAATTGTGATGCCAAGGCAGGAGAAAAGAGGAGTTGCCAGTTTCATGGACCTGGTCCTTATGGAACTGTTGGACACTGAAAAGCAGATCAACTGGCCCAGCTTTTATGATCCACCTGATAAAAAGGGTGATTGCTGGGAAGAGAAAGCACTCATTGCCGTTTGGTTTCATCTTGACTGATGTGTTTGCAAAATTGAAGATTCCCTTGGAAAGGGTGGTGAAGGCTACAAAGAAGGAAAAAATTGGCTATGCTACATTGATAAGTTGTGATTTGCCAGTTCAGGCTGATCCTCCACAGGCTGGTGTTGGGAGGCAGCCATTGAACAACAAAGTGAGGGCACTTAGGCAACAGGTTGCTATTCAGGCTGCTGAGATAGCAAGGTTGGAAGAGGAGAAGAATTACTGGAAGGCAGAGGCCTCAAAGGCAAAGGAGACCAATGAGGGAATGCTCAAGCAGATGTTTGAGTTGCTTAACAAGTATCAGGGACCTGGTCCTTCCACATCCTGACCACCTTAGCCTTTAGCCATCTTTTGTCTAGTGGGATTTAGCCTAGTCTAGTGCCTTAGCCTTTTTCTTCTTTAATCTTTGGATAGTTCTGTAGTACTTGCTTGTTTCCCCTGATTTCATCTTTTGATTTAATGAATTGTCTTTGATGGCTAATATCATTGTTTTGCAGTTGCTTTAATCTGATTTATGTTTGCATTTTGAGTTGCCTCAATGGCCATGTGCTGATTAATTCTAACACTTGAATTATATTTTTTATGCAACCTTTTCAATGATGCCAAAAGGGGGAAGAGTAAGTCTGATTTAGCATGAAGTTATACCTAATTAAAAATCTGTTCCTTAATGATAAACTCTTCACTGACTGATTGTTTTTGAGCTTAAGTTGTACTTCAGGACATTAAGGCTATGCAGCTATGCGTATGAGTTTGTCATCATCAAAAAGGAGAAAATTATTAGCTTGGATAAGCTTGGAGTTTTGACTGATGACTGAGGAACGGATTCAAAGGACCTGTTCCTTTGAATCACTGCAGCAGAATAGATAATTCATGCAAAATCGTTTTTAATTGAGATATTATTAATTATCCTAAACCTAATGTTTATCTTGATAATTATGCAGATCTAAACAGATACGAAAAGATTGCATAAATACAAGGATAAGGATAGAAGATCTGGATTCTAAAGAGTAGAATCCAATTAGGACTCAAACTCATGGGAGCTTTGGAGTTCTATTTGCTCAAGACTTCTTGGCTGCTGGAGCTATAAAACGTGGAGCATATCAGCCATAGAAGTGTACACAAATACAGAGAGCATCGAGCAAAAGTTTAAAAGAGTCATTAGCTTATTTGTGTAATCATTAGCTACAGTGGAACTAAGTTAGAACCTGTTCCTTAGATTGAATCTTGTAAAAGTTCAAGTCTTAGTTTAATTGTGGTAAGCAAAAATCGAGTTGTAAACTTTCTGGTTCAAGTCGTGGACTTGACACAACTTCACTGATCGTGAAAAAGATAGTCCTAGGTTAGTAAGAGTGAGTCTTGTAACCAAGTGGGTCTTTTTACATAGTGAAGTTGAAATCCTATTTGAGAAGTAGGTCGTGGTTTTTTGATCCCGAGTCAAGGGGTTTTTCCACGCTAATATCTGGTGTTCAATTACTTACAGTTTTAAATCCGCATATCGTATAGTAAAGGAACATATTTTAAGGACCTGGTCCTTAAAACAATAAAGTGGTGTATCGTGGGAAATAACATTCATAACACTCAAGCATCCGTTGTATCAAGGATTCATATCTTTCAATTTGATCATGTTCCTCTTTGGAAATGGATAAGTCAATCTCTTGTCGGAACTTTGCTTAAATACCTTGCCACTCGGGCTCAAACCTCATATCATACGCATCATTGGAGCTCTCACAGTGCTAAGACACAACGGCACCATTGTGAAAGTCACTTGAGTAGAAGCTCCATGACCACCACACACTACAAGAAAACTTGTTATCAGTGACGATCATTAGTGGCGACAGCTATAGTTGCCACAAATATGTGGGTTTTAGTGGCGACAGGAAAAGGTTGACACAAAACGTGATAGTTATAGTGGCAACTCTTATAGTTGTCACTGAAAATAGAGTTTTAGTGGCGACTATTTTTTAATTGCCACAAATATGCAATACATTTCTCAGCCGAAAACAGTTTTTGTGGCGAGCTACAAAAAGTCGCTACTAAAACATATTTGTGGCGATGTAGCCGCCACTGCAAGTGACGTTTTGTGGCGATACTTTTGATCGCCACTAATTCCTTCTATTTTGATTATAAATTTTATTTTAACTTAAAGTATTATTAATAGTTGTAAAGATATTTATTCAAATACACTTAATTATGTTTTAATTTTATTAAACTTTATTATCGGTGAGCAAGTATTACTTTCATATCTTTCTTACTTTAGATGATTAATTAATTTATTATAAAGTAATAATATATGAAAGTAATCAAATGATAAAAAGTTAAAAAGAAAGGTAAATTAGGCCAGTCACTCACAGCCTTGCTATTTTCTTAGCAGATACACCCGCAGAATACATTTAGCCCCAAATGTCATTTCCTCCAAAACCCTATTCCTCTTTAAATCCAAAGTCCCCTCCTCAAATTCAATGGCGATTTCGCCTCTCCCCTTCCAAAGTCGCAGCCAAGAAGATGACATCGAAGAAAGTAATCTCCTCCCTAAATTAACTTATTTTGTCTTATTCATTTTGTCGGGTTGAAATTTTATTTGATAACTCAAACTATGATGTTACACACGGGATTTTGAAGTGGCTTTAATAGAAACTTGAAACATGTTTTCTTTTCGAAAATCTAATTTGAATGCTTTGAAAGTCGGGTGAAGATCTGTTGTTAAATCTATTTTGATGTTGAAGTATAGTTTACTCTATGTTAAATTGAATTGACGCTTGCCGATGTGGGTTTTTTTTCTTACAGAGATGAATACCGAGGAATCTATTCCTTGGGATTCGACGGAGTTCGTATCTGGTAGACTAGATCTTGTAGTTAATCTAATTTCGAATTGTGTTAGTGACTTAATTTCCAATTCAACACTGTCTTAATTTATTTGTTTGATTAATATTGGTTTGAAATTTAGAGGATGCCAGCAAATTAATTTTGGTGCTAGCCTGCTAGTAATGTAGCTGGATTTTTCATCCCTTCCAAAGAGGTGGAGACTGGAACGGCGTGGCACTAGAATTTTTTGTGTCAAAGTGTGTTCATGTAGATTTAAGAGCTGAGACTTTCGGTGAAATAAGCTAAGTGTCCTATTAAATAAGTGTACTATGTGCTTTATATCTTGAACACCGGAAACTTGAATACCTGAGTTGATTGTTCTTGCTACTTGTGGTGATTTTGAATTTTATACTATATGAACACATAGTTTCTCAATAGAAGGAAAAAAATAATTTTTCCTTAAGTTTTGACTATTCAAATGTGTATGTTGATAGCTAAATGACTATGTGTTAGGATTAAATAGTATCTTGCTTTTCAACATTTATGTATTTGGAGAAAACGTTAGTTTTGGTGATACCTTTAGTTGATGAATGTTGAATTTATCCCTTGATTGTTAGTATTTTTGCATGTTTTTCGCTTTGAGATAATAAATTTTCATGTTACTTTAATAAGTTTAAACTATGTGTTATTGACCTTATAAGGTTCCCAACTGATTTAGTAGAAATTAAGATGTCACTGTGTTTTCTTTTGTAAATATTGTTGTAGTATTACTACATTATCACTAGTGTATGGTAATACAATCGATTATGTTTTTCCACTCAACTCATTATGTTGCTAATGTTTCAAGTTTAAATTTTTTCTAATGAGGAAACGTATACTACCAATTAAGAAACTAAATGACTAGCTTAATCTTTGGCTTCCGGATGAAAATAGGTGATGAGTTTTTCATATTTTTGTTTATCTTTATTCTGATTTCTGAAGTTATACACTATCAATTTCTGTATATCTTTATGGTCGTGATTTGTACAGTTATAGATACCATTTTTTTGCATTTTCAGCTTTGACTTAAGGTGTTTCTCTAATCTTTTCATTGAACTGGAAAAATGTGGATGAAGCAGTACAAAGACATAGTGATCGAGGAATCAAAGTTTCAAAAGTAGTATATTATGGTCCAATGCACATCAGAGGCCGTATTTGGTTGACAAGACCATTCAGGTAAGCTAAGTAGTTTGTCTAACACTTGTTCATTTAATTGATTCAGAAGTTTAAGGTCAAATGTGCTTTCTTTTGATTGAGCTTGAATTGTTCAGTGGCTCATTTTTTATGGTGAACGAAACTAATTTAGTTTGTAGTATTCTGTTTTATTGTTTTATTTAGAAGCCTCTCATTATAGATAGGCAAATCGTCTAGTAAGACCAGCAAATTCTTTTTGTGTAAAGTAAAAATTGGAGATACTTTTCCTCAGTTTCTTTTCGCTCATCATATTAAAGAAGTCGATTTTTTCTCATTTCAAACTAAAGAAATGGTGGACATGCAAAAATTTAGGAAGCACATAAATATTGAGCAAATATATCTGCAACTTTGTTCATTTATTTATCTAAGAATCTCATAGATAGTGAAAGTACCTTCTGCAACTTTATTTATTTGTTTATATTTTGTCATGTGCAACTTCATTTTATACCTTTATTAAGTTTCTCTCTTGAAAAGTGTTAGTGAGCTTGTGTGAAATGGTCGTTGGTGGTGTTTGTTGTGGCACGCTTGTAAGCTTTTAGCATTTACTTTTTTGGTAATTAAGAAATTTTACTTACCAAAGAGGAAGAATAAACGGTTAGAACAAAACCTCACAAATACTAGACAGAAGGCGCCGGCCCATCATCAATCACTCCTCATCGCATCAGCCTCTATTCTTTCTTTGTACAATTCAAACTAAAAGATAAAAGTTCAATTCTCGTAGTCTGCCGCTAGTAGTTTAGCTTCATACAATCCCTGCAGAAAACGTCATGGATTACCTACCTGACTATCACCCTTGCATCCTTTTTTTAGTTCTAGATGCTATATGTAGTATATTCTTCCAGCGAGGGTCAATTGATTGCCTCTCATCTGTGATGGACACGATGAATCATATCTACTTTTTGTCAATCGCAGGGACAAGGTTCATCAATAGCTGGAGATTGTTGACAAAGAAGAGGAGTCTGAAGATTTTTTGTAGCTCTTTTTTTTCTTCTTATGTAAATACAATGGGGATGTATTATAAAGTGCTTTTCATTTTATATTATGATATTTAATTAATCAAAAATTATTTTCGAGAAATGACTTTTGATATTGCTTTTATATTTGAAGTGAACGACTATAATATTGTTGGGTAATTAATAGTAAAATATATCTTTATTTTTTTAAAAAAGAAAAGGGTATTGTGGCGACTATCAAGTCGCCACTGAAAGTCCAATTATCAGTGGCGACCCTTTCATTCAGTCACTAATGAAGGTTAACTTTTTGTAGGGAGGATAGTCGCCACAAAATGTGAACTTTTAGGGGCGACTAATACAAGTCTCCATTATAAACTTTTAGCTTCGGCTTGTAGAGCAGCAACTCAATGGTCGCCACTAAAAGGTTTTAACGGCGACTTTTCAATTTCTATGTCGCCACAGAAAGACAGATTTCTTGTAGTGACACAACTCACATATATTCCCCTTAAAAGAATGAGAAGGTGCACTCAACTTAATCCCGGAAATGGTTGGAAAATTTCTCATATGGTGTGGGTCAAAGTAAGTAGGACAAGGACCATCAACAAAGTATCGATCACAATTCGGCTCATTTTTGTTCCAAGATGCCATTTCAAGTTTTCAAAACAATTACCTACTAACTAATAAAAACAAGTATTTATAATGCACAAACTATTATATACAATGTTTGGAATCAAAGCCAACACATTTAACTCCTCAAACTACCCTAATACACTAATTTTTCTCCGACAACGGCGCCAAAATTGGTAACGTCCAAAACATCTCTTCGAGGAGTAGTGATACGGTCGTCGCAATATAATTTACCCAACTATGAATCGGGGCCGAATCCACAGGGAACAATGTGATGTGGTTTAGATAGTGGAGGAACTAAGCCAAATAAGAGAAATAACTAGAAAATTATGCTAACACTACAACTGCACTAATAAAGCATGTAAAATAATCAATGGCATCACAAGCAAGGATTCAAAGTAGCAGAGCTTAGGGAGTGAAATCCACCCATCGTTAACCAGTCTCGCATAAAGAGCCTCAACCAATTAAGCTTAGGTGCGCGCCGTGACACTCGAGCTATTATACCCGAATAGCCCCTCTCGGTGACCACCAAGCCTAACACCTCTTACCCTCTCAGTGCAAAGAAGTGTTGCACTAAGCTCAATCGATATTGTGTCCAAATAAGGTACCCCTCTCTCGGTGTTCAACCCGTTAACCTGGGGTAACCACAATGCACCTACCCCCGGTACCCCGTTAATCACTATCTCATTCCTAGATTTAGCCTCTCGGTATAAATATAGTACTCATAGGGCTAGAACTAGCATTCGTAACTACCAATTTATGAGATTTAAAGCAAGTTGTGATTAATAAGCCAAACACCCAAATCAATAATGGTTAAAGAGTACTCAATAGCTTAAAAGTACAATGGTGTCAATACACAAACCCTAGCTCTACCAATTTATCTACATATGTTTTTAGTATCAAAATAATACCAACAAGTCAAGATAATGAAATACAAACAAGGGTAATGAAGAAAAGGTAAAAGTATTTTATAATTCGAACTCCTAATCTTCAAACCCCAGACTTGATTGATGAACTCTTTCCCCCAAGCTTGAGACATGAGCCAAAGATGTGACCTAGGTCGTTCAAGGGGCTATTTATATATCCCCAATTCGGCTGGCGTGAAATTACAAATCTGCCCCCCGCAGTCCAGACGCGACCTCTCGCGATCACGTGTCTCTGAGTGCTATCGAGCTGGATAACTTCTCTGAAGCTTCGCGATCACGGAAACTGTAGCGCTATCATGTTGGCTTATCTTGTTCTCTTGCGCGATCGCGAAAAAACCTTCGCGATCGCGATGAACAACTTTCCAGACCAGAATCTGTAGCTTCTCAAATCTATTGTTTTCCAAAATTGTATATAAGTGTAAATAACCCAAGTTTTTTTTGGCCATAATTAGGACGGCTGTAAACCTAAGCCTATGTATACCCCTCTCTTCATTGTATTTCTTTATCGAGATTCGACTAGAATCATCTCTTATTCAAGGACTACAATTCCTACTTTCTTGCTCTTATTCTGTTATTCTTCGTTATTTATGTTATTGCTTGTTATTTTTACTAGCAAGCATGTTTTAGGCATAAACAATTTCCATTTCTATTGGTTGTACATTTTCTAAACTTTTTTTTTAAAATTCTGATACTACTTTCAAGAAACATTAAGTACGCTACTAGAGATTATAATGAAGTTCTAAATACCTTGAGAGTAACACACTATAATATAATGGATCTAATTTCCGGACCGCGATAGGTTTCTATACACTTTTTCTTATTGCTTTCATTAAAGTAATTATGCATCAACATATCATTTTTTTCCTTTTGGTAATAAAGACATTTATTAATAGTTAAAGAGGATCAGTACAAAAGAATAACACAGAAAGGTTCCTAAGCTGAGCCAATTTATGAAAAACATTACTAGATACACACTTAGAATAACATACTAAACCCTCCTTATCCAGTTGAACTAGGATTCGAACTAGACTAGAAGGAGAGACAAATACAGGTAGACAATGAATAGTGGCCTTCTTAGATCCAGCTTGAGCAAGTTCATGTGCAACCTTATTACCTTTACAAAAGTTATGTCTGACTACTGGATTTTCCAAATTCCTTAGCAACCACCTACCAGTATTAAACAAATTGTCATACAGTAGATGAGTATCAGATATAGTTCAATGATATCAGTAGAATCAGTTTTCACTTTCAGCAATTGTCACGACCCAAAATCCTATAGGTCGTGCGGGCACCCAAACCCAACTCATTGGGCGAACCCCTCTTTAGCAACACTTGACTTGCATATGAAATAACCAAATAAAATAAATTATGAAAAGAATAGCGAAGTATGATATATAGCCCAAATACACAACTAGGATCTTTGCAACCATGTTCAAAGTCCTCCCATGAATCATGAACATATAAGGAGTCAATAAGGTTATACATCTCCGAATATAAAGAACTATAATCATTAATATTAACATAAAAATAATAAGGGAAAGATGTCACCACAGGACAAAAGTGGTTCACCGTTAGATTAAAGGACGAGCAACTCCGTTTACCACAATGCTTGGTAGAACTCGATATCGAATCTGCCGAATATAAAACAATACGAAAAAAATAAAGAAAGTGGGTGAGTCAAAAGGACTCAGTAAGTGGGGACATGGCTCCAAGTAGAATAACGAGTTGCAAATATATGAAAACTCAACATCTTCAAGGTAACAAAAAGTAAAGACAAAATCACTTAATTAACAAACAAGTAATATTCATACTTAGTCATCAAAGTACTAAGACACATCCATTGTGACTTAATGATATGTATGGGACTGCGTCATAATACAACAGTACGCGCAGAACTACCTCATGCTACAATAATATGTACATAACCACATCGTACCATAATAATCTGCATGGAATTACATCGTGCGATGATAATATGTACGAAACATCGTACTACAATAATATGCACGGAACTACATCGTGCTATCATAATATGTCTGAAACTACATCGTATCATAATAATATGCACGGAACTATATCGTGTTATGATAATATGTACGAAACATCGTACCACAATAATATGCACGGAACTACATCGTGCTATGATAATATGTACGGAACTAGACCGTACCATAATAATATGCACGGAACTACATCGTGCTACGATAATAAACCAAGAAACAGTAATGAACTGTAATTACACTTTTCAAAATAGTCTTGGCATAATAAGTATGCCCATTTCAGCAGCCATGCATGTAAGGAACACATACATAGACATCCAATGTGGAGAAAGTCCACAAAGAAAGGATGTAAACCACTTACCTCAAGCCGACGATTGCTAACTAGCCCACGATCGTCTTTTCACGCCCAAATCCTTCCAAATAAGTCCACTTTATGCAAAACAATAAATAATACGATCAATATAAGCTACCCCTACTAATTTTCATAGCTGGATGATAAACGAGTCAAAAAGTCAACCCAAAAGTCAACCATGGGCCCACATATCCAATTACCGGAACAAAATACATTTTTAGATTACTCATTCACCCATGAGTCCAAAAGTGCGGTTACTTTCTCAATTAAAGTCCATCTACATCATCAAATAGCCAATTTATCAATTTTCGGGTTTATGTTGAAAGTCAATTATTTATTAACACCTCAAATCTCAAATCCAATTCTACAATCATGTTACCCATTCGAAAACGAGTTTATACATACGAAAATCAAGTCAATCCGATATCGTTAACATTCCCAAATCCCCATATTATTCCACTTGTGAGTTAAAATTTAAGAACTTACTCAACTTCCCCAATTTCTCACAACCACCATTTATGACCAAAATAGAGTTATCAAATTCAACCTTAGATATATCATAATCTAGCATAAACACAATCAACTTCATCATTTAAAGCAACTTATGAAATCTAATCAATTTTATGAACTTCTCAAGAAAGACCCATTAAACCCTCTTCACAAGAAAACCCCAATTTCATACTTTAAAAATCATGGATTAAAGCTTAAACCAAAGGAATGAATCAAAAATACTTAGGTTATGGTTTAGACCTTACCCCATAGAAGAACATCCTTGAATTCTCCCAATTCCAAACTTTCAAGATGAGAAAAACTCCAACAACATTAGTAGCCAAAAATGCCTACTGTTCTGCCACTTTTCTTGTACCAAACGATCCCAAAACTCACTTTTGATGCCTCCAATAGATTCCTTGTGAAAATCCAGTCAAGTTAGGCTTTTGAATCACTCCATTTGACCTTATAATGAAGGAGATATGTTGGTTTCAATATTTGGAATAGTGCAGATTTTTAACTACGCAGTGAATGACAATTTCGTAAATAATCTGAAAATTCTGGCAACCCAATTCTTAGTAAAATTATCATAAATCCCTCATATGATGTCGAAACTTGATGATTTCAGTTTCTATGGTTTCCAAATTACGATACGGATATAATAGTTTAGTCGAAAGACGAATCAAATGCCGTTTGCTCAATATGGTAACTTTTATGCTCAGATTATGTCGAAATCGAACCCAAACTTATCCAAAACTCATCGAAATTTAACCAAACTCTATGGACATGACCAAAATCATCATACAAACTTATTGGAACTAAAAAAAATATATCGACATGCATATCGGAGCTTTGATTTACCAAAATAACTGGGCGGACCATTACAATCTCCCCTACTTAGACTCGTTCGTCCTCGAACGAACCAAGCACAAAACCAATGACACAACCTCCATCCGAAGACCACAAATCAAACTCATTTTTTTTTTAAGTCTTGAAATTCTTAAAAATTTCAGCAACATCTCCCCTAAACACATAAGGATCCCTGGAAATACCAATCAACCACAACAACCATGTGATACAACCGGTATTCCGAGAATAACTCAATAACAACTTAAATGCCCCATACTGCAACAATACCCAAAGGTCGAACATAGAGATTCCAAGATAAGAAGGAACGAGAGCAAACCATAAATATCAACGACAACACCAACCTTCCAATATCACCGCAATGCCGTAAATCTTGCTAAGGCTCAAATTTTACAAAAATTTCGACGGCACTACTCCTATAACTGAGCAACCATCGGACTATCAACCGCTACAAAAAACCCAAAAGGCAATACAATCCAGCTTAAAGCAAACCAGCGACATCATGTAAATATCTAGAATCAAATCAATACCATGGAACCCCACACGGTCACAACCAAAATCAGAATAATATATAAGCAACAAGAATAGCAAGGAAAAAGCAAACCACGAACACTAGGATATCCCGTCCTCACATTCAAGCCTAACCATCTAAGAAATCACATTGGCGAGCGTTCTCACATAGAGCAATTTGAACCTCATATGACTCAACGCCAAACCAAGTGGCACAAAACCAATCATTACAAGGAGGAATAATAACCAATTTGAACCCACATTTCGATACAACCTCGATCGAATGAACGGTACTAACTGAGTGCATATAGTCTAGAAGCAATAAGCCGACTTATCACTAACTGCAGACGGAAACCTCAAATCAACGATCAAAGCACAACAAGAATCACTGATTAACAAAATTCACATAACTGACGCTAAGCCACTCGGGTTTCACTTACACAAGTCTTTAACCTTCTAAGCCATAGGGTATAACATTCTCCAGAATCCAACAGAAACAACCTGAGTACAACCAATAGAAACATCAAATCTCGCGATCAAATTCAATCGAACCATATCCAAATGGGTCAACAACGGTGTGACTCCATGGCATTGCAAGATCAAACACTATCATCAAAAGTATACTCACCATAACAAGAAGAACATAATGGTAACCCACCGAAACCAACATTATAAAGCCTAATACACTCTCTAACCGACAACTATCAAAATCATCTCCGAACATTTATCAGCTGATAAGATGAACCAATCTTAGCTGAAAACACCTCAAAATACTGAACATGATACACCAACCCAAAACGAGGTACTAACTTAATTTTAAAATAAAAATCACTAATCGCAAACACATCGATCCTAACAAACCAACACACACCCCGAGAAAGTCGAAATCAATTTCAGCCTACAACCAACATACATCAACACCATCACTCCAACTCAGGATACAGTCCGAGACACAAACATGTTGCATAACATAATCTCAAATACAAATAACAACCCACCGACAACTAAACAGTGCATTAAGAGCTCAAGCAATCATAGCTCTTAAGAAAAGTCAACATACTAGCTATGGCTATAACAAGTTCAATCAAGTCCAACAGCTACAAATCGCACCCTAACTCATACATGGTCCTACACATGAAGTCACAGATCCAACATTGTTCGGCACTGCACGGCCTCAAAAATACCACGACAAAACGCATGCACCCAAGTGCTGACCCGATGCAAAATAAAGATACATCAACCTTCAAGAAGCAACAAACTGAAGACACTGCCTCGCCAAGTAAAACCTACTAGAGGAAATCCGCAACTCATTCCAACCAAGTAGCCAATAGATCAACGACTTACCATAAACATCCTCGCACAAACTTCGCTTCCTCGCAACTTGATCACAAGATCGCAATCGCACAAGCATTACGGACCAACCAATATAACCACGTGAGGAGTCCCGCGACCGCACTCTTAGTCATACAAAGCGATGTGCGCGCGGTAACTCTCTCGTAACCACACAAGTCAAAGTCTGTACCTTATAAAAAATATCCAACCACACATGTACGATTTGGCCCCAAGAGGCACACACAACTCCTCGACTTCACATAATAACACACTCGGAACTGCTTCCCGACAACTTATAAAATCAACCATCACGGTCATGATGAATCACGCAAAAGTACCTACAAGGAATTTTACAACACATTCGTCCAAGTCAAAACTACGAACACTGGTCTAACTTCTAAAGTCCGACACTTCATGAAGACAAGGCACCGAAACTCATAAAATCCACAACAAGAAATCCATAACCCACCAACTTCCAGCTCATAGCCCCGCTAGAGCAAACCACAACGGTGAAAAGGATCAAACCTTTACTGATAAGAAGTCTTCATAAGACGGTTCCGACAACCACAAAGGTCTCAGAATCGACCACCGACTCTTACACTTAGACTTCGCCTAAGAATAAGTCATTAAAGGAATTCCAGGGTTCATAACCGACATGAATTACCAAAAGAAAGATCTTGCCACTTTCAGTTTACAAATCCAAGGTTCATCATGATTACTTCAACCCTGAGCCACGAGCAAACACTCAGACGGCTTATCTGAAATAAAATCCTCAATCATCAAATATACAAGAACCACTAAGATGCAGAAAAATCTAGGTCAGCCTCCAAAGGCTCCTCCACTTGTGATACACCCAAAGATAGCTTGACAAATTTTACAACTACCTTTATCATTAACATACAAAAATCTCATGAATTTCTTATTATACTGAGTACAACCCATTTCGCACAAGAATTAGATATTATGTTGAACGACCTTCTCATCATGCACTCAATTCTGAAACTAGCATTAGAACTTGTGCCATACCTTAGTATGCATAAATATGACTATCTAGCTTGCCTAGTTTCCCCTAACGAGTGTATTGCGAACCACTATCGCCTGAGCGTCGCACGACTAACCGAATTCTTTCACGATTCCAAAGATTACGAAAATCCCTTTGCTCTATTAAAGGATACTTCAATAGTTCAACTATTCTTCTAGATTTCCTATTACTAAACCAATTACCTTCCATATCTATACCAACTTATCCATAAGAAAGGCTAAAGCCAAATATTTTCACCACTTTTCCGAGTTTTTGCCTCCAAACCAAGTGTCTAACACATACTGTGAAGTCTTCCATATCTTTATAACATCTTCATCGTTGACGCATTATAGTTCCAAGGAATTCAAATGATTCACTTTCAAGTCTCAACGCACGATTAAGGAATGAAAGAAGTGAAGTTTCCTAAATGTCACCATAGCTTCTCATAGATAAGTACGGACGTCATCGTACCCATCAACAAGACTCTAATTGACACTGTTCATGATTCACAAGGATCCTAGAACCTAGGCTCTGATACCAATTGTCACAACCCAAAATCCTATAGGTCGTGCGGGCACCCAAACCCAACTCATTGGGCGAACCCCTCTTTAGCAACACTTGACTTGCATATGAAATAACCAAATAAAATAAATTATGAAAAGAATAGCGAAGTATGATATATAGCCCAAATACACAACTAGGATCTTTGCAACCATGTTCTAAGTCCTCCCATGAATCATGAACATCTAAGGAGTCAATAAGGTTATACATCTCCGAATATAAAGAACTATAATCATTAATATTAACATAAAAATAATAAGGGAAAGATGTCACCACAGGACAAAAGTGGTTCACCGTTAGATTAAAGGACGAGCAACTCCGTTTACCACAATGCTTGGTAGAACTCGATATCGAATCTGCCGAATATAAAACAATACGAAAAAAATAAAGAAAGTGGGTGAGTCAAAAGGACTCAGTAAGTGGGGACAGGGCTCCAAGTAGAATAACGAGTTGCAAATATATGAAAACTCAACAACTTCAAGGTAACAAAAAGTAAAGACAAAATCACTTAATTAACAAACAAGTAATATTCATACTTAGTCATCAAAGTACTAAGACACATCCATTGTGACTTAATGATATGTATGGGACTGCGTCATAATACAACAGTACGCGCAGAACTACCTCATGCTACAATAATATGTACATAACCACATCGTACCATAATAATCTGCATGGAATTACTTCGTGCGATGATAATATGTACGAAACATCGTACTACAATAATATGCACGGAACTACATCGTGCTATCATAATATGTCCGAAACTACATCGTATCATAATAATATGCACGGAACTACATCGTGTTATGATAATATGTACGAAACATCGTACCACAATAATATGCACAGAACTACATCGTGCTATGATAATATGTACGGAACTAGACCGTACCATAATAATATGCACGGAACTACATCGTGCTACGATAATAAACCAAGAAACAGTAATGAACTGTAATTACACTTTTCAAAATAGCCTTGGCATAATAAGTATGCCCATTTCAGCAGCCATGCATGTAAGGAACACATACATAGACATCCAATGTGGAGAAAGTCCACCAAAGAAGGGATGTAAACCACTTACCTCAAGCCGACGATTGCTAACTAGCCCACGATCGTCTTTTCACGCCCAAATCCTTCCAAATAAGTCCACTTTATGCAAAACAATAAATAATACGATCAATATAAGCTACCCCTACTAATTTTCATAACTGGATGATAAACGAGTCAAAAAGTCAACCCAAAAGTCAACCATGGGCCCACATATCCAATTATCGGAACAAAATACATTTTTAGATTACTCATTCACCCATGAGTCCAAAAGTGCTGTTACTTTCTCAATTAAAGTCCATCTACATCATCAAATAGCCAATTTATCAATTTTCGGGTTTATTTTGAAAGTCAATTATTTATTAACACCTCAAATCTCAAATCCAATTCTACAATCATGTTACCCATTCGAAAACGAGTTTATACATACGAAAATCAAGTCAATCCGATATCGTTAACATTCCCAAATCCCCATATTATTCCCCTTTTGAGTTAAAATTTAAGAACTTACTCAACTTCCCCAATTTCTCACAACCACCATTTATGACCAAAATAGAGTTATCAAATTCAACATTAGATATATCATAATCTAGCATAAACACAATCAACTTCATCATTTAAAGCAACTTATGAAATCTAATCAATTTTATGAACTTCTCAAGAAAGACCCATTAAACCTTCTTCACAAGAAAACCGCAATTTCATACTTTAAAAATCATGGATTAACGCTTAAACCAAAGTAATGAATCAAAAATACTTAGGTTATGGTTTAGACCTTACCCCATATAAGAACATCCTTGAATTCTCCCAATTCCAAACTTTCAAGATGAGAAAAACTCCAACAACATTAGTAGCCAAAAATGCCTACTGTTCTGCCTCGTTTCTTGTGCCAAACGATCCCAAAACTCACTTTTGATGCCTCCAATAGATTCCTTGTGAAAATCCAGTCAAGTTAGGCTTTTGAATCACTCCATTTGACCTTATAATGAAGGAGATATGTTGGTTTCAATATTTGGAATAGAGCAGATTTTTAACTACGCAGTGAGTGGCAATTTCGTAAATAATCTGAAAATTCTGGCAAATTCTTAGTAAAATTATCATAAATCCCTCATATAATGTCGAAACTTGATGATTTCAGTTTCTATGGTTTCCAAATTACGATACGGATATAATAGTTTAGTCGAAAGACAAATCACATGTTGTTTGCTCAATATGGTAACTTTTATGCTCAGATTATGTCAAAATCGAACCCAAACTTATCCAAAACGCTTGTTGGAACTAAAAAAAATATATCGACATGCATATCGGAGCTTCGATTTACCAAAATAACTGGGCGGACCATTACAAGCAGTATAACAGCTTATGATCGAATAAAATTAATTTGAAGCCCAAACTTCAGTCCCAAGAATTTTGCATAGGTAGAATTATGGCTGGTAACTCTTTGACTAAAACCTATGAGCCAATCACCATGTGATTGTTACGTATGACACCATCAATACCACTAGCTTGATGATGAGAATGAAAGGAACCATTAACATTCAATTTATAGAAACCTTGTGGTGAAGAGTGCCACTTAGTAGGGATGGAGTAGTTATTTTTAGTAATGAGGGTAACACCAGTTAAGTGGTTATATTCCAAACATCTAGTATGGATTGGTTCGAGATTAGTGTGAGTGAATCTGCGATGATGAATATTATTATTACTACTGAACCACAAGTGCCAAACACTAAAGGGCCAAAATTGAAACGACCTCGGTCAGTCGTTTCGGAAGTTAGGACTCCGATTGACGTGCCGATAATTTTAAAATATTCGTAATATCCATTAGGACCTGTCTGTAAAATTTGAGCTAAATCAGACCTCGTTTGGTAGGCATCGGAAGAAGGTTTCAGTTTTTATTGGCAATAAATATTAAAAAGAGATTTTCGAGCTCGGTTTTGCCGAATGAGCTCTGATTCGAAATCCGAAAGCGCGTTAGGTTCGTATGATTATTTGTGATTTTTCTAAACTTTCGAAAGTGAAATTCGATGTTGTTCGGCTAGTTTTAGCTAAAATGCCGAAAGTTAAATAATTTGACTTTTTCTATTTAAATTCGCGTCTTGAGTTTTGGGAGTCCAATTTGAGATCCGCCTTCGCGAGTATGTTACATATATTTTGTATAACTTGTATGCAAAAGTTGGAATTATTTCGAATATTGTAGGGCACCGTTTCAATTTTCGTTAAGAAAAGAAAATATAATAAAAGAAGAAAAAAAAAAAAAAGAGAAAAGTCAAATGAAAAGAAAGAAAGTGAAAGTGATGGGCGGTGGATGCTATATATATCCTTTACTTTTGTTAAGGAACGAAAAAACGAAAACAGAGAGGAGCAAAAATGGAAAAACGCAATAAGAGAAAAAAAATGCCAGAAAATGAGAAAATGGGCCGGAGAAAAGTAGAATTTTTACCTTGAAACATTCAGGTAATGATCCTAATATATTATTTGAGTTTATTACGTGTGTTTGAATATGTTTTAACAATAAAACTTGGAATATTATACATCGTTTTAATAAGTTCAATTAATAGTTTAAAGGGTCAAATGGATCCCGATAACGAAATTGATTATATATTCGTACTCAGTAAGTTATGGGCAACTTATAAATGTAATTTATTTGGGGTTTGGTTATGTGGCCTTAAACCCTGTATATAGGTCTGGCCTGCGTATTGCGTATGCAAATAGGGTATCAGGTTCCTAACCGGATTGCCCTAAGATGTGAGGAATGAAGCCTTTAGCCTAATTTGATATATTTTTCTGCTTATTGAATAGAGTGGGATCGTTTGGCAATGAAACCAAAGGATAAAGCGGTTATTGAATAACAGAGCTAACTTTTGGAAAAGGTAAGTGTTTGTATCCATTTCTTTGGAGGCCCTTGGCCTCGTGGATAATCTACCACGTGTTCCTTACGTGTGTAGCTGCCGATAGGCGTACTCATTACGCCTTAGCTTTGAATTTACATTGTATATTACATTTTATGCCCTGTTGTTGGTATTGCATGGAGCATATGAGCATTGCACTCTGGTTTTGAGCATTGCATATACATCCCGGTTGGCGATGAGAGTCCCGCACCGGTTGCATATACTTTCCGGTTGGCGATGAGAGTCCCGCACCGGTGAAGGGTCATCATTGCATATACTTCCCGGTAATCGATGAGAGTCCCGAGCCGGTGAAGGGTCATCATTGCATATACTTCCCGGTAATCGATGAGAGTGTCGAGCCGGTGAAGGGTCATCATTGCATATACTTTCCGGTAATCGATGAGAGTCCCGAGCCGGTGAAGGGTCATTATTGCATATATCTCCTGGTAGACGATGAGAGTCCCGCGCCGGAGATAGGTATCAGGCATATGTGACTGCATTGCATCGTACCGCATTCATCACATCTCATTGCACCGCATACTGACTATTATGTGTATTGTGTTGTGTTTTTTTTTTTTGTATGCGGTATGTATACCATGTCGTGGACATATCTCAGTTTGCCTATATATTTCTGGCTCGTATTATGGGTTGCGGGGATCGGGTTGCACGCCGCAACGGTATGAATATGTGGATCGGGTTGCACGCCGCAACGGTATAAATATATGGATAAGGTTGCACGCCGCGACAGTATGAATATATGGATCGGGTTGCACACCGCAACAGGATGAATATATGGATCGGGTTGCACGCCGCAACAGGATGTGTTTCTAATTGTTGATGTGTTCGGGATACCTATATGTTCTGGCTATCTTACGTTACTGGTTGTTAATGAGTTTGTGATTCTATACGTGTTTCCAGTTATTATCTGGCTCTGCCTTTTCATAATTTAAATAAGAGGAATTTGATTTATATGTTTCTTCTCCCTGGCTAGCTATCCTATTCCTTGAGGTGGCTAGTCTGGCCCACTTATTGAGTCCTTTTGACTCACCCTTGTTTGTTGTTTGTTTCTTGTCTATCTATTTCGTTTCGGCAGGTTCGCTCCAGGATTGAGTTCGCCACGTTGTTCAGGAGCGAAGACGACTCCAGCTGTCAGGGTGAGCCAGCTTTATTCCGGATGGCCACCAGTTTATTGTTTATTATTTTAGTTGCATTCTGCTCCCTTCAGGAGGTATCTATCTTCTTTTGTACTCTTAGATGTCTAGTCTGGATAGCCCTAAACCTCGTATGTTGGGTGGTTAGCTGTAATTTCTTTTGTACAGCTTAAAGGTATCAGTATGTCTGTGTATTTTTTTTTAAGTCTTGTCCTTATTTATGAATTGTTATATTTATTTTCCTAATTTAATTGGTAAGGGTTCGCCCGACGGGTCTAGGGGAGGATGTCGGGTGCCCGCACGACCTAACCGGATTTCGGGTCGTGTCAGTTGGTATCAGAGCCCGGTTTAGAGTCTATCCAGACTAAGACAGTGTCTAGTAGAGTCTCGCTGATGGGTACGTAGACGTCCGTACTTATCTACGAGGGGCTATGATGGCATTTAGGAAGTTTCACTTTCTTCTTTTCTGATCGTGCGTCGGTCTAGGATGCAAAAGTATTTTTGTTAATTCCTTCGTGGCAATTGTAAACCCTCGTACGACAAATCAGCAAACAGTATGAGTTCAAGACGAAGTAGTTTAGCCTGGGGCTAGCACTGACGAAGCCCCGAGAGTTTTTTTATCGTGCTGACGATCTAGTTACGGAGGTCCCAGCTGTACGAGCTCATGATGGGCAAGGGAGCAGGGCGTTGTGATTCCCTTGGCTCTTTACGATGCTTCACGAGAACCTTGGTGACGCAGAACCGCAAAAATAAAACTATTATTCGCTAGGCAGCTTATCAGGTTGCCGCAGATACAGATGTTCGGTCTCAGGGAGCTCCTATTCCAGTTCTTAGTATTGTCGCGATAAATTATGTTCTAGAAGCAGCATGTGTTGTGCCACCAATTATTCTTGCTGGTTAGCCAGCGGAGGTAATTATTGGGTCCGAGTGCCCAAAGAGGTTGCATTATTTTACGCGGTTGAATCTTCCAATATTCTCAAGCCATGCATCAGATAATTCCTGTGTAAGCTTTTAAAATAAAATGATGCCAGCATATTATTCAGGCTCTTGATCATATCGAGCGGTATGGTGTTGATTATTCTTCATTCCAGTTTCAGGGGTCCAGGCTTGAATTGGTGGGCCGCTCTCTTATTAGCTAACTTGGTTCGGTTTTCTTCTAGATTCGTGGAAAAGTTCCTTTCGAGTAGCGAGCGAGATGAAAAGTGTTGCTAGTTTGAGTAGATTGGATAAGGTAGCCTATCGGTTAGCCTGTTGTTGTTTCAGAACATCAGATTGAATTCTATAGAGTGGCTGAATATGTATTAGAACTAGTTCATGAGCCTTTCGAGAGATTCAGAGATTTATTGATGACCTTTATTTTTCCTTGAACTCCCAGATGGATTGAGAAATTGAGGTCTGGATTTTATTTGAGGTTGTTGTTAATATTGCCCGAAGGTTCGAGGCATACCATAAGTTAGAGCGGGAAATTAAGAGATCCCGTGGCCCTAGTGGGCAACCATGGTACCTCATTTGGAGGTAAGAGTTCTGATTATTTTGGGAGGTCACCTTCCAAGTTATCTCAGCTTGTGTCACGTAATTCTTAGAGTGCGCCAGTAGCTTGTCAAGATCAGATTCAGTGTTTTCTTTACAACTATCAACAATCTGTCCAGTACCCATATTCAGTAAAAAGGTATTATCATTGTCGTGAGTCTGATTATCCTTTGAGGAGTTTTCCTGTTATCATTGTTGTGGGTCTGGCTATCCTTTGAGGAGTTTTCCCTTACTCCGACAAGTTAGCAGTCGTCTTTTCTCTCCTCAGCAGGCATCTGCGCAGTCGCAAGGAATTTCATATAGATCTCAATTAGCCAGAGAAAAGCCACCATCTAGTAGAGGTTGAGAGCGTGGTGGTAGTGGTTCTTTTAGAAGTAAGTATTAGGGTAGCGGCTCGGCTCAGATGCAGAGGCAGTTCTATGAACTGCTTGTCTGGCAGGATGCTGAGGTATCCGATATAGTAGACCCTGAGATTTCTTCTTCTCTTATATGTGAGTAAGATTTGATTCTTTCGATCGATCTGGAAATGGTGTGTCTTATCATGTTTCGATGGTTTCCTTGGATGTCGTTTCTATTAAGAATCGGTTGCGGAAGAGGGGTGAACTCCTGATATGATTTATTCCTGGCATTTATGATGACCCTACTAGTTTATCTGGTTTAAATGTGAGGGATTTGTGAGTGAGTATCGGTATTTTTCTGCTTGGTATCTTGTTACGCCACCTTCTGTTATTATGTCAATTCAGTTTACCGCTCCTCGGAAATCACTGTTGGTAGGATGATGGGATTTTTATTCGTCACCATCAGGAAGTGTCGTTGTTTTTTCCGGTGTAAAGCGGCTGGTAAGTAATGCTCGATCTACGTATCTCCTTTCGGTTCGAGACGCTAGTAAAGTCATGTTATCCTATGAGCTTGTCTGGGTTATAAAATGGGTTCTGATAAATTGTCAGAGTTTCCTTCTTATTCGGAGGTCAAATTGGTATGGATGTTTTTCCATAAAGCTTATTTAATGTCTATCTCTTCAATTATGATTCTTTGGCTCGCCTGATTCGGAAGTAGTCTAGCCTTGGTAGCCAAGCAAATAAGAAGATGAACTTCCTGAAGCTCTAATTATTTCTATCCTCGATCCGTTTCCATTTCTTCTTCGTCCGGCACTAGTGAGCTTGGGCAATTGGTAGCCGTTTGTGACGTTCCCTGTGTTGAGCCAGAGTACGTGTTATTGTAGCCGGGTAAGCATATTATTGTTTTGGATATCAGTTTATCCAGGTATCCATTCCCATGTATAGTATAGTGCTGGTTCTGTTTTTGCGGATCATCCAGTTTAAGGGGAAACTCTGCCGAAATTTTTATATAGAAGTACCATCCATCAGGCGGTGGTGTTTACGGCAAAGGTATGGAGTTGTGAACTCGAGAGTTGCAGCTGGTTGGCAACTCGAAAGAGTAGTTGGTAGCTTAGGTCTGCCTACGTTCAGCTTTTAGCTAAATCTTCTTTAGTCCAGCAGACTGTGCGAGGATGACTATTTCTATTCAAGTTAGCGGTATGAGTTAATGCTCTAAGTGGAGGAGTCTTCCTCCAGTTTATACTGAATCATAATATTAAATCTCTAAGGCGTTGCTGAAGCGTAAGCTAATTCTTAGTTCCATCGACTTGCTCTATATCGTATAGTATATCGACGAGGTGATTTTTTGGCAGAATCATGTTAATCCATCCAGAGTTTCGTGTATCTTTATTTCTAAAATATAAGAACTCTCCTCTCATGATCGAGGAATGATCATCTTAGTCAGAATAAGCTGGGCAATGGCGTTATGATATTATCCAGCTATGTTTTTATCCAAGGATTTGATGTACGTGCCATAATTCTGATTATGTAATCATGAGATAATATCCGTGGAATAGCTTATGAAGGTCGTTCAAGTTCTTTTGTTATCTGTGCGAATTTTTCTTTAGACTTAGGCTCGTTCGAGGACGAACGAGATTTTAAGTGGAGGAGAATGAAACGACCTCGGTCAGTCGTTTCGGAAGTTAGGACTCCGATTGACGTGCCGATAATTTTAAAATATTCGTAATATCCATTAGGACCTGTCTGTAAAATTTGAGCTAAATCAGACCTCGTTTGGTAGGCATCGGAAGAAGGTTTCAGTTTTTATTGGCAATAAATATTAAAAAGAGATTTTCGAGCTCGGTTTTGCCGAATGAGCTCCGATTCGAAATCCGAAAGCGCGTTAGGTTCGTATGATTATTTGTGATTTTTCTAAACTTTCGAAAGTGAAATTCGATGTTGTTCGGCTAGTTTTAGCTAAAATGCCGAAAGTTAAATAATTTGACTTTTTCTATTTAAATTCGCGTCTTGAGTTTCGGGAGTCCAATTTGAGATCCGCCTTCGCGAGTATGTTACATATATTTTGTATAACTTGTATGCAAAAGTTGGAATTATTTCGAATATTGTAGGGCACCGTTTCAATTTTCGTTAAGAAAAGAAAATATAATAAAAGAAAAAAAAAAAAAAAAGAGAAAAGTCAAATGAAAAGAAAGAAAGTGAAAGTGATGGGCGGTGGATGCTATATATATCCTTAACTTTTGTTAAGGAACGAAAAAACGAAAACAGAGAGGAGCAAAAATGGAAAAACGCAATAAGAGAAAAAAAATGCCAGAAAATGAGAAAATGGGCCGGAGAAAAGTAGAATTTTTACCCTGAAACATTCAGGTAATGATCCTAATATATTATTTGAGTTTATTACGTGTGTTTGAATATGTTTTAACAATAAAACTTGGAATATTATACATCGTTTTAATAAGTTCAATTAATAGTTTAAAGGGTCAAATGGACCCCGATAACGAAATTGATTATATATTCGTACTCAGTAAGTTATGGGCAACTTATAAATGTAATTTATTTGGGGTTTGGTTATGTGGCCTTAAACCCTGTATATAGGTCTGGCCTGCGTATTGCGTATGCAAATAGGGTATCAGGTTCCTAACCGGATTGCCCTAAGATGTGAGGAATGAAGCCTTTAGCCTAATTTGATATATTTTTCTGCTTATTGAATAGAGTGGGATCGTTTGGCAATGAAACCAAAGGATAAAGCGGTTATTGAATAGCAGAGCTAACTTTTGGAAAAGGTAAGTGTTTGTATCCATTTCTTTGGAGGCCCTTGGCCTCGTGGATAATCTACCACGTGTTCCTTACGTGTGTAGCTGCCGATAGGCGTACTCATTACGCCTTAGCTTTGAATTTACATTGTATATTACATTTTATGCCCTGTTGTTGGTATTGCATGGAGCATATGAGCATTGCACTCTGGTTTTGAGCATTGCATATACATCCCGGTTGGCGATGAGAGTCCCGCACCGGTTGCATATACTTTCCGGTTGGCGATGAGAGTCCCGCACCGGTGAAGGGTCATCATTGCATATACTTCCCGGTAATCGATGAGAGTCCCGAGCCGGTGAAGGGTCATCATTGCATATACTTCCCGGTAATCGATGAGAGTGCCGAGCCGGTGAAGGGTCATCATTGCATATACTTTCCGGTAATTGATGAGAGTCCCGAGCCGGTGAAGGGTCATTATTGCATATATCTCCTGGTAGACGATGAGAGTCCCGCGCCGGAGATAGGTATCAGGCATATGTGACTGCATTGCATCGTACCGCATTCATCACATCTCATTGCACCGCATACTGACTATTATGTGTATTGTGTTGTGTTTTTTTTTTGTATGCGGTATGTATACCATGTCGTGGACATATCTCAGTTTGCCTATATATTTCTGGCTCGTATTATGGGTTGCGGGGATCGGGTTGCACGCCGCAACGGTATGAATATGTGGATCGGGTTGCACGCCGCAACGGTATAAATATATGGATAAGGTTGCACGCCGCGACAGTATGAATATATGGATCGGGTTGCACACCGCAACAGGATGAATATATGGATCGGGTTGCACGCCGCAACAGGATGTGTTTCTAATTGTTGATGTGTTCGGGATACCTATATGTTCTGGCTATCTTACGTTACTGGTTGTTAATGAGTTTGTGATTCTATACGTGTTTCCAGTTATTATCTGGCTCTGCCTTTTCATAATTTAAATAAGAGGAATTTGATTTATATGTTTCTTCTCCCTGGCTAGCTATCCTATTCCTTGAGGTGGCTAGTCTGCCCCACTTATTGAGTCCTTTTGACTCACCCTTGTTTGTTGTTTGTTTCTTGTCTATCTATTTCGTTTCGGCAGGTTCGCTCCAGGATTGAGTTCGCCACGTTGTTCAGGAGCGAAGACGACTCCAGCTGTCAGGGTGAGCCAGCTTTATTCCGGATGACCACCAGTTTATTGTTTATTATTTTAGTTGCATTCTGCTCCCTTCAGGAGGTATCTATCTTCTTTTGTACTCTTAGATGTCTAGTCTGGATAGCCCTAAACCTCGTATGTTGGGTGGTTAGCTGTAATTTCTTTTGTACAGCTTAAAGGTATCAGTATGTCTGTGTATTTTTTTTTAAGTCTTGTCCTTATTTATGAATTGTTATATTTATTTTCCTAATTTAATTGGTAAGGGTTCGCCCGACGGGTCTAGGGGAGGATGTCGGATGCCCGCACGACCTAACCGGATTTCGGGTCGTGTGAAAAATTCAGCCCAATCAAGATGATTATGACAAGTAGGAAGTTTATTTGATTTAAAATAAAGAAGCCATTGGTTAGTTGATTGAGGGATTGTGTGTGGGTCAACGTCAATGGAATTCCACAAAGACATAGCTATAGGACAACAAAAGAGAATATGAGTTATGGATTCTTCTTCAGAATAACAGATGGAACAAAGAACAGTTACATTAAGGCCAAGATAGTGTAAATATTGATTGTAGAAAATCTGGCCATGAAAGCACTGGCAAAGGAAGAATTCTATTTTGGGAATAGTAGGAAGATGCCAAATCCATTTGATAATAGGAGGAGAAGTGGTAGGAGTAGACACTGAAGCTGTAATAAATAAGCCATGTGGGTTAAGAGCCCATATTGGGGTATCAGTAGCAGTTGAGTCTTCAGGGCAAACTATAGAGGAAATTTTATTGATGATGTGGTTAGGTAAATCAAAAGATAGGACAAAAAAATCCCAAGAACCATTTTGGAAAAAAACTATTAACTTTAAGGTTCATTTCAGTAAGAGACAGGGACTTTGGAGGAGGGAGCGGGGAGCAGGAGTGAGAGGGATCCATTGGTCGTGCCAGACATTTATTTGATAACCATTGCCTAATGGCCAAGATAAACATTTTTTAAGAAAACTCCCATCCATTTAAGGTTTTTATCCAAATAAAGGAGGTAGAAATTATTACAAGAGAGATTAGACAGAAAAGAAAGGTTTGTATAAAAAGCTTTTCTAATAGCAAGACCACCATCTTCTTTGGGCAAAGTAATTACACCCCTGTTTACGTAATGAATTTTCCTACATTGGCTAGTGAAACCCCAAGGAAATCTACGCTGGATCTTATCTATTTGATGGATAGTCTTACTAGGAAGACTGATATATTGCATAGAGTGGACTGGAATAGAGCTCAGAGTTTCTTATAAGAGTTGCTCGACCTGCTAGAGTAAGAAAATTAGTTTTCCATGAAGCAAGACGACTATTCAAAGTATCAATAATGTAGGTAAAGTCATTATGCATAAGATGAAGATTAAGAATAAGAAAGCCCAAGTAACTACCAAAATTATCGGAAATAGATAGACTAAGTTGCAGTTGAGAAGCATCCTTTACCTCAGGGGTACGATTCTTAGAAAAAGATAATTTTTGATTTAGTATGATTCATGCTCTGCCCAGATAATTTACAGACTATAGATAGACAATTTTTAATGAAACTAATAGATTACTCATCAACAATGCTCATAAACTTAAGATCATATGTGAAAAATAAATAAGAGAAAGCAGGCCATTGGGGGCTGAGCTTGATTGGATTCCATAGATTTAAATCCACATGATGATTATAGTTGGAAAGCAGTTCCATGCATAAAATAAAAATATAAGGAGACATAGGATCATCTTGACGAATATCCGAGTAGGGGTAAAAAAAGAGGTCTTGGTTCCATTAACTAAGACATCTATTCCACTAGTGGAGATGCAGTTCATAATAAGCTTTATAATATTAGGGAAAAACTTAAAATAAAGAAGAGTACGATAAATAAAGGATCATTCTAAATGGTCAAATTGCTTTTCCCATATCAATTTTAAGGAGTATTTTACCCTTTTTTTCTTTAATAGAATGCATATGCTTTATAATTTCTTGAACAATCATAGCACGTAAAAACTTACCCGCATCCGGTGTTTACACCAAGCCAATAAAGACAAGCCACGTGTATTGCAAACATTCACCCATTGCTTAATCATGGTTAGATTATATGAATTATAAAAAGGTTTATGTATAATCATATTCTTCTATTCAAATTATAAAGGGTTAAAATGAGTCACTTCCTCTAGGGCCAGATGTCCTCCTGCTAAAATGGGATGAACAACACAAAGCTAAAAGCCTAAAACTTTCCTCTAAGTTAACTGACTTGAGCTGAGGTTATTCCCTCACCATATGAAATCGGTAGATATACTTGCCGCTACCAGCTTGGCGAGATGATCTATTGTGGGTCCTTCTGTGCTTCATTACTGTCATACAGTTGTTAAAAATTGGAAAATTGATGATCATATACCCGAGCGCGGGTAAGTATTTATTCGTATCCGATATTTATACCAAGGCAATAAAGACAAGCCACGCGTATTGCAAACATCCATCTATTGCTTAATCATGGTTAGATGATATGAATTTATATTTTAAATTTTAACTACCATAGTTAATTTGCATAATTTGGTGTTAAACACCGGATGCGGCTAAGTATTTATCAAATATATTCTTAATTAGATTATCTAAGTCGTCATGGATTATCTTAAACACTCACAATTTTGAGCTCTACATGTAGTGTTAAACCTGATATTATATTCGCATAAATGAGCAGATAGTCTTAATATTCAGTCCATATCAATTTATTTGTCAAACTTTAATTTGTTCACGAAATTAGAAATAAAAGAAAACTTTTAAAATTTGTGGTTTAAAATATGCTATAACTTATGATTATTAAGTTTCGAAAATTTATGGTCTTAAATGTCCCATATCTTGTGTGGCTATATAGAAGTATTTATTAAGGAAAAACTGGGAATTTCAAGTTGAATTTTTCTTTGTATAATGAAATGAACTAATAAGAAAATTGTATCATATACTTGAAATGAATGGAATACTACATGAGTTACATGAGTTTTCAATTGATTTTTAATTACTGTTGAATGACAAATGATAAAAATTTGCAAAGAATAAAATAACCCAGGAAACAAAACCCAAGAAGAGTTGCCACTGAAAAATAAGGAACTATCTTTCATTAAAACAGACGTCGATTACAATTTACACACTTTGGAAGCAAAACAAAAGGCAAACAAAAATTTAAAAATAAAAATCAATCCACTATCACTCTTTTGAATATAAAATTGTTAATTAATTGATTGATGATAGGATATTTATGTCTGCAAAACAATTAAGCATGACGTCCAAGAGCAACCGAAATATCAACAGTGATTCCAAAAAGGAGGATGAATACTGCTAGGAAGTTGACTAAAATTGATTCTCCAGAAAAAAATTGGAGTTGCATCAATGTTACTTTCTGCATTAATCCAGTCAAAGCTGCACAAATTGTCGTGTAGAAAATTGCTCTACCACCTGATATGTGCCATGGAAGATTCATTGCCCTTGATTCTCTTCTCGAGTAAGGTAACATGTATATAAACAGTCCAACCAACCACTGGGAAGTTACAACAAAAAATCAAAATTAAAGATGAAGGAAACTACTCGGGTATTTAGTTCTATATTTTATTTTTTAGGTTTATCAATTTTGGGAATTCTTTAGTTAATGTTGGCGATCCTTCAATTTGAGGCTAGGCTTAACCGCAGATAAAAGAAAATGTTACTCCCTCCGTCTCAATTTATATGACGGTGTTTAAATTGGTACGGAGTTTAATAAATAAAGATTGAAAAAGAAGATTGAAATAACTAAAAAATTGTTGTAACTTTTAAAGGAAGTATGACCCAATAAAATTTAAATAGGAATAATACATTAAAATAGTTGTCAAATAAGTAACTATGATATTGGACAAATTAAAAAGGAAGTAGCACACATCAGAAACAAGGAGTAATATCTAAGTTAATTCAACCAAAACTCAAAATATTTCATGCAAATTGAGAGAAAAAAGAATAATAATAAAAATATATATGCATTTTAGGTCCGAAATAGTAATAAATACAATACCTGCAAAATGTATAAGCAGAAGGTGCCAATGCCTATCCACGAGTGAAAGCTGTACATGTTTCTTAGATTCCTTCGATCATGGTACTTGAAAGCAGCATGTATCCCAATGATCCCCAGACAAATTGCAGCTAAATGAAGTAAAAGATGTACCCATTTTTGGACTTTTCTATCTGCTTTCACTGTCTTGTATGCCATCAACGCTGCTCATTAAAAAAAAATGATATCAAAATCTTTAAAAGAAAATGTTATTTCCTCATATTTCATATACTAGTCCATTTGATAGTTAGATTTGTTCCAAAATATTTGATTTTTTAGAAAAATAAGAACTATTTGCGACTTACCTATTGTGAAAACTACTCAATATATAGTTAGCCAGTTTCTAATGTTTCATTTTTGTTCATACGGTCCTGGGAAATACTAATTCCATACCTTCGCCAGACAAGAAAATCACCCCCAAGAACATCAAAAGTGGGTGAACCTGAAGAAAGTAATAGTTACATTTAACAACAAAATTTAATTAAGACATTTAGCTAAGCTTTTACAATTGATTTAACGACTAAATAACAACGCGCACATACATTAAATATCTGATTTGGATAATATGAATCAAGATCAACGCCTTCTCGATAATGAAGCAACCAAACCAGCATGAGAATCAGAGATAAAAGACCAAACAAATGTGCAAAAATTGTTATCCTTGAAGCCGGTCGGTAATAGTGGTAGGTTACAACGGTATCCATGGCTTCTAAGAGGCAGAAAAACGCGATGTGGTCGAAGAGGATGATGAAGAATGAAGAGGAGTAAAAATAAGTTAGATTTTAATTTGTAGTTACTTTTTTTAGTTTGATGTTTTGTTATGATTTGCTCATGTTATATAGAAACAATAAGCTTAAAACATGGATAAAAGAGCAATACATACTTTCTTAAAGGGTTTTTCTTGTTACGAAAGATTGGTATTTCTAACTTTATTTGTTCATGGGCAAGGCACAAGGGGAAGAACAAAGCCAGTTCTTTTATTGCTTGAAAAACAACGTTATTCTATGGGGTTAAAGACACTTGCGCTTTTGTATACTTATTCGTGTTTTCATTTTCTATTCTTTTCTCCCACTTCTTTTGTTCTGATATTAATCTTTTATAAATATGTGTTGTCTCGGATCTTGCATAAGCGTTTAAAGATTAAAATTCTCCGAAGAGCACTGAACTGCTGAAGCAATCCCAACGGATTAGATACCCAGGAACAACAACGAATAAGAAAAGCAAAAGCAAAAGAGGAATATGTAAGGCAATAGTATCTGTCACCTATCACTACTAAAAAAAAACCGTCTTTTTCGACCACCCAACCGGTCGAAATACGGTCGACACATCGACCGTATTTCGATCGATTGTGGTGGTCGACCCAAATAAGGTCGAAAATAGCCTTTCGACCGAAATTCGGTCGAACGTCGACCGACTTCGACCGAATTTCAGTCGAAGAACATGGACTAAAGTGACATGTTCTTCGACCGAAACTCGGTCGAACGGTCGGTCGACGTATCGGTCGAACAAACTTTCGACCGAAATTCGGTCGAAAGGCTGGTAATTTTTTTGACCAACTATCGACCGAAAGTCGGTCGAAAACCTGTAAAAACCTGCAACATAAAATCTGAAATTAGCCCTACACCACCTGTAAATTCAGCAACACGCAGAAAAATTAGACAAAACACATTCATAAACGATATTCAAACAAGGCTAACAAAGCCAAACAATAGCAAGGAGTCTTTCAACATTAGTTCAAGTGTTACAATAATCAAACAAACTTAACAAATAGTTTAAAGTTCAACAATCACTACTACTACTGGCTAGAACCCGAACTAGAGCCGGCATCAGACTGAGACGGCGAACGGTGGCGACGTCTGCTCTTGCTCTTTCCCTTTCCCGAACTATCACGCTTTCCTTTGCCTTTTTTTTGGTTAAGGAGGATTTGTTGCATCATTTCACGCATTTCTTGTTGATGAGCTTCATGTTGTAAGCGCATAGCTTCATTTTGTCTTTTCAGCTTTTCGATCTCCTCTTGCATCCAATCCATTTTTTCAGGAGTTTGAGAGCTTGAAGGAGCAGTAGAACACGAGCCCAAATTTCGATTTATGCTTGCCAGATGAATACAGTATTGCAAGGCCATACGCGGACCCCTTCTTCACCCCTCCGACCGCTTCCAACCATAAATTGATTTCTTGCTCGAGCGTTAGCGGTGCTGGGGTACTGCTTCCGCATTCAGATTGTTGAGTCGCGGTCCAATCTTCAACGGCCTTTGTAGCTCTTTCCTGAAAAACAGAAATATATCAACGGTACAAATATGAAGTATAAAAGTTGAAGGATTGGCGCGACTTTAGTTTGAATTTAATTACTTACCCAGGTCTCTTTTGCGCGGGGCTCGACCCAGACTTCTCCGCCCTTTTTATCACTCTTGATATGTCGGATCTTGTGCATTTCAGAGAGTGGAATAGTCCGATTTTCTTGCTTTTCCTACAAATTAAAGAAGAGAACAAGTTAGGTAAAAAATAAACTATTATATTAATTCTTATAAATTAAATTACTTTACCAAGCGCATCTTCTGCGTCGCAGCGCTAACTGAGCCACCGGTATGCAGCGATCCACCCTTACTTGATGCCCGCGCTTTCTTCCCTTGTTCGCTCTTCTTCTGAAATTCGGGAGTATCCCAATATTGCTGCAGCTCTCTCCATTGATGATCATAGAGGAAGCCGGGCATTTTCCCTTTTTTGCGCGCATTATACATTGCTTTCTTGAATAACTCCCCGCATTTCCTGGGGAAGTTAGAACAGACTTTATAGTCCAAAGCCGGATGCCACTTACACTGAACCTGCAATATTCATGAAAATATTTTATTTAAATATAATCATTAGAAAAACCTGCAATTAGTTTAAAACCGTATGCATATTTATCACATCAAAAGCCTGCATTATCCGCTGCTTTACTTGAGGGGGCACAACGCCCCAGGATGGCCACGATTCTTTCCATTGAGATTTCATGCATTTCGTCACCACAGGAGTAGCATCATTGTTGGGGCAAAAGCTACATAAAAAAACAGAAGGGTTAATAGAAATACTAACATTTAAAAATATACTACTAAATAGATAAGAACTTCAAAAATAAGATACCTACCTGTTATCCCCCTCGGGATAAATAATCAACCGCCCGTCTTCCCATGTGCCAGACTCACCGATGTAATAGGGCGAACTTGGATCATAGTAAGGAATCTCCTGCTGTACCGAAGGGCCGGTAGGGCTAGATGGGTCGGAAGGTGGCTGAGTCGACCCAGACGGAGTAGTGGACTGTGTGGGATCGCCTAGTCTGGGAACGCCCTGGGATGGACCAACCTGGGTCTCAGTCATGTCATAACTACTGAATTATGCCGCCAACCAGGATGGCCCTGAGACATGCCAGGTGGCCTGAAAAAATCTGGACTGTATCCGGCAGATGCTCCTGTAGGAAGCGAATGCGGCACCTGAGACATGCCGGGCGGCCTGAAAAAATCTGGACTGTAACCTGTAGGTGCTCCTGTAGGAAGGTGATGCGGCACCTGAGAGGTAGGAGTGTCCTGTGTCGGCTCACCTGAAGGCTCACCTGCCTTTTTAGGCCCCCTCCTTCTTGTAAACACTTTCTTCATACCTGTTGACACATTCACATTACTTAAGGAACAAGTAAATATGTAACATACTAGCACATTCCTTGCACAAAAATTAGGCGGGTTAAATAGATTAAATAAAATCATTCATTGCACAAAAATTAGGCGGGTTAAATAGATTAAATAAACTCATTCATTGCACAAAAATAAACACATTCATTGCACAAAAATAAGAATACAAATATCTTTATATGTTTATAATTATATAAGTACATTAAAGTAGCCTATTAAAAAAACAAAACATCAAAGTACAGATAAGGTCAATCATCATCATCAGCCAATTCTTCTTCCTCATCCTCATCGTTAAATTCTTCTTCATCTGTATATTCATCATCATCATTTTCCCTTGAAGCTCCTTCTCCAAAATTAACTGGGTGTTTTTCTCGACTAGCTACAGATGCATCTAACTGCTCATATATGCTATCAATATGTTGCAACTGGTCAGCTAGTTCATTGTCCGCTATCAATGGAACGGTTGAGACCTCGTTCTGGTATGCAACATCTAACAGATCAGGTACTTCAACTAATCCCACCGGTTTTCCTTTTAAAACTGCCCACCAATGGGCTTTGGCCTTTGATCTTGCTGGGTTCTTTATCCGAGGGTAAGGAACAAACCACACTTGCTTTACTTTCTGGGCAATGATGAAAGGATCATAGTGTCCATATGACCTTTTGTGATTAACCTCAACTAACTTAGAAGACGTGTCTACCCTCGTACCTCTGTTACTGGGTGGGATAGAATACCCGGCTGCTTGGTACGGTCATGATGCCATCTCATGTGTGGAGCAGAACTCATCGAAGCATACAACCTCTTTAACCGTGGTATAAGTGGCAAGTAATGCATCCACTTAACAGGCTTCGGCTTCTTTTTAGGATTTTGCTTAGGCTTGTACCGAGGCTCCTCACAAAATCTATATGTCTGCAGGTCTGCATCATCCTTATAATACAACATGCAATCATTAACACAACAATGAATCTTCTCGGCAGAAAGCCCCAATGAGGAAACCAACTTCTTAGCGTAGTAATAAGTAGTTGGTAAGGCCATATCTGTCGGATTTAGTTCATTCATGAGGGCAATGATGGAATCCATGGCAGCTTGAGAAATACTAAAATCTGATTTGATACTCATCAATCTAACAGCAACCGACAACTGGGAATGCACCGAGCCCTCATAAAATGGACGACTTGTTTCCTCCAACTGTTCGTAGAATTGATTTGCCTCGGCATTGGGAATGTGCTCAATGTTTGGCTGTGATCATTAGCCGGGTACATCCCAAAAGCATCATTCACCATATCTTCCATTCTATACCCGGCTGCTTGGTCTGGTTCCACAACCGGAGAACTCCTAGCGCCATGAATATTTTTAAGATTTTGAAGTTGCTGCTGCAAGTCCCAAGGCTCGCCATGATTATACCAAACGTAATAATTTGGCATAAACCCCTTCTTATACAGATGTAACTTGACATTCTCCAAATCTTGTATCTTTACACATTCGCATTTTTCACATGGACATCTAATTTTGCCATGCCTTAAATAATCGTCTGTGTTGCGGGCTATATCCAGAAATTCCATAACACCCGCTACAAACGAAGGCCTCAACCCCCGCCGCTCGGGAAAGTTTCTATTATCCATCCACAAACGGCGTCGATTAATGTCCATATCTACACAAACATTGCAAGATTGAGAAACAATATGTATGATTTTTTACAATATTTGCCACTTTTTTGTAATCACTATAGCAAGATTAATGTCGTCGGGTTTGTTGATGCTCGCAACTTGTTTGATGAAATGCCCCAAACAAACAATATTTTCTAATAACACCCTATGAATTACTATTATCAAAGCAATTCAAACCAACAAAAGCTTATTCGTTTTAGGCATAACATGTTCATCTTCTCAACAATACCAAGGCAACAACACATTCCAAACAACACTACCAAACAATTCCAACAACTACAACAATCCCAAACAACACAAACCTAACTTTATAATAGCTAACAACACCAAACAAGTTCTTCAACATCAATAATAACTACAATAAAGTTCGCTAACTAATAATTAACTACCTATGCAACATTATAGGCCAAAGTTAAAAAATAATTAAAAACATAATTAAATTCGGATTTAATAAAAACAAAAAAAAAAAAAAACCTTACCTCGAGGTTGATTTATGCTCCAATAGCACCTACTAATGATTTCCCACTAGTTATATGCTTCAAAACTACAAAAAAATTGAGTTAAAAAGTTAGGGTTTAAGTTTTACAAAGTAATTAAAATAACCCTAAAATTAAGAATTTACCTTGAATTTCTTGTTATAGGTAGTGATTAGGAGGGTAGATTGTGTTTGATTGTTGATTTTGGGGGTGGATTATGGTGGTTTTCGGGTTTTTCACGTTTGGGGGAGTGGTTAGAGGGGTTTTTTTTTTTTAATTGGGGAAGAAGATAGAAATGGAGAAGAAGGGGTCTGCTGAAAAATATAACGGGTGCTCCGACCGACCTATTCGGTCGATAGGTACAATAAAATTTTTTGTTCGACCGAAAATCAGTCGAACTGCTATTTCGACCGATTTTCGGTCGAACAGTTTTGACTAAGTTAACTGTTCGACCGAAAATCGGTTGAAATAGCTGTTCGACCGATTTTCGGTCGAACACTGGTAGTCGAAAAACACAGTTTTTTTAGTAGTGTATCTTTGAGAAAAGTTCTGTCAGTGCAGATCTTTAGACCTGCTCCTTATTACTCATATAAGATTGGGCAACTTGACCAACCATCTTTAAGCATTAAGCGCTATGATTCATCCATTCCATGAAAAATGTCATAGTTTGACTTGGATCAAAATTTAAGAAAGAAATAATAGTTTTTAAAACTTGTAGTCTACAATGATTCATAGATTATTGGTGGAACTATTTATAACATTATTAGTGCTTACGCTCCTATGTCGCGATTGGACGATAAGGTGAAAAAATACTTTTTGGGAGGATTTGGACTAGATAATTCGGCGTATCCCTCACGCCGACAAGCTTTTCATAAGAGGAGATTTCAATGGCCACATTGGGACAACTTCAATGGGATATGATGATCTTCATGGCGGTTTTGGGTATGGAGATAGGAATTTGGGGGGGGGGGGGGGGGGTTCTCGTTTGAATTTTGCAAAAGCATTTGACCTGATGATAGCCCATTTGAGCTTTCCGACTAAGGAGGAGCACTTGGTCACCTTTTCTAGCGCCGTGGCAAAGACCCAACCCGACTACCTACTTCTTAGGAAGAGCAATAGAGGAGTTTAATTTGTGGATTGTTAGGTTATCTCTGTTGACACCCAATTCTGTCCCTTCTTTTTTAAAAATTGGCTATAATTTAACTTAAAGGTGCAATTTGACTATTTGTGCAAAATGTGCATTAGAGAGCATGTATTTACATGTGTTATCTCCTACTTATATATTACATACTTAAATGTGGCTACGTTACGTAATTTTGCATCGTTTAGACTATTTGTCAAAATGTGGTTGTTGTGCAATTTTAGCGCAATTATAACATTAATAGATAATTGTAGCTTTAAAAAATCTCTGTAGTTATTTAATTAGTTTAATCTGAACTTTTATGTGTGTATTTTACGTGTGGTATTCCCTGTTTATACATTATATATTCTAATCGCCATTATATTACGTAATTTACTTCATTCAGGCTATTTCGAAAAGGTGACTATTTGCGTAATTTACTGCATAAAATAAAGTTTTATAACTATTTGTGATTATTTATTCCTAAATGCTTTAATTTGATTTTTTTATATATATATATATTGTACACCTTTAAGCTAATTTTTAGTTTAATTACATATTTCACTCCTAAATCCTATTTTTCATGTTGAATCTGGGCAAAGTTCTTAACCAGATACATTCTCATCATTTGAATTTTGAAAAGGAGTATTTCCCAAATCTTTTCCTTGATTCTTTGTCATCTTTTTAAGTAAATCCCCAAAATCTCTCCTCACTTCTAAAATTGATTTCTTATCCCTAAAGTTATTCCCTAATCACCTCCAATCCCCAACAGCTATTTTTTCTAACTCTCTAATATAATTGGCCTTCCCTCTCTACTATCTCCATTACCATCAGCATACACATATCACCCACACACAGACGACCGGGACACGAAAGTCAGTAGCATACACGAAAAAGACATAGTGCACAATTCCCTCTGATCTTCTTCCCCAAAAACCAATTCACACATTATCCCTTCTCTATTTTCTTAAATACACACACGCACATACAATACACAATTACACCAGCAGACCCACATATTTTTTCTGCACACGTACCCCCTACTTTGTCTTCTTCCTTACACACAACGACCTCTAAGGACACTACAATCAGACAACAACATACATACATACACTCACACACGCCTTCACCCACTCACAGTCAAATATCCACGCACACACAAACCAATCTCCTCCGCACACGCCACCACACCACCGTCCTTTACAACCTTACCCCGTCCAAACACAACCCCCAGACCCAAAATATCCATACACACCATGTTACACAGCATCATCCCTCTCCTCACTTGCACAATACATCTCACACACACTCACACTGTTACACACACAAACTAGAAAACACATGCACACACATAGGCCTTCGCAGAAACAGGGGAAGATCGGGAAAGGGGAAATCTGGAGAAACAGAGTAGTGGTTTTACACAGTCGCCACCGACGGCGACAGAGATGTGCAAGGATGGAAGAAACGACAGGATGCAGAGTAATAGCGATGCCGGCGAGGTCGCCGGCGTTTCCGCCGAGATCCGCCATAGCGATCGCTCATCTTTTCTCCATGCTTCGGGCATCCTGTGTATTCCTGGTTTTTCCGTCGATTGATCTTGGCTGGAAGTTTTGCAGACGGGTCTTATTATTTGCCCTTCTCGCCGTGCTTATGTTTTGCTATATCTGATCATGTTTGTGGGTAACTGATTCTGCTCTTTTCTTGTTATTTTGACCCAAGCCATCGTTTGACTGGGTCCCGCTACTGTTTATTTGGCCTTGTCTATAACTAATTGTATTTGTTAAGTTCTGCAGTTCCTTCGACACTATGGGCCTTGATCCGGACAGTGACTGTGATAAAAAAGGCCTATGAAAATATTTTAATTTGAGGCCTACACAAGGATTTGACGAAAATACAATGAATTGAAGGATGCTATACCAATTATGGCTAATGAAAAATATATTTACATATATTGAGGCCTCGGGACTAATTTGAATACGATACTACACTTGAACAGTCCCATCCCCGTGTCCCTAAAACAAAAAAGGTGATGATGACATGTATGAGCGGTTATTGCAAAACGAGCTGGCGATGGAATGGTGGGACCGACACTTGGCATAGCAACACGACCGACCGTGTGTTTGCAGCCATACCGACGCCCCTAACCTCTTGCCGATTCATACATATCTAAGCCTACATTTTATAAAACTCTTTTCCTCCTTTATTTTATAATTATTATTATTGATATTTTATACTATTATTATTAATACTTACTTATTTTCTCTATATTTTGTGCGAGGTAAAAATGGATGAAAGATGGCATATTTTTGAAGGAGAACAACTAGAAAAAAATATTTTATGTTACAAATACATGTATGTAGTATAAATGTGGATGACCACTATTCTCCACTACTCTCCATTTATTCACTTGTAACATATAATTTACTACCTCACTTTCTCCTACTTAATTCCTACCCACTTTCTCCTACTTAATTCCTCATTTAGGGATGACCTGTAACTTTCTATGTATTGGAGTCCTATAAATAGAGGACACTTTATCTATGGAAGACACACTTGAAACACTTTGAGAATACAAGTTCTTCCTTCTCCTCTCATATACTTTTGTCTTGTTCTTACTTTACTATTAGTTTTACAACATGTTATCAGCACGAAGGCTCTTAATCTTTTCCGAGCTATCGTTGTTCTCAAAAGTTGAACTGTTTCTTGCGAGGTATGGTTCCTATTCATTTAAATTCTGACTGCACATGCCTTTGTATTCTACCGAGTTAATAAGTCCTTCCTCTTTATTATTTTATTTATATTAAAGTAAAATAAAACAGTGTTGTCTCGTTTTTATATAAAAATTATGCTATTATGAAATGTGTTAGTCTATTGTTATCTTCAACTTTATCTGTGATTTGTATAACAAGTATACATAGCATAATGGTCTTGCAGTGATACATGACAAGGTAATGATTACAAGTAAACAATTTATTTTATGATTAAATATTGCCTAATATTTGTAAAAGTTTTATTGCTAACTGTTTCACATTCGTTTAAAAAAAATTCCACGGCTACCAATTCATATCATTTCTAATCCTTTTTGTTTTCTTTGATAGTTTTTCACTATGTCAAATTTATCAAAGCTTTAATTTGTGGCACTTGACATATCCAGCAAAAACTATTTGTCATGGGTGCTTGATGTCGAAATATATTTGGATGCCAAAGGTCTTGGTGATACTATCAAAGAAGGAAATGAGACATCAAGCCAAGATAGGACTAAAGCCATGATTTTCCTTCGCCATCATCTTGATGAAGGATTAAAAACAGAATATTTAACTGTGAAAGATCCATTCGAATTGTGGACTAACTTAAAAGAACGGTATGATCACCGTAAAGCCATGGTACTACCAAGGGCTCGGGATGAATGGATTCATTTACAGTTACAAGATTTTAAAACTGTAACCGAATATAAATCTGCTGTTTTTAAGATCAGTTCTCAACTGAAATTATGTGGAGAAAATATTGATGATGCTATGATGTTGGAAAAGACACTCTCCACTTTCCATGCATCGAACATGGTGTTACAGCAGCAATACCGTGAAAAGGGATTTACAAAGTATTTTGAGTTGATCTCATGCCTTCTGGTGGCTGAGCAACATAATTCCCTGTTGATCAAAAATCATGAAACCCGTCCCACAGGATCTGCTTCGTTCCCTAAGGTGAATGTGGGAGCACATGCTCCATTCCCTGAGGCGAATGTTGTAGCAACAAATAATGTGCCTGAAAGAAGGCAAAATAATTACCGTGGTAAAGGCCATGGTCATGGGCGCGGTAAGGAACGAAATAATACTCGTCGTCACGGTGGAAATAAATATGAGAAAAATAAGGGTTCTCAAGCTAATCCTTCAAAAGGCAAGAATAATAATATTTTCCATCGATGTGGTGGGAAAGGTCATTGGGCGAAAAGTTGTTGTACGCCGGAACATCTTGTCAAGCTTTATCAAGCTTCGCTCAAAAGAAATGAAAATAACGTGGAGGCACATTTGACCTTTCAGAATAATGACAATGGGACACATCTGGCACATCTTGCTGACAAACATGATGAGACGGAGGCGTATCTTGCCGTAAAAGATGATGACCTTTTTGAAGGCCTCCCAAATATTACCCATTTAGAAGCTGGAGACTTCTTTGAGAATCGCAACTGAAGAACTGATGTTGTAACTGGGGAATCAAAATAATAAAGAATAATGTTGTCTTTATTTTATGTTTTAAAGTTAGGAAAAAAATATCATCTTTATTTATATTTCAATGTTTAAAAGTACTTTTCTTGTACTTTATTTTTAGTATTTCTTACTAAGTAATTTTTATCTTTTTATGAAGAAAATAGAAATTCCTCAGTCTTCAGTTGGATTCAAGCTCAATAATAAATACATATGTCTCTTGGATAGTGTTACAACGCACACAATTTTAAAGGATAAGAAATATTTTTCTTATTTGATTAATAAAGAATCCAATGTTAGTACAATATGTGGTAGTACAAAGTTGGTGGAAGGTTATGGCAAAGACAATTTATTATTACTTGGAGGAACAAGTTTGGCTATTGATGAAGCCATGTATTGTAGTAAGTCTCAAAGAAACTTGTTAAGTTTCAAGGATATTCGCCAAAATGGCTATCATATTGAGACTAAAACTGATGGAAAGATTGAATATCTTTATATTACTACAACAAAGTCGAGTGAGAAATATGTTCTTGAAAAGCTCCCCGCTTTTTCCTCCGGCTTGTACTACACAAACATTGGTACAATTGAATGACATGCCATAGTAAACAAAGGGTTTACTGAATCAAATGATTTTATTATTTGGCATGACCGGTTGGGTCATCCCGGTTATAATATGATGCGTAATATAACTGAGAATTCAAATGGGCATACATTGAAGAATCAAAAGATTCTTCAATTTAAAGAATTCTCTTGTGCTGCCTGTTCTCAGAGAAAGCTAATTACTAGAGCATCTAAAGTTGGGATCAGAATCCCTGCATTTCTGGAACGTATACAGGGTGATATATGTGGGCCCATACAAGATGGTCACATGTGTGCTTATTATCAACCCGCAATATGGCATTTGCGAGGTTGCTTGCTCAAATAATAAGATTGAGAGCACAATTTCCAGATTATGCTATTAAGACAATTCGTCTTGATAATGCTGGTGAGTTTACATCTCAAGCATTTAATGATTATTGTATGTCAACTGGGATTACAGTTGAACATCCAGTTACTCATGTTCATACTCAAAATGGTCTAGCAGAATCATTTATCAAAAGCCTCCAATTAATGGCTAGACCAATGCTTATGAGAACTAAATTACCCATTTCAGTATGGGGTCATGCTATTTTGCATGCGGCAGCTCTTGTTCGGATTAGGCTGATAAGTTATCATAAATTCTCCCGACTACAATTGGCTTTTGGTCAGGAGCCAAATATTTCCCATCTTAGAATTTTTGGATGTGCGGTATATGTGCCAATTGCTCCACCACAATGCACAAAGATGGGACCCCAAAGAAGGTTGGGGATATATGTTGGGTATGAATCTCCGTCTATTACTAAATATCTTGAGCCCATGACGGGAGATTTATTCACCGCAAGGTTTGCTGATTGTCATTTTGACGAATCAGTTTTCCGAACATTAGGGGGAGAGAATAAGCAGCTGGAAAAAGATATTGACTGGAATGCATTAACACTATCTCATTTAGATTCTCTTACAAATCAATGTGAACAAGAAGTTCAAAAGATAGCGTATTTGCAAAATGTTGCAAATCAACTGCCAGATGCATTCACTGACCTACCAAGGGTTACTAAATCCCACATTCCAGCAGCGAATGCTCCTGTTCGAGTTGATGTCCCGGTAGGACAATCTATAAGTGCAAGTGAGTCTAAAGCACGCTTGAAGCGTGGTAGACCACCCGGTTCCAAAGATAAAAATCCTCGAAAAAGAAAAGGAGCAATTGATCAAAAAGATCAAAATATGGAGGTAATTGCTCAAGAAGAGCATAGAAACATAACAATTGATAAGTCCTCTTCAGGAGAGGCCCAGGTACCTGAAAATACTAAAATCGAAGAGATCTCAATGAATGCAGATAGAGAAATGATTGGCCAAAATGGAAAGATGCAATTCAATCAGAATTGACTTCACTTGAAAAATGTGAAGTTTTCTGACCAATTGTCCGAACACCTGAAGGTGTAAAGCCAGTGGGTTATAAGTGGGTATTTGTGCGAAAACGAAATGAGAAAAATGAATTCGTTAGATATAAAGCACGACTTGTGGTACAAGGATTTTCGCAAAGACCTGGCATTGATTATATGGAAACATATTTTCCCGTGGTGGATGCAATCACCTTCAGGTATCTCGTAAGTCTGGTAGTACGAGAAAAACTTGATATGCATCTAATGGATGTTGTCACAGCCTATTTATATGGTTCATTGGACAACAAAATTTTCATGAAAATTCCCGAAGGGTTCAAAATGCCTAAGGCATTTAAGGCTCCTGAGAAGCTTGTTCAATAAAGCTTCAAAAATCCTTGTATGGGTTGAAACAATCGGGACGCATGTGGTATAATCGCCTTAGCGAATACCTGTTGAAACAAGGATACAAAAATAATCCAGTTTGTCCTTGTGTTTTTATATAAAGGTCTGGATCTGGATATGTCATAATAGTTGTGTATGTTGGTGATTTGAATATTATTGAGACTCCTGAAGAGTTCCCAAAGGCAATGGAATGCTTAAAGAAAGAATTTGAGATGAAAGATCTTGGAAAGACAAAATTTTGTCTTGGCCTACAAATTGAGCAATTGCCTAAAGGAATATTTGTTCATTAATCAACATATACAGAAAAGATCTTGAAAAGATTTTACATGGATAAATCATATCCGTTGAGAACTCCAATGATTGTGAGATCACTTGATGCGAATAAAGATCCATTTCGACCTTGTGAAACTGATAAAGAGTTTCTTGGTGCTGAAGTACCATATCTTAGTGCAATTGGTGCACTGATTTACCTTGCCAACAATACTCGGCCAGATATAGCTTTTGCTGTAAGCTTATTGGCAAGGTTTAGTTCTTCTCCAACTCGAAGATGTTGGGATGGTATTAAGCATATACTTAGATACCTCCAAGGCACTATTGATAAGGGTTTGTTCTATTCGAATGAATCCAAGTCATAATTGATTGGTTATGCCGATGCTGGTTATTTATCTGATCCACATAAAGGTCGGTCCCAAACGGGCTATTTGTTTACATGTGGAGATACAGCCATTTCATGGCGTTCAGTGAAACAAACTATTGCTGCTACTTCTTCAAATCATGTAGAGATATTGGCTGTTCATGAAGCAAGCCGGGAATGCATTTGGTTGAGATTAATGACTCAACATATTCAGCACATTTGTGGTTTTCCTTTGAAGAAGATTCCAACAATATTATATGAAGACAATAGCGCGTGCATTGAGCAACTGAAAGAAGGATATATTAAAGGAGACAGAATAAAACACATTTCACCAAAAATCTTTTTCACTCATGATATTCAGAATATTGGTGAAATAGATGTTCAACAAATACGGTCGAGTGATAATCTAGTGGATTTGTTTACCAAAGCATTACCAACCTCAACATTTGAGAAACTTGTTTACAAGATTTGAATGCGTCGTCTTCGAGATGTCAAGGAGTGTCTTCATCAGGGGGAGTAAATACACGCTGTACTCTTTTTTCCTTAACAAAGTTTTATCCCACTTGGGTTTTACTTGTAAGGTTTTTAATGAGGCAGCTCTAAAAGCGTATTACAGAATATATGTACTCTTTTTCCTTCACTAGGATTTTTCCCACCAGGTCTTTCCTAGTAAGGTTTTAACGAGGCATATTATCTTCCAAATGGTCATCCAAGGAGGAGTGTTACAAATACATGTATGTAGTACAAATGTGGATGACCACTGCTCTCCACTACTCTCCATTTATTATTATTTATTATTTATTAATATTATTAGTATTTATTATTCTTTATTATTATTATTAAATTGTCGTACTAACTTATTTTTATTTTTGCAAGGTACCTTTGGAAGAATTCAATTCGCGGATTTATAAGCTTTTTCATTTAACCTTAATAAATTATATGCATATTATCGTATCCATTTAATTACTTGTCTATTTTAGTTAGCTATTTTATTTGCTTATTTACTTAGAATCCCAATTATTTTGTCCGGCCGTTAAACCATATTTGGTAGAGCCTGAGAGGTGCCTAACCCCTTCCTCTCGGGTTAACTTGAACCCTTACCTAGATTTCTTGTTCGTAGACTAAGTTTTGGAGTTAATTGTAAAATTGGCTAGAAACAAAATAGGTGCCCTAATACGCCTAGTTAAAAAATATGTTAGGTGGTACCTCCAACTCTTTACTCGTGAGTTACCTAATAAGTTGAGTACTATTTCGATCCTTAATCGATTCAATAGAAAATAGGATGCAACAATCCCAAGTGAGAATCTTGCAACCCAACATAAGCTCTTGGTTATGGATTTGGAGATCCAAGGGAACAGGGAGGAAAAGGGCTTTGAAGGAGGCCTATAATTAATTGGGGAGCCTTGACCAGTGAAAAAAATCAGGAATAGGGGAGAAGCTGGTAGTTATGAGGTCTTGGGAGAGTAAGGGGATGCGAACAATATGTGGCCTAGGACAATGAATTATATTACTGGGGAGGGGGAGGGGAGGGGGACAACGAGAGAGGTCGTAGGGGTCTCGAAGGTAACCATAGTAGACAAAGATATGACTTGTGGTAGAATGAAGTGGTCTAAGGGAAAGTGGAGGCCAAGAAAGTTGCTTAAATAAAGTTAGCGGAGAGAAAAGACGTGGAAAAAAAGTGGATGCATAGAGAAGGTATAAAACAATGAAAAGGGAAGCGAAATTAACAGTTACGGACGCTGAATCGGCAGCTTACGGTTGCTTGTATAAGGACATAGTAGATAAAAGTGGGGGAAAATAAGTTGTATAGACTCGCAAAGTCAAGGGAGAGGAGTTATATGGCCTAGACCAAGTGAAGTACATTAAAGATGAGAATGGTACGGTATTGATAGAAGAAGCTCACATTGAGCGGAGATGGTAAACATACTTCAATAAACTCTTAAATGAGGAGGGGGATGGGACATAAATGTAGTGTTGGAGCACTGCGAAAGCCGCTGTGAAATCGGATACTGTAGGTATATCGAATTTTAGGAGGTTAAGGAGGCAATTTGTAAGTTGAGATAAAGAAAAACAACAGGGCCTAGCGAGATTCCAGTGGAGTTTTCGTAGAGTGCATGGAAATATGAATGGAGTGGCTAACTGGGTTATTTAATGTCATCCTTAAGAAGACCAAAATGCTCGAAGAAAGGTGGAGCACCATGATACAGTTGTATTAAACAAAGGGTATATTCAAAATTGCAACAAATATAAGGGCATCAAGCTACTTAGCCATACTATAAAAGTTTGGAACAGGGTGGCAGAGAAGAGGATGTGGAAGGATATTTCAAGAATCAATTTTGATTCATGCCTGGGCGATTCACTGTGGAAGCCAATTATCGTTTTCAGGAGATTGGTAGAATAGTATAGGGATTAGAAAAGGGACTTGCATATAGTATTCATTGACCTAGAAAAGGCTTAGAGTCTAAGGGTGTACCTGTGGCTTACATTAGTACGATTAAGGACATATATGATGGAAGACTAAGAACACTTTCCGGTAAAGATAAACTTACATCAGGGGTCAGTGCATAGCCTATTTTTATTTGCTCCGGTGATGAATGAATTAACACGAAGTATTCTAGTGAATATCACATGGTCTTGGTTGACGAGACACGCAACAAAGTTAATGATAAGCTGGAGGTTTGGAAACGTAGTCTGCAGTCTAAAGACTTCAGGTTGAGCAGGGCGTAAACAAAGTATATGGAGTCCAAGTTCACCGATGCATCACATGAGAAATATGTGGAAGTGACGATGCTTGATACACCAGTTATCCCCAATAAATTAAGCTTCAAGTATATTGGCTAAAATCTCTAAGGTAATGGAGAATTGATGATGAAGTGAAGGCTCGGCTCCAGTGTCCTATGCGAAGACGTAAACTTAAAGGTAATTTCTAGAGTGTGGTCGCTAGACCAGCTAAGTTGTATGGAATGAAGTATTGTCCAGATAGGAACACACACATTCAGAAGATGAGTGTAGCTGAAGCCATCACGGTTTAATTTAAAACATAGTGAAACTGATTCGACAAAAAACAATCTTGGAGTCTTTATTTGGCAAGTGATATATTGGCATTTTGCACTTAAATGCAACTCTTTTAGACTAGTTTTAATTTCCTTTAGCCTTGTTATTTGTATAACTCTTATGTTTATCTCCATGTTTCAGGAAATTAGTGAGATTCATGTTACAAAGCCAAAAGAAAAGAAGAAAAGATCAAAGAAAATTGAAAATTAGCTACAAATGAAGAACATAGAGAAGAGGCAGCATGAGGATCGGCGTCTCGCCGAATCAACGGCTGAAGAGAATAGCCATCCGCCTGAGGAGGAGCGAGTTCAAGAGCTCAAGGCAAGTCCACTGAACCAAAGGGGCGGACTGCCGAGTCATCTGCTGAAACCACTCGGTGGCTCTCCAGAAGTAGCGGTGATCCCGCTGATGCTTATAGTGAGCTCGAGAAATCGTTGAAGAAGTGAAGATGCCCGCTGCTTGAAATACTATCCTGCCGGACCTGTAACACACAAAGAAAGGCAAGAAGAGTTAGAGCTGCTTCGGCAGCCGCACAAGATAATAGGCGGACCATCGAGTAACCGGTGGCCTATAGAAAAAACGAGCAAAATTGTAAACTTGTAAATATTAGTTTAATTTTTAAACCCATGCCTATAAACAGACCATTATGCCTCCAAGGCACATATACCTATTTTCAGCTCTAGAAATACATCCTGTTACGGCGTGCAACCCGATCCATATATTCATACTGTTGCGGCGTGCAACCCGATTCGTATATTTATACTGTTGCAGCGTGCAACCTGATCCGTTCATTTATAATGTTGCGGCGTGCAACCCGATCCGATCCATGTATTTATATTGTCGCGACGTGCAACCCGGGATACGAGCCAGAAATATATAGGCAAACTGAGATACGGTATACATACCGCATATATAAAACACAACACGATAGTCACACAATAGTCAGCACGCGGTGCAATGAAATGGGATGAATGCAGTATGATGCAATGGTGTCACATGTGCCAAATAGATGGAGCGGAATCCTCCTGCTCCGGGGGCGGAATCCTCCTACCCTCAATATGATGCAATAGAGCGGAATCCTCCTGCTCCGAGGGCGGAATCCTCCTACCCTCAATATGATGCAATGGAGCGAAATCCTCCTGCTCCGAGGGCGGAATCCTCCTACCCTCAATATGATGCAATGGAGCGGAATCCTCCTGCTCCGAGGGCGGAATCCTCCTGCCCTCAATATGATGCAATGTCCATACGAATGCAACATGATGCAATAATAACCCATCACCAGCGCGGGACTCTCATCGACAGCTGGAAAGTATATACCAACTCACAGCCAAAGTACAATACTCAGATTCTCAATGCAATACCAATAATAGGACATAATATATAATATAGAATATAAATCCAAAGCTAAGGCGTAATGAGTACGCCTATCGGCAGCTACACACGGAAGGAACACGTGGTTGAAAATCCACGAGGCCAGGTGCCTCCAAAGAATTGGATACAAACACTTACCTTGTTACAAAGTTAGTACACCCACTCAATAACCGCTTGTCCTTTGGTTTCATTGCCAAACGATCCCACTCTATTCAATAAGCAGAAGGCTAAAGGCTTCATTCCTCACATCTTAGGGCAATCCGGTTAGGAACCTGATACCGTATTTGCATGCAGGCTTGGCCTATGTACAGGATTTATGGTCAGATAACCAAACCCTAAATAAATTACATTTATAAGTTGCCCATAATTCACTGAGTACGAATATATAATCAATCTCGTTATCGGGGTCCATTTGGCCCTTTAACTATTAATTGAACTTATTAAAACGGTGTCTAATATTCCAAATTTTACCGTTAAAGATTCAAACACACGTAATAAACTCAAATAATATATTAGGATCATTACCTGAATGTTTCAGGATGAAAATTCTACTTTTCTCCGGTTCCTTTTCTTATTTTCTGGCATTTTTTTCCTTCTCCGCGTTTTCTGTTTCATTCCACTGTTCGTTGTTATTTTTCTGGTTTTGCTAGGAACTTAGCATATCATATGCTAAGCCCACCGCCTCCCTTGGTCACTTTGAATTTCTTTCCTTGTTTCGTCTTTTTTCTCTTTTGCCTTTTCTCTTTTTTTTTTTTTTTTTGTTTTCTTTAAAATTCGCTGCTACGGTAAAAATTAAAACGGTACCCTACGATATTTCAAATAATTCCAACTTTTGCATACAAGTTATACAAAATATATGTAACATACTCGCGAAGACGGATCTCAAATTGGACTCTCGAAACTCAAGATGCGAATTTAAATGAAAAAGGTCAAATTATTTATTTTTCGGCATTTTAGCGAAAACTAGCCGAACAACAACGAAATTCACTTTTGAAAGTTCACAAAGGTCATAAATAATCATACGAACCCAACGGCGCTTTCGGATTTCGAATCGGAGCTCATTCGGCAAAACCGAGCTCGAAAATCTCTTTTTAATATTAATCGCCAATAAAAACTGAAACCTTCTTCCGATGCCTACCAAACGAGGTCTGATGTAGCTCAAATTTCATAGACAGGTCCTAATGGACATTACGAATATTTTAAAATTATCGACACGCCAATCGGAGTCCTAACTTCCGAAACGACTGACCGAGGTCGTTTCATTCTCCTCCACTTAAACTCTCGTTCGTCCTCGAACGAGCCTAAATCTAAAGAAAAATTCGCAGAGATAGCAAAAGAACTTGCACGACCTTCATAAGCTACTCGAAAGGAACTTTTCCAAGAATTTAGAAGAAAAATCGAACCAAGTTGGCTAATAAGAGAGAGAGGCCCATCAATTCAAGGTTGGACCCCTGAAACTGGAAAGAAGAATAATCAACACCATACAGCTCGATATAATCAAGAGCCTGAAGGATACGCTGACATCATTTTATTTTTTTTATAAATAAAATTTACACAGGGATTATCTGATGGATTGCTTAAGAATATCGGAAGGTTCAACCAGATAAAATAATGCAACATCTTCGGAAACTCGATCGAGCTATTACTTGGGCTACCTAACAACCCAGAATAATTAGTGACGCAACACATGCTGCCTCCGAAACATAATTCACTGCAGCAATATTAAGAACCGGAAAAGGAGCTCCTTAAGATCGAACGTCTACACATGCGGCAACTTGATAAGCAGCCTAGCGAATAATAAGTTCTTGCGGTATCTACGTCGCCAAGATTCTCGTAAAGCATCGTAGAGAGCCAAGGGAACTACAATGCCCTGCTCCCTTGCCCATCACGAGCTCGTACAGGTGGGACCTCCGTAACTAGATCGTCAGCACGATCAAAACTCTTGGGGCTTCGTCAGTGCTAGCCCCAGGCTACACCGCTTCGTCTTGAACTCATACCGTTTACTGATTCGTCGCACGAGGGTTCACAATTACCACGAAGGAATTAACGAATTAACGAAAATACTTTTGCATCCTAGACCGGCGCATAAGCAGAAATGAAGGAAGTGAAACTTCCTAAATGCCATCATAGCCTCTCGTAGATAAGTACGGACGTCTACGTACCCATCAGCGAGACTCTACTAGACACTATCTTAGTCTGGATAGACTCTAAATTAGGCTTTGATACCAACTGACACGACCCGGAATCCGGTTAGGCCGTGCGGGCACCCGACATCCTCCCCTAGATCCGTCAGGCGAACCCTTACTAATTAAATTAGGAAAATAAATATAATAGTTCATAAATAAGGACAAGACTTAAAAAACACACAGACATATTGACACTTCTAAGCTGTACGAAAGAAAATTACAGCTAACTACCCAACATACTAAGTTTAGGGCTATCCAGACTAGACATCTAAGAGTACAAAAGAAGACAAATACCTCCTGAAGGGAGCAAAATACAACTGAAATAATAACTAATAAACTGGTGGCCATTCGGAATAAAAGCTGGCTCACCCTGAAAGCTGAAGTCGTCTTCGCTCCTTCACAACGTGGCGAACTCAATCCTGGAGCGAACCTGCCGAAACGAAATAGATAGACAAGAAACAAACAACAAACAAGGGTGAGTCAAAAGGACTCAATAAGTGGGGCAGACTAGCCACCTCAAAGAATAGGATAGCTAGCAAGGGAGAAGAAAAACAGATAAACTAAATCCATCTTATTTGACCTATAAACAGGCAAAGCTAAATAATAACTGAAAACACATATGGAATCATAAATAGCCAGGGACATAAGGTACACAGAACATATATATATCTTGAACATATCGAATATCAGAAATACATCCTGTTACGGCGTGCAACCCGATCCATATATTCATACTGTTGCGGCGTGCAACCCGATTCGTATATTTATACTGTTGCAGCGTGCAACCTGATCCGTTCATTTATACTGTTGCGGCGTGCAACCCAATTCGATCAATGTATTTATATTGTCGCGACGTGCAACCCGGGATACGAGCCAGAAATATATAGGCAAACCGAGATACGGTATACATACCGCATATATAAAACACAACAGGATAGTCACACAATAGTCAGCACGCGGTGTAATGAAATGGGATGAATGCAGTATGATGCAATGGTGTCACATGTGCCAAATAGATGGAGCAGAATCCTCCGGCTCCGGGGGCGGAATCCTCCTACCCTCAATATGATGCAATAGAGCGGAATCCTCCTGCTCCGAGGGCGGAATCCTCCTACCCTCAATATGATGCAATAGAGCGAAATCCTCCTGCTCCGAGGGCGGAATCCTCCTACCCTCAATATGATGCAATGGAGCGGAATCCTCCTACTCCGAGGGCAGAATCCTCCTACCCTCAATATGGTGCAATGGCGCGGAATCCTCCTGCTCCGAGGGCGGAATCCTCCTACCCTCAATATGATGCAATGGAGCGGAATCCTTCTGCCCTCAATATGATGCAATGTCCATACGAATGCAACATGATGCAATAATAACCCATCACCAACACGAGACTCTCATCGACAGCTGGAAAGTATATACCAACTCACAACCAAAGTACAATACTCAGATTCTCAATGCAATACCAATAACAGGACATAATATATAATATAGAATATAAATCCAAAGCTAAGGCGTAATGAGTACGCCTATCGGCAGCTACACACGTAAGGAACACGTGGTTGAAAATCCACGAGGCCAGGTGCCTCCAAAGAAATGGATACAAACACTTACCTTGTTACAAAATTAGTACACCCACTCAATAACCGCTTGTCCTTTGGTTTCATTGCCAAACGATCCCACTCTATTCAATAAGCAGAAAAATATATCAAATTTGGCTAATGGCTTCATTCCTCACATCTTAGGGCAATCCGGTTAGGAACCTGATACCCTATTTGCATACGCAATACGCAGGCCAGGCCTATGTACATGGTTTATGGTCAGATAACCAAACCCTAAATAAATTACATTTATAAGTTGCCCATAATTCACTGAGTACGAATATATAATCAATCTCGTTATCGGAGTCCATTTGACCCTTTAACTATTAATTGAACTTATTAAAACGGTGTCTAATATTCCAAATTTTACCGTTAAAACAGATTCAAACACACGTAATAAACTCAAATAATATATTAGGATCATTACCTGAATGTTTCAGGGTGAAAATTCTACTTTTCTCCGGCTCCTTTTCTTATTTTCTGGCATTTTTTTCCTTCTCCGCGTTTTCTGTTTCATTCCACTGTTCGTTGTTATGTTTCTGGTTTTGCTAGGAACTTAGCATATCATATGCTAAGCCCACCGCCTCCCATGGTCACTTTGAATTTCTTTCCTTGTTTCGTCTTTTTTCTCTTTTTTTTTTTGTTTTCTTTAAAATTCGCTGCTACGGTAAAAATTAAAATGGTACCCTACGATATTTCAAATAATTCCAACTTTTGCATACAAGTTATACAAAATATATGTAACATACTCGCGAAGACGGATCTCAAATAAGACTCCCGAAACTCAAGATGCGAATTTAAATGAAAAAGGTCAAATTATTTCACTTTCGGCATTTTAGCGGAAACTAGCCGAACAACATCGAAATTCACTTTTGAAAGTTCACAAAGGTCATAAATAATCATACGAACACAACGACGCTTTCGGATTTCGAATCGGAGCTCATTCGGCAAAACCGAGCTCAAAAATCTCTTTTTAATATTTATCGCCAATAAAAACTGAAACCTTCTTCCGATGCCTACCAAACGAGGTCTGATTTAGCTCAAATTTTACAGACAGGTCGTAATTGACATTACGAATATTTTAAAATTATCGACACGCCAATCGGAGTCCTAACTTCCGAAACGACTGACCGAGGTCGTTTCACACACTTCCGAGAATTCGGCGCCCAGTCGAATAAGCAGCGAGCCGCCACTCCAATGGGCCAAGTCGGGTCAACCAACTATGAAAGGCCCCAGTCAAGTTTTCTTTTTACTTTTCACAATCCAACCGTGAAAACTTTTTACAACTCGCCGAAAACACTATTCCGACCTGTCCCATCCACAGCCAATATTCCAAAACACTCAAGCACACCAGATTTCAATGATCCACCACCATCATATCAACTCGTTTCTCGTTTCTTTTACAACAGATCCGGTAAGAAATCGACGCCAATTTTTAATTTTTATTAATTTAAGCATGAGGTTAGGTTAAAACATCATGTTGGGGGTAGAGGTTAGTGAATATAATGTTCTTTTGCATGTTCACTTAGAGAAATCAAAGTATACTAGTTCTAGGGTTTGTTCTTGAAATTGCTTAAATGATTTTTAAATCCTATGGTGTGTACCCTTGCTTTAAATTGTTATTAAGTGAAGAAAAGGGTAGAAGAAGAGAATAAAAGAAGAAATGACCAAAATGAACTCGAAAGGAAATCTTGAACATACCTTGTTGTACTTGAATGTTTTTGAAGAGACTTGGACTTGGTATGACTTTTGGTTGAAATCCCATTAAAAAATTGGTCGAAAATATGGTTTCGCTCTCGAGAGAGTGTTTGAGCATAGTGAGAAGTTGAAAGAACCACTTAGGAATGTGTTTTGGGGTGTTAAGGGAAGTGAGAATAGAATATCTTGGGATCTTTTCAATCCCAAGGTTGGATTGAAATTGGCCAATGATTTTTCAAACCCCGATGTGGAATGTTATTGCAAATTGAAGTGCGGAACACACTCGGCGGAGCTGCAGTTTCAATTGCGGCCCCTCCAGTACTCACAGTGGCAAAGAAAATTGGGCAGCCAAAATGACAGAACCCGCCTCTCATTTGGCGGCTGCCGATTCGATCTTGCAAAACCTTCGGCGAGCCACCGAATGGTTTCCTACTTCCGCCAAATATTCAGTGGGCTCCCTAATCTGCTGTCATGCTAAATTTCTTTTATCATATTGCTTTAATGTATAGCTTCTTTCTTGGACTTCATGCGTGGTAGTTTAGTGTAGTGTAGAGTAATTTAGGAATAGTGTAATGTAGAACACCATGTGCTAATCCACTGTTCAGAGTGAATTTGTTTAGGTTCAAAATGGGGAAGCATCAAGCAAAGAAAACAATAGATCCTGCCCAACCTTCATCTTCTATGAAAAAGGAAAAGAGCACTACAAGGAGGATATAAGAAACCTTGGCTCAAACTCATGCAACAGAAGAAGCATATAAGAAGGGCAAAGCCAAGGTGATCCCTAAACAAGCAAAGAAGAAGTCAGTTCGTGAGCAAGTGCCTTCTAGTACCATATACTCAAGTGGTGATGACATTGGGTCATATGTTGAAGACTAGGCTGAAGAGGGAGAACAATACATACTAGATCCTGTAAAGGATTCTCAGAGGACAAGAAAAATCATGAAAAGCGAGTTCAGAAACAAGCCAGAAGCAAAAGCCATACTAAAAAAGAACAGAACTATCCACCCTAAGAAAATGGTAGAAGTGGAATGGGCTAAACTGTATGAGAAAAGTTCTATGGTGAGATCAAAAGAAGGAAATGGAATTTCTCGCTACAACCTCTAGGCCAATACAATGAAATCATGGTTAGGGAGTTTTATGCTAACCTCTTTCAAGAAAAGAATGAATCCTACATGATAAAGGTGAGAAGAGTGGAAGTCTACTTCAGTAATGAGGAGATTAATGAGGCATATAGGCTGACACCACCAAAAAACCAATGAGTGTATGAGAGGAAGGATAGAATATGGATGAATCAAGAAGCCAATTTGAGGACATGGCTAGCAGCTATAATTTCTGCACCAGGAGTCACACCAACTTGCTGGACCAGGAACTGAGAACAACAAGAAGGATTTGAGCTTAATTGCTAAGGGATTGAATGCTGTGATAAGTAGTCGGTTTTTCCCTTCTTTGAAAGACACAAGGATCTCCAATGAGAAGGCTGTCCTTATTGCATCAATCATGAACTACTATGACATTGATGTAGGCAAGATCATCTCCAAAAACATCAAGGAAAAGGCTCATCAAAAATCCACTGCTTATGGATTACCCTGCCTACTCACCAAGTTGATGAAGAGTGTACCCATGTTGCTTGAAATTGATCACTTCACAGATGCCACCGGAATAGTTGATCTCAAGGGGATTCAAGATGATAAAGTAAAAGAAAGAGAGAAAGATGCTGAGCTGGATAAAGAAGAAGTGCAAGTTGGACTCCTGCGAGGGAGGAAGAAGTCCCCAATCAGAAAAAATTCCTCCCAAACAGTAGAGGAAGTCTCTGCATGGCAGTTTGAGCTCTTCCAAGTACCTGAAGTCCTCAGGCAGAACAATGACAAACTCTTGGGACTTGACACAAAAATGACACACCTCAAAGGACCCTCGGCTGATTTGGAAAAGGCTCTCAAACCTATGGTAGTTGCCATCAAGAACTTGATAAAAGCTGTGGAGAACAACTTATGCAATATAAAATAGCCTAAATGACGACCATCAAGAACCAAGCTTCAGAGCACAAGCAATACAAGTCAAGGGCTCCGGAAGCGGCTTGAAGATCATGCATTGGAGCGCCAAGGAAGGAGGACTACTTAGGTAACAAAGGAGAGGCTCGGGAGACACATTTTGAGCCATTTCAAGAAGTCCCAAGAAGGGGAGGAGCGCCTCTTTTTGAGGGCTGACCACCCACATGATGACACCCTCTCTGAAGTTGCAAGGGGCCCTGTTTTTGGGCGGACTGCCCACTCTCAGTAGGTGAGGCGCCTGGTTTCCCTTCACAGCTGCTAGGCGGGGCGCCTCATTTGGCTAGGCAGGGCACCTAGTTTCGGGCCATTTGAAGACTTGTTTTGTGGTGTAATTCCTATTCTAGCCCTAAGTGTTTCTATTGCACTAACTTGTCTTGTTGGCTTTTAGGTATTTCAAAATTGTGTATGGGAAAACTAAATAAGCTTCCCTTAATCTTTCATTTCATGAGCTAGTTTATGAATCTTGAATAGAGAAGAAAGAACATTGAAGAGGCCGACCCCTTCTTGTTGAAGCCTAAGGCTTCGTGTATGACTTTACTTGGGACCTATGGAGATCGATACCTAGTTTGATTCCATGGTAAGGTTCAAGTTTCCCTTTCTCCCTTTTGAATTCAATCAACGTTTGTGAATTGAATTCGATTTTTTCTTCTAATTTCTAGCCTTCCCAATCTTGATTTCTTGTTATCGTTTAGTTTGCTTCCGCTAGTTTCGATTGCATCAATTGGTATCAGAGCACGGCTAGGCCTCGTTCTTACGAATCCTCGGTCTTGTTCTTGTTGTTGATGTGTTTGTGTTGTTTGTTCTTGAAAATTTGAAGAAAAACAAAAAAAAAAAAAAATAGAAAAACTTAAAAATTTCACAAAAATTGTTGGAACTTGTTTGATTGGAACACCCATACATTGAAAATCATTGGGGTTTGTTTCATATGTGATTCCCGTTCTTTTGGTAACAAAATTACAAGATTTGGTTATGTATTCCAAAATTTGAAGAATTGAAATCTCCAAAATTTTTAAAAACCCTAGAATTTTGCTCAAGAATCAAAATTGATTTGTTGTTGATTGATAAGGGTTAAAACCCATTGGGGAATGTTTAGAATCATCATATATATCTTTGGGTATCATTAGAATTGAAAAACAACCCGAAAACGTTGGATTTTTAGTGCAAAACGAACCAAAACGCGTTTTGCAAAGCTGCAGGAAGTAGCAGTAGGCGGACCGCCCACTGTGGGAGGCGGACCGCCCACATTGTGCAGCACTCTTTGAAGTTTTTGGGTGGACCGCCCCTGTGCAGAGGCGGGGCTCCCCCTTTTGCTGAGAGTTTCCCGGGTAGTTTTTTCGTAGGTTTTCACTTGTTATTCGCCTACGGGCTTCTTTGTTAGTGTTTCTAAGGTATTTGACCTATTCGAAAGACACTAACTTACTAGCGTATTAGGACACTTGTGCGTAGAGGAGACTAGAACTCAAAGAAGAGTCGTAGATTTTCTTTGGCCTCAAGTGCACACTTAAATAGGCGTCCGTACATCGAGTCTCATTAACTCCATTCCGAACTTTAACTTTGACATACTAGTTGTGATCACCTTGGTTCCCAAGTTGTTAAGGCCTCGCTCTTGAGTGTTCATATATTGAGTGATACACATGAGGGAGTGACTTTTGGGAGATTCTTCTTTTGGTGTTGCAATAATGTCGGATGATAATTGTAGAGATTATGGCTCATGTGGGGATGATGCGAGTTGCTATGAATCGTATGGTAATGACAGAGACTATGGTTCCTATGATGATAATGATGGCCATTACTATGATGACTCGGGAAACCATGGCTCCTATGAGGATGAAGCGGTTCACTATGATGAACGTGAAATTGATGAAGACTATGAGGCTTGTGATGAAGAATGTGTTGATCCTTATGCTTCTAGCCAATAATATGAAGATGGTGACGCTTCAAGGTACATTGATCCTACTTACTCTACTTGTGATGAATTCGAGTATGTTGATAGTGACCTAGATAGAGTTGATGATGAGGTTGATTATAGAAATTATTCATTTGCATCTTCTCTTGGTGTTGCTAATGGTGTACAAGGGAGTAGTGGAGGTCCTTCCATTGGTATGGGAGGAGGTGGTGGTTGTTCCATGGGAAAGAAGAAGCTTGCATCTTCTAGTTACGCCAAGCGACCTAATGCTTCTAATTTCCATGTGGAGGTTGGTTTGAGAGATGGCGTTGCTTCTGGTACAAAGGGGTTATATTGTTCTAATGTCATGGGGGACTTGGATGGTTGTAGTAGGAGTAGTACTATGGGCTATGGAACCAAGGCGAGAGAGTGAGGACGCCCCTTATACTAACCTTTACCATTTATCTTTTTTTTCTATTTGTTTGAATTCTTGTGTAGGGATTCTTAGAGGCAAACCAATGGAGCCTCAACCTTGTTCCAAGATGGAAAGACAGGTGAAGGTGATGCCAAATGTGAGCTACAAGCTGGAACTATTCATGACACCTCAAGTGCATTGAGTGAGCAAGATGGCCACTCAAAGGTATGTGTTAGTTTTTATTCCCATTAGCATATTACTTTCTTGTCTTGTGATGTTGTTTGTGAAAACTCTACGGTAGTTGATGATTTGTATGATTATAATGTGTTTGCAACTAGTGTAGAGACTTTGGATCAACTTGTGTGTGCCAATGAACCACTAGTTGAGAGGGTTGAAAAGCCACATCATGATGTGAGCTCGGGTTTTATTGAACCTCTCTTTAGTGAAGATGTTTTAGTTGACCTTGTATGTGAGCCTTGTAATAACACCCCACCCATATTTGATAATGGAGAAGACGAATTGCATGATTATCCTATTCTTCCCTTTGATTACTTAATTGATAGCGGTGGTCTCTTGTGTCGTAGTGAGGATGGTTGTGACCTTGAGGAGTCTCTAGAGTGTGAGATGGATCGATTTGTTTTCGACGACTCCTCGAGTGAGAGGTAAGAACCTAGTCTTGATACTATGCTTTTGTTTGACTATGAATTTGAGGTGCATGCTTGTACATTTCCAATATTTGAAGACAATCTCATTTGTGGTAGTGAATTGTATCGGACTAGGGTTGGTAGTAAAATAGAACCTCCATGGTTTGTAAAGTTAGACTCTATGGATGATCCATTGTTTGGAACTCAAAGTAAGAAGAGTGGTCTTGATAGTGGTCATGTTGACCTATCTTCTAGTAGTCCTAGCCTTCATTGTGTGGACTATAATGATGAAGAACCTATTTTGGAGACCTTCTTTTAAAGTTTGTCTAGTGAGGAGGATTGTCTTAGAGGTGACTTTGGAGGCGAGGAGGTACCTCTCGGTGTGAGTAAGAGTGCTTCTAAGAAGGGGAGTGGAGTATTCGATGTTAGTTGTGAATTGAACTATTTTACTTACTCCATTCCATATCTTGAGCACACCTTGAGGGTTGAACATGCCAAAGCCAATGTATCACATTGTGATAATATTGATTCGAAGGCTTGGTGTGTTAGTTATAAGTTTAGGGATTATAGGGAGTTTGATTGCTACATGTTGCATGGCCTTGATCTCTTTTCTTGTTTTGATTATGAGTGCTTGTTCTTGTTGAGCCAAGAATTTATTGTTTCCTTTGGGAACATACGTTTTTTAATTGGTATTGACGCTTGGCTCTATCACAAGAGTGTGTTTTCCACACTACTTGCACTTATTCTTGTTAAGCTAACCTACTTGTGAAGTAGGAAACTTTGATTGTGCTTGTTTTGAATGTAGGTTTTGATGGTTTGATTTCGAGGACGAAATCCTTTCAAGAAGGGGAGGATAATGCAATATAAAATGGCCTAAATGATGACCATCAAGAACCAAGCTTGAGAGCACAAGGAATACAAGTCAAGGGCTCCGAAAGCGGCTTGAAGATCATGCATTGGAGCTCCAGGGAAGGAGGACCACTTAGGCAACAAAGGAGAGGCTCGGGAGACACATTTTGAGCCATTTCAAGAAATCCTAGGAAGGGGCGGAGCGCCTCTTTTGGAGGGCGGACCGCCCACAGGATGACATCCTCTCTGAAGTTGCAAGGGGCGGACCGCCCCTGTGTTTGGGCGGACCGCGCACTCTCAGTAGGTGGGGCGCCTACTCTTGAGGTGGGGCGCCTGGTTGCCCTTCACAGCTTCTAGGCGGGGCGCCTCTTTTGGCTAGCTGGGGCGCCTAGTTTCGGGCCATTTGTTGAGAGCTGGTTTTGAAGCGTGACAAACAAGAAGGACTCCTAGGTTCTCACTAAGGACCAGGTCCTTAGAATGAAGGGCACAGGTGATCGAAAAGAGTACGGGTTGCAAATCCCTGCCGAACTAGGAGTAGTGGCGCGTGATTGAACATACATCCTAGTCAGAATAAAAGAAGTTGTATCCAGACTGTATCTGCGAAGTGTGAAAAGGAGTTGGACTTCAACAAGGAAAGGAGTTACTGGGAAATCCTGACTTGCCTTAATTAACAGGATTCCTTGTAGAACTCTACTAGGGTTAAGAAGACCCATATATATGCAAGTAGCTGCAGCAGCCAAGATTGATTTTCACAAATAGAGAGACGAGAGCATACAAAGGCGATCCAGCATCTTTCTACGTGAATAATCAGCAGAAGACAACTTGTGCGCAAACAGAGTAACGAGACTAGATTTTTCTGTCTAGGTTCGTCAATTTGCAAGTTGGCTTAAATTAGATATTTCATAGTTTTACCTATTAGCTTATTCAGAAGCACATGTATTAGGTGAATTGTTGTGTATTGACTGAGAAGCTAGAGTTTAGCTTTGAGTAGTAAGTAGGGTCTAGAGTGTAGCCCCTTGGTTACAGTGTTTGTAATCAGAAACATTGCTCTTGTGTTAGTGGATTCAGTGCTAAAATCCCAGAGTGTGGGTCGTGGTTTTTTCTCCCTTGAGCAAGGAGTTTTTCCATGTAAAAATCCTTGTGTTCTTGTGTGTATGTTTTGTGTGGTTCAGTGTTCCAGGTAGCAGGAGAGAAAATCTGAGAACTAGGTTCTTCTCAGAAGAACAGAGTTCTTGAACGAAAATCGGAGGACACTATTCAACCCCCCTCTTCTAGTGTCTCAAGGAGGTGCATAAAGTGTAACAAGTGGTATCAGAGCGGGTCTTCTTGTGAGAGGTTAACACCTTAAGAAGGATCAAAATGAGTGCACCACCTACCATCACTGAAGGTCAATCAGTTCAGAGACCTCCACAGTTCAACGGGCAATACTATGCTTGGTGGAAGAGCGGGATGGAGAACTACATATGTGCTGAAGACTATCAACTCTGGCTGATAGTCTCTTAAGGAAATCTGATCCCCACCAAAGTAGTAGGTGAAGGAGATGCTGCTAAGCAGGAACCTAAACCAAAAGAAGAGTTCAATGAAACGGATTATAAGATGATTGAAAAAAATCACAAAGCCAAAAGGCTGGTCATTTGTGGTCTTGGCCCTGAAGAGTTCAATCGTGTATCATCTTATATGACTGCTAAGGAGATATGGGATGCGCTGCAGGTTGCACATGAAGGAACTACTGAAGTGAAGGATTCCAAGCGAAGAATGCTGAAAAGGTAATTTGAACTTTTCACCATGGGTGAGAAAGAATCAATTCAGGACATGATGATGAGGTTGACGATCATCACTAATGAAATGAGATCCCTGGACATGGAATTGCCTGAAATAGAGATGGTCGATAAAGTCCTGAATGTGCTGCCTGAATCATGGGAACCCAAAATGACTGCTATCATTGAATCCAAACCACTGAAATCGATCAAACTTGAGGAATTAGTTGGAAGTTTGAAGACTCATGACATGATTAAAGACTCAAAGGCTAAGCCTTTTGTAAAGAAGGACAAGACCCTTGCTCTTGAAGCAACTGAAGAAACTGATGAGTATATTGACCTTCAATCAGTTGAAGCGGCAATGGTGAGTGCCTTAAGACAGAAGCTGAACCTGGGAAGGTTCAAGGGATTCAAGAGAGGTGTAAAAGAGGGGTCTAGCAGGAAGAACATAGTTGACAGTCCTGACTACTCAGGGTGCTTCAAATGCTCCAAAAAGGATCATGCTGTAGTAGATTGTCCTATGTGGGAAATAGAATGGATGAAAAATAAAGCATCTAAGGAAAAGGAAAAGGAGAAGGAGACACCAAAGGAAGCTGATAAAGATAAAAGGAAGTCAAGACGACCTCCAAACTTCAGAGCAGAAAGAAGGAAGAGAAAGGAGACATTCTATGCCACATGGGGACCTACTGACAGTAAATCCGATCATGAAAAGGATTCTGGAGATGACTCACCACTGGCACTGATGGGTATGTCAGAAAATAGTTCTGATGAAGAAGATCTTCGAGAGATGATAGGAGGAAGAGATCCGTCAAAACCCCCTGTGTTTAATGGAACCTACTACAGGAACTGGAAGAAACAGATGAAGACCTTTTTGCAAGCTGCAGACTATAGTCTTTGGCTGATTGTGAAAAGAGGACCTCACGTCCCAGTGAAGAGGGCTGCAAATGGTGTCTTAGTTCCAAAGAAGGTGGAAGAACTGGATCCCCAAGACCTTGACTGGCTTCAGGCAAATGTAAAAGCTGAATGGTACTTGAAAAGAGGACTTACCTATGACATGCTGGCTAAAAGTTCTGAGTGTAAGTCAGCCAAGGAAGTCTGGGAAAGACTGAAAGAGGTGTACTCAGATGATGTTCAAAAGAAGGTCTCAGCTCTTATGGCAACAGATGGAACTGAAGACGCTCACTCTGCAGAGGTATGTCTATCTGAACTAAAAGAAACCTTGCATTCATACTCTTCTGAAAATCTGATCTTAATCACTGGCACCTTGATTGAGGGTTATGAAAAGGAGAAGCTTGAAAAAGACAAACTAGCTGAAGAACTAAGTAATCTTAGAACTGAGCACAAGAGTCTCCTAGAACAGAACATTGAACTAGAAGAAGTCAATGCCGTTTTGAGAGGACAGACTCTGGTGTCCAACTTTAAAATTACTGATTTTGAACTAGAATGCAATCAGTTAAAAGAAAGTGCTAATGGTAAGCAAGGGCAAATGAAATTCTATATCAGGAAACTGAGAAGAACAAGGTCCTAAGTCAAAAGGTTGAAAAAGCAAATTTTGAGCTTACCAGGTTAACTAAGTGGAACAAATCATCAGAGGCAATGAACTGGGTCCTTGAAAATCAAAATAGAGGAAAACAAGGATTAGGATTCAAGAAACCATTCCAACAATCCATTTTCGAGGCACATGACAGGAGATAGAAGAAACTTTCTCTCACTTGCAGCATTTCAAGGAGGCAGTGTGGCCTTCGGAGGAGGAAAAAGTGGTCAAATAGTTGGAATTGGAAAGATTGGGAGAACTCTAGATCATGCCATTGAGAATGTTTATTGTGTTGATGGTCTTAGACACAATCTGTTGAGTATCTCCCAACTATGTGACAGAGGAAATGAAGTAAAGTTCACGTCTGTAGGATGCATTGTGAAGAACCTACAGAGTGGAGAAATTGTAATGGAAGGAAAAAGGGTGAACAATGTTTACAAGGCATTGCTGAAGTCATTACCTGAAAACAACCTTACATGCCTAAATGTGCAGGAGAGTGATTCTCAGCTGTGGCACAAAAGAATGGGACATGTAAGTCTCTCACAACTGAACAAGCTTGTATCAAAGGAGCTGGTTCGCGGACTGCCAAGTAAGAGATTTGAAAACATTAAGATGTGTGATGCGTGTGTGAAGGGAAAGCAGGTGAAATCGTCCTTCAAGTCCAAGAAAGTGGTAAGCACATCAAAACCACTGGAACTGCTGCATATGGATCTGTGTGGACCTATGAGAGTCAGAAGTAGAGGAGGAAAGAGATTCGTGTTTGTAATTGTTGATGACTACTCTCGATACATGTGGACTCTGTTCTTGGCAACTAAAGATGAAGCCTTTGACAACTTTAAAGACTGGGTTGGTGTAGTTCAGAAGAGGTTAAGTCTGGATCTTATCAGCATCAAATCTGATCATGGAACAGAGTTTGAAAACTCGAAATTTTCTGAATATTGTGCAAGGAACAGCATAGATCATAACTTCTCAGCTCCAAGAACTCCCCAACAAAATGGAGTGGTAGAGAGGAAGAACATATCTCTTGAAGATATGGCCAGGACTATGCTGTTGTCAAGTGGTCTTGCAAGAAATTTTTGGGCTGAGGCTATAAATACTGCATGTTACCTGTTGAACAGATGTTCAATCAGAGCAATTCTTGACAAGACTCCATATGAGTTACTCAGAGGTAGGAAGCCAAACATAGCTCACCTAAGACCTTTTGTGTGCAGATGCTTTATGCACAACAATGGAAAAGAACCCCTGGGAAAGTTTGATGCTAGGAGTGATGAAGCAATATTTCTTGGTTATTCGACTCAGAGCAAGGCATATAAAGTGTTTAATAAAAGGACACAGACAGTGGAAGAAAGTATGCATGTGGTCTTTGATGAATCAGACAGGGCATTGGAGGAACGTGAGACAGATGATCAAGAAATTGGGCTAAACAGGGAAGAAGGTGTGCATGAACTGGAAGATTCTGAAGACAAGGAGACATCAAGAGAAGATCCAAGTGTATTGGATCAAGGGGTAAATCTGACAGGGGGAACTGCTGATGAAGCTGATGATCCAGCAAGTCAAGAAGAAACTCACCAGGATGATAACGTGAGTTCTTCCAGTCATGTTAAACTGAGACCATGGAAATACCAAAGATCCCATCCTTTGGAGAATGTCCTGTCAGAACTAGATACAGGAATCATGACCAGGTCAGCCTTGAAGAATTTCTGTGCTTTCTTTGCTTTTCTTTCAACTCTGGAACCAAAAAACGTGAAGGAGGCTCTAGAAGATCCAGAGTGGATTTTGGCTATGCAGGAGGAACTACATCAATTTGAAAGAAGCAAAGTATGGCATCTGGTTCCTAAGCCGAAGGACAGATCAATAATTGGAACCAAATTGGTATTCAGGAACAAACTAGATGAGCATGGCATAGTGACGAGAAATAAAGCAAGATTAGTAGTGCAAGGCTATAGTCAAGAAGAAGGAATTGATTACAATGAAAACATTGCACCTGGGACAAAGCTGGATATGGATGAACTCGGTCCTTCAACAGACGAGACCAAATATAGAGGAATCATAGGATCACTTCTTTACCTCACAGCCAGTCGGCCTGATATTGTATACAGTGTAGGACTGTGTGCTAGATTTCAGTCCAAACCCAAGGAATCATATTTGACAGCTGTGAAGAGGATCCTGAGATACTTGAAAGGAACTCAGGATCTCTGTCTCTGGTACCCAAGAGGAGGTACTTTTGAACTAATTGGTTTTGCTGATGCAGACTATGCAGGTCACCTGGTGGACAGGAAAAGCACTTCAGGAATGGCACACTTTCTTGGTCCTTGTTTGATCTCCTGGGCTACAAAAGAGCAAAACTCTGTTGCTTTATCAACTGCTGAAGCCGAGTATGTAGCAGCTGAATTATGCTGTTCACAATTGCTGTGGATCAAACAACAACTGGAGGACTTCGGCATCAAGTGTGGAGCTGTGCCAATTTTCTGTGACAATACTAGTGCAGTGAACATTGCCAAGAACCCAGTCCAACATAAAAGAACCAAGCACATTGATATTAGACACCATTTCTTGAGAGATAATGTGGAAAAGGGTCTAATCACTATGAATTCTTGCAGGACTGAGGATCAAATTGCTGACATTTTTACTAAAGCTTTGAACAAAGTGCAGTTTGAGAGGAACAGGTTGGAATTAGGGATGACCAAAATACACGGATGATCCAGCAGGAAAATCCTCATGATTGGTTAGTTGAGTATTCGATTGTCTATATTTGAATTTTGTCAATATTTAGTCTAACATGGTACTTTTGTTAGTACACCTGTTCAGTTTTTTAGCACCAGGTAAGAATAATGTGATCCCATGAAGAACCTACCATGTACTAAGAAGGAATCAGTCAAAGCATGAGGAATCATGTCCGGGTATACTCACACTACCCTACATGTTAAAAGTCATAACGGAATTAAAATTGTCAATCACACGTGTGTCAAAGGAGATCCTCCATGTTCTTATAACTGTCCAAAATTATAGGAACACATTCCTTTTCTGGGTAGAATTTTAATTGATTTGTTGGACCCCACTACTCAATTAAGTCCATAACCGTCAAAACTCTTAATCCTTCCCGGTTTTCAAAAATTTTCAAAAAGCTGCTTTTCTTTTTATCATTATAACCTTGCCTTCCCAAGGCATTGTCAAGTCACCGAAACCCCTCCCCTCTTAACCTTACCTCCCAACCTCTAAAATTCTTCTTTCCAAAATCAAAATTCTCTCAAAACCCTAACACCAGAAAATCCTGTCTATCCCTGTGGCTATACATAAATACCGTATCAAGATGTCTGAGAAACCACCATCGTCTACACTTGCCCAAAGGATTGCAAAGGCCCGAGCAAAAATTCTTCAAAAAAGGGACAAAAAGCTGATAAAGAAGTTGAGGTTAAGGACGACTTCCACCACACCCATCGCACAAAGTTCATCACAACCACTACATGAGGTAATCCCCGTTCCTATCTTATCTACACCTGTTACTTCAGTGGATATGAAAAGCCCTGGAATGGCAGAAACTGAAACCCTAGTGTCTGGGTTAGATAAAATAATAGGTGTTGAGCATGTTCAACAAATAGATAGGGGGAACTCATGTGAGGCAGAGCGTGTAGGAGATAAACTTAGAGAAGGAGTGCATGTGCCTGTGGTAGTTGAGTCTGGTGTAAGTTTGAATGTTGCAGAAACAGTAGTAGAGAAGTTCAAGGAGGATGATAGGGCTGAGAGAGCTAAGGAAAAATCTGTGCCAGAAAGTCCAGCCATTAGAGGACTTGAATCTGCTTAAGCCCCAGAGAATTTGGTGCAAGAGCCTGTTGCTTGCCCAAATTCAATTGAGGTTGATGATGCAGACATAGATTGGACAGATTCTGAGGAAGAAGGAAAGAAGGAAGCAATGTTGGAGAAGACTGAACAAAGATAAACTCCCAAAGTGGTTGAAGAACCAAAAAGAAAAAGGAAGTTTGGAGAAGAAGATGAAAAATTGGCAGGGGAGGAAGAGGAGGAGGAAGTTGTATTCCGGAAAGAAAATATAGTGGAGCTTGAAAAGAGAAGAAGGTTAGTGAAAGGGGGAAAACCAGTGTTGAAGACAAGGCTAGTTGATGAAGATTGTGATGAGAGTGGCAGTGTTGACAAGGTTGAACCTGTGGCTAGAAGGGTTGGCACCAGGTCTGTCTTAAAACAACAATTGGAAAAGGTTGGAAAGCTGAAGAGAACAGTAACTAATGTCAGAGAGAGAGAAGCTAGGAAGAAGGAGGAAGAAAAAGAGCTGAGGAAAACCAGGAGGAAAGTGATGATGATGCAGGTAGTTATGCTGAGCCTAGTGACTCAGATACTGACAGTGAAGCTGAAACAAGAAGAAGAAGAAGAGGCAGTGAGGATGAACCTGACAGAGTGGCTTTCTTCTCTAAAAATCAGGTGTTGCATGGCAGCATCCTGCATGATGAGAAAGAGTTTCATTTGAAGCCATTACTCAGAATGATTGGACACCAAGGCTGGTTGGGGTTGTTTAGCAACAAAGACAGGAAGCTGTATGTTGAAGAGGTCAGAGAGTTCTATACGAACTGCAGAGTCAATGCTAGGAGGGTATTTACCTCTGTGAAAGGTGTGGAGATTGAATTTGGGAGACCTGAGCTTGGGATAATTCTTGACATACCAGCAGAAGGTTATTGCAGGTACATTAAGCTCAAGTGGCCAAAGAGGACTGATGGAGTCACTCCTTTAGCTGTTGTTAAGAAATTCTCAGGGAAACCCAAGTTGAGAAAGGAGAGGAAGGTAGACAAGAAAGAAATGGAACCTGCACATCAACTGTTGTTTGAATTTGTGCACAGGTTTCTTCTACCAAGAGGAGAGAGGAACTGCGAGGCCAGTGCTTTGGACCTAACGTACATGGATCTGCTGGACAGGGGAGTGAAGATTAATTTGCCTGGGCTGATAATTAGACACATCAAAAGAATTGCTGATACTGAGCAGAAGCCACACTCCCTTGTTCATTCCTATATCATTCAGCAGGTTCTAGAGCACTTTGGGGTCCCTTTAGAATCTGGGAAGAAGCCAACCATTCACCAGATGTTTGGGATTAATGTGCTGAAAAACTGTGACTTCTTCAGAGAAAGAAGAGCTTCAAAGAGACCCATGCAGGCCAAGCAAGAGCAGGAGGAGGAAAGTGAGGATTATGGACCCGAGGAGGCCATTGATGCTGTAAAGGAGCTGGAGACGCATGTCCTGGAGGTGAATGAAGAAAACACAGAGCTCCACAGACAGCTGAAGTTGAAGGATCAAGAAATTGATCGTTTGAAGATAGCTTGCCACAAGTATGAGGCCGAGTTGTTGATGGAAAGGGCCAAAAATACGAAGCAACTTGAGGCACTTCTCAAACACTTCAATGTTCAGCTTTTAATCCTCCTGTCCTATCCCATTCTGCTCTAATTCCTTCTCTTCACCTGTTGTCTACCCTCTCTTATGATCTCCTTGATGTCATGTTGTTGGATGTTTAAGACAATTTGTTCTGTTGTGTACTAAATATTGGGGTTGTGCTGCTGACACAACCTGGATGATGATTTTAAATTTCCTTATGTTTATGCATGATTCCTGCTTTAGTCCTTGGTTCTGATTGGGCCCTTATTCTTGCTTATATGTGCTATTATTACTGACTTGTTGCCTTGTGCTTTAGACTAAGTTTCACTGGCAGGTTCATGCAGGGATTCGAATCTTTTCGATGATGCCAAAAGGGGGAAGATGGAAATGTTGGAGTGTTTGTGACCTAATTCATCATCTGTTTTTTTTACTGTTTTTGTTTGTTTGCTGGTATTTTTTGTCTATTTTTGTCTACTCAGGTTCTTGGGCAACATTTGTCTATCATCATCAAAAAGGGGGAATTTGTTGAGAGCTGGTTTTGAAGCATGACAAACAAGAAGGACTCCTAGGTTCTCACTAAGGACCAGGTCCTTAGAATGAAGGGCACAGGTGATCGAAAAGAGTACGGCTTGCAAATCCTTGCCGAACGACGAGTAGTGGCGCGTGATTGAACATACATCCTAGTCAGACTAAAAGAAATTGTATCCAGACTGTATCTGCGAAGTGTGAAAAGGAGTTGGACTTCAACAAGGAAAGGAGTTACTGGGAAATCCTGACTTGCCTTAATTAACAGGATTCCTTGTAGAACTCTACTAGGGTTAAGAAGACCCATATATATGCAAGTAGCAGCAGCAGCCAAGATTGATTTTCACAAATAGAGAGACGAGAGCATACAAAGGCGATCCAGTATCTTTCTACGTGAATAATCAGCAGAAGACAACTTGTGTGCAAACAGAGTAACGAGACTAGATTTTTCTGTCTAGGTTCGTCAATTTGCAAGTTGGCTTAAATTAGATATTTCATAGTTTTACCTATTAGCTTATTCAGAAGCACATGTATTAGGTGAATTGTTGTGTATTGACTGAGAAGCTAGAGTTTAGCTTTGAGTAGTAAGTAGGGTCTAGAGTGTAGCCCCTTGGTTACAGAGTTTGTAATCAGAAACACTGCTCTTGTGTTAGTGGATTCAGTGCTAAAATCCCAGAGTGTGGGTCGTGGTTTTTTCTCCCTTGAGCAAGGAGTTTTTCCACGTAAAAATCCTTGTGTTCTTGTGTATGTTTTGTGTGGTTTAGTGTTCCAGGTAGCAGGAGAGAAAATCTGAGAACTAGGTTCTTCTCCAGAAGAACAGAGTTCTTGAACGAAAATCGGAGGACACTATTCAACCCCCCCCTTCTAGTGTCTCAAGGAGGTGCATAAAGTGTAACACCATTTGAAGACTTGTTTTTGTGGTGTAATTCCTATTCTAGCCCTAAGTGTTTCTATTGCACTAACTTGTCTTGTGGGCTTTTAGTCATTTCACAATTGTGTATGGGAAAATTAAATAATCTTCCCTTAGTCTTTCATTTCATGAGCTAGTTTATGAATCTTGAATAGAGAAGAAAGAACATTGAAGAGGCCGAGCCCTTTTTGTTGAAGCCCAAGGCTTCATGTATGACTTTACTTTGAACCTATGGAGATCGACACCTAGTTTGATTCCATTGTAAGGTTCAAGTTTCCCTTTCTCCATTTTGAATTCAATCAATGTTTGTGAATTGAATTCTATTTTTCTTCTAATTTCTTTCCTTCCCAATCTTGATTTCTTGCTATCCTTTAAATGCTTCCGCTCGATTATCATTTAGTTTGCTTCCGCTAGTTTCGATTGCATCAACAACACTGAAGCAGTGAAGGATGCAATCAAGGGTCACAGATTTGGAGCATTCTGATATAAAAATCAAAGTTGGAGCTTAGGTCACTTAAGATATAATTGCCATAAATGAAGAAAGATGAGGCCAACCAAGCTGTTGATGTAGAACTAAATGAGGGTAATGAGGAAGAAGGAGAAGGTGATGAAGAATCTCAAGGTGAGAATTTCATAAAAGAACATCAGTCTGCAAAGGTTGAAAGAGATCCAAAAGTAGTGCAAGCTGAAATTCTAGCAGATAGAGAAGCACAAGTCAAGAAGAGACAAGAGCTCTAAGGGGCAAAGAGAAGAGCACAAAGCAAAAGAAAAAGAAGAAACCAAATTGAAAAAGCAGAAATTAGGGGGTGATGACAAAGGAGGTGATTCTAAAAATGAAGAAGCACAAAAGTCATATGCAAGGAAGAGAGAAAGTGAGAAGAGTGAGAAAAAATTGGTAGAGAAAGAAGGAGAGGAAAAAAAAGTGAAGAAGAAGAAAAAAGAGAATGAGAAGAAAAAGACGGAAGAAGAGGAGAAAAAAAGAAGGGAGATAGAGAGGAAGTAGAAAGAAGAGGATGCCAAGAAGAGGAGAGATATTGAGAAGAAGGGACATGTGGAGACAGAAGAGGGGAGAGCAAGAAGGAAGGAGAATGAGAGAAAACAAAGAGAGGAAGATAAGAGAAAAATAAAATAGGCAAGGACGACGGAAGAGTAAAAGGCACTTGAAGCACCCAAAGCAAGGGAAGCACAACTTGAGAAGCTACATGAGACAAATTTGAAGGCCATGACTGCTATACCAACTGTACCATCATCCTCAGCTCCCGATGAAATAATCCAAAGTTAGCTCACCCACCATCATCATGATCATTTTTATAGGGAGCACTCTCACCCCTTTACCTATATGCAGTTGGTATTTAGTGTTTCTTTATTTAGTTTCTTGGGGACATAGCTACTTTTCATGTTGAGGGTGGGATATTATTTTGATTGATTGTCATAAATTATCTTTGTTGTTGATGCTTTAATTTGGTACTTTAATTTAACATGTTTTTAATTTCTTGTCTTTAAATGCTTGTCTCTTTAATCTCTAGTGTGTTGTCTTTGATTAGATGAAAATAAAAATCCAAAAACATTGATAAAGTGAAAAATCCAAACAAAATTGAAAAATTTGAAAAAAACCCAAAAATATGCAATGAGTATTCCCATGAACTACTCTTGGGATGTTGCCTCTTCTCCTATGATTTGCACTTCTTGCGACACGTAGGCAACCCTCGTGAAACTCATTCCACTTTGGCCCAAAACAACAACAACCTCCATTGTATATACCAATAGTGTAAATGGTTTAGGACAGTAAATAACCTTCTTGGTTATTCTTTGACTCGCTTCTTTTTCATGAATGCAATTCTTTTGAACCGAGTACATTTTAGGACTTAATCATAGAAGTGCCATTCCGTCCTTGTTTTGTGACTTGTTTGGTACCAATATATTAGGAGCACACATGAGAAAATTAGTGGATTGATTGGTGAGAGTTATGCCTATAGCTTTTAGGTTCTTTTGATAACTCTTTGCATGTGCAGTATATGCTAATTCCTTACTCTAGTGCTTGTGAAAAGTTGATGTTCTTGTCTCTTGTATTTTGTGCTATGTGTGGTGAGTCTTTGCTCTAGCTTGTAATTGCAAATGTTTGTTAGAACTTGGCTTGTGTGTCCTTCTAATAGATGGAATATCATGTTGGTAATTGATATGATAATAGGCATCAGTTTGACCCGTTTGAGCCTTTCAAGCATACCAAAAGAAATTAACCCATAGTTAACGAACTTTGAGCCTAATATCCTTCTTTGTTAGCCACATTATTAGACTAGACCAATTCTAGGTGCTTAATAGCACAAACTTTCTCTTGGTCTTATCTCCTTGAATCATTGAAAGACGTACAACTTAGACTAAAGTCTAAGTTTGGGGAAGGGGAGTAAGGAAGTGAAGGCTAAGTGGTTCTTCAAAAGAAAACCTTTAGAGAAAAGTTGCAAAGGAAGAAGAAAAATAAAGATAAGAAAAAAATGCAAAAAGAAAAAGACCAAAAATAGAAAAGAAAAAGCAAAAAAGAAGAATAAGAGCCACAAAGCAATATTATGAGTGAAAATTGGGAAATAAGAGCAAAACATGAAAAGAAAAGCTAAACATGAGAAGAATGAAAAGATAATATAGTGCCCAAGGAGGGAGATTAGTCACTTTGTAACCAAAATTATACCCTACCTATATCCAAAAGCCTACATTGCAACCATAGAAGTCCTATTTAATCCATTGCCAATTGATGTGAAAGAAATGACAAATGACACTATAGCCAAGCCTAAGACATTATATGTACATTACTTGCATTCTTTTGCGAGAGTGAGAGGTTAAACTCAAGGGTCCCTTTTGTTTGAATTGTATTGTGAGATAGAGACCCATTCTTTGCGGTGAGAGCAATAGGGGACTTGAGACTTGCGGGTGAAACTATTTGAGCTTTGATGCGGGCCATACCTCAAGGCCGTTCACTAGGAGTCAAGCCAAGTTGATTCAAGACACCCATCTTCACTTGACTTGGAGGGACATGGATGAAGGCTCCGAGAGTAGCTTGAAGATCATGCTTTTGAGTGCCATGGATGGTGGATCACCTAGGCCACTTGAAGAGGCATCCGGGGCACGTTTGGAAGCAAATCAAGAAGCTACAGGAACGGGCGGACCGCCTACTTTTGATGAGCTCTCTGGAAAGTGACCAGGCGGACCGCCTCTGCAAGGTGGGCGGACCGCCTACTCCAAGTGTGCTGGGCGCCTACTCCAAGTAGGCTGAGCGCCTACTCCAAGAAGGCTGGGCGCCTAGTGCTAGTAGGCCGAGCGCCTTGTTTGCTGAGAGGTTGCGGGATTCCTAGTTTTTATGCTATGTTTTGACAACTATAGCCCTACGTGGCCTTTATTGTTTTAACCCACATTAGGGGTATTTTAGAGCTTTCATTATGTGTAAGTGAAGTCTATAAATACTTCACATAACCTCTTCAAACCGGAGCTTACCTTTGAATCTTATGAATGATGAATAGAGTTTATCTCTTTATTGAAGAAACCCTTGTCTTGGTTGCTTGAATTCACTAGTGGAACCTAGTTGAGTCTTGAACCGAAAACCCGATCATTCTACTTGCGAGTCCCGGGTGCGACTCGAGGGTGGTTGCATAGTGTAGGTCCTTCTAGACGCCGATTCGAGGGTATCTCGGGACAAGTTCCCTGGGGTTACTTCGAAGGGAGTTCGAGAAGTGTCTCGCTCTCCTATCGTTCTTTGTTTTGTCATATTGATCCTTATCATCTTGGTATCAGAGCAAGTCTCGGGTTTGCTCGAGTTTTGTTTCTACAAACCCCCGACCCTTGATTCTTCGTGCCTAGGTTAGTTTCGATATTAGGTTCTTGTTTGTTATTGAAGAAAAAGAAGAAAAACACAAAAAAATATGATCATGGATTCTTGGTTTGATAGACCCATTGTGTGATTGTTATTGGGGTTTGTTCCTTATTGGAAACCCGTTCTTTTGGTACCCTAAGCACCCAATTTGAAGTTGAAACAAAAGAATTAAAAATTTGAAACCCCTTGAAAGTTTGAAAACTTGAAACCCTAAGCTTCAAATTGATGAACATGGTAGATTACTTGTTTTTTATTGGGGTTTGATAAAAGTTGTTGGGGTTGGTTCTTTGTGATTGAAACAACATTGGGGTACCTTTGAATTGCTAAAACAATGTGAGAATTGTTGAATTTTGGGGTGCAAAACCAAGAAAATCGTGTTTGAAACTGTGCTGAAGCTTGCAGTGGGCGGAGCACCTAGTCTAAGGGCGGACCGCCTCTTTTTTGTGAACTCTCTGGATTCTGCACTAGGCGGGGCGCCTACTTGAGGGGGCGGACCGCCTACTCCCTTTTGCAGAGATTTCAGGTGGACCACCTACTGAAAACAGGTAGGGCGCCTACTTCTGGGAGGCGCGGTTTCGGGTAGTTTTTCGTAGGATCTCTTGTTTCTTTGATTGCATTGCATCTAGCTAGTAATTCTTTGAGTAATCTTACCGATTTGAATTGTGCTAGCCCTTCTAAGCTATTAGGAAACTCAAGCCTAGACCGGAGACTAGAATTCAAAGAAGACTCATAGTCTCATTTGGCTCAAGTCCGCACTAAAGAGCTTATCGTTCCAATAGAGTCATATCAACTCCACTCACCCCAGAGTGCATTTGGCCTTTGAGTCGAGTGATTAAGTTGACGTTTGCTATTCAACTTAGTGAAGCTTTGGATTCAAGCAAGAGTGAAATATCCACCACCACTAAACGAGTGATCCGAGTGAAACACTTGTGAGGGAGTGAGTGAGGTTGTTTTGCTAACGTTTGTTTCTTGTGTAGGTACAATGTCCACCGAAGGAGAAGATTTTGCTAAGAGTATCCTTGCTACTATCCTTGCCAAGTTGGATAGTATGAACTTGAGGATTGAAAGCCTTGAGAGGGTGACATCAAGTGCCCTAATTGAGCAAGGGACTTCCAATGTCCATTCGGAGAAAGGGACCCCGAGTGTCCAAGTTGAGAAAGGGGCCCCGAGTGCCCAAGTTGATTATGGAGAAGGCACAAGTAGTCCGACCTTTACCCCGGAACAAGTTGCGGAGTTGCTTCATCACCAACAATGGGTAAGGGAGGATCGTGATCGAATTGATCTATTGTTGGGCAATACCCAACGGGTGACTATTCCAAACCTTATGGGCAATCCCCAAAGGAATGCTCCACTTCCCGGACCAATCCGAAATGTTCAACCTCTTGAGCAAGTTGCACAAGCTCAAGAAGGGGAGGAGGATGATTATGGTGATGGTGGGTATGATGCTCACTATCAATTTAGGGGACGGAATGTGGATAGGGGTCGAGGCCGAGGTCGAGGGCCACCCCATGGGCACTTTGGTGGGAATGCTAGGAGGGATCTTGGTGGATATGGGGATCACTTTGGAGGCCAACCGGAGCCTTTCCAAGGGGGTCGTGACAACAACAACAATCTTAATAGTGTGAAGCTCACTATTTCTTCTTTCAAAGGGAGTAGTGACCCGGCGGAGTACCTTGATTGGAAGTTGTCTATGGAGCATATATTTGACACCAATGATATGCCCGAAGTGAAGAAGACCAAGTATGCTATCTCTTCCTTTGAATCCTTTGCTACTACTTGGTGGGAGTCGGTGAAGAGGAATAAAAGGAGGACGGGAATGGCTATTAATCTTACTTGGGAAGAGTTGATCCGTGTGATGGATGAAAAGTACTTGACTAACCAATACCGAGTGGAACAACAAAAGCGTCTCTATGAGTTGAAGCAAGATTACAAATCGGTTGGGGAGTACTTTAATGAGTTTGAACAAGTCCGGATGACTCTAGACTTGGATGAGGAAGATAATGAGACGGCCATGATCCGTTTCAAAGGGGGCTTAAACCGAGACATAGCTTCACTCTTGAAGTTTCACAAGTACAATGACCACTACAAGGTATGTGAAGATGCGGTTGAAGCCGAGAAGTGGCTCAAAGAGGAGAAATCCCTTCGTTACAAGAGTAGTACTACTACTCCATTGAACAAGCCAAAGAATTGGAAAGCTCCTACAACGAATGCCAAATTCCCAAGTGCAAGTGGTGCAAGTACTAGCAAGGAGGTGAAGAAGCCTTTTGAGAGGTCTACACAACACATGGGAGGTAATTCTAGAACTCACTTGAGTAATCCAATCTCTTCTTCTACTCAGTGCTTTAAGTGTAAGGGTTATGGCCATCTCTCCAAAGATTGCCCTACCCGGAAAACTATGGTTCTTGTGGGTGACTTGGTCTATGAACAAGATAGTGAACCCGAGGAAGAGGAGGGAGTAGAGGGTGATGAGGAGGGTGATGATGGGGAGGTTGCCATGGAGGAAGATGATGATGCCCATGCCTTCCTTGTTGTGAGGAGGAGTCTAGGAGCCATGTTTGTGGAGGATGTTGAGACCTTACAAAGAGAGAACCTTTTTCATTCCAAATGCCGAGTCATGGGCCTCCTTTGCTCTATGATCATTGACTCGGGGAGCTGTGCTAATGTTATTAGCCAAACACTAGTTGCCCAATTGAAAATACCCACCCTAAAACACCCAAATCCTTACCGGCTACAATGGCTTAGTGAGTGTGGTGAGTTGAAGGTGGTTAAACAATGTTTGATCAAGTTCAAGATTGGGAACTATGTTGTACCTATGGAAGCATGCCACCTCCTCTTTGGGAGGCCATGGCAATTTGATCGACGTGTGGTTTATAATGGCCATGCTAACACCTATACGGTGACGCATGAGGGAAAAAAGTTCGTGCTCCAACCCTTAACTCCTAAACAAGTGAGCGATGATTACAACCGGATGCAGGAGTTGAGAGAAGCGGCAAAGGCTAAGTCGGTTGTTGAGTCTAGCCCGTTGTCCAAAAGCTTGGTGGCAATCCACCATCTTGTACCGGTGGCATATGTGCCATGATGCAACCGGGCGAGGTCCTAAGAGGAAATGATGGCAACAAGCTTCTCATATGCCTAGTGCACAAAGGTATGGTTCTCACCTCCGATCTTGATTTTTCTACTAACCCTTTGCCTAGAGTGTTTGAGAATGTTTTGAAGGATTTTGGTGACATGTTCCCAGATGAGATGCCGGATGGATTACCTCCTTTGAGGGGTATTGAGCACCAAATTGACTTTGTCCCGGGATCCCAAATCCCAAACAAACCGGCCTATAGGAGCAATCCGGAGGACTCAAGAGAATTGCAAAAGCAAGTTGATGACTTGCTCACTAAAGGCTTGGTGAGGGAAAGCTTGAGTCCTTGTGCCGTACCCGTGATCCTTGTTCCCAAAAAGGATGGCACTTGGAGGATGTGTGTTGATTGTCGGGCCGTGAACAAAATAACGGTAAAGTACCGTCATCCCATTCCCCGACTTGATGATATGTTAGATGAACTAAGTGGTTTATGTGTTTTTAGCAAAATAGACCTTAGGTCTGGCTACCATCAAATCCGGATGAAACCCGGAGATGAGTGGAAAACCGCATTCAAGACCAAATTTGGTCTCTATGAATGGTTGGTGATGCCCTTTGGGCTCTCCAATGCACCTAGTACTTTCATGAGGCTAATGAACCATGTTCTAAAGCCATTCATCAACAAGTTTGTGGTCATCTACTTTGACGATATATTGATCTATAGCAAATCAATAGACGACCATGTTGATCACCTTAGGCAAGTGCTTGAAGTGTTGAGAGCCGAAAAGCTCTATGCTAATTTTAAAAGGTGTGCCTTTGGTGTTGAGAAGGTAGTCTTTCTTGGGTTTGTTGTGAGTGCCCAAGGAGTGGAAGTGGATGAGTCTAAGGTAGAGGCCATACGTGATTGGCCTACTCCTACTATCGTGACTCAAGTGAGGAGCTTTCATGGTCTTGCTAGTTTTTATAGACGATTTGTGAAAGACTTTAGCTCCATTGCCGCTCCACTCACCGAATTGGTGAAGAAGGACAAACCTTTTGTTTGGGGAGAGCCTCAAGAGAAGGCCTTCCAAGAATTGAAAAGTAGGTTGAGTACCGCCCCTCTATTGCAATTGCCCGACTTCGGAAAGGCATTTGAGGTTGAATGTGATGCCTCGGGGGTGGGAATTGGTGGTGTTTTAATGCAAGATGGCAAACCCATCGCCTAATTTAGTGAGAAATTGAAGGGTGCATCTTTGAACTACTCTACGTATGACAAAGAGATGTACGCCTTGGTGAGAGCTCTTGCTCATTGGCAACACTACCTTTGGCCTAGAGAGTTTGTGATCAAGAGTGACCATGAGTCACTCAAGCATCTTAGAGGCCAAGAGAAATTGAACAAGCGTCATGCCAAGTGGGTAGAGTTCATTGAGTCTTTTCCCTATGTTATCCAATACAAGAAAGGGAAAGACAATGCTGTGGCGGATGCACTTTCCCGGAAGTTTGCTCTAGCCACCACCCTAGCCTCCAAGCTCATGGGTTTTGAGAGCATTAAATTGATGTATGCTCATGACCCTAAGCTAAAGAGCATTCACGAAGCTCTTGAAAAGGGGGAAAGGGTTGAAAAATACCAATGGGTTAATGGATATATCTTTAAAAATGGTAAAGTGTGTGTTCCCGAGTCCTCTTGGAGGGAATTATTGATTCGTGAAGCTCATTGTGGGGGCTTGATGGGACACTTTGGGAGAAACAAGACCTTGGCCATTCTCATGGAACAATTCCATTGGCCAAAGATGGGGGTTCAAGTTGAAAAGCTTTGCAAAAATTGCCTTGAGTGCAAGCATGCGAAATCTAAAGCTAATCCCCATGGTTTGTATACTCCCCTCCCCGTACCTACTAGTCCGTGGGTCGATATATCAATGGATTTTGTGATGGGCTTGCCACGGTCTAAGGGGGGCCATGATAGCATTTATGTTGTCGTGGATAGGTTCTCCAAAATGGCTCACTTCATTCCTTGCAAGAAGAGTGATGATGCACAACATGTTGCCTCTTTGTTCATTGACAATGTCTTGAAATTGTATGGTGTGCCTCAAACCATTGTAAGTGATAGGGACACCAAGTTCCTAAGCCACTTTTGGAGGAGTTTGTGGGGTGCCCTTGGCACCAAGCTCTTATTTTCTACATCGCACCACCCACAAACAGATGGGCAAACCGAGGTGGTAAACTGGACTTTGGGTGCTCTTCTAAGGGCCATGACCCGAGGTAAGGCCGGGACGTGGGTTGATAAATTACCTCTTATGGAGTTTGCCTACAATCGTACTTTGCATAGCTTGATTGGCATGACTCCATTTGAATGTGTGTATGGTTTTAATCCCTTGATTCCCCTTGATATAACCCCTTTGCCAAGGGAAATGGTTACTAATTTTGAAGGGAAAAGCTGAGCAAAGGCTATGATTGAACTTCATGCTAAAGCCAAGAAGAACTTGGAGGAAGCCTATGCAAAGGTTGCTTCCAAGAAGAACAAGGGAACGAAGAAGCTTGAGCTCAAAAAGGGAGATTGGGTGTGGATGCACTTCCGAAAAGAAAGGTTCCCAAACCTTAGGAAAGGGAAGTTGACACCCCGTGGAGATGGACCTTTTCAAGTGCTTTCCAAGATCAACAACAATGCCTATGTGATTGATCTACCCGGTAAGTACAATGTGTCAAATACTTTCAATGTGACTGACTTGACCCCTTTTGATGTAGGGGATAGTGATGCCGGAGAGGAGGAAGCCATGGTTTTGGGGACGAAACCTTCCCAAGAAGGGGAGGATGATGCGGGGCATACCTCAAGGCCGTTCACTAGGAGTCAAGCCAAGTTGATTCAAGACACCCATCTTCACTTGACTTGGAGGGACATGGATGAAGGCTCCGAGAGTAGCTTGAAGATCATTCTTTTGAGTGCCATGGATGGTGGATCACCTAGGCCACTTGAAGAGGCATCCGGGCACGTTTGGAAGCAAATCAAGAAGCTACAGGAACGGGCGGACCGCCTACTTTTGATGAGCTCTCTGGAAAGTGACCAGGCGGACCGCCTCTGCAAGGTGCGCGGACCGCCTACTCCAAGTGGGCTGGGCGCCTACTCCAAGTAGGCTGAGCGCCTACTCCAAGAAGGCTGGGCGCCTAGTGCTAGTAGGCCGAGCGCCTAGTTTGCTGAGAGGTTGCGGGATTCCAAGTTTTTATGCTATGTTTTGACAGCTATAGCCCTACATGGCCTTTATTGTTTTAACCCACTTTAGGGGTATTTTAGAGCTTTCATTATGTGTAAGTGAAGTCTATAAATACTTCACATAACCTCTTCAAACCGGAGCTTACCTTTGAATCTTATGAATGATGAATAGAGTTTATCTCTTTATTGAAGAAACCCTTGTCTTAATTGCTTGAATTCACTAGTGGAACCTAATTGAGTCTTGAACCGAAAACCCGATCATTCTACTTTTGAGTCCCGGGTGCGACTCGAGGGTGGTTGTATAGTGTAGGTCTTTCTAGACACCGATTCGAGGGTATCTCGGGACAAGTTCCCCGGGGTTACTTCGAAGGGAGTTCGAAAAGTGTCTCGCTCTCCTATCGTTCTTTGTTTTTTCATATTGATCCTTATCAAGCTTTAGGTGAATTCAGTGAATTTTTGTGCTACACATGCTTTAGTTATCATGAGAAGCTCTAGTTGATATAGTTGTAACTTCACTGTGTGTGTTGATTGGTTGGATTCTCATGTGTGAAACTAAATACTGGTACCAACCGAAGTCATAAACTCCTTCTTGTCTAAATCTATGGTTTGAACTCAATTCCGGTGTTGAAAAATATGAGCATAAGATAGATCTTAACGTATCTTGGGGACAAGCAAAAGCTTAAGTTTGGGGAGTTGATATATTTGTATTTTGCGCTTAAATTCAACTCTTTTAGACTAGTTTTAATGTCCTTTAGCCTGGTTATTTGTATAAATCTCATGTTTATCTCTATGTTTTAGGATATTAGTGTGATTCATGTTACAAAGCCAAAGAAAAAAAGAAAAGATCAAAGACAATTGCAACTTAGCTAAAAATGAAGAACATGGAGAAGAGGCAGCATGAGGATCGACGTCTCGCCGAATCAATGGTAGAAGAGAAGAGCCATCCCCATGAGGAGGAGCGAGTTCAAGAGCTTAAGGCAAGTCCAGTGAACCAAAGGGGCGGACCGCCGGGTCATCTGCTGAAAGCCCTTGGTGGCTCTGCAGGAGTAGCGGCGATCTCGCCGCTGCCCACAGTGAGCTCGAGAAATCGGTGAGGAAGTGAAGACGCCCACCACTTGAAATGCTATCCCACCGGACTTGCAATGCACAAAGAAAGGCATGAAGAGCTAGAGCTGCTTCAGCGACTGCACAAGATAATAGGCGGCCCACCGAATAACCCGCGACCCATTGGAAAACAGCGCAAAATGGAAAAAGTTTTAAATATTAGTTTAATTTTTAAACCCATGCCTATAAATAGACCATTATGCCTCTAAGGAACATATTACCTTTTGTACTTTTGAATATTTTTGGAGGTAAGCAAGGGTTTCTAACACCAAACTTTGTAAGCATTTCATCTTTTATATATGTCATTACATATTTCTTGCCATTTTATTCCTATGATTGTGTTGGACCCTAGTATGAGCAGTAAAACTCATACTAGGGCTTTATTCATGATGACTTGGTCATTTTAACTTAAAACTTATTTTTTATCTTATAAAATCTCTGGGTTAAGGTGAATCTAGTTCTCTATCGTACTTTCCTTGACTAGGATTTGAGGCAAGGCCGTACTTGAATAAAGCCCTAACGGGGTTGAAGGCGTAGGTTTATAGGAACTAGCAAGCATTTGGGTTATATTTGCTCACGAACCTACCGCATCTAAAGGTAAAGACCTAAAAAGGTCATTCCTGCTCGGGTCTTTGGACTAGGATTTTATGCGCCTCATTTTTGACTACACGGGCTTAATGAGGTAGATCCTCTCTATCCGTAACGGGTTTTGAGGATTATAGTTGCGGTCGGACAATTTACATTACCCATATAATTTGTACGGTTAAAGGAAGTATTAAGTTGATGAAACCTTGTCAAAATGGGTAAACCCCTATCTCATTCTTCATATTTTACAAGTATTAAAAGTGAAAAGTGATCGTATGCTTTTATTGTTAATTGTTGTTTACCATAGTTGTAGTTGTAGTTAATTCAATATTTACACTCTTTTACTTAGGAATACGCGAGCAACTCGTAGAACTTGTGTTTATTCAATCTACGACTAGTATATTACAAGCTAGCTCCTTAAGGAATTCGACCCCGACTCTCATTCGGGTACTATCTTTGACGATCGCCCCACACCTTCATAGGTGATTGGATTGAGCGTGGCTCAACAAGCCAATGAAAAGTTAGCCTCGCAATCCTAGTAATAGCTAACATTCATAAGAGTCTGAACAAAATTCTTGAATAGTCACACCTTGATCTTATAGGGGCACACTTTCCAATCCATTATATTTTTAGCTGATCGCCATGTTATTTCAGGGCTCATTATACTTTACCAAAGAGGATGACTATTCCTCTTATGATTGAATTCTCAAGCGAGGGTGTTGCAAGGTATTTTAAAGGGATAATGGGGCGGGAAGGTATATACCAAATGGGGAGTGCTGTTTGGACTTTGACGACTCCATAAAGGTCTTATTTTTACCACTTTGTGATAATACAAATGAAACGACCTTAAGTAGTCCTTTCGGAAATTAGGACTCCGATTGACGTGCCGTTAATTTTAAAAGCTTCGTAAGGACCATCCCAACTTGTCTGTAAAATTTGAGCTAAATTAGACCTCGGTTGGTAAGCATCGGAAGAAGGTTTCAGTTTTCGTTAGCGATAAATCGTAAAAAAGAGGTTTTCGAGAACAATTTTGGCGAATGAGCTCCGATTCAAAATCTGAAAGCGTCGCTAGGTTAGTATGGTTATTTATGATTTATGTGAAATTATTAAAGTGAGTTTCGAGGTTGTTCGGTTGATTTCGGCTAAAGTTCCGAAAAATTAATAATTTGGTCTTTTACCTTTTAATTCGCATCTTAAGTTATGGGAGTCCGATTTGAGATCCGCCTTAGCGAGAATGTTACATATATTTTGTATAACTTGCTCAAAAATTTGGGATCATTTTGAGTTCTCTAGGGTTCCATTTTAATTTTAATCGTCGTTGCAAATTAATAAAAAAAAGAGAAAAAAAGTAAAGATGGTCGGCTAGCTAAGGGATAAGAATTCCCTTAGCTTCATTTCAACAGAAAGGTATAGAACGAGAAACAGAGACCAACAACGCAAATAAGAAAAGAAAAGGGGAAAAGAAGGAGGAAAATAGTGGAATTTTTATCCCGAAATTTCCAGGTAATGATGTTAACTCATTATCTTAGCTTATTACGTGTGTTTAAATATATTTTAACGGTAAAAATTGGGATATTAGACATTGTTCTAATAAGTAAAATTGATAGTTTAAAGGGTAATTGGACCATGTTACATGTATTGATTATATATTCTGTTACACCTCGTATGTCCAAAGTGAGGTATATCATTCTAATGACATGTTAAGAATTATTTAAGTGAGTTTAAAGTCATAATAGGACCATATATGACGTTTATATGTGTAAATATAAAGTTTGGGAAAAATCGGATTTAAGTTGCGGAAAAATTGACTAAGGAATTGCCTTGTAATGAAGCTTTTTCAGCAATTAATTTCGTGTGTTCTATGAGGTCTTTTGGGGACATATCATATACCAAATTGAAGGTCTTGGAGTGTAGTTTTCGAAAATTTTACGGTTTGTTCATACAATATCCGGATAAGAAGATATGAGCATCAGAAGTCACGCCAGAAAAAGGGACATAAGCGCAAAAGAGGACTAAAACTGAAATGTTTCAAGTATAAAAGAAAAAATCCTCCTCCATCTCGTCATTTCTAGAACTCCAAAGAGAGAAACAGTGCTCTCATTATATTTTAAGCAACTTTTATGATTTTGAAGGAAAGACGTCAATCGTAACTCGAAACTGAAGACGGATTGCGTCAAAACGCTCTACGCGATTAAGGTAACGTTGTGCTACCTTCAATTTCGTTTATAGTTTGAGCTTTAGAGTTACTTCAGGGCTAAGTAAAGTGCCTAAATGCTGTATTATAGCTTGTTTAAGCTTTGGAAGGTGTGGAATTCAAAGGAAACAAGGTTTAGAAGCAAGAAACATCAAAGGTATGTAAGGCTAAACTTTTCTTTTGGCAAGGCATGTATATTTTAGCTTTTGAAGCTTTTCTTAGTTCTAAACTTAGTGTTTCTTGTAAAAACTTGTATGGTATCAATTAAACCTTGTATATACTTAATTTGATACTAAAATCCAAGGTAAAAACGTCCGAATCAGCAAGACAAAACGTTTCAAAATCTTGAAAATCATTTTGATCTTTGAAAAATCTGGAAATTGATCATAACTCCTTGTAAAAAATTGATATTTAGATGCTTTAAGAATACCCAGAACCCTAAGAAATATATCTAAAACTTTCATGAAGATCATGAAGTCTATATCTTTGATCTACACTCTGAAAATCAGGTCGAAAAGCAGGACAGTGGTGCTGTCCAGACATTCCATCTGCGGATTTGTTATGTCATCCAGTCGTCTCCTCTTGTAACCTGTTTAACATGTTTATGTTATCAATTTATCCGGATATCTATTTCTGTGTATAGTATAGTGCTGGTTCTATTTTTGCGGATCATCAAGTTTCAGGGGAAACTCTGCCAAATTTTTTATAAATATTCAAAGAGTTGGACAAATTCTAAGTTTCAGGTTGTGTCTATAATTCCATCCAGCGTTTTCTTATCATTGATTTGAGTCCATATCTATTGTTGCCACATGTGTTATGCCTCATACATGCTTATGCTTATATTGTGATCATGTTATGTGCGATTTGGAGGCCCCCATTGAGGCTGGACATTGGACACACAGTCCGGTCGCGTGTGATACTACCCGTCTGGGGGATACAGCCCCTCTGGTTCAGGCGGGAGTTGAAACACCTAGTGTGACCGAGTGTCATTCACACATTCTGACCAGAGAGACTAGATATTACTGGCTGGGGGGGACATAGCCCATAACACCCGTCAGGTTTGTTATATACGCGTATATAGCCACAGTATGCAGTGCATGATTATACATGAGGCTAGTCCAGGTTTTCAGTTACCTGATTTGGGGGGATACAGCCCATAACACCAGAGAGGTACTAGTTCAGATGTTCAGTTTCCTGATTTAGGGGGATATAGCCCATAACACCAGACAGGTACCAGTTCAGATAACAGTTCAGTTTTAGCTCAGTACCAGTTATCAGTTCTCAGTTATCAGTCACCAGTTCTTAGCGTCAGTATCAGTTTACAGCTATCAAATCCAGTTTTTAGTAACCAGTTATCAGTTATATTATAGTTATTTATCAGTATAGTTCAGCTCAGTCTTCAGTTCCAGATTCAACTAGACTTCAGTTTATATTCAGATCATGTTTAGCACGTTCTTCAAATTTCCAGCTATATTGCTATGCCCCAGCTCATATTTACATATTTATATTCCGGCCTTACAGTTTCATTTAGCTATGATATATTATATGCTCATGCCTTACATAAGTGGTACATATCGTTCTCACGCCCTTTTGGGGGCGCTGCATTTCATGCCGCGCAGGTGCAGATAGATCAATGCTTGGATCACGTTAGTAGGCCATCTATCAGCTATTGGAGTCACTCCGCTTACTCCCGGAGTTACTTATCTTTTGGTATATGTACAGTCAGCCAGCTTGGGTATGTCGGGGCCTTGTCCCGTCCTTTGTATAGTCAGTTCATCACTCTTAGAGGCCTGTAGATATGTCCATGTGGTGTGCAGTCAGTATGTTATGTATGTCAGCTTATGTTAGCCTTGTCAGCTTTTTGCATTGCATAATTCTTATCAGTTAGGTTTATGCTTATTCTGTTTATCAGTTATATTCATGGTTAGAAGATTATCAGCAGGATTAGTAATGATCTACACTTAGTGTTGGTCATCCGTCGCGACCCTAGGTCGGCTCGTGACAAAAGTGGTATTAGAGGAGTTCAATGCTAGGTTGTCTACAGGCCGTGTCTAGTAGAGTCTTGTTCGGAGTATGTTGCGCGCCATACTTTTGAACAGGAGGCTACAAGGCACTTCGGGACAATTGTCTTTCTTTCTTCTCTAGATCGTGCGATAGAGCCATGATTATAGAATTCAACCCTCTAACAATAGTGTTTTCAGCAAAGCGATGTCGCCGAAGAAACACTACAAGAAAACAGTTATTTAGCTAGGGACAATATTCCTAGCTAACAAGTGAAATTCCCTAGCTATAGCTATTTTAGCTAGGAAACTGACACTAGCTACCGATCCTAGCTAATATGCGCCTAGCTAATTTTTAGCTTGGAAAAATTTCGTCATCCCTAGCTAATTTAGCTTGGATAATATTTCTAGGAAGGTGGCCCTAGCTAAAATTTGCTAGGACTACTCCTAGCTATGTTCCAAGCAAAATTTGTTCTGGAAGGGTTGAGTTTTTGAAAATTAGCTAGGAGAATCCCTAGCTACGATTATTCATATCCTATCCTTTTTCACATTTTTCTTGGAATATAGTCATAGCTAGATCTCTAGCTAAAAATAGCTAGGATGTTTCACCAATATTTTTTTGTGTTATTTTCCTAGCTAAACTGATTAACATCCTAGCTACATGCCATTAGTTAGGGACGTTTTCCTGCTAAATCTAGCTAGGTGCAAATCATAGCTTTCATATGATAAAATAAAAAATGAAATCAACAATTAAAAATACTCAAGACGCCAAACAATATATAGTTGCATATTACCAGTTTAAATAGTACTCTTAATCCTTAAAACATGAACTACAAGTGTAGCAGTAAATAAAATAAAACATGTCTTGTACTTAAAAAGCAGCAACATAAACTCTATTATTCTAAAGTAGGCTTAGGGGTCAACCAGAACCATTTGTTGGTGGATGTGGAGAGAGTCCAAGCATCCGGCCAACGACTGCACGAACTGCATCTCCAACATCTTCTTTCATAGCAGCTTGAACACTCTCTTGTATATTTGCTTGCACATTCCTCATCCGTCTCTCCAACACACGATCAAGCAGTTGCTCAAATTCGGGTGATTCAATAATTGTTGGATAGGAACACTTGTAGAAGTAGAAGCTCTAGAGGATTCGCAATTAACATGCACTTGGTTTCCTTGAAGACAACTTCCAGTACCAAGTCCATAAACTCTTCCTTTTCCTACTCCTCCAACTGCTTCTACCCAAGCATTAACTAGTTGCTCCTCCGATATATTTTGCAATAAATTCTTCAGATTGTCTTCACTATCTTGTTCTCCTTCCTCATCTTCGTTTGTTGCAATGTTCCTTTCCACATCTCTATCATCTGCTTCGTACTCTTCTTTATTCCTTGATGTTGAAGTTTCACCGACCTTCTTCTTAATACTATCTGCAAATGTATTCTGGCCAAAAAAGAAAGAAGAAGAATAGATCAGAAATAATCTGGCTATGTCCATGGAGTAATTAATCAGTTTTTCCCAAATTTCTTGCGATCATCCGCTAAGTTTTTCCTCTTCCAAAACTACTGTAATCAGTTTTATCATAAGTTTACCTTTTATTGCTGTTCTAATCCAACATAAAGTAATTAATTTTGCTTAGATCCAACAGAAAGTCGCAAATGTAGATATCATGTTTCCTATAGCTTGACAAGAAAGGTTTCAGAACATTGACCAGCTCCTACCATAAAGGTGCTCAGGGGATCATTATTGGTATGTAACAGGTGAATTGACACATCTTCATATCCTGCAGGAGAAGATGCATCTGCTAATGATAATGCATCTATGAACGCAGTTTTTTTCATGACTTGAACAAGGACATCTGTGGTTTCCATATAAAAAATCTCCCATACTAAATGAATTGATCGCTGCTTTTTATAGGTACAAATTTTCCACTAGGTCTAAGTCAAATAAACTAAAGTATATTAGAGCGGATACCATTCTTAATGCAGGCTAAGATAGCAATACAAAGGCATTTTACGACTCTGTAAACCAGCAGTACAACATGCTAAATTCTGCTATAAATGGCAAACAAGGACTGGATGCATCAACTCCTAGCATTTCATTGTCACAAGACTCACAATAATGGCAGTAGCTCCTATTCAACTTTATTTTCAATGCCTTGTTGCTATTGTCTAGTACAGAAAACCTGTTGGATAAAATCATACCTGAAACATTTGGCTAATGACATGTATGATTCTTTTTTTTTTTGGTGGGCATTAAAGTCTCTGAATTATTGGTTTCTAGATATTTGTTTGGCAGTTTTGATCAACCTATCTAAGTAATAATTTTGGCTTAAATTTGGATGAAATCTTGACAATAAAGTGCTTACAAACTTAATAACAAATTCCAATTTAAGTGATGAGAATGATAAAAAAGTAAAAGAGCAGAGTTCTAGACTTAAAAAGTAAAAGCTGATAACACTCTAAACTTGGACATAGTTATTAAAGACTAGTAACATTAACACTCTGTATAATTTTTACTTTGTTACTTAGAGGTAACACTGTCAAATAGGTGAAAACAAAAAAGAGACAATGACATAAAAATTAGATAAAAATGTACCCACACCCTCTGTGACTTTCCGCAGATCCACTCTTTGTCTTTGGTCTTATGAGTTTTCAAAAATAATTCATCATCTAGAAGATCTTGCCCTGTTTGTTCCTTCTACAACTATTAAAGATAATGTTAATGCACTAACACATTATATAACAAAATTAGGCTAAAAAAGTTTAATAATAAAGAAAAAAATTACATGTCTTCTTCTATACTCGGCAAATGAAACAGATCCTCCAGTATGCAAGGATGGATCTTCTCCATTATTAGATGACATCCTGTTGTTGGAATTGATTGCTGAATTTTTTTTTGAATTCGTCCGAGTTCCAATAATTCATCAAGGCATTCCAATCAGGTTTACGAATCCACTTTGGTATTGTCTTTGTTACTGAAAATTTTCTTTTTGCCTTTCCCAATGTGTCGCTCAGCCTATCACTTCCCACACGGTCAAAAGTCTTCCGAATGAGAACTTTATCCTCATCAGGAAAAGTAAAGTTTTTCTTGTAACAGAAAACATTGTATTTAGTGTCCGGATATCAAGTTAAGACATATACATTAATTAAGAAAATATATATTGGTCATATATTTCAATTCATTGTAATTACCTCAAAATTATTGAACCATTGATCTCGTTTATACTCTGGAACTTTGCTCCAACAATGCCATAAACCAGTGAAGTTTTTCTTAAAGGCTAATGTGACACTCCGAACAGCGTCATGTGGGCAGAATCTACAAAATGATTAATTTATAACATTATAAGATGATAATTAAGAAAAAAAATATACTAAACCACATGTATAATTCGATTTACTTACGTGTCACCATTTACTTTCAAGGGTCTTTTACCGCGAATAGTAGCTCGCCTTGCCTGTGGATTATTGCTTTCATGAGATGCAAGTGTTGGTTGTTCGCTAGAAACATCTTGAGAAGAATGCTCTTGTTAAGCGCCAACATCTTGAGGAGAAGAGTTGTTTGTTGAGCACCAATATCTTGAGAAGTATGAACTTGTCGGAAACCACTCTCGTTAGATGAGACACCATGTTGGATTGAATCAACTTGCTGAGAAGTAGGGGTTGATGGTTCAGAAATATTGTTATGAGAAGTGTTTAGTAACTGTTGTGAGCTTCCTCCACCTCTGTTAGCAATACCCCCACGACCTCCCCAACTACGTTTAATGCCTTTTCCCCTTGGCATATTTCCTAAGCAAAATCTAACAAGAGCAGTAAGCATTAGCTAAAGGGCACAAATAAATTAACTAATAAAATTGACTGAAAAAACAGCTAAGCATCAGCTGAAGAGTAGTAAAATGCCTTTTCCCCTTAAGCTGCTTTCTTCCTTGAAGGTTAAAGTAGAAAACACACAAAAGTTAGCAACAAATTCTTATGCACACAGTGTAGTTATGACCTATCTGACTTTTTAATGAAGATCTTTCCAAAACTATCTAATGGTGTAACCAATACCTAATTACTTAGGTAGTACATTTGAATCATAAGCAGATGGCAGATGACTATGAACTAGCAAAGCATGATGGATCCAATAACAAAAGAAACTGAGTTATTCTACAATAACCAGTGTCAATTCATCAAGTCTACACCAAGTAATGAGATTCTCTATATCAAAATGGCTAAGAAGAATTAAAATAAAAGACCATTAGTTTGTAGGCATTTAAACAAAGTTGAGCAAACAAAAATTAGAAGCACAGAGTACAAGCCAAATTCAATAGAACAAATAATAAAATTATCAAGTTAAGACATATCTTTAGAAAATGAATAGTTTAAAATTGTGTAAAACTATCACCAATAATATGCACCAATAAGCATCCATATATAAGTAACACGACAAAGAGAAAGCATTAAAATAGTCAATAGACAGAGGATTATTCGTTATCATCATCTTCACTATATTCATCTCCTTCATCTTTTGAGGATTCAAAATCAGATTCTTCCATCTCTTTCTCACTTTCAACGGCATCACTGTTATGCGCTCTTCCAATTTCAGCAGAGTCTTCAGTAATGGCATGTTCTTCCACTTCATTATCTTCATGAAGTAAACAATCAAGATCATCAATTTCATTTAGGAGTGAAGCAGGACAACCCTCGTCTTCTTGGTAAGGTATATTTGGGGAATCAATTCGGCTTCTAGCTTTTACTTTACATACTGCCCACAATCAGCTTTATGATTCTTTTTACTAGGATATTCCGCAAAATAGACTTGTTGTGCTTGTTCAGCCAACACAAAAGGCTCATATGTATAGCTCAAGAACCTTTTCTTATGATTGATATCAATTAGACCATATCGATTATGAACCTTCATACCTCGGTTCATTGTTGGATCAAACCAATCGCATTTGAACAACACGAGAGTAGTTCTGTTATCCGTTGGATTAGAATACTCTAGTTCTATCACATCAACAAACAATCCATAAAAGTCACTTTCATAGTCACTCCAACTTTGTCCTTTGATGCATACACCGCTATTCATAGTTGATTTGTTAGAGCCATGAGTAATAGTGTCGAACCTATACCCATTTGTAAAATATTGCGGCCATGTTTGCACTCTCTTATAAGGACCACAGGCTAAGTTTATCAGTCGCTCATCAACTATGTTGTTGGCTGGATTAAGAACCTATTAATATACCAAACAGTTCAATTATGTGTTCACTAAAATAGAATTATGAGTCGAGACAATAGAAATCACAAGTTTCTTTATACAATAATAATTTACTCACATAAGCTTCAAACCACTTGGAAAATCTACTAGTTGTCTCCTTATCAATTTGTTCGAGGCTAATATTTGCTGAATTTCTTCTTAATTAAGCTTCAAAGTTATTACAAAAGATAGTAAAATTTACTTAAATTGAGTCATTCATACTATTTATATGCAAACTTAAAGTTTAAAAAAAGAAATATCTTACAGGACATATGGTTGAACCTCCTCACAGTTTAATAAAACATACAACCGTGCCTCATCAAATTCCTCATCTGACAAATATCGAGTGTGTGTCTCCCCATTTTAACGTCCCGGATGCAAGAAGATGGACAAACAACCATCAGGTGCATCAACTTCATCTCCATCATCATTTCATGTAACTTTATTCAGCCTAGTTCGCACGTTAGGCTCGAAATAATGAGAACAAAATGTGGAAATTTCCTGAATGATATAAGCTTCACATATTGATCCCTCGACACGACCTTTATTTTTGCCTTCTTCTTGTAATCGTGTAGCGTCCTATATATCAATATTTTATCAGTGTTGTTATGTAAGTAAATGTTATTTCCCATGATTACACCACTTTAATGTTTTAAGGACCAGTTCCTTAAAATGTGTTCCTTTACTCTACGATATGCGGAATTAAAACTGTAAGTAATTGAACACCAGATATTAGCATGGAAAAACCCCTTGACTCGGGATCAAAAAACCACGACCTACTTCTCAAGTAGGATTTCAACTTCACTATGTAAAAAGACCCACTTGGTTACAAGACTCACTCTTACTAACCTAGGACTAACTCTAATCCTTTAGTGATCTTTCTCACGATCAGTGAAGTTTTGTCAAGTCCACGACTTGAACCAGAAAGTTTACAACTCGATTTTTGCTTACTACAATTGAACTAAGACTTGAACTTTTACAAGATTCAATTTAAGGAATAGGTTCTAACTTAGTTCTACTGTAGCTAACTGATTACACAAATAAGCTAATAACTCTTCTCAGCTTTTGCTTGATGCTCTCTATATTTGTGCATACTTCTATGGCTGATATTCTCTACGATTTATAGTTTCCAGCAGCCACGAAGTCTTGATGAATTAGAACTCCAAAGCTCCCTTGAGTTTGAGTCCTAGTTGGATTCTTCTTTCTAGAATCCGAATCCTTTATCCCTTAGTTATGCAATCTTTTCGTATCCGTTTAGACCTGCATAATTATCAAGATATACGTCAGTTTTAGGATAAATAATAATATCTCAATTAAACAATTTTGCATGAATTATCTATTCTGCTGCTGCAGTGATTCAAAGAAACAGGTCCTTTGAATCCGTTCCTCAGTCATCAGTCAAAACTCCAAGCTTATCCAAGCTAACAGCTTCCCCCTTTTTGATGATGACAAATTCATAAGCATAGCTGCATATCCTTAATGTCCTGAAGTACAACTTAGGCTCAAAAAGACAATCAATCAGTGGAGAATTAATTTATCATTAAGGAATAGATTTTCAATTAGGTATAACTTTATGCAAAATAATCAGACTTACTCTTCCCCCTTTTGGCATCATTGAAAAGGTTGCATAAGAATTATAACTCAACTGTTAGAATTAATCAGCACATGGCCATTGATGCAACTCAAAATGCAAACATAAATCAAATTAAAGCAACTGCAAAACAATGATATTAGCCATCAAAGACAATTCATTAAATCAACCACTGAAATCAGGGGATACAAGCAAGTACTACATGATTATCCAAAGACTACAGAAGAAAAAAGGCTAAGGCACTAGGCTAGGCTAGATCCCACTAGACAAAAGATGGCTAAAGGCTAAGGCTAAGGTGGTCAGGATGTGGAAGGACCAGGTCCCTGAGACTTGTTAAGCAGCTCAAACATCTGTTTGAGCATTCCCTCATTGGTCTCCTTTGCCTTTGAGGCCTCTGCCTTCCAGTAATTTTTCTCCTCTTCCAACCTTGCTATCTCAACAGCCTGAATAGTAACCTATTGCCTAAGTGCCCTCACTTTGTTGTTCAATGGCTGCCTCCCAACCCTTTGCACACCTACCAGAGATCTTAAGGACCATGTCCCTCCAACCCCGAGCATGCAGTTTTTGCAACAGCCATAACATTCCTTCTTCTTGCACATCAGACATTACCCGACCTTTCAACACCTTCCTAGTCAACATGTCTTCATAAACACAGTGCACAGACTCATCACCTTCAGCATTACTATCACTCTCATCTCCAGCAACAGACTCATCACTGTCACTAGCAGAACTTTCAGAAACAACCACTCTTTTGGAGGACCTGGTCCTCTTAGCATCTTTCTCTGCAGCTTTAACTTAGCTTCTTGTTACCCTTCTCTCAGGAACTTTACTTTTCTTGGACTGAGGCACCACCTCCTCAGGATCTACCATCTCATCATCCTCAGAAAAATCAGCAAGATCAATATCATCCACTTCTTCCTCTTCAACAACCTGTTTTCCTTTCCCTTTTATGCTCCTTTCTAAGGCAGCAGCTAATTGTTCATCAGCAGCATTTGCAGCACTTCGTGTCCTCCTAACCCCAGAAGCAGGGGTTGAGGCAGAAGGAACAGGTCCTTTTGCCTTGGAGGAACTTTCAACTTTCTGCTTATTTCTGGGCTTATAGCTATCACCAATTTTCTTCAACTTAGCAGCAATTTCAGCAGTCATATGGTCATCAATGGGTCCCTTTCTAGCCAATTTTCTTTTCGGACTCCTAATGTTGATCAAATCCACCAAGGGCCTATCACTATCACTTATAGCCTCATCAACATCTATCACATCCTCCATGGGTGCTCTATAAGCAGCCTCTGAAGACCCTGATGACCCATGCATTGGTGCTTCCAACCTCTTAATAGGTTCCCCCTCAAGAGCAGCCTCAGACCCCTCACCCTTTTCTTCCTCGTCTATCACAACATTTAAAGGGTAGGTGAAGTTTACCTGATACTGATACAACACCATAGCACGTGATAAATCCTCAACCTGCTCAGCAATTGATTCAACCGTGGGAACTGGTCCTTCCCCCTGAATTTCAGGTTTAGGTATTTCTGGGATTGGTGCAGGAATTTCAGGGTTTAGGTCAGTGGTTTCCATCGGTGAAGGAGGGTTGAGATTTTGTGGGTGTTCATCAATAGATGCAGTTGAAGAATTATCAGAAGCAAGAGACATTTTTGTAATTCGAATTAACAAATAATTTACTACTCTTTCTGAAATTATGAGAGTTTTAATTGATGAACAAGGTAAAAGAATAATGAGGAAGAAAAAGTGTATTTATAGAGTGAATTAGGTAGTAGAGTTAGAGTGAAAAACGATCAATTTACCTCAGCACAACATGCAACGGTTAAGGACTCTTGGGAGTCTCCCGGAGAAGCCGTTAGGCTGCAGGTTACCTTTTCAGAGTAGGAACTGTTCCTCCGATGGGACTCTTTTACAATTTGGATATGGGTAGGAAACTTAGTGGGATTTATTCTAATCACAAGTTACCTATAGCCTTTATACTTCTAAATTAACTGAATAATAACGAGTACATACCTGTTTTTAACACAAAAATTCAGTGTCCTTCCAATTTGCAACATTTTGATCATCTGAAATTCTAAGAGCATAAGGGTAACATTATTCAATTTTAGCAACTCTAAATAAGATATATGGCATAAGAGTATACATTTATGTATTAAACTGGACTGAATTATTCATAATGACTTGAATAAAATTCATTTTAAGAGCAATTTTCTAGCCAATTATGAAGTAAAGCATTGATGATTTTATGTGAATTTAATCATCCCTAATTCCAATCTATTTCTTTCAAAATCATCTCTACCTAGAGCTTTTGTAAAAATGTCAGCTATTTGCTTCTCAGTGGAACAAAAAGCTATGGTGATCAAACCTTTTTCATAATTGTCTCTTACGAAATGATGTCTTATATCAATGTGTTTAGTCCTTTTGTGATGCACTGGATTCTTTGTCATATTAATAGCACTAGTGTTATCACAATAAATAGGAACAGTTCCTACATCAACACCAAAATCCTGTAACTGTTGTTTGATCCATAACAACTGTGAACAACATGAAGCAGCTGTCACATATTCAGCCTCAGCAGTGGAAAGTGCCACTGAATTTTGTTTCTTAGTTCCCCAAGAAACCAAACACTCACCAAGAAAATGTGCCATACCTGAGGTACTTTTTCTATCAACAAGGAAACCTGCATAGTCAGCATCAGCATATCCAACAAGATTAAAACTACCACCTTTTGGATACCAGAGTCCTAAGGGACCTGCTCCTTTCAGATACCTCAATATTCTTTTAACAGCTTTCAAATGAGATTCCTTAGGATCTGATTGGAACCTAGCACACAAACCAACACTAAACACAATATCAGGTCTACTAGCAGTTAGGTAAAGTAGAGAACCTATCATACCCCTATACAATTTTTGATCAACTGATATTCCATGTTCATCAAGATCCAATTTTGTGGCAGTGGCAATAGGTGTGTCAATTTCCTTAGCATTATCCATATCAAATCTTTTAAGTAATTCCTTAACATACTTTTGTTGATGGATCATAGTTCCATTTGAGGTTTTCTTAATTTGTAAACCCAAAAAGAAATTGAGTTCACCCATCATGCTCATCTCAAATTCACTCCCCATCAAGTTTGCATATTCCTTACTTAAACTTTCACCAGTAGCACCAAAGATTATATCATCTACATAGATTTGAATAATTAAGAGATCCTTACCTTTTTCTTTTAAGAACAATGTACTATCAATTTTACCTCTCTTGTATCCATGCTGGAGTAGAAATTTTGATCGTCTTTCATACCATGATCTTGGTGCCTGCTTGAGCCCATACAAGGCCTTATCCAACTTGTACACATGTTCAGGGAACTGTTCACTTTCAAAACCTGGAGGTTGCTTGACATACACTTCTTCTTTCAAGTAACCATTCAGAAATGCACTCTTGACATCCATTTGATGTAGAGTAAAATCCATGTATGTAGCAAAGGCTATAAGAAATCTTATTGCTTCCAGTCTTGCAACTGGAGCAAAAGTCTCATCATAGTCGATGCCCTCCTCTTGACTATATCCCTGAACGACTAGCCTGGCCTTGTTTCATGTTACCATGCCATCCTCATCAAGTTTGTTTCTGAAACCCCATTTTGTTCCAATTATGGACCTGTCCCTTGGCTTGGGTTCCAGATGCCAAACTTGACTTCTTTGGAATTGATTCAATTCCTCCTGCATAGCATTAATCCAATCTGCATCCTTTAGTGCTTCTTTCACATTTTTAGGTTCAACAAGAGATAAGAAAGCACTAAAGGCACACAGATTGTGATTCTTGACTGCTGATCTAGTTTGAACCCCTGCAGTCTTATCTGAGATTATTTGATCCACAGGATGTGACCCTTGATACTTGTAAGGCTTGGGTGTCAATCCATTGTCAGAAGTCCTCTGCTGAGAAACAGTTCCTGATAGAGTAGTATTACCAGTTAGTGAGGTGGAACCAACATTAGTTCCCCCCTGTTTCAGTGCTACTCTTCTCAGTTCTGTCCTGAGGAACAGTTCCTTGCAGTTCGCTTCTCATATCCAGAATCAGCATTTGTGGATTGAGTTCAAACTCTTTCAGCATCCCAATTTCTTCATCCTCCTGTACCTGTTCTTGAGTGAGACTGTCAGTTTCATCAAATTTAACATGCATGCTTTCTTCAATTTTCAATGTTTTCTTGTTAAACACCCTATAAGATTTACTATTTAAAGAATAACCAACAAATATTCCCTCATCACTTCTAGGATCAAATTTTCCTAAGGCATCTTTCCCATTGTTGTGTATGAAACATTTGCAACCAAAAGCCCTAAGATGAAATATTTGGTTTTCTTCCTTTAAGCAATTCATATGGGGTCTTTTCTATTAAAGGTCTTGTCAGACATCTATTTATTATGTAGCATGCAGTATTGATAGCCTCAGCCCAAAAGTTCTGTGGAAGATTTCCAGATATTAACATAGTCCTTGCCATTTCTTCTAGAGTCCTATTTTTCCTTTCCACTACACCATTTTGTTGTGGAGTTCTAGGCGAAGAAAAATTATGATTAATGCCATTTTCATTACAAAAATTGGAAAACATATGATTTTCAAATTCAGTTCCATGATCTGACCTAATGGCAACAATATGATTATCTAGAGTTCTTTGAGCTTTCTTAGCAAAAATTGAAAATGCATTAAACGCTTCTTCTTTAGATGCAAGAAATATAGTCCATGTAAATCTGGAGTAATCATCCACCAATACCATAACATACTTCTTACCTCCACGACTCATTGTTCTCATTGGACCACATAAATCCATATGGACCAGTTCTAAAGGTTTAGTGGTACTTAACTGTTTCTTCGATTTGAAGGAGGATTTTTCCTGCTTCCCCCTGGCACATGCTTCACATACTTTTTCATCATTAAACCTGATGTTAGGAAGACCTATCACCAAGTCCTTTGACACAAGTTTGTTCAATTGTGAAAGACTGGCATGTCCTAGTCTTTTGTGCCATAGGAGGGGATCATTTTGCACCACACTTAAGCAGCTCAAGCTTCCATCAGATAATGTCAGCAAGTCTACTTTGTAGATATTTCCATGCCTGTTTCCCTGCAAAATAACCTCTCCAGACGTTTGATTAGTCACAGTGCATCCAGTAGATGAGAAGTTAACATTGTTACCTTTGTCACACAATTGAGATGTGCTCAATAAGCAATGCTTCAGCCCATCTACTAGAAATACATTATCTATACAGTGTGAATTAGATCTACCTACCTTTCCAATTCCAATAATTTCCCCTTTCTTACCATTACCGAAGGAAACACTTCCTCCTTGGAAGGCTGAGAGTGAAAGGAACAGTTCCTTATACCCTGTCATGTGCCTTGAGCAACCACTGTCCATGTACCATTTGTGGTTTATCTCCTTCACTCTAGCCTGCAAAAGAAAACTAGGGGTTAATTTTAAGAACCCAAACTAGTTTGGGTTCCTTTCCTTTAGAAAAAGGATGAATCAGATCTCTCCTAGCCCAGAATGGTAATGGTTTCTTTGTGTGAACATTTTCCCTTTTTACAGAATGTTGAACAGGTTTATAGGACCTATTCTTCTGTTTCACAGGATTTTGAACAGGTTTATAGGACCTGTTCCTCTGGCCAGCCCTTTTTAAAGATTGACAATTTTCTTTCCGGTGACCAGTGTTCCCACAATGAGTGCATAGCCAGTTTTCAGGAAATGATAAGTACTTACTCTTTGGATTCCATTTGGATGGACTCTGTGCTTTCATGAATCCAATACCTTTCCTATTACTACTATGATTTTCCTGTAACCATTCTAGTGCTTCAGAAGACTTGTTCCATTCTACAGTTTTTCTTAATTCCATTTTTGTTTTAACCAAGTCTTCTTCAAGAGATCTTATCTTTTCATCTTTTTTACATAGTTCATCAACTGTGATTCTCAGTTTCTCTTCAGCAATGATCTGATAAGAATTGGCAATACCTTTACCTTTTACAACTGTTTTAACATTTTCTATTTCCTGAGCAGTTGTTTCAAGTGTGAGGACTTGTTCCTCAAGCATGCTAATCTTCCTTTCCGGAAAATCATTTTTAACTATTTCTTCTTTACATTCTGTTTCTAAACAATCAATTTTATCATGCATTTGATGATTGCTATCCCTTAGAGATTTAAATTCATTTAGCACAATATGGAATACTTTAACCAATTTTTCTCTAGGCATGCTTTTTACATCATCTTTGAGTTTAGAAACAAATACCTCAGCATCTTCTTCATTTTCTGAATCTCCAAGTGCCATTAGAGCAAGATCCTCATCCAGATCATCATCAGTTATTTCGTCTTCACTATCATGCCATCCTGCAACCAATGCTTTGGGATTTCCACTCTTCTTATGGACCTGTTCCCTAGCCTTCTTCCTTTCATCAATGAATCTCTTCCTCCATTCTCCTTCCATAATTGGACATTTGCTGATGTAGTGCTCCGAGCTTCAACATTTGTGGCATTCTCCAGCCTGTTTCATGTTAGTAGACCTACCCTGTCCACTAATTTCCCTTTTCTTATTCAAATATTTCTGAACACTTTTAGCGATAAGGACCAGTTCCTTATCATCAATGATTTTATCACAAGCAGTCAAGGCTAGGTTAGGTTCAGTTTTAACTGGTGCTCCTATGTTTTTAACCTTTTTCCTCAGTTCATAAATCTTTAGATTGCCTATAAGGATAAAGTGGTTAAATCTTTACTTTCAATGATAGCACAAGCTTTGATCTCCCAAGAATCTGGAAGAACCCTAGTTAAAATCTTTTCTACTCTATCTTCCATAGTTAAAACCCTTCCCAACGAGATAAGTTCAGAAGCAATGGCATTAAATCTAGTATACATTTCAGAGATTGACTCTTCTTCTTTCATTTTAAAGCTTTCATATTCAGCATAAAGAAGTGTACCTCTGGACCTTTTTACCTTACTTTTTCCTTCGTGTGCAACTTGTAGAGCATCCCAAATCTCCTTTGCAGTGGCATACCCTCTGATTCTAGTGCATTTGTCAGGACTAAGTCCACCAACCAGCCACTTCCTTGCCTTTGCATTCTTTTCCCATTGCTTTATGTCTTCAGAATTGCATTCCTTCCTGGTTTTGGGAACATCTTTTCCCTCAGCATCATTCTTCATTGGGATCATGGGACCTTCAGTTACTATATCCCACAATTCATAGTCTTCTGCTTGAAGGTGATCACGCATCCTCTCTTTCCACCATGAATAGTATTTCCCATTGAAATAAGGTGCTCTAACCATTGACTAGTCCTCACTGTTCTCTCGTGATGTACTCATCTAATCCTAGGTGTTAGCCTTTTCAAGGATAACCCGCTCTAATACCAATTGTTATTTCCCACGATTACACCACTTTACTGTTTTAAGGACCAGTTCCTTAAAATGTGTTCCTTTACTTTACGATATGCGGAATTAAAACTGTAAGTAATTGAACACCAGATATTAGCGTGGAAAAACCCCTTGACTCGGGATCAAAAAACCACGACCTACTTCTCAAGTAGGATTTCAACTTCACTATGTAAAAAGACCCACTTGGTTACAAGACTCACTCTTACTAACCTAGGACTAACTCTAATCCTTTAGTGATCTTTCTCACGATCAGTGAAGTTGTGTCAAGTTCACGACTTGAACCAGAAAGTTTACAACTCGATTTTTGCTTACTACAATTGAACTAAGACTTGAACTTTTACAAGATTCAATTTAAGGAACAGGTTCTAACTTAGTTCTACTGTAGCTAACTGATTACACAAATAAGCTAATAACTCTTCTCAGCTTTTGCTCGATGCTCTCTATATTTGTGCATACTTCTATGGCTGATATTCTCTACGATTTATAGTTTCCAGCAGCCACAAAGTCTTGATGAATTAGAACTCCAAAGCTCCCTTGAGTTTGAGTCCTAATTGGATTCTTCTTTCTAGAATCCGAATCCTTTATCCCTTAGTTATGCAATCTTTTCGTATCCGTTTAGACCTGCATAATTATCAAGATATACGTTAGTTTTAGGATAAATAATTGTTGAATCCCAAGTAATAAAGTAATAATAATAATAATAGAATATATAATAACAATAATAGAATATATAATAATAATAATAATAATAATAATAATAATAATAATAATAATAATAATAATAATAAGGGGGTTTGATTTGAAAAATTTAGGCGCAGGTTTGTATGGCGCGTCGAATAGAGGCTCGGGATTTGGTACGGTTGCAAACACGGAGCCCGGGCCGTGTTGCCATGCCAAAGCACCAAACCCACTACTCTATTCAACTTGCTTTGCATTAAAGTGCATTCATCATCGCCTTTTGCTTTAGGGTCACGGGAACGGGACGGTTCAAGTGTAGTATCATGTTCAAAATCCGTCAATTTATTGTCCGTCAATTCCTTGGGTAGGCCTCAATACGTATATACGTATTTTTTCACTGACCGTTGTAGCATCGGTTCAATATCAGTCCATAACCTCAAATTAAATATTTTCCATAGGCCAATTGAGTCTTATCCCAAATCAGTAGGTAGCATAATAAATCAATAGCAAACCAGAATAATAGACTAGGTCCAAATTAGTGAAGATAAAACATATCATATCAGTCAACGGGAAAGAAAATTGCCAAAAGGCCAAATCGTGGTGGTAAGGAACCAAACAGCCCTTTAGTCATTTTTTGACCACCAGTCAACCAGACAAACAAACCATGGCATCGCCGATCAGAATTTCAGTGGAGTAAAAGACGAGCAAACAGAAGCAGAACCATGGCATCGCCGGAATAGATTCGCGACATGAGCGGGTAATAGAGTCGAACCACAAGAATTCGCAGCAATAATGAGAACAACAACAGTGGGTCTCGCGAGCAGATCGACTAAAGAGAGGAGAAGACGGAGGAGCGACTGCCGGTGATATTTTCCGGCGTAAATCCGACGAAGGTCACGGTGTCACTTCTACCCCACCTTCATTCCCATTTGTTTTTTTTTTTTTACATTCAGTTTCGACAAACAACAAACGACCAAACAGAACCAAACAAATCCGCATCTGAACCTTCCAACAACGGGGATGGAGAATACAGAGAGTGAGACCACTGTAAGCCAAGATTAACAAGAATCCAAAATAACGCGATTGAAGAAGACACAATTATCCCAATTCGTAAACAGATCTGTTACATTGTTTTCAATTCCGTTTGTGTGTGTAAATCTGTGGGAGAGATGAAGGAAGACCAAAGGGTCTGCGTGTGCGGGTGTGTAGAGATGGTGATAAAAATGATTTGAATGTCGGGGTTTTTGTAAGAATTGATTGTTTTTTGAAGAAAAACCAGGGAGGGGTCGGAGGTGATGAGGGATCTGATTTTAGGTGAGGGAGATGAGTTTGTAGTGGTAATGAAGGTGAAAAGGAGAAGTTGGTGTCTATGGTGTGTAGTGGTTTTTTATGCCGTGTGTGTGTATAGGTGTTGAGAGGAGAGCCATTTTTTTAGATCTGATTTTTTGTAAGTAAAAGATGTGTAAGGAAGAGATGATGAATAATGAAATGGGGCTAGGGTTTAAGGGTTATATATGGGTATAGGGCTTTAGGTTGGGATTTTAAGGTTAAGAACGAAATTAGTCCTTTTACGATAAAATGAATAGGTAGAATGGATTGCACGAGTAGGACAAAAAATAGAGGTTGCGTCTTTCATATTTGACCTTTTTTTTTCAAGATTAATGGGTTTTCTCTTATTATTATTATCATTTTATTTTATTTTCAAATTTAACCTCAATTAAAAAAATATTACCATAATTTAATAATTTTGAAAAAATTCGGGACAAAATTGGGTGTCAACAATAATAATATCTCAATTAAACAATTTTGGATGAATTATCTATTCTACTGCTGTAGTGATTCAAAGAAACAGGTCCTTTGAATTCGTTCCTCAGTCATCAGTCAAAACTCCAAGCTTATCCAAGCTAACAGTAAATAAATTATCTAATCAAAGAATAAGTTTAGAGTCTAACCGTTCAAACGGGTACATCCACCGATATTGAACTGGACCACCAACAGTTGCTTCATATAGTAAATGTATTGGCAAATGTTCCATTGGATCAAAGAAACTAGGAGGAAAAATCTTACATAACTTGGAAGTTGTCAATTTTATGCCTTCTTCAAGTTTTTGGAGATCTTCTACTTTTACTACTGTTGCACATAAACCTTTAAAAAATAAACTAACCTCTGTCAAAATATTCCAAATTGGCTCCGGCAACAACTCCCTAAATGCGATTGGCATCAACCTTTCTAGAAATACATGACAATCATGACTCTTCATCCTTGATAATTTGCGCTCTTCCATATCTATACATTTAGACAAATTGGAGGCATAACCATCTGGAAGCCTTAAGTTTTTTACCCATTCACATACCAATTTTTTTTGGTCTTTTGTCAATGAATAGGCTTCCTTTGGCTTCAAAATTCTCCCTTGGTTCTCCTTCAACTCGAGCTCTGGATGATCGCAATAAATTTTCACATCCCTTCTAGCATTTAAATTATCCTTTGTTTTACCTTTAACATCCATTACTGTGTTGAATATATTTTCAAACACATTTCTCTCAATATGCATTGGATCGAGATTATGCCGAATAAGATTCGTGCGCAAATATGGCAAATCCCAGAATATGCTTTTTTTTTGTCCAATTATGTTGAACACCAAATCCTGGCAACTTATCTGAGGCATGATCGTCAAAAATCTTTGGTAAGTCACATACTTTATTCCAAACTTCTTCACTAGACAGCCTAGGAGGAGGATTAGAGCGCTCAACTCTACCGTTGTAAAATGATTTTTTATCCCTCCGAAATGAATGACCAGTGGGAAAAAATTGACGATGACAATCAAAGAATGAAGCCTTTCTCCCATGCTTCAAGTAAAATGTCTTAGTTTTATCCATACAGCAAGGACACGAAAGAAGACCATGTGTGCTCCATCCAGATAACATTCCATAAGCTAGAAAGTCACTGATAGTCCACATAAGTGCAGCTCGCATTTGAAAATTTTGTGTTCTATGAGCATCATAAGTATCAAGCCCCCTTTCCCATAATTGTTTTAATTCGTCAATTAGAGGTTGTAAGTATAAGTCTATATTTTTCCAGGACTTTTTGGACCAGGAATCAAAAGACTTAAAAACATGTAAGGACTGCTCATACACATTCCAGGTGGAAGATTGTATGGTGTGATGATTACCGGCCAACAAGAATAAGGATGAGCAGTATGTCGAAATGGGCTAAATCCATCAGCTGAAAGACCAAGCCTAACATTTCGATGCTCAGATGCGAAGCTGGGATGATCTTGATCAAACTTCTTCCATGCCTCTCCATTGCTTGGATGGCTCATAACCCCAGGTTCTCGACGAGATTTATAGTGCCATGTCATATGTTCTGATGTCTTTGTTGACATATATAACCTCTGTAGCCTTGGAGTTATAGGGAAGTAACGCAATACTTTATATGGAATATTCTTCTGCCTTCCATTCCCTCCTTTTTAGGCTTATAACGTGGATGCCCACACTTCGGACAATTTGTTTCGTCTTTGTTATCTTTATAATATAGGATACAACCTTCCATGCATACATCTATTTTTTCATATCCTAACCCAAGTTTTGCAACCATCTGTTTAGTCCTATAAAAATCCTTAGGTAACTTAGAATCTTCAGGTAAAAGCTCCTTCAGAAATAACAAAATTTGGTTATAGCAACTCTCGCTCATGTTGAACTCGGACTTAATGTTTAGCAGCCTACACACTGCTGATAGTTTTGAATGATTAATACACCCATCAAATAATGGCTCCTCTGCAGCTTTCAACATATCAAAAAATTCTTGAGCTTTTTGATTTGGAGCTTGTTCTTCTTCACCACCCAAATCAAATTCATCGTAGTCAAAGTTCACACTATCACCGATTGTATCCATGACAATATCGCGGTATGGATTGACTGGTGTAGTGTCAACACTTATTTCATTGCTTACATGGATACTAGATTGAGACCTCGAAATTGGTACAAAAGGCTCCCCATGTGATTCCCATTGATAGTAGTCTGACTTGAACCCATGCTTGTATAAATGCGCCTTGACTACATAAGGTTCAAGAAATTCAATGTTTGTACAATTTGAACAAGGACACCGTATATTCCCATTAGAAACAAAGTTATGTTGTGTTAGCGCAAACTCTATAGATCCATCCACGCCTTTTAGGAACTCATAAGTTACTCCTTTTCGACTTGGCACGAGTCTATTATACATCCACATTCTATCAGCCCTAAAGGAACTCATTCTTCCTATATAACAAACAATGATTAGAAAGCTGCCAGTATTTGAAGATTAAAAAGAAAATATAACCATTTTGGAATTACTTCAATAATCTGCTCAGTTGTATAGGTTTACTAACTGCGCTTCAAAAATTCAACTTAAAACAACACCCAAAACTCAAAGAACACATAAACACAATGATCTAAAGTATCGTCCACGGGAAAAAATAGAGAATTAATTGCCAGAGTCGACATTTTCTATTTCCACTAAATTGGTTGAGTTGTGCTTCATCTATAACTTTAGATATCTTACAATAGCATCAAACTTGGCTTTTGGTGAAATTCAAGAAGTTGACTATCAAATTTATCTAGAGTAAAGAGTTACAGAGTAGTCGGGGCGTAGGACAATACAATAATTGCAGAAGCAACAACCTAGAATGATTTCGAGGAAGTAATTGCAAAAGCAGACTTAAACTATTAAATTACCAGAAGTAAACAAGCTAGAATCAGACCTTTAATGCTTCAAAAAAACAACAAAATTAGTTAACCAGGCATTACTTTAGCTTAAAGTTGCTGCTAAGACACATCTAGGGAGATATGAACTAAGAGGATAGGCTCTGAACTGAACAGGCATGGAAACATTACTTTAAAAAAAATATGTTGTTACTGTTAACAATACAGATCGTTTACATAAATAATACATAATACAGATCGTTTACATAAACTTGCTAATCTCTGTTTGTGATTTTTACTTTTAAGTTCTATTGATTGATTCAAAGACCATTAGTATCTATAGCCACATAGCCACTAGTTTACAAAGAAACTAAAATTTCCTGACAAAAAGAGAGTAAAATTTCTGCGAGTCAATCAGGTCAATGAGATTTAAGTTACAGATGAATCTTTTAATTGCAGAATAATATGCATAGCCACAATACATAGTCAAATCATACCAAACAAATGAGTTAAAGCATACCTGATGTGTTGCCGCCTCAATATGTTAAGCTTTCCGTCAAGGTGTTTAGGCTTACTTCAGTTTTTTCCTTTTTGAGAGAGACTGATTTTAAGGGATTTGAGGGAGAAGTGGGCTGAGAGTTTTCCTTTTTTTGGCTCTAAATTTGTGGGATTTTAAAAATTAAAAAAATATTTGACTTTAGTTCCAAAATCTTTTTTAAAAAAGGCTGACTTGTTGTGGAAAGTAAAAAATAATTGAAACCATTATTAAGCACTAAATAAGAGTAAATTTTAAAAGCATTTAGCTATAAATTTTGGCTAGGAAACGTCCCTAGCTAAGTTTTAGCTAGGCTTTATCTACGGCTAAAATTTCTAGCTAACGCCAAAAAAAATTAGGGGAAATTTTCGCGCCAAAATTTTAATTTCCGCTGAAAAGTAGCTTTGACTATGGCTACGGAACCACCGTAGCTGCAATTTAGCTACAGAATGTCCCTAGCTACTGCCTAGCTATTATATAGCTAAAATTACAAATAAGAATATCGGCTAGGAAGTGGAATAACTCTAGCTAAATCCCTGGCGAAAAAGAAATATTAGCTAGGGATATGACTTTCTTAGCAAAAATCTCTAGCTAAATGGTTGTTTTCTTGTAGTGAAACTAACAGCTACCCAGAAGGGGAAGGTCATTGCCGGCAAGGATACTAGTAGAGTGCCACCTGAGGTGGATGAGAGTGAGGAGTCCAGATGTGAGGCTCCATCTAAGGCCTCTCAGATCCCATCAGTTCAGGGTGATATTAGAGGTACCCTAACTACCGCAACTACTGTACCTCCAGCTCCTCTGCCCAACAGTCAGGGGAAGGAAATGAGGGATTCCATCAGATTATTGACCAGTGTTGTAATTGCTCAGACTAGATAGTACGGTGCAGATGCCCAAGGAGATGTTGGATCCAGGATCAAGGATTTTATCAGACTAGGGCCTCCAGTCTTTACTGGATCTCGTACAGGAGAGGACCCTTAGGATTTTCTAGTGAGGATAGCCAGAGTGTTGAGGGTTATGCACGTGTCAGACACAGAGATAGTAGAGTTGGCTGCATTCAGATTGCATGACCTAGCAGCAGGGTGATATCAGCCATGGGAGCTATCTAGAGGGCCAGATGCTACTCCCGCAACTTGGAAGGAATTCTCAGATGCCTTCCTTCATCAGTATATGCCTATAGAAACATAGAGAGCCTATGCTAATTAGTTCGTGACCTTGAGACATGGAAGTTTGAGTGTAGAAGAGTATAATTATCGCTTCAATTTCTTAGCAAGGTTTGACCCTACTGTGGTATCCAGTATGAAGGATAGAATTCACAGGTATGTAGTGTGACTAGGTCCACGCCTGGTGAATGAGTGTATGATCGTGGCTATGCAGCCAGTTATTATATCACGCATTCAGGCGTTTGCTTTATCACTTGAGGAGAGGAAGTCGAAATAGAGAACCGATAGGGATAGAGGGTTACATAAGAGGGATAGATTGTTTGGTTCATTCGGAGAGACATCCAGAGCGAGTAGGCAGCAGAGTGTTAGACAGCCACCAGCTAGTATACCTCAACAGTCTCGTGGCCTGAGATCTGATAGACCTCCTTAGTCCAGATCTAGTCACGCATCACAGACTTCAGGATTTAAGCGTCGTGGTACTTCTGTACAGGCCAGTCAGACATATCCCAAATATCCAGAATGTGATAGACGCCACTTGAGACCATGTAAGTTAGGAGTTGATAGTCGTTATATTTGTCAAAAGGCAGACCATTTCATGAGAGGTTGCCCGACTAGGGGTGGTAGTTGCACAGCCCAGCCAGCTAGATCAGCAGTTGCTTGCTCAGCACCAGTACGCCATCAGGGGTATGTTCTTCAGGATTGCACCTACATAACAGAAATAACTTGAAGAGCAACTGAAGGATTTGTTTGGTAAAGGCCTCATAAGACCTAGTATTTCCCCGTGGAGAGACCCAGTATTATTTGTGAAAAAGAAAGACGGCTCTCTGCGCATGTGCATAGATTACAGACAGCTGAATAAAGTCACAATCAAGAATAAATACCCTCTGCCCAGGATTGATGACTTGTTTGACCAGCTCCAGGGTGCCAAGTACTTCTCGAAGATAGATTTGCGATCAGGCTATCATCAGGTTAGAGTTAGAGAATATGATATACCTAATACTGCGTTCAGGATTAGGTATGGCCATTATGAGTTTTTGGTGATGTCGTCTGGACTCACTTATGCCCCTCCAGTATTTATGGATCTCATGAATAGCATACTCAGGGCTTACTTGGATTTATTTGTGATTGCATTTATTGATGATATTCTCGTCTATTCAAAGTCTGAATCAAAGCATGCAGAGCATCTACGCATAGTATTGGGTACTCTTCAAGACTAATAATTATATGCTAAGTTTTCAAAGTGTAAATTCTGGTTATATTTAGTGGCATTTCTTGGCCAAATAGTTTCACTAGAAGGAATTAAAGTAGATAGCCAAAAGATTGAGGCTATTAAGAATTGGCCCAGATCTATGACACCAACAGAGGTACGTAGTTTTCTGGGTTTGGCAGGTTATTACAAAAGGTTCATAGAAGGTTTTTCCTCCATTGTAGCTCCGCTGACCAAATTGACACAAAAAATAGCTAAATTTGAGTGGTCTGATTCTTGCGAGCATAGCTTCCAAGAACTAAAGAACAGGTTGATAACAACTCCAATACTTACACTTCCAGAGGGATCTGAGGACTATGTCATTTACTGTGACGCTTCTCGAATTGGTCTTGGTTGTGTTTTGATGCAGCACGGAAGAGTAATTGCCTATGCTTCCAGGCAGCTGAAAATGGACGAGAAAAACTACCCTACCCATGATCTGGAGCTTGCAGCAGTCATTCATGCATTAAAAATTTGGAGACATTATTTATATGAGGTTCATGTTGATATTTATACAGACCACAAGAGCCTCCATTACATATTTAAGCAAAAGGAGCTAATCCTACGAAAGAGGCGGTGGCTAGAGTTGCTGAAGGACTACGACGTGGACATTTTTTATCATCCGGGTAAAGCGAATGTTGTTGCTGATGCCCTTAGTCATAAGTCTATAGGTAGTCTATCTTATTTACAGCCATAGAAAAGAGAGTTAGCTCATACACTCTAACAGTTGGCCATCATAGGAGTCAGATTAATAGATTCAGAGGACGTGGGAGTTACAATTCAGAAAACAGCCACTACTTGCCTAGTTACAGAAGTAAACAACACCAGTATGAGGATCCTGTTCTAGTTGAATATAAGCAGATAGCCAGAAGAAAACTGAAATTACCATACAGGTTACTAGTGACAGGGTTCTTAGGTATAAAAGATAGACTTTGTGTTCCTGTTGTTGCAGATTTACGTGGATAGATTATGTCCGAGGCATATTATTTCAGATACACTGTTCATCCAGGTTTGACTAAGATGTACCATGATCTTAAGCAGATTTATTGTTGGGACAGAATGAAGCATGACATAGCAGAATTTGTGGCTCAGTGTCCTAACTGCCAGCAGGTTAAGGTCGAGCATCAAAAACCTAGTGGCTTGATACATGAAATTGAGAATTCATCATGGAAATGGGAAGCAGTGAATATGGACTTCATTACCGGCTTGCCCCTTACGCAGAGCAGGTATGACTCTATTTGGGTTATAGTTGCCAGGCTTACTGAACCAGCTCATTTTTTGCCTGCTAGAACTACATATACAGTGGAGGATTATGCTAGACTTTATATCAGAGAGATAGTGAGCCTACATGGCATTCCAGTATCTATCATTTCAGACAGGGGCGCACAGTTTACAACAAATTTATGGCGATCATTCCAGACTGGTTTAGGGACACATGTGAATCTGAGTACATCATTTCATCCACAGACAGACGCGTAGGCTGAACGGACCATTCAGACATTAGAAGATATACTTAGAGCGTGCGTGTTTGATTTAGAGGCAGCTGGAGTGATCATCTACCGTTGATAGAGTTTGCATATAATAATAGCTATCATTCTAGCATACAGATTGCGCCATATGAAGCTTTGTATGGGCGCAAATGTAGGTCTCCTATAGGATGGTTCGAGGTTGGCGAGTCTCAATTTATAGGTCCAGATTTAATCCAACAAGCAGTTGATAAAGTCAAGTTGATCAGGGAAAGGTTATTAGCAGCGCAGAGTAGACAGAAGTCCTATGCAGATAATTGACGTCGAGATTTAGAATTTCACATTGGCGATTGGGTATTCCTAAAAGTATCACCTATGAAAGGCGTTATGAAATTTGGAAAGAATGGCAAGCTTACCGCTAGATTCATTGGTCCATATCAGGTTATCAGGCGAGTTGGGCGTGTTGCCTACAAATTAGACCTTCCAGCAGACCTTCAGGAGGTCCATCCAGTATTTCATATTTTCATGCTCAGAAAAATATGTCGAAGATCCTTTTAGAGTTGTACCAATAGATGATGTTCAGATCACAAAGCAGTTGACTTATGAAGAGGTGCCAGTTGAAATTTTATATAGATAGATTCGTCGACTAAGGACGAAAGACATTCCTTCAGTTAAGGTGTTATAGCGACGCAATAATGTAGAAGAAATAATTTGGGAAGCTGAAAAATGACATGAGAGCCAAATATCCACATCTCTTCACTTCAAGTATGTAAAAGATCGTTGCTTAACGCTTTTACATACTTCATTTCACATTTGAGGACAAATGTTCCAAAGGTGGGGAGATTGTTACACCTCGTATGTCCAAAGTGAGGTATATCATTCTAATGACATGTTAAGAATAATTTGAGTGAGTTTAAAGTCATAATAGGACCATATATGACGTTTATATGTTAAATATAATGTTTGGAAAAATCGGATTTAAGTTGCGGAAAAACCGACTAAGGAATTGCCTTGTAACGAAGCTTTTTTAGCAATTAATTTCGTGTGTTATATGAGGTCTTTTGGGAACATATCATATACCAAATTGAAGGTCTTGGAGTGTAGTTTCCGACAATTTTGACGGTTTGTTCATACAATATCTGGATAAGAAGATATGGGATCAGAAGTCAGGCCAGAAAAAGGGACATAAGCGCAAAAGAGGACTAAAACTGAAATGTTTCAAGTATAAAAGGAAAAATCCTCCTCCATCTCGTCTTTTCCAGAACTCTAAAGAGAGAAACAGTGCTCTCATTATATTTTAAGAAACTTTTATGATTATGAAGGAAAGAGGTCAATCGTAACTCGAAATTGAAGACGGATTGCGTCAAAACGCTCTACGCGATTAAAGTAACGTTGTGCTACCTTCAATTTCGTTTATAGTTTGAGTTTTAGAGTTACTTCAGGGCTAAGTAAAGTTCCTAAATGCTGTATTATAGCTTATTTAAGCTTTAGAAGGTGTGGAATTCAAAGGAAACAAGGTTTAGAAGCAAGAAACATCAAAGGTATGTAAGGCTAAACCTTTCTTTTGGCAAGGCATGTATATTTTAGCTTTTGAAGCTTTTCTTAGTTCTAAACTTAGTGTTTCTTGTTAAAAACTTATATGGTATCAAGTAAATCTTGTATATACTTAATTTGGTACCAAAATCCAAGGTGAAAGACATCCGAATCAGCAAGACAAAATGTTTCAAAATCTGGAAAATCATTTTGATCTTTGGACAGCTGTTAGAATATTGATCATAACTCCTTGTAACAAATTGATATTTAGATTCTTTAAGAATCCCCAGAACCCTAAGACATATATCTAAAACTTTCATGAAGACCGTGAAGTCTATATCTTTGATCTGCACTCTGAAAATCAGGTCGAAAGGCAGAACATAGGTGCTGTCCAGACATTCCATCTGCGGATTTGTTATGTCATCCAGTCGTCTCCTCTTGTAATCTGTTTAACATGTTTATGTTATCAATTTATCCAGATATCTATTTTCCTGTATAGTATAGTGCTGGTTCTGTTTTTGCGGATCATCCAGTTTAAGGGGAAACTCTGCCGAATTTTTTATAAATATTGAAAGAGTTGGACAAATTCTAAGTTTCAGGTTGTGTCTATAATTCCATCCAGAGTTTTCTTATCATTGATTTGAGTCCATATCTATTGTTTCCACATGTGTTATGCCTCATACATACTTATGCTTATATTGCGATCATGTTATGAGTGATTTGGAGGCCCCCATTGAGGCTGGACATTGGACACGCAGTCCAATCGCGTGTGGTACTACCCGTCCGGGGGATACAGCCCCTCTGGTTCAGGCGGGAGTTGAAACACCTAGTGTGACCGGGTGTCATTCACACACTCTGACCAGAGAGACTAGATATTATTGGCTGGGGGGAACATAGCCCATAACACCCGCCATGTCTGTTATATACGCGTATATAGCCACAGTATGCAGTGCATAATTATACATGAGGCTAGTCCAGGTTTTCAGTTACCTGATTTGGGGGGATACAGCCCATAACACCAGACAGGGACTAGTTCAGATGTTCAGTTTCCTGATTTGGGGGGGATATAGCCCATAACACCAGACAGGTACCAGTTCAGATAACAGTTCAGTTTTAGCTCAGTACCAGTTATCAGTTCTCAGTTATCAGTCACCAGTTCTTAGCGTCAGTATCAGTTGACATCTATCAAATCCAGTTTCTAGTAACCAGTTATCAGTTATATTATAGTTATTTATCAGTATAGTTCAGCTCAGTCTTCAGTTCCAGATTCAGCTAGACTTCAGTTTATATTCAGATCATGTTTAGTACGTTCTTCAGATTTCCAGCTATATTGCTATGCTCCAGCTCATATTTACATATTTATATTCTAGCCTTACAGTTTCATTTAGCTATGATATATTATATGCTCATGCCTTACATAAGTGGTACATATCATACTCACGCCCTTTTGGGGGCGCTGCGTTTCATACCGCGCAGGTGCAAATAGATCAATGCTTGGATCACGTTAATAGGCCATCTATCAGCTATTGGAGTCACTTCGCTTACTCCCGGAGTTACTTATCTTTTGGTATGTGTACAGTCAGCCAGCTTGGGTATGTCGGGGCCTTGTCCCGTCCTTTGTATAATCAGTTCATCACTCTTAGAGGCCTGTAGATATGTCCATGTGGTGTGCAGTCAGTATGTTATGTATGTCAGCTTATGTTAGCCTTGTCAGCTTTTTGCATTGCATAATTCTTATCAGTTAGGTTTATGCTTATTCTGTTTATCAGTTATATTAATGGTTAGAAGATTATCAGAAGGATTAGTGATGATCGACACTTAGTGATGGTCATCTGTCGTGATGGTCATCTGTCGTGACCCTAGGTCGGGTCGTGACATATTCGTACTCAGGACGTTATGGGCAACCCATAAATATAATTTATTTAGGATTTGGTTATGCGACTTTAAACCCTATACACAGGCTTGGCTTGCGTGTTGGGTATGCGAATAGGGTATCAGGTTCCTAACTGGATTGCCCTAAGACATAAGGAATGAAGCCTTTAGCTTTATTTGATATAATTTTTTCTGCTTATTGAATAAAGCGGGATCGTTTGGCAGTTAATCCAAAGGAAAAAGCAGTTGTTGAGTAGCAGGGCTAGCTTTGGAATAAGGTAAGTGTTTGTATCCATTTCTTTGGAGGCACTAGACCTTGTGGATATTCTATCAGTTGTTCCTGACGTGTGTAGCTGTCGATAGGTGTACTCATTACGCCTTAGCTTTGGATTTATGTTGTATATTATGTGTTATCCCCGGTTGTTGGCATTGCATTGAGCATATGAGCATTGCATTCTGGCTATGGGTTGCTATGTCATCTACTGAGTGCAGGAGCATTCAACCTCAGCTTTACATTATATCGGGTGAAGGAGTATTCCGCCCCAAGAGAGTGCAGGAGTATTCCGCCTTTGGTTTATATTATCTCGGGTGCAGGAGTATTCCGCCCCAGGAGCAGGAGTATTCCGCTCCACTTGGTTATCAGATTGGATTCCCCTCGAATGCAGGAGTATTCTGCTTCGGGAAGGGATGATGGGCACATGTGACCCTTTGCATCATATTTAAGTTCATCTCATTCCATTTCATTTCATACTATTGTGTAGACTTTCTGTACATGACTACTAATCTACCTATATGTGCATTGCTTATTTGTTGGTTATTGTCTGTTTCTGTTTCCCTGACTAGCGTATCTATTTTTCGAGGTTGCTAGGTTTTTTCACACTTATTGGGTTCTTATGACTCACCCCATATATGTCCTTGTGTTTTTTTTCGTTCGGCAAATTCTTCTCCAGGACCCAGCCAGCCGCGTCGTGATTGTGGAGTAGTATGTTCTCAGCTGTCTACGGTGAGCCATCTTTTTCATTGCGGCCACCAGCTTTAGATATTACAGTTCTCCTTACTTTTGCTTCCTTTGGGAGGTATTTATATCTTTTAGCCTTCTTAGATGTCTGATCTGGAAACCTTTAAAACTGTGTATTCTGGGTAGTTAGTTGTATTATTCAGACAGCTTGTATTTTGTCGATCCTTAAGAGTTATCTTGTGTTGTTACAGTTTGGTTCATTTTTATTTCAAGGTAATTCTTCACAATATATATCGATTCAGTCAATAGGGTTCGCCCGACAGGTTTAGGGGAGGTGGTCGGGTGCCCGCACGGCCTAGCCGAGAATTGGGGTCGTGTCAGTTGGTATCAGAGCGAGATTTAGAGTCTTTCTAGATCATGACAGTGTCTAATATAGTCTCGTTGATCGGGCGGAGACTTCCGTATCTATCTACGAGAGGCTATGGTTGCATTTAGGCAGTATCCTTTCCTTCATTCCCCGTCGTGCGTGAGTCTTCTTATCTGAAGTTAAATATTTTTTTTATTTTCCGCAGTAAAGGGTGAGAACGCGTGCAAATGTCCAGCGAAAGGCTGAGGAGGCAGCGGTCGCTTTTATGCCTGCTGCTCCGCGGGTTGGTGGTGTTGGCCACGGTAGAGGTCGTGGTCGAGGCAGAGATAGAGTTGCCTATGCCGCGAGGATGGTGGATCATGTTGATCCTGCTGCAGAGGTTCCGGTAGTGCCACCTCTTACTGAGCAGGGGGAGCAGGGCTTATTAGTTCCCCCTGCACTTCATGACGCTTTTATGTGATTTTTAGCGACGCTGATGCCCCAGGGACCTCCTATTCCTCAGGCTGCCTTAGACGCTCCTATTCCTCAGGCTGCCGTAGATGCTTCTATTTCTCAGGCAGTCGTAGGTGCTTCTATTCCTTAGGCTGCCGTAAATGCTCCTATCCCTCAGGCAGCTCCTCAGGCTGCAGTAGATATTGGTTCTTAGGTTCTGGGAGCCCCCATTCCAGCTCCACATGTAGCCCCAACAGTTCATATTCCAGGTGGTCATGTGCCAAAGGTAGTGGGTGTTGTACCTCCGGTTGTTCAGGCTGGTCAGCCAGTCCAGGTAGCAGGTCAAGTTGATGATCCCGCAAGGCTGCATTATTTTACCCAACTTAGTCCTCCGAAGTTCTCTGGTCAAAAATCAGATAAGCTTAAGCCTCGTGAGTTTCTTGATCAATGTCAGCGTATCTTAGAGGACCTTGGATATCTTGAGCAGTATGGAGTTGATTATACTGCCTTCCAATTTGAGGGTCCAGCTTTTGCTTGGTGGACCGTATTCAATCAGCTAGGCAGGGCTTACCTAAGCTAAACTGGAGTGAGTTCTCCTATCGATTCATGGAGATGTTTTTCCCTCGCAGTCAGCAGGATGAGAAGAGGAGACAGTTTGAGAGGATTGGACAGGGTAACCTGTCAGTCACGGAGTACGAGCTTTTATTTTCAGAGATGTCCAGCTATGCTCCAGATCTCGTGCAAGGCCCCTCTGAGAGGGTCAGATGTTTTATTGATGGGCTTTCTCCTAATTTGCTGTCCTAGATGGCTCGGGAGATCGAGGCTGGTACTCTATTTGATGTCGCTGTTGATATTGCCAGGTGGTATGAGGCCTATCATAGATTCTAGTACCTCGTATGGAGCTAGGAATTATCAGCAGCAAATTAGACCTCCTGTCAGACCAGCCCAGTTTCCACCGCGTGGTTCTCAGAATACGCCTACTTCTTCTCACGGTCAGTTTGGGTTTCGCCCGCGAGATCAGTCTCAAATTGATCAGCGTAGATTTGCTCCAGGATGCTTTATCTGTCAGGATCCAGGGCATAATAAGAAGGATTGCCCGTATCTCTATCAGCAGGGTAGTAGCCGCCCTTTCCATCGCCTTCCAGCACTTATGCAGCAGCAGCCTCAGGGTGCCCCTCCAGGGTCTCTGAAACGACCTCGGTCAGTCGTTTCAGAAGTTAGGACTCCGATTGGCGTACCGATAATTTTAAAATATTCGTAATGTCCATTAGAACCTGTCTGCAAAATTTGAGCTAAATCAGACCTCGTTTGGTAGGCATCTGAAGAAGGTTTCAGTTTTTATTGGCGATAAATATTAAAAAGAGATTTTTGAGCTCGGTTTTGCCGAATGAGCTCCGATTCGAAATTCGAAAGCGCCGTTAGGTTCGTATGATTATTTGTGATTTTTGTAAACTTTCGAAAGTGAATTTCGATGTTGTTCGGCTAGTTTCCGCTAAAATGCCGAAGGTTAAATAATTTGACTTTTTTTCATTTAAATTCGCATCTTGAGTTTCGGGAGTCCAATTTGAGATCCGCCTTCGCGAGTATGTTACATATATTTTTTTATATCTGGTATGCAAAAGTTGGGATTATTTTGAATATCGTAGGGTACCGTTTTAATTTTTATCGTAGCAGCGAATTTTAAAGAAAAAACAAAAAAAAGGGAAAAAGACGAAATAGACAAAAAGACAAAAAGTGGAAAGAAAATAATAAGTTAGGCGGCTGTGGGATTAGCTCATAAGCTAAAGATATACACGCTTACAGGAGGAGAAACATCAAGAAAACAGAAACGGAAATGAGAAGCAACGCTTGAAAAAAAATGCCAGAAAATGAGAAAAGGGGCTGGAAAAACAGTAGAATTTTCACCCTGAAACATTCAGGTAATGATCCTAATATATTATTTGAGTTTATTACGTGTATTTAAATATATTTTGACAGTAGAAATTGAGATATTAGACATCGTCCTAATAAGTTCAATTAATAGTTTAAAGGGTCAAATGGACCCCGATAATGGAATTGAATATATATTCATACTTAGTGAGTTATGAGCAACATATAAATATAATTTATTTGGGGTTTGGTTATGTGACCTTAAACCCTGTATATAGGACTGGCCTGTGTATTGCGTATGAGAATAGGGTATCAGGTTCCTAACCGGATTGCCCTAAGATGTGAGGAATGAAGCCTTTAGCCTAATTTGATATATTTTTCTACTTATTGAATAGAGTGGGACCGTTTGGCAAGGAAACATAAGGATAAAGCGGTTATTGATTAGCCGTACTAACTTTTGGAAGAGGTAAGTGTTTTTATCCATTTCTTTGGAGGCACCTGGCCTCGTGGATTTTCTACCACGTGTTCCTTACATGTGTAGTTGCCGATAGGCGTACTCATTACGCCTTAGCTTTGGATTTATATTCTATATTATATATTATGTCCTGTTATTGGTATTGCATTGAGAATCTGAGTATTGTACTTTGGTTGTGAGTTGGTATATACTTTCCAGCTGTCGATGAGGGTCCCGCGCTGGTGATGGGTTATTATTGCATCATGTTGCATTCGTATGCACATTGCATCATATTGAGGGCAGGAGGATTCCGCCCTCGGAGCAGGAGGATTCCGCTCCATTGCATCATATTGAGGGTAGGAGGATTCCGCCCTCGGAGCAGGAGGATTCCGCTCCATTGCATCATATTGAGGGTAGGAGGATTCCGCCTTCGGAGCAGGAGGATTCCGCTCTATTGCATCAATTGAGGGTAGGAGGATTCCACCCCCGGAGCAGGAGGATTCCGCTCCATCTATTTGGCACATGTGACACCATTGCATCATACTGCATTCATCCCATTTCATTGCACCGCGTGCTGACTATTGAGTGACTATCGTGTTGTGTTTTATATATGCGGTATGTATACCGTATCTCAGTTTGCCTATATATTTCTGGCTCGTATCCCGGGTTGCACGCTGCAACGGTATAAATACATGGATCGGGTTGCACGCCACAACGGTATAAATATATTGATCGGGTTGCATGCCGCAACGGTATAAATATATGGATCGGGTTGAACACCGCAACGGTATGATGTATTTCTGATTGTTGATATGTTCGGGATACCTATATATTCTGGCTATCTTACGTTCCTGGTTGTTAATGAGTTTGTGATTCCATACGTATTCTAGTTATTATCTGGCTCTGCCTTTTCATAATTTAAATAAGAGGAATTTGGTTTATCTGTTTCTTTTCTCCCTGGTTAGCTATCCTATTCTTTGAGGTGGCTAGTCTGCCCCACTTATTGAGTCTTTTTGACTCACCCTTGTTTGTTGTTTGTTTCTTGTCTATCTATTTCGTTTCGGCAGGTTCGCTCCAGGATTGAGTTCGCCACGTTGTGAAGGAGCGAAGACGACTTCAGCTGTCAGGGTGAGCCAGCTTTCATTCCGGATGGCCACCAGTTTATTGTTTATTATTTCAGTTGCAGTTATCTCTCTTCAGGAGGTATTTGTCTTCTTCTGTACTCTTAGATGTCTAGTCTGGATAGCCCTAAACCTAGTATGTTAGGTAGTCAGCTGTACTTTCTTTTGTACAACTTAAAGGTATCAGTATGTTTGTGTTTTTTTTAAGTCTTGTTCTTATTTATTAGTTGGATTTATATTTATTTTCCTAATTTAATTGGTAAGGGTTCCCGACGGGTCTAGGGTAGGATGTCGGGTGCCCGCACGGCCTAACCGGATTTTGGGTCGTGTCAGTCTCGGCCAGTTAGAGGTGCACCACCACCCGGCAGAGGTCGTGGGCGTTGTCCTAGTGGTCCCTCTAGAGGTGGTCGTCAGAGTAGCGACTGAGCTCAGCTGCAGAGATAGCTATATGCATTGCCAGCTAGGTAGGATGCTAAGGCATCCCCAGCTATTGTTACAGGTATTCTATCTGTTTGTGGTCGAGATTCATATTCATTATTGGATCCACGATCTACATATTCATATGTATCTCCTTATTTTGCTTCGGGTTTTCATGTCGATTATATGTGTCTTCATGATCCATTTTGTGTTTCTACTCCTATTGGAGACATTATCATTGTGAATCGAGTTTATCCAGCTTATACCATATCCTTTGGGGGTCGTGAGACCCTGGTATATCTTCTAATCCTAGATATAGTTGACTTTGATATTATTATTGGCATGGATTGGTTGGCGTCGTTTCATGCCACGTTAGATTGTCATGCCAAGTCTCTTAAGTTGTTTTTTCCTGGTTTAGCACCGGTGATGTGGCAAGACTCTTATTTCCCAACCATGGGTCATGTTATTTCTTTCCTGAAGGCAAAACAGATGATGGATAAAGGGTGTTCAGCGTATCTTGCCATGGTTCGAGATACCACTGTGGAGGTTCCATCTCTTGATTCCGTTCATGTCGTTAGGGAGTTCCCTGATGTGTTTCCAGAGGATTTGCCAGGGCTTCCTCCTGATAGAGAGATCAAATTTGGCATTGATATAGTACCAGGGCTTCCTCCTTATCGCGTGGCTCCATCAGAGTTAAAGGAGCTGAAGAAGCAGTTACAGTATTTGCTTGATAAGGGGTTCATTAGGCCGAGTATTTCTCCGTGGGGTGCTCTTGTTCTATTCGTGAAAAAGAAAGATGGGACTATGCAGATGTGTATTGATTATCGTAAGCTAAATAAGGTCACAATGAAGAATAAGTATCCCTTGCCTCGTATTGATGATTTGTTTGATCAGTTGCAGGGTGCCAAATTCTTTTCTAAGATTGATTTGCGATCTGGTTATCATCAACTGAAGATTCGGGTGTCAGATATCACGAAGACTGCTTTTAGGAGTCGTTACGGCCATTACGAGTTCCTAGTTATGCCTTTTGGGCTGACTAATTCCCCTGCAGCCTTTATGGATCTCATGAACCGGATGTTTAATCCATTCCTTGATTCCTTTGTCATTGTCTTCATTGATGATATTCTTATTTATTCTTGTAGCCGTGAGGAGCATGATTATCATCTGAGGGTGGTTCTTCACACCCTCCGTGATCATAAGTTGTATGCCAAGTTCTAAAAATGTGAGTTTTGGCTTGATTCTGTAGCATTTTTGGGTCACGTGATATCTAGATGAGGGTATCAAGGTTGATCCGAAGAAGGTTGAAGCAGTGAATAAATGGCCTCGTCCTACCACTCCAACGCAGATTCGCAGCTTCCTTGGATTGGCAGGTTATTATTGGAGGTTTGTGGAGAAGTTCTCTACTATTGCAGATCCCCTCACTCGCCTGACGCAGAAGGCGATTCAGTTTCGGTGGTCCGACGAGTGTGAGGCAAGCTTCTAGAAGCTTAAGGCCTTATTGACTTCAGCTCCAGTTCTATCCCTTCATTCGGGCACCGGTTGATTTGTAGTCTATTGTGATGCATCTCGTGTAGGCCCTGGTTGTGTTCTTATTGTCACGACCCAACCTAGGGCCGCGACGGATGACAAACACTAAGTGTCGATCATCACTAATCCTGCTGATAATCTGCTAACTATGAATATAATTGATAAACGGAATAAGCATAAACTTAACTGATGAGAATTATGCAATGCAAAAAGCTGACAAGGCTAAAAGAAGCTGACATACATAACATACTGACTGAACCACACAGGGACATATCTACAGGCCTCTAAGAGTGCTGAACTAAATATACAAAAGACGGGACAAGGCCCAGCCATACCCAAACTGGCCGACTATACACATACCAAAAGATAAGTAACTCCAGGAGGAAGCAGAGTGACTCCAATAGCTGATACATGGCCTACTAACGTGGTCCAAGCATTGATCTATCTGCACCTGTGCGGCATGAGACGCAGAGCCCCAGGAAAGGGCGTGAGTACGATATGTACCAAGTATGTAAGGCATGAACATATAATATATCATAGCTGAATGAAACTGTAAGGCTGGAATATAGATATGTAAATATGAGCTGGAGCATAGCAATATAGCTGGAAATCTGAAGAACGTACTAAACATGATCTGAATATAAACTGAGCTCTAGCTGAATCTGAAACTGAAGACTGAGCTGAACTATACTGATAAATAACTGTAATATGACTGACAACTGGTAACTAGAAACTGGAACTGATAGTTGTCAACTGATACTGACACTAAGTACTGGTGGATGATAACTGAGAACTGATAACTGGTACTGAGCTAAAACTGAACTGTTATCTAAACTGGTACATGTCTAGTGGTATGGGCTGTATCCCCCCCAAACCAGGTAACTGAAAACCCGAACTAGTACCAGTCTGGTGTTATGGGCTGTATCCCCCCAAATCAGGTAACTGAAAACCGGAACTAGTACCTGTCTGGTGTTATGGGCTGTATCCCCCCAAATCAGGTAACTGAAAACCGGAACTAGCCTCATGTATAATCATGCAGTGCATACTGTGGCTATATACGCGTATATAAACAAACCTGGTGGGCGTTATGGGCTATATCCCCCCCAGCCAGTAATATCTAGTCTCTCTGGTCAGAGTGCGCGAGTGACACCCGGTCACACTAGGTGTTTCAACTCCCGCCTGAACCAGAGGGGCTGTATCCCCCAGACGGGTAGTATCACACGCGATCGGACTGTGTGTCCAATGTCCAGCCTCAATGGGGGACTCCAAATCACACATAACATGATCAAAATATAAGCATAAGCATGTATGAGGCATAACACATGTGGCAACGATATATATGGACTCAAAGGAATGATAAGAAAACTCTGGATGGAATTGTAGACACAACCTGAAACTTAAATTTGTCCAACTCTTTGAATTTCTATAGAAATTTCGGCAGAGTTTCCCCTGAAACTGGATAATCCGCAAAAACAGAACCAGCACTATACTATACATGGGAATGGATACCCGGATAAGCTGATAACATAAACATGTTAAACAGATAACAAGATGAGACAACTGGATGACATAATAAATCCGCAGATAGAATGTCTGGACAGCACCACTGTCCTGACTTTCAACCTAATTTTCAGAGAGTAGATGAAAGATATAGACTTCATGGTCTGCATGAAAGTTGTAGATATATGTCTTAGGGTTCTGGGGATTCTTAAAGAATCTAAATATCAATTTTGTACAAGGATTTCTGATCAATATACTAACAACTATCCAAAGATCAAAACAATGTTCTGGATTTTGAAACGTTTTGTCATGCTGATTCGGACGTCTTTCACCTTGGATTTTAGTACCAAATTAAGTAAATACAAGGTTTCCTTGATTCCATAGAAGTTTCTCACAAGAAACACTAAGTTTAGAACTAAGAAAAGCTTCATAAGCTAAAAGATACATGCCTTGCCAAAAGAAATGTTTAGTCTTACATACCTTTGATGTTTCTTGCTTCTAAATCTTGTTTCCCTTGAATTCAACACCTTCTAAAGCTTAAACAAGCTATAATACAACATTTAGGTACTTTACTTAGCCATGAAGTAATTCTAAAACTCAAGCTATAGACGAAATTGAAGGTAGCATAACGTTACCTTAATCGCGTAGAGCATTTTGACGCAATTCGTCTTCAGTTTCGAGTTAAGATTGATGTTGTTTCTTCAAAATCATAAAAAATGGTTTTAGACGGAAGAAAGGGCTGATTCTATTGTGTGTTTTCTTGAGAATGTCGAGAGTGAGAATGATTTCTCTTTTATAATTAAAACATTTCATTTCTAGCCCTGTTTTGCGCTTATGTCCCTTTTTCTGGTCTGACTTCTGATGCTCATATCTTCTTATCCAGATATTGTATAAATAAACCGTCAAAATTGTTGGAAACTATACTCCAAGACCTTCAATTTAGTATATGATATGTCCCCAAAAGACCTCATATAACACACGAAATTAATTGTTGAAAAAGCTTCGTTACAAGGCAATTCCTTAGTCGGTTTTTCCGCAACTTAAATCCAATTTTTCCCAAACTTTATATTCAACATTTAAACATTATATATGGTCATATTATGACTTTAAACTTACTTAAATCATTCTTAACATGTCATTAGAATGATATACGTCCTTTAGACATACGGGGTGTAACAATCTTCCCCCGTTAGGAACATTCGTCCTCGAATGTTAAATGAAGTATGTAGAAGCATTAAGCAACGATATGTTACATACTGAAGTAATGAAGAGATGTGCATATTTGGCTCTCATGTCATTTTTCAGCTTCTTTAGCTATTTCTTCTACATTATTGCTTTTTTATAACATCTTAACTAAAGGAATATCTTTCGTCCTTAGTCGACGAATCTATCTATCTAATATTGCAACTGGCACCCCTTCATAAGTCAACTGCTTTGTGATCTGAACATCATATACTGGTACAACTCTAGAAGGATCTCTGACACATTTTCTGAGCATGGAAACATGGAATACTGGATGTACCTGATATGGACCAATAAATCTACGGCTAAGCTTCCCCTTTTTTCCAAATCTCATAACGCCTTTCATAGGTGATACTTTCAGGAATACCCAATCGCCAATCTGAAATTCTAAATCTCGACGTCGGTTTTCTGCATAGGACTTCTGCCTACTCTGTGCTGCTAATAATATTTCCCTGATTAACTTGACTTTATCAACTGCCTGTTGGATTAAATCTGGACCTATTAATTGAGACCCGCCAACCTCAAACCATCCTATAGGAGACCTGCATTTGCACCCATATAAAGCTTCATATGGCACTATTTGTATGCTAGAACGATAGCTATTATTATATGCAAACTCTATCAACAGTAGATGATCACTCCAGCTGCCTCCAAAATCTAACACGTAAGCTCTATGTATATCTTCTAATGTCTGAATGGTCTGATCAAACTGTTCATATGTCTGGGGATGAAATTTTGTTCTCGGATTCACCTGTGTCCCTAAACCTGTCTGGAACGATCGCTAGAAATTAGCTATAAACTGGTGCGCCCCTGTCTGAAATAATAGATACTGGAATACCATGTAGGCGCACTATCTCTCTGATATAAAGTCTGGCATAATCCTCTGCTGTATAAGTAGTTCTAACAGGCAAGAAATGAGCTTATTTAGTAAGCCTGTCAACTATAACCCAAATAGAGTCATACTTGCTCCGCGTACGGGGCAAGCCTGTAATGAAGTCCATATTTACTGCTTCCCATTTCCATGATGGAATATCGATTTCCTGTAACAAGCCACTAGGTTTTTTTATGCTCGACTTTAACCTACTGGCAGTTAGGACACTGAGCCACAAACTCTGCTATGTCACGCTTCACTCCGTCCCAACAATAAATCTACTTAAGATCATGGTAAATCTTAGTCGAACCAGGATGAACTGTATATCTAGAATAATGTGCATCTATCATAAACTGTCCACATAAATCTGCAACATCAGGAACACAAAGTCTATCTTTATATATAAAAACCCCGTCACTAGTATCCCTGTATGGTGACTCCGGTTTTCTTCTGGCTATCTGTCTGTATTCAACTAGAACTGGATCATCATACTTGTGCTGTTTTACTTCTGTTACTAGGCAAGTAGTGGCTACATTCTGAACTGTAACTCCTGCGCCCTCTGAATCTATTATCTGACTCCAATGCTGGCTAACTGGTGGAGTGTATGAGCTAACTCTCTTTTCTGTGGCTGTAAATAAGATAAACTACACATGGACTTATGACTAAAGGCATCACCAATAACATTCGCTTTACTCGGATGATAAAGAATTTCCATGTCATAGTCCTTCGGCAACTCTAGCCACTGCCGCTGTCGTAGGTTTAGCTCCTTTTGCTTAAATATGTGCTGGAGGCTCTTGTGGTCTGTATAAATATCAACATGAACTCTGTACAAATAATGTCTTCAAATCTTGAATGACTGCTGCAAGCTCCAAATCATGAGCTGGGTAGTTCTGCTCATGCTTTTTCAGTTGCCTGGAAGCATAGGCAATTACTCTTCCGTGCTACATCAGACACAACCAAGACCAATTCGAGAAGCGTCACAGTAAATGACATAGCCCTCAGATCCATCTGAAAGTGTAAGTATTGGAGCTGTTATCAACCTGTTCTTTAGTTCTTGGAACTGTACTCGCAAGAATCAGACCACTGAAATTTAGCTATTTTCTGTGTCAATTTGGTCAGTGGAGTTGCAATGGAGGAAAAACCCTCTACGAACCTTCTGTAATAACCTGCCAAACCGAGTAAACTACGTACATTAGTTGGCGTCGTAGGTCTGGACCAATTCTTCACAGCCTCGATCTTCTGGTCATCTACTTTAATTCTTTCTGCTGAAACTATATGGCCAAGAAATGCCACTGAATCTAACCAAAATTCACACTTTGAGAACTTAGCATATAATTGCTGGGGCTGAAGAATACCCAACACTGTGCGTAGGTGCTCCACATGCTATGATTTAGACTTTGAATAGATGAGAATATCATTAATAAATATAATCACAAATAAATCTAGATAAGGCCTGAGTACACTGTTCATCAGATCCATAAATACTGTAGGGGCATTAGTGAGTCCAAATGACATCACTAAAAAGTCATAATTGCCATACCTAGTCCTGAATGCAGTCTTAGGTATATCAGATTCTCTAACTCTAACCTGATGGTAGCCTGATCGCAAATCTATCTTCGAGAAGCACTTGGCATCCTGGAGTTGGTCGGACAAGTCATCAATCCTGGGCAGAGGGTATTTATTCTTGATTGTAACTTTATTTAGCTGTCTGTAATCTATGCACATGCGTAGAGAGCCATCTTTCATTTTCACAAATAATAGCGGGGCTCCCCACAGGGAATTGCTAGGTTTGATGAGGCTTTTATCTAACAAATCCTTCAGTTTCTCTTTAAGTTCTTTCTATTATGCAGGTGCCATCATGAAGAACATGCCCCTGATGGCGTGCTGGTGCTAAGGAGACAATTGCTGATCTAGCTGGCTGGGCTGCAGCACTACCACCTCTAGTCGGGAAATCTCTCATGAAATGGTCTGCCTTGCGACAAATATAACAATTATCAACTCCTAACTGACATGGACCTAAGTGGCGTTTACCCCAATCTGAACATCTGGGATATGTCTGACTGGCCGGTATCGAAGTACCACGGTGCTGAAATCCTGATGTCTATGATGCGTGACTAGATCTGGACTGATGAAGTCTATCAGATCTCAGGGCACGGGACTCTTGAGGTATGGTAGCTGGTGGCTGTGTAACACTCTGATGTCTACTCGCTCCGGATGTCTCTGTTAATGAACCAAACAATCTGTCCCTCTTAGGTAACCCTCTATCCTTGTCGGCTCTCTATTTCTACTTCCTCTCCTCAAGTGATAAAGCAAATGCCTGAATGCATGATATGTTCATACCTGACTGCATAGCAACCGTCATACACTCGTTCACTAAGTGTGGAGCTAGTCCCACTATATACATGTGAATTCTACCCTCCATACTCACTACCACCGTAGGGGCAAACCATGCTAAAGAATTAAAGCAATAATTATACTCTTCTACACTCAAACTTCCCTGTCTCAAGGTCAGGAACTGATTAGCACGGGCTCCCTATGTCTCTATAGGCATATACTGATAAAGAAAGGCATCTGAGAATTCCTTCCAAGTCGTGGGAGTAGCATCAGGCCGTCTAGATAGCTCCCATGTCTGATATCACCCTGCTGCTAGGTTATGCAATTTGAATGTAGCCAACTCTACTAACTCTGTGTCTAACACGTGCATAACTCTCAACACTCTGGCTATCCTCATTAGAAAATCCTGAGGGTCTTCTCCTGTACGGGATCCGGTAAAGACTGTAGGCTCTAGCCTGATAAAATCATTGATCCTGGATCCAACATCTCCCTGGGCATCTGGACTGTGTTGTCTAGTCTGAGCAACTACAACACTGGTCAATAATCTGATGGAATCCCTCATTTTCTGCCCCTGACTGTTGGGTAGAGGAGCTGGATGTACAGTAGCTGTGGTACCTCTAATATCGCCCTGAACTGAAGGGATCTGTGAGGCCTCAGATGGAGCCTCATGTCTGGACTCCTCACTCTCATCCACCTTAGGTGGCACTCTACTAATACCCTGGCCGGCAATAACCTTGCCCTTCTGGGCAGCTGTTAGTTTCTTTGGCGGCATCGCTTTGCTGAAAACACTATTGTTAGAGGGTTGAATTCTATAATCATGGCTCTATCGCACGATCTATAGAAGAAAGAAATACAAATGTCATGAAGTGCCTTGTAGCCTCCTGTTAAAATGTATGGCGCGCAACATACTCCTGAACAAGACTCTACTAGACACGGCCTGTAGACACCCTAGGACTGAACTGCTCTGATACCACTTTTGTCACGACCCAACCTAGGGCCGCAACGGATGACAAACACTAAGTGTCGATCATCACTAATCCTGCTGATAATCTGCTAACTATGAATATAACTGCTAAACGGAATAAGCATAAACCTAACTGATGAGAATTATGCAATGCAAAAAGCTGACAAGGCTAACATAAGCTGACATACATAACATACCGACTGAACCACACAGGGACATATCTACAGGCCTCTAAGAGTGCTGAACTAAATATACAAAGGACGGGAAAAGGCCCCGCCATACCCAAACTGGCCGACTATACACATACCAAAAGATAAGTAACTCCGGGAGGAAGCGGAGTGACTCCAATAGCTGATAGATGGCCTACTAGCGTGGTCCAAGCATTGATCTATCTGCACCTGCGCGACATGAGACGCAGCGCCCCAGGAAAGGGCGTGAGTACGATATGTACCAAGTATGTAAGGCATGAACATATAATATATCATAGCTGAATGAAACTGTAAGGCTGGAATATAGATATGTAAATATGAGCTGGAGCATAGCAATATAGCTGGAAATCTGAAGAACGTACTAAACATGACCTAAATATAAACTGAGCTCTAGCTGCATCTGAAAATGAAGACTGAGCTGAACTATACTGATAAATAACTGTAATATGACTGACAACTGGTAACTAGAAACTGGAACTGATAGTTGTCAACTGATACTGACACTAAGTACTGGTGGATGATAACTGAGAACTGATAACTGGTACTGAGCTAAAACTGAACTGTTATCTAAACTGGTACCTGTCTAGTGGGGGACTCAATGGGGGACTCCAAATCACACATAACATGATCACAATACAAGCATAAGCATGTTTGAGGCATAACACATGTGGCAACGATATATATGGACTCAAAGGAATGATAAGGAAACTCTGGATGGAATTATAGACACAACCTAAAACTTAGAATTTGTCCAACTCTTTGAATTTCTATAAAAATTTCGGCAGAGTTTCCCCTGAAACTGGATGATCCGCAAAAACAGAACCAGCACTATACTATACACGGGAATGGATACCCAAATAAGCTGATAACATAAACATGTTAAACGGATAACAAGATGAGACAACTGGATGACATAATAAATCCGCAGATAGAATGTCTGGACAGCACCACTGTCCTGACTTTCAACCTAATTTTCAGAGTGTAGATGAAAGATATAGACTTCATTCTGCATGAAAGTTGTAGATATATGTCTTAGGGTTCTGGGAATTTTTAAATAATCTAACTATCAATTTTGTACAAGGAGTTGTGATCAATATACTAACAACTGTCCAAAGATCAAAACAATGTTCTGGATTTGAAACGTTTTTTCATGCTGATTCGGACGTCTCTCACCTTGGATTTTAGTACCAAATTAAGTATATACAAGGTTTCCTTGATACCATATAAGTTTCTCACAAGAAACACTAAGTTTAGAATTAAGAAAAGCTTCATAAGCTAAAAGATACATGACTTGCCAAAAGAAATGTTTAGTCTTACATACCTTTGATGTTTCTTGCTTCTAAACCTTGTTTCCCTTGAATTCAACACCTTCTAAAGCTTAAACAAGCTATAATACAACATTTAGGTACTTTACTTAGCCATGAAGTAATTCTAAAACTCAAGCTATAGACGAAATTGAAGGTAGCATAACGTTACCTTAATCGCGTAGAGCATTTTGACGCAATCCGTCTTCAGTTTCGAGTTAAGATTGATGTTGTTTCTTCAAAATCATAAAAAATGGTTTTAGACTGAAGAAAGGGCTGTTTCTATTGTGTGTTTTCTGGAAAATGTCGAGAGGGAGAATGATTTCTCTTTTATAATTAAAACATTTCATTTCTAGCCCTCTTTTGCGCTTATGTCCCTTTTTCTGGTCCGACTTCTGATGCTCATATCTTTTTATCCAGATATTGTATGAATAAACCTCATACAAAAGACCTTCAATTTGGTATATGATATTTCCCCAAAAGACCTCATATAACACACGAAATTAATTGTTGAAAAAGCTTCGTTACAAGGCAATTCCTTAGTCGGTTTTTCCGCAACTTAAATCCAATTTTTCCCAAACTTTATATTCAACATTTAAACATTATATATGGTCATATTATGACTTTAAACTCACTTAAATCATTCTTAACATGTCATTAGAATGATATACGTCCTTTAGACATACGGGGTGTAACACTTATGCAGCACGAGAAGGTAATTGCTTGTGCTTCCAGACAGTTAAAGCCAAATGAGAAGAATTATCCAACTCACGATTTAGAATTGGCAGTTGTGGTCTTTGCTTTGAAGATATGGAGGCATTATCTTTATGGAGAGCCTTGTGAGGTATATACGGATCATAAGAGCCTGCAGTATCTTCTCTCTTAGAAGGATCTTAATAGCCGGCAACGGAGGTGGCTTGAATTAATTAAAGATTATGATCTCACTATCCACTATCATCTTGGGAAGGCGAACGTGGTAGCAGATGCTTTGAGCAGGAAGTCCATGGGCAGCATGGCTTTTTCTTTATGCTGACATGAGACCTTTGGACCGAGAGTTGCAGTCCCTTGGTGACTCCGGTGTGATATTTCTTCTCCCAAACTCCAGCCGAGTCGTAGCATGTATCGCAACTCAGTCTTCCGTAGTCAGTCAGATTAAGGGAAGACAGTTCGAGGATCCTCATCTGTAGGAGTTGCGTGTTCGTGTCCTAAGTGGAGGAGTTCCCTCCTTCGAGCTTGATTCAGATGGAATTCTTCGGTTTAATGGTCGACTTTGTGTTCCTGAAGTTGGGAATTTGAGGCAGTCAGTGCTCCGTGATGCTCATAGCTCGCGTTATTCCATTCATCCTGGTATTACTAAAATGTATCAGGACGTCCGAGAGCTATACTGGTGGAAGGGAATGAAGAGAAATGTATTTGATTATGTATCTCGTTGCTTGAACTGTCAGCAGGTTATGTTCGAGCAGCGGAGACCAGCAGGGTTAGCTCAGGCTTTACCCATTCCCGAGTAAAAGTGGGAGCACATCACAATGGATTTTATAGTTGGTCTGCCAAAGACCCTGCGCCACCATGATTCAGTATGGGTCATTGTCGACAGACTGACTAAATCAGCTCACTTTATTCCTGTAAAGACTACTGATTCAGCTCAGAGATTGGCTCGGTTTTTCATTGAGCAAGTAGTTAGGCTTCATGGTACTCCTGTATCTATTATCTCAGATTGTGGTTCCCAGTTTACTTCTCAGTTCTGGCAGTCTTTTCAGAGAGAGTTGGGGACCTAGGTGCAGCTTAGCATGGCATTCCATCCTCAGACTGATGGTCAGTCCGAGCTGGTTATTCAAATTTCGGAGGACATGTTGAGAGCTTGTGCACTGGACTTCGGGGGTTACTGGGATGGTCATTTCACTTTAGAAGAGTTTTCTTATAATAATAGCTATCAGTCTTCCATTCAGATGGCTTCATTTGAGGCCTTATATGGCCGTCGATGTCGTTCTCCTATTGGCTGATTCGAGTCTCGAGATGTCGAAGTGATGAGATCAGATATGATTCGTCAAACTCTTGATGTTGTTCGCGTTATTCAGGATCATTTACGGACCGCCCAGAGTAGGCAAATTTCATACTCGAACCGGAGGAGATGAGAGTTAGAGTTCGAGGTCGGGGACATGGTATTTCTGAAAGTGTCACTGATGCGAGGTGTAAAGAGATTTGGTAGGAAAGGAAAGCTTAGTCACTGGTTCATTGTCCCTTTCCGTATCGAGAAGCGTATTGGTAAGGTAGCTTATCGGCTCGACTTTCCAGCTTCTATGCTAGTTCACTCAATTTTCCATGTATCGATGCTCTGAAAGTGTATCCGAGATCCTTCCGAAGTGATCGAATTAGATCCTGCTTACCTAGATGTGAACCTGGCTTACGAGGAGTTCCCAGTTGCTATAGTTGTGCATGATGTCCGGAAGCTTCGTTCGAAGCAGATTCCAATGGTTCGAGTGCGATGGAATAATCGTCCTCGTTAGGAGGATACTTGTGAGCTTGAGTCCAGTATGCGTGAGAGGGATCCTTATCTCTTAGACGATTCAGGTTCGATCTTGGTTTTTAAAGCCTAAAAGTTCCTATCATTGTATATGATTTTTGTTTCGTAGTAAATGTTACTGTAAATTGGTGTAAATATTCTCATTAGAGGTGTAAAATCTATTTTAGACTCTTGCTCGTCAGAGGACAAACGAGAGTCTAAGTGGAGGAGAATGAAACGACCTTAAGCAGTCATTTCAGGAATTAGGACTCCGATTTATGTGCCGTCAATTTAAAAGCTTTGTAAGGACCATCGCGACTTGTCTGTAAAACTTGAGCTAAATTAGACCTCGATTAGTAGGCATCAGAAGAAGGTTTCAGATTTCGTTAGGGATAAATCGTAAAAAAGAGGTTTTCGAGCACAACTTTGGCGAATGAGCTCCGATTCAAAATCTGAATGTATCTCTAGGTTCGTATGGTCATTTATGACATATGTGAATTTTTGAAGTGAGTTTCGAGGTTGTTCGGTTGATTTCGGCTAAAGTTCCAAAAAACTAATAATTTAGTCTCTTTCCTTTTAATTTGCATCTTGAGTTTCGGGAGTCCGATTTGAGATCCGCCTTAGCGAGTATGTTACATATATTTTGTATAACTTGCTCGAAAAATTTGGGATCATTTTGAGTTCTCTAGATTTCCATTTTAATTTTAATCGTCGTTGCGAATTAAAAAAAATGGTCGGCTAGCTAAGGGATAAGAATTACCTTAGCTTCATTTCAACAGAAAGGTATAGAATGAGAAACAGAGACCAACAACGCAAAGAAGAAAAGAAAAGGGGAAAAAGAAGGAGGAAAAATAGTGAAATTTTTATCCCGAAACTTCGAGGGAATAATGTAACTCATTATCTTAGCTTATTACGTATGTTTAAATATATTTTAACGGTAAAAATTGGGATATTAGACATTTTTTTAATAAGTTAAATTGATAGTTTAAATGGTAATTGGACCATGTTACATGTATTGATTATATATTCGTACTTAGGACATTATGGGCAACCCATAATTATAATTTATTTAGGGTTAGGTTATGTGACTTTGAACCCTGTACATAGGCCTGGCCTGCGTATTGCGTATACGAATAGGGTATCAGGTTCCTAACTAGATTTCCCTAAGATATAAGGAATGAAGCCTTTAGCTTTATTTGATATAATTATTCTGCTTATTGAATAGAGTGGGTTCGTTTACCAGTTAATCCAAAGGAAAAAATAGTTGTTGAGTAGCAGGGCTAGCTTTGGAATAAGGTAAGTGTTTGTATCCATTTCTTTGAGGCACTAAGCCTCGTGGATATTCTACCACGTGTTCCTTATGTGTGTAGCTGCCGATAGGCGTACTCATTACGCCTTAGCTTTGGATTTATATTATATATTATGTGTTATCCCCGGTTGTTGGCATTGCATTGAGCATATGAGCATTGCATTCTATGCTATGTCATCTACTGAGTGCAGGAGTATTCCGCCTTAGCTTTACATTATATCGGGTGCAGGAGCATTCCGCCACAAGAGAGTGCAGAAGTATTCCGCCTCTGGTTTATATTATATCGGGTGCAGGAGTATTCCGCCCCAAGAGCAGGAATATTCCGCTCCAGTTGGTTATCAGATTGGATTCTCCTCGAATACAGGAGTATTCTACTTCGGGATAGGATGATGGGCACATGTGACCCTTAGCATCATATTTCATTTCATCTCATTCCATTTCATTTCATACCATTGTGTAGACTTTCTGTACATGACTACTGTTCTGCCTATATGTGCATTGCTTATTTGTTGGTTGTTGTCTGTTTCTGTTTCCCTGACTAGCGTATCTAGTTTTCGAGGTTGCTAGTTTGTTCACACTTATTGGATCCTTATGACTCACCCCCTATTAGTCCTTGGGTTTTCTTTTCGTTCGGCAGATTCTGCTCCAGGACCCAGCCAGCCGTATCGTGATTGAGGAATAGTGTGTTCTCAGCTGTCTACGGTGAGCCATCTTGTTCATTGCGGCCACCAGCTTTAGATATTACAGTTCTTCTTACTTTTGCTCTCTTTGGGAGGTGTGTATATCTTTTGGCTTTCTTAGATATCTGATCTTGAAACATTTAAAACTGTGTATTCTGGATAGTTAGTTGTATTATTTAGACAGCTTATATGTTTGTCTATCCTTCAGAGTTATCTTGTATTGTTAAAGTTTTGTTAATTTTCATTTCAAGGTAATTCTTCACAATTTATATCGATTCAGTCAATAGGGTTCGGCCGACAGGTTTAGGGGAGGTGGTCCGGTGCCCGCACGACCTAGCCGAGAATTTTGGTCGTGTCAACCAATGCACCAGAGTTAGAGTCAATTACTTCAAGAGTAGTTTCTCCAACCTCTCCTTTGAGAGATGTAACTACCTTTATTATTGAGATTTGTAGTCCTCATCAGTCATCAATTCAAGTTTTATCACGATGTCCCTGGTAATATAAACCAATCTTTATGCATGGCCTTATTGGAAGAAGGACCTAGGTATGCACGAATCTGCATGATGATTGATTTCATCTGGAAAAATTTCCTCCTATGTTGTCCAATATGAAAAAATCTTATTCATCCATAAAAGAAATTTTACTTTGTAACTGGAAGTCTTGGTGGAAAAGAGTGCATGAACTTCCTTGAAGACTGTCTTCAATCCTTGATTGTGCTACTAGTCTGACCACAAACTTACATCAAGAACATGAGAAGGTGATCAGAGTGATAGATAAGCCTCTAATTTTGAAGGCTAAACAATCTGGACAATGCAAAGGTAAGGAACCTCAAGTGCCTATATAGAGATAACAAAAGAAAAATAAAAGAATACAAGACCATCAAGGTTACAACAAATCTCTTTTATTAAATAGCTACGGCGAAGCTATTCATCCTTCTAGCAAGTCCCAAGACAAAGAGTGAGAGCAACAAGGAAAATCATTGTTGAAAGCGAAAGAAAGCATCTTTAGAAAAACATATTCAGATAACATCTTCCTTTGAAAAGCCTGCAAGGGAAGTTGACGTTCACAACATCGGTGGCTCATCAAGGACACTGACGTCTTGTAAGGTGATAATCATGAACTTCTCTCTTTTGAGCCATATCTAAAATAGTTTTGTGATGCACTTTTTAATTTTTAAATGTATACATATAGTCAATTGATGTTAAACTTTCAATTGATGGACTTGAGGCAAGATATAACCTCCAATCGCCATGATAACACCGACTTCCAATTCCAACTAGAACATCGTGCACTTGATAACGTCCAATTATACCCTATAAAAGTATTAAACGATTATTACAAGGGTATCCGGTTTAAGTCCAGAGTTGAATCCCACAGAAAGCGTACGTCTATAAAGTAATAACCAGGGGCAGTCCAATGAATTTTGTGGCTTTAATGATGGGCCATACATTATTAATTTTTTTTTTAAAAGTAAATATTATAATAGAAAAAAGTCTATTTTTATTTGAAGTCTACTTTTCTAGCTTATTGAGAAACAAAGTTAGTAATAATTTTTTTTATAATCAATTTCTTCTAATAAGTCTTTCTCAATTGATAATACAGCTAATCCATTTATTCTCTCTTCGGACATTGTTTATCTTTTTTTTCATTGTTAATCTTGTTTAAGATTTTATATATTTAAATTTTGCAAATCTTCTTTCCGCTGAAGTAACAGTAACAAGAGTTGTTAACATTATTCTATAAGTAATATAGGCATTTGGAAAAGAATCAAGTCTTTTTATTTGATTGCGTATATCGATTAAACTGTTATCTTCTATTTGTACTACTTTTCTTAACACTTTCAATTTAGAAAATAAATCTAAACCATCAGTATCAGATTAAATATTATGCTTTAAGGAACATCCAAAATTAAGGCAATATTTTTTTTCAAATTTGCATCATCTAGTGATCTCAGCTTTTTACCGCAAAATAGAAAATTAAAAATATTTTCATACGCTTCGAATTGTTAAATCTATTTTGAAGTGCAAAAATAGCCTTGTCTACTGCGCATAAAAAGTAATCAACCCTAAAGGACTATTTGGGAAACTTTGAGATTTTATTATCAACATTCTCATCAAATTATTTTTTCTTTTATATCACACGTTTCTTACGAAATTCATTTTCAATATTCATTTCAAATGCATTTTGCTTAGCAGATATCATAGCAATTGCAAATCTTTCTTCTCGATATTTGTCAAAGGCTGGAAAAAAAAACCTTTAATTGATCTATGGCAACATCAATATGCATATTTTTTTTAATGTAAACTTTTTGCTAACTGAATTAATAACAAATAATATATCATACCAAATAGTCATATCCAATAAAAAATTTAAATTTTCAAGTTTATATGTTGCTAAGCTATTAGCTTCACTTTTAGTTTTTGTGTAATCGGTAATTTCTATTAATTTCAATAAAGCATCTTTTATTTGTGGAATTTGAAATCTTATTGGTTTAATACTTTCAATACGATTTTTCCAAGTTTGTGAAAATGATTTAAGAGTTTGACGGATACACTATTCTTTAATACTTTTCATCTCTTAGTAGAAGATGAAAATAGTGAATATATACGTTGTACCATTCTGAAGAGTGATATAGCTTTTGTACAAGAATTAGTCATGTTATAAATGAAACGACCTCGGCCAGTCGTTACGGAAGTTAGGACTCCGATTGGCGTGCCGATAATTTTAAAATATTCGTAATGTCCATTAGAACCTGTCTGTAAAATTTGAGCAAAATCAGACCTCGTTTGGTAGGCATCGGAAGAAGGTTTCAGTTTTTATTGGCAATAAATATTAAAAAGAGATTTTCGAGCTCGGTTTTGCCGCATGAGCTCCGATTCGAACTCCGAAAGTGCCGTTAGGTTCGTATGATTATTTGTAACTTTTATGAACTTTCGAAAGTGAATTTCGATGTTGTTCGGCTAGTTTCCGCTAAAATACCGAAAGTTAAATAATTTGGCTTTTTCTATTTAAATTCGCATCTTGAGTTTCGGGAGTCCAAGTTGAGATCCGCCTTCGCGAGTATGTTACATATATTTTGTATAACTTGTATGCAAAAGTTGGAATTATTTCGAATATCGTAGGGTTCCGTTTTAATTTTCATCTCGAAAAGAAAATAAAATAAATAAAAGAAAAAAAGTCAAAAGCAAAAGACAAAATTGAAAGATTGACGTTTAAAGAAATGAATGGCGGTGGGTCAACATTGAAAGATTGAATGACGAGCTGAAGCATTGAGAATCAAAGGCGACACGAGAACAGTGAACGACAAAAATGCAATGAGGTAAAAAATGCCAGATAATAAGAAAAGACCCAGAAAAAGATAAATTTTTACCCCAAAATATTCAGGTAATGATGTTAATTCATTATTTGAGTTTATTACGTGTGTTTGAATATGTTTTAATGGTAAAATTTGGTATATTATACATTGTTTTAATAAGTTCAATTAATAGTTTAAAGGGTCAAATGGACCCCGATAACAAAATTGATTATATATCCGTACTCAGTGAGTTATGGGCAACTTATAAATATAATTTATTTGGGGTTTGGTTACGTGACCTTAAACCCTGTATATAGGCCTGGCCTACGTATTGCGTATGCGAATAGGGTATCAGGTTCCTACCTGGATTGCCCTAAGATGTGAGGAATGAAGCTTTTAGCCTAAATTGATATATTTTTCTGCTTATTGAATAGAGTGGGATCATTTGGCAAGGAAACCAAAGGATAAAGCGGTTGTTGATTAGCTGTACTAACTTCTGGAAGAGGTAAGTGTTTATATCCATTTCTTTGGAGACATCTGGCCTCGTGGATTTTCTACCACGTGTTCCTTACGTGTGTAGCTGCCGATAGGCGTACTCATTACGCCTTAGCTTTGGATTTATATTCTATATTATATGTTATGTCCTATTATTGGTATTGCATTGAGAATCTGATTGGCTGTGAGTTAGCATCTCCTTCCCGGCTGTCGATGAGAGTCCCGCGCCGGTGAAAGGTTATTATTGCATCACATTGCATTCATAGGCATTATATGTCTTTCATATGCATTACATTGCATATCATATTGGGTGCAGGAGTAAGAGCAGGAGTATTCCGCTCCAGTGTATCATATTGAGGGCAAGTGTATTCCGCCCCAGGAGCAGGAGTATTCCGCTCCAGTTTATCATATTGAGGGTAGGAGGATTCCGCCCAGGAGAGTGCAGGAGTATTCCGCCTTAGCTTTACATTATATCGGGTGCAGGAGTATTCCGCCCCAAGAGAATGCAGGAGTATTCCGCCTCTAGTTCATATTATATCGGATGCAGGAGTATTCCGCCCCAGGAGCAGGAGTATTCCGCTCCAGTTGGTTATGAGATTGGATTCCCCTCGAATGCAGGAGTATTCCGCTTCGGGATGGGATTACGGGCACATGTGACCCTTCGCATCTCACTTCATTTCATTTCATCTCACTTCATTTTATTTCATCTCAATTCATACCATTGTGTAGACTTGCAGTACATGACTACTGTTCTTCTTATATGTGCATTGCTTATTTGTTGATATGTTTCTGGCTCGTATTCCTGGCTGAGTTTAAGGTTTCATACGTGTTTCTAGTTATCTGGCTCAGCCTTTTTGTAATTTAAATAGGACGAATTGGGTTTATCTGTATCTTTTCCCCCTAGCTAGCTATCCTATTCTTTGAGGTGGCTAGTCTGCCCCACTTATTGAGTCCTTTTGACTCACCCTTGTTTGCTGTTTGTTTCTTGTCTATCTATTTCGTTTCGGCTGGTTCGCTCCAGGATTGAGTTCGCCACGTTGTGAAGGAGCGAAGATGACTTCAGCTGTCAGGGTGAGCCAGCTCTTATTCCGGATGGCCACCAGTTTATTGTTTATTATTTCAGCTGCATTTTTCTCCCTTCAGGAGGTATCTGTCTTCTTTTATACTCTTAGATGTCTAGTCTGGATAACCCTAAACCTAGTATGTTGGGTAGGCAGCTGTAATTTCTTTTGTATAGCTTAGAGGTATCAGTATGTCAGTATTTTTTTAAGTCTTATTCTTATTTATGAATTGAATTGTATTTATTTTCCTAATTTAATTGGTAAGGGTTCGCCCGACGGGTCTAGGGGAGAATGTCGGGTGCCCGCACAGCCTAGCCGGATTTCGGGTCGTGTCAGTTGGTATCAGAGCCCGGTTTAGAGTCTATCCAGACTAAGACAGTGTCTAGTAGAGTCTCGGTGATGGGTACGTAGACGTCCGTACTTATCTACGAGAGGCTATGATGGCATTTAGGAAGTTTCACTTCCTTCATTTCTGATCGTGTGTCGGTCTAGGATGCAAAAGAATTTTCGTTAATTTGTTAATTCCTTCGTGTTAATTGTGAACCCTCGTGCGATAAATCAGCAGACGATATGAATTCAAGACGAAGCAGTCTTACCTGGGGCTAGATCAAGCCCCGAAAGTTTTTAATCGTGATGACGATCTAATTATGGAGGTCCCAGCTGTACGAGCTCGCGATGGGCAAGGGAGCAGGGCCTTGTAGTTCCCTTGGCTCTCTACGATGCTTTACGAGAATCTTAGCGACGCAGCTACCGTAAGAACCTATTATTCGTTGGGCAGCTTATCAAGTTGCCGCATGTGCAGACATTTGATCTCAGGGAGCTCCTTTTCCGGTTCTTAATATTGCTGCAGTAAATTATATTCTGGAAGTAGTATGTGTTGTACCTCTAATTGTTCTGGCTGGTTAGCCAGCCGAGGTATCAGTTCAGTCCGAGTGTCCGAAGAGGTTGCATTATTTTACGCGGTTGAACTTTCCGATATTCTTAAGCAATGCATCAGATAAACCTCGTGATTCTTTTTAAAATAAAATGATGTCAGCATATCCTTCAGGCTCTTGTTATATCGAGCGGTATGGTGTCGATTATCCTGTTTTCCAGTTTCAGGGGTCCAGTGTTGAATTGGTGGACCGCTCTTTATTTGCCAACTTGGTTCGATTTTTCTTCTATATTCGTGGAAAAATTCCTTTCGAGTAGCGAGCGAGATGAAAGATGTTGCCACTTTGAGTGGATTGGACAGGGTAGCATGTCGCTTCACCTGGTGGTGTTTAAGAATATGAGATTAAATTCTATAGAATGGCTGAATATGCATTAGAACTAGTCCATGAGCCTTTCGAGAGATTCAAAGATTTATCGATGACCCTTCTTTTTCCTTGAGATCCCAGGTGGCTCGAGAGATTGAGGTCGAGATTTCAGTTGATGTTGTTGTTAATATTGCCCGAAGGTTCGAGGCATACCATAAGTTAGAGCGGGAGAGCAAGTGATCCCGTGGCCCTAGTGGGCAACCATGGTACCTCATTTGAAGGTAACAGTTCTGATTATTTTGGGAGGTCACCTGCCGGTTATCTCAGCTTGTAGAGTGTAATTCTCAAAGTGCGCAGGTAGTTCGTCAAGATAAGAGTCAGTTTTCTCTTTGTAGCTATCAATAATCTGTCCAGTTTTCATTTTTAGCGAAAAAGGTGTTATGACGGTCGTGAGTCTGATTATCCTTTGAGGAATTTTCCCTTAATCTGGCAAGTAGGTAGTTGTCCTCTCTCTTGTCATCAGGCACCTGCACAGTCGCAGGGGATTTCCTTTAGATCTTAATCAGCCAGAGAAATGCCACCATCCTGTAGCGGTTGAGAGCGTGGTGGTAGTAGTTCTTCAGAAGGTAATTATTAGTGTAGCGGCTTAGTTCAGCCACAGAGGCATTTTTATGAACTGCCAGCCTGGCAGGATGCTGAGGCATCCGATGTAGTAGACCCATGTGTTTCTTCTTCCCTTATATGTGAGTAAGATTTGATTCTTTCAATCGATCGGGAAAGGGTGTGTCTTATCATATTTCCATGGCTTTTTTGGATATTGTTTCTATTAAGAATCGATTGCGGTAGAGGGGTGAGCTTCTAGTATGATTTATTCAGGGAATTTGTGAGACCCTACTAGTTTATCTGATTTAAATGTGAGAGATTTGGGCGTGAGTGTCGGTATTGTCTGCCTGGCATCTTGTCGTGCCACCTTCTATTATTATATCAAATTAGTTTACCTTTCTTCTTAGAATTCCGTATGGGTTGGATTATGGGATTCTAGTTCATCACCATAAGGGAGTGTCATGGTTTCTTCCGGTGTAAAATGGTTAGTAAGTAATATTTGATCTACGTATCCCCTCTTGGTTCAAAATGCTAGTAAAGTCATGTTATCCTATGAGCTTGTCTGGGTTATAAAAGGGTTTCTGGTAAATTGTCAGAGCTTCCTTCTTATTAGGAGGTCAAATTGGCATGGATGTTGTTCCATAAAGCTCATTTAATATATGTTTCTTCAATTGCGATTCTTGGGCTACTTTGACTCGGAAGTAGTCTAGCTCTGGTAGCCAAGCAATAAGAAGATGAGCTTCCTGAAGCTCTAATTATTTCTATCCTCGATCCATTTCTATTTCTTCTTCGTCCGGCACTAGTGAGCTTGGGCGATTGGTAGCCGCTTGCGACGTTCCCTGTGCTGAGCCAGAGTACGTGTTATTGTAGCCGGGTAAGCATATTATTGTTTTGGATATCAGTTTATCCGGGTATCCATTCCCATGTATAGTATACTGTTGGTTCTGTTTTTGCGGATCATCCAGTTTCAGGGGAAACTCTGCCGAAATATTTATATAGAAGTACCATCCATCAGGCGGTGGTGTTTACGGCAAAGGTATGGAGTTGTGAACTCGAGAGTTGCAGCTGTTTGGCAACTCGAAAGGGTAGTTTGGTAGCTTAGGTCTGCCTACGTTCAACTTTTAGCTAAATCTTCTTTAGTCCAGCAGACTGTGCGAGGATCGTTATTCCAATTCAAATAGCGGTATGAGTTTGCGCTTTAAGTGGAGGAGTCTTCCTCCAAATACTGAATGGTAATATTAAATCTCTGAGGTGTTGATACCACTTTTCTCATGACCCAAAGTAAGGCCACGGCAGAAATCTACAATGAGTGTCAATCATTGCTAAACCCACTAATAATCTATTAATGACAGAGATAAGCTGGCAACCGGATCATATATACGTACCTATCTACTGAAAGCATAAAGTCATGAAAGATGACACGACTTTAACTTGCTGGCAATTAGAATACTGAGCCACAAATTCTGCAATGTTACACTTTATTCCGTCCCACCAATAAATCTGCTTAAGATCATGGTACATCTTAGTCGAATCTGGATGAACAGTATATTTGGAATAATATGCCTCTATCATAAACTAAATCTGCAACATCAGGAACACAAATTCTATCTTTATACATGAGAACACCGTCAGTAGTAACCCTGTATGGTGACTCCGGTTTTCTTCTGGCTATCTGTCTGCATTCAACTAGAACTGGATCCTCATACGGACGTTGTTTTACTTCATAAAAAAATTTAGAGTTAAAGATCTAGTGCAGCTTGTCGTCCATCCATCATTGGCATATCTCCTTCACACCCCCAACTCTTTGAGAAGTTACTTTAGCGTTATAAGTGCACATGTAATCACCTTTGTTGCTGGTATTCTGTCTCAGCTCATGGTCCAACTACATGTCTCTTTTATATTTACTTTTTCAAGTCATAATAATTCCAATTCAAAGACAATACCTTGAAATAGATGTTCAGTCTGAAGATCATTCTTGGTCTGCATCATACTATCCAGTGGTATTTGCATGATCCTTATCCTTATATGATAGACCCTGTCCCGATGAACATTTGACATACATTAGGATATGAGTAAATACATTTCCAGAAGGAGCTTGCGGAACAACCTTAACATCAACTGAGGTGTTGCATGGTGCGTTCAAAAAAAATAATATAGCTTGCATCAAATCTTCTATTGTGTGTAGTGACAAGGTACTTCAAAAGCTTTCCCTATTGTGTCAAGCGTGAGCTAATTCTTAGTTCCATCGACCTGTTTTATATCGAAAGGTATATCGAAGAGGTGATTATCGGCTGAATCATGTTAGCCCATTCAAAGTTTCATGTATCTTTGTTTCGAAAAAGTAAAACTCTCCTCTCGTGATCGAGGAAGGGTCAGTTTAGTCAAAATAAGCTGGGCAATGGTATTATCATATTATCCAGATATATTTTATTCCAAAAGTACGATATGCGTGTTATGATTCTGATCCTATAATAAAGAAGATAATATCTGTGGAGTAGTGTATGAAGGTCGTGCAAGTTTTTTTGTTATCTGTGCGAACTTTTCTTTAGACTAAGGCTCGTTCGGGTACGAATGAGAGTTTAAGTGGAGGAGAATGAAACGACCTCGGCCAGTCGTTTCGGAAGTTAGGACTCCGATTGGCGTGCCGATAATTTTAAAATATTCGTAATGTCCATTAGAACCTGTCTGTAAAATTTGAGCTAAATCAGACCTCGTTTGGTAAGCATCGGAAGAAGGTTTCAGTTTTTATTGACAATAAATATTAAAAAGAGATTTTCGAGCTCGGTTTTGCCGCATGAGCTCCGATTCGAAATCCGAAAGCGCCGTTATGTTCGTATGATTATTTGTAACTTTTATAACTTTCGAAAGTAAATTTCGATGTTGTTCGGCTAGTTTCCACTAAAATACCGAAAGTTAAATAATTTGTCTTTTTCTATTTAAATTCGCATCTTAAGTTTCAGGAGTCCAAGTTGAGATCCGCCTTCGCAAGTATGTTACATATATTTTGTATAACTTGTATGTAAAAGTTGGAATTATTTCGAATATCGTAGGGTTCCGTTTTAATTTTCATCGCGAAAATAAAATGAAAAGAAAAAAAAATGAAAAGAAAAAAAGACAAAAGCAAAAGACAAAAATGAAAGATTGACGTTTAAAGAAATGAATGGTGGTGGGTCAACATTGAAAGATTGAATGACGAGCTGAAACATTGAGAATCAAAGGCGACACGGGAACAGTGAACGAAAAAAACGCAGTGAGGTAAAAAATGCCAGAAAATGAGAAAAGAGCCAGAAAAAGATAGAATTTTTACCCCAAAATATTCAGGTAATGATGTTAATTCATTATTTGAGCTTATTACGTGTGTTTGAATATGTTTAAACGGTAAAATTTGGAATATTATACATCGTTTTAATAAGTTCAATTAATAGTTTAAAGGGTCAAATGGGCCCCGATAATAAAATTGATTATATATCCGTACTCAGTGAGTTATGGGCAACTTATAAATGTAATTTATTTGGGGTTTGGTTACGTGACCTTAAACCCTGTATATAGCCCTGGCCTACGTATTGCGTATGTGAATAGGGTGTTGAACCCCAAAATTTACCCTTTCTTTAAGAAAAGATAGATTTCGGGTATAATGTTCAACAATATGGGATTCCAAAGAGCTTTCTTTGGAGTCGCCACCTAATTTAGGAGAATTAGGAACCAATTAATTAAATTGTGCGTGCAATTCCTCCGTTTTAAGGAAAATGGTCTTTTCAGAGATTCTGAAGTAAGAGGTTCAGTTATTTTCGAAAGAAGGTTTCGATTTGAAAGCACTTTCGAAAATCTGTAAAATTACGGTTAATCCTTCAGTTTTCACAAAATAACTCAAAATGTTAACTTTCAATATGTTGATAAAATGGTTTAAGATTAATATTAAAAATCTAAGATTATAATAAATTATACTTTAAAGAAATATGAATTTAAATAAACTTAGACTTGAAAAGGAAAGAAAGAAAGAAAGTAAAATAAATAAATAAATAAATAAATAATTTTTGCTAAAATAGGAGAACCAATTAATTGGAAAGAAGTTGCACTTTCATGGATAAAAATGAGTTACTTTTTATTAATTTTGAATTTTAATTGCACGCATTATTTAACTAAAAGATGCACAATTCGTAAATAAGATGGAGATTCTAAAGAAATAAAATATTCACAAAATAACTCAATAAATAGCTAAACATTCATTCATAATCAATCAAATAAATAATTATCTACGGGGAATTCCTATAGACATGCAATTTCTAAGGATGGGAAAAGAGGAGGTTTAGAAGAAGAACCCGAAAATTGACAAAACTCATGGTAGCCTTGAGTTTAATTTATACAATTATATGCCCATGAGCCTAAGTTAGAATAGGCGGCTCAACAAAGCATTTTTAAGTTTCTATAGTCTTCACTTCTTGAATCTTGAGTCGGGACTCGACCCCAATGAGACTCCAATGCAAATTAGCAACCCCATTGTCGAGTTTTAACCAACTCGTCCCCAAGTGATATTTCATGTCAAAGAAGCAAAGAGATAAAGATAAGTATCATTTTAGAAAGGGGATTTGTAGAGCATACTAAACACGTATAAAACAAAATTAAAGTAAAAAAAAATCAAGTGAACAAACACAAAGATAAAAATCTAGGAAAGATTAAACAAGCCAGGTGATGCTTGTAGTTACTGGAATAAGGAATAAGCTAATAACAAATGACTTTAGAGCCAAAACACAAATGAGACTACTATCAAGTGCCAATGAACAAAGATCTCAACTAAATAAAGAAAGCCAAACTCATTGCAGAAAAGGTGGACATGGATCAGAACTATTACTTGGTCTATATCGGGACTTCTAGATGTTCAAATATTATTTGCGTAGGAGCAGCTAAATACACTAAAGACCAATCTAAATCACACTTTCTGAAATTTGCTAGAACAGCTACCATATTAAAATGTTAAAATTACATTTTATAACCAAACTTAAGTCTAAATGCAGAACGGAGGCTAATTATCCGAAGATTATTTATATGCATCAAAAGCCATGGAAACAAGGCAAGATACTAACTCAGACATGAAACCATGACCAACTTAGGATTTAACTCTATGATGCAAAAGCAAAATACGATAGAACTCAAAGCAAGAACTTAGTTGATATGTATAAGAAACTAAAGGCAAATTCTGAAATAAAAACTACAGGTACACATTAATACACCACAGACACACACACTCACACTTCACAAACTTGTGCATACAAGCACACACACACACACAAACTCACAGGATTAACAAGATAACCAGGACAGCAAGGACTCACATCAGACCTTGAAACTGCAGCATCAAAGATACAAACAACCCCAAACACAACCCTGCTAACACAATAGAACTCCTGCTAAACTCTCACTGCCCTGCAACTTAACAAACCAACTAAATAACTTCCCCAATCATCTTGAGCACCCTCACAAATACCAGAACACCCTCACTGGTCTTCAACACCATTCCCTCTCACACTCCTAAAACACAGAGACATAGCCTCCAAATAAACTCCTATACTCACATAAAAACCAAACTCACTGCTTGACTAACTCCCTGAGCTCACAGAACCACCAGCATACCCAGACTTCTTCTTTAATCCACCTTCACTCACCTGCATACCCCAAAGAACCACCAGAACCACCAACTCATGACTAAGATCACACTCACAGCTTCTCACAAACACCCACACTGCCCTGAAACTGCAGCATCCTATACCCTCTACACACCTGCTACCAAAACACCCCAAGCTCCTCTACTACAGCCTCCAGACTACCAAACAAACACCCCCTGAAACACCTCTTCACAACAACCACATAACTATAAACTCTCAACAAACTGCACCATCACCAGGGATAAGAAACAGAGCAAGACTGAACTGAACACTAAAAGAATACTTCAGGTTCAGCTTTATAGAAAGTTTTTAGCTTCAATACATATAAAGTCAATATCTTTAGAAATAAAAAGAAACAGTTTCGTTTTAAACGTGCTAACAAGCTGAAATTTCGGCGCAAAATCCAGATAAACACTTCATATATACATACATTGGATTAAACTGAATACATCACAAGAAGAGAAAAAAGGGAAGGCTGTATTACCTTTCTAAGTGCAGTGACTGAGGCGAAAGGGTTCGAAGAAAAGCGACTCGAAACAAGTGCGACGAGTTGAACAAAGTCGACGACTCGACTAATCGACTCGAGCGATGTCGACGACTCGAACACAGAAAGCGATATGCGACATAAAACCTAAAACGATATTCTTGATTCCAAAACCGGAAAACAGTGGAGCTATGTATGTATATTTTTTTTAAAAAAAAAAACTAAGAGAGTAAAATCATATCTAATAATGCCGTTTTTTCCCTCTTCCTCCCTAAAAATGAACTGAATAAGAGATATATATACCTGCTAGGCTAGGGTTTCGGATGGAGGGTTGAGATTCAAAATTTTACCCAAAATCGACATTTCACCTTTGAGATAAGGGTTTGAATTGTCCATTTTCGCAAAAATGGTACAATTCTTGTCTTTATCCCAAAGGAAAATGTCCGTTGGGATCAAATTGACGCCTCTGATGAAATCGATTCAAATCGACGCCCATAAACAGTCCAGCTAAGCCTTGTACGGAGAAGAGGACAAGGATGACAAGGATTTTCACGCGTTTTGGCTGGGATTTGGGAGAAAATCGGGCGGGTTTTAGGGCTTGAATCGGGTTAGGAGAAGAGAAAGCGGGTTGGGGCTTTTCTGAAAAGGGAAGGGATATGCGCGTATGCGTGTGTATAATGTCTTGTATATGTTTTGCATGGATAGGACAGATTTAGGCTACGAATTATGCTTTTAGCCACTTTATTTGAAATTAAGCAATTTGCCTTTAATTTCAAAAATTGATTTTAATTTTAGAATAATTAAACCTTTAATTTTGAAAATCTCCGGGACAAAATTGGGTGTCAACAGCTACCCCTCTTTACCCGGAAAAGGATGAAAGAGTTTTCAGGGTAAAGAAGTTGACGGAAAAGCCAATTTTGTCACGATAAAGCCAAAGACTTTGATTCCAAGGATCAAAGTGCGAGGCTTATGGATATGGCCGAACTCCGGTTTTCGAGTTGCCTACATATCTCGGGCTGAAAGAGAATCAGGCCATATGTAGTTCAACGACACTTAGACACGAAAACTCGCACGATTGATTGAAAAAGACGCACGAATAGGAAAGAATTCAAACTGACCCCTAATCTGGAATGAAAGATTAGGTAAGAATTTGCTTGTTCGAGTGCGATTCTTCAGATCCTCGTTGACGAGTCTAGCTCATATCAACGATTGCCCCAGTTCACTGCTAAGAAAAAGTTCCACGTTATGCTCCAAATGCTGCTGCGTTATTGCCAAAATTCTGTAAAGACTTAACAAACGGTAAGCGAGCAACTTCTAATAAACTGTAATAATTGGAATGAGAAATAAATAAAGGGATAATATAAAATTGTAAATGCTGGTTGTGATGTTATCAACAAGTTCTTCCTTCAATCAACTGATGAGGCGCTCCGCCCGGGGAACCTCTAGGCTGATCATTATTCTAAAACAGTAAAGTAAAACAATAAGTCAAGTAGGAACGAATTGCAGAATATAAGGCTGTTAAAAAAATAAGTCGACTAACAAGACATAATGCCTCAAGTCGACTTGGCTAATCTACATCCTACGAAGGTAACATAACGTTCATTTGTAAGGCAAACGAGCCTAAAACGTCCAATTATAAGGCGAACGAGCCTAAAACGTTCGATTATAAGGCGAACGAGCCTAAAACGTTCAATTATAAGGGGAACGAGCCTAAAACGTTCGATTAAAAGGCGAACGAGCCTAAAACGTTCAATTATAAGGCGAACGAGCCTAGAACGTTCGATTATAAGGCGAACGAGCCTAAAACGTTCAATTATAAGGCGAACGAGCCTAAAACGTTCAATTATAAGGCGAACGAGCCTAGAACGTTCAATTATAAGGCGAACGAACCTAAACCATTAGGCAAGCAAAAGAGGCAAAATTCATTAAAGCAGGTACTTCTTTAGATTTAGAAATATCTGCAAATCACAAAATGAAATTTTAGTAAACGTTCCCATAAGCTGAAATAGAAATGAAACGGATAGGTTTAACAATTTTCAAGAATTACAGAAAATAGAAATGCCGCCTTTTCCGCAATAAACTATGATAAAGCATAATGCTTTAGATCATGAATAGGTAGTCTATAATGCGATCTCGGAATGTGCTCCATTCTATTGATAAAGCGATGAGGCGTCGGGTCTCGAAGCATCCAACGTCCTAGCGCAACTTGAAAACCTGCATATCCCATTTACGGGTGGGTTAACCCGAATTGTTCATTTATAAGGTGAAAAGGCCCAAAACGTTCATTTCTAAGGCGAACGAGCCTAAAACGTTCATTTATAAGGCGAACGAGCCCAAAACGTTCATTTATAAGGCGAACGAGCCTAAGATGCATAAGATAAGGCGAAAAATACAAAACTAATTAAAGTGGGTACTTCTTCAAACTTAGCAATATCCGCAAATCACAACAATGGAATTTTAGTAAGTGTTATCATAGTGGAATAGAAATGAATCTGCTTTCAACAATTTGCGAGAATTATAGGATATAGAAAGGCCGCCTTTCGGCAATAAACTGTGGATAAAGTGGCGGTTTGCGATTTAATCTTGAATTGTGCTCGAATCACTTGTCCAGGCAAATGAGACGTCCAGTCTTGAAGCATCCAATGTTCCAAAACGACTCGAAGTAAATCTGCATATCCGATTTACGGGTGGATGGACTCGGATCATTAATTTATAAGGCAAAAAGGTCTAAAACATTCAATTATAAGGCGAACGAGCCCAAAACGTTCAATTATAAGGCGAACGAGCCTAAAACGTTCAATTTTAAGGCAAACGAGCCTAAGACGTCCATTTATAAGGCGAACGAGCCTAAAACGTTCAATTATAAGGCGGACTAGCCTAAAACATTCGTTTATAAGGCGAACGAACCTACATTTGATAGTAACCTGCAAAAATAAAGTTGTAAATTGGATTAATTAAGATAATGCAAAATAAATGAGCAAAGCTAGGTCGTGTTGCTTGTATTGATAGAGCTGCAAAGCGTGGAATGCTGCCTTTGGTCCATATTGAAACCGATGTTCAATTCTATTCTACTGCTTTTGGAATTCCTGCATGCAAAGGAAAATCGTGAGTTTTAAAAGATGGGCCCAAAAGCCTCAACGTTTTGTTTTGCTCCTTCTGTCCTTATGCTGAACTTTGCAGTAGCACCAAAACGAATTTGCCCCCCTGTTTTCAAAGGAAAAGTTGTTAGTTTTTGAACAAATAGCGGTTGGCTTGATTGAACACTTAATGTGGCTTCAAATCTGCATCTTCTTGCATGGAAATCAGATGTATTGCTGCTGCGAGAGTCTGATGCTCTTGAAATTCTTCTTTCGTACAAAAAAATATCATCTAAAATTGCTTTGGCTTGGTTTATTTGGAAAAATGGATTTTCATTGATTTCGGATTAAAAACCCAATAAAGGGTACAAGATAGTTCATTACATAAAACGTCAAAAGAGTAGGAAAACATAAGATAGTCGGGTAATAATGCCATTTCAACAAACAAAGTGTTGTCATTTGATCTTCTTGTTAAGCTTCACGCTTCCTTTTCAAATGCCCTGGTGCCAATTTTGATGAATCACCTCTGATGATAATTGCATTTGCTGCTGGAGGATCATAATTGCTTGTTTGCCCTTGCTTCACACTTATCTTGCCATTTTCAATCATATTTTGGATTTTGTGCTTAAGTGCCAAGCATTCTTCTGTGTCATGGCCTTGAATATTTGAGTGATATGCGCACCTCTTTGATAAATTGAATCCTTGAGGTGGATTTTCTGGGATCCATCCCTTCCTTGCTTGCAATAGTCCCTCTGCTTTCAATCTCTCAAATATGGCTGACAATGATTCATGTAGAGGAGTGAAAGTACGAGGTCTTAGCCTTTTCGTGCTTTGATGACCAGATGGTGCCTGATAAGATTGATGCTTACGACTTGAATTCTGCATATCATGATTGTAGTGCACTTGTGAAGGCTGGGAGTCTTGAATATTTTCAGGTGCATCAGAACAATTGAAAACTGGCATTGTAGTGTCATAGTCAATCAACCTTCTGGTTTGAAACTTTTCTTCCAAAATCTTTGCATACCGGATTAAACTGGGAAAATCCTTTAAATTGGCAGAAAGTAGCCTTTCATAAAATATGCCCTCTTGAAGGTCAATGAAAGTTGCTATCAACTCATCTTCAGGCAATGGAGGATGCATCTTAGAAGCCTCTAGCCTCCATCTCACAGCAAATTCTGCAACAGATTCGTGCGGCATCTTCTTGATTTTATGCATATCAATTAGATAAGGATCTCTTACTATGTTGAATTTGTATTGTTCCACAAAGTCTCGAGCCATGTCTTCCCATGTGTGCCATTTGGTAAAATCTTGCTTAGTATACCATGCAAGTGCCATTCCTGATAAACTCTGAATAAACAATCTCATACGCAAAGCTTCATCCTTGCCAACTCCAATTAATCTACTGCAATAATCTTTCAGATGTGCATAGGGGTCCCCTTTTCCATTGAAAGTGTTGAACTTTGGTATCTTGTACCCACTTGGAAGCTCAATGTCCGGGTGAATACATAAGTCTTCATAGCAGAAGCTCTGAATATTCCTAGAGCGCAATTCTTTTTGCATGATCTTTCTCAAAATCTGTTCATCCATATTATGAGGATAAGCTGTCTCAACTTCCTTCTCAGGCAATTCTGGTGAACGCACTATCAATTGATTTGATTGACTCCCCACAGCAGGCATATTGATGAACGGTGGTTGGTATAAAGTTGCTGCTGGCCAAGCATTTGGATTGGTAAGATATTCTTGTGGGATTTGTGGACATATAGTATGTATAGGCATTGGGTAATTAGGCATTGTTAAGTAAGGTGGATTGGAGGTAAAGCTTGTATTTGGCAAAGGTTTGCTAGTGTTGACAAAGTTGACAATCCTATTCCTTTGGACCACATGCTCTTCAACATCATCATTCTGTGCTTGCAAGATACCCATACCAGAACTGGTTGCCTGAAGCTGCTTTGCCATGTTGTTTTGTCCTTGATGCAGATTTTCAGCCATTTCAGTGTTCAATGCTAGCCAACCTTTAACGAATGAATTCTACACATTGAGCAAAAGCAAGTTAATACGTAAAATGATAATGCATGCATAAAATTTCAAATGTAAAATAAGCCATTAGGCCGAATGGATGGGACCAAAATCTCGACTCAACACATGAGTAAAATATTTAAGAGTTCGAAACTTGAGAAAAACAACTTTGAAAGTTTTTACTAAATTAGTATGCGTGCTAGACCATTTTGACACAAATTGCTAAATGGTCGGCTTATTTTGAACATCAATGCTTTGCTCGACTATCGATTCTTGTTTGTCGCATAACAATCTGTACCAATTCATAGAAAAACCGCTTCTGATAACTATGAAATCGACATCAATGCCTTCAATTTTCGTTTGCACAATTTGCCCCAGTTATAACTTCAACATCTCAACTTGCTTTGCGAAATTGCCCCAGTTATGACTTCAACATTTCAACTTGTTTTGCAAAAACTGCCCCAGTTATGATCTCTCACGTCTTCTACATGCTTTGCAAAATTTGCCCCAGTTATGACTTTCAAAACTTCAAACTACTTATCAAAAGCTGCCCCGGTTGCAATCTCCCACGTCTTCTACTTGCTTTGCAAAATTTGCCCCAGTTTCTATCTTTGGGAAAATTAAAATTTAAATACTAAAGGGTCGAGCCCGATGGAGGAGCCTACGTATCCCTCCTTGGGAATCAGACCGTGCGTAGTTCTGCTTACATAGAAGAGATTTTCAAATGCTGGTGTAACCGAAACTCGATATGAGTTGCCTACGCTTCCCGCCTTGGGAAACCGGTTACAGTAGTTTGCTTACATAGAAATAGATTCAAACATTCATAATTTGATATTCTTTCTTTTCTTTCAACAAAACTAACAAAAGAAAATTACAATAGCTACTTCTTACTAATGCAAATAAACTAACTTCTGCTTCTGCAACTCTACTGCTTTTCTGGAACTTGATAGGTGCCTAAATGCCCTTCTTCGAGGAAACTCCCTTTGCATATGGAAAGATTGCGACAAAAGGTTCGTCAGTGCCGTTTGTTGGTAGAACCTTGATCTGGCCAGAATTAATCAAGCTTTCAACTTTCTCCTTAAAGGTAAAGCATTCCCCAATATAGTGCCCATGCATTCCTGAATGGTAAATGCAGAATTTTCCAAAGTTCTCGGGCTTAAGGAACCGACATGATTTTGGTTCTATAGGATGTACCAAATTGAACTCCTTGAGCCTTTCAAATAGTTGTGCGTAAGATTCTGGGAGCCGTGTGAATGCGAAAGCAGATCTTTTGGCATGGTTTGACTGTGAACTTGGATTGACAATTACTTGCGCATTGGCACTAGGTTCCCCTGCTATGACTGGCAAAGGTTTTGACATGACAGCTTTTCCTTTGTCTTTGGACTGTGCCTCAACCAATTTACACTTTCTCTTGTCAGAAATTATTGCAACCAGCTCTTCTTGAAGCTCTGCAGATTTTCTTTTCAATGGACTGCCCTTTGCCAGAATCGGGTTCGAGAATTCATAATGCGCGACAAAGTCCCGGGCTAGTTTATCCCAATTGTCCAATTTCCAAGGACCTCGTATGGCGAACCATGTCAAAGCTGGTTCCTTAAGTGTCCTAGCAAACATCATCAACTTGGTTTCATTGCTTGGTCCATACCTTACGACGCAGCCAAGGTAGGCTTTCAAGTGATCACGAGGATTTCCTTTCCCGTCATACATTAGTGGATCAGCTGAGTCAAAAACATCCACATGTTCACTTTCTGCCTCCCCTAAGCTTACTTGTGATAGTAGAGCATTCTCATCTATCATTGTGCCATTGCTATCTTTAGCATTGGGAAGCCCTTTCCCGTTGCTTTTCTCATTGCTCGTCTTTGAGGAGCCACCAAATTCCTTTTCCAAAAGGAATGCATGCAAATTAGGGAACTGTTGAGCATCACACTCAAATGCTGGAGCTACTTGCATTGTAGGAGGTGCAACAGTATAAATAGGAGCAACAGGAGCACTTGGTCCTGGGCTTGGCACGTTACGCACTGGATTGTGAGCATCCATGAGCGCGATAACCAATTCAGTAAGGCTAGCAAGTCTCTTCTCCAAACTTGCTACAGTTGCTTCAAGCTTGTTAACCTTGTCTTGGTGGGGTCCATCATTTCCAGTCAAGTCAATCACAGCAGTTTGACGATCCATAGGTCCTTATCTTGATGTTCAAATAATTAACCCTTTAGCAACGCATACCGAATTTAAAAAAAATTATTAAAGATGAAATTGACGGATCAACTTATTCCAAAATGGAGAAATTGAGACCGTACTAAAAAGACCCAAAATTTTAAGTAAGACACTCATTTTGTTAAAGCAAATCAGATGCGAAAATGCTTGTTTAATTCTGAAGTTATTTTCAAAAAGTAACACACTTGCGAATACTTTAAAATATGACGCGAAACAATATTTTGCAAAATGACAAGAATGAGTTTAAGATAATCAAAATAATACTTGAAAGCCATTTTAAAAATAATAGTATGCATGAATTCAGATGATAGATAAATGATTTCATAAAGCAGTTAACTTTTCAAAAGATAAGTTGAAGTAACATAACGTTAATCTTACCATACCGCTGAACAAATTCAATCACTGCGCAATCAGTGCCAACAAATTTCAAGCAAGATGCACATATTTAGCAAGTAATCGTATATTAGACAGACAATTTGACATGTGGCAAACACAAGTAGTCGAGCGTAAATAAAGATGCAGGCGCTTCCTACCCTGTAAAGTACCTCTTTGTGCCAGAGGTGGGCCTAAGACGCCAGATAGGTGATAACGGAAAGTAGTCAAAGCCGGTTTTGCAATAATCGAATTTAGAGTAAGTGACAATAACAGTAATAAAATTTTTTTTTTCATTATAACTTGATTTTGAGTACATCATTGTTACATAAAAATAGTAAGTGCCGGACATAATTTAAATACATCGTTTTGAGTACAATGAAAATAATTGCTATAACTACACTGCATCAGGCTCGAGGAGGCAAATAGAACTGAAGTGCGAGCCTGGTTAGGGTCAATCCTTGCTTGCTTGCACAATCGGTGTAATTTCCGACATCTGGTCCCAAACGTGGTTTACATCCGAAGACTTGCTTGAATCAAACATCGATCAAATGGATCAAACGTCTTATCGTCCTTTCGACATCTCTTGCCCCTAACTTGTTATCTTCTTGCAAGTATCTTCTCAATTTCAACTTGATGACTATTTGAATACCTCTTGAATTCAAGCGTCTTCTAGTCTACAAAATTAATAAAAGTATTCTAAATTTAATTAATTGCAAAACTTGGCTTGGACTGGAAGTTCCGTTATCACATAAACACATAATATGCACTGTTGTTGGGTTTAAACCCGTCAACGAAAAAGGGCGGTTTTCCTAACTATGGAGGCAGTACCAAGGACCGGGTCCAATCTAAGGCTTATGCATGCATGTTCCTAACGAAAACTCTAGAGTGGGTTTACTAGACACAAGGCTGTTTTGAGTGGCAAGCGGTCACGCGGTAGTAAAACTATCCGCTCACCCCGGAGGTACGCGCACTCTTTCTTAAAGGGTTTTTTGTGAGTTGCGGGTGTATATGCATACACCTCGCGAGTATAAGTAACCATGAGGGAGCTCCCAGGAATGGGGGAAATATTAACGGAATGCCAGTTTAATATGTGCGCAAATAAAAGTGTAGTGACATGCTTTCAGTGACAAACAATTGCAAATAATCAATTTAACTAATCATGCTATTTTTTGCAAATAATAAACAAATAAAGAGTTATCTTGTGAAAACCTTGCGGTTAGAACCTTAAGGTAATCCCCAACGGAGTCGCCAAGCTGTTGAACCCCAAAAATGACCCTTTCTTTAAGAAAAGATAGATTTCGGGTATAATGTTCAACAATATGGGATTCCAAAGGGCTTTCTTTGGAGTCGCCACCTAATTTAGGAGAATTAGGAACCAATTAATTAAATAGTGTGTGCAATTCCTCCGTTTTAAGGAAAATGGTCTTTTCAGAGATTCTGAAGTAAGAGGTTCAGTTATTTTCGAAAGAAGGTTTCGATTTGAAAGCACTTTCAAAAATCCGTAAAATTACGGTTAATCCTTCGGTTTTCACAAAATAACTCAAAATGTTAACTTTCAATATGTTGATAAAATGGTTTAAGATTAATATTAAAAATCTAAGATTATAATAAATTATACTTTAAAGAAATATGAATTTAAATAAACTTAGACTTGAAAAGGAAAGAAAGAAAGAAAGAAAGGAAAATAAATAAATAAATAAATAAATAAATAAATAATTTTTTCTAAAATAGGAGAACCAATTAATTGGAAAGAAGTTGCACTTTCATGGATAAAAATGAGTTACTTTTTATTAATTTTGAATTTTAATTGCACGCATTATTTAACTAAAAGATGCACAATTCGTAAATAAGATGGAGATTCTAAAGAAATAAAATATTCACAAAATAACTCAATAAATAGCTAAACATTCATTCATAATCAATCAAATAAATAATTATCTACGGGGAATTCCTATAGACATGCAATTTCTAAGGATGGGAAAAGAGGAGGTTTAGAAGAAGAACCCGGAAATTGACAAAACTCATGGGAGCCTTGAGTTTAATTTATACAATTATATGCCCATGAGCCTAAGTTAGAATAGGCGGCTCAACAAAGCATTTTTAAGTTTCTATAGTCTTCATTTCTTGAATCTTGAGTCCGGACTCGACCCCAATGAGACTCCAATGCAAATTAGCAACCCCAATGTCGAGTTTTAACCAACTCGTCCCCAAGTGAGATTTCATGTCAAAGAAGCAAAGAGATAAAGATAAGTATCATTTTAGAGAGGGGGATTTGTAGAGCATACTAAACACGTATAAAACCAAATTAAAGTAAAAAAAAATCAAGTGAACAAACACAAAGATAAAAATCTAGGAAAGATTAAACAAGCCAGGTGTTGCTTGTAGTTACTGGAATAAGGAATAAGCTAATAACAAATGACTTTAGAGCCAAAACACAAATGAGACTACTATCAAGTGCCAATGAACAAAGATCTCAACTAAATAAAGAAAGCCAAACTCATTGCAGAAAAGGTGGACATGGATCAGAACTATTACTTGGTCTATATCGGGACTTCTAGATGTTCAAATATTATTTGCGTAGGAGCAGCTAAATACACTAAAGACCAATCTAAATCACACTTTCTGAAATTTTCTAGAATAGCTAACATATTAAAATGTTAAAATTACATTTTATAACCAAACTTAACTCTAAATGCAGAACGGAGGCTAATTATCCTAAGATTATTTATATGCATCAAAAGCCATGGAAACAAGGCAAGATACTAACTCAGACATGAAACCATGACCAACTTAGGATTTAACTCTATGATGCAAAAGCAAAATACGATAGAACTCAAAGCTAGAACTTAGCTGATATGTATAAGAAACTAAAGGCAAATTCTGAAATAAAAACTACAGGTACACATTAATACACCACAGACACACACACTCACACTTCAAAAACTTGTGCATACAAGCGCGCACACACACACAAACTCACAGGATTAACAAGATAACCAGGACAACAAGGACTCACATCAGACCTTGAAACTGCAGCATCAAAGATACAAACAACCCCAAACACAACCCTGCTAACACAATAGAACTCCTGCTGAACTCTCACTGCCCTGCAACTTAACAAACCAACTAAATAACTTCCCTAATCATCTTCTTGAGCACCCTCACAAATACCAGAACACCCTCACTGGTCTTCAACACCATTCCCTCTCACACTCCTAAAACACAGAGACATAGCCTCCAAATAAACTCCTATACTCACATAAAAACCAAACTCACTGCTTGACTAACTCCCTGAGCTCACAGAACCACCAGCATACCCAGACTTCTTCTTTAATCCACCTTCACTCACCTGCATACCCCAAAGAACCACCAACTCATGACTAAGATCACACTCACAGCTTCTCACAAACACCCACACTGCCCTGAAACTGCAGCATCCTATACCCTCTACACACCTGCTACCAAAACACCCCAAGCTCCTCTACTACAGCCTCCAGACTACCAAACAATCACCCCCTGAAACACCTCTTCACAACAACCACATAACTATAAACTCTCAACAAACTGCACCATCACCAGGGATAAGACAGAGCAAGACTGAACTGAACACTAAAAGAATACTTCAGGTTCAGCTTTATAGAAAGTTTTTAGCTTCAACTACTTATAAAGTCAATATCTTTAGAAACAAAAAGAAACAGTTTCGTTTTAAACGTGCTAACAAGCTGAAATTTCGGCGCAAAATACAGATAAACACTTCACATATACATACATTGGATTAAACTGAATACATCACAAGCAGAGTAAAAAGGGAAGGCTGTATTACCTTTCTAAGTGCAGTGATTGAGGCGAAAGGGTTCGAAGAAAAGCGACTCGAAACAAGTGCGACGAGTTGAACAAAGTCGGCGACTCGACTAATCGACTCGAGCGATGTCGACGACTCGAACACAGAAAGCGATATGCGACATAAAACCTAAAACGATATTCTTGATTCCAAAACCGGAAAACAGTGGAGCTATGTATGTATATTTTTTTTTTAAAAAAAACTAAGAGAGTAAAATCATATCTAATAATGTCGTTTTTTCCCTTTTCCTCCCTAAAAATGAACTGAATAAGAGATATATATACCTGCTAGGCTAGGGTTTCGGATGGAGGGTTGAGATTCAAAATTTTACCCAAAATCGACATTTCACCTTTGAGATAAGGGTTTGAATTGTCCATTTTCGCAAAAATGGTACAATTCTTGTCTTTATCCCAAAGGAAAATGTCCGTTGGGATCAAATTGACGCCTCGGATGAAATCGATTCAAATCGACGCCCATAAACAGTCCAGCTAAGCCTTGTACGGAGAAGAGGACAAGGATGACAAGGATTTTCACGCGTTTTGGCTGGGATTTGGGAGAAAATCGGGCGGGTTTTAGGGCTTGAATCGGGTTAGGAGAAGAGAAAGAGGGTTGGGGCTTTTCTGAAAAGGGAAGGGATATGCGCGTATGCGTGTGTATAATGTCTTGTATATGTTTTGCATGGATAGGACAGATTTAGGCTACGAATTATGCTTTTAGCCACTTTATTTGAAATTAAGCAATTTGCCTTTAATTTCAAAAATTGATTTTAATTTTAGAATAATTAAACCTTTAATTTTGAAAATCTCCGGGACAAAATTGGGTGTCAACATAGGGTATCAGGTTCCTACCTGGATTGCCCTAAGATGTGAGGAATGAAATCTTTAGCCTAAATTGATATATTTTTCTGCTTATTGAATAGAGTGGGATCATTTGGCAAGGAAACCAAAGGATAAAGCGGTTGTTGATTAGTTGTACTAACTTCTGGAAGAGGTAAGTGTTTATATCCTTTTCTTTGGAGGCACCTGGCCTCGTGGATTTTCTACCACGTGTTCCTTACCTGTGTAGCTGCCGATAGGCGTACTCATTATGCATTAGCTTTGGATTTATATTCTATATCATATGTTATGTCCTATTATTGGTATTGCATTGAGAATCTGAGTATTGTACTTTGGCTGTGAGTTAGCATCTCCTTCCCGGATGTCGATGAGAGTCCCGCGCCGGTGAAAGATTATTATTACATCACATTGCATTCATACGCATTATATGTCATTCATATGCATTACATTGCATATCATATTGGGTGCAGGAGTATTCCGCCCCAGGAGCAGGAGTATTCCGCTCCAGTGTATCATATTGAGGGCAGGAGTATTCCGCCCCAGGAGCAGGAGTATTCCGCTCCAGTTTATCATATTGAGGGTAGGAGGATTCCGCCCAGGAGAGTGCAGGAGTATTCCGCCTCAGCTTTACATTATATCGGGTGCAGGAGTATTCCGCCCCAAGAGAGTGCAGGAGTATTCCGCCTCTGGTGCATATTATATCGGGTGCAGGAGTATTCCGCTCCAGGAGCAAGAGTATTCCGCTCCAGTTGGTTATCAGATTGGATTCCGCTCGAATGCAGGAGTATTCCGCTTCGGGATGGCATTACGGGCACATGTGACCCTTCGCATCTCACTTCATTTCATTTCATCTCACTTCATTTTATTTCATCTCAATTCATACCATTGTGTAGACTTGCGGTACATGACTACTGTTCTTCTTATATGTGCATTGCTTATTTGTTGATATGTTTCTGGCTCGTATTCCTGGCTGAGTTTAAGGTTTCATACGTGTTTCTAGTTATTATCTGGCTCTGCCTTTTTGTAATTTAAATAGAAGGAATTTGGTTTATCTGTATCTTTTCCCCCTAGCTAGCTATCCTATTCTTTGAGGTGGCTAGTCTGCCCCACTTATTGAGTCCTTTTGACTCACCCTTGTTTGCTGTTTGTTTCTTATCTATCTATTTCGTTTCGGCAGGTTGGCTCCAGGATTGAGTTCGCCACGTTGTGAAGGAGCGAAGATGACTTCAGCTGTGAGGGTGAGCCAGCTCTTATTCCGGATGGCCACCAGTTTATTGTTTATTATTTCAGCTGCATTTTGCTCCCTTCAGGAGGTATCTGTCTTCTTTTATACTCTTAGATGTCTAGTCTGGATAACCCTAAACCTAGTATGTTCGGTAGGCAGCTGTAATTTCTTTTTTACAGCTTAGAGGTATCAGTATGTCAGTATTTTTTTAAGTCTTATTCTTATTTATGAATTGAATTGTATTTATTTTCCTAATTTAATTGGTAAGGGTTCGCCCGACGGGTCTAGGGAAGGATGTCGGGTGCCCGCACGGCCTAGCCGGATTTTGGGTCGTGTCAATAAAGTACCAAATTTAGGTTATGAAAATCACATGGTGTATAAAATGATCTAGGGATTATATGAAGAAGTTTTTTTTTTCACTTCTTGATGTTTTTCCATCATGTTGGACCTATTATCATATCCTAGTCCTCTTAAATTATCAATATCAAGATCAATATTTTTTATCTCATCTATAATAACTTCAAATATACCTTCTCCACTTGTATCATCCACTTTTAAATTTTTTTCAATATATTTATTAAATTTAATTGGAGTTTCTGAAATATCCACACACTGCAATACAAAAGACACTTGTTTTTCTATGACTTGTATCTGAAGTGCAATCAAGTATTAAGAAAAAATATTTTGCTTCTACCTTTTTTTTTTATAATTTTATTCTTGCCAATAATTTTATTAATTCATTTTGTATTCCATGCCCAAGGTGATGACTATGAATTTGATCATGCTTAATTCGGCGAACATGTTCCTGCATGAAGGGATCAAATTCTGCAATCATTTTAATCTGACTTAAAAATTTTGCATTGATTCTCTTAATATATCTGTTCATTTTTTCTCTAAATGCCAAATTATTTTTACCAAGAGTTTTGATCACAACAATAATGCTTGACAATACATTTCTCCAATGCTCTCTATCTCTATTAGTCTGTTCTTGAACATCTTTATCAATTATTGTTTTATAGCCTCATATCTAAATCAATCCATGTAGCCATGTTGATAATATGCTCATTTATTATTTCATGAGTTTTGAGCTTAGTACTAATATTTCTCCGATTACTACCTTCACTAGCTAGTTTACTATTAAAAATACTAGAAGTTGAACTAAACAACTTAGAAAAGAACACAAAATACTTTATTTAAATCTTTCAAATAAACTAACCATTTTCTATCATGTCTTTCACCATTTACTAACTTTTTCATATAACATGTAGTAGAAAAGTATCTTGAAAAATTATCATTCAGAAAAGTTTGTCAATAACTCTAATCTGTCACTTTTCTACTAATAGATCTCCCAACTTTTGGATATAATGACTTAGAGTATCCAAGGAGAGATGCCATGGTGTATATTATTTGTAGATGATATAGCATTGGTGGATGAGACACGCAGAGGTATCAATGAGAAACTGGAGGCTTGGAAACAGACTCTAGAGTCTAAAGACTTTAGACTAAGCAGGATGAAAACAGAATATATGGAATGCAAGTTTAGTAACGCTCCTGATGAGTAAGATGTGTAAGTGAAGCTCAATTTACAAGTCATTTCTAAAAAAGGAAGCTTCAAATATCTTGGTTCAATCCTCCAAGGTAATGGTGAGATCGATGATGATGTCACACACAGTAAAGGAGTAGGTTGGATGAAGTGGAGGCTCCGCTTCTGGTGTAATATGTGATAAAAGAGTGCTACTTAGGCTTAAAGAAAAATTCTATAGAATGTTCGTTAGACTAGCTATGTTATATAGTATAGAGTTTTGGCCAGTCAAGAACTATCATATCCAAAAGATGAACGTAGCGGAAATGGGAATGCTTAGATGGATTTGTGGGCACACTAAGATTGATAAGATTAAGAATGAGTCATTTGTGAAAAGGTTGCCGTAGCCCCAGTGGCTGACAATATGCTAGAAGTGAGGCTGCAGTGGTTCTGTCACGTGAGAAGGAGGAGTGTAGATGCTCTGATTAGGAGGTGTGAGAGACTAGCAGTGTTGGTCTACAGAGAGGTAGAGGAAGACCGAAGAAGAATTGGGCCGAGGTGATTAGACAGGACAAGGCCGGATCCAGATCACCGAGGACATGATCCTAGATAGGGGGTGTGGAGGTCGAGGATCAGGGTAGAAGGTTAGATTGTAGTCGAATATTTTATCCCTTATTAGATGTAGTACTATGCTTATATAGAGGATTCCCATTTTACTCTTCGGTTTTATATCTACTGTTATTATCTGTTTGTTGGATATTCTTTAGTTTTAACATTCTTCATAGCATGATATTACTGGCTTGATTTTCAAAGGTATGTTCTAATATGTTTCTTTTCCTAGCCTCGGGTCTATCGCAAATAGCCTCTCCACCTCGGTAGAGGTAAGGTCTGCGTTCATCTCATCCTCCACAGACCGCAGTTGTGGGATACACTTGGTATGTTGTTGTTGTAGATCTCTCAAATTTGTATCTACATTAACAAGGATCATATATGTTTATGTCTAAATTTGGTCATCTAGGTTAAAAAATTAAATTTGTTAGAGAGTCACAAGCAATACGGTAAATATGAGAAAAATATGAAAAAATAAAGAAAGAAAGTAATAGACAAGAAATAAAGAGTATTATTCTTTGAGAATAGTCGGATTTGGTGTGAATCGCTTGATGTACAATACAATGTAAGGAGGGATATTTATAGCTAAGATTTACCCAGTCCTAAGTATGATAAAATAAAAAGACTAATAAGGCTGTGGTTCTATAAACTCAAGGCGGCGGTATATACGAAACCCTAATTAGGAGACTGTAAACGCTAATGCGGCGTGATGTATATCTTGCATCCTATGCCAGTACCGGTTGAGCGGTCTTGGCTGGAAGAGCAGGTGTGTATCCTCTGTGCCTAGTGACTTGTAAATTAAGTCTTTTCTCGCCAGCTGGACTCATATCCCCGTACTCATATGTGATGTATTTTTTCCCTACACAGTCAGTCCATCCACTTGTTGAGTGTTGTCGTAAGTAGTCAGGAAGTGACAAAGGCATGATATGAGATGTAAAGATATGTCTGTACCTAATACTCGCCCCTTATCTTTTCGCGTGCCTTGCATTTAATGTCACTACTCAAGTATGATGACTTGCTGCCCTGCAAGTGAAAGGGTTTTTATCTGTGTCTTTCTAATGTTGCAACCACTCTGTCATATCCCGTAATTATCAGGATTTACTATATAAGCCATACTAATCACGATCTTGTGTCTTCAAAATGATCTACTTTCTATCTAAGACTCCTCCTTGGCGTGTATAAGTAAATCGTGATTGTAGAGCCTTTCTAATCATCTTCAAACTCTTTTCAAAACTTCTGTTCAAAGGAAAATTATATCTTCAACCGTTTCAAAATTATTTCTTCAAAAATGGCCCAAGAAGCAAATCTCCTTCCCAAAAACTTAAAGGTTCAAGATTATCTTCCTCAAGTCTTGAATTTTGAAGGTGACGGCCGAATGCAGGGCCAAACAGCTAAACTTGATATAACTCGCATCAGGCTTGACTGCAAATGGCCTGCTATCATTGATATTACTCATCCCACTGCCGAGGAAAGAATTTCTTCCCACCTTGTCGATTATTCGATGGTTCACACGTACCTTTTCACTCTACAACTCAACAAGCGTGTACACTTAATTGTTGAGGAAATATGTCGTCAGTACAACATCTGTTTAGGCCAGGTCGGCCCTCCGTTTGGCATTTTTTTGCCGTACAGGATCATCTGGCCGATCGTGCAAAGGTTAAATTTTCCTTTTGGCATGTTCATGATTTCTATTCTCCCCGCTTGCATAAAGCAGGCATGCTGATCCTCATCAAATAAGGAAGAAAAGGCATGCTCTCCAATAGTAAGGAAAGACCGTGGCTGGGTCCACTAGTATGTGCGGTGCATACCCTATCCATAATATCATTCATTCCCCTTAATGAACTTTGTGACTGATCTTCCCCTATCCTACGATGCGTTGACCACGGCCTTGGCTGGTATGAATGGTTGGCAGGCTAAAGACCATGGTAAGTCATTTCTCCTAAGCACTTCCTTGATTTCACGCTTTAACTATTGCCAACACCTTTCTTCGCTTCATGGTAGACCCCCATCATCCGATGCCTGATTTGAAGGAAATCCAGATTTCTACTCCATATATCGCTCCTCTTCCTTACGTGCAGGCATCTGGCGGTACGGTCGCTGAGAGAGCTAGCAGCTCTCATTCTTTGAAAAGGAAAATGCCTACAAGATTTGACAACATAGTAGTCGTCAACGAGCCTCTGGTGATCTCTAATGGCGAGGGAGAAGTCCCCCTAATGCCCGAGCCTGAAGTTGCTGCTGCTCATTCTTCTGTTGCTACTACTCCCAAGTTTGGCTCCTTTACGGGAAAGCGTAAACACTTGATTGAAGAAACTCATGAAGCTGAAGAAGAAGCCGGTGAGGGAGATGAAGTCGTGCTGCCGACTGTTCCCTTCGAGCCCTCGTCATCAGTTGGTGAAGAAGGACCTTCGTGGAGTATTGCCACTGAAGGAAGTCCCCCGAGGGAGAATTAGAGTCCCCCCCCCCCCCAATTCCTTTTTACGACAATGATTTGAAGTCTTGCCCATGTTTCGGGTGTAACTAATATGTTTTGTCCCATTTTAGAGGCTTTTGACTTTAATTATCTATTACTTTGTTTATGACGAGTTTAATTTTTGCCATAAATAGTATTTTAGATAATGATCCTGTAAAGTCATGCCCGCGTAGGCGTATGCGCCAGGTGATTTGGTGGCTTTTATTCAGTGATAGACACCCTATTTATTCCAATGTCTAGAATATTTGATAGTGAGCCTGCTTGGGCATGTGCATCCGTTGAATGTGCACCAGTGGCTGATTGCGTTTGCGATAGACGACTTTTGTTAGGGCAAGACTCGCACCCGCAAGGGGACGTCTTTAGCCCGCTCTATAAAAAGGGGGCATTTTTGCATTCAACTAGAATGTCTGTGCTTGTTCACTCGAGTGTTTTAAGACTTTACTGGCACTATGCGGGAAGGCATCCCCATTGACATGTTGGTGCAATTTGTTGAGTTTACAATTTCAATTTACAATAATTCCTGGTAGCTGAACTAGAACTGATCTACCTTTAAGCGAGTAGTTTACCCTACTTTTGTATCGAAAAGTGAGTGTATTAGTTCAACTGAAGTTGTGCCGGGGTTATTAATATTTGGATCGTAAAAGGGTCTGATTGTAAAAGTGACTAAGTAGAATAGTAGTTTATTGATAAAAGTGGCGCTGGGCCTATGTTGTTGTGGGTGCAAATCCAAAATAATTGATAAGCATGAAAATACTATCATTAAAATTCCTAAAGAAACTAGAGACTTAATTTAAGTAAATACTGAAAAGAATTGCACTTCCAAGGTGCCCCACTCCTTTCCCCCCCAAAACTTTCAATCAACTCGATAGCGTGAGCCGTCGTCCTGGTTGATTGAAGTTTTAGGGTCTTCATTAGCCTAAAGGAGGCTCACCTCTGTTGCTCTATCAGGGATGGTTTCTCCTAAGATAGCTGTCGTTTAACATTCCCCTGCCACTTCCTGATTTCCATTGTTCTCTTTTACCCCCTATTCAATAGGGTACTTGAGCTTTTGATGCAAAGTGGAAGGTACTGCTTTGACCAGGTGTACCCATGGCCGTCTTACGATGGCATTATAAGGGACCCCTTCTTTAATTACCTGGAAGGGCGCAACGTTGTCTGCTCCTGGTATGCGTGTTGCCAAATGTATTTCTCCAAAATGTTTTTCACAAATGTTGTTAAAACTGGCCAATGTGTAGAGGCTTGGAGCTTTTTTGTCTTTAATTCCCATTGCCCATAGGGTTTCCCACTTGATAAGGTTTACGGTGCTGCCAGCATCAACCAAGACGCGTTTGACATCCATATCCCCTATTCTAAGTGTTAGATCAGGGCGTCATGGTGTAGAGTGTTGCAGCTGGTGCTATCCTCATCACTAAACAAGATCATCTCATCTCAGGCTTGGCCTCCATCGGGCGCTACGTTGATCTGATTTGGATCATTAAATAGCATTGGGCCACCAGCTATCACAGTGATGGACCTCTTTGGTTCCGGCAGATCCGGAGGACCCTCTAAGCTTCTATTTACGACGTACGTCTGCTTTCCCCTATCTTTGATCAGATCTTTCAAGTATCCTTTATTGAGCAGACTTATTACTTCTAGAATCGGAGGCATACAGCTGGCAGTCTCGTGCCCGTGATCTCTGTGAAAATAACGTCTCTCTTTTTGGGATCTGCCCTCATGTTGTTGGGCCAGCATACTTGGGCATTATTCAGATGGTCATTTACGAATTCCACGACATTGACATGCAGCCGTAACTTCTCAAAACTGTCGGGTATTCTGTCGATGTTGAGCGACACCTTGTGAGGGTGCACTAATGCTTTCCTGATGTCCTTCCACTTTTCAACAGAGTTCGAGAAGTCAACCTTGTACTCTCTCATGCTTCATTTTATTCTGTATCTAGCTCGAGGTTCATCAGTGTGTTCCTATTTCTAACCCTGACGACTGATGTCTTCAGAGAACAGATGAATACTACTGCTAAAGATCAAGGATTGTTCGTGTTTCAAACAAAGCTTCTCAGTATATCTCTTATGTAAGGCATTCCATATAATCAACGTGTGTTGAGTTAGGCTCCATTGTAACTCTCGAGTGGCTAATGGAGCCCTGGAGTTCAGACACTTGCCAAAACCTACCACAATAATATTGTTGGGAACTGGAGGGAGCTCCATGTGTTCCCTCTGAAATCTCTCCAGGTAGTATTTCAGTAGCTTGTCATCATGTTGTCGGTTGTCAAAGATATATTCTAGGTGCTTCTGTCACTTATGGGCTCCCGAATGTGCCTTCTTGAATAAATCCTGCATCTGGGGGAATGACTCGATTGACCCCATAGGTAGCTGAGGATACCGTGCGAGGGCGCCTTTAGTTAAGGTTGAGCCGAACCTATTCACTAGATTAGATTGAGTTTCTTCTTCTATAATTTCATCGGTTTTGGCGACTATATAACGAATAGTAATATGCTCGTCCGGATCGATAGTTCCGTAGTACTTAAGGTTATCTGGCAGGCAGAAGTACATAGGTATGCACACCGATGCAGCACTCGCCTTATATGCATGATTATAGAACTTTAGCTCATATACAGTGGTAACTTGAGGTGGAGCACCAAACACGTTATCAATCCGATCGTGGATGGCCTTTATCTCCTTCAGGATGTCCTGAATGACAGGTGTTCCTTCGAGATCTTGATTTTTAGCTGTTGTGGAGCTTCTAGGGAAAGCCTCCATGTTGAACCTTCGATTTGGAACGAATGCTGGCGACTCATTTATGGGCACAAACCCTCGCGGGGACGCTGGCCTTTCAGACGATCCAGCGAACATCGCTCCTAACTTCTGGGCCATTCTTTCGACCACGTTTTTTGGGTCTTGCTCTGCCAGTTCTACCTGGGCCTTGAAGCGATCAACAAGGAAATCTTTGAGCCTCGAGTTGTCTCCGCGTGGTTGATCGTCTTCGACTTCACTGCCTACAAAGATTGGATCTCTGGCAGGATCCTTCCAGGTTTGTTAGGATCACTGGGATCCTTTGCGGAATCGTCTACTATGTCAGCACTGTTCTTTAGAACGTTTTCATTGTCGTCTGATATGACCGCACCATTTTTTTGTAGAAATGTACAATTGCCTGAGCCCCATAGTGGGCGCCGAACTATTTATGCCTAAATTTGGTCGTCTAGGTTAAAAAATTAAATTTTTTAGAGGATCACAAGCAATATGATAAATATGAAGGAAAATATAGGAAAACAAAGAGAAACTAATAGACAAGAAAGTAAAGAGTATTATTCCTTGAAAATAGCTTGATTCGATGTGAATTGCTTGATGTACAGTATAATGTAAGGAGGGGTATTTATAGCTATGAACTACCTAGTCCTAATTATGGTAAAATACAAAGACTAATAAGGCTGTGGGCCTGTATGCTCAAGGCGGCGGTATATACAAAATCCTAACTAGGAGACTATAAACCCTAAGGCGGTTGGATGATTACCTTGCATCCTATGCCTGTACCGGCTAAGCGGCCGTGGCTTGAGGAGCAGGCGTGTATCCTCTGCGCCCAGTGACATGCAACCTATGTCTAGTCACGCCAGCTGGACTCGTATCCCCGTAATCATAGGTGGCGTATTTTTGCCCACATAATATATATATATATATATATATATATATATATATATATATATATATATATATATATATATATATATATATATATATATATATATATATATATATATATAGGAGTTGAATTATCTAATTCAGTTATAAGCTCTTGATTTTCTTGAGGATCTATATCTGACATGTCATTTACTTGTACTTCTTCCTTATTGTCATTATTTTTACAATTATCTAACTCAACCAAATTGGTAACTTTCTCTTCTAAAGAACATTCTCCCAAATTTTCTAACTCGATTATTTAATAAAATTTATCAAGAGCACTTTTTTGGAATTTTATTAAATTCTCACTTCTTCTTTTTTTCCTTGAGTTTTTCATTACCTCGTCACTAAACTTGCATTCCATGTACTCTATTTTCGTCTTGCTTAGACTGAAGCCTTTAGACTCTAAAGTATGCCTCCACATCTCCAGCTTCTCATTGACACCCCTACCTATATAGTTCCTTTTTTAGATTATTTAATAGAAGATAAGTATGCCAATAGAAAAGGTGAGGCTGGATTCTCTTGTCATTCTATCTTGGCTCGATTGTCCAAGGCAGCAGAGAAATTGATTATGATGTCACACACCGTATAGGAGTAGGGTTGATGAAGTGGAAGCTTGCTATCACTAGTATGTGATAAGAGAGTGCCACCTAGGGTTAAAGGCAAATTCTATAAAGTGGTCGTGAGACCAGCTATGTTGTATGGGCAGAGTGTTGGCCAGTCAAGAACTCACACATTCAGAAGATGAACGTCGCAGAACTGAGAATGCTTCGATGGATGTGTGGGCATACAAAAATGGATAGTATTAAGAATGCAATCATTCATGACAAAGCTAGCATGAGGTACTGAGAGTTTAAAGTGAGCGCTGGAGTTGTGCCTGCTCAAACTCAACATGAACTACTAAGAGTTTAAAGTGAGGGCTGGAGTTGTGCCCGTACAACTCAGCATGAAGTACTGAGAGCTTATTTTGAGCACTCACTTTGTGCTAGCACCACATTAAGCCTGAAGTACTGAAGATTAAATTCTTGTGCCCTATTTGTGCTAGCACACAGTTGGCATGCGACCACAGATTTTCAAGCGCCAATTCTGTTACCTTACAACCTTTTCTCCTTGAATAATACCTCGTTTCATGCCATTTTTCAGGTCGCTGTATCTCGATTCACCTTGCATATTCCACGAATTTTTCAATTGTTTATTACTCTTACAAAACTCAAGAAACAGTAATTGTCTGCAATCAAAATAAAAATAAGTAAATCGACGAATACAAACTAAAATCCTGGGTTGCCTCCCAGGCAGCGCCTTATTTAATGTCATGGCACGATATCTTTTTGTTTTTTCTTTTCATGTTTTTCTTTTTCTTTTTTTTTTTAAATCTTTATTTTAGCAAAATTTGTATACAATTACAACCACGGGTGTCCTCCCGAGAAGCGCCTTAGTCATATTCGTGGCACGACTTCAATCAATTCAACCCATGATTCATCCAGGCTCGCATGTATGCATACACGAACAATTCACATCATCACAATGTCCCTTCAGCATTTTTCCAATATCAACGACTATTTCTTCATCATACAGCTTCAAGATCATCTTTCCCTTATCAAAATCAATCACTGCTCTACCAGTAGCAAAAAATTGATGGCCAAAGATAATTGGAACATCTTTATCAGCAGGGCAGTCAAGAACCACAAAATCTACTGGAAATATGAAACTACCCACATGCACAAGTACATCCTCTACTATTCCAATGGGGTACTTTTGTCTTCTATCTGCCAGCTGGATTCGTATTGAAGTCTCTCCCATGCCAGTCAAACCCAACTTATTGCATACTTCTAGCGGCATCAGATTAATGCTTGCACCAGAATCAAATAAGGCCTTACAAATTGTGAGATCACTAATAGAACACGGGACTGTAAAACTACCAAATCTTGTTTCTTTTTAGCTATAGGCTTTGTGATGACAACACTACAAACCTTATTCAACTCAACCATCTCTACCTCATTAAAGTCAACCTTCTTAGACAGAAGATCTTTTAACAATTTTGCATATCCTGGCACCTATCGCATAACCTCCATGTAAGGTATAGTAAGCTTCAATTGTTTCAACAAATCAAAAAGCTTATTAAACTTCAAACCTTTTTTTTTTTTTGCTTTGCTAACTTTTGAGGAAAAGGAGGTGGTGGCGTTTCTGCCTTGGAGTTCTCCTCCCTTGACACTTTGGCTTGTTCAATCACCTTCTCAGCTTCTTTAACAGGTTCTTTGGCAATTTTTTTCTCCAGACAAGGATCAATTGTTGGAGTAGTCTCTTTCTCAGCATGATCATTGTCAGCCAGTTTGGCTGAGTCATCAATAGGCTCAATGTTTGGCATAGTGGGTAGTGCATCTTTAGCTAATTCTTGCTCCTTATCCAAGTCTCTACCGTTCCTCAAAGTGTCTACCATCAATTGATAAGGATTTGGATCCTTAGGATTCACCACAGTATCTCCTCCAGCTGCTGCATCCAAAGTGCTCTTTATTTGATCTCCCATGCCCATGTAGATCCTTTGTCCCATCATTTGGTCAGCAATACCATGATGAGGACACTTTCTCAAATAACTTTTAAATCTCTCCCAAGCTTCTTGCAAATTCTCTAGCGGGTTCTGCCTGAACATAAGTATCTCATCAAGTAGCCTAGCAGTTTTATTGGGTGGAAAGAACTTCTTCATGAACTTTATCACCAAGTCATCCCACGACCTAATAGAATTAACTAACAACGAGTCCAACCAATCACTGGCATCTTCCGTTAGCGAGAATGGGAATAACATCAATTTCACAACCTCTGCTGGCACTCGAGCCTGTTTTTGAGTTTCAAAAACCCTTGTGAACTTTTTCAAATGCTTTTGAGGATCATCAGTAGTTCTACCTGCAAATAAACCAGCATTAGCAAGAAAAGCCACCATCGTCTGGGTGATATAAAAATTTTCTGCCTCGAACGTTGGGAGTAGAATATCAGATGCCAGATTTCCAGCCACAGGTTGCGCGAAAGCATTAAGAGCCAAATCTTGAGCCATCCTGAATTCTTTGGGATCTGAACTTTCAATTGTAAACACCAAAAAAACGAAATCAAGATGACAAGAGTGAAGTTAATAGAAAAATAAAATAGATATATTAACAACTAAATAACACTGTGTGCCCCGGCAAAGGCGCCAAAATTTGATCATGCCCAACTACGCCCTATAAAAGGGACTAAGCGGTCGCGGCAAATATAGCTTAGTACTTGAAGCCCCGAGGTCGAATCTCACAGAGAACACTTGAAATCTAGTTGCTAATCTTACTAATTTATCTAATCAGATTAACTTCGAAAATTATATTTTTATGATGGTTTCAAAGAAAACAACTAATTAACAATAAAGTAAATAGCAAGTAGTAAGAAATAAATTAATTCAAGGGTTTAGAAGCCAAGGATTGATCTACCCAACTCCTACTCATGTGTTAGAACAATGCATTAATGGATTCAACTTGCTTCTTCCTATTGAACACTTGCTCCAAATTGATAACTATTCACTCATGTGTACTAATTGTAACTTTCACTAACAAATTTTTCAATTAATTAATGAAGATATGTATGACTAAGTATGGTTCACAATCGGGATCAACGGTTACAAATCACCTTTTTGACAACCCAAGTAATGCATTTTTTTTTAGGTTGAAATATTGTTAAGTGTTTGACCTAACTCATGAATCTATTCCTAGATGGACAAGAATAAAGGGCGCAATCAATTGGGAGCTCTACCAATCAGTAGCATACAAATCATAAACACTTCGATAGGAAGGTTAACAAGTTTCATTCATTAAAGCAATAATTCATAATACATAAGTATTGGAGTGGTTCAATCAACCCTAGAATAGGTGATTTAGCCACTCATAGTCATAATCAAATTAATAAAATAACTATAAGCATACAAAACCACAAGAATATGGATGAATGGATGAAGTAGAGCCTTGAATCTTCTCTCTTCCATGCCACCTTTTGATGTAGAGTAAGCCTAAATTTCGTTTCTCCAGTGTTTCCATGTGTATTTATATTGTTATAAAAAACCTAGGTGAAAATAGCCTTTTCCTGCTAAAGCTAGGACTTCTTATATATGAGCGCTACTTTGTATCTCTTAGCTGCGTGCTGGCTGCGCGCTGACATAAGCTGAGCACAAAGTTTCCTTATTGACCTCCTCAAGTCCCTGTCAGAACGGGCAAAGCAAAACAAGGCCAACATGGTCGAAGGCATGACCCAAAAATTAGGAGCAATGTTTGTTGGATCGTCTCAGAGGCCAGCTGGCGAGACTAGACTTAGTTTAGAAGTCATCGGGCATAGAGGATACATACCTGATCCTCAAGCCATGGCCACATAGCCAGCGCACGCATAGGATCATAGGGTATACATCCCACCATCTTAGGGTTACAGTCTCCTAGTTAGGGTTTTGTATATAGCACCGCCTTGAGTTTATAGGCACATGACCTTTATTAGTTTTTGTATTTTACCATAATTAGGACCTGGTAAATCTCTACTATAAATACCCCTCCTTACATTATATTGTACATCAAGTGATTCACACAGAATCCGACTATTCTCAAGGAATAAGATTATTACTTTCTTGCTTATTACTTTTCTCTCAGCTTATTTATCTTTTCCAGCATATTTACCGATTTAGTAGCATTGTACAGCAAATGCAAAAGTATTGTTACTTTTGACTTTTGCTAGTCCAAAATAAAAAAACATTTACATTGAGGTACATAGTTGAAGACAAAACCGGGGGCGGGGGGGCGGGGGGAATTCATGGTCTAGTTCTACTATAATAAATGTAGCTAGTAGAGCGTGATTTGACAATTTGAGTCCTATCATTGTAGATCGTGATTTGTTGAACTCCAGGAATATTGAGAAGAAGAACTTGAGCTAAGACTTTGAGGTAAGTTAAGACAACCTTTCTCATTGCGATTGAATAGACAGTATGATGTAAAATATAACTTTGTATCAATTATTTGAGCCTTACTCAGTTTAGCAATATATGACTTGGTTGATTTTGGCCTTACTTGTGTGAACATATGACTTGTTCATATGATGTTTGTTGACACCCAGTTTTGTTCCTCCTGTTTCAATAGTCATCTTCCGACAAAATTGCACTAATAAGCCATGGATTATTTTCATTTCAAATTCTATTCAAAGTCATAATTTCACACAAGCACCCCCACTTGGCTATTTTTAAATGCACCATCATAAATTACTGCTATTTTACAAACTGTGCATGACCAATTACAATTTTTGCAATTACTTCTATTTTTGACAAAATTGCTCAAATTATTTTAAACCTAAAAATTATATTTTTACACATTTCTTTGGTCATTTTAGCACTTTTAAATTAGTTTTGCATTTTTTCTACAATCTTATATGTATTTTATACATATTTGTACACATTTTATACCATTCTATACACCACATATACACCTAACATTCCGCCTCAGCTCCACCTCACGCGCACACAGCCTCACCATAGCCGTCTGATAACTTGATCCAATGGCCCTAAACGACATTTCCATTTTTAATTACACACCCAACCCCCGAAACTCTAAGCCCCTTCGTTATTTCCCCAAAAACATCCGCCGCCTCCCCCTTCTCATTCCTCTCCGTCTCAAACCCTAAACGATAACACTGTCATGGCATTTTCTAATATTCCATCGGCGAAACTCAAAACCAAACACATCCCCATGCTCCTCTCACTCTTCGCAACTAGACCCACCTATTAATTTCCCCGAACGGCGAGGGCAAGAATTCAACCCTTGCTTCGACTTCGCCATGTCGTCGGAGAAGAAATTCTGTTGCCGCTTGAGTGAAACCTAAACATTTTCTAGAAGGGAAAACCCTCGTGTATACTTGATCGGAGTTTTGTCGAGCTTGACCCGACTCCAACCTTAAACGGGAAACTCTTAACCTTTTTTCTTTTTCTGATCGTTCCTGGACCAGTGTGATGTTAAACCTAAAACTTGCCTAAGTTCTTATGTGAAAAAGCATGATTAGTTACTTGTTAATCGATTAGGGTAAAAGTCTACATGATTATTAGTTCTTGCCTAACATTATAAAATTTGAGTATTGTTTGAACCTTCGTATGCCTGAATTTCAATATGTATGTAGCATGTATCCTGTGTTTTATTGATCAAATCCTTATCTTTAGAATCTATGACAGTTTGAAGCTTAACCTTGTTTCACATGTTTTGCAATGCACTTGATCACCTATCCTGTTTAAATTGCACAGTTTCCATGATCACACGACTTCATTTAGGCTAAATTATTGTTTCGCATGATTAGAAAGGTCCTGTATTAATTCAATTTGAAATCTTGATTGAATACTTGAATGAGAGTTGGTTATTTGATTGATCCAGTATAAATTAGAGTCTTTTTAAACATGTTAAGTTTATTTTCGAACCTAAATTAACTTGGGATAGGCTTATACAACTGATTTTGAACTCGGACTCTGTTAGGCTTAAAGGGAGGGAACTATATTTGTTAGGGATTTGATTTGCCTTAAGCCTAGGGCTTTAATTGATCTATAATTGGAAAGTCCACCTAAGTGGATCCTTTTAACTTTGGGAAACAATATTTTTTCTGCCTTATTTGAACCTACCCATTTGAATTAAATCTCTCACCCTCACACCTATCTAAAAGAGCCTTATTCTACACTGTACACACAGTTCTTACATTGAAACACTGCATACTAAAACACTAGCATCAAAAATTTCTTCTCCTACTCTCAAGTTTCTAGAAAAAGTTCCATTCTCTTCCTCTCTTGGGATACTGTTCTTGAAGGGATCTAACACTGCTTAGATATTATTTGCTTGTCTATTACTACTCCTGACAAGGTGTAGGACCTTTTTTATAAATTTATGTTAATCCCTATTTAAATTTGCCTATGCCTATGTTCTTTGCTTGATTCCTGTTTACATATGTATGTTTTGTTTGGGCTTTCCTTTTGCCCCTGCTAACAATTTACAGACAACTTGTTTGGATGGTCTTAGATAGACCATACTAGTTTATCAATTACAGGGGATCCTAAGTTTAACATCCTAAGTTTAACAGAGTCAGTGACTACACCCTATAAATTAACTATGGTACAGGGGTTTTGAAGATGCAGACCACTGGTCTTGTGAATATGAATGGTAGTTCTGAGTATGATGCCTAAGAAACAGGGCATGAACTTATATTCTTACCCCCTTAGAATCCTTTATTTGTGTGTATTTGCTAGATCCTCCTGCCTGTATATATGTGTGAGTGAAAAGCACCCATTGGTTGCATTTTTAGGCACACAGAGGCCTCTTCTAAACCCCTTACTTCTATGTGTTTGCATCATGATATAAAAATAAGAATCTTGCATGATAAATGGAAGCAATTTGATGATTAAGTTGGCATGACAATTCTGGATAAAATGTTAAAAAAAAAATATATCTTGGTTTGAAGCATGAAATCTGATACATTTTACTAAACAGTGGCTACATATGTAATGACTGTTAAAACTGAGACTGTTTCTGCAAAGTTAAAACTGCCCCTCTTTTTTTTTTTTTTTTTTTGGCATTATTGATCCCGACCCAAAACTTGTTCTAAAATTTGGCCCTTTATTTGTTCAAACCCATTTTTTCAAAACTTGAATCTCTTATACACTACTCTAATAGTGTATAAGGGAGTATAAAATAGGGGTCGACCATGCAAAATTTATATATTAAAGCTTATTTGTATCACCTACATGTATTTGCATGCTTATATATATGTATTATTTATGTATGTAAGCCTTTGTTTGCATCTATATCTTTCGTGCACCCTGTCTTCAAAAAACAGCCTATATACTTACATTTTCAAAATCAACCCAAAAAACAAATAGCCAGTAAGGTTAATATTTGACAACTAATGTCAAAATACACTGACCCAGAATGACTTACATTTCTTTGACAAATTAAGCACAATTTGATTTTTGTGTCGAATGTGAAATCGTCCAAATACTGAGTTTGCATAAACAAACTGTTTTAATGTATTTCTTGTGATTTTGGTCTATTTTAATTCAATGTTTACAAAATCAACGACTAAAAGTGCAATAAGATATAGGGCTTAGGCCGTTTCTACAAATACTTGAAAGCGCAGAACTTGAACATCATTGCCTTTAAACTGTTTGCGCAAATATGCTCTTTTAGCTGACTGATTCCGATTTTAGCCTCCGAGTTAGTAAAATGACTTTGCAATTACCACTTATATTTTTCTATTATCTCTCAATATCCCACAATTGAAACTCGGGCGGGAACCACCTTTTTTGAGACTTGAGGAAGTGCCTAACACCTTCTTCCCCAGGTCATTTGGATTTCTAACCCGATGAATCTCTGAAAATACGACTCCTGAAGCAAAACACGACCCTTAGACATTTTAGGTAACCTGATACACCTTAGAAGACTATATTAGGTGGCGACTCCAAACTCAAATCAACCGAGTTACCTAGTCAAATCCGAGCCTTGACTCACTCTCTGTTAGGTAAAAAAGGGGGTGTGATAGAATGGCGACTCCGTTGGGGATACTCAAAGTCCTAACCTCAACGAGTTTTCATTTTTTGGGGTTTTATTGATATTATTATTATTATTATTATTATTATTATTATTATTATTATTATTATTATTATTATTATTATTATTATTATTATTATTATTATTATTATTATTATTATTACTACTATTACTATTACTATTATTAATATTATTGTACTAACTTGTCTTCTTTTTTTTCTCTTTATTTATTTATTTATTTATTTATTTATTTATTATGTATTTTGTGTAAAATATTTTGTAATATTTTCTTTGTAATATTTTTTGGTATTTTCACTCATACTCCTCCACTCCTGGAAACCGACACTTTTCTCACATATAAATGATTACGTGGATCTCACGGTCGTCTTACCCTAAAAAAAACCTTTAAGGGAATGGTTGGAATATAGTTGGTCAGTGGTACAACCAACAATTCTAAACGTCCCCATCCCTTGGTTGTCCGCCTGGGGGAACCGTGTCTAGAATTACCCCCACTCTTAAAATGTACTATGCATGCATCATACCGTAGGAAGGACTTCTCGTAAGCCGGCTAGTTTTCAACTTGTTCTAATGACTCGATGGGTTTTTAACCTCGAAAGTACGTTTGAACATGCCTATGTGCATTCGAGAGAGAAGAAAAGAAAAGAAAGAAACGAAATATAAGAGGGAGAAAAGAAAAAGAGAGACGAAATAAGTAAACGTTTTGATTGTCTAATTTTTCTCAAAAGGGTTGGAAATTTTTTTTATTCATTTTTTTTTTTTAGGTCATTATGAGTCAGAAATTTCACCGTTTGGGATATATATGGGTGCACATTTTATGCTGACTAATTGATGGAAAACCTTGTAATTGGTTGAACAAACAGAAGTGCATAAATATTTGGGGCATTTGGTATCTTTGCTAGAAATGTAGCCTTGTAGGGAAATGATCGAGGCGTCGGTATTATTTTGAGATAAAACACTAAATATTTTTAGATTCGGAAAAATTGAATAGACACCCTTGTTGGAAGAAATAAGGAAATTCATATCAGATTCAGGCTTGGATAAACATAGGTGGCAAGGGGGTCGCACGTTAGCTCCCGACGTCCCTGCGCCTCGAGAGTTTTGTGACAAAGTGGGGATGGCAGCAAGTGTTGACGTGGAATTTTCGCAACCAAAGAAAATATTCCTTTCCTATCTCTATAACAGGTTCGGGTATTTGGGTGCTTTTGATGACCATAAAAAAGAATTCAAATCCTACAGCAACTGGAGGAGGGCTAAAGCATTTGCATTTGCCGTTTGTTTCCTAGGAATAATGGTGTTTCTTGGAAGCTCGGATCACAACATATGTTCGAGGCTTATCATGGTTACTGATGCGGTGTTCAACGAGATTGATGGTTCTCGCTACATTATAGTCCCTATGATTGTGGCAGACATTTATCGGGCTTTGGGTTGTTGTAAAAGGGGAGCAAAATATTTTCAAGGGTGTAATCTCCTATTGCAAGCATGGTTCAAGGAGAATTTGAGAAATATAGGAGGCGCACAAGAATTATCCAAGCGTACGGGGTTCCAAAATTCAGGCAGCCGAGCAGCATGGAAAAATAGGTAAAATTGTTTTGAAAATATAACAGAGAGTTCGATTCAATGGTTGTACACTTGGTTCCTTTCACCAGACTTTATCATCAGCTCTGAGAAGGCGTCCTTTGTGGTACTTATGGGATTGCGAGGTCTCCAACCCTATCAACCACTAAGGGTAATGAGGCAGGCTGGGAGAAAGCAAATCGTGGCACTTCTAGCAGGCATGAAGGCCTACCAGTTTGACTATAATGAAGACATTGTACCAAGAGTTAAAAGCATTACGAAATCTTGGGTAGGTAAACAAGTCATGGGGGAGAAGTCATTAGCACCAGACAGATACAACGCCGAATGTGAACCAAATTACATTAGTTGGTTGCGTTCCAGCATAAAAGGGGAATGTGGTAGTTGGACCATGTCGAGGGAATGGTGTAAAAGACCGAGAAGCGGAGGCTCAACTTCGATATCGTGAGTTCATGTTGAAAGCTGTTAAAATGGACAAAGAAAATAGAGAAGAGATCGAGATGTGGAGGAAACATGCATTCGAGTTGGAAGAAAAGGTAGAGGCATTGGGGACAAAACTCGAACAATGGAATTCGGAGTGCGCCGAAGTAGACATCTTGCACCTAGTTGCGGCCAAGGGATACTTAACCAAAGCTATGGAAAAAAATCAAGCAGGTTGAAAGAGAAGTAAAGAGAGCCATGCTGGAGAAGAAGCATGCTGCTTAGTCTAGTGTCTTTTTTATTTCTTTTGTATTTTTGTGTTTTCAAAAGTGTCGTCACGAATTGAATTTCAAAGATTATTTTGGGAAATTATGAGAACAATTGGCAACAAAATGCGTACTTATTTTTTTTTTGCATCATGATAAACCTAGGAAAGATAGACATCATTGGCACATCATAGTCCATTAGTAAACCTCGTCCAAACGTTGGAAAGGGTCCATGACCCGCAAAACGACAAACTTGCATCCTCGCATGGATTTGAAGAAATGCTTGCGCAAAATATTGATCGTTTGCCTGAGTGTGGTCAAAACAATAGGATTATTTTGATCTTTTTATTTTGTTTTGTTTTCAGACTATGGCTGGAAGAGGTACACTCCAATTTGACAATGTATTCCAAACTCCTTATCTGATCAAGCTTTTGTGGGATGACTTGGCTATAGCTAGCAGGGTGCGTGTCAGGAATTTGTTTAGGGGCTTGGTATCCCTTATGGGGCATACAACTACCGGGTCTGGTTGATGCGGCTGCTCATTTCTGGGATTACAAAAGGGCAGTGTTTCACTTCAATGGCATAGAACTGGCACCAATGTTTGAAAAAATTGGAGGTTTAGCAGGGTTGATACCTGGGCCCGAGACTATGATTTACCCCTGAGAAGTGCAACCCAAGGAATTTTTTGAACTTCTACAAGTTTCCTATGCACCGTACTTCAAGGGTGTCTAATATGGAAAAGTTACTTTGGAATTTTTGTATTCTAAGTTTGGAGATGTGACTCTTCGGAACAATATGCAAGGGGCATCAGTAATCCAAGATTGGAAATGGACCGAATCTATGGCTTTCATCATTGCTTTTCTGGGGAGGCGTAATTTTCCCTGAAAAAGAAGGAATGATCGACCTAAGGATGGGCTGGGTAGTTGATCCATGCTCAATCCAGTCACCTCTAAGGATGATGGGGCGGTGTTCAAAAGTAATTGTACCCCACGAGAGTCGGGGTCGATTCTACAGGGAGCTTAGCGAAGTAATCTTTTAGACTTAGGTTGAATAATAACGGGTCCTAAGCATTGTCCGTAAATTTCTAATAAATAAGGGTAAAAGTATTTTAACTACAACTACGACTAGCAATTAATGTAAAGCAAGCTAAATAATGACGATGGCTGTAAACAATGAGAATGAGCTAGGTGTTTATCCATTCCAACAAGGCTCTTTTAACAAAATACTTGCATTAGTCTTACAAATCTCATAGGTAACACTAATGGTCGGACCTCTAATGAATTTCTCAAAACCCTCTCGGGATAGAGAGGATTTTACCTCATCAAGCCCTCTCGGGTCAATAATGAAGCGCGAGAAACACTAGTCCAAAGACCCGAGCGCGGATGACCTTTTTAGGTCTTCCCCTTTAGATGGGGTAGGTCGCAACCAATGTAACACAGATTCTCGCTAGTCTCCATTAACCTACGCCTTCAACCCCTTTCGGGTGATAAAAGAAAAGTAGGGTTAGGTTCAAGTACGGCCTGCCTTAAACCCTAGTTAAGAAAGTATGATGGGGAGCTAGATTTATGTTAACCCATTAATTTTATAAGATTAAGTACAAGATTTAAGCTAAGATAACCATGTTTTCATGAATAAACCCCTAGTATCAGTTTAGCTACTCATACTAGGGTCTAACGCACACATAGTGTAACGTGAAATGGAAAGAATCATATAAGAATTTAGATTAAAGATTGAAATCCTTACAAATATTTAAGTAGAAACCCTCCTTGTTCTCTAAGACTATTCACAAAGCCTAAACCAGTATTCTAAGTTGAAAAAAGTTATGTTTTCTCGGAGGCATAATAGCCTATTTATAGGTATGGGCTTCAAAACTATGCTATTATTTAAAAAATTGCCATTTTCCTTGTTTTCACGCCAAGCCGCCTCTTGTTTGGCGAGCCTCCCAATTGGTTGCTGGCTCGCTGCCTTCATATTTCTAAGCTTTCTTTTCTTTTGCGGTGCATGTTCGGCGGGGTGCCCTTGTAACTGCGATCGACTCTTGAGCTTCACAGACTTCAAGACCTTTCTGTGAACCGCTTCTTCTGCAGAGTCGCCGATGGACTTCAACACTTTATTAGGCGATCTGCCCTTCCAATTGCTGATTGTTATGAACTCTATCCTCTTTTGGTGGATGGATGACCTCTTGAGCCACTATTTCGGCGAGGTGCTTATCCAATTGCTGCCTTGTCTTCATGTTCTTCATTTCGTAGCCAAAGTGCACTTGTATTTGCTCTTTTGCACATTTTCTTCGGCTTTGTATATCAATTCTCTTAAAAACCCGAAACAAGAAAAATAAAATAAAATTCATTAAAATAACATCACTAAATAAGGATAAATCTAGTCGGAATGAGTTGCAATTAAGCACAAAATACCAACATTTTTAACTCCCCCAAACATAAGCTTTTGCTTGTCCTCAAGCAACATTAAGAACTTAACTCATGTGTTATTTTCTTAGCACCGGGATTGAGTCAACAAGGGAATGGAGTAAAACAAAGAGTTCATGATTTTGGTTGATAGTAACACTTAATTTCACGCATGAGAATCCAACCAATCAATCCACAAGAGCCATAGTCACAACTATATCTACTAAAGCTTCTAGTGGGGACTGGAGAATGTATAACACAATTGCTTTCTCAACTCACATAAGGTTTCTCTTGATTGCACCTTCAAGTCTCAAGTCCCTTAATGCTCTCACCACAAAGAATGAGTCCCTATCTCTCAATATAATGCAAACAAAAGGGCCTCAAATTTTTTTTTTTAAACTCTCACTCTAAAAAATGAATGCAAGTTAAGCACATACAATGTCATAGGCTTGGCCTTAGTGTCACTTGTCATTTCCTTTCATGTCAATTAGTGGAGAATCAAATAGGACTTCTAAGGTTGTAATGTAGGCTTTTGGATAAAGTTAGGGTATAATTTGGACAAAGAGTGACTAAATTCCCTCCTTGGGCACTACATCATCTTTGCAACCATTTCACATTGAGCTTTCCTTTCACATTTTAGCTCTTATTCCCATTTTCATTCTCGATGTTTACTTTTTGTGGCTCTTATTCTTTCCCTTACTCCTCTTTCTATTTTTTTTTGTCATTTCAATTTGCCTTCTTCTATTTTTTTTTTTTTTTTTTTTTTTTACTTTTCTTAATTTCTACTTTCCTCTTTTGAAACTTTTCTTTATACAATCATCTTCTTTTTGAAGAGCCACTTAACTTTCATTTCTTTGTTCCCCTCCCCCAAACTTAGACTAGTCTATGTTTGCATGTCATTCAATGCCTCAAGGATGCAGGGCCAAAAGAAGGGTTAGTGCTATTAAGCACTTAGAATTGGTTTCGGCTAATTACATGGCTATCAAAAGAAAGGATATTAATGCGCAGAGTTAGCTAACGGAGGATTAATTTCATTTGGTGGCTTGGAAGGCTCAAACGGGTCAAAGAAATGCCTATCATCATATCCAACCACTAAATTTACACTTTGTTCATTTCAAGGACACATAAGCCAAGTTCCAACATGCAGATACAATTAACAAGCTTTTGAGTAAGAGCTCACCTCACTAGCATACTGGACAAGAGACAACAACATCAACTTTCCAATACTTAAGGTAAGGATCTAACCTATACTACACATGCATAGAGTCATCAGAAGAACCTAAAGGTTATAGGTGTGCCTCTCAACAAACAATCCACAAACTTTCTCATATGTGCTCCTAATGTGTTGGTATCAAACAAGTCACAAAACAAGGACGGAACTTCTATGATTAGAGTCCTAAAAAGTTCTCGATTCAAAAGAATTGCATTCTTGGGAAAAGAACCGAGTTAAAGAAAATCAAGAAGGTTATTTACCAATTCAAAGCTATTTACAAAAGTGGTATTTACAATTGGTTGTTGTTTCCGGGCCCAAGTAAAAATTAATTTCACAAGGGTTGCCTACATATCGCAACAAGTGCGAATTAGAGGAGAGAAGGCAACATACCAAGAGTAGTTCACAGGAGTACCTTTGGAATCTTTTTCTTTTTGGAATTTTTCAAAATTTTTCAATTTGTTTGGTTTTTTTGGATTTTTTTTAATGATATCAACAACTAGATTATGAATTCAAAGACATAACTAAAGACAAGAACACACGAATATAAACATCACAAACACAACCTACATTAAACATCCTAAATAAAACATCCATGTCAACATAAAAACAAGCATAACATAAAGATAGTTTAAGACATATTCAAACAAAAGATATTACTCCACCCCCAACATGAGAATTTGCTATGTCCCCAAGCAACTAAACGCAATAGCACAAAAATTAATGGGGTAATCAAAGAGGGAGAGAAGAACTCCCTATTCGTCTCGGGCAATTCCTTTGCCCTTTCCTTCAACATGTCTTCTTGGGGCTTGTCGACTTTCTTGCCCTCTCCTTGCTCTTACTCTCATTGCTTCCTCCATTGAGGCCATTCTAACCATATCCATTTGGATTTCTTTGACAACTTCCCTATTTCTCAGCATACTCAAATCTCCAAGTGCTTCTTCTTGCATTATTCTCATGTTCATTTGATACGTAGACGTTGGAGCTGTTGGATGGTTTGACTCTTCTTGTCACTGCTCCCTTTCACTCCACAATACGTTCACGATGTTTTCCATGTCCCGATGCGTGATTGCAAACACATGAATGCACTTTTTGATTTTCAAGATGTCTTTTGAGTGTGCATCTTGCCCTGTAGTTCCTCGAGTTCACGAGTAAGAGTTGCAATGGCAGCTCCAGCTTGATGCAGTTGAGATGGAGGAGCTCTTGAAGAAGATGGTTGATCAGCTCGTGATGTTTCCCTATGAGTGGGTGCAACAGGTTGGGTGAAGTGGGTTGTTTTCATCTTCAATGGTGTAAAAATTAAAACCCTTTCTTGCAAATGCATAGTCATTATTACCCAGAGTGTCACACCCCTGCCTCATTAGGAAATCTGTTAAGGTATTGGCAAATGGGAAATATCTATCACCAGCCTTTGCAGCATCAAACATCAACTGCACCATTTCAGCTCCTAGATTAATTGGTATTCCACTCATTATGCAGCCAATGATAATTGCCCTTCGGAGGGTAACTATGTGGCTCCTTTTTGTCGGTAAGATTCTTGAGCTCACAACAGCGTTCCAACCCTTGGCTTCGAAGTTGAGATCTTGAGTTGTAATTATTGCACCAATTCTACTCCATTCTCTCTTGCCTAATAATGGGAATCAACCACCTTCTTTGCAGTTTCTATCTCATTTCCAACTTGGCTATATATTCTTCAGGAACAAAGTTTGGAATATGGAGGTGTTGGTTCAATACTCTTGCTGACACTTCCATTGTTGTGCCCCCGACTACAATCACACATTCTGGCTTTTGTTGTTCACTCAGTGCAATATAGAATTCCAGAACTAGCTCTACCACCGCTGCTCCCAATCTTCTTGTGAAGATGTTACTCCATCCTGTTTCACAGAAAGCTTTGTAAAATGCTGGGTTAAGCTCCCCCACTCTGATAAGTACTACTTTCCTCTCACAGATGAGCACCTCATGCTCTCCATCTGTACTGAAAGTTGCTTCACATGGTTCATCATCAGACATATCATTGCTAGAAGGGTCACTCTTTGAGGAACTATTGGTGGGGGAGTGTCCAGCCTTGCTCGCTTGTATGGTGCTTGGTGTGCCATTTTTCTACCTGGACAAAATCAACTCCAAGAGCAATGTGAGTACTTAAATCAATACACTATCCTACTCCTAACTAAGCTATGATTAACCTAAACTAACGTATGAAAGAAATGAAATTGAACACTTGAAAAATTCAAACAATGCATAGGGTGCAAAGAAAAGGAGGGCAGCAGAATAAGGGGAGGCTTGCAGACATGAAGAGGCGGCCCGCAGAAGCAAGTGCTGAGAAGCACCGGTGGGTCGCCACATGAAGTACGAGTCTTTAGCTCAAGCCGCATAAAAATTTAACTCTCTGTGAGAGTCGGCGGCCTGCACTTGAAAGTGAAGGTCCGCCTACTCATTCCGCCCTTCCAGTTGTGAGGCGCACTTTTGCCTATGCGACTCGCATAACTTTTGACAAAATGGATCGGCGAGTCGCCCTTTGACCTGCGATGGGCGAGCCTCTCTCGCCTAATATTTGAGCTCACTGATCACACCGGCGACCCTGCACTTACTTTTGCAGGCGCGCCGAGTGTCTTCCACACTCAATTGTGTAGCATTCTACCTCATCGGAGGCTTGCCAAATCCTTGGTCCATTTTTCCTACAGTGCGCAGATTCCAAGTTTTCCAATTCTCACTTCCCTTAACACCCCCAAACACACTCCTAAGTGGTCTTTTCAACTTCTCACATCTCTCAAAACTTTCTCTCAAGAATAGACCACGATTTCAACCAAAATTCATGAAAAAGTCAACCAAGAATCATACAAAGTTGAAAGCTTTTTCAAGATCTACCCGTTTCTTCATTTAAGAACAAATTAAACCCACATTTACACACTCTAGGATTCTAATTTCAGGAAGTGAAAATTAAGAACAAACCCTAATATTAACGTACTCATGGATAACAAGTTTAATCAACCAAACCCCACCCCCAACATGAAGTTTTTAACTACCCCACATATAAAACAAGAAAATTTTTAAAACTTCCCCACATATAAAACAAGAAAATTTTAAAGTGAGGAGTTGAACTATTACCGGATCTATGAAGAAAATCAAATCGATCTGAGAGATTAATGGTGGGTTGGTAAGATCGAGTGTGTGTGCATGATTTGGAGTGTTGGTAGTGATGGTGATGCGTCGGAACACTATTTTCCGGTGGTGGTTGCCTTGATTTTTACGTTTGGGTTGAAAAGTGTAAAAGAAACTTACCTTGAGGCCTTATATAGTCGGGTAAAACCCGTCAGGCCCATAAGAGTGGCGACTCGTACTTCATTTGACGAGTCGTCAAAGTGAATGCGTGTAGGACTTAAGTCCTCTAAATGTGCACAAGTAGGTTTGTCCGCCGACTGTTCTGTGGAGTTGAATGGGCGACTCACCTAATGAAAGGCTGATTAATCCTCCACATCGCAGAGTATATTTCCTCCCTGCATGCACCGACGGCCCGCAGTTCCTTTGGTTGGACCATCCTTTTGATTTTGCACTTTAGTCGGCGGTCCTTTCCCACTCTTCAACTTTTCTCACTTTTCAATCCTTCCAATTTCCTGCATTAACACCACTTCAACCAAGATCAAGTGCATTCATCACAGAACTTTACATGAAATTTTTACACTAACTACATGGTTAAAACTAAAATTGCTAAAAGTAAAACTTGGGTTGCCTCCCAAGAAGCGCTTGATTTAACATCGCGGCACGATGGTATTACCTCAATATTCAAGGATCTATGAAGTAGATGCAAGCGACCTTCCTAGGCTCGTCTTCACATCCCAAGTAATGCTTTACTCTTTGGCCATTCATTTGGAAAGTTGTAGAACTTCCCTTTTCTTGCAGCTCGACCCATCCATAGCGTGATGTTTCCACCACTTTAAAAGGTCCACTCTATTTTGATTTCAACTTTCCACGGAAGAGATACAATCTTGAATTGAACAATAGCACCATGTCCCCCGCTTTGAATGTTCGATTCCATATCTTCTTGTCATAGATGATCTTCATCTTTTCCTTGTACAGTTTTGCATTTTCATAGGCAAGAAACCTCATTTCCTCAAGTTCATATAGCTTCTCCATCCGGGACTTCGAAGCTTCTTCCCAATTCATGTTGAGATTTGTCAATGCCTAAAGAGCTTTATACTCCAACTCCACGGGGAGATGACAAGCTTTGCCAAAGACTAACTGGAATGGTGACATCTCAATAGGAGTCTTGTATGACGTACGATATGCCCATAAGGCATCATCCATCTTTTTCGTCCAATCCGTCCGGTTCACGTTAACCGACTTGGCTAGAATTTGCTTGATCTCTTGATTTGGCACTTTTACATGACCACTTGTTTGGGGATGATAAGGTGTAGCAACCTTGTGTCTTACTCCATATTTTTTAACAAAGAGCTAAAGGCCCGATTGCAAAAATGAGTACCGCCATCACTTATGATGGTGCGAGGGGTGTCAAATGTTGTGAAAATACTTTTTTTGAGGAGGGCGGTGACACTTCTAGCTTTATTGTTCGGTAAGGCCATTGCCTCAATCCATTTGACACATAATCAACCGCCACAAGGATGTACTTCATACCATAAGAACTTGGAAAAGGACCCATGAAGTCGATGCCCCATACATCAAAGAGATCAACTTCCATAGTGGCATTTTGGGGCATTTCATACCTTTTTGAGATTCCCCCCATTCTTTGACATTGATCACAACTCTTTGTGTATTCATAATCATCCTTTTACAAAGTGGACCAAAAGAAACCGCATTCAAGTACCTTTGTCGCCGTTCTAACACCTCCATGATGTCCTCTATAAGGAGTGGAGTGACATCCTTCAAGAATAGCTCCTTGTTCGGCTTCGGCAACACACCTTCTTATCATTCCATCAACACATACTTTGAAAAGAAAGGGATCATCCCAAAAGAATTGTCGTGCATCTTTGATCAACTTCTTCTTTTGATTGAATGAGAAATCCTTCGGGATCTCTCCACATGCAACATAATTGGCTAAGTCCACATACCAAGGAATTTCCTCCCAAGATACCACCAATAACCTCTCATCCAGGAAAGAATCATTGATCTCAAGGGTTTCATTTGGGCGACCCTCCTCCTCCAAACGGGATAAGTGTTCTGCCACTTGATTCTCGGTTCCCTTTCTATAAAGTACCTCAAGATCAAATTCTTGTAACAAAAGTACCCATCTAACCAACCTTGCTTTTGAATCCTTCTTGGCCATCAAATATCGGATTGTAGAATGATCGGTATACACAATGACCTTAGACCCAATCAAGTAAGATCGAAATTTCTCAAAGCCAAAGACAATGGTTGGAAACTCTTTCTCCATCACCGTATAATTTTGTTGAGCTCCATTCATGGTCTTGCTAGCATAATAGATAGGGTGAAACATCTTCTCAACCCTTTGGCCAAGCACGACCCCCAATGCAACATCGCTAGCATCACACATAAGCTCAAATAGAAGATCCCATTTTGGACTCATTGTTACCAGTGCGGTTGTTAATCTCAATTTGACTTCTTCAAAGGCTTTCAAACATGCTTCATTGAATTCGAACTTAGCATTTCCTTCAAACAATTTGCACAATGGGGTGACAATCTTGGAGAAATCTTTGATGAAAAGGCGATAAAATCCCGCATGTCCTAAAAAGCTTCTCACTCCTTTGACGGTTGTAGGAGGTGGAAGTTTGGAGATGACTTTAATCTTTGCATGATCTACTTCAATCCCCTTCTTAGACACCTTATGCCCTAGAAGAATTCCTTCTTGAACAAGAAAATGACATTTCTTCCAATTAAGCACAAGTTTGGTTTCTTTACACCTCTCTAAGACTTTCTCCAAATTAGACAAACAATCTTAAAAAGAATCATCCACTACAGAGAAATCATCCATGAACACTTCTAAGAAGTTTTCCACCATGTCATGGAAGAGTGCGAACATGCACCTTTAAAAGGCAACCTGGGCATTACAAAGTCCAAAAGGCATTTTGCGGAAAGAAAAAGTCCCATAAGGACATGTGAAGGTTGTCTTGTCTTGATCATTTGCTTCAATTGAGATTTGATTGTACCCAAAATATCCATCAAGAAAACAATAATAAGCTCAGCCCCGCCAAACGATCAAGCATTTGGTCAATGAAAGGTAGGGGAAAGTGATCTTTTCTAGTTGCATTGTTGAGCTTACGGTAGTCCATGCACACTCGCCAACCGGTCACGGTTCGAGTTGATATAGCTTCACCTTTTTTCATTTTGAACTACCATCATCCCTCCCTTTTTGGCACACATTGAACAGGTGAAACCTATTTACTATCGGAGAGTGGAACAATCACCCCCCGCATCCAACTATTTAATAATTTCCTTTTTGGCAACTTCTTGCATGAAGGATTCAACCTCCTTTGATGTTCCATCGTTTGTTTGCATCCCTCTTCAAGGAGAATCTTGTGAGTGCATACCCCCGGGTCAATTTTTCTTATGTCCGCAAGAGGCCACCCAATTGCTTTAATTCTTCTTCTCACCACTCCAACTAATTGATCTTCTTGTTCTTTGGTTAAGTGGGAAGAGATGATTATGGGAAGATAGGAGTTTTGTTCTAGGAAAGTGTATTATAAGTGGCTTGGGGGTACCTTGAGTTCAAGTTTCGGAGGTTCTTCAATTGAGGGCTTTGTGGGAAGAGTAGTTCGGTTTTCAAGATTAAGGGAAAGCTTTTTGGGAACGTATGGTTTAGTGCCGAGTCCTTCCATTGCTTTCACACATTCAGCAATACTTTCTTCACTATCAATATCCATGTTCCAAATCACCGCAGCCAATTCATCTGTTTGACTCACTAGAACACTCTATTTTTTACAAGTGCATCCACAACCATATCCATATAAGAACAAGTGCCTTCCTCCTCCATAGGTTGTCTCAATGTTTTGCATATATGAAACACAACCTTCTCACCATTGAAACGAAATATAAGTTCCCTTTTTTCCACATCACAAAGTGCTCTCTCGGTAGCTAAAGATGGATGCCCAAGAATAATAGGAACATCAAAGTCCACTGCACAATCTAGGATCACAAAATCTGCCGGGAATATAAATTTCTCTACCTTCACTAGAACATTGGTGACTACTCCAATGGGTTGCTTCATGGAGCGGTTAGTCATCTGCAAGTTCATATTTGTAGTTTTGAGGACTTCCTTAGTAGTCAAAGTCTTGTAGACAGCATACCGCATCAAATTGATGCTAGCTCCAAGATCACATAGAGCTTTAGGAAAATGTGTCCCTCCAATTGTGCATGGAACCGTGAAGGCTCCAGGGTCCTCCATCTTCTTTGCCATATGCTTATAAACAATTAAACTACATTGATGAGTCACCTTGCTTGGTTCATAATCATCATAATTCTTCTTTATCACAAGATTTGTCACAAGCTTTGCAACATTTAGAATTTGGCTCAATGTATCAATCAAAGAGAGGTTGATGGATGTTGATGCTGTCTTATCCCAAATTTTATTAGCTTGAGATGCTTGTTTTGTTTCATACTCTTTTGTGGGAAAGTAAGTGGAATTTTGGGCATGGAGCTTGGATTAGGAAGGCTTTGTTTGGGTGGTGGAGTTTTGTTTGGTTTGGCTTTTTGAGGGATAGTGACTTCGGGGATTGGTTCTTGAGGGATTGCCTCATCATTAACTTCATGCCTTGAAGTCTCTACTTCCACATTGTTTGTTTTATCTTGGTGTAACTCCTCCTCCTTGTTTTTCTGTATCTTTTGCATTTCTACTTCATCCACATCTTCTTTTGATTTAGGATATTCCCATGTTTTTCCACTCCTTGTCATAATTGCCATCATATAATCTTTCCCATTCCTCTTAGGATTCACCACCGTGTCACTTGGTAGTGCTCCTTGAGTTTTTTGGTTCTCTTGGTGAGAAAGGGTGCTCATTTTGAGATTCAAGAGCCTTGATGGAAGTACTATGGGCATTGACCGTTTGCTTAATCTCCTTGATATCACCGATATAACTTTCTTGATTCTTGAGGACTACTCCAATCATTTCTTCTAATTTTAATTGACTTCTCCCTTCATTCTCACCTTGCTTGTAATGAGCTCTTGGTGCGTAGTTTTGAGAAGAACCAACTCCCCTTCCACCTTGATTGTTGTTCCAATTTTGTCTTCCTTGATCTTGCCTCCATTGGCTTTGTTGATAAGGCCTTTGATAACCACCTTGTTGGTAAGCCACAAAGTTGGCTTCTTCTTCATTTCGGACATTGAAACATTGCTCCAGAAAATACTCCTCTTGCCCTCTTTGAAGAAGGGTTAGAGGTGGACCTTCGGGGTTGACATACCCAATTTGGGCCACTTGATGGCCTGCATTTGTAACTTGAAGATTTTCTACCTTGCTTGCCTTTTTCACTTTTTCTTCCTTGGCACCTCAAAGAAGCTCAATGTTGGTGATGATTTTAGCCATTTGTTCCGCTTGATCTCAAACTTTTTCATCGTCATTTGGTTCATTCCTCCTTTACCATTTGGATTTTGAGCTCTTGATTGCCAATCTTGAGATTGTTTGGCAACTTTGTTGAGAATTTACTTGACTTCTTGAAACTTATGGTCCATGATAGCAGCTCCACATAAGTTGTTCACAGCCGCTTGGCTGTTCTTGTTGAGCCTTTGGTAAAAACATTGTAAGAGCATATCATCTTCAAAACCATAAGCTGAGCAATATAGCAAAACCTCTTGGAAAGCTTCCCAAGCCTCATATAATAGATCGATAGCAATTAATAACGATGATAATGAGCTAAGGGTTTATTCATTCTAACAAGGTTTTCTTAACTAAATAATTGCACTAATCTTACAAATCTCAAGGGTAACACTAATGGTCGGACCTCTAATGTATTCCTCACAAGCCTCTCGAGATAGGGAGAATTTTACCTCATCAAGCCCTCTCGGGTCAATAATGAAGCGCGAGAAACCCTAGTCCAAAAACCCGAGCGGGGATGACTTTTTTAGGTCTTCCCCTTTAGATGGGGTAGGTCGGAACCATTGTAACCCAAATTCTCGCTAGTCTCCATTAACCTACGCCTTCAACCCCTTTCGGGTGACAAAAGCAAAGTAGGGTTAGGTTCAAGTATGGTCATGCCTTAAACCCTAGTTAAGTAAGTACGATGGAGAGCTAGATTTATGTTAACCAATTAATTTTATAAGATTAAGTACAAGATTTAAGCTGAGATAATATTGTTTTCATGAATAAACCCATAGTATGAGTCTAGCTACTCATACTAGGGTCTAACACACCCACATAGTGTAATGTGAAATGGCAAGAATCATATAAGAATTTAAATTAAAGATTGAAATCCTTTACAAAGATTCAAGTAAAAACGCTCCTTGTTCGCCAAGAATATTCAAAAATCCTAAAGTAATATTTTAAGCTAAAAAAAGGTCTGTTTTGTCGGAGGCGTAATAGCCTATTTATAGGCATGCGTTCAAAACTATGGTATTATTTACAAAATTACCATTTTCCTTGTTTTCATGTCTGGCCGCCTCTTGTTCGGCGAGCCGCCCAATTAGTTGTTGGCTCGCCGCCTTCAAATTTTTCTAAGCTTTCTTTTTCTTTTGCGGCGCAGGTTTGGTGGGGCGCCCTTGTAACTGTGGTCGACTCTTGAGTTTCACAGACTTCAAGACCTTTCGATGAATAGCGGCGGGTGTGCCACTTTTTCTGCAGAGTAGTCGATGGACTTCAGCACTTTATTAGGTGATCCGCCTTTCCAATTGCTGATTGTTATGAACTCTATCTTCCTTTGGCGGATGGCTGACCTCTTGAGCCACTATTTCAACGAGGCGCCTATCCAATTGCTGCCTTGTCTCCATGTTCTTCATTTCATAGCCAAAGTGTGTATTTTCTCTTTTGCACATTTTCTTTGGCTTTGTATATCAATTCTCTTAAAAACCTGAAGCATGAAAAATAACATAAGATTCATTCAAATAACATTACTAAAAAGGATAAAAGCTAGTCAGAATGAGTTGAAATTAAGCAAAAAATACCAACATATCAGTAGTTGAAAGCTTGCATAGGGGTGCTCACAGGCGTCAAGTAAGTTTGGTTTCAATGATTGTGGGAGACATCTACAAAGCTTTAACCAAGTGTAGAAAGGGCGTAGACTTCTTTGAAGGGTGCAACTTCTGCTACAGATATGGTTGATGGAGCATCTACATAAGACCACAATAAGCCCATACACACCAGTGGCGCTAAGGATTGATGGCATCATTATACACGGCATTCGTATGATGGACGTAGTACCATGGACAAAACCTAGAGGTATGCACGGGTGGTACACCAAGTTCGAGGAGTAGCAAAGTGTGCAGTGGGTAATAGAAACTTGTTCCTATTTTATCATCTCTGTGCAGGTTCAAGACGCTACATTCTTGACACTGATCGAGTTCCGAAGGGCTCACCACTATGTTCCTTTAAGAATCCTCAGACAGGCAGGAATGGCACAACAACTCCCTCAGTTGACAAACGGAATGAGTTTCAATGCTGACATGAATGACATTGAACGCCCAATGGTTGAAGCAATACTGATAATGTGGGAAAAAAGAGCTACGACACAGCTTCGTCCTGGTCGAGACAGTAGGGTGGATCTGGGCACTGCACTGGCCTATCCTCATTGGCTCGAAGAAGATAGGAAAAGATTCTGATCAAAAGTCACTTTGAAAAGGAAAGCAGGTGTGGATACCTAAGATAGCCGAGTCTGAGCCCGATGAAGTCGAAAAACCGTACATACTCCTGCAACCTGCAAAGTGGCCTGGAGATTGGATGATAGGCATCATGTTGAAACAAGGCTACGGACCGGGAAAATGTTTGGGCAAGAACTTGGATGGCATGACGGAGCCCATTCGAATCATAATGAGACCCGACGAGGAAAAATCTAGCATAGGATACTTCATGACTTACGAGAAGGATATGGAAGAAGCCTCATTAGATTTCAAGTACTACAAAGGAAGTGTCAAATCTCTGCTACATTTTTTTGTTTCGTCTGGCTACTTGGACGGTTGCAAGGAGGAGGTGTCTGTAATACAAAAGGATGTATCAAAGGTCGTTGATGCCGAAGAGGACCTCCTGGCAGGAATGAAGAAGTTGTTCCTATCCGACGAAGACTGATGTGTGATCCTGGAAGAGCATGCTGAACCTCCTGGTCTTACAAAAACTGAGTTTGGAGCTACACTGAATAATTGGACTGGCAACTTGGCCCGAGCATATCGTGGACCTTGGTAGAGCTGGGGGGATTAGTTTTATTTTTTCATTCTTTCTAAAATGAAACCCGACCCCGAGTCGCGGAATTTGTACTTTTCTTTTTGACATGTCTCCCTACAAATGTTGTTTTGCAATGATTCATAAATAAAAGCATTGTTGTTTTTCTCTTTTATTTTATCTTTAACCTTTTAATTACGCATTTTTTTATTTTTCAGCATTGAAACTAATTTTTCCTTTGAATTCCCGACTGCAACGTGTAACGAAACCATTGAGTTTAAGGAATCTGACCTTGATTATGATGAGTTTGACGAGGCAACACAGGAAGAAATTGAGAGGTTTGAAAATAATACCAAACCGAATTTGGAAGAAACAGAAGTTGTAAATCTGGGGGATGACAAAACAGTGAAAGAAATGAGAATTAGTGTACATGTCACCCCAGAGGTTAGAAGCAATACATTAAATTCCTTAAGGAGTATGAGGACGTATTCATATGATCGTATCATGACATGACCGGCATAAGCACGGATGTTGTGGCACACAAATTTCCCATTAATCCAGGCTTTCCGCCAGTCAAGCAAAAAGCTCGGACTTTCAAATCATCGACTTTGGTGAAAATTAGAGAAGAAGTGACTAAACAGCTCAATGCAGAGGTCCTGAAAATAGTCAAATACCCCACTTGGTTAGCCAACATCGTTCCAATGCCAAATAAAGATGGGAAAAATCAGAGTTTTTTTGGATTACCTGGACCTGAACGAAGCAAGCCCAAAGGATGACTTTCTTTTGCCGAACATACATATCCTGATTAAAAATTGTGCGAAGCATGAATTATAATCCTTCATAGATTGCTACGCAGGCTATCATCAAGTGCTCATGGATGAGGAGGATGCAGAAAAGATAGTTTTCACCACTTCTTGGGGAACTTACTGCTACAAAGTGATGTCATTCGATTGGAAGAATGCCAGAGCTACTTACATGAGGGCAATGACTACCATGTTCCATGATTTGATGCATAAAGAGATTGAGCTATATGTGGATTATGTGATTATCAAGTCAAGGAGAAGCTCGGAGCATCTGGATAATCTACGCAAGTTCTTCAATCGCTTGCGTAGATACAATTTGAAGCTGAATCCGGCAAAGCGTGCTTTCGGTGTTCCAGCTGGGAAGCTATTGAGTTTCATAGTCAGCAGAAGAGGCATTGAATTAGATCCAGCTAAGATCAAAGCCATCAGAGAATTGCCACCGCCGAAGAGTAAGAAAGAGGTCATGAGTTTCTTGGGACGGCTCAACTACATCAGTCGATTTATAGCTTAGTCTACTATCATCTGTGAGTCAGTTATCAAATTACTGAAGAAAGATGCAGCGATCGAGTGGACAAAGGATTGCCAGGAAGAAGTTTACAGGATAAAGGAGTATCTGTCTTTCCTGCCCGTGCTGGTTCAACCCGAACTCGAGCGGCCTTTGATATTGTACATGTCAGTGGTAGATTCAGCATTTGGGTGTGTACTGGGGTAGCACAACTCAACAGGAAGAAAGGAGTAGGCAATATATTACCTGAGTAAGATGTTCAATCCATATGAAGCAAAGTACACATTACTAGAACATACTTGTTGTGCACTGACTTGGGTAGCCCAAAAGCTGAGGCATTACCTGACATCATATGCAACCTTGTTGATATCGAGAATAGACCCACTCAAGTATATCTTCCAGAAGTCGATGCCTACCGAAAAATCGGCCAAATAGAAAATGTTACTAAGTGAATTTGACATCACCTTTGTCACTCAAAAGGCAGTGAAAGCTCAAGCCTTTGCTGATCACATGGCCAAGAATCTTGTAGATGATGACTATGAACCTTTGCACACTTATTTCCCAGATGAGGAGGTCATGTTTGTTGGAGAAGACGTTACAAAAGAGTATGGCAGTTGGAGACTATTCTTTGATGGAGCGGTGAATTTCAAAGTAGTCGGCATTGGAGCAGTATTGGTCTTCGAGAGAAGCCAACATTATCCTATCACGGCCAAACTCTGATTCCCTTGCACCAATAACATGGCTGAATATGGAGCTTGCATTTTGGGGCTTAGACTGGCGGTAGACATGAACATACAAGAATTGTTAGTAATCGGGGATTCCAACCTATTAGTTCACCAAGTTCGAGGAGGATGGACAGCAAAGAATTCTAAGATATTGCCATACTTGGAGTGCATATTAGAAAACCGACACGTGCCTAGACTACAGAATGAATTTGCAGATGCCTTGGCTACCATATCCTCCATGATCCAACATCCTGACAAAAACTAGATTGATGCAATACCTATAGCGGTGAAAAAACAACCAGCCTATTATTTTTATGTAGAAGAAGAGTTGGACGGAAAGCCATGGTTCTATGACATCAAGAATTTCCTCAAGGACAACATTTATCCAGAAAATACTACAAGCCTCCAAAAGAAGACGTTGAGGAGATTGGTAAGTTGTTTCTTTCTGAATGGCGAGGTCCTGAACAAAACAACACCAGATTTAGTTCTGCTAAGATGTGTAGATGCTAAATAAGCCGCAAGACTGCTAAAAGAAGTACATGCTGCAACGTGCGGCCCGCACATGAACGGCTTCGTGCTTGCCAAGAAGATCTTAAGAGCCGGCTATTTCTGGATGACAATGGAGCATGACTGCATAAAGCACACCAAGAAATGTCATCAATGCCAAGTCCACGGAGAGATGATCTAAGTATCTCCGAGTAAGCTGAATGTTATGGGATCACCCTGGCCCTTTATTCCCTGGCATATGGACATTATAGGACCAATTTAACCCTCTGCATCAAACGGACATCGGTTTATATTGGTAGCCATTTAATACTTTACAAAATGGGTGGAAGATGCAACGTACAAGTTGGTAACGAAGAAAGTGCTAGCAGATTTCGTCCGTGACAAAATGATCTATCGATTCGGAATTCCAGAATCAATCATCACTAATAACAGATCCAATCTCAACAGTGATTTGCTGAAAGCAACCTGTCAAGTTTTCAAGATCAAGCACCGTAATTCTATTACATACAAACCTTAGATGAATGGGGAAGTTAAGGTAGCCAACAGAAACATCAAGAAGATATTGCGCAAGATGATTGACAATTCAAAGCAATGGCATGAGAGTCTGTCGTATGCTTTATTAGGGTACCTCACTACTGTAAGGACATCAACAGGAGACACTCCTTACATGTTAGTCTATGGCACGGAAGCAGTGATACCAGCGGAGGTCGAGGTACCTTTTCTAAGAATCAGCTAAGAAGCGGAACTGAAAGATGCCGAATGGATTAATGGAAGGATGGAACAGTTAGCGCTCATTGACAGCAAGAGGATGAATGCGATACATCATGGACAGTTGTATAAAAAAAGGATGGCAAAGGAATTCAACAAGAAAGTTCGGGTGAGACCTTTCGAACTGGGGCGATTAGTGCTAAAGAAGATATTCCCTAATCAAGAGGAGGCAAAAAGAAAGTTCGTACCAAATTTGCAAGGGCCGTACATGGTTCATCGAGTTTTGACCAGAGGAGCATTGGTACTAGCAAAGATGGACGGAGAAATTTGGCCAAAACCGATCAATGCAGATGTTGTCAAAAGATACTATGTCTAAATACCTGCACTAGATAATAGCCTTATTGTTTATGCAATGTCTCATGTAATCTGGAACTACGTTACGACCTGATCCCCAAGCTGGGATACGTAGGCAACCTACCCGAGGTTCGGTCGCATTCGTACAGAAATTTTATTTTTCCCACGAAGTAGACACTGGGGCAGAATTTTTAAGGACCTCTCAAAAATTCAAAAGGACAGACAGAACTGACACTGGGGCAGAAATTTTCGAGATCCTTTCAAAATTTTCAAGAGAAAGTAAAGTGATGAAACCGGGGCAGAATTTTGATGTTAGTGCGATCTGAGAAGCAAGCAGCATCAATATTGTAACCGAATTATACAATGCAGTCTGCGATTCAATGGAATAAAACACATTTTTTCTAAAAAATCTTTTTCCAAACACTTGCATTATTGTCTTTATTTCTTTATATCCCCACTAGCTCGACTAAGATCCCGGCATTCGCAAAAACACTACAAGAAGGAGGCGCGAAGCAGACAAAGAAGGCACAAATCTAACTTTCCTCCCACAACTCATATATTTTTCTTTGAACGTAGGCACTATAAAAGTGGAAGAGTTGCAATCTTCCTGACAATTTTGCAGACACAACAATGGCACTCTATTTATAAACTTCACTTTACTTTTGTTCGCAAGGTACACAGCCCGACGCGACATGCATACATTACGAGAGGCAGTAGCATTAGGTTCTCATTACGAGGAGGCAGTAGCGGTTTTCATACCCTTGACATGCATGTAGGTTCTCATTATGAGAAGGCAATAGCAGTGCTGACGAGCAGTAGGTTCTCTTTACGAAGAGGCATACATCTCACGACGAGAGGCAGTAGCAGTGTTGATGTGCATATAGATCTCTTTACGAGAGGCACTAGCAAGACGATCCAATGACAAGAAAGTTCATTTATGCATTTACAAATTTTATTTGCAAAACTCACTTTTATCGTAGGACATACCATCCGGCATGGCAACGACACTACAATCCATTACCCAGCACAAACACTTAAAATTTCTAAACACATTCTCCAGGAGTCATGATAAAATTAGCCGCTCTGTCAACGTCTTTGTCCGAAGACTTATTCCTCATCCCCGGGCAAAGAGAGGCAGCTGTTGACACCCAATTTTGTCCTCCTGTTTCAATAGCCATCTTCAGACAAAATTGCACTAATAAGCCATGCATTATTTTAATTTCAAATTCTATTCAAAGTCATCATTTCACAAAAGCACCCCACTTGGCTATTTATAAAAGCATCGTCATAAATTACTGCTATTTTACAAACTATGCATGACCAATTACAATTTTTGCAATTACTTCTATTTTTGACAAAATGCTCAAATTATTTTAAATCTCTAAATTATATTTTTATACATTTCTTTGGTCATTTTAGCAATTTTATATTAATTTTACATTTTCTCTATAATTTTTTATGTATTTTATACATATTTATACATATTTCATACCATTCTATACACCACATATACACCTCACACTTATACACCTCACATTCCACCCCAGCTCCACCTTACGCACACGTGGCCTCACCATAGCCGTCCGATTACTTGATCCAACGGCCCTAAATAACATTTCCATTTTTAATTACACACCCAACCCTCGAAACCCTAAGCCCCTTCATCATTTCCCCCCAATACATCTGTCGTCTCCCCCTTCTCATTTCTCTCTGTATCAAACCCTAAACGACACCACTGTCATGGCAGTTTCCAACTGATTCAACTGGCAAAACTCAAAACCAAACACATCCCCGTGCTCCTCTCACTCTCCGCGGCTAAACCCACCTATTAATTTCCTCGAACGGCGAGGGCAAGAATTCAACCCTTACTTTGACTTCGCCCTATCGCCGGAGAAGAAATTACATTGCTGCTTGAGTGAAACCTGAACATTTGCTAGAAGGGAAAATCCCCTGTATACTTGATCGGAGTTGGGTCGAGCTTGACCCGGCTCCAACCTTAAATAGGTAACCCTTAACCCTTTTTCTTTTTCTGATAGTTCCTGGACCTGTGTGATGTTAAACCTAAAACTTGCCTAAGTTCTTATGTGAATAAGCATGATTTCTTACTTGTTAATCGATTGGGGTAAAAGCCTACATGATTATTAGTTCTTGCCTAACATTATCAAATTACAGTATTGTTTGAACCTTCGTATGCCTGAATTTCAATATGTTCGCAGCATGTATCATGTGTTTTATTGATCAAATCCTTATCTTTAGAATCTATGACAGTTTGAAGCTTAACCCTGATTGTTCCACATGTTTTGCAATGCACTTGGTCACCTATCCTGTTTAAATTGCACAGTTTCTATGATCACACGACTTCATTTAGGCTAAAATATTGTTTTGCATGATTTGAAAGGTCCCGAATTAATTCAATCTGAAATCTTGATTACAAACTTGAATGAGAGTTGGTTATTTGATTGATTTATTATCAATTAGAGTCTTTTTAAATATGTTAAGATTATTTTCAAACCTAAATTAGCTTGGGACAGGCTTATGCAACTGATTTTGAACTTGGACTCTGTTAGGCTTAAAGGGAGGGAACTATATTTGTTAGGGATTTGATTTTCCTTAAGCCTAGGGCTTTGATTGATCTATACTTGGAAAGTCCACCTAAGTGGATCCTTTTAACTTTGGGAAACAATATTTCCCTACCTTATTTGTTCCTACCCGTTTGAATTAAATCCCTCACCCCCACACCTATTTAAAGGAGCCTTATTCTACACTGCATATACAGTTCTTATATTGAAACACTGCATACTAAAACACTAACATCAAAAATTTCTTCTCTTACTCTCATGTTTCTGGAAAAAAGTCCCATTCTCTTCCTCTCTTGGGATACTGTTCTTGAAGGGATGTAACACTGCTTAGATACTATTTGTCTGTCTCTTACTACTCCTGACAATGAATAGGACATTTTTTGTGAATTTATGCTATTCCCTGTTTAAATCTGCCTATGCCTATGTTCTTTGCTTGATTCCTATTTACATATGTATGTTTTGTTTGGGCTTTCATTTGGCCCTTGCTAACACCATTTAAATGTAGCTTGTTTGGATAGTCTTAGACAGACCATACCAGTTTATCAATTATAGGGGATCCTAAGTTTAACAGGGTCGGTAACTATACCCTATAAATTAACTATGGTACAAGGGTTCTAGAGATGTAGACCACTGGTCATATGAATATGAATGGCAATTCTGTGTATGATTCCTAAGAAATAGGGCGTGAACTTATATTTTTACCCCGTTAGAATCCTTTATTTGTGTGTATTTGCTAGGTCCTCCTGCATGTATATATATGTGAGTGAAAAGCACCCACTGGTTGCGTTGCAAAATATTTGTAAGTCTTGGCAATTGGCAATACTTCAAGGGCAAGTGTTGTTTTTTGCTAATACTTCAAGTTATATGGCGAGAACACAGGGAAAACTGGAAGGGGCAAGTCTTGACAATTGCCAAGACTTACGACGCAGTGCAGCAAGTGTTGCCTATTGCCAATACTTGTCGTGCAAGTATTAGAAAATCGAGCAGCGGTCAATGGCAAGCCAAGACTTACGGCCAAGTGCGGCAAGTATTGCCTATTGTCAATACTTGAAAGGATAAGTATTGAAAAGCGGAAAAATATAACGAGAAGTCTTGGCCCCGGATTGTTTTCATTATATCTTAACGGGGGCCTTTTTACAAACCATCTCTTAGCGCGGGCAAAAAGGCAAACCATTGATTCCCGTGTCATATTTTTGCAAATCCCCCGAACATCATTGCCTATTAAACTATTTGTGCAAGTATGCTCTTTTACCTGATTGATTGCGATTATAGCCTATGAGTTAGTAAAATGACTTTGCAATTACCACTTATATTTTTTCTATTATATCTCAAAATCCCGAAATTAAAACTCAGGCGGGAACCACCTTTCGTGGGACTTGGGGAAGTGCCTAACACCTTCTTCCCCAAGTCATTTGAATTTCTTACCCGATGAATCTCTGAAAATATGATTCCTGGAGCAAAACACGACCCTTAGACAGTTTAGGTGACCTGATACACCTTACAAGACTATATTAGGTGGCAATTGCAAACTCAACTCAACCGAGTTACCTAGTCAAACCCGAGCCTTGACTCACTCCGAGTTAGGTAAAAAAGGGGGTGCGACAATGTTACTGATAGAACTACATCATTCAGACTTAGTTAGTATTATTAGATTAACATTACTTGTTGGGGATATAGGCCAACAATCCCCCATGCGTGTTTCCAGATCTCACATATGCAGGGCCACAATTTGTTTTGGGAGATTGGCCGACACTTCCACATATATGACACTAATTGCACGCATGCAGGGACATTACTTGTCAGGGAGAGAGACCGACACTCCCCCGTGCGTGTTGCTAGATCTCACGTACGCAGGGTCACAGTGTGAATTCATGGTTCAGTAAAGTTGCTTCTTTTTTAGTAGCTAAGCTCAGTTTAATATCAATTAATAGTTTAATTGCTTAATTTTCAGTTTAATATAAATTCTAAGACCATAGATTAATTACATGTTTATAGATATGTATTTTTTTTCTTAATATAGTATATCTCAATAAGTCTTGTTCAGCCTTTTAGAAGGGAGTCTATTAGATTTACTGGGTATCCTGGAGGTACTTAGCCCGTGAGGGCCTGCTTACTTTTATCTGGTAGGTGCTGAAAATTTGACGCTAGAGTCAAACTCGTTCAGCATCCAGTCGGTGAGCTCTGTTTCCCTTCTAGCGGTAGCTACTTTCCAAACAAATTCAAACTTTATTAATTATTTGATTTTAGGGAAATGCCCCGTAGACCTATGTCTTTATCCATTCAGTTTATTATCATAAAGGCTCATGACTTAGCTAGTGGATTTTTCAGAAATTTATATTAATAAGATTTATTATTTTTTGTGATATTTTATCAGTGAGCCACTTGTTAAAATAGAGTATGCTTTGCAGTGTCATTGATTATATTTCTCTTTATATGAAAGTATATTACATAACATTATGTCAGTTATTTCAGGGTTCATTCAACGGTAGTACATGTTCGGAGTCGATCACGTCATCTCCTAGTTTGATGGCGTGACAACTTTTGTAACTATCTGAACAAGAAAGAATATATTCTCAACAAATTGATATTTTCTTATCTATTGGGTAAGCTTAAAAGTAGCTTAGCAGCATTATGTGCTTATAAGCTCATTAATGAGTGTTTGGTAATTCAGAAAGCCATAAGTTATAACCACTTATGTGCTTAAATAAGTCTAAAGTACAAAGTTTCCTACAGTAGCTTATACGCAACTTTTAACTTTCAAACTACTTAAAATAAGTTCACCAAACGACTCCTATTTTTAATCTTGTCTAACAAGACTCTTCCTCATTCCAAAAAAAAAAAAAAAAAAAAAAAAAAAAAAAAGAAGAAGAAAACGGACGGTCAGCAATCAGTCATTCCTCTTTTTATGCTAAGTTTTAATGACTTCTCAGGCAATGTGCATCTAGAAACGGGGGCCCCAAATCAATTAATGTCAAAAAGTTTTTCCTCTTTTTATGCTTTCCCACATAAAGTGCTATATATGCTTTAATTTTTTTTTTTTTTACTTAATACTATATAAGTCTAACAAAAAATGGGCCCCACAAATGTCTAAAGCAATTGCTTTAGCTCCTTTAGGGAATGGTCGGCCCTAATAATAAATTTATTAATCTAAGTCGTCTAAATCCAATGAACTTTAAAATAAGCCATAGAATTTGTTAAAAATTATTAAATAAGTAAACTAATATAAAAATTAAAGAATAACTAAAAAGTGTCTATAAATACGAGAAAGCCTAAGGTTATAACATTCCTAATTAGTGGGATGAAATGAAAATAAGTTTCTTAAATTATTTTGTCTTTTCCTCTACTGGCAGTAAATGCTAAATTTACTAGAACCTTTTTTTGAGGAATTATGTATTTAACCTATATTAATTATTTCGAATTAAGTCTAGTCGTTTAGATAGTTATTACGTTCCAAAATTAGATTCGCTATTCCTAACCCCTCCTAATATCACTCTAATTATCTTTTGATCAATTTGGGAGAAATATTGTATTCCTCTACCCTAACCCTATGTTCTCTTTCGAGCAATAATAGGTCAAGCAACTAAAACAGTGATGCAAGTAATCATAAGTAGAAATAGAAATGAATAAATAGAATCATGAAAGAACGCCATAGATTATATGACTTGTTTATAGCATCCCACCCATAAAAAGGATATATCATAATCTCAAAATAAAGTTTAGCTACTCGTGATCAAACATAAAAATATAACAATAACAAGAATCATACGGTGAGGGAAAAGAGACACTTGGAATTTGTTGTCTTCCATCCTCTGGACTTGATATTTTCACTCTCTTGCCTCCAAAATCTTTTTCAATATTCAAAAGTATGTTTTGAGATGTATTTATACCGTTCTGAAATGACTTGGATCGACGCTTGACTTGAAAAATCCGTCCTAAACAAAGTTCAAATTGGAAGCCTAGAACTTGGCGTGGTGCTATACTTGTGCCTCTCCATGTGGCTCGCACCAGGCTACTTTAACAGATTGTTGAATTTTTGAAAAAAAATTGACGCTGCAAGAATTTAAGCTTGTTGGGTCTCATGGCGCGGCGTAACAGGCTATATTTCTGCTACTTATTCGGAATTTCCGTCACTTGCTCGTTCCTCTCATATCCCGAGCCTCCGGTTAGACTTTAAAGCTCTGACTTTACAATTTTTAAGCTCCAGAACAACCATATTCTTCATCCATGCCATTTCTAAATAAAAAAAGCACACTATATAAGTGCAAAAACACTTAAAATATTACTCAAACAATGATGTGTTGGCATTTTATACTTATGTTTGACTCTTTTAGACTAGCTTTTTATGTCTTTTAGTCTTGTTATACGCGTAAATCTCATGTAATTCTCCATGTTTCAGCAAAGCCAAATGGAATGAAAAGATTGACAAAAATGCAAGAAATTTGCTACAAGTTGAGAAACTGGAGAAGTGATGTCGCAGACCAAGATCAGCCCCCGCCAAATCAGAGGCTGAAATGCGAAGACCTCAGCCGGCAAAGATGAGAGTTCAACAGCTGGAGATGAGCCACCAAACTGAAAAGGTGGCCGCAGTGTCATCGACTATTCTGCCAATGCTAATATTAGACTCAGGAAAAAGGCGATGGAGAAGACCAATTCCACCGCTTGATGGGCGCCCGCTGAACTGAAAAGCGAAAGAGAAAGAGGAATTCATCAGTCTGTCTTCAACGACCACCAAATGCAATAGGCGGCCGCCGATTGATCGGCGGAATGAGAAAAATAGAACGAAATGGCATGTTTATAATTATTAAATTAGCTTTCAAACTCATGCCTATAAATGGACCATTAGGCTTCCAAGGCAAAGTATCTTTTAGAATCTTATATTCCATCTTACTTTTGAATATCCTTGTAAACTTGGAAAGCAAGCAAGGATTTTAACAACAATTTTTGTAAGGATTTCATTCTCCCATTAATATCATTGCATGATTCTTCTCATTTCCTTCCATTCTGTGATTTTGTTAAACCCTAGTATGAGTAGCTAAACTCATACTAGGGATTTATCTATGATGACTTGATCATTTTAACTTAAATACTTATTTTAATCTTACAAAATCTGTGTCAATATTAATTTATCTTCTATTGTACTTTTAATGGAAAGGGTTTAAGGTGAGGCATCACTTGACCAAACCCCAATTTGCTTTCTTCACCCTAATAGGGCTGAAGCCGTGGGTTTAAAGAAACTAGAAATTGGGGTTATATTGGCTCAAGAACCTGCCCCATCTAAAGGGAATGACCAAAAAAGGTTGTTTTCACTCAGGTCTTTGGACTAGGGTTTTAATCACTTCGTTATTGACCCTAACAGGCTTAACTTGGTAGATCCTCTCTATACTAGCAATTTTAGAGGGTTAAATATGAAATTCTGACCATTATTCATTATACATGGAAATTGTATGATTAGACTATTATTTATGTTATTAGAGTTTTGTTTGAGTAGGTAAACCTCTAACTTTCTCTACTTGTTTGCAACCTATTTATTTGTGTTGATTGTCACATGTTACTTTAGTCAAGAGCTTATTTTTAGTGTTAAACAACATCCACTTTTTACTTAGGAATACTCGAATGAATCATAGAACTCGATTTTATGAAAACTCTAGTATAGAATATGTGCTAGCTCCTTCGACCCCGACTCTATCGGGTACTATATCTTTGGCGATCGCCCCTCGCCCATTGAGGTGTATGTTGCGCGTGGATCAAACAAGTTACATATCTAAAAATGAGGCGACACTAAGGCTAAGAACATGCACATTCAGCGGTTTCAATGTCAAATGGTGGTGCTTCTATTTTTGAGGGAAAGGGCGTTGTCCTTGACGATAAAAAATAAATTTATTGGCCTTTGGGAATTAATTTGTAGTGAACTTTCTAACACTCCTCTAAACTATATTTTGTCTCATGAAGAGAAAATCAAGATAGTTTCTAAAGAGATGAGCAAAATAGACGTAGTAGACCTATAGCCTTTGAAGGACTTAACAAATTCCATTTTCGAGCTTGTAGTTTCATATGACAAGAATGGTCCAGCGAGGCTGACAAGCCAATGTAGATAAGAAGTTACAGCTACTTCCAAAACTAAGGAGCGTCTTGTGTCGTTCTAATTAGAAAAACACTGACGAGAAGGTTGAGCAAGTCTCCTCTAATCAAAAGACACTAAAGAATGTCATGAAAAATTAAAGTTGGAGATGCTACAAATATAGATGGAGGAACTTCAAGCTGATATTGAAGCTGCTCAGAAGGAGGTTGAAGAGATTCAAACCAAAGTTTTAGCAGCTAAGGATGCGGTTTCTTCATATTTTAGCATGAATCTATTAAATGTTGATGTTTCGGCCCACCTTAAAGAAAAGAAGGATCAATCGTCAAGAATTAATCAACTATAAGGCTATATGTTTCATCGCTTCTTTTCCTGTCGTTCTCCTTTTTGTTAAATTGATCAAGTTGACATTATCATCATAAATAAAACTCATTCATATTTTCCTCGTAAGAGTAAACTGGACTTTATTCATTGAAAGACTTTCACGTGTGGAAAGGTGATAACATGACCTTTTCTGCATCGTGAGAAACAAATTAATCACCCTAAATTTGAAGTCATATTCTCCAGAAATTGTCCAAACATGACAAAAATGGCCTTTCTAAAGTGTTCAATATAACTTACTGTTCTACTCTTGGGAAATAGCTAGGTGTCTCTATCTTCCATGACCGTCCAAAGGCCATTGACTACCAATTTATCACTGGCTGGTCCTTGACTCCTTGACTACACCAAATGTTGCTGCCCAGCCCAAATTTTCTTTAAAATGGAACTTTGGTTTTAATAGAAACATGCAAATGAATTTCTAACTCAAGTTAACAAATCAAGATGGCGGCGTTGAGAATCAAACTTCTCATACAATTACTTTTATTATGGATAAATGAATCTCCCAAAAGAGGGTCGCTCTCCAACTTATAAATTACAGTAGTTGTTTTCTTACTATAAGTATTATATTCCTGCATCAAAAAAGGTAGTACATTTAGTAGGATGAGAAAGTGTATAACAGGAATAAGATTTTGTAAACTTCAAGTTTAACCAAACTATGCAGTGCCTCATATTTATCGCAGCGATCGAGGAGGGAGTTGACGGGTTGTCATATACTAGTGTTCAATTAGAAAAAAGGGAACAAGTGCACGGAGAATGTCATTTGTCTTATTATACTTTCTTGTAAGTGTCGTTTCTATCAAAGATCCAACTATCATATGCTTATATTAAAAACAAAATCAAATGAATATACCACAATTCTTTTCGTTACTCCTGAAGCTTCACAGGCTCAAACATAACTCCTCGCTAGAGCTCGCCTCTTCTTTCATAACTTGTTAATGATCTCTCCCCTTCCCCTTTCTCTTCTATCAATCTGAGGAAAAAGTATTGATTAAAAATGCGCAGGAGGATTAAGCAAGTGTTCAACTCCCTAAGGGAGCGTACCTGTGTTAGCTATGCTAAGGCTGCTACCAATGGAGGCTTTTGTGACCTTGATCACATTGTCGTGATAGCCACATCCCCTGATGATATACCATTGCCTGATAGATATGTTCTTGAAATTCTCCAGATATTCTCCATTTGCCCAACCTCTTTTCGAGCTTTCGTGTTATCTTTCAGTCGACGTTTTGGCAAGACACGGTGCTGGAGAGTTGCATTAAAATGCCTCCTCCTCCTCCATCGGCTGCTTAGATCCTTGCCTGACATTAGCCCTTTTCGGGAAGAACTCTTGCTGGCAAGATCAAATGGTTTGATGTCTTTGTACCCTTGTAGCTTTAAAGATTGTTCCTCTTCTTCTCAAGATTACACCAATTTTATTTGGTCATACGCCCGTTTCCTTGAGGAATCCTTGGATTGTTGTGCCATTCAGGGAAAAACAATGCAGGAAGATCAGAAAAGTAGTGAAAACTTTATTGACAAAATGGATGAAGTAAGGCTAATGCTAGAATATTTGCCTCAGTTCCAAAGCCTGATAGACCGAGTCATGGAGTGCCGGCCAACAGGGCCAGCAGCGCGAAACTATATAGTTCAATCGGCCATGAAAAATATAATTCGCGATAGCCTCATGTTTTACACTACTTTCAGGAAAGAGATTGTGGAGGTATTAAATTATCTCATACAGTTGCCATATAAAAGTTGTACTGCAGCATTTGAGATCTACAAGAAGGCAGCAATTCAGGCAAATGAACTTAGTGAATTCTATGATTGGTGCAAGTCTTTGGGGCTTTGTGGCATGTATCAATATCCTTTCATTGACAAAATCCCACAAATCCAAATCAGAGCTCTTGAAAACTTCCTGAATGGGATGTGGCAATTGACAGATGATCCATCCTCTTCAACCTCATCGGCATCTCCTCTAACATCAACTCTGCAGTCTCCATCAACTGAAGATGGCACCGATAGGCAGAAATCAGAAAGGCAATCAACAATTGAAAGCCAATCGCTTACTACAAAAGGAGATAGTGAAATGCAGCCTTTGATACAATTTGAATATATCAATGATTGGGAGACTCTTTTGGATGCTTCCGTTACTTTTGAATGCACTTCTTCAAGAGGCAATTTCTACACACAAAACAATGCATACCAATCAGCAGAGGAATGGAAAGACCAGACAAATGGATGGGAAATACAAGTGTATAATCCATATGCACTGAACCATTTACATCAGCCAAATAGTGCTCCTATTCAAAGTGGAACATATCCTACTAATCCCGTCTATCCATGGGGTATATGACACGCTTCTTATAGCTTTGTGAAGACAACTTCGTTACAAAAAATACGTAGATGATAAAAAAAGTTCTCATCTACGCTTAAAATAAATATGAAACTCTGAGTCTTTTTAAAAATCCGAGCCGTTGTATTTGTCTATTCATTAATCATGAGGTGAAACTAAGACGACAATGTAACCGAAAAAGCACTCCTTCATGTATACCTAGTAAGGCCACTTATCGGGGCCACCATTAAAGACAAGTTCGTCAAAAGTTGTTAACTGAACTTTTTGCGCGTTTGTCATAATGTGTGAAAAGTTTGGACGCGTTGGTCAGAACTTGGAAAGACAGACCATTCTTTCACAAATTTCAAAAAAAAAAAAAAATAATAATAATAATAAAAAGAACGAAGCTTAAACATCTAAAAGTTCTGATGTTGTGCCCGGCAGTATATTCAGAGGTACTACGACTAGGTAATCCATGCCTTAGGACTAATTACTGTAAACCTATAGTGGTTTTGCATTCCCATATCTCCTCGTTTCTGTGATTTCCAGTGAGATTGCGTTGGACTCCATCTCTTTTCGATGAACGAAAATTATCTGTTTAACTACTGTTGGCTTCTGAAAGATTATATTTCATATCTTCTTTGTTCCAATGTCTAAGTAATTTGCTTCTTGTTTTTCCGGAGAAAATATTACGACTGATGAGATTGATTGTTTAAAGCTCAGAAGTAAAATTAAAGTGGTTAGAAATAATGAAGGTGTATCATAGTTCAATAATTTTTGTAGTTCATTTCCAGGAAAAAGAACTCATGAAAACAAAATTACTCGAGTATTGCAACAGCTTCACTATAGTAGTATAAATACGTTGATCACTTATTATTCCATAAATATTTCTTTTTTCCTCCAAGCAATAAATAGTGTCTAATTGGAACAACACAAGCAACAGCCGTATTTAACATCCCATAACATTGAGCTTGGACTGAAACCAAGAAGAATAATAATTGGAAATTGCTTCAATTGCATGGAGGTGGCTGAGGTTTCATTTGATCTGCAACAGGACTAGGGCCAAGAGTGAGATCAAGTTGAGGTATTTGATTAATTCTTGATGCTGCTGCTACTTTCTGTTTTAGCTCAGAATACAATGCTTGATTCTCCTGTCTAAGCCGCTGAGCAGTCCTCCGCAGCCTGTCATTCTCCCGCATAATTTGAATATTCTGCCAGTACAAGTCAAAATTCTGTTTCTCCATTACTCGTCAAGTGCTTGAGTTGGCCTGAAAGTGGAACACCATCATAAATTGCAAAATATATTTGGAAAATATAGCCTGACCAGAGTAGGTAAAAATAGCATAAGTTTATACATATTATATTGAGCACAATATTGCAGAAAATAAGAAGATCCACATGATAAAGATGATCAAATATTTGATTTCTACTGAAAATTAGATGGAATTGTAAATGAAAAACAATATTTTACTGTAGCTCTGTTAAGTGCTTTATCTCAATTATATGTGAGTAGCTAAGTGTATCCAGCACCCTCTGAATTGTCCAGAGACTCTTGCTTTCCTTGACGCATATTTGCACTAAATATTGTGGTTTTCTACATATTTACATATATATGCACAGTAAAAAATTTCAACGAAGCGGTATCCCATGACACTGCTTCTCCTAAGGTGGCTCCGCCCCTGAGTAACGAGCAACAAAGAGGGGAAGTAAGCCGGGACCTAAAAGTCCTGTGTCATTTGATCAAAATAAGGTTATACAATGAACGAAAACTATAGTTTTGCGAGAAAATTTAGATTCTTTCTATACGATGAAAATTTACTGATAGAGAACAAGCTCCAAACCTTTGGATACAGCTATTAGAGACAATTGGTTTTGAGTCACATTGTGATACGTGCCTTTTAATATATATATATATATATAAATATACCTGTAAGGATGGAGGAAGAAATATCAGAAGCAGCACACGAGAATGGCACTCTTTGTCTAAGAAATGCACAGAAACCAATTTGCAAAGGCCCCTTTATCCTCCTTTATTCTCACATAAAAACAATTCACATTTTTAGTCAATAATACACTTCATGAATGATTGTATTATAAGGAAAGAAAAATGTTGTTCAAACTGGTGTTTGCATGTGGTTTTTGCTTGTTTAGTTATGTAAAATTTGTTAGAAAAGCAGCTTAAAAGATATCATTCTTGAAGAAGCAAATGTCTGAGCAAAGGGAGAAGTAGCACGGCAGACAGCAAGATGTGGCGCGGGGGTTGGGGGTGGGCGGGGGAATGAATGTGACATTTTGATGTTCATGAGAGGAACCTGAATATGAGTAACAAATACGTAGTACTCTACTAAACTATCATTGGTCTTTGCAGAACAAACTCGTGCTTTTTAAAGCGATTGCCAAGTATATCACAATAATTACAAAGGGTAGATTTAATACTAATATTAATCTAGTTAGACTCTGTGGTTTTGTGAATTAAAAGAGATTAAATTTAGAATACCACTTCTAGATTAATGATCCATGGAAGATGTGAGAAACTGTGAGTATATTATTGATCTGTCTCTAAACACATCTCAAAACTGTGTTTACAATCAACCCTATTTATAATTACTATACATGCTATACATGTGTTCTCTCAATATGAGATTACTATGTTAATCTTAATCATATACAACATAACGTTGCTAACACTCACCCTCAAGTCGGTGCATTTAAACCATATGTACTGAGCTTGTTACAAATATAATCAATATGTGGACCAGTAAGGGACTTGGTAAAAATATCTGCAAGTTATGACTTCACAAATTTTGTAACAATGTCTCCAGAGAGTATCTTCTCCCTAACGAAGTGACAGTCAATCTTAATGTGCTTAGTCCTCTTATGGAATACTGAATTTGACGCAATATGAATAGCAGCTTGATTATCACACACAAGTTCCATATGACTGACTGCTCCAAACTTCAATTCTCTGAGTAGTTACTTGATTCAAGTTAGTTCGCAAGTAGCTACAGCTATTGCTCAATATTCCACTTCTGCACTAGATCGGGCATCAACATTTTGTTGCTTGATTTTTCAGGATACCAAATTACCTCCTACCAGAACACAATAACCAGACGTAGAATGTCTATCATAAGGGCATCCTGCCCAATCAACATCTGTATATCCAAGAATACGTTCATGGCCTCAATCCTCTAAGAGCAATCCTTTACATGGGGATGATTTTATATATTGAAGAATGCGAACAACTGCACCCCAGTGACTATCACACGGAGAACCCATAAATTGACTTACCACACTCACAGAAAAAGAAATATCTAGTTGAGTCACTGCGAGGTAGTCCAACTTTGGAATTCCGCTACCTTGTCATTTTCATTAATGATTATTCTAGGTGTACTTGGATCTGGTTGATGAAAAATCTGAGTTATTTTCAATTCTTCAGACTTTCCATGTTGAAGTCGAAAAATCAATTTGGGGTGCATATTCGCACATTCCGTAGTGATAATGTACCAGAATAGTTATCTTCTCAATTTTAACAATTCACGAAATCTCATGTGATTATTCATCAAACAACTTGTCCTTACACATCTCAACAAAATGGTGTAGCTGAAAGAAAAAATAGGCATGTCTTTAAACTGCTCGTATCATACTCATACAATCTCATGCTCCATTGCATTTTTGGGGGGATGTAGTTCTCACATCATGTTATCTCATTAATCGTATGCCTTCTTAAGCTATCCAGAATCAAGTTCTGCACTCTATTTTGTTCCCACAATCAACTTTTTTCTCTCTTCCACCCCGTGTCTTTGGGAGCACTTGTTTTGTCCAAAATCTTACTCCAGAAAAAGACAAAGCTCCAAGTGCTCTTAACTTTGTATTTTTGGGTTATTCAAGAGTGAAAAAAGGATATCGATGTTACTCACATGACCTCCAACGGTACCTTATGTGATGCAATCCCGATTGGTATCCAAAGCCGTGGGAAGCTTACGCTCAACATGCGGGACTTGGAACGCTTCAAAGAGAGCTTGGAAACCAAGAGTCAAGTCAAGAGATGGCCAAAAGACCAAGATGCGAGCTTGCTGGACTGCTGGAAAAGAAATGCCATGCACGATCGCGAGCTCACCCACGCGATCGCGATGAAGCTCCACATTGCCCTGCACGATCGCGTCCTTCCATGTGCGATCGCAAGGATTGATCGGGCTGCGTTCCAGAATTAGCTGAAGGGGCATTTAGGCCATTTACCATTGTTTAATTAGGCCTAGGTGCTTTCTAGTCATTTTACACTTGTGTATGGAAAAACTATATAAGCTTCCCTTAGCCTTTATCTATGGAGTTAGTTTTTGATTGAGGATAGAGATAGATTAGGCCGAGCCTATGTTGTGAAAGCCCGAGGCTTCACGGACTCCTTTACTTGGAATCGAGTGGATGTCATCCTAGTATGGATCCTCGATAGGTTCAAGTTTCTTTCTCTCTCTTGGATATTCAATCGTGTTTGAATCGAATATCCTTTCTTTCTTCTATTTCTGTCATTCCCCGTCCCCATTTTCTCGTTGTTGTTTTTACTTTATCACTTTCGTTCCTTTATCTTGCTTTCGCGTGGTTTGGTTCATATCATTATGTCTGTTGATGTTACCTTCTTTAAAACTAAACCATACTTCACAGTGTTAGGAGAACACCAAGATATTTCTGAGTTGTTACCAGTTCCATCATTTGGGGAGTCCGTTGTTTCCACTACATCTCTATCCTCTGTACCTCCTCTTTATATACCTCCACCACCTACCGTCACTACTTACATAATTCCACCTTCTCCACCACCTACCGTTAATACTTACAAAGTTCTACTTTCTCCACCATCTACAGTTTCTCCTCCTACAATTAATGCCCAGAGCCACCACTTCAGACTTATCACCATCTTCCGTGTCCAGCATCAGACCTAGATGATTCAGTTCTTGTTCCAGATTCTTCACCTACTGCGGACATGTCTCCTCTTAGTCTACCAGTTGTACTTCAAAAAGGTACACGGTCCACAGCTAACTCTTATCCTCACTATGTGGGATTGACCTATCATCGCCTATCCTTACACTATTAGGCCTTTGTGTCGTCCTTGTCAACTATTTTTCTACCTAAGTCTACAGGTGAAGCACTCTCTCATCTAGGATAGCGACAGGCTATGATTGATGAGATGTCTGTTCTATGTGCTAGTTGTACTTCCTCTTCCTCCAAGTAAATCTACTGTTGGTTGTCGATGGGTTTATGTAGTCAAAGTTGGTCCAGATGGCCAAATAGATCGGCTCAAGGCTCGCTTGGTTGCAAAAGGTTATATTAAGATCTTTGGGCTTGATTACAGTGACACATTCTCTCCGTTTGCTAAAATAGCATTTGTCCATCTCTTTCTATCCATGATGGCTGTCCGTCATTGGCCTATTTATCAGCTGGATATTAAGAATATTTTTCCCCATGGTGATCTCAATGAGGAGATTTATATGGAGCAACCACCTGGGATTTTTGCTCAGAGAAGTCTAGTGGTCTTGTATGTTGATTGCACCGGTCACTCTATGGTTTAAAACAGTCTTCTCGAGCTTGGTTTGGTAAGTTTAGCACAGTTGTTCAGAAGTTTGGCATGACTCATAGTAAAGCTGATTGCTCCGTCTTCTATCGGCATTCTGCTCAGAACCTGTGTATTTATTTGGTGGTCTATGTTGATGATATTGTGATAACTGGAATGATCAAGATGGTATCACTATATTGGAACATCATTTCTTTCGGCACTTCTAGACTAAGGATCTAGGCAGGTTGAAGTACTTTCTAGGTATTGAGGTTACTCAATCTAAGTCAGGTATTTTTATTACACAGTGAAATTATGCCTTAGACATCCTTGAAGAGAAAAATAAAAGGTTGTAGACCAATTGATACTCATATGGATCTAAATGTTAAGCTTATTCTAGGATAGGGGGAACCGCTTAGTGATTCTGCAAGATACAGGTATAACCTGGCTCTGATACAATTGTCTGCACTCAATTTGGTCCTGGGTTGTCTTTAAAATTAATGATTTATTATAAAAAGGTTCGAAATTAGGTTAATTTTGCAATTTGGAAGAGAAGTATTTGAATTTTTTTACAAAAGAGATAAAATCGCACAACATACCCTCCAAGTCAGTCCACCCGTGTAAATTTTCCCATTTTAATTAAAACCTCAATTCAGAAATCCTAATTCTCAATTTCAACCCATCTAAAAAACCCTAACCCGCCCTTTTTTCTCTCAATTCTCCCCAAAATATCAAAGGAATTCGAAATCAAATCAAAATTCCAGCTATTAGATCGTACCACAACGAATAAGAGTGATCCACAAATGTCCTTTTGTTCAATTTCAAGCCTTATCCAAATCAGAACCATGGATTTCAAATCCATGTTAATCCAATGACTTGGATTTATTCAAGCCTCAACCATCAAGCCTCATCCCACATCGAATTTGTTGGTTTCAAACCCCATAATCATCCTCTATAAATACCCTCTTGATTCAACGATTTTAGGGTTGGAAATTGGAGGAATGTGAGAGGGGTTTTTTGGCAACAAAGAACCTTCAGATAGTGCCCTTTGGAATTCCACTAAATTTTCATAGTGTTTTTTTTTAATTTGTTGATTTTTCCACTTAGTCGTTCAAGTGTGGATTTTTCTTCATCCCTCGCCCCGTTCGCTGCACACAAAGAGGTAATTCTCTTTAACTTCTGCAAATTTTTTGTTTGTGTCATTTTTAGCTTGAACAAATATATTACTCCTACGCCTAACTTGGTTTGTGTTCTAAGCATGTTTAATTAATTTTTAATCTCTGCGTCTGTGAAGTTAGAATCTATCGTGAAATTTAATTCCGATAAAAATTCAATCTTTTGCTTTTTGGGATCGTTACAGAATTAATACATTTTTCTAGCATGTTAGCTTCTTTAAAGTCCAGTAATCGTTTAGTAATATCATGTTCTTTTTGTGGCTTTTATTAGTACAATGATGAATTAATTTTATTTTGATATAGAAGTATTTTGGATCGTTTTTTTAGAAAACTTAGTTTGTTTATAAAATTCCATTCGAAATATTTATGTCCTGAGACAACTTCTGCTTAAATTATGGATCTATAAAGATGTTCATAAATCCTGGAAGTATTTGTTTCTTGTGAGCTCCTTTAAGATATCTTAGAAGACTTTTAAAGGAAAGTATCTCGTGTTTGATAAAATGCGTTGTCTTCTTTAAGACACAAGTTATATAACTTTTGGTTCATTAGACTCGTGTTTCATGTTCAGATCTGCTTTTTCATTTATTAAGATAGCATGATAGCTTTGACAAGCAAATATGGAGTAAAAGCATCTCTATTTAGTGCTAGTTAGAATAAATAATATCCGAGTCTTAAAAAAACCTTACTATTTTTGCCAATTGCATTGTGGAAAGTTTGAATTTAGTAGCATGAAGTAATTAAACTGTTTCTTGCTTGAATTCATTCTTGGTTTGGCATAAGTTGCAGCAACTTTTTGAAGTTATGCTTTAATAAGAAACCAATTTTGGTTATCCTAAATACTTATGAAATTCATTTACTTACGTGAATTGAGCACTTTTGATCAGGATTTTGATTTGATGAGCACCTTTTTCATGATCTTAAAAATTTGAGCACTTTTAAAGATATTTCAACCTCTATCTTTTCAATATTTTTTTATGATTATTTGACAACCTTTCTTCTTTCACACTTTCTCTCTCTAGAAAACATATCCCTCACTTCTTCTCTTTTTCCACCATAACTCTGTCGTTGTTGACTGGCGTCCGCCGCCAGACCACCGCCAAAATTTTGCAAAAAATACATCACAGAATTCGTCTTGGCCTCCTATTTTCGTTTCTACCACTGGTTTTTCGGAAATCAAACTAAATTAGTGTAGATCTGATTTTGAAAACATGAAAAAGAAAAATCGAGGACTCTTTGATTCTTTTCCAGTGTTTTTACATGATTGGGCATAGCTTTTCTTCCTCTTTCACATATGCACTTCGATTTTCCCTTATATAGGATTCATCTTCTTATCTCTTGTGCAGGGTAACGCGAAAATACTTTACCGAGTAAGTGACGAGATAAGTAAGATTGTGTAGATTTGTCTACTTAGTGGATGAAATTATGATGTCTTTGTATGGGCCTAAACCAGTTTTAGGATTATAAATTGAATTTGGATTCGAATATAAGCAAATCTTCGTATCAAAGTAAAAATAAATGCACAAAACAGACGTAAATGTGGAAGAATAACTTGACTTCAATATATGATTGTGAGTACAAATTTGAGCAGAGTTTCAGTATCTATTTCTGGATGCCTATGTTACACAATGAGGCACTATTTATAGGCCTGGGGAGGCCTTATCCACGTTCTCCACTATCAGCTTGTGCCTTGCCCCACGATCTTAGCATTAAACGGGGGAGTTAGTGGGCTGAAGTAGTGGGCTGCAAAGCCGCTGGATCGAGGTTCCCACCGAAGCCAAGTCACATGACTTCGGTGGCACGACCTTGCTGTTCGGTTAGAAGGAGATGCTATCGAAGCTCAACAAATAGCTTACCTTCGAAAATGACATTGGGGTTCGACTTCGGTAACTTGATCAGTTGGTTCAACCATTCCTCCTTGGAGCGTCGGCTCGTTTTCTCTTCGGTCCATCATACCGAGGTGCTGACCGAGCACGTTAATTTCTACCCAATACAGATAGTCCCTCCACTCCTCGGATGAATGCCGAGGTCGCCGAGGAGTAGAATGAATTCGAGCGGGAAGTCGACGTGGCGAAACCCTATCCAAGAATTTTAAAAAGCTGCACGTCTTTCGGATTGCCGTTCCGCATTATGTGGCGGCCGTTAGTTGGCCACCGAACGGTCACGCCGACTTTTTTTTCCCTCCAACGTTACAGTCATCATTACTTCTCCAACTTGCACGTGTACGCCTCCTATAAATACCTCACTTCATCTTCTTCTATTCCACTTGAAAGCTTTCGATATACAATGAAATTTTCGAAGAAAAATTCTTAATCTTCAAACTATTTCCTCGATCTTGATTTCTTTTCCAATCTGATCATTACTATGTCTGCTACGAATTCTGGTCACGGTTCTAGTGATTCTGGTGAAAGGGCGGAGCTTTTCGCTGCCATGGCCATGAATGATGATATAATCGCCACCTACCTCCGCTGCAGGTAGTCGACGCGGGAGGTGGTGGCAAGGCCACGTCAGCGGTCCTGTCCCTAAACAGCATAAAGCGAGGGCTGGTCGCGATACGGGGGAGATTAGTTATGATGTCGAGATTGATGTTGGTGGTGACAACCACGACGGGGACAGGGATGACATCGAAGGGGATGACGTCACCAGTGTCAAAGAGGCAGATGGCTCGGCGGGTGGAGCCGAGGCGAGTGGAGGGACTAGTGGCCAAAAGGGCGAAACTGAAGTTTGCACGTCGAAGAAATCGAAGAGGAAGATTCCTCTCGAGGTGGAGATTGACCCTCAGTTGGTTATCCCCTCATTTTTCAACAATGACAAGGATTTGAAAGTTCATGCTCAGTCCGATGCTCAAAAAGGGAAGAAGAGGAATGTTCCAGTCCACGTTACCCCAAGCATCATAACCGAAGACATGCTTGAAACCGTTCGGGCTGACTGCCGTTGGGGGCCCGAAGTGGAAGTTAGGATCCTGGCTCCGGACGCGGCTGTTTCTACTCATGTCGAGGGGTACTCTTCGGTTTTTACGTACCCATTCACTATAGGATTCAACTTGCCGGTACACCCCATCATCGACGTGTTCTGCAGGTCTTACAATTTGTGTTTGGCCCAATTGGGGCCCGGGGTTTGGAGGGTCGTTCAAGCCCTCGAGTATTTGAGCGACATAGCTGGGTTGTCTTTCACTTTCCAATATTTGATCTCTCATTACTACCCCTACTTTCACAAGGCCGGGGTGGTTGCCCTCCTGCCTCAGGGATCTTACGCAATCTTGAGCAAGAGCGAGGACCATGGGGACCGAGGCTGGAATGACCGATATGTACTCATCCCTACAAGATTGCTATCAACCGAACCTAGCTTCCCCAAAGTATGGAATGCTCAACGTGAGTGTGTACTTCTGTTTCTTTTTTCGGTTTTTGGTTACCATAACCAACACTTATCTTCTTATCCATGGCTTGCAGCTGAGAAGGTTCCAGTTAACCCACCAAAGAATCTGCTTGAGTGGGTTACCGAGGTTATGCAGTCGGAGACGCGCCCACGCCGGAAATGGATGATTTTAGCTGGTTTGGAGGGGAACCGATGGGTATGCAAGAGGCATGGTGAGTTGTACGTCCACGTTTGCGGTTCCTTAAGCTCGCTTCGAGCTTCCTTGTCCTGATATTTTCCCCTTTCATGCAGGTTTCCCTAACAGGGCTGTGAAGGACGCCGAAGAGGTGGAAGAAACCGAGGTGAAGGTTGATGGGGAAGGAGAGGAGAAGGAGGGTAAGAAAGAGAAGAAGAAGAGAGAGAAAACAGTGCTTGACATCACCGAGGGCGTTGCTAAGATGGCGAATTTGGCGAAGCGGATCATTGAAGAGAAGAAGGCTAAAAGTTCATCAGGCCAAGGAACATCGTATGGTGATGAAATTTTCTTAGGTCGATTTTCGTGCATCTCCACTTCTACCTATTCCCATGTTAAACAAATCGCTCCCCTTCCTTCCCCAGGCTCCAAAAGAATAAGAGCTGTATCAAAGCGAGCGGCCAAGGCGAAAGGACCTCGGATCGAGGAAAGTGCTACTCCTGCTGCCGAAGCAACAATTTTGAAATGCCGAGGTCTTGTCGATGAGCCCAGTGATGAAGAGATTCCTCTTGTGGCTCCCGAGGTAAGGCTAGAGCCGGCCTCTGAGGCGATTCCTGAGCCGAGGTCGAGGTCGCTGGGGCGACCGAGGTGATAAACGTGGAGGAGCTTGACCAGGAAGCTGCAAAGCAAAAAGGCAAGGCTAGAGTGGGCGAAGGTTTGATTAAGAGCACGGTTAAAGCCTCTCGACCTTTACCGAAGCCTTCCAACACCGCACCTCGGGCCTTTGAAATATATCCTGATGCAAACTTGTTGGATGCCACCAAGAGGATGTTGCTGCCCTTGATGGCATGCTTGGCCCCGCCGAAGCTCAAGCCCTTCGGAATCTTAGCCCAATGAGTTTGATGGGTGTCTCTGCCACTTCTGGCCTTCGGGTAAGTCTTAACGTACGTTTTGCATAGCTTGTTTCGCTTCTCTTCTGGCATTGACACTTTGTTTTAAACGCAGAGCTTGGTTCTTGCGTTGCAAGCTGTTCACCTCGAGCGTGAGCGAGCCAAAGAGATCCAGGCAGCGGCTGCCGCTTGGGATGAACAAAAGAAGGGTCTTAGAGGAAAAGTCACCGAGCTGGAGGCGAAGTTTGCAGCTTTGAATGAAGAGCTGGAGCATGCTAATGAAGCTTCGGCCAAGGCTGAAGCTGACCTTCGTGGGGTTGTGGAATCCGCCGAAGCTCGAGTACAAGCTACGACGAACGAGTTTACTGTCGAACGTTCGAGGTTGAGTCTTGAAAATGCTCGCCTTGAGGCTGACCTCTTCAGGGCCAAGACCGAAGTGCTTGAAGCAGGCGAAAAGTATCGCAGTAAACTTGATGAATATAATGCCAAGCTCGTTGGGCTGCAGAGCCAAGTAGACCAAGTGCCATCTCTTCGGGGCCAGATCACCAAGCTTGAGGGCAGAATTGCTTACCTCAACGAGCGGGCCGAAGTCAAGGCGACGAGTGTGAAGTTTGAAGAAACATGGGCCGTTGTCAAGACTAGGCTTAGCACACTTGAGCAAGTCCAAGCCGGGCAGATAATACTTGAAGAGGAGATCGCCAAGGCAAGGGAGGCTGCTACCGAGGCCAAAAGATTGTGGATGAACTCCCTTCGAGCGAGGGATCAGATGATGGCGGGCCCGAAGGTGACGACGAGGGCGCAAGTGCCGAAGAGGGCAGTGAAGATGCCGAAGGAGTGCAGCCTTAGTGGTGGGAACTAATAAGCATTTTAATGTACTATTTTTGTTTTAGGCCTCCGTGCCTTTTTGATATCAGCCTTTGGGCTTTCATGTATATATGATTTTTGACCATCGGGTCGTTTCGTCTGATGAATGAAGTTAGCCTTTGGGTCATTTGATATGTTTTGCATTTTTTATCTTGTGTTGGTTTTGCATGTACCGAACATCTTATAATAAATGACTTGCTTGCAAGACTTGATTTGAATTTAATCGATGTAAACTTAGAACGACGTCTCGTCCTCGAGTTGATGCATTCAAAGTGCAGCTTCGGAGTGCAAGATTCGTAAAGATAAATAAATATAGGATCAAAATTATTTCATTGATACCAACGAACCAGAAGTCGGCTATTTACATGGAACCAAGTCGAAGCGGACCTTGGGTAAAAAATAAATTAACAGCATGCCGCTGCCGGGCGAGATTACAATGTACTAAATCTATTCCCCGGGCGTCAGTCCCCAGTTGTCGGATAGATAAGCTTTGGTTGGGAGGCTCGATGTCGACCTCGGTAAAAGTCCTGCCTCTCACTCCCCCCCAGTGTTCGGTTGTGAATCTTGATGAAGATCCGAGCACTGGAAATCGTTCGGTTCGCTTCCTAAAAAGGTCAAGCAAAAATGGAACGAGGAGCAAGTTAGTACATTTCGATCGAGGCCATAGGAGCATTGTTCGGCTCGGGGCTGTGGGTGAATTTAAAAAGATTAAAAGAGCATTTACCTCGATTAGAAGTAGTACCGCTTTAAATTTGAAATGTTCCAATTCAGGGGTTCGGGCTCGCCTTGTAGATCCTCAATTTGATAAGATCCCTTCCTGACGATTGCTTTGACTTTGTATTGTCCTTCCCAATTTGCAACAAGCTTTCCCCCATTGTCTTCCTTTGTTGACTGATTTGTGGCCTTAAGCACATAGTCGCCAACTTTGAAATCTCTGAGTTTGGCTTTCCTGTTGAGGTACGCTTCGATCTGTATTTTTTAGGCAACTAGCCGAACCAAGGCTAGTTCTTTTTTCTCCTCGAGCAGATCCAACTCTATGCGCATAGCCTGTTGATTTGCGTCCTCGGTAGTGTGGGCGTACCCAAGACTTGGTTCGCCCACTTCTACGGGAATGAGGGAGTCCATGCCATAAGCAAGTGAGAAAGGAGTCTCACCGGTGCTGTTGTTCTCCGTTGTTCGCATGGCCCACAATACCCCGGGCAGCTCCTCAGGACAAGGGCCTTTCTTTTCATCGAACCTTTTCTTGAGATTTTCAACTATGATCTTATTTGAAGGCTCAGCTTGGCCATTATTACTTGGGTGATAGGGAGTCGAAGCAATTCTTTTGATCCCCCATTGTTTGAAGAAATCAGTGATGGCTGCCACCATGAATTGTTTACCATTGTCGCAAGCAATCTCCCTCGGGACACCGAACCTGTAGATGATGTTCTTCTTGATGAAATCGATTACTTGTTTTTGGTTTACCTCGGTGAGAGCTCCTGCTTCCACCCATTTTGTGAAGTAATCAGTTAGTACTAGAATAAAGTGAACACCGCCTTTTCCTTTCGGCAGTGGCCCAACAATTTCCATCCCCCACTTCATGAAGAGCCATGGTGATACCACTGAATGTAGAGGCTCGGCCTGCTGGTGGATCATCCGTCCATGGCGTTGGCACTTATCGCATTTCTGCACGAAGGCTTTTGCATCGGCACTGATAGTGGGCCAGTAATACCCAGCTCTTAATAATTTACGCACCAAGGATTTCCCCCCCGAGTGGTTGCCACACTCGCCTTCGTGCACTTCTGCCATCACATACCTGGCCTCATCGGGACCCAAGCACTTGGCCATCGAGCCGCAATATAACCTCTTGTACAGGTTACCCTCGATCAGATGATACGAGGTTGCTTGGGTCCTTAACTTTTTTGCTTCTTTTTTATCTTGGGGAACAGTCCCCGAGTCGAAGTAAGAGATGAACTTCCTCCGCCAATCCCATATGTTGTCCACTGAGTTGACCTGCAACTTCATCTCTCTTATTTGTGCGGACAACAACCGAACCACTGAATCAGTCCCCGAGTGGGCTTCGTCAATCGCTGAACCCAGATTTGCTAAAGCATCAGCCTCGGTATTTTCCTCCCGAGGCACTTGTTTAACTTTCCATTCCTGGAATTGGGCCAAGATTCTTTGTGCTCGATCCAAGTACAGCTGCATTCTGGGCTCCCGAGCCGTATGATCACCGAGGACCTGGTTCACTACCAACTGCGAATCACACCTTAGTTCGATTCGTTCCACCCCATTTCTTTAGCCACCTCTAAACCCGCTAGAGCCGCTTCGTACTCGGCTTCATTTTTGGTCACTTTTTTGAACCAAACCGAGTGCCTTATTTTCTCCCCGGTGGGTGCTCTCAAGACTATGCCTAAACCTGAACCTTTGGAGTTAGTTGCCCCATCGGTATGAAGTATCCATAGCTCCGAGGAGGTTCCTTTCGACATGGAGTTTTCCTTTTCCGCTTCGGGCAGAACCCCGACACTAAAGTCGGCCACGAAGTCGGCTAGGACTTGAGATTTGATGGCTGTGCGAGGTTGATAGGTGATGTCGTATTCGCTCAACTCTACCGCCCATTTTGATAACCTCCCCCAATAACTCAGGTTTATGAAATATACTCCTTAAAGGGAAGGTTGAAACTACCGCTATTGGGTGACATTGGAAGTAGGGTCGTAGTTTCCGAGCAGTAACAAGTAAAGCAAGTGCTAGCTTTTCTAAGTGTGGGTACCTGGTTTCAGCATCGAGGAGTGTCTTGCTTACATAGTAGATTGGTTGTTGCTTGCCATCTTCTTCCCGAACCAGCACAGCGCTGACAGACACCTCGGACACAGCCAAGTAGACCAGCAATGTTTCACCTTCTTTTGGCTTGGCGAGCAACGGTGCGTTAGCCAAGTATTGTTTCAAATCTTTCAACGCTTGTTTACACTCCGGTGTCCACTCGAAGTGATTGTTTTTTCTTAAAATGGAGAAAAAATTATGGCATCGCTCCGAAGACCTCAAGATAAATCGACTCAAGGCGGCGACTCGGCCAGTCAAGCGTTGAACTTCTTTCACCCCGGTCAACTCCTCGGGGATCTCCTCGATAGCTTTGATTTTATCTGGGTTAGCTTCGATCCCTCGCTCAGAGACAATGAATCCCAAGAATTTGCCTGACCCAACACCGAAGGCGCACTTCTCAGGGTTCGATTTCATGTCGTATTGCCTCAAAACAGCAAAAAGCTTCCCTCAGATGATTCAAATGATCCTCTATTCGGATCGATTTGATGAGCATATCATCTATGTAGACCTCCATGGATTTACCAATATATTCTTTGAACATGCGACATACCAACCTTTGGTAAGTTGCCTCGGCATTTTTCAGGCCGAAGGGCATCACCTTATAGCAGAAGGTACCTCGGTCAGTGATGAACGAGGTCTTCTTTTCGTCCTTCGGGTCCATGAGTATCTGATTATAGCCCGAGTATGCATCTAAGAAGGTTAATAGTTTATGTCCAGCCATAGAGTCTATTAACCTGTCAATTTGTGGCAATGGGTAGAAATCTTTGGGGAAAGCTTTGTTCAGGTCAGTGTAGTCTACACACATCCTCTATTTGTCGTTCTTCTTTGGTACGACAACCACATTGGCCAGCCATTCGGGGTATTTCACCTCTCTTATGAAACCATTTTCTTGCAACTTGGTGGTTTCATCCTCGATTGCTTTTTTTTTTTGACCCAGGCATGAGGTCTCTTTTTTTGCTTCATCGGAGTAAATTTTGGGTCCACATTCAGCTTATGAGTCATGATCTCCGGATCGATACCATTCATGTCTGAATGAGACCAAGAAAAGCAGCCATGGTTGGACTTCAAAACTTCAATAATCGCTTTCTTCGACTCCGGGTCCAACTCCGAGCCGAAAAACACTTTTCTTTCGGGGAAGTCCTTCAATAGGATGAAAGACTTCAATTCCTCAATGGTAGAGTCCTCGGCCTTTTGCTTCCGAGGCTCTTGAATATAGACTGGGATCTTTTCGATTTCTCCTTGGGCGTCCTCCCCGTTTGACCCCGGTTGCTGTAGTTTCTATTGCTTTGGCTCGGTTGGGGCGACTCCACTTTTCAACGCAATTGAGTAACATTCTCTCGCTACTCGTTGTTCTCCTTTGATTGATCAAACTCCCCAAGGTGTAGGGAATTTAATCACTTGATGAAGGGTGGAGGGGACAGCTTCCATGGAATGAATCCATGGCCTTCCGGGGATCACATTGTATGCCAAATCCTTGGGCATCACTTGGAACAGCATTTCCTTGATTACTCCTTCGGCGAATGTTTTGAGTGTGATTTCACCCAAAGTTTTCTCCGTGGAGTTGTTGAAGCCGGCTAGCACTGTTGCTTTGGGGACAACCTCCCCTTTGAGCCACATTTTCTTAACAGCCCCGTAGCTGATTATGTTGACCGAGCTACCGGGGTCGATCAAGACTCTCTTGATGTCAGAGTCGTTGATTCTTAACATGATGACCAAAGCATCGTGATGGGGGAACATCATCCCATCACAGTCATCATCGTCAAACACGATCTTTTTACCCGAACCGCCAATTCGGGTTCTCTTCTCCATGGTGATCGATAACTTGGCGAATTTCTTGGCTGCTGCGAAATTCACACCGTTCACCTCTGATCCCCCGGTGATGACATTCACAATTCTCTCCGGGGGTGGACCCCGAGGTGGTTGCCCCTCGCCTCGGTTCTTGGAGAAATTGTCCTTTCCCTTGTCAGTGAGGAAATCAGCCAATACTCCCTTCTTCAGCAAGTGAGCCACCTCGAGGCGCAAGGCTTTGCAATCCTCGGTCTTGTGGCCATAATCTGTATGGAATTCGCAGTATAAATTGTGGTCTTTCTTATCTGTCGGGGTTCTCATGTCCTTGGGCACCTTTACCCCGGCGGTTCCTTTGACTACATTGGCCAGTTTCGAGGTCGATATATTGAAACTGTGGTCAGGGATCCGAGGCAGATCCTTCTTCGGGGCCGAAGCTGGGCCTGAGGGATTTCTTTGGCTCGTGCTGGGTTGAACCTTCCCTCCGAGCCGTTTGCTTATGTGTGAATTTGTGTATGAAATTCCGAAGGAGTTTCCTAGCCTTTGACTAACAGGCTGCCTTGTCGAGGTATATGGCTCGTACCTCCCTTTCGGGTTGCCTCACGACGCCTCGGCGCGGTGCGAAGAATCGCCTCGATTTTTATAATTGTAACCTCGGCCTTTGAACTTAGCTTCCTCCAATCTGATTTTGGAGTAAGTTCGCTTGTGCAGATCCTCCCATGTTAGAACCTGATATTGTTGGAGCTCCTTCCGCAATTCAGCGGCAGCGTCAGAATTGCGAATATTGATACCCTTTTCAAATACCATGATGGCAAGGGTATCGTCCATCCGAGGTAGTTCCATGCACTCGGTGTGAAAGCGCTCAAGGAACTCTTTAAGTGGTTCACCGGGCCTTTGTTTTACCTCGCATATGTCCTCCTTTCTTTGGAGGATCTTTTGGGCCCCGGTGTGTGCCTTGACAAAGGCGCTGGACATTTCCTTGAAGGTGGAAATCGACCCCGCTGGTAAGCACATGTACCAACGCAGAGTCCCCTTCTCCAAGGACTCGCCAAATTTTTTCAAGAACATCGACTCGAGCTCTATTGCCGTTAAGTCGTTGCTCTTTACCATGGCCATGTATTCTCTTACATGTTCTCTGGGATCGGTGGTCCCATCATATTTCTTCGAAAACCTGAGTTTGAAGTTCTTGGGGTTGGGGCTGGAGCCGCTTCGGGCTTGAAGGGCAGCTCCCTGTATTGATCTATATCAAGATCATCTTCAACTTTTGTTAACCCCGGCATGCTCTGGAGGCGTTTTTCCACGCGTGCCTCGATGCGAGCCTCGACGCATTTTTCAATTTCCCTGGTCAATCTTTCGACATCGACCGAGGATGTTGTTTCAGCCACGGTGGGAACCGTCCCGAAGTGTGGCGTTGCAGTTGGTGCAATTCCCGAACCCCCAGACGTGGCTCCGTTGTGAGGTCCCCCTATTATCGCACCCGTAGGAACGAAGGGGGGATTGCCTCCACCAGGAGCCGAAGGCTGGGTGCCATTCGGTGTTGTGTTGTTCCTCGCTTCCAACGAGGCGCGGAATTCAGCATTGATGTTAACTTTCTCATCCTATCTATTTTGGAGAGCTCTTAATGCAGTGACAACTTCGGTTGCCATTGGTGATGCGGGTTGTTGGCTCGACGGAACGTCAGCCCGTTCGTTACTATTATCGCTGTTGTCAGCCATAACGTCGTTGAATTGTAAGCTTTGACGAAAAAGGAAGTGAAACTTTGGAACAAAGCGTTTCTGCTTATATCCCCACAGACGGCGCCAATTTGTATGGGCCTAAACCAGTTTTAGGATTACAAATTGAATTTGGATTCGAATATAAGCAAATCTTCGTATCAAAGTTAAATAAATGCACAAAACAGACGTAAATGCGGAAGAGAATAACTTGACTTCAATATATGATTTGTGAGCACAAATTTGAGCAGAGTTTCAGTATCTATTTCTGGATGCCTATGGTACACAATGAGGCACTATTTATAGGCCTGGAGGCCTTATCCACGTTCTCCACTATCAGCTTGTGCCTTGCCCCACGATCTTAGCATTAAACGGAGGAGTTAGTGGGCTACAAAGCCGCTGGAACCGAGGTTCCCACCGAAGCCAAGTCACATGACTTCGGTGGCACGACCTTGCTGTTCGGTTAGAAGGAGATGCTATCGAAGCTCAACCAATAGCTTACCTTCGGAAATGACATTGGGGTTCGACTTCGGTAACTTGATCAGTTGGTTCAACCATTCCTCCTTGGAGTGTCGGCTCGTTTTCTCTTCGGTCCATCATGCCGAGGTGCTGTCCGAACATGTTAATTTCTACCCAATACAGTTTTCTTAGCATCAGATTCTACAAGAATTTTTTTTAAGCTTTCATTTTTTTAATACTTACAAAATTGTGGTAATTGGAATTTGATTTATTTATAGATACGTGACAGTCTGATGGACACTCTTCCTCTATACATGAAGCAAGAAAGTATAGCAAACGTGGCATACAATCAATGAATGTTGCTTTTTGTTTTTCCCTTTTTCAAGTTTTGACTTATTACTATCAGACATATGAAATAAAATTGTTTTAGTGATACGTTAGGCAGTCAAGTTCTCGTGGTTCTGGTAGATAAAGGAGGACTAGATCACTATGTAGTGTCGCGTTGAGCACCATCGTTGGATTTGGAAGCACCACGGCAGATCCTCTACTCAATGCCCAACCGTATTTTGACAAAGCTTTTTTATTTTTCTTGGATCGGATCATGAATTTACAAAAATAATGACCATTTGGACTAATGTGTTTGTAAAATAGAATGGACAAATAATGCCGGATTGACCTTATTTTATTTTTGCTTTAAATTTTTGTATTTGCACAAAGTGATGACACTTTGTTATCATTTATTTGTAAAATAGACCAACTAGTTTTGGCTCACTTGTAAGAAAATACAGACGGATTGTCTTTATTTTATTTTTATTTTGGGATTTTTGTATATGGCCAAAGTGATAACGATTTTCTATCATTTGCTTGTAAAATAGATACAGTTATTTGGCTCGTTTGTAAGTAAATGCGGACATATTTTCTTTATTTTTTATTTTCATATGTATTTTTATGGATGGATGAAGTGACGATGATTTGGACTCATTTATTTGCAAAACGTACGATGACGAACCAGGGTAGTTATGTTTTCCTTTTAATTTTTGTATTTGCATATGTATTTTTGTGGATGAATGAAGTGAAGAAGATTTGGACTCATTTATTTGCTAAACATATGCAAGTTTTGGTTCAACATATGCATAAACACAACAAAATTATTGTTATTTACAAATATATAAGCACTTGAAGGTATTTTTTATGGATGTGAAAAGTGAGGCCGATATGGCTTCATTTTTCATAAAACGGACACATTATATGCATAAACACAGCCAGATGGTCGTTATTTCTAAATATATAAGCACTTGATTTTTTTTTTTGGAATCTATAAATTAAGGCCAATTTGGCATTATTTATTTTCAAAATGAACATAATTTTTTGCTCATTGTATGAAGAAATGATGCTAGATTGGTCTTATATTATGTCATGTTTTGATTTTTGTATATGAGTGAAACTATGAAGATTTGATTTTATTTATTCACAAATGGGCGTGAAACACAGACGGGTTGATATTGTTTTTCAGTCTTGTATATGAGCGAAACGATGACGATTTGGCCTTATTTATTCCCAAAATGGACGTGAAACACAGCCGGATTGACATTGTTTTATGCTTTGTAGGAAACAGTAGTATTTTTCGTAATTTTAGATTTTAAAAGGTGTAGTGGCATTTTTATAATTACGGAAAGTGTTCTATTAGTAAGGGCATTTTTGTACTTTCATCTTCATTTAATGTAAAGTGCTCAAATCTTTATTTCTCCTTTGAATTTTTGTATTTTCATATGTATTTTAGTGGATGAACGAAGTGAAGATTATTTGGACTCATTTGTTTGCAAAACAGATGCAAGTTTTGGTTCAACATATGCATAAACACAGCCAGATTGTCGTTATTTATAAATATATAAGCACTTGAAGGTATTTTCTGTGGATGTGAGTGAGGCCGATTTGGCTTCATTTCTTCACAAAATCGGGCACAATTATATGCATAAATACAGTCGGATTGTCGTTGTTTGTAAATATATAAGCAATTGAAGTTTTGTTAAAAAAAATCAATAAAGTAAGGCCGATTTGGCATCATTTATTTTCAAAATGAACATAATTAACAGTTCATTGTATGAAGAAACGATGCCATATTGATCTTATATTATCTTTTATTTTGATTTTTGTATATGAGTAAAACTATGACATTTGAGTTTATTAATTCACAAATGGATGTGAAACACTGACGGGTTGACATTTTTTCTGCATTGTATATGAGCGAAACGATGATGATTTGGCCTTATTTATTCCTAAAATAGACATAAAACACAGTCGAATTGACTATTGTCAAACACCCAAAAAACTAAAAAAAGAGCTTAAAAACTATTTTAGCTTAAAGCACTTAAAATAAGCCAATCCAAACAGGATCATTGTCTTCTGCTTTGTAGGAAGCAGTGGTAATTTTTATAATTTCATATTTAATTAGTTGAACTAACTAATAGTTCAATTAATTATTTTTAAATTATTTTAGAAAAGTACATAAAAAGCACTTGCAAATTAATAGGAAACCTTCGGATTAACCGTAGTTACGAAATTTTGAAAATGCCTTAAAAACTTTCTTTCAAAATTAGAAAAACTTCTTACTTAGAATCTCTTAAAGACCTTGCTTTCTAAAAATGGAGTTTTGTGCGTATTTGCTTCATTTGGTTCCTTGTTTTCCTTAAATAGGGTGGATACTCCAACATTTTTAAAAGAGTTAGTACATTAAGTTGATATCCCGAATTTCATCTTTACCGATAATTTTTGGGGTTCAACAGCATGGCAACTCCGGTGGGGAGCAATAAAGATTTTGATCATAAAGAATTCCAATTATTTGCAACTAGCATGCCTAATTTAATTTCTCTATTGTATTTGTTTGTTTGATGTGCCACGAAAAGCTTGCCACTACACTTTATTTGTGCGCATATATAAACTGGCATTTCGTTCATACTTCTTTCATTCTAGAAATTTGTCAATTCTTTTCACCTCCTCGATTTGATCACGAGGCACACACTTTACATGTAGATATGCAGCTAAGGGCATTGTCCTTCCCCACTCTTTGAAATTCTTTCGTGTCACCAAAAGTTAGATAGGTTAATGGATGTTATGCCTGGTTTTCCCATTGTTTGGTTCTACTGGTTTCATCTAGACAGGTTCTATCCCGTATAGGTCGAGTCAGGCTCAACCGTTAACCCACTCTTAGAAGGAGCTTCTAGGATATGCATTCATATACACCGTAGTATGGACCCGGTCCTTGGTACCGCTTCCATGTGTTAGAAGTCTCCCATTTGTCGATGGGTTCTTGCAACCCAACGACCATATATATTATTTGGTATGTAGCAGTCCTAGATGGATCCATGTCATTTTGGATTTGCCAAATTTGGGAGTTGTCTCAATGTTCCTTTGTTTGCAGGAGCATGTTGTTCGAGGTTTTTTATAGTTGCTTAGTAGTTGATGGATCCGGGTCCAACAAGGAGCAAGCAGTCGCAGTTTTTTCATTTTAGGATTTACCTATTGTATTTTTTCTATTTTATTAAAAAGAAAAGACATTACCACATTTTTGCTGTGTATTTTAAAAAGAAATGCATTTTTTCATAAAATGATGTATAAGTGGAAAAAGCTTGTAATAAAATGCAATATTTTAAAAAAATTTATTATTATTATTATTATTATTATTATTATTATTATTATTTCACATTGGCAAACGGTTTGGATACGTCTATGAAACAACCTCGGTCAGTTGTTTCAGAAGTTAGGACTCCAATTGTCGTGCCGATAATTTTAAAATATTTGTAAGGTCCATTAGGACTTTTCTGTAAAATTTGAGCTAAATCAGAACTCGTTTGGTAGGTATCGGAAAAAGGTGTCAGTTTTTATCGACAATAAGTATTAAAAAGAGATTTTCGAGCTCGGTTTTGGCGAATGAACTCCTATTTGAAATTCGAAAGCGCCGTTAGGTTCGTATAATTATTTGTAACTTTTGTGAACTTTTGAAAGTGAATTTCGATGTTGTTCGGCTAGTTGCGCTAAAATGCCGAAAGTTAAATAATTTGACCTTTTTCCATTTAATTTGCCTATTGAGTTTCGGGAGTCCGATTTGAGATCCGCCTTCGTGAGTATGTTACATATATTTTATATAACTTGTATGCAACAGTTGGAATTATTTCGAATATCGTAGGGTACCGTTTTAATTTTTACCGTACCAGCGAATTTTAAAAGAAAAGAAAAAAATAAAAAAATGAAAAATAGGAAAAAGAAAAACACTAAAAAGAAAAAGAGTGTGCATGGCGGTGGTCCTTAGCAATTTGGCTAAGGACTGAACAGAAACCTTTTAAAAACGCTCAAAAAAACTGAACAGAAAGGAGAATGCGAAACGCAGTGGAAAATGCCAGAAAATAAGAAAAGGGGCCGGAGAAAAGTAGAATTTTCACCCTGAAACATTCAGGTAATGAAGCCTTTAGCCTTATGTGATATATTTTTCTGGTTATTGAACACAGTGGGATCGTTTGGCAATGAATCCAAAAGACAAAGTGGTTATTGAGTGGCTGTACTAACTTTGTAACAAGGTAAGTGTTTATATCCATTTCTTTGGAGGCACCTGGCCTCATGGATTTTCTACCACGTGTTCCTTACGTGTGTAGCTGCCGATAGGCGTACTCCTTACGCCTTAGCTTTGGATTTACATTGTGTATTATATGTTATGTCCTGTTGTTGGTATTGCATTGAGGAACCGAGCATTGTACTCTGGCTGTGAATTGGCATCTACTTCCCGGCTGTCGATGAGAGTCCCGTGCCGGTAAAGGGTTATTATTGCATCACATTGCATTCATATGCATTATATGTCATTCATGTGCATTACATTGCATATCATATTGGGTGCAGGAGTATTCCGCTCCATTGTATCATATTGAGGGTAGGAGTATTCCGCCCCAGGAGCAGGAGTATTCCGCTCCATTGTATCATATTGAGGGTAGGAGTATTCCGCCCCAGGAGCAGGAGTATTCTGCTCCATTATATCATATTGAGGGTAGGAGGATTCCGCCCCAGGAGAGTGCAGGAGTATTCCGCCTCAGCTTTACATTATATCGGGTGCAGGAGTATTCCGCCCCAAGAGAGTGCAGGAGTATTCCGCCTCTGGTTTATATTATATTGGGTGCAGGAGTATTCCGTCCCAGGAGCAGGAGTATTCCGCTCCAGTTGGTTATCAGATTGGATTCCCCTCGAATGCAGGAGTATTCCGCTTCGAGATGGGATTACGGGCAAATGTGACCCTTTGCATCATATTTCATTTCATTTCATCTCAATTCATACCATTGTGTTGATTTGCGGTACATGACTACTGTTCTGTTTATATGTGCATTGCTTATTTGTTGATATGTTTCTGGCACGCACCCTTGGTTGAGTTTAGAAGTTTCTTACGTGTTTCGGGTTGTTAACTGGCTCTGCCTTTTTATAATTTAAATAAAAGGAATTTGGTTTATCTGTTTCTTCTCCCTGGCTAGCTATCCTATTCTTTGAGGTGGCTAGTCTGCCCCACTTATTGAGTCCTTTTGACTCACCCTTGTTTGTTGTTTGTTTCTTGTCTATCTATTTCGTTTCGGCAAGTTTGCTCCAGTATTGTGTTCGCCACGTTGTGAAGGAGCGAAGACGACTTCAGCTGTCAGGGTGAGCCAGCTTTTATTCCGGATGACCACCAGTTTATTAGTTATTATTTCAGTTACATTCTGCTCCCTTCAGGAGGTATCTGTCTTCTTTTGTACTCTTAGATGTCTAGCCTGGATAGCCCTAAACCTAGTATATTGGGTAGTCAGCTGTAATTTCTTTTGTACAGCTTGGAGGTATCAGTATGTCTGTGCTTTTTCTAAGTCTTGTTTTTATTTATGAATTGTATTATATTTATTTTTCTAATTTAATTAGTAAGGGTTCGCCCGATGGGTCTAGGGGAAGATGTCGGGTGCCCGCACGGCCTAACCGAATTCTGGGTCGTGTCAGTTGGTATCAGAGCCCAGTTTAGAGTCTATCCAGACTAAGACAATGTCTAGCAGAGTCTCGCTGATGGGTACGTAAACGTCCGTACTTATCTACGAGAGGCTATGATGGCATTTAGGAAGCTTCACTTCCTTCATTTCTGATCGTGCGTCGGTCTAGGATTCAAAGTATTTTTGGTAATTCGTTAATTCTTTCGTGGTAATTGTGAACCCTCGTGTGACGAATCAGCAAACGGTATGAGTTCAAGAAGAAGCAGTCTAGCCTGGGGTTAGCACTGACGAAGCCGCGAGAATTTTGATCGTTCTGACGATCTAGTTACGGAGGTCCTAGCTGTATGAGCTCGCGATGGGCAAGGGAGCAGGGCCTTGTAGTTCCCTTGGTTTTCTACGATGCTTTTACGAGAATTTTAGCGACGCAGGTACCGTAAGAACCTATTATTCACTGGGTAGCCTATCAGGTTGCCGCATGTGTAGACGTTCGATGTCAGGGAGCTCTTTTTCCGGTTCTTAATATTGCTGCAGTAAATTATATTCTGGAGGTAGTATGTGTTGTACCTCTAATTATTCTGGCTAGTTAGGAAGCCGAGGTATCAGTTCGGTCCGAGTGCCTAAAGAGGTTGCATTATTTTACGCGGTTGAACCTTTCGATATTCTTAAGCAATGCATTAGATAAACCCCGTGATTCTTTTAAAAATAAAATGATGTCAGCGTATCCTTCAGGCTTTTGATTATATCGAGCGGTATGGTGTTGATTATTCTGCTTTCCAGTTTCAGGGGTCCAGCCTTGAATTGGTGGGCCGCTCTCTTATTAGCTAACTTGGTTCGGTTTTTCTTCTAGATTCGTGGAAAGTTCCTTTCGAGTAGCGAGCGAGATGAAAAGTGTTTCCAGTTTGAGTGGATTGGACATGGTAGCCTATCGGTTAGCATGTTGGTGTTTCAGAATGTGAGAACGGAATTCTATAGAATGGCTAATATGCATTAGAACTAGTCCATGAGCCTCCCAAGAATGTTCAAAGATTTATTAGTGACCTTTCTTTTTCCTCGAGATCCCAAATGGCTCGAGAGATTGAGGTCAGGATTCCATTTGATGTTGTTGTTGATATTGCTCAAAGGTATTTGGCATACCCTAAGTTCGAGCGGGAAGAGTTAGAGCGGGAGAGCAAGAGATCCCGTGGCCCTAGTGGGTAACCATGGTACCTCATTTGGAGGTAAGAGTTCTGATTATTTTGGGAGGTCACCTTCCAGGTTATCTCAGCTTGTGTCACTTGATTCTTAGAGTGCGCCAGTAGCTCATCAAGATCAGATTCAGTCTTCTCTTTACAGCTATCAACAATCTTTCCAGCTTCCATTTTTCAGCGAAAATGTGGTATCATTGTCGTGAGTCTGGATATCCTTTAAAGAGTTTTCCGTTACTCCGGCGAGTAGGCAGTCATCCTTTCTCTCGTCAGGCACCTGCACAGTCACAGGGCATTTTATTTAGATCTCAATCAACCAGAGAAATGCCACGATTCAGTAAAGGTTGAGAGCATGGTGGCAGTTATTCTTCATAAGGTAATTACCAGTGTAGCGGCTTAGTTCAGCCGCAGAGGCAGTTTTATGAACTGCCAGTCTGGCAGGATGCGGAGGCATCCGATATAGTAGACCCGTGTGTTTCTTCTTCCCTTATCTGTAAGTAAGATTTATCTTTTTGATCGATCTGGAAATGGTGTGTCTTATCATGTTTCGATGGTTTCCTTGGATATTGTCGTAATTAAGAATCGGTTGCGGTAGAGGGGTGAGTTTCTGATACGATTTATTCCTGGCATTTATGAGACCCTACTAGTTTATCTGATCTAAATATGAGAGATTTGATGGTGAGTATTGCTATTGCCTGCTTGGCATCCTGTTATGCCACCTTGTGTTATTATGTCAAGTCTTTTACCTCTCTTCTCGGAAATCAGTGTTGGTAGGATGATGGTATTCTTATTCGTCACCATCAGGAAGTGTCGTTGTCTCTTCCGGTGTAAAGTGGCTGGTAAGTAATGCTCGATCTATGTGTCTCCTCTTGGTTCGAGATTCTAGTAGAGACATGTTATTTTATGAGCTTGTCTTAGTTATTAAAGGGTATTATGGTAAATTGTCAGAGTTTCCTTCTTATTAGGAGGTTAAATTGGTATGGATGTTTTTCCATGAAGTTTATTTAATGTCTATCTCTTCAATTGCGATTCTTTAGCTCGCCTGACTTGGAAGTAGTCTAGCTTTGGTAGCCAAGTAAATAAGAAGATGAACTTCCTGAAGCTCTAATTATTTCTATCCTCGATCCATTTCCAGTTCTTCTTCTTCGGGCACTAGTGAGCTTGGGCGATTGGTAGCCGCTTGTGACGTTCCCTGTGTTGAGCCAGAGTACGTGTTATTGTAGCCGGGTAAGCATATTATTGTTTTGGATATCAGTTTATCCGGGTATCCATTCCCATGTATAGTATAATGCTGGTTCTGTTTTTGCTGATCATCCAGTTTCAGGGGAAACTCTGCCGAAATTTTTATATAGAAGTACCATCCATCAGGCGGTGGTGTTTACGGCAAAGGTATGGAGTTGTGAACTCGAGCGTTGCAGCTGGTTGGCAACTCGAAAGGGTAGTTGGTAGCTTAGGTCTGCCTACGTTCAGCTTTTAGCTAAATCTTCTTTAGTCCAGCAGACTGTGCGAGGATGGTTATTCCTATTCAAATAGCTGCATGAGTGTGTGCCTTAAGTGGAGGAGTCTTCCTCCAAATACTGAATGGTAATACTAAATCTCTGAGGTGTTGATACCACTTTTCTCATGACCCAACCTAGGGCACGACAGAAACTTACAATGAGTGTCGATCACTGCTAAACCCACTAATAATCTATTAATGATAGAGATAAGTTGGAAACCTGATCATATATACGTACCTATATGCTGAAAGCATAAAGTCTGGAAAGATGACAGACTTTAACATGATGGAAATTAGAACACTGAGCCACAAATTCTGCTATGTCACACTTCATTCCGTCCCACCAATAAATCTGCTTAAGATCATGGTACATCTTAGTCCAACCTGGATGAACAGTGTATTTGAAATAATTTGCCTCTATCATAATCTGTCCACGTAAATCTGCAACATCAGGAACACAAAGTCTATCTTTATACATGAGAACACCGTTAGTAGTGACCCTATATGGTTACTATAGTTTCTTCTAACTATCTGTCTGTATTCAACTAGAACTGGATCCTCATACTGACGCTGTTTTACTTCATGGAAATTTAGAGTTAAAGGTCTAGTGCAGCTTGTTGACAATCCATCATTGGTATGTATATCTCTTTCACACCTCAACTCTTTGAGATGTTACTTTAGCGTTGTAAGTGCTCATGTAATCAACTTTATTGCTGGTATTCTGCCTCGGCTCATGGTCCAACTACATGTCTCTTTTATTTTCACTTTTTCAAGTCATAATATTTCCAATTCAAAGACAATACCCTGAAGTAGACGTTCAGTCTGAAGATCATTCCTGGTCTGCATCATACTATCTAGTATTATTTGCATGATCCTTATCCTTATATGATAGACCCTGTTCAGATGAACCTTTGACATACATTAGGATATGAGTAACTACATTCCCACAAGGAGCTTGCGGAACAACACTAAAATCAATTGAGATGTTGCATAGTGCATTCGTAAAAATAATATAGCTTGCATCAAATCTTCTATAGTGTGTAGTAACAAGGTACTTCAAAAGCTTCCCCTATTACATCAAGCATGAGCTAATTTTTAGTTCCATCGACTTGTTCTATATCAAAAGGTATATCGAATGGGTGATTATCGGCTGAATCATGTTAATCCATTCAAAGTTTCGTGTATCTTTGCTTCGAAAATGTAGAACTCTCTTCTCATGATCGAGGAAGAATCAGCTTAGTCAGAATAAGCTGTGATATGGTATTATCATATTATCCAGATATATTTTATTCCAAAAGTTCGATATGCGTGTTATAATTCTGATCTTGTAATAAGGAAATAATACCCGTGGAAATAATTCCGATTTGAGATCCGCCTTCGTGAGTATGTTACATATATTTTATATAACTTGTATGCAAAAGTTGGAATTATTTCGAATATCGCAGGGTACCATTTTAATTTTTACCATACCAGCAAATTTTAAAAGAAAAGAAAAAAAATAAAAAAAATGCAAAATAGGAAAAAGACAAAACACTAAAAAGAAAAAGAGTGTGCATGGCGGTGGTCCATAGCAATTTGGCTAAGGACTGAGCAGAAACCTTTTAAAAATGCTCAAAAAAATTGAACAGAAAGGAGAATGCGAAACGCAGTGGAAAATGCCAGAAAATAAGAAAAGGGGCCGGAGAAAAGTAGAATTTTCACCCTGAAATATTCAGGTAATGAAGCCTTTAGCCTTATGTGATATATTTTTCTGGTTATTGAACACAGTGGGATCGTTTGGCAATGAATCCAAAGGACAAAGCAGTTATTGAGTGGCTGTACTAACTTTGTAACAAGGTAAGTGTTTATATCCATTTCTTTGGAGGCACCTGGCCTCGTGGATTTTCTACCATGTGTTCCTTACGTGTGTAGCTGCTGATAGGCGTACTCCTTACGCCTTAGCTTTGGATTTACATTGTGTATTATATGTTATGCCCTGTTGTTGGTATTGCATTGAGGAACTGAGCATTGTACTCTGGCTGTGAGTTGGCATCTACTTCCCGGCTGTCGATGATAGTCCCGTACCGTAAAGGGTTATTATTGCATCACATTGCATTCATATGCATTATATGTCAATCATATGCATTACATTGCATATCATATTGGGTGCAGGAGCATTCCGCCCAGGAGCAGGAGTATTCCGCTCCATTGTAACATATTGAGGGTAGGAGTATTCCGCCCCAGGAGCAGGAGTATTCCGCTCCATGGTATCATATTGAGGGTAGGAGTATTCCGCCCCAGGATCAGGAGTATTCTGCTCCATTGTATCATATTGAGGGTAGGAGTATTCCGCCCCAGGAGCAGGAGTATTCTGCTCCATTGTATCATATTGAGGGTAGGAGGATTCCGCCCCAGGAGAGTGCAGGAGTATTCCGCCTCAGCTTTACATTATATCGGGTGCAGGAGTATTCCGCCCCAAGAGAGTGCAGGAGTATTCCGCCTCTGGTTTATATTATATCGGGTGCTGAAGTATTCCGTCCCAGGAGCAGGAGTATTCCGCTCCAGTTGGTTATCAGATTGGATTCCCCTCGAATGCAGGAGTATTCCGCTTCGAGATGGGATTACGGGCACATGTGACCCTTTGCATCATATTTCATTTCATCTCACTTCATTTCATTTCATCTCAATTCATACCATTGTGTTGACTTGCGGTACATGACTACTTTTCTGTTTATATGTGCATTGCTTATTTGTTGATATGTTTCTGGCACGCACCCTTGGTTGAGTTTAGAAGTTTTTTATGTGTTTCTGGTTGTTATCTGGCTCTGCCTTTTTATAATTTAAATAAAAGGAATTTGGTTTATCTGTTTCTTCTCCCTGGCTAGCTATCCTATTCTTTGAGGTGGCTAGTCTGTCCCACTTATTGAGTCCTTTTGACTCACCCTTGTTTGTTGTTTGTTTCTTGTCTATCTATTTCGTTTCGGAAAGTTTGCTCCAGCATTGTGTTCGCCACGTTGTGAAGGAGCGAAGACGACTTCAGCTGTCAGGGTGAGCCAGCTTTTATTCTGAATACCACCAGTTTATTAGTTATTATTTCAGTTACATTCTGCTCCCTTCAGGAGGTATCTGTCTTCTTTTGTACTCTTAGATGTCTAGTCTGGATAGCCCTAAACCTAGTATATTGGGTAGTCAGCTGTAATTTCTTTTGTACAGCTTGGAGGTATCAGTATGTCTGTGCTTTTTCTAAGTCTTGTTTTTATTTATGAATTGTATTAAATTTATTTTCCTAATTTAATTGGTAAGGGTTCGCCCGACGGGTCTAGGGAAAGATGTCGGGTGCCCGCACGGCCTATCCGGATTCTGGGTCGTGTCAGTCTATTAGCATCACGTTTGTTTAGTCGACGTCTTAAGCCTACCTCTGGTGCAAAGAGGCACCTTATAGGTGAGGACGCTCTTGCATTTTTATTTATGGTCAACTACTTGTGATTGCCACATGCTAATCTTTTTATTATGCCTTGCTTGTTTAAAATACAAAATGCTACGTGATGCATGCTAACTACGTACTTGTGTAGAACCTCACAAATGGCATACAAACTAACATAGTTTCTCTTTGAGTTTTTTTTTTTTTTTTTTTTTTTTTTTTTTTTTTTTTTGTTTTATTCCCCATAGAAGTTTGATTTGTGTTGACTAAGCTGGGTGATTATCCAAATTTCATTGGATCGAAGATCAAGGCATTGCAGAGTCCAGAACCTTTTCTACTGACTTGAAATGACTCCATTGGAGAATGCAGCAGTTCAAGAACTTGCACTCTTTTGGAAAAACTCCGGCAATTGAACTTAGTAGCATTTGTTTCAATTACAATTTAGATTTAGGCCTTGAGATGTAGTTTACTTTAAAATTACGTCATTATGAAGTAATTCTTTTGAATTAATGTCTTGCATGTTTTATTATGCCTCTCCGCCTTAAGAAAAAAATTGAATAAAATAAGCATGGCATTCCTATTACTCTATTCATGTCCTTTATGTTTTGAATAATGTTTAGTTCTGTTTCAAATCTAAAAATAACAAAACATGCTAAAACTTGGCATGTGACATATAACAAAACAATTGAATAATTTTAGAATGACAGACTAAAAAGTAATCTTTCGCACTTCTTCAGTATCGCACTGTCATTAGAACTTTAACTGGGCCAGTTTTTTACTTACTGGCATATGGTGCTGAAGTAGTTTTACCCAAAGAAGTTGAGATTCCTTCTCGGAGAAATATTGAAGAAGTCGAATCAAAAGACGCATAATGGGTGGAAAGTATTTATGAAAAGATAATACTTGGGATAATCTTATCATAATAGAATGATCAAGCACTTAGGAAAAAAGATATATTTAGGGACTTTAAAACGGGGCAAATTGCATTAAAGAAGATTTTAGCAGAACTAGGCACGATATGATTCCCATGGTGGGATACATAGGCGCCTGTATCATGTTCCACTCTTTATTTTTTAAATTTTTATTTCCCCAAGGAGGATAACTGAGGCAGTTTTGCAAAGTAAGTTGAAGAAGTTTGCGGAATTAACACTAAGGCAACTTTACAAAGAGTGTTGAAGATGACAACTGGGGAAAATTTTGTAAGTTAACTGGGACAAATTTTTCGCAAGAAGCAACATTGGCTATCAAAAGCAAAATTGGCAAGAATTTTTAAAATTGGTTAAGTGAACAGTGCAAATGACGTTCAGTTTGTCTTAAGGTATATCACAAGTTCAACCCAATGGGAAATTTTCAAAATGCATCTTTGACTTCATTTGCATGCTTGTTTTACTTACTATATTGCATTAAATTATTTTACCTTGCCTCTATTTTTCAAAACATCTATGCTATTGAATTCATGAGCCAAGTTTCTGTATATTGTTCTCAACTCCAAGTATGCGGAAGGCGAGGAAGCAATAGCAGCAACAACATCAAGATCAAGATCAAGTCAGGACAAATCAAACGTTCCCCCTTCCCTCCCCAAAACTAATAATTTTTCTTTGAGATAATGAACATTAAGACCCACATTCGGAGATAAACACCTTAGCAAGTTAATTTTCAAGATTCTCATCACTTGGATTGCAATGACATTTGGGATAAAGCTCCATGCTTTCCTACTTTGCTGAAACACAACATTTCTATTTTCCATAATTCTTGCAAATAGTTAAACATATATGTTTCTTTTCTCTAGTGCTTTATGAAAACGCTTACTAAAATTCTAGTTTTATGATTAGTTGATATTGCTAAATTTGGAGAAGTACCTGCTTTAATGAGTTTTATGTCTTTTCCGTTACTTCATTTTTTGTTTTGTTTAGACTCGTTCACCTTATAAATGAGTGATTTAGGTTGGTTCGCCTTATAAATAAACATTTAGGCCCGTTCGCCTTATAAATAAATATTTTACTCATTTTCCTCTTTATAATATATATTTTTTAGATTTGTTCTCCTTATAAATGAACATTTTATGTATTTTTGCTTTATAAACTGCTTTTAGGTTTGTTCGCCTTATTAATAAACATTTAGGCCCGTTGGCCTTATCAATGAACATTTTAGGCTCGTGCACCTTATAAATGAACAATTTAGGTTTGTTCGCCTTATAAATGAACATTTAGGCCCATTAGTTTATAAATGAATATTTTTACGCATTTTTCGCATTTATAAACTACTTTTAGGTTTGTTTGCCTTATAAATGAACATTTAGGACCGTTTGCCTTATAAATAGATGGTTTAGGCTCATTCGCCTTATAAATGAACGATTTAAATTTATCTGCCTTATAAACGAACGTATTAGATCCGTTCGCCTTATAAATGAATGATTTTAGGTTTGTTCGCCTTATAAAGAATCATTCTATGCATTTTTGCTTTATTTATGTATTTTTAGGTTTGTTCGCCTTATAAATGAACATTTTATGCATTTCTGCTTTATAAATTGCTTTTAGGTCTGTTCGCCTTATATATGAACATTTTAGGCTCGTTCGCCTTATAAATGAACAATTCAGATTTGTTCACCTTATTAATAAATATTTTACGTATTTTTCGCTTTATCAAGGTCTTCTGGAAGCTAGGCCTCTTTAAACTCCTCTTTATGGATGTGTAGTCTACCACATATTCATATTTGGATGATTGCAAGCTTCTTTCTTGCGCTTGAGTAGTCGTTGTTATCTCATTTTTGCTCTTCGAATCGCATCGAACTACATATGGTCTGATGCTTGTTTAACCCAAGATATGTAGGCACTCGGAGACTAGAGTTCGCAAAATCCATAAGCTTCACTTTTGGCCTTTTGAATCGAAAATCTTTTGCTTCGTCGAGACAAAATTGAGGTTCATGTCAATTTTCTTTATCCCGAAATTTCGGGTAAAGAGAGGCAGCTGTTGACACTCAATTTGGTCTCGGGTTGTTTCTAAATTTAATGATTTATAATAAAAAGGTTTGAAATTGGGTTAATTTTGCAATTTGGAAGAGAAGCATTTGATTTTTTACAAAAGAGCTAAAATCGCACAACATACCTTCCAAACCGGTCCGCCCGTGTAAATTCCCCCATTTTAATTAAAACCCCAATTCTCGATTTCAACCCATCTAAAATACCCTAACCCACCTTTTTCTCTCAATTCTCACCAAAATATCAAAGGAATTCGAAATCAAATCCAAATTCCAGCTATTAGATCGTACCACAACGAATAAGAGTGTTCCATAAATGTCCTTTTGTACGATTTCAAGCCTTATCCAAAGCAGAACCATGGATTTCAAATCCATGTTAATCCAATGACCTGGATTTATTCAAGCCTCAATCATCAAGCCCCATCCTACATCGAATTTGTTGGTTTCAAACACTATAATCATCCCCTATAAATACCCTCTTGATTCACCGAATTTAGGGTTGGAAATTGGAGGAATGTGAGAGGGGTTTTTGGCAATAAAGAACCCTCGGATAGTGCCCTTTGGCATTCCGCTAAATTTTCATAGTCTTTTTTTTTAAAAAAAAATTGTTGGTTTTTCCGCTTAGTCGTTCAAGTGTGGATTTTTCTTCATTCCTCGCCCCGTTTGCTGCCCACAAAGAGGTAATTCTCTTTAACCTCTGCAAATTTTTTCATTTTTAGCTTGAACAAATATATTACTCATGCGCCTAACTTGGTTTGTGTTCTAAGCAAGTTTAATTAATTTTTACTCTTTGCGTCTGTGAAGTTAGAATCTATAGCTTGAAATTTAATTCCGATAAAAATTCAATCTTTTGCTTTTTGGGATCGTTACAGAATTAATACATTTTTATAGCATGTTAGCTTCTTTAAAGTCCAGTAATCGTTTAGTAATATCATGTTCTTTTTGTGGCTTTTATTAGTAGAATGATGAATTAATTTTATTTTGATATAAAAGTATTTTGGATCGTTTTGTTTAGAAGCCTTAGTTTGTTATGAAATTCCATTCAAATATTTATATCATGAGACAACTTCTGCTTAAATTATGGATCTATAAAGATGTTCATATAAATGATTAGCAGTTTGTTATTGTGTCTCCATTGTGAGCCGAATCCCGTTGTGGGATTGCTATGGAAATTGTGTCAACGGGTGAATTCCGTTTGAACAATTTCTTCTTTGATCATTTAATTTACAAGAAGCTTGTTAATTTTTCTTGAGGATTGTTGTCTAGCATTAGGTAATTCTTTGTTATTCGAACCGAGTGGCCCCAATACTTGTTGTTTGTCGTTGTGTTCAGTTGCTAAGCTTCCAAGTTAGCTTGGACCATCTTGGTTTCAGAGCACGGTTTGACCTTGTTCTTACAACCCCAATCCGGTTCTACATTATTTTTACTTTCGTGCGTTAGTATTTGTGTTTCTGTTTCTGTTTTGTATTCTTGTCCTTATTACTGTATTGTTATTGTTGGTGTTCATATTTAAAAAAAAAAGTAAAAAGAAGAAAGTTCAAAAAATTTTTTTGATTATAGGTTGTTTGGAGTAAACGACAAGAGATTCTTGTTCCCCGTCGACTTGTGATTCTGGAAAGTACCCGTCGTACATTTTTTGACGACTAGGGTTTCTCGAATAATTTGTACGGTCAGACCTGGTGTTTCTGTTTGAAAGCCCCAGTTGAGTTTGGTCGATTATTGTTGAAACTGGTGGTTATTGGTCGATTTTTTATCGTGTGTTTGCTTGAAAACTTCAAAGCCCAGTCGTTAAACACCGGCGGACGGTGAAAATTGTTACTCCCTCCATTTCAAAAAGGATGAACCTATTACTATTTGAAGGATCAAATAAGATTATGTTTGACCACATGTCTTACAAATTTTTTTCTAACTATTTTGAATTGGTAACTATTGTGACTTATAGTATTTTTCATGTAGTTTCTAAATATGTAAATTTTATTTAAAAAAGTTTAAAAATTTAATGTGCAAATTCCCTTTGAAAATTAGTTAATTTGACCCTAGTACTCCGCAAAGGTTCATCTTTTTTTAAACGGAGGGAGTACATTGTAACAGTGTACGGATGATGTCGAAACTAATCTTGTTGCTTTGAGCTGATGTTTCCAGCGTTTTTTGTTAAAATTTTAATGAAGAAGCGGCCTTGAATCTTGTCTTGAAATTCTGGACTGTGAACAATGTTTAAAGGGTGTCCGTACACCGGAGCTGAAAAAAGGCTCATTGTTTTATTGAAGAAAAGGGAAGGCACCGTTGCCTAAAACCCCAGGTGAAAATTGTTGGTAGAAAGAGGAAAGTGGATAAACATAAACCCTAATACATACCAAAGGAGGGACCATTTTTGTCCGTACAAAGGTGTTGCGTTCGAGGTTCCAAGAAGAGGAAACAGAGGGTAGATTCTCCTATGATCTCTTTCTTTCTTTCTGCCCATGTAATCTCGTTAGTAGATCTCTGGAGTAAATTCATATACTCGAGATATTACTAACTTGTTTGAGCTTATAGGAACTCGAGTGTGGGGTGACCGTAGTCGAAAAATTCATAATTAATTCTTTGACCTCCCGTGCACAGTTTAATAGTGTTCATTCCATTGAGTCGAATCAATTCACTCTTTTCAAAGAAGACAGTGTGTGAGGTGGTTTCTAACCTTAACATTTTCTTGTCTTCAATTTGTGCAGGTTCAATGGCTGGAAACGGAGAGAAAAGAGTAAGTGCTCGAGTAGCTAACCTTGAGCAGGAGAAAGTGTACGTGGCCTTGCCTGGGTCCGGCGCTGGCACTAGTAATTCAACTCCTATGTAACCGGAGTAATTTGCTGAACTAGCTCGTCAACAATGGTTGAGGAACGAGGCCGTTCGAAATACAGCTTTTGGGCATTCCCCAAGTTGAGCAACAAAACTTCGGCATTCCCCAAGTTGAACAAAACTTGAGCATTTCCCAAGAGGAACCACAAAACTTGGGTAATCCCGGAGGTGATACAATACCCCTTCCAAGGCCCCGAAGACAAGTCGTGGTTGCTGATGAGGAGGTTAATGGTGGAGAGTTTCCCGATGCTGAAGCTGAGTATGAGCCACTATTCGTTCAAGGAAGGCAAGTTCAACGAGGCCTTGGATCTTTCGAGGTTGAGGCAGAGGTACATGTGTTGAACGAATTTACGATCGTGAGGCTAATGACTATTATGATGAGTATCCAGAATTGATCCGAGGTACTCGAGATTCAAACTTGAACAGTGTCAAGATCACTTTTTCACCCTTCAGAGGAACTAGTGATCCAAACCAATATCTTTACTGGAAGGTTCATTTGGAAAGAATCTTTGAAACAAATGAGATGACCAAGGAAAGAAAAGCTTTACATGATATTGCTTCATTCGAGGCATATGCTTCTACTTAGTGGGAATCTGATAACAGCATGAAAAAAGACATGTTTACCCTGAGATTCTTACTTGGGTGCAGTTGAAAAGAGTGATGGATGTTAAGTATGTGACCACCAAATATCAGCAGAAGCAACTTCGAAAGCTCTATGATTTGAAACACGAGACCAAATCGGTTGAAGAATACTATGATGAGTTTGAAAAGATTCGATTGGCTCTTGATATGGAAGAAGATGACGAACAAGCCATCATTCGGTTAAACAACGGACTGACTCGAGATGTGTCATCTCAAATGCGACTGCATGTGTACCAAATGTTGGATGATGTTTTCCATGCAGCCACTGAAGCTGAGAAATGGATGAAGGGTGATAAAGCAAATCGGTACCGAGGGGTTACCACTTCGACTCCTTTGAACCAGGGTAAAGATTGGAAGAGTCTGAATCCTGCAAGTGCCAACACTAACCAAGATCTGAAGAAACCCTTCGAAAGGGGAGTGAACGTTAATAACTCCAAGGAGATAGGAGGTAAAGTTCTACTCAATACTGCTAGTGCTTCAAACATTCAGTGTCACAAATTCAGGGGTTATCGTCATATGGCAAAAGAGTGTCCGACTGACAAGGTTATGCTTTTGCTCGAAGATGAAACCGTCCATGAGCAAGCGAGTGACTCCGAGGAGGAAAATAGAGAGGAGACTGACCGAGCTAAAAATGATGATGGACGAGAGGCTACCGAAGCTGACCATCTAAAAATATTTCTTGTGGTTCGTAGGAACTTGAGCATTATAAACTTAGAAGAAAAGGATAAAAAACTTAGAAGAAAAGGACAAACAAAGGAAAAATCTCTTCCATTCGAGGTGTCGGGTGAGAGGGAAAGTGTGTTCATTGATTATTGATTTGGGTAGTTTTGAAAATATGGTGAGCCAAGCGTTGGTTTTACAATTGGGACTGTCTACCTTAAAACACCCTCATCCATATCGATTGCAATGGTTGAATTAATCTGGAGAACCGAAGGTTGTCAAGCAACTGTTGATCAAGTTTAAAGTGGTAAATTATCAAGATGAGATGATGTTCGATGTGATTTCGATGCAAGCTTGTCATTTGCTATTAGGGCGACCATGGCAGTATGATAGCTCGACTATTCATAACGGACGATTCAACACTCACGCTACTAAGCTCGATGAAGAGAACTTCATTCTCAAACCTGTGTCTCCAAAACAAGTCATTGAGGACTTCAAACGTATGAAGGAGCTGAAAGAAGCGGCCAAAGCTTAGTCTCTCGTGATGACACAAATTGTGGCCAGAGACAAAGAGACACCACTCGTGCCAGGTAATATTTGTGCAATTATGCAACCGGGTGAGTACCTTCGAGGCAATGATCGAAGCAAGCTTATGATTTGCCTCGTACATAAGGGTATCCTCTTGAACTCTAATGATAACCCTTTGCCTAGTGCTGTACAAAGTGTTTTGCAGGACTTCGGGGATATGTTCCCTGAAGAAATGCCAGGTGGATTGCCTCCGATAAGGGGAATCGAGCACCAAATTGATTTCATCTCGGGTTCTCAAATCCCAAACAAAGAAGCCTACTGGTGTAATCCCAAAGACACCAAAGAGCTCCAATGGCAGGTGGATTAATTGCTGAATAAAGGACTGGTTCGAGAGAGCTTGCGTTCGTGCGTCGTTCCTATTATCCTTCTCCCAAAGAAAGATGGAACATGGCAAATGTGTATTGAATGGCGAGCAGTCAACAAATTTACGGTAAAGTATCGTCATCCTATTCCTCGATTAGATGACATACTTGATCAGTTGAGTGGTTCTTTTTTTCTTTTCAAAAATAGACCTCAAGTTCGGTTACCATCAAATCCGAATGAAACTGGGTGATGAGTGGAAAACTGCATGCAGGACAAAATTCGGTCTTTACGAATAGTTAGTGATGCCATTTGGCCTCTTTAATTCCCCGAGCACTTTCATGGACTAATGAACCATGTGCTTAAACCGTTTATAAATAAGTTTGTTGTATATTTTGACGACATACTTCTTTATAATAAATATGTGGATGAACATGTTGAACACTTAAAGCTAGTACTTTGTACACTTAGAAGCAAGAAATTGTATGCTAACTTCAAGAAGTGTGCCTTTTGTGTCGAACGTGTAGTCTTTCTTGAATTTGTTGTGAGTGCTAGTGGTGTTGAAGTCGATGAGACCAAGTTCGAAGCAATTAAAGATTTGTCGACCTCTACTTTGGTGTCTTAAGTCCGTAGTTTCTATGGGTTAGCTAGTTTTTATAGGAGGCTTGTCCGTGACTTTAGCACTGTGGCAGCTCCATCAACCGAGTTAGTAAAGAAAGACCATCTATTTATTGTGGGGAGAGTCCCAAGAGAGGGCCTTCCAAGAGTTGAAACAGAGGCTAAAGCCCTATTATTGCAACTCCCTGACTTCGGCAAAGCATTCGAGGTTGAATGTGATGCGTCCGAAGTTGGGATCGGTGAAGTGCTTATGCAAGGGTCGAAGAAAATCGCTTACTTCAGCGAAAAGCTTAAGGGTGCAAACTTGAATTACTCAATGTATGACAAGGAATTGTAAGCCATCGTGCAAGCACTCGCTCATTGGAAACACTATCTATGGCCCCAAGAGTTTTTTATTAGAAGTGATCATAAATATTTGAAACATATCCAAGGCCAAGATAAGTTGAACCGGCGGCATGCCAATTGGGTAAAATTCATTGAGAGCTTTCCCTATGTAATTCACTAAAAGAAGGGTGTTGTTTCCTAATATACACCACTTTACTGATTTGAGGATCAGTTCCCTAAGATGTGTTCCTTTACTATGTTATGTGCGGAATTCAAACTATAAGTAAATGAACACCAAATATGAGCGTGGAAAAACCCCTTGAACTCGGGAGTAAAAAACCACGACCTACTCTTCCAAGTAGGATTTCAACTTCACTATGTTAAAGACTCACTTGGTTACAAGACTACCTTCTTACTAACCTAGGACTAACTGTAATCCTTTAGTGACCTCTTTTAACGATCAATGAAGCCTTGTCAAGTACACGACTTGAACCAGAAAGATACAACTCGATTATACTTACTACAATTGAACTAAGACCGAACTTTTACAAGACTCAATCTAAGGAACAGGTTCTAACTTAGTTCCACTGTAGCTAACTGATTACACTAATAAGACAATGACTCTTTTTTGCTTTGCTCGATTCTCTCTGTATTTGTGCATACTTCAATGGCTGATATGCTCCACGTTTTATAGCTTCAGCAACCAAGAAGTCTTGAGCAATTAGAACTCCAAAGCTCCCATGAGTTTGAGTCCTAATTGAACTCTTTACTTTAAGCATCCGGATCTTTTAGCCCTTATCCTTTATTTATGCAATCTTTTCACATCACGTTTAGACCTGCATAATTATCAAGATAAACATTAGTCTAAGGATAATTAACAATATCTCAGCTTAAATGATTTTGCATGAATTATCTATTTAGCTGCAGTGATTCAAAGGAATAGGTCCTTTGAATCCGTTTCTTAATCATCAGTCAAAACTCCAAGCTTATCCAAGCTAACATTTTCTCCCTTTTTGATGATGACAAATTCATAAGTACAGCTGCATATCCTTAATGTCCTGAAGTACAACTTAAAGCTCAAAAACAGTCAGTAGAGACTTATTTATCATTAAAGACCAGATTTTCAATTAGGTATAAGTTCACGCAAAATCAGACTTACTCTTCCCCCTTTTGGCATCATTGAAAAGGTTGCATAAAAAATAAAACTCAAGTGTTAGAATAATCAGCACATGGCCATTGAGGCAACTCAAAATGCAAACACAATTCAGATTAAAGCAACTGCAAAACAATGATATTAGCCATCAAAGACAAGTCATCATTAACAAAAGGTTAAACTAGGGGATACAAGCAAGTACTGCAGAATTATTCAGAAACTAGAGAAAGAAAAGACTAAGGCGCTAGAACTAGGCTAAATCCCACTGGAAAAAAGATGGCTTATGGCTAAGGTGATCAGGATGTGGAAGGACCAGGTCCCTGAGACTTGTTAAGCAACTCAAACATCTGCTTGAGCATTCCCTCATTGGTCTCCTTTGCCTTTGTTGCCTCTGCCTTCCAGTAGTTTTTCTCCTCCTCCAACCTTGCTATTTCTGCAGCCTGGATAGCAACTTGTTGCCTTAGTGCGCTCACCTTGTTGTTCAAAGGTTGCCTCCCAACACCAGCCTGTGGAGGATCAGCTTGAACAGACAAGTCACAGCTAATCAATGTAGCACAACCAAACTTCTCCTTTTTGGTAGCCTTTACTACCCCATCCAAAGGAATATTCAACTTTGCAAACACATCAGTCAAGATGAAACCAAAAGGCAAAGAGTGCTTCCTCTTCCCAGCTATCACCCTTTTGATCAGGTGGATCATAAACCTGGGCCAGTTGATCTGCTTATCAGTGTCCAGCAGTTCCATAAGGACCAGGTACATGAAACTGGAAATTCCACTTTTTTCCTGCCCTGGCATCACAATCTTATTCACAAACTCAAATAACACTTGGTGCTGTGGATGCATCTCACTTTTCTGCACAGCTCTGGGTTTTTCTTCTCCTTCATTCTCAGGAAACTTACTTGTAATCTCCAATCCAGTACGCAAGTTTGTCAAGTCACCATACTTTCTTGACATAACTGTCATACCCAGCAAAAAGAATCCCCAACAACTCACCAAGTTCCCTGGTGTCAAAAGTGATCACATTATCATGGACAGAGGTAGTAATCCTGTCATTCTTGATGGAGCAGTTCTTGTAGAACTCCTGCACCATCCCCTTTGCACACCTTCCAGAAATCTGAAGGACCATGTCCCTCCAGCCCTGAGCATGCAATTTTTGCAGCAACCATAGCATTCCTTCTTCTCCCACATCAGATAACACTCTTCCCTTCAATAATTTCCTAGTCAACATGTCATCATGAACACAGTGTAGGACTTCTTCTCCCTCAGCCTCACTCTCACTATCATCACCAGCAAAGGACTCATCACTGTCCCTATCAGCAAAACTTTCATCCACCAAAGTCCTTTTGGATGACCTGGTCCTCTTAGCAGACTTTTCTGCAGCTTTCACAGAACTTCTTGTCACACGTCTCTGTGCAACTTTTCTTTTCTTCGACTGAGGCACAACCTCCTCAGCATCTGCCATCACATCATCTTCATCTTGAACACCATTAGTTTCTATCACCTCCACTTCTTCCTCCTCAACAGGATCAACAACCTGTTTTCCTTTCCCTTTTATGCTTCTTTCTAAAGCAACAGCTAAGTTCTCATCAGCGGCTTTAGCAGCACTTCTTCTCCTCCTAACCCCAGAAACAGGAGTTGAGACAAAAGGAACAGGTCCTTTTGCCTTGGAGGAACTTTCACCTTTCTTCTTAATTCCTGGCTCTTAACTATCACTGATTTTCTTTAACTTAGCCGCAATCTCAGCCGTCACTTGGTCATCTATGGGTCCCATCCTAGCAAGTTTTCTTTTTAAACTCCTAATGTCAGTCAAATCAATAAGAGGCCTATCACTGTCACTTATATGATCATCAACATCTATCACATCCCCCATGGGTGCTCTAAAAGCAACCTCTGGAGACCCCAATGACCCATGCATGGGTGCTTCCAACCTTTTAACAGTTTCTCCTTCCCCCTCAGGATCAGTTCCATACCCTTCTTTCTTTTCCCCCTCATCTACAACAACATTTAAGGGATAGGTAAAATTTACCTGATACTGATAAATAATCATAGCTCGTGACAAATCCTCAACCTGTTCAATAATTGATTCAGCCGTGGGAACTGGTCCTTCCCCCTGAATTTCTGGTTCAGGTACTTCTGGGATTATTTCAGGAATTTCAGGGTTTAGGTCAGTGGTATCCATGGGTGAAGGAGGGTTGATCAGTAGTGGGTGCAGATGAGGAATTTTCAAGAGAAAGAGACATTCTTGCAATTCGAATTAAGAGATATGTGATTATTCTTTCTGAAATCTTGAGAGTTCAATTTGTAAACAAAGTGAATGAATAATAAGAAAGAAGGAGTGTATTTATAGAGTGAATTAGGTAGTGGAGATTGAGTGTGAAACTATCAATATTACCTCATCAAGACATGCAGTCGTTATAGACTCTTGGGAGTCTCCCGGATAAATAGAGCCGTTAGGCTGTTAAGTCACCTTTTTAGAATGGGAACTGTTCCTCCGATGGGACTCTTATGCAGTTTGGATATGGTTAGGATACATAGTGGGATTTATCCTAATTGCAAGTTACCTATAGCCTTAAACTTCTAAAATAAGTGAATAATAAAGAAGACATACCTGATTTTAACACGAAAAATCAGTGTCCTTCCAATTTGAAACACTTTTGATCAATCTGAAATTCTAAGAGCATAAGGGTAACATCATTCAATTTTAACAACTCTAAACAAGAATTATGGCATAAGAGTATACACTTAATTATTAAGCTGGACTGAATAATTCATATTGACTTGAATAAAATTCATTTTAGGTGCAATTTTCTAGCCAATTATGATGTAAAGCATTGATGAATTTATGTGAATTTAATCATCCCTAATTCCAACCTATTTCTTTCAAAATTATCTCTACCTAAAGCTTTTGTAAAGATGTCAGCAATTTGCTTTTTAGTAGGACAAAATGCTATGGTGATCAAACGTTTTTCATAGTTATCTATCAGGAAATGATGTCTTATATCAATGTGTTTAGTTCTTTTGTGATGCACTGGATTTTTTGTCATGTTAATAGCACTGGTGTTGTTACAAAATATAGGAATAGTTCCTACATCAACACCAAAATCCTGTAATGGTTGTTTGATCCATAACAACTGTGAACAACATGAGGCAGCTGCCATATATTCAGCCTCAGCAGTGGAAAGTGCCACTGAATTTTGTTTCTTGGTTCCCTAAGAGACTAAACATTCACCAAGAAAATGAGCCATACCTGAGGTACTTTTTCTATCAGCAAGAAAACCTACATAGTCAGCATCAGTATATCCAACAAGATTAAAACTACCACCTTTTGGATACCAAAGTCCTAAGGGACCTGTTCCTTTCAGATACCTCAATATTCTCTTAACAGCTTTCAAACGAGATTCCTTAGGATCTGATTGAAACCTAGCACACAAACCAACACTGAATCACAATATCAGGTCTACTAGCAGTTAGATAAAGTAGAGAACCAATCATACCTCTATACAATTTTTTATCAACTAATATTCCATGTTCATCAAGATCCAATTTTGTGGCATTGGCAATAGGTGTGTCAATTTCCTTAGCATTATCCATATCTAACCTTTTAAGTAATTCCTTAACATATTTTTGTTGATGGATCATCGTCCCATTTGAGGTTTTCTTAATTTGTAAATCCAAAAAGAAATTGAGTTCACCCATCATACTCATCTCAAACTCACTCCCCATCAAGTTAGCAAATTCCATACTTAAATTTTCACAAGTGGCACCAAAGATTATATCATCTACATAAATTTGAACAATTAAGAGATGCTTACCTTTTTCTTTCAAAAATAATGTGCTACCAATTTTACCTCTCTTGTATCCATGTTGCAGTAAAAATTTTGATAGCCTTTCATACCATGCTCTTGGTGCCTGCTTGAGTCCACACAGGGCCTTGTCCAACATGTACACATGTTCAGGGAACTGTACATTTTCAAAGCCTGGAGGTTGCTTGACATACACTTCTTCTTTCAAGTAACCATTCAGAAATGCATTCTTAACATCCATTTGATGTAGAGTAAATTCCATGTATGTAGCAAAGGCTATAAGAAGTCTTATTGCTTCCAATCTTGCAACTGATGCAAAAGTCTCATCATAGTCGATGCCCTCTTCTTGACTATACCCCTGAACAACTAACCTGACCTTATTTCTTGTTACCATGCCATCCTCATCAAGTTTGTTTCTGAAAACCCATTTTGTTCCTATTATGGACCTGTTCCTTGGCTTGGGTTCCAGATGCCAAACTTGACTTTTTTAAAATTGATTCAATTCCTCCTGCATAGCATTGATCCAATCTGCATCTTTCAGTGCTTCTTTCACATTTTTGGGTTCAACAAGAGATAGTGAAACGACCTCGGTCAGTTGTTTCGGAAGTTAGGACTCCGATTGGCGTGCCGATAATTTTAAAATATTCGTAACGTCTATTAGGACCTGTATGTAAAATTTGAGCTAAATCAGACCTCGTTTGGTAGGCATCGGAAGAAGGTTTCAGTTTTTATTATCGATATATATTAAAAAGAGATTTTCGAGCTCGGTTTTGGCGAACGAGCTCCGATTCGAAATCCGAAAGCGCCGTTAGGTTCGTATGATTATTTTTGACTTTTGTAAATTTTTGAAAGTGAATTTCGATGTTGTTCGACTGGTTTCCGCTAAAATGCCGAAAGTTAAATAATTTGACTTTTTTCCATTTAATTCGCATCTTGAGTTTCGGGAATCTAATTTGAGATCCGCCTTAGCGAGTATGCTACATATATTTTGTATAGCTTGTATGCAAAAGTTGGGATTATTTCAAATAGCATAGGGTACCGTTTTATCTTTTACCGTAGCAGCGAATTTTAAAGAAAAAAGAAAAAATAAGAAGGAAAAGACAAAAATTAAATGGAGTCGGTGGAGGGTCCTTAGCTTAAAAAAGCTATGGAAGATATGAGCAGAAACTGCATTTTGAGAAACAGAAACATAGTACATACGTACAGATACAAAAAAAAAAAAGAAAACGCAGTGAAAAAAATGTCAGAAAATGAAAAAAGGGGCCGGAAAAAAGTAGAATTTTCACCCTGAAACATTCACGTAATGGTCCTAATATATTATTTGAGTTTATTACGTGTGTTTGAATATGTTTTAACGGTAAAACTTGGAATATTATACATCGTTTTAACAAGTTCAATTAATAGTTTAAAGGGTCAAATGGACCCCAATAACGAAATTGATTACATATTCGTACTCAGTGAGTTATGGGCAACATATAATGTAAATTATTTGGGGTTTGGTTATGTGACCTTAAACTCTGTACATAGGCCTGACCTGCGTATTCCGTATGCGAATAGGGTGTCAGGTTCCTAATCGGATTGCCCTAAGATGTGAGGAATGAAGCCTTTAGCCTAATTTGATATATTTTTCTGCTGATTGAATAGAGTGGGATCGTTTGGCAATGAAACCAAAGGATAAAGCAGTTATTGAGTGGCTGTTCTAACTTTATATGAGGTAAGTGTTTACATCCATTTCTCTGGAGGCCCTTGGCCTTGTGGATATTCTACCATGTATTCCTTGTGTGTGTATCTGCCGATAGGCATACTCATTACGCCTTATCTTTGAATTTACATTGTATATTATATGTTATGCCCTGTTGTTGGTATTGCATTGAGCATATAAACATTGCATTGTGGTTTTGAGCATTGCATATGCTTCCCGGTTGGCGATGAGAGTCCCGCACCGGCAAAGGATCATCATTGCATATACTTCCCGGTTGGCGATGAGAAACCCGCACCGGCGAAGGATCATCATTGCATATACTTTCCCGGTTGGCGATGAGAGTCCCGCACCGGTGAAGTCACTTACATATACTTCCCGGTAATCGATGAGAGTCCTGAGCCGAAGAAGGGTCATCATTGCATATACTTCCCGGTAATCGATGAGAGTCCCGAGCCGGTGAAGGGTCATCATTGCATATACTTTCCGGTAATCGATGAGAGTCCCGAGACGGTGAAGGGTCATCTTTTCATATATCTCCTGGTAGACGATGAGAGTCCCGCGCCGGAGATAGGTATCAGGCATATGTGACTGCATTGCATCGTACCGTATTCATCCAATCTCATTGCACCGCATACCGACTATTGTGTGTATTCAGTTGTGTTTTATGTATGCGGTATGTATATGTCGTAGACATATCCCAGTTTGCCTATATATTTCTGGCTCGTATTCTGTGTTGCGGGGATCGAGTTGTACGCCGCAACGGTATAAATGTGTGGATCGGGTTGCACGCCGCAACGGTATGAATAAATGGATCGGGTTGCACACCGCAACGGTATAAATATATGAATAAGGTTGCACACCGCGATAGTATGAATATATGGATCGGGTTGCACGCCGCAACAGGATGAATATATGGATCGGGTTACACGCCGCAACAGGATGTATTTCTGATTGTTGATATGTTCGGGATACCTATATATTTTGGCTATCTTACGTTCCTGGTTGTTGATGAGTTTGTCGTTCCATACGTGTCTCTAGTTATTATCTGGCTCTGCCTTTTTATAATTTAAATAAGAGGAATTTGGTTCATCTGTTTCTTTTCTCCCTGGCTAGCTATCCTATCCTTTGAGGTGGCTAGTCTACTCCACTTATTGAGTCCTTTTGACTCACCCTTGTTTGTTGTTTGTTTTTTTCTATCTATTTTGTTTCGGCAGGTTCGCTTCAGGATTGAGTTTTCCACGTTGTAAAGGAGCGAAGACGGCTTCAGCTGTCAGGGTGAGCCAGCTTTTATTCCGGATGGCCACCAGTTTTATGTTTATTATTTCAGTTGCACTTTGCTCCCTTCATGAGGTATTTGTCTTCTTCTATACTCTTTGATGTCTAGTCTGGATAGCTCTAAACCTAGTATGTTGGGTAGTCAGCTGTAATTTCTTTTGTACAGCATAGAGATATCAGTATGTCTGTATTTTTGTTATAAGTCTTGTCCTTATTTATGAATTGTTATATTTATTTTCCTAATTTAATTTGTTAGGGTTCGCCCGACGGGTCTAGAGGAGGATGTCGGGCGCCCGCACGGCCTAGTCAAAATTCGGGTCGTGTCAGTTGGTATCAGAGCCCAATTTAGTGTCTATCCAGACTAAGACAGTGTCTAGTAGAGTCTCGCTGATGGGTACGTAGACGTCCGTACTTATCTACGAGAGGCTACGATGGCATTTAGGATATTTCACTTCCTTCTTTTCTGATCGTGCGTCGGTCTAGGTTGGAAAAGTATTTTTATTAATTCCTTCGTGGTAATTGTGAACCCTCGCACAATAAATCAGCAAATGGTATGAGCTAAAAACGAAGCAGTCTAGCGTAGGGCTAGTACTGACGAAGCCCCGAGATTTTTTTATTGTGCTGACGATCTAGTTACGGAGGTGCCAGCTGTACGAGCTCGCGATGGGCAAGGGAGCAGGGCCTTGTGGTTCCCTTGGCTCTCTACGATGCTTTTACGAGAATCTTGGTGATGCAGATACCGCAAAAAACCTATTATTCGCTAGGCAGCTTATGAGGTTGTCGCATGTGCAGACATTCGATCTCAGGGAGCTCCTTTTCCGGTTCTTAATATTGCTGCAGTAAATTATATTCCGGAGGTAGTATGTGTTGTACCTCTAATTGTTCTGGCTGGTTAGCCAGCCGAGGTATCAGTTCGGTCCGAGTGCCTAAAGAGGTTGCATTATTTTATGCGGTTGAACCTTCCGATATTCTTAAGCAATGCATCAGATAAACCTCGTGATTTTTTTAAAATAAAATAATGTCAGCGTATCCTTTAGGCTCTTGATTATATCGAGCGGTATGGTGTTGATTATTTTTCCAGTTTCAGGATCCAGCCTTTGATTGGTGGGCCGCTCTCTTATTAGCTAACTTGGTTCGATTTTTCTTCTAGATTCGTGGAAAAGTTCCTTTCGAGCAGCGAACGAGATGAAAACTGTTGCCAATTCGAGTGGATTGGACAGGGTAGCTTGTCGGTTAGCCTGTTGATGTTTCAGAATATGAGATTGAATTCTATAGAATGGCAGGATATGCATTAGAACTAGTTCATGAGCCTTTCGAGAGATTCAAATATTTATTGATGACCTTTCTCCTTTCTTGAGATCCCAGATGGCTCGAGAGATTGAGGTCGGGATTTCAGTTGATGTTGTTGTTAATATTGCTCAGAGGTACGAGGCATACCATAAGTTAGAGCGGGAAGAATTAGAGCGGGAGAGCAAGAAATCTCGTGGCCCTAGTAGGAAACCATGGTACCTCATTTGGAGGTAAGAGTTTTGATTATTTTGGGAGGTCACCTTCCAGGTTATCTCAGCTTGGGTCACATGATTCTTAGAGTGCGCGAGTAGTTCATCAAGATTAGGCTCAGCTTTCTCTTTGCAGCTATCAACAATCTGTCCAGCTTCATTTTTCAGTGAAAAGGTGTTATCACTGTCGTGAGTCTGATTATCCTTTGAGGAATTTTCCCTTAATCTGGCAAGTAGGCAGTCGTCCTCTCACTTGTCATCAGGCACCTGCACAGTCGCAGGGGATTTCATTTAGATCTTAATCAGCCAGAGAAATGCCACCATCCAGTAGCGGTTGAGAGCGTGGTGGTAGTAGTTCTTTAGAAGGTAATTATCAGTGTAGCGGCTTAGTTCAGCCGCAGAGGCAGTTTTATGAACTTCCAGCCTGGCAGGATGCCGAGGCATCCGATGTAGTAGACCCATGTGTTTCTCCTTCCCTTATATGTGAGTAAGATTTGATTCTTTTGATCGATCTGGAAATGGTGTATCTTATCATGTTTCGATGGTTTCCTTGGATGTCGTTTCTATTAAGAATCGGTTGCGGAAGACGGGTGAACTTCTTATATGATTTATTCCTGGCATTTATGATGACCGTACTAGTTTATCTTGTTTAAATGTGAGGGATTTGTGAGTGAGTATCGGTATTTTTCTGCTTGGCATCTTGTTACGCCACCTTTTGTTGTTATGTCAATTCAGTTTACCGCTCCTCGGAAATCAGTGTAGGTAGGATGATGGGATTTTTATTCGTCACCATCAGGAAGTGTCGTTGTTTCTTCCAGTATAAAGTGGCTGGTAAGTAATGCTCGATCTACGTATCGCCTCTTGGTTCGAGATACTAGTAAAGTCATGTTATCCTATGAGCTTGTTTGGGTTATAAAATAGGTTCTGATAAATTGTCAGAGTTTCCTTCTTATTCGGAGGTCAAATTGGCATGGATGTCGTTTCATAAAGCTTATTTAATGTCTATCTCTTCAATTGCGATTAGTTGGCTCGCCTGGCTCGCCTGACTCGGAAGTAGTCTAGCTTTGGTAGCCAAGCAAAAAAGAAGATGAACTTCTTGAAGCTCTAATGATTTCTATCCTCGATCCATTTCCATTTCTTCTTCGTCTGACACTAGTGAGCTTGGGCGATTGGTAGCCGCTTGTGACGTTCCCTGTGTTGAGCCAGAATATGTGTTATTGTAGCCGGGTAGGTATATTATTGTTTTGGATATCAGTTTATCCGGGTATCCATTCTCATGTATAGTATAGTGCTGGTTCTGTTTTTGCGGATCATCCAGTTTCAGGGGAAACTCTGCCGAAATTTTTATATAGAAGTACCATCTATCAGGCGGTGGTATTTACGGCAAAGGTATGGAGTTGTGAACTTGAGAGTTGCAGCTGTTTGGCAACTCGAAAGAGTAGTTGGTAGCTTAGGTCTGCCTACGTTCAGCTTTTAGCTAAATCTTCTTTGGTCCAGCAGACTGTGCGAGGATGATTATTCCTATTCAAATGGCTGCATGAGTTTGTGCTTTAAGTGGAGGAGTCTTCCTCCAAATACTGAATGGTAATATTAAATCTCTGAGGTGTTGATACCACTTTTCTCACGACCCAAAGCAAGGCCACGACAGAAATCTACAATGAGTGTCGATCATTGCTAAACGCACTAATAATCTATTAATGACAGATATAAGCTGGCAACCTGATCATATATACGTACCTATCTGCAGAAAGTATAAAGTCTGGAAAGATGACACGACTTTAACTTGCTGGCAATTAGAACATTGAGCCACAAATTCTGCTATGTCACACTTCATTCCATCCCACTAATAAATCTGCTTAAGATCATGGTACATCTTAGTCGAACCTGGATGAACAGTGTATTTGAAATAATTCGCCTCTATCATAATCTGTCCACGTAAATCTGCAACATCAGGAACACGAAGTCTATCTTTATACATGGAAACACCGTCAGTAGTAACCCTGTATGGTGACTCCAATTTTCTTCTGGCTATCTGTCTGTATTCAACTAGAACTGGATCCTCATACTGACGATGTTTTACTTCATGGAAATTTAGAGTTAAAGGTCTAGTGCAGCTTGTCGACAATCCATCATTGGTGTGTATATCTCTTTCACACCTCAACTCTTTAAGAAGTTACTTTAACATTATAAGTGAACATGTAATCAACTTTATTGCTGGTATTCTGCCTCGACTCATGGTCCAACTACATGTCTCTTTTATTTTCACTTTTTTAAGTCATAATATTTCCAATTCAAAGACAATACGCTAAAGTAGATGTTCAGTCTGAAGATCATTCCTGGTCTGCATCATACTATCTAGTATTATTTGCATGATCCTTATCCTTATATGATAGACCTTGTTCAGATGAACCTTTGACATACATTAGGATGTGAGTAACTACATTTCCGGAAGGAGCTTGCGGAACAACCCTCAAATCAACTAAGATATTGCATAGTGCATTCGTAAAAATAATATAGCTTGCATCAAATCTTCTATAGTGTGTAGTGACAGGGTACTTCAAAAGCTTCCCGCTATTGCATCAAGCGTGAGCTAATTTTTAGTTCCATCGACCTGTTCTATATCGAAAGGTATATCGAAGAGGTGATTTGTCGGCGGAATCATGATTATCCATCCGGAGTTTCGTGTATATTTGTATCGTAAATGTAGAACTTTCCTCTCGTGATCGAGGAAGGATTAACTTAGTCCGAATAATCCGGGCAATGGTATTATCATATTATCCAAATATGTTTTATTCAAAGAGTTCGGTGCACGTGTTATAATTACTATCATGTAATCAGGAGATAATGCATGTGGAGTAGCTTATGAAGGTCGTGCAAGTTCTTTTGTTATATGTGCGAATTTTTCTTTAGACTTAGGCTCGTTCGAGGACGAACGAGAGTTTAAGTGGAGGAGAATGAAACGACCTCGGTCAGTCGTTTCGGAAGTTAGGACTCCGATTGGCGTGCCAATAATTTTAAAATATTCATAATGTCTATTAGGACCTGTCTGTAAAATTTGAGCTAAATCAGACCTCGTTTGGTAGGCATCGGAAGAAGGTTTCAGTTTTTATTATTGATAAATATTAAAAAGAGATTTTCGAGCTCGGTTTTGGCGAATGAGCTCCGATTCGAAATCCAAAAGCGCCGTTAGGTTTGTATGATTTTATGTGACTTTTGTAAATTTTTGAAAGTGAATTTCGATGTTGTTCGACTGGTTTCCGCTAAAATGCCGAAAGTTAAATAATTTGACCTTTTTCCATTTAATTCGCATCTTGAGTTTCGGGAATCCAATTTGAGATCCACCTTAGTGAGTATGCTACATATATTTTGTATAGCTTGTATGCAAAAGTTGGGATTATTTCAAATATCGTAGGGTACCGTTTTAATTTTTACCGTAGCAGCGAATTTTAAAGGAAAAAGAGAAAAAAAAAGGAAAAGACAAAAATTAAATGGAGTCGATGGAGGGTCCAAGCTAAGGACGAAAAGAGCAGCAACTACATTTTGAGAAACAGAAACATAGTACATACGTACAGATACAAAAAAAGAAGAAGAGAAAACGCAGTGAAAAAAATGCCAGAAAATGAGAAAGGGGCCGGAAAAAAGTAGAATTTTCACCCTGAAACATCCAGGTAATGATCCTAATATATTATTTGAGTTTATTACGTGTGTTTGAATATGTTTTAACGGTAAAACTTGGAATATTATACATCATTTTAATAAGTTCAATTAATAGTTTAAAGGATCAAATGGATCCTGATAACGAAATTGATTATATATTCGTACTCAGTGAGTTATGGGCAACATATAAATGTAAATTATTTGGGGTTTGGTTATGTGACCTTAAACCCTGTACATAGGCCTGACCTGCGTATTGCGTATGCGAATAGGGTGTCAGGTTCCTAACCGGATTGCCCTAAGATGTGAGGAATGAAGCCTTTAGCTTAATTTGATATATTTTTCTGCTGATTGAATAGAGTGGGATCGTTTGGAAATGAAACCAAAGGATAAAGCGGTTATTGAGTGGCTGTTCTAATTTTGTAATGAGGTAAGTGTTTATATCCATTTCTTTGGAGGCCCTTGGCCTTGTGGATATTCTACCACGTATTCCTTGCGTGTGTAGCTGCCGATAGGCGTACTCATTACGCCTTATCTTTGAATTTACATTGTATATTATATGTTATGCCCTGTTGTTGGTATTGCATTGAGCATATGACCATTGCATTCTGGTTTTGAGCATTGCATATGCTTCCCGGTTGGCGATGAGAGTCCCGCACCGGCGAAGGATCATCATTGTATATACTTCCCGATTGGCGATGAGAGTCCCGCACCGGCGAAGGATCATCATTGCATATACTTCCCGGTTGGCGATGAGAGTCCCGCACCGGTGAAGGATCATCATTGCATACACTTCCCGGTTGGCGATGAGAGTCCCGCACTGGTAAAGTCATTTTCATATACTTCTCGGTAATCGATGAGAGTCCCGAGCCGGAGAAGGGTCATCATTGCATATACTTCCCAGTAATCGAGGAGAGTCCCGAGCCGGTGAAAGGTCATCATTGCATATACTTTCCGGTAATCGATGAGAGTCCCGAGCCGGTGAAGGGTCATCTTTCCATATATCTCCTGGTAGACGATGAGAGTCCCGCGCCGGAGATAGGTATCAGGCATATGTGTTCATTCCATCTCATTGCACCTCATACCGACTATTGTGTGTATTGTGTTGTGCTTTATGTATGCGGTATGTATATGTCGTAGACATATCCCAGTTTGCCTATATATTTCTGGCTCGTATTCTGGGTTGCGGGGATCGGGTAGTACGCCGCAACGGTATAAATGTGTGGATCGGGCTGCACGCCGCAACGGTATGAATATGTGGATCGGGTTGCACGCCGCAACAGTATAAATATATGGATAAGTTTGCACGCCGCGACAGTATGAATATATGGATCGGGTTGCACGCCACAACAGGATGAATATATGGATCGGGTTGCACGCCGCAACAGGATGTATTTCTGATTGTTGATGTGTTCGGGATACCTATATGTTTTGGCTATCTTACCTTCCTGGTTGTTGATGAGTTTGTCGTTCCATACGTGTTTCTAGTTATTATCTGGCTCTGCCTTTTTATAATTTAAATAAGAGGAATTTGGTTAATCTGTTTTTTTTTTCTCCCTGGCTAGCTATCCTATCCTTTGAGGTGGCTAGTCTGTCTCACTTATTGAGTCCTTTTGATTCACCCTTGTTTGTTGTTTGTTTTTGTCTATCTATTTTGTTTCGGCAGGTTCGCTCCAGGATTGAGTTTGCCACGTTGTGAAGGAGCGACGATGACTTCAGCTGTCAGGGTGAGCCACCTTTTATTCCGGATGGCCACCAGTTTTATGTTTATTATTTCAGTTGCACTTTGCTCCCTTCATGAGGTATTTGTCTTATTCTATACTCTTAGATGTCTAGTTCGGATAGCTCTAAACCTAGTATGTTGGGTAGTCAGCTGTAATTTCTTTTGTACAGCTTAGAGATATCAGTATGTCTGTATTTTTGTTTTAAGTCTTGTCCTTATTTATGAATTGTTATATTTATTTTCCTAATTTAATTTATTAGGGTTCGCCCGACGGGTCTAGTGGAGGATGTCGGGCGCCCGTACGGCCTAGTCAAAATCCGGGTCGTGTCAGATAGGAAAGCACTAAAGGCACACAGATTGTGACTTTTGATTGCTGATCTAGTTTGTATCTCAGCAGTCTTATCTGAGATTATTTGATCCACAGGATGTGACCCTTGATACTTGTAAGGCTTCAGTGTCAATCCATTGTCGGAAGTCCCTTGCTGAGGAACAGTTCCTGAGGGAGTAGCACTTCCAATTTGTGAGGTGGAACCAACATTTGTTCCCCCTGTTTCTGTGCCACTCTTCTCAGTTCTGTCCTGAGGAACAGTTCCTTGCAGTTCACTTATCACATCCAGAGTCTGCCTTTGTGGATCAAGTTCATTATGTTTCAGCATTCATATCTCTTCATCCTCCTATACCTGTTCTTGAGTGAGACTGTCAGTTTCATCAAATTTAACATGCATGCTTTCTTCAATTTTCAATGTTTTCTTGTTAAAAACTCTATAAGATTTACTATTTGAAGAATAACCAACAAAGATCCCCTCATCACTTGTAGGGTCAAATTTTCCTAAGGCATCTTTCCCATTGTTGTGTATAAAGCATTTGCAACCAAAAGCCTTAAGATGAGAGATATTTGGTTTTCTTCCCTTAAGCAGCTCATATGGAGTCTTTTCTGTTAGTGGCCTTGTCATACATCTATTTGTTATGTAGCATGCAGTATTAATAGCCTCAGCCCAAAAGTTTTGTGGAAGATTTCCAGATATTAGCATAGTCCTTGCCATTTCCTCTAGAGTCCTATTCTTCTTTTCCACTACACCATTTTGTTGTGGAGTTTTAGGTGAAGAAAAATTGTGATTAATGCCATTTTCATTAAAAAAAATTGAAAAATATATGATTTTCAAATTCAGTTCCATGATCTGACCTAATGGCAACAATATGACTATCTAGAGTTCTTTAAGCTTTCTTAGCAAAAATTGAAAATGCATTAAATGCTTCTTCTTTAGATGCAAGAAATATAGTCCATGTAAATCTGGAGTAATCATCTACCAATACCATAACATACTTCTTACCTCCACGACTCATTGTTCTCATTGGTCCACATAAATCCATATGGACCAGTTCCAAAGGTTTAGTGGTACTTACCTGTTTCTTTGGTTTAAAGGAGGATTTTACCTGCTTCCCCCTGGCACATGCTTCACATACTTTTTCATCCTTAAACTTGATGTTGGGAAGACCTATCACCAAGTCCTTGGACACAAGTTTGTTCAATTGTGAAAGACTAGTATGTCCTAGTCTTTTGTGCCATAGGAGGGAATCATTTTGCACCACACTTAAGCAGCTCAAGCTTCCATCAGATATTGTCAGCAAGTCTACCTTGTAGATGTTTTCATGCCTATTTCCCTGAAAAATAATCTCTCCAGAAGTTTGGTTAGTCCCAGTGCATCCAGTAGATGAGAAATTAACATTATTACCTTTGTCATACAATTGAGATATACTCAATAAGCAATGCTTCAGTCCATCTACTAGAAACACATTGTCTATACTATGTGAATCAGACCTACCTACCTTTCCAATGCCATGATTTCCCCTTTCTTACTATCACCGAAGGAAACACTTCCTCCTTGAAAGGCTGAGAGTGAAAGGAACAGTTCCTTATGTCCTGTCATGTGCCTTGAGCAACCACTGACCATGTACCATTTGTGGTTCCTCTCCTTCACTCTAGCCTGCAAAAGAAAACTAGGGGTTAATATTAAGTACCCAACCTTTAGAAAAAAGATGAATCAGATCTCTCCTAGCCCAGAATGGTAATGGTTTCTTTGTATGAACAGTTTTCTTTCTTACAGAATTTTGAACAGGTTTATAGGACCTGTTCCTCTGAGCAGCCATTTTTAAAGATTGGAAATTTTCTTTCCGGTGACCAGTGTTCCCACAATGAGTGCATAGCCAGTGTTCAGGATGTGATAAGTACTTACTCTTTGGATCCTATTTGGATGAGAACTGTGCTTTCATGAATCCAATACCCTTCCTGTTACTGCTATGATTTTTCTGTAACCATTCTAGTGCTTCAGAAGACTTGTTCCATTTTACAGTTTTTCCTAGCTTCATTTTTGTTTTAACCAAGTCTTCTTCCAATGATCTTATCTTCTCATCTTTTTTGCACAATTCATCAACTATGACTTTCAGTTTCTCTTCAGCAATGATCTGATGAGAATCGGCAATACCTTTACCCTTTTCAACTGTTTTAACATTTTCTAATTCCTGAACAGTTGATTCAAGTGTGAGGACCTGTTCCTCAAGCATGCTAATCTTTCTTTTCAGAAAGTCATTTTTAACTACTGCCTCTTTGCATTCTGCTCCTAAACTATCAATTTCATCATGCAGTTGATAGTTGCCATCCCTTAGAGATTTAAACTCATTTAGTACAGTATGAAATACTTAAACCAATTTCTCTCTAGGCATGCTTTTCACATCTTGTTTAAGTTTAGAAACAAATACCTCGGCATCTTCTTCATTATCTGAGTCTTCAAGAGCCATTAGAGCAAGATCCTCATCCAGATCATCATCAGATACTTCATCCTCACTACCTTGCCATCCTGCAACCATTGCTTTGGGATTTTCACTTTTCTTACGGACCTGTTCCCTAGCCTTTTTCCTTTTCTCAATATATCTCTTCCTCCATTCTCCTTCTATGATTGGACATTTGCTGATGTAGTGCTCCATGCTTCCACATTTGTAGCATTCTCCAGTCTGTTTCATGTTAGAAGACCTACCCTGTCCACTAATCCCCTTTTTCTTAATCAAATATTTCTGAACACTTTTAGCGATAAAGGACCAGTTCCTTATCATCAATAAGCTTATCAGCAGCAGTCAAGGCTAGATTAGGTTCAGTTTTAACTGGTACTCCTATGTTTTTAACCTTTTTCCTTAGTTCGTAAGTCTTTAAATTACCTATAAGCTCATCTAAGGATAAAGTGGTTAGATCCTTGCTTTCTATGATAGCACAAGCTTTGATCTCCCAAGAATCTGGAAGAATCCTAGTTAGGAACTTTTCTACTCTATCTTCCACAGTTGAAACCCTTCCCAAAGAAATAAGTTCAGATGCAATGGCATTAAATCTAGTATACATTTCAGAGATTGACTCTTCTTCTTTTATTTTAAAACATTCATATTCAGCCAAAAGAAGTGTACCTCTAGACCTTTTTACCTGACTTGTTCCTTCATGTGCAACTTGTAGATCATCCCAAATCTCCTTTGCAGTGGTATACCTGATTCTAGTGCACTCGTCAGGATTGAGTCCACCAACAAGCCACTTCCTAGCTTTTGCATTCTTTTCCCATTGCCTTATATCTTCAGCATTACATTCTTTCCTGGTTTTGGGAATATCATTTCCCTCAGCATCCTTCTTCATTGGAATCATGGGACCCTCAGTCACTATGTCCCATAATTCATAGTCCTCAGCTTGAAGATGATCGCGCATCCTTTCCTTCCACCATGAATAATACTTTCCATTGAACAAGGGTGCTCTAACCATTGACTGACCCTCACTGTTACTCTCGTGATGTACTCATCTAATCCTAGGTGTTAGCCTTTTCAAGGATAACCCGCTCTGATACCAATTGTTGTTTCCCAATATACACCACTTTACTGATTTGAGGACCAGTTCCCTAAGATGTGTTCCTTTACTATGTTATGTGCGGAATTCAAACTGTAAGTAAATGAACATCAAATATTAGCGTGGAAAACCCCTTGAACTCGAGATCAAAAAACCACGACCTACTCTTCCAAGTAGAATTTTAACTTCACTATGTAAAGACTCACTTGGTTACAAGACTACCTTCTTACTAACCTAGGACTAACTCTAATCCTTTACTGACCTCTTTTCACGATCAGTGAAGCTTTGTCAAGTACACGACTTGAACCAGAAAGATACAACTCGATTATGCTTACTACAGTTGAACTAAGACTGAACTTTTACAAGACTTAATCTAAGGAACAGGTTCTAACTTAGTTCTACTGTAGCTAACTGGTTACACAAATAAGACAATGACTCTTTTTTGCTTTGCTCGATTCTCTCTGTATTTGTGCATACTTCAATGGCTGATATGCTCCACGTTTTATAGCTTCAGCAACCAAGAAGTCTTGAGCAATTAGAACTCCAAAGCTCCCATGAGTTTGAGTCCTAATTGAACTCTTCACTTTAAGCATCTGGATCTTTTATCCTTTATTTATGCAATCTTTTCATATCACGTTTAGACCTGCATAATTATCAAGATAAACATCAGTCTAAGGATAATTAACAATATCTCAGCTTAAATGATTTTGCATGAATTATCTATTTAGCTGCAGTGATTCAAAGGAACAGGTCCTTTGAATCCGTCCTTTGAATCCGTTCCTTAATCATCAGTCAAAACTCCAAGCTTATCCAAGCTAACAAAGGGTAAACACAATGTTGTGGCTGATGCGTTATCGAGGAAGTTTTCCTTAGCAACCACTCTCGCTTTAAGATTAATGGGGTTCGAAAACATCAAGCTGATGTATGAACACGACCCCAAGCTGAAAAGCGTCTCTAACGCTATTCTGAGTTGCCTAAAGGTGGAGAAGTATTAGTGGCACGATGGCTATCTCTTTAAGAATGGGAGAGTTTGTGTGTCCGTATAAACTTGGAGAGAGCTTTTGGTTTGAGAAGCTCACTCCGGAGGTCTAATGGGACACTTCGGTGTCAATAAAACTCTTGGTATCTTAACCGAGCAGTTTCATTGGCCCAAAATGAAAAGAGATGTGGAGAAGCTTTGCAATGGTTGTATATATTGCAAGAAAGCTAAATCGAGGTCCAACCCTCATGGTTTGTATACTCCGTTGCCCGTTTCTAATTGCCCTTCGGTTGATATATCTATGGACTTTGTGATAGGATTACCGAGGTCGAGGGGTGGGCATGATAGCATCTTTGTCGTGGTCGACCATTTTTCTAAAATGACTCACTTTATCCCTTGCAAGAAATTTGACTATGCACAATATGTAGCTACTTTGTTTATTTCTCATATGTAGAAATTGCATGGTGTGCCTCGTACTACTTTGAGCGACCGAGACTCTAAATTCTTGAGTCATTTTTGGAAATGCCTATGGGGTGCCCTAGGCACCAAACTTCTATTCTCGACATCTCACCATCCTCAGACTGATGGACAGACGAGGTAGTCAACTGAACCTTGGGAGCTCTGCTTCGAGCTATAACTAAAGGTAAGGCTGGAAACTGGGCTGACCGTTTGCTCATGATAGAATTTGCATATAACCGTATTGTGCGTCGAATGAATGGAATGAATCTATTTGAGCGTGTGTATGTTTTTAACCCTTTAATTCCACTTGATTTAACCCTGTGTTGCCTCGAAATGTTGTTGATTTTGAAGGTACATGCCGAGCTACTGCTTTGGTCGAGCTCCATGCAAAAGTAAAGAAAAATCGTTAGGAAACTTATGCCAAGGTGGCATCAAAAAAACCAAGGGGCATAAAAGGTTGGAATTGAAGAAGGGAGATTGAGTTTGGATTCACTTCAGGAAGAAAAGATTCTTCAACCAAAGGAAAGGGACGTTGGCTTCGAGAGGGGATGGTCTGTTTCAAGTGCAGAGCAAGATCAACAACAAGGCATATGCGATCAACCTCCAGGGTGATTATAATGTGTCCAATAACATTAATATTGTTGACTTAACTCCTTGTATTGTAGACCAAGTACCGGAGACTGAAGATGGATCAATCTCAAGAAGGGGAGGATGATGCAGCCTGTGTCCGTGCTGATCAAGTGTTCCATCCATCAAGGCCTGTTACACGAAGTCAAGCCAAGCTTCTACATGATGTGCACATTCAGCTGGTATGGCCAGAAGGAAGCAACCGTTCGAAAGCTGAGTGGCCGAGCTCGAGATATGAAAGCTACATCTGCAAGCTCGAGCACAAGGCTAGAAGTGACCAAATGATGATCAATGACGCCGATCGTTGAAGCGACCAAAGGGCTACAAATGTGCTCGAGGCAAGAGAGCATTTGTAATCACTGTGTGAGACTGAGCGATCGAACACAAGTCAAGAGTGCCCGAGCACATTACTTCGGCCCTACGTGGCTTTATTTTATTGGTCGATTGTGACCGTTTACTAGTTTATCCTTGGGGCTATCTGTATAAACCCCTTAGCATTTCATTGTTAGGGACCTAGTTTTTAAATATTGAATGATTAGCAGTTTGCTATTGTGTCTCTGTTGTGAGCCGAACCCCGTCGTGGGATTGTTATAGAACTCGTGTCAATCGGTGGATTCCGTTTGAATAATTTCTTCTTTGATCATTCAATTTACAAGAAGCTTGTTAGGTCTTCTTGAGAATTGTTGTCTAGCTTTAGGTGATTCTTTGTTATTCGAACTGAGTGGCTCTAAGACTTATTCCTTGGGTTCATTTGGGTTGAAGCTTAGAACGGTCTAGTTTCTATCTTTACTTTCTGTCTTTAAGTTCCGATGTTGTTGTGTTCGATTGCTAAGCTTCCAAATTAGCTTGCACCATCTACATCTACTCTTTTTGTTGCCCTGTTTCATTGAATTTACTAGAGTTCATTTAGTGTTGGGATATTTAGCGTTTAGCAATTTGTCTAGTGGCTATAGGTTTAGCTTTAATACTTTTCTTGGCTATGAATCAAATTGTATCACTCTCTGCTATTTTCCTTTTCGTGAGATTTAAGTGGTTCTCTTTGTTAGCTGTTTCTATCCACTACTAGTGTTCTTGATTAATTAATCATCTTTCTTTATCTATATATAATTATTAATTCTTATCTTTCTATAATTTTTTTTTTTCTTTTTTGGCAGGGAAAAACTACCTGGAACTGAGTTTCATCTTGAGAAGTTTGAGTTTCAGACCTTCTTGGACTCGCTGCATACTCGCATAACATCCAGACATCAAGCTCAGTCGTCTTGTGCATTTTCTGTTGCTAGTCCAGTTTTAGGACAGTTTTTATTTTCGACCCTCTCTTGTTCGCATAACGCACCTTCAACTCGTACCACATTTCGGATTCTAATTTTTAAACTCTATCTCTTGTATTTTAAATTCATAGTTTAAAATTTGATTAAGTTGTATCATACTTACATTTGATTGCGATGATTTATGTTTTTTCTTAATTTATGGTCATTACTTTATTTAAATTTTGGAGTTGTTATTTTCATTTATTGTAAATTGGGGATGTTTTAGCAAATACGTGCCTATTAAATTATTTTCATAAAATAAGCAATTTCCACTTATAAATGACTATAATAAAAGACTTCTACGAATTAGTTTCTTTAAAAAGTTAAAATTTATAAAGAAGCTTTAATTAATTTCTAAATGTCCCGAACCGACTTTGTAAAAAGCGATTTGAAATATAAGTTTCATCTTATGATGAGATACCCGTATTTTAAAGTTGAAATTAAGCAAGTGCCGATTATGCTTTTACTACATACGAGCTGGCAAAGAAATTAGGATAATCAAATCGTTCATTTTCAAAAGAAATTCGCTTTATTTTTTTTTATTTTGAAAAAAAAATTAAATAAATTATAAATTTTTTTGAAAACTTGCTAAATTTAATTAGTTAAACTAACTAATAGTCTAATCAATTATTTTTAGATCATTTTAGAAAAGTGCATAAAAAGCACATGCAAATTAATTGGAAACCTATCGAACTAACCGTCGTTACGAAATTGTGAAAATGCCTTAAAAACTTCTTTTAAAATTAGAAAAAATCTTTTAGAATCTCTGAAAGACCTCGTTTTTTTAAAAATTAATTTTTGCACGCATTTGCTTCATTTGGTTCACTGTTTTCCTTAAATTGGGTGGCGACTCAAAAAAAAAAACTCCAACATAGTTAGTCTATTCAGTTGATATCCTAATTTCACCTTAACCAGTAATTTTTTGTGTTCAACAACCATGTTAAAGAAAATGGACATTGGGCTTAACTCAACTCCAAAAGCTAGCTCATGGAGTGAGGATTGTCCAAGACCATATAAAGAGTCCAAGTGCCACATCCACTACCGATGTGGGATATAACCAAACCTCCCCCACTCTCCATGCCGCCCAGGCCTGACAACTGGTGAATGGACAATATAAGATGGGGGCCCAACATCGGTGAACAAAGATTTGGGGTGGGCCTGCCTCTGATACCATGTGAGAAACTGTGAGAATATTATTGATCTGTCTCAAAACTGTATTTACAGTCAACCCTATTTATAACTACTATATATAATGTACATATGTTCTCCCAATATGGAAGTACTATGCTAATTCTAATCATATACAACTTAATGTTGCAAACAGAAGACAATGACAAAGTGGTTACTATATGGTAAAGTCTATAGAAAATTAAATAAAATGAAGATGTTGGGTAAATATCACGAATCTATTTCTCAATTTTCTATATATTTTTATTTTAAAGAGAACCTGAAAAATGTTACTTACAAAGAAATGTGTGTGAATATCGAAAAGAGGGAGGAGCTTAGTATATAGATGGATCTCTTTGTGATTACTGGAATTTCAGGGTTCCAAGTTTTCCTACCATTAATGAGTCTAATTAGTGGTGAGTACAGGCTCCTTTGGTGCGATATCTATATATGCAAGTGTCATGGATGATAAATAATAGAGTAAATGACAACATATTAAAATAAAACAATTACACCCAGGTATTATAGAATTGTACGCATTTATAACGGTGCTATATATTGGAAATGCAAGAAATTATTCCCACTATAGTTGATACATCTTATTTAAGTAATTTGTGGTCATTTTATACTTAGGTTTCGACAAATACATGTTTAAGAATCTTTATTTTCTCTTAATGAAATGGTGTGTTGTGTGTGTGTGTGTTTTTTTTTCTTTGGGTCGTTCTTCAATTTCATAAATTCAATACCTAGGAACCTTACATTTTATAGGTTTAGTTTATCTTTTTATTATTCTATTTTAATATGCTTAGTTATGAATATACCTCAAGTTTTTCTACAGTAAGCTAGCGTTTGGATAAAGATTTGGTTGAAACTTGAAATAATGAATTTGTGAAGTTGAGTTGAAAAAATAATTTTTTAAATTTAAAGTTGTATTTGAATTTGCATTTTGCTTGGAAAAAAAATTGAAGGTCTATGAGAGCGACAATTTTTTTAACTCAAAAAACTGATCCAAATCAGTTTTTGAAATTTGAAAAATTATCTTGATAAATTTTTCAAAAACTAACCAAAACTTATAAACAAACACTGTTTTCAAAATTTGTATTAAATGAATGTCAAAATTCTATGTCCAGAAGGGAGCTAATAAACACTTGACAACCTCATAAAATGATAAAAATACTCAAATTTTCGTTTAGATTTGGTGCTTTCCATTCAGATCTGGTGGTGCCGTAAGGATTTTTGGGTGTTTGTTTCTCTGCTGTATCTCTGCTATATCACTTGTGTATCTCTATTGTATCTTTGAGTTTTTTTTTAATATCTTTGTTACTTCTTCGTTGCATCTTTTGCATAATTATTTTGTACACCCTCCGTTCCAAAATGGTTGTCATAGTTCGGATTTCGAGAGTCAAACGAGTTTAACTTTGACCGTAATATTTTCATATGTCTTGTAATTATTAATTATTGTGACTTATAGTATTTTTTATGTAGTTTCTAAATATATAAACATCGTTACAAAAAACTTAAAGATTATATATTTAAATTCACGGTCAAAATAAACTCGTTTGACTCTCGAAATCCGAACTGTGACAACCATTTTGGTTTTTTCATCTTGTGTATCTTTGGTTTTTTTTTTTTCTTGCATCTTTGTTGTATCTCTATTCTATCTCTGCTGTATCTTTGTAATTTTTTGGGTATCAACATAAATCTCCACTATTTTATTGTATCAAAATATATCTCCATTGTACTTCATGTGTATCTCCACTATATCAATATGTATATTCACTGTATTTTTGTATCTTTGTATATATTTATATCTCTGGGTATATTTTTGAATCTTGAAAAAATGACTAAGTTCTGTGCTATCTTTTGGCAGGCGACGGCAGAACAGTAGGATCGGACAACCAACCGGTGGCATGAGCAGGGAGTGGCAGCGAAGAGCGTCAACTATGGGATGGGATAGTGGCGGCTAGAGCTTGTGTGAAAGAAATGATAAAGAATTGCTATATTTTGTTATTACTATTTTTATAAAGTGATATAGTACTAATATTCTATGTAAATAACGCTTTACATTCGTATATATGTATAAAGATACCTAAACTACAGATTCTGAGGTTTTTGTGTTAGAATTTGAATTCCAAGATTTAAAATATGTATTTTAGTTCAAACTCATATTTTTTTCTTAAAATCGATACTTTTTACAACAGCCCCAGGTATTTGTGTTGGATTTTGAATTCATGAGTTAAAAAGCTTATAGATAGGTCAAAATTCAGCATTTTTTCTTGAAATTAATATCGTTAACTACAAACTCCTGTTTGCTATTTATCAAAATATCTTAAGCACTTTTAATGGTTGCTATTCATCAAGTAATTTACAAACCTCGCCTATCCATGGTTTAGCTCTATAAAAAGTGGCTATAAAACACAAATTTAGAGTTGATATTATTACTTATTTAAGAAGGTTACTACTTTATGCTTCAAACTTAGCCAATCTATTGATACAATGCATGTAAATATGTGGAGATAATTACTTTGTAGCATATGTCGTACTGATGCTGTGATTATTTTTGTACTTTACTAATGTAATGTTATGCTGTGTGAAAAGGATATTGGCTTAATGCAATCACATATAGGTAGAGTAAGATATTACAAAATCAAGTAGTTCAAATATGGAAATCAGATATACTATTATTTTCAATAATGATCATATTAAAAAGGAAATTTGTGGTTAATGAACGTGTTGGGTGTATATACACATACCTCGTATATTATTTACGACAGTTTCACCGTAGTTTTAAATATAAGGGATCAGCTTTTTAACATAGCAGAAATTTAATGTTACTATAATGTATAGCTAGAACTATTTGAAATGCAAGATAGAGTATCCCATCTGAATAGAGATTCCTTTTAGAGAAAGACAGCAATGCAGTACATGTATCTTGAGATTATGCACTAGCTTATTTTTGTTAACAAATTTATTTTCAAACTCAAAAAGAAGTGAATAAACGTGTGAGAATAAGATAGTTAATCTCCTTATATTACCATTTTGTACATAATATCAATATCATTTAAAGCAAGATATGAGTTGAAATATCTTCAAGAGTTAGTATTTCTAGCAAAAGTTGATATAATCCTCTTTAGAACCCCATTAACTATGAGTTCATTGTTTGAATTTGAAATTGTGTAACGCCATGCAATCATTGATTTCCCATATTTGAAGGATTTTGTTTTAACTCCTTGTCTATTTAAAGGATTTCTCCTCTTCATGCTTTCTTGAAGTTCCCGATAAGAACATAGAAATTACTGCTTTGTTAAGGTGGCAATGGATATGTATGTGGTGAAACCATGCTCTTCTGAAGCATCTAGTATCTCAGCTACATCTGAAGACTACGAACCCACCACAAAGAAGATGAAAAAAAAAGTTAGTGAAGGATCTCAGGAGTTGAAGCCACAAGAATTATCATCTGCTTGTGTGCTTCTTGACCTTAAAGTCCATAATAATGGCTACAACAAGAATAATTCCTCGGATCTAGAACTCAATCTTTTCAATCCAACTTCCACTCCTGCTAGTGAGTCTTCCAACGAAGCAACACCGAAGAAAAGGCGCTCCACGGAAACTAGGGTGTTTTCTTGCAGCTTTTGCAAGAGAGAGTTCTCCACTTCCCAAGCCCTAGGGGGACATCAAAATGCGCATAAACAAGAGCGAGCTTTGTCCAAAAGGGGAAATGGAATGGTTGATGTTGTATCCCCTTTTGGCCCTCCCAACTATTATCCCTATTATAACCCCTACTCCAGTTTCAACTCATATATGCCATATAATACTTCTTTTACCAGTAGATCGTCGTCCCTTGGTGTTCATGAAGCGGCAGGTTCTTCAGCTATTCGTAAGACTTCTTCCTACCAGCCATGGTCTTCATTTTTCTCAGGTAGCAATTATAGATTTAGCCCCGAAAAGTTGTCATCATTTTTTAGGGTGGAAAATCTCCCAGGATATAACATGGATGATAAGATTAATGGAATTGGTGCTGCTTCTATTGAGAGTTCCCTCAAGTTTGACAACAAAAGTAGTGCAGAGGCTTTCAGTTTAAGGGATTCACCTGTCAATGATGATTATGATCATGATGGAAATAATTATAGGAAGATGGGATTTGGAGAGGAGGATGCACAAAGGAATCAAGAAGAGTCAGAGCTTGATTTGAATCTTAAGCTTTAATTGTTGCTTTAAAGTATTTTGCTATTCGTGTAGTTTTTATATTTGCGATGTTTTTATTAGACGTGTGATGTCATTTAACTCCACTTCATTGTACTTTGAGAATTTGAATCCATTAAAGCATTCTCTCGACCTTTTGCTCCTTTAATTTTGGAAACTCGAAGTAGTTTATTCATGTTAGAACAAAGATATGCATGTACTTCAGAATATTACTCAATTCAAGAGTGGTGGCTTTAAGCTAAGCAAGTTGAAATAACTCCTCTTATGGAGAGATGTATTCAACCCTACCGATAGGCAATAATCAGTGTGCAAGAAGAACAAAGACGGATTCATCAGTATTCCACCACCTAGAAGAACAAAATTTCTAACCTGAAAATAAATTTTGCTATATTATATGAATGCATGCGGTGATCCGAAATGATTTTAGAATAAATAGACAAATCTTTGAATTAAGGTGATCCGAACTGCTTTTAGAATAAATAAACAAATCTTTTGAATTAAGGTGAGGCATGATTTCCGACTGGAATTTGGCTTTAATTCTTCCTTAAGATCTTCCCCTTAGAAATTCTTCACGGTTTATATTTTGAGAATCTCTAACAATACTCTTATTTTTCCAAGAGATCACATCACTGAAGGACCAGTTTCTTGTATATGTTCTTTTACTTATAAATTGCGGAATTAAGTTAAACAAGAGTAAATGAACAATGATATTACCGTGGAAAACCCCCCCTTGAACTCGGGATAAAAAAACCACGACCTACTCTCTTAAGTAGGATTTCAACTCACTACAAAAAATACAGCATTTTCAGTCCGAAATTTCAGACCGAAATTCGGTTGGAGCACATTGTCCGACCGACGCGGTGGGATTATTCAATGAATTTTAATTAAATATTTTTTTTAATTTAGCCGACCGCCGCGGTCGGACAGGAATTAAAAAATTCTGACCGACCGCAGCGGTCCGAACGCGGTCGGTAGGCAGCAGCTATAGGAACACGGGCATAGCAGCCCATTTTTTATTTAACAACACCCACTCTTCTCTCTCTCTCCCCTTTCTTTCTTTCTCCCATTCAACCCGAATCCAAAGCCAAATCCAACCCAAATATTTAAAAAAATACTCTTAATCTCTAATCAACAAGGTTTAACATCAATTTCATTCCTCTACAACTTGGTAAGTTTAATTTTCATAGTTTTCTTCCTATTTTTCCCAAATTCGAAAACCCTAACTTTTTTATCTATTTTTTTATAGTTCTTCCATCTATCAAAGTTGGGGATTAGTAAATTAGTGGTGGTGGAGTACAAAACCATCCCTTGAGGTGAGTTTTATGGTGAAACACCAATTTTTTTTAAAAAAAATTTAATTTTAGCTCGTTTTTGTCATTTTTTCCTATTTTTGAATTCTAGCTCATGAAATTAATCCATGACATAGTAGTTGCTATTTGGTTGTGAACTAGGTTACATAGTGTTGTTGTTTGGTTTGGGAAATGTTGAAGCTAGTTTGACATTTTTGTTGGTATTGTAAAAATTAGGTTGATTGGAAAAGTGGGTGTTGTTAAAAAAATGATTGGGTTATTGAATGCACATTTAGAAGATGATAAATTGGAAAGTAACACTTTGAATGGGTTGTTGTAGTGAAAAAGTTGGTGTTCCATTGAGAAGAGTACACTTTGAATGGTTTGTTGTTGATCAATGTTGTTGATGGGTTCCTTTAGTAGTGTTGTTGTTGTTGTTGAATGTTATTAATGGTGTGTACTAGTGTTGTTGTTGTTGTTGTTGTTGTATTGCTTTGAGAAAGAATTGTTGGTGTATAGTGTAGTTTGGTAGTTAGATTCTTTGAGGCATTTCATCAAATAAGTGGTGAGAAACAAATACATAATAGGAACAAGGCATAATAGTTATACATGCTCTAGTCTAGTAGTTTGGTAGTATTAGGCCTATAACTTGAATTCAAAAACTTAAGTTGAATAGTTTGCAAATAGTTTTAAATGACTCCAACTCAGTATAGATAAGTAAATAGTTTTATCATTTTGAATAAATAGATATAAGTTGCAAATGAGAAGTGTTATTAATTACTAAATGATAATCTTAGAGAACAAATTAGTTAGTAATATAAAAGTAATTGACTTAGAAAATTATACAATTACTTAATCTTATAAAAATTGGTAGTGTATCAAAGAAATGTTTGTTTAAATATTTGCAATTTAATATGCATCTCAAACGTGTAATTTTTGTGTAGATATGGTTAATGAAAGTCGTAGTTGGATGTATAATAGAAATAATCCCGGCCGGCGGGGGATGAGGGTAGAATTTGCAGTAGGTGTTGAAGATTTTATTGAAAAGGCGAAAATACTTGATGATTTTATACGGTGGGGCCAGATTAAGTGTCCTTGTCTGGACTGCAAGTGCATAAAAGCGAAAAATTTGGAAGATGTTGAAATGCATCTTTATAGGAAGGGTTTTATGCCAGATTATTTTGTTTGGGTTTATCATGGAGAGTCTAGGGATGTGGGGGGTGATGTTCATTTTCAAAATGCTTATGTCGGTGGGAGTGGTCCGATCTCAAACGAGAATGATCTTGATAATTATCGAATGAACGATATGGTTAATGATGCTTTTGGAATGTACCCAGAGGAGCCATCCCAACCGGGTACATCGCAACCAAATGTTGAGCACATTCCTAATGATGAGGCAAAACTCTTCTATAAACGGTTGGAGGAAGCTAGTCGTCCATTGTACGAAGGCTCAGTGCATTCCAAGTTGTCAGTTGCTGTTAGATTGTTAAGTATTAAATCTGATTTTAGTATATGTCAAGCAGCCATGGATTCCATCATTGACCTTATGAATGATCTCAATCCGACTAACATGGCATTACCAACTAATTATTACCACACTAAGAAGTTTGTTTCCACGTTAGGTCTTTCTGCCCAGAGAATTCATTGTTGTGTCAACGGTTGCATGTTGTTTTATAAGAATGATGCAGAATTAGATAAATGTAAATTTTGTGAGGAGCCTCGTTACAAGCCGGTTTTAAACCCTAAAAAGAAGCCGATACCTGTTAAGTCGATGTATTACTTACCCCTTATACCTAGGTTAAAGAGGTTGTATGCGTCGATGAGCTCTGCTCCTCATATGAGATGACACCATGATCGTACGAAACAGCCAGGCATTCTAAGCCATCCGTCAGATGGTCAGGCATGGAAACATTTTGATCAGGTGTATCCAGCATTTGCTAGTGAACCAAGAAACATAAGGTTGGGTCTATATTCAGATGGGTTCACTCCTTTTGATGTCTCGTCTACACCTTATTCTTGTTGGCCCGTATTTGTCACACCGTACAATCTTCCGCCCGAAATGTGCATGACTAGTCCTTATCTGTTTTTGAATTGCATTATCCCAGGGCCACATAACCCGAAAGCCTCGATTGATGTATTTTTGAAGCCTTTGATTGATGAGTTAAAGTTATTGTGGTATGAAGGTGTGGAAACATATGATATATCAATGAAACAGAACTTTCAACTGCATGCTTCTTTGATGTGGACAATAAATGACTTTCCAGCTTATGGAAAGTTGTCTGGGTGGTCCACTGCTGGTAAGCTCGCTTGCCCTTATTGTATGGAAGATACAAAAGTATTCACTTTGAAAAATGGTGGTAAGTGTACATGGTTCGACTGTTGCCGTCGATTCTTGCCAATGGATCATCCGTTTAGGAATAACAGTAATGCTTTTATGAAGAATCAGGTTGATTTTGAGGAGCCTCCGCGAAGGTTGTCAGGAGGAGAAATATGGGATAGGGTTAAGGTGTATCCTAAGGTAACTGACCAACGGACATCTAAAGCACCTGGCTATGATATTGATCATAATTGGACTAAACAAAGTATCTTTTGGGAGTTGCCTTATTGGAAGGATAATCTTCTTCGACATAACCTGGATCCCATGCATATTGAGAAGAATTTTTTCGAGGCTGTCTTTAATACTGTGATGGATGTCAGAAACAAGACAAAGGATAATGTGAAGGCCAGGTTGGACCTTGAGGAACTTTGTAGGCGACCTGAGTTACACTTACCTCAAGTTGGCAACACGATTTGGCTTCCCAAGGCCAGTTACACATTCGGATTGGATGAGAGAAGAATGATTTGTGATTGGGTCAAGAATTTGAGGATGCCTGATGGATATGCTTCAAACTTAGAAATGTGTGTTGATATGACAGAAGGAAAATTGACTCGCATGAAAAGCCACGATTGTCACATCTTCATGGAAAACTTGCTCCCAATTGCATTTAATGGCTTGCCTGATAAAGTTTGGAAACTACTTACAGAGACGAGCCTATTTTTTAAGGAGCTGTGCTCTAAGACATTAAGGGAAGAGAATCTTAAGTTCGTTGGAAAGTAACTTTCCTGTTTTCGCGACTAAGTTGACAAAAATCTTTCCCCCTGGTTTCTTTAATGTAATGGAGCATCTTCCAATTCACCTCGCGGAAGAGGCACTATTGGGAGGCCCGGTGCATTGTAGATGGATGTATCCTTTTGAGAGGTAAGGTCTCTTAAATTAGTCCTTAACTCATTTTTTTAATTCATCTCAAGTAGATTAATTAATATAATGTATTATGGTGACCCGGAAGAGGCACTATTGGGAGGCCCGGTACTGGTGACCAGGATGTAGACTTTGATTACTATGGTGTGATTGAGGAGATTTTAGAAATAGAGTTTACAGTAGGTTGGCCTCGTAAAAGATTGGTGCTTTTTCGTTGAAAGTGGTTTGATCCGAGTCTAAAGGGTACGAGGGTAGACCCATGTTCTAAAATAGTTGAAGTTAATCACAAAAGATCATATGGACATTATGATCCTTTCATCATTGCCCAGAATGTGAAGCAAGTGTGGTACGTTCCTTACCCACCGACAACGAACAAAGCCAAATCCAAATCCAAAACCAAGGCCAATTGGTGGGCTGTTCTAAAAGGCAAGCCGGTGGGAAGAGTGGAAGTAGATGATGTATTAGATGTTGCATATCAAAATGAGGTATCTACCGTTCCCTTGATTGCAGATATTGAATTAGCCGACCAGTTGCAACATAGTGAAGGCATCTATGAACAGTTTGATGAATTGGTGGTTAGACGTAGAAAAACACGACTAATTTTGGAGAAGGAACATCTAGGGCAAACGAGGAGGATAAATATATGGATGACGTTGAAACAAGTGAGGAAGAATTTGTTGACAGCGATGAGACGAGCGAGGAAGAGGAAATAGCCGATGACCTTAACGCGAATGATGATGATCGACATGTTCGTAGTTTGTTGTTTTTACTTTACTACAATTATTTGCACTACTTTAGAAATGTATTCCATAAAAACTTATAATTTGATTATATCGTGCTAATTTATTGTGCTTATTTTACAGATATGTCATCTTCGGAGAAGGCTAGGGGGAAAAGAAAGGTTCAAAGTACCTCGCCTTCTTCAGGTCATACTACTCCTCCTGGACATGTACCTCATATGCTTCCTACACATCCTCCGTCTGCATATGCTCCAGGTTTTTTCACTCCTCCTCCTGCCTTTCCCCCTGGCATGCCCATTCCTGCATCGCCTGGTTATGTCGTTCGTCCTTATGGCATCGGTTCATCATCATCCATGCCTCATCCATCTTCCAGTCCGTCACCATCCCCTTCATCATCTACTCCTTCTGGTTCTACTTTGCCACCTTCTGATCCGAGCTCGGTGGACGCTTTGGTACCACCTACTATACGATATTATGATCCGAGCTCGCCTTATTACATTGGTCCTGCAGGATCATATGATGATGACGGGAGGGTGAGGCTTTATCCTGAGGGTAGTCATGGGTAAGTATTATTTTTTGTTATTTTTTAAGTATTTAATTCTACTATGAAGTTTAATTTTTTAGTATATTTATTTTAACTATAAATTTTTATCTAGTTTTAGTCCCTCGATGGTGGCTACTCCCATAATCACAAGATGCATTAAATCTAGATGGACTGAGCCATGGCCATCCTGGGGTCAGGTACCCTTCCCTGTAAAGCTGAGCATGTTTGATGATTTTCAGGTAATAACTATATTTTATTTTTTAATAATTTAGTTAAGTGTCACTTTTTTAGAAATCTAATATTCAATAATTATTTCAGACAAAGTGTAAATGACATCCTGCATTTGATAGCATTGCCAAAAGCAATTTCCTTGGAAAATGTGCAGATAGAGTGAAAGGTAGCATGTATGATTGTCGGTCCAAAGGAAAGAAGCCCGAGTGGATATACGATCACGTTTGGGCACAACTTCTACAATATTGGGATACTGATGAATTTAAGAAGAAGAGCGCCCAAGGAAAAGCCGCACGAGCCTCTGAAAGGGGTGGATCGCTGCACACCGGGGGTTCGGTTAGCGCAGCGACTCAGCGGATGATATTGGTAATTTATTAATTAATTGTATGTATTATTTTATGTAACTCACATTAATTTTCCATCTAACTTGTCATCTTTTTAATTTTATAGGAAAGGGAAGAAGGGCGGCCAGTTCGTGTGCCTGAAATCTTTAAGAAGAGGCATATATACAGAAACAAAAAAGGAGAGGAAGTGTGGGTCGAAGACCGTGCTAAAGAGCTATATGTAAGTTATTAAATTCAATCTTTTAAAGTTATTAAATCCGTCAATATTTGTCAATCTAATTCTTGTTATTAAATTTTTTTTCAGGAAAAGGCTACGGCAGTCTATGAAAAAAGGATGTCGACTCAGGCATCCGAGTGTGGTAGCAGTACCCCAGCTCAAATGACACTAGAAGAGGAAACCGCACTATGGTTGGAGGTGAATGGCAGAGTAAAGAAGGGAAGTGCTTACGGCCTTGGATCGCAGTATGCCTTCGAACGTCTAAATCCATGTTTGTTTGGAAATTACACTCCTCCTGCTAGTTCAATTAATCCCTCGGTGGAAGCCGCTTTGCGCAATGAAATCGAAGAGCTTAAGAAAAAGAGTGAAGAAGAACGTTTGCGCAATGAAGAAAATATGAGAGCCATGCGGGAAATGATGCAGAACATTATGTGTGGTGGTGCGGACAAGGGAAAGAAGGGCAAGGGCAAGAGCAAGAGCAAGAGCAAGAGCAAAAGCCGGGGGAAAGGCAAGAGAAAACGTCAATACAGCTCTGAGTCGGGTTCTGAGTCGTGTTCTGAAGCAACGGAGTAGTAATAATGGATTGTTGATGTATTAGACTTGTTTGAGACATGTTTTAACTTGTTTGGATCACTATTCGGATTGGATATGTTATGTAAATTGTTAAACTTTCTATTTAAAGGCAATAAGCCTTGTTTAGACTATTATTAAGGCTTGAGAAGCCTAATCTTCTTCTGGGTGCTGTTTTTTCTGTTATTTTACAGGTGGTGTAGCTCTAATTGCAGGTTTTTTATTGCAGGTATTACACTGTCTACCGACCGCAGCGGTCCGAAAGCGGTCCGAAATCTGGCTAATTGATTACCCAGAAATAAGCAATTACCCACCGCCGTGGTCGCCTGGCCGACCGACGCGGTCGCCCAGTTTCCCAGTTTTTCTGCAATCTCCCATCGCGTCGGTCGCCCAGTTCAACATTATTTTTTCCACCTATGAAATTAGGCGACCGCCGTCCGACCGTATTTCGGTCCGATGTCCGACCGCGGCGGTCGGAAAGCTGTGAGCGACCACTATTATTTAGCGACCACTAGCGACCGTTGTCCGACCGGATGGGCAGTCGGAAAAATCCTGATTTTTAGTAGTGACTTCACTAATTGAAAGATTCACTTGGTTACAAGACTTCTCCCTTACTAACCTAGGACTAACTCTAATCCTATAGTGACCCATTTCACAATCAGTGAAGTTCCTCCAAGTAACAAGACTTGAATGACACGTACTCTTACAAAACTTCTATGAAAGCAAATAGTACAACTTGATATATCCTACTACAGATGAACTAAGACTGAACTTTGACAAGACTCAATTTAAGGAACAGGTTCTTCACTTAGTTCCCTGTAGCTTAATGACTACCCTAATACAATTTCGACTCAACAATGCTATAGCTCTTTTCTCTCTATATTTATACTGAAATGGTCCTCTATTTATAGCTTTGGAATCTGATGAGTCTTGAGCAATTAGAACTCCAAAGCCTCCACTAGTTTGAGTCCTAATTGAACTCCTTGCTTATCTTCAAGCCTTATCCCAATCTTATACAATCTTTTCTTATCACGTACAACTCTGCATGATTATCAAGATAAATATTAGACAATAGGATAATAATTAATTTTTCCGCTTAATTGATTTTGCAATATTATTTATTCAGCTTTCATGATTCAAAGGAACAAGTCCTTGGATCTGTTCCTTCGTCATCAGTCAAAGCTCAAATAACATTTTCCCCCTTTTTGATGATGACAAACACATAAACTTTGTTGCATATCCTTAATGTCCTGAACCACAATTTTCAACTTACAAGCACCATTAGTAGACAACAAGTTCATTATTAAGGATCAGGTTCTTATCAGGTTATAAATTTCACAAGCAAATCATACTTACTCTTCCCCCTTTTGGCATCATTAAAAAGGCTGCATAAGTTAGAATTTATCAAGCAAAAGAACAAGCAATTTGCGAAGAACTATGAAACAACTTTCGCTAATCCTTGTTCGAATCTTGTTTTAAGCGTGGAGTTTTTTTTTAGTGGCGGTGGAACAAGAAATACACTTAAGGTGCAGCAAAGACGCCCTTTTGGAAGCAATACCACAAGCTTTAATGCTTATCTACTTTAGCGAGGCGGTGGTAATTTCTAATTAGGTAGATATTATTCAAAAAAATAGTATTCTCAATTGGAAACATTATACTTTGAAAACTTGCCGCAGTGTCGAAAATTAAAACTGAACCCTACAAAGCTCGGAATGACCTCAAATTTTCTCAAGCAAGTTATACACAATATATGTAACATACTCGCTAAGGTGGATCTCAAATCGGACTCCCGAATTCAATATACAAATTAAATGGAAAAAGGTCAAATTATTTAACTTCGGCATTTTAGCGGAAAATAGCTAAACCACATCGATATTTACTTTCGAAAGTTCACACATGTCACAAATAATCATACGAACCTAACAGCACTTTCGAATTTTGATCGGAGCTCATTCGCCAAAATTGAGCTCGAAAATCTCTTTTTAATATTTATCGACAATAAAAACTGAAATCTTCTTCCGATACGTACCAAACGAGGTCTCATTTAGCTCAAATTTTACAGACAGGTCCTAATAGACCTTACGAAAATTTTCAAATTATCGGCACGCCCATCGGAGTCCTAATTCCCAGACTACCTAAGGTCGTTTCATTCTCCTCCACTTATACTCTCGTTCGCCCTCGAACGAGCCCAAGTTTAAAGAAAAATTTATACAAATAACAAAAGAACTTGAACGACCTTCACCAACTACTCCATGGACATTATCTCATGATTGCAGAATCAGAATTATAACACGCACACCAAACTCTCAGAATAAAACATATCTAGATAATGTCATAACGCCATTGCCCAGCTTATTCTGACCAAGCCGATCCTTCCTTGATCACGAGAGGAGAGTTCTATATTTTCTAAACAAAGATACACGGAACTTTGAATGGGTTAACATGATTCGGCTGAGGAATCACCTCGTCGATATGCTTTTCGATATAGAATAGGTCAATGAAATAAAGAATTAGCTTACGCTTTAGCAACTCTTTAGAGATTTAATATTAGCATTCTGTATAAGAGGAAGACTCCTCCACTTAGAGTATAAGCTCATACAGCTAATTTGAATAGGAATAATCATCCTCGCACAACCTGTTGGATTAAGAAAGGCTTAACTAAAACATAATGCGGCTCAGACCTAAGCTACCAAATTACCCTCTCGAGTTGTTAAATGGCTGCAACTCTCGAGTTCACAACTCCATACCTTTTCCATAAGCACCACCGCCTGATGGATCAAATCAGATATCAAATGATGCCTCTCATTACCCTTAGTAGCCTTGAAAAACAACAATGTGCTTACCCGGCTATTTTGGCATGCACACTGGCTCAACACAGGGAACATCAAAAGAGGCTACTGACTGCCTAAGCTCACCAATGCCGAACAAAGAAGAGATGGCAACAGACTGAGGATAGAAATAATTAGAGCTTTAGGAAGTTCATCTTCTTATTTACTTGGCTATCTGATCTAGACTACTTCCGAGTCAGGCTAGCCAAAGAATCGCAATTGAAGAAATAGACATTAAATAAGCTTTATGGAATGACATTTATGCCAATTTAACCTCCCAATAAGAAGGAAACTATGATAATTTACCGGAAAAGCCTTTTATAACCCAGAAAAGCTCATACGTAACATGACTTTACTAGCGTTTTGAACTAAAAGGAGATACGTAGATCGAATATTACTTACTAATCACTTTGCAACGGAAGAAATGATAACACTTTCTGATGGTGACGATTAAGAATCCCACCATCCTATCAATACTGAATTCCAAAGAGAGATAGATTGACTTGACATAATAAAAGAAAGTGGGACAACAGGATGCCAAGCAGACAATACCGACACTCTCTCTCAAATTTCTCACATTTAAACCAGATCAACTAGGAGGATGGAATAAATCATACAAGAAGCTCACCCCTATACCGTAAATGATTCTTAATAAAAACAACATCTAAGAAAACCATGGAAACATGATAAGACAACTATTTCCAAATCGATCGGAAGAATCAAAGCTTACACACATATAAGTGAGGAAGAAATACTTGGGTCTACAATATCAGATACCTCAACAACCTGCCAGACTGGTAGTTCTTAGAACTGCCTCTGCGGCTGAGCCGAGCAGCTACCCTAATAATTACTTCTAGAAGAACCACTACCACCACGCTCTCGACCTCTATCAAATGAGGGCATATCTCTGGTTGATTAAAATCTAAATGAAATTCCCTACGACTGTGCAGGTGCCTGATGACGAGAGAAAGGATGACTGTCTACTTGCCGGAGTAAGGAAAAACTCCTCAAAGGATAACCACTCACGACAATGATAACACATTTTGCTGAAAATTGAAGCTGAACAGATTGTTGAAAGCTACAAAGAGAAAGCTGAGTCTAATCTTGATGAACTACTCGCGCTCTCTGAGAATCACGCTCTACAAGCTGAGATATCCTGGCAAGTAACCACCCAAAATAATCAGAAATCTTACCTCCAAAGGAGGTATGGTGCCCACCAGGGCCGTGGGATCTCTTGCTCTCCCACTCTAACTCTTCCCGCTCTAACTTATGGTATGCCTAATACCTCTAAGCCATATCAACAACGACATCAAATGAAGTCCCAACCTTAATTTCTCGAGCCATCTGGGATCTCTAGGAAGGAGAAAGGTCACCAATAAATCTTTGAACATTCTTGGAAGGTTCATGGACTAGTTCTAGTGCATATTGTTATAATCTATGCACCTCCTAATGACACTAGAAGGGGGAGTTGAATAGTGTCCACCAATTTTTTTTTTAAGAACTCGATTCTCCTGAGTCAAGAACCCTGTTCTTGCCTCTACAATTCTGTTATTAGAACACTGCAACACACACCAATCACACACACAGAAAACACGAGGATTTTACGTGAAAAACTCCTTGCTCAAGGGAGAAAAACCACGATCCACACTCTGGGATTTTAGAACTCAATCCACTAACACAAAGACCAAGTTTCTGATTACAAAACTATGTAACCAAGGGGCTACACTCTAGACCCTAATCACTAAACAAAGCTAACCTCTAGATTTACAAAGCAATCTCTCACAAGTTCACCTAATACATGTTTCTACAATAAGCCAATAGGTAAAAACAATGATCGCTCAAAATAAGACAACTTACAAAGCAATGAACCTAGGCATAATATGTAGACTCAATCAACTCAAGCACACCAGTTGTCTTCTTCAGCTATCTCACGTAGAAAGATGCTAGATCACCTTTATATGCTCTCAACTCTCTGTTTGTGAATAACTGGTTTTGGCTGCATCAATTATTTGTATTTATATGGGCTATGCAACCCTAGTTGAGTCTTACAAGGAATCCTTGTAATTATGGTAAGATGGGATTCCTTGAACCTCTTTTCCTTATAAAAGTCCAACTCCAATTTGTACTTCGAAGACACAGCCTGGGCACCGCCTCTTTTAGTCTGACTAGGATACATATTCATTCACGCGCCACTATTCCTAGTTCCGCAGGGATTTGCAACCCACAACTCTTTTCGATCAGTCGTGCCCTTCTATTCAAGGACTAGGTTCTTCTCCAAGACCACTGGGTCCTTCTCGTTTGTCATTCTTCAAAACCAATGCTCAAAACATATCCAGCCATCCTAAAGAATTTAATCTTATATTCTAAAATCCGAAAAGCTGCCCAATCCAATCAACTCAAATTGGCGACTCGTTTCATCTCGCTCGCTACGCGAAAGGAACTTTTCTAAGAATCTAAAAGAAAAATCGAACCAAGTTAGCTAATAAGAGAGCGGTCCACCAATTCAACGCTACACCCCTGAAACTGGAAAGAAGAATAATCAACACCATGCCATTCGATATAATCAAAAGCCTAAAGGATACGCTGACATCATTTTATTTTAAGAAAAAATCACGAGGTTTATCTGATGTATTGCTTAAGAATATCGGAAGGTTCGACCGCGTAAACTAATGCAACCTCTTTGGGCACTCGAATCGAACTGTTACCTCGGCTGGCTAACCAGCCAGAACAATTGTTGGCGCAACACATGCTGCCTCTGGAACATAATTTACTGGGGCAACATCTGGAATTGGAACAAGAGCTCTCTAAGTCCGAACATCTGCATATGTGGCGACCTGATAAGCTGCCTAGCGAATAATAGGTTCTTGCAGCATCTGCGTCGCCAAGAATCTCGCAAAAGCATCGTAGAGAGCCAAGGGAACCACAAGGCTCTGCTCCCTTGCCCATCGCGAGATCGTACAGCTGGGACCTCCGTAACTAGATCGTTAGTACGATCAAAAACTCTCGGGGCTTCGTCAGTGCTAGCCCCAGGCTAGACTACTTCTTCTTGAACTCATACTGTTCGCTGATTTGTCACACGAGGGTTCACAATTACCACGAAGGAATTAACGAAAACACTTTTGCATCCAAGACCGATGCATGATCAGAAAAGAAGGAAGTTAAACTTCCTAAATACCATCATAGCCTCTCGTAGATAAGTACGGATGTCTACGTACCTATTAGCGAGACTCTACTAGACACTGTCTTAGTCTGGATAGACTTTAAACTAGGCTCTGATACCAACTGGCACGACCCGGAATCCGACTAGACCATGCGGGCACCCGACATCCTCCCCTAGACCCGTCGGGCGAACCCTTACCTATTAAATTAGGAAAAATAAACATAATTCAATTAATAAATAAGAACAAGACTTAGAAAATGCACAGACGTACTGATATTTCTAAGCTGTACAAACGAAATTACAGCTGACTACCCAACATACTAGGTTTGGGGCTATCCAGACTAGACTTCTAAAAGTACAAAAGAAGACAGATACCTCCTGAAGGGAGCAAAATGAAACTGAAATAATAAACAATAAATTGATGGCCACCCGAAATAAAAGCTGGCTCACCCTGACAGCTGAAGTCGTCTTCGCTCCTGAACAACGTGGCGAACTCAATCCTGGAGCGAACCTGCTGAAACGAAATAAATAGACAAGAAACAAACAAAAAACAAGGGTGAGTCAAAAGGACTCAATCAGTAGGGCAGACTAGCCACCTCAAAGAATAGGATAACTAGCAAGGGAGAAGAAAAATAGGTAAACCGAATTCCTCTTATTTAAACTATAAAAAAAGCAGAGCCAGATAATAACTGGAAACACGTATGGAATCATAAACTCATAAACAACCAGGGATATAAGATAGATAGAACATATAGGCTTTTAAGTATCCCGAACATATCAACAATTAGAAATACATATTGTTGCGGCGAGCATCCCGATCCATATATTCATACTGTCGCGGCGTGCAACACGATCCATATATTTATACTGTGGTGGCGTGCAACCAGATCCACATATTTATACTGTTGCGGCGTGCAACCCGATCCATATATTTATACTGTTGCAGCGTGCCACCCGATCCATATATTTATACTGTTGCGGCGTGCAACCCGATCCATATATTTATGCTGTTGCGGCGTGCAACCCGATCCATATATTTATACTGTTGCGGCGTGCAACCCGATCAACATATTTATACTGTTGCGGAGTGTAACCCGATCCCCGCAACCCAGAATACGAGCCAGAAATATATAGGCAAATTGAAATATGTCCACAATATGGTATACATATCGCATACACAAAATACAGCATGATAGTCACAAAATAGTTAGTATGCGGTGCAATGAAATGGGATGAATGCAGTATGATGCAATGATGTCACATGTGCCAAATAGATGGAGCGGAATCCTCCTACTCCAGGGCGGAATCTTCCTACCCTCAATATAATGTAAGGAGCGGAATCCTCCTGCTCGTAGTGCGGAATCCTCCTACCCTCAATATGATGCAATAGAGCGGAATCCTCCTGCTCCTGGGGCAGAATCCTCCTGCACCCAATATGTATGCAATGGAGCGGAATCCTCCTGCACCCAATATGTATGCAATATAATACATATGAATGCAACATAATCCATATGAATGCAACATGATGCAATACTAACCCATCGCCAGCATGGGACTCTCATCGACAGCCGCAAAGTATATGGCAACCCACAGCCAGAGTACAATACTCAGATCCTCAATGCAATACCAACAACTTGACATAACATATAATATATAATGTAAATCCAAAGCTAAAGCGTAATGAGTACGCCTATCGGCAGCTATACACGTAAGGAATACGTGATAGATTATCCACGAGGCCAAGGGCCTCCAAAGAAATGGATACAAACACTTACCTGAGCCTGAAGAAGCAACTTACTACTCAACAACCACTTTTCCCCATCGAATCTCCTCCAAACAGTCTTTCTCTAAGTAAAAGAACATAATACATAATTAATTAAGGCTATCGACTTAAATTTCCAATTTTATATTTCTAAAGTATAAATCTGAAACACCAATCTCTACCCTTAGTTACTCAATTTAAGACATAACAATAAGATAATAATTGAGACATATCACTGAATTGGTCATTGTTCTAGCCCCAAAACAAATTGTATTCATAACCTGTATGATAAAATAACCAATCCTTGGTACTGAAAGGATCATTATACATAAATAAAATGAGTTGTGTCAAGGTTTTGTCCAAGAAGTCCAAATAGATGTTCCAAAAATATCCTGCTCCCATGGTTAATTCCATTAGCGTTTTCTTTATACAATAATTATTCTCTCATCATTGTTATCACACATATTTACTTGTTCCACCACTATGCATATATTCCCATTAACTAGATGTAGTATTTAATTACAATATAAAGGAATAAATGCATGCTGCTTTGCGAAGAACTATGAAACAACTTTCACTAATCCTTGTTCGAATCTTATTTTAAGTGTGGAGTTTTTGTTTAGTGGCGGTGGAACAAGAAATATATTTAAGGTGCAGCAAAGACGCCCTTTTGGAAGCAATACTACAAGCTTTAATGCTTATCTACTTTAGTGAGGCGGTGGTAATTTCTAATTAGGTAGATATTATTCAAAAAAATATATTCTCAATTGGAAAAATTATATTTTGAAAACTTGCCGCATTGTCGAAAATTAAAACAGAATCCTACAAAGCTCGGAAAGACCTCAAATTTTCTCAAACAAGTTATACAAAATATATGTAACATACTCGCTAAGGTGGATCTCAAATCGGACTCCCGAAACTCAATATGCAAATTAAATGGAAAAAGATCAAATTATTTAACTTATCAGCATTTTAGCAGAAACTAGCTGAACAACCTCGAAATTCATTTTCGAAAGTTCACATATGTCACAAATAATCATACGAACCTAACAGCGCTTTCAAATTTTATCGGAGTTCATTTGCCAAAATTGAGCTCGAAAATATCTTTTTAATACTTATTGTCAATAAAAACTGAAATCTTCTTCGATACGTACCAAACGAGGTCTGATTTAGCTCAAATTTTACAGACAGGTCCTCATAGACCTTACGAAGATTTTTAAATTATCGGCACGCCCATCGGGGTCCTAATTCGCAAAACGATTACCTAAGGTCGTTTCAGTCCTTTTGTGATACACTAGATTTTTAGTCATGTTAATAACACTCGTGTTATCACAGTAGATAGGAACAGTTCCTACGTCAGTACCAAAATCTTGTAATTATTATTTTATCCACAATAATGGAGAACAACATGAGGCAGCAGCCACATACTCAGCTTCTGCAATAGAAAGTGCTACTGAATTTTGTTTCTTGGTTCCCCATGACACCAAACACTCACCAAGAAAATGTGCCATACCTGAGGTACTTTTTCTATCAATAAGGAAACCTGCATAGTCAGCATCAGTATACCTAACAAGATTAAAATTACCACCTTTTGAGTACCAAAGTCCCAAGTAACCTGTTCCTTTCAGATATCTTAATATCCTTTTAAGAGGTTTCAAATGAGATTCCTTAGGATCTGACTGAAACCTTGCACATAAGCCAACACTAAACACAATGTTAGGTCTACTAGTAGTTAAATAAAGTAAAAAACCAATCATGCCTCTATATAAGTTTTGATCAAATGAATTGTCATGTTCATCAAGATCTAATTTAGTAGCAGTAGCAATTGGTGTACCAATTTCCTTAGCTTTATCCATGTCAGACCTTTTAAATAGTTCCTTAACATATTTCTGTTGATTGATCATAGTTCCATTTGAGGTTTGCTTGATTTGTAAACCCAAAAAAAAATTGAGTTCACCCATCATGCTCATCTCAAACTCATTCCCCATCAAGCTTGCAAATTCCTTACTCAGATTCTCACAAGTAGCACCAAAAATTATGTAATCTACATAAATTTGAACAATTAAGAGATGTTTACCTTTTTCTTTCAAAACAAGGTGCTATTAATTTTACCTCTTTTATACGCATGCTGAAATAGAAATTTTGATAGACGTTCATACCAAGCTCTTGGTGCCTGCTTGAGTCCATACAAGGCTTTGTCCAACTTGTACACATGTTCAGGGAACTGTTCATTTTCAAAACCTGGTGGATGTTTGACATACACTTCTTCCTTTAAATATCCATTCTGAAATGCACTCTTAACATCCATCTGATGTAGAGTGAAATCTATGTAAGTAGCAAAGGCTATAAGAAGTCTTATTGCTTCCAATATTACAACTGGAGCAAAAGTCTCATCATAATCAATGTCCTCCTCTTGACTATACTCCTGAACGACCAATCTAGCTTTATTCCTGGTTACCATACCATCCTCATCAAGTTTGTTCCTGAAAATCCATTTTGTTCCTATGATGGACCTATTCCTTGGCTTGGGTTCCAGATGCTAAACTTGACTTCTTTAGAATTGATTCAATTTCTCCTGCATAGCATTGATCCAATATGCATCTTTAGTGCCTCTTTTACATTTTTGGGTTCAAAAATAGATAAATAGGTACTAAATGCACACAGATTGTGATTCTTGACTGCTGATCTATTTAAATTCCAGCAGTCTTGTCTGAGATTATCTTATCTACAGGATGTGAACCTTGATACTTGTAAGGCTTGAGTATCAGACCATCTTCAGAAGTTCCTTGCTGAGGAACAGTTCCTGATGTAGTAGCAATACAGTTTTGAGAGGTGGATCCATCATTTGTTCCCCCTGTTTCTGTGCTACTTTTCTCAGTTCTATCCTGAGAAACAGTTCCTTGCAATTCACTTCTCACAACATTCCCATCCAAGCCTGCATTTGTTGAGGACCAGGTTCACCATGCCTCAGCATTTCAATTTCTTCATCTTCTTGTACCTGTTCTTGAGATAAATTGTCAGATTCATCAAATTTAACATGCATGCTTTGTTCAATTTTTGATGTTTTCTTGTTAAAGACTCGATAGGATTTATTGTTTGAAGAATAACCAACAAAGATTCCCACATCACTTTTAGGATCAAATTTTCCTAAGGCATCCTTTCCATTGTTATGTATAAAGCATTTACAACCAAAGGCCCTAAAGTGTGAAATATTTGGTTTTCTTCCTTTAAGTAACTCATATGATGTCTTTTCTATCAGTGGCCTTGTCATACACCTATTGATTGTGTAGCATGCAGTGTTAATAGCCTCAGCCCAAAAATTTTATAGAAGATTCCCAAACAGCAGCATAGTCCTAGCCATTTCTTTTAAGGTCCTATTTTTCCTTTCCACTACTCCATTTTGCTGTTGAGTTCTAGGTGAAGAAAAATTATGAGCAATACCATTTTCATTACAAAAGTTGAAAAACAACTAATTTTCAAATTCAGTTCCATGGTCTGACCTTATAGAAACAATGTGAGTATCCAAAGTTCTTTGAATTTTCTTAGCAAATATTGAAAATGCATTAAATGCTTCTTCTTTAGATGCAAGAAATAAAGTCCAAGTAAATCTAAAATAGTCATCAACTAGTACCATAACATACTTCTTACCTCCACGGCTCATTGTTCTCGTTGGTCCACAAAGATCCAAATGGACCAGCTCCAAAGGTTTGGTAGTACTTACCTGCTTCTTTGGTTTAAAGGAAGATCTTACCTGCTTCCCCCAGCACAAGCCTCACAAACCTTTTCATCCTTAAACTTGATGTTAGGAAGTCCTATCACCAAGTCTTTGGAAACCAGTTTTTTCAATTGTGAAAGACTAGCATGACCAAGTCTTTTGTGCCACAGGAGGGGACCATTTTGCATAACACTTAGACAACTCATGCTGCCATTAGATAATGTTAGTAAATCTACTTTGTAGATATTTCCATGTCTACTTCCCTGCAAAATAATCTCTCCAGAGGTTTGGTTAGTAAATGTGCACCCAGTAGATGAAAAAATAATATTATTACCTTTGTCACACAATTGAGATATACTCAATAAGCAATACTTCAATCCATCTACTAGAAACACATTATCTATGCTATGTGAATCAGACCTACCTACCTAACCAATGCTAATTATTTTCCCTTTCTTACCATTACCAAAGGAAACACTTCCTCTTTGAAAGGCTGAGAGTGAACGGAACAGTTCCTTGTGTCCTGTCATATTCCTTGAGCAACCACTGTCCATGTACTACTTGTGGTTCCTCACCTTCACTCTAGCCTGCAAAAGAAAACTAGGGGTTAATTTTAAGAACCCAAACATGTTTGGGTTTCTTTCCTTGAGAAAAAGGATGAATCCGATTTTTCTTCACCCAGAATGGTAATGCTTTCTTTGTGTGAACAGTTTTCTTTGCCACAGAATTATGAACGGGTTTATAGGACATGTTCCTTTGTACAGCTTTTTTCAGAGATTGGCAATTTCCTTTTAAGTGACGAGTGTTCCCACAGTGTGTGCATAACCAATTTTCAGGAAGAGTTGGATACTTACTCGTAGGATCCCATTGAGTTACAGATTAAGATTTCACAAACCCAACACCTTTTCTACTATTATTCTGATTATCCTGTAACCATTCTAATGCCTCAGAGGACTTGTTCCACTTGACAGTTTTATTCAGTTCTTCTTTTGTCCTGATCAAGTCCTCTTCTAAAAATCTTATCTTTTCATCTTTTTCAAGCATTTCATTGACTATAATTTTCAATTTTTCTTCAGCAATAAGCTTATGAGAGTTAGCAATGCTTTTACCTTTTTCAATTGTCCTAACTTCTAAATTTCCACAGTGTAATTCCTGAACAAGTGATTCAAGTGTAAGGACTTGTTCCTTTAGCATGCTATTTTTCCTTTTCAAAGTATCATATTTTATTACAACCTTTTTGTATTCAGTTTCTAAATTCTCAATTTCATCATGCAAGTGATCTTTACCATCCCTTAGAGATTTTAGCTCATTTAGCACAGTGTGAAACACTTTAATTAATTTCTCCCTAGGCATGTTTTTCACATCCTTTTTGAGTTTAGAAACAAATGCCTCATCATCTTTTTCATTCTCTGAATCTTCAAAAGCCATTAGAGCAAGCTCATCATCCAGATCATCATCAGATTGCTCATCTTCACTATCTTGCAAGTTGTTCTACTTTTCTTACGCACCTGTCCCCTGGCCTCCCTTCTTTGCTCAACATATCTCTTCCTCCATTCTTCTTCCATAACTGGACATTTTCTGATGTAGTGTTCCATGCTTCCACATTTGAAGCATTCTACAGCCTGTTTCATATCAAAGACCTACCCTGTCCACTAGCCCCCTTTTTCTTATTCAAATATCTTTGAACACTTTTAGCTATAAGGACCAGTTCCTTGTCATCAACAGGCTTATCAGCAGCAGTTAAGACTAAGTTAGGTTCAGTTTTAACTGGTTCACCTAAGTATTTTAACCTTTCTCCTTAGTTCATAAGTTTTTAGATTGCCTATAAGCTCATATAAGGATAATGTGGTAAGATACTTACTTTCCATTATAGCACAAGCCTTAATCTCTAATAAGTCTGGGAGGACTCTAGTTAGAATCTTCTCAACTCTATCCTCAACAGTTAAAACCCTTCCTAAAGAGATAAGTTCATATGAGATTATATTAAACCTAGTGTACATTTCAGAAATAGACTCACTTTCTTCCATTTTAAAGCTTTCACACTCAGCAAAAAGAAGTGTACCTCTAGATCTTTTCACCTGACTTGTTCCTTCATGAGCAACCTACAAAGCATCCCAAATTTCATTGGCAGTAGTGCACCCTCGAATCCTAGTGCACTCATCAGTAAGTCCACAAACAAGCCATTTCCTAGCTTTGGTATTTTTTTCCCATTTCCTCAAATCTTCACCAGTGCATTCTTTTCTAGTTTTAGGAACCTCATTTCCTTCAGCATCCTTTTTCATGGGGATGATGGGACCTTCAGTGACTATGTCCCACACCTCATAATCTTCAGCTTGACGATGATCTCTCAATCTCTCTTTCCACCATGAGTAGTACTTCCAATCGAACAAAGGTACCCTCACAGTAGACTGACCCACACTGTTTTCTTGTGATGTACTCATTCTATTCCTAGGTTTTAGCCTTTTCAAGGATAACCCGCTCTGATACCAATTTTTATTTTTCCAAGAGACACCACTGAAGGACCAGTTTCTTCTATGTGTTCATTTACTTATAAATTGCGGAATTAAGTTAAACAAGAGTAACTGAACACTGATTTTAGCGTGGAAAAACCCCTTGAACGCAGGATAAAAAAACAACGACCTACTCTCTCAAGTAGGATTTCAACTTCACTAATTGAAAGACTCACTTGGTTACAAGACTTCACTCTTACTAACCTAGGACTAACTCTAATCCTATAGTGACCCCTTTCACAATCAGTGAAGTTTCTCCAAGTAACAAGACTTGAATGACGCGTACTCTTACAGAACTTCTATGAAAGCAAATAGTACAACTTGATATACCCTACTACAGATGAACTAAGACTGAACTTTGACAAGACTCAATATAAGGAACAGGTTCTTCGCTTAGTTCTCTATAGCTTAATGACTGCCCAAATAATATTTCGACTCAACAATGCTATAGCTCTTTTCTCTCTATATTTATACAAATCTTCAACAGCTGAAATGGTCCTCTATTTATATCTTTGGAATCTGAGGAGTCTCGAGCAATTTGAACTCCAAAACCTCCACGAGTTTGAGTCCTAATTGAACTCCTTACTTATCTTCAAGCCGTATCCCAATCATATGCAATATTTTCTTATCACATACAACTCTGCATGATTATCAAGATAAACATTAGACAATAGGATAATAATTTTTCCGCTTAATTGATTTTGCAATGTTATTTATTCAGCTGTCATGATCCAAAGGTACAAGTCCTTGGATCTGTTCCTTCGTCATCAGTCAAAACTCCGAGCTTATTCAAGCTAACAAATACCAAACTATTCTAAAACCTATTTGATCTTTGATAACTGTAACAACAAAATTCAAAGTCTAGAAAATTCAAGACATGAAATAGTGTAACAAAACATTGTATTTGATTATCAATAGTAGATGTGGGCTACAATCTCTATGATGTCACTGAATTTATGACGTCCTCTGATTCTTCTTCTCACGAACTTTGATTCAAGGGCTCGGTAGCTTGATCTTGAACTTTGTATTTAATTTTAAGTGTTTGATCTTGGATTTGTTGTTTGTCACGAACACTTGGCGTCCGTCACGAACAAGATTTGAGATTCAACTGCCACGAATAGATAATTTGAACTCGTGCACACCGAATCTTAATTTGAACTTTGTTTTTGAACTTGAACAAGGACGTAGATCGCGGTATTCGTTGTTAAACTTGAATAGGAATGTAGATCATACCTCCGTTATTGAACTTGAACAAGGACGTAGATTGTAGCCTCTGTTTTTTAACTTTAACAGGGATGTAGATCGCAGACATAGAAGAAGACTTTGAAAGCATTCCTCTGAAGCTTCTTTGATTGCCCTTCAGTTTGCTTGATGTGCTTCACTTGGCCTCCTTTGATATCCTTCTTGCTGATCTCCAACTTGATGTCTTTCTTCTTCAAGTTCTACACTTTTTGGCTTTAGGTAGCTCCCTATTTATAGTGGTGGAATAGAGAAGTTGTGATAAAGCCGAAGTCATTTGCTTTAATTTGATTGGTCGATTTGAATTTGCAAACCAATCTTGGATAAGCTCTCATTTCGAATACTTAAAACCTATCACTGGTACACGTGGCGTATTTTGTAATTTTATTGGCTATTTCATTTGACTTGATGTCACGTAATTTGACATGTGGCATTTTATTTTCTTAAATTTAGGAATTAATCCAAATTTCTTACGGATTTAATTCTCCAAATTTTAAATTCTAACAAATGCCCCTACTTTAACACTTTTTGGGGTATGGACCCTCAACAACGAGCAGGGGTGGACCTAGGTAGGGGCAAGGGGGGTCAACTGAACCCCCTTCACCGGAAAACTATACTGCGTAAATACGGCAAAAATGAGTTTTTTTGGTAATATATGCACTGTTGAACCCCCTTGACACAAGGAAATTTTGTAGTATATTGGTAAATGGAGTTCAAAAGTATTATAGATCCCAAGTTCAAATCTCAGTTGTAACATTCTTATATTTTTTGAACCCCATTCTATAGATTTCTAGGTCCGCCCTAACGACGAGACTTGAAGTACTCCAATATTTTCTTCTTACGCTTAATGGACTTTCTATTTACCGTGTTTGGGAATGATCACATCGAGGATGTATCTTAAAAATTTGCTTTCCTTATGCAATTTGGAACAAATTCCTTGTTATTTAATAAAATTAGTCATTTCCACTCTCGTGGCCAAAAATAATGATGGATCCGAATACAGAGTGTTGTAATATAACCAAGCCAATTCTCGTCACATAATAAGTGAGGCAACGAACTCAATAAGAGATCGAATTTCAAATGTTGCCATGTAATCCTGTAGATAAGATTTTTGCAAGATATTCAAAAATGAACTTTTAATAAGCAAAGGATTTGCTTTGTTTTCACGTGCCAACATTAAGGGACTTTAAAACACATGTACGTTGATTAATGCTAGAATTCTATTCAAGCTGATATCCTCTAACTCGGATAATTTATAAAGGTATTCCCGATTTAACTAGGAGTTATCCATGACTTGAACAACACCTATAAGAAGAGCCCAAGCTCCTTACTTTTGCATCGCAACTTACTTTCCACTTCATAAGCGCAACGAACTCTTCTTCTAGAGTGTGTTGGATGACATTTTCTTAGGAGCCATCGAAGTGGACAATTATCTTGTAGCTGTTGATGATAACAACACAAGGAGCATTACTTTTGAATTGGCTGAAAGTGTCGACGCTGTAACAAAGCATTGTTTTCCATCATTACCTTCAAACCTTCATAGTTCCATGAAAGAAATCGGCATAAATATTGTTCCCCCTTTTTTTTTTTGTGCACCTTACCTTCTTTTTCTTCAAGTAGCTTATTTAGCTAATGTCCTTTCTTTCATGCAGATTTGGCTACCAAAGGATCTTTAACTAGTTAGCAAGCTATGATTGAAACCTACAGCAATAGAGGCAGTGTTGAAGGAGAGATCACGAGTAGCAGATAGTCACACATAGGCTTTGTCATTGAGCCTATATCCATTGCAAACAATCAAGGACGGTAAGCGATTATAAGTATTAAGGAGTGGTATATTTCCAACCAGATTCATCACAGACGAGGTAGCCGCTTAAAAGACAACGAATCACTTAGGACATGGAGTAAGAGTCGATATGAACAAGAAGTAGCCTAGACTCTTGTACTGGTTCTTCTCGCATTTCTTCTCGCATTTCTGAAGATTTATTTTCAACACCCAATTCCAGAGGACTCAAAACATTGTGGGCGAGTTGAGGTATAAGGCACAAATTTCACTATGTGTATTTGAAGCATTGGCATCTGCATCTGTTTTGCAGGTTTATGAGGGAGCACTATTGACCGTCAACCACATGTTGCAGACATCCGTGAGTCGAGACTTCAAAGAGCAGCTTCCTTGCAGCTTCAACAAGAGATTACAGTTGCAATGTCTCCTTCATTTTGGCTTTGACAAGAGACTACTTGAAGCTTCGTCCTTTCAAGTGGCTCGGGAACAATATTTGGCATGGACTCATCTGCTTGGCGATGAACCACTGATTCGTCCATCTTAAGATTTGGTGGCTTTTGTCATGGAGTTTCTTCTTATATATTGATGGAGTAGAACACAAACGACATATACCATTCAAGCCTTGGCGAGAGCACGTAGAGCATTACCTCCTTGCAACTTTGTGAGTAGCCCTTTCTGGCCTTTGTGAGCAAGTACGAGTAGATTCTCAACTTCAGCGAAAGCTATGACGAGTTCTCCCTCAGCGAGGAACAAGATGGATCATCATCTTCTTGCAGTTTGGTGAAGACGCTTTTGGCGAGAATCAACTTCGAACTTCCTCATTTGTTGTTTTGCTACTTTGTAGCTCTGGCAAGAGACTATTTAGCGTGTCCCTTTCCCTTGCAGCTTTAGCGAGAGTACATTTGGAGTAGTGTTCTTCAAGCATGGATGAAGAAGTACTTGGCTTATCTCTGCAACATTGAAGAGGTTTCTATCCCAACTTGAAGAAGTAGATGAACCACTTTTTTTTTGGTAGCCTGCTAAGGAAGAACATAAAGCATCCTCTCCTTGCCGACTTGGAGAGGCAAATTGGAGCAAATCTTTTCCATCTTCAGCAGGAAACACCCGGCGCACCTCATCCTTTTTTACTTTGATGAGGAATCATCATGAGCACATCTTTCTTCCCCGAATCAGAGGACAAGAAACACACTAATCTTTTAGTTTGCTGAAGATGCACATGGCATGGTTTCAATCCCAACTTTGAAGAATCCGATGAATCACTTTCTCTCTTGTAGCTTGGCAACGAAGAGAATGAAGCATCCTGTCCCTGTGGTTTGACGAGAGACGTTAGACCATTGCTTTTGCAGCCTTGGCGAGATAGGTGCATATCATGTTGTAGCTTGGCGAAAGAGGCGTGTTTTCTCCTTCAAAGTTTAGCAGAGAGATGAATGGTGTGTCTCAACCTTCAAGATTTGACATGGAATTTCAAGATTTAACATGTAACAACCTCTTCTTGTAGTTTTGGCGAAAAATTTCTTGAAAGTGTCTTCAAAGACTTGAAGAATTTATAACTTTGTGCAGTTTGTGGAGTAAAATTCATATCCCAGCCTGGGAGCATCCAAATGACAAGCCGCCTATTTAGTTATAAAGAAGACTTATGTAGCTGTAACATAATCAAAAAGTCAAGTCTTCATTCTATCCAGATTTGTACAGTTTTGCCACTGAAATCAGTTCTGCATTTTGACGCTTCACAGCTTTGAACATCTTGAAGAAAAAAATAGTATCTTCTTATGGGAGCCCCGAATTGAAAGAAGTTTGTTTCTATACAAACTAAAAATCAATAAGTGCAACATATAAGAAAATCAGAGCAAAACACCTTCTAGATCAGCGGGAATTAATTTCTAAAGTTGAGGAAGCAGCCTACCACACAGACTTTACAACTTTGAACGACCTTGCCAAAAAAATCATATTTCACTCTCTCCGAATTACATTCCATTTACTACGCTGGAAAGAGGACATATAGAACTATAACATATCAGAAAATCAGAAACTGGTTCCATCCAAATTGGTACAGTTTAATGTTTGAAGTCAACCAAGATGTTTGTCGAGCTGACTTCACAAATTTGCGCAAGCTCACAGAAAAACTCATACTTCAAGATACGAATATCCAAAACAAAAGCCGGTAGATGCTCCAGAAACTACAGACAGAGTGCTATATCCACGCCAAGGATCAAAGTTTAATTCATTCTACATCGACATAGAAAAAATCTTGGAAATCACTACAGCGATCTGCACGAAGTGACTTTGTGATGTTGTTTCATAAGGTCTTCTTTTCTGTTGATATTGCTTATTCTTTTGCAGGCTTGTGCGTGATGTAAATGATCTCAATTTCAGGCTAAGTAGGGCACGAGACGACACATGTATATTTTTGAATTTTCTGCAACAGGAAAAATCTTTAAACAAAAGGAGAACCTCAAAAGATCGCCATTGTAGATTGACGAAGAATTACTTGGAGCATTCCATTCTTCGATCTTTTGTCTAAAACATGTCTTTGCAACTTAGAAAAGAAGTTCATAAAGCGTCCTTTTATCACAACTTTGACATGGAGCAACCTCTTCTGAAAATTTAGTGAAGAAGTGTGTGGGGTGTCTAAACCTTCAACTTTCGTGGAAGAGCACCTAGAGCGTCAACTCTTTTTGGTCACGATGAATAAATTGAGTGAATATATGATGCCCCCCGCAATGTTGAAGTGACTTTTGGCACGTCGACATCCATTTTCATAGAGGATTTGATGCAAGTATAGCGTGATGTGTAACTAGTCTTTCACCAAATGCCATGAATACTTGGAATAGGCTTCAAGACAAGTCAACAACAATCTTAGCTTCCAACTATTTTGAGGACTTAAGCTCCATGTACAAGATATTTGTTTATTTATTTATTTTCCTTGGATCGTTGATGTACATTCCTTCAATATTGAAGAAATAAAATATTTTTTCTACTTCGATGCAAATTGTCTTCTCTTTTCACTTTTGGCTTGTATTCATCTACAATTGAAAGTATCAACATAGAAGCACCAAATCAACTTCAAACACTTGGAATTTTTCTTTAAAAACTCAGAATAAAAGTATTCTTAGCTGTCTTCGTACCTTAATAAAGAGGATCAAGTCATAACATAGTTTGAATATATGAGTTTTATTTTTTTTTCTAACTTTGGCTAGGCCGTCTCTTTCGAGATTTTCAACTCAATAGACTTTTTTTTTATTATTTGGCTGTGCACAGTTTATACTCTTGCGGGTCAGGAATAACTTGCAGTTTATGCTCGTGCGTCAATGAGCATCTTCTTGCATTGACTATTTGACGGAGACTTCTTCTTCCAACAGGATATCTCCTTGACGAGCCAAATGTATGACTTTCTCTTTGAAGATGAAGCACTTTTCGATAGAGTGACCAATCAATCGATGATACTTGCAGTAATTTGGATCATCAGTCATGGCAGCTTCATTGGGTCGCTTCATTTCGGGAAGTTCAATGATCTTCAACTTGAGGAGTTCATCAAATATAGCAGAAACATCAGAATCCAAGAATGGATACTTCTTCTCTTGCAATTCTTTCAAAGTCAGATTTCCACTTAACTTCTTCTCACTCGCTTTCGTGGAGACTACCAAGGGAGAAGTGTTGACATAAATGAATTATTTGATTTCAAACATGGATGCAAACTTACCCCCTTTCTCAACTTCTTGCTTGTCTTCACCTTTACAAGGTTTGTAGATAGGAGGCTCTCAGTTTCCACTTGCCGCCATGCTCAATTCCATATCATGCGCACGTGTGGCCAACTCTTCAAACGTCTTAGGCTTTATGCCTTGCAAGATGTAGTGAAAGCCCCAATGCATCCCTTGAATACACATTTCAATGCCCGAAGTTTTACTAAGGCAGTCTTTGCAGTTAAGGCTCAAGCTCCTCCAACGATTGATAAAGTCAATGACTGGATCATCCTTCAATTGGTGAGAATTTTTAAGTTCAACCATGCTCACGATACACCTTGTGCTATAGAAGCGGTTGAAGAATTCTTGCTCAAGTTGCTCCCAACTGTCAATAGAATTAGGCTCAAGATCAGTGTACCAATTGAAAGCATTTTCTTTGAGAATCGGACAAACTGCTTGACGAGGTGATCACCATTAGTCCCAGCATTGTTGCACCTCGACAAAGTGCGCCACATGTTGTTTGGGATTTCCCCTGTCGGCAAAGTGCTAAATCTTAGGAGGTTGATAGCCTATAGGCATCATCAAGTTATCAATTCTTTGTGTGCAAGGCTTTTCATACGTGAGCAAAGATTTGACTTGTGGCTCCACTTTATCTTGTATTGCCCCCAATATGAAGTCTTTTAATTGATCAACAGGAATTAGACCGTCTGAAGAAGCTTGGATCCCTTTAGCTATGATTTCCGACCATGTAGAGGATTCTCCTTTCTGTGTTGCTTCACAAAGCTCTGTCGTGCTTGGCTTGATTCTCCCTCCGCTTTGTTATAAAACTTAGATTCTAACTTGGCAATTTGAGCATCTTGATCTTTCACGTATTTTGTAGCCTTCAACTGCTTTAGTCAAGATTGCAAGTTGTTCTTCTATGGTAGCCATGTTAATGTTCTTGACTTTGACGAGAAGAGATCAGAGGTAGAGAGGTCCCACTGGGCGTGCCAAAATTTGTAACAACAAAATTTCGAAGCCTAGAAAATTCAAAACATGAAATAGTGTAACAAAATATTGTATTTGATTATCAACAGAAGATGCGGGTTACAACCTTTATGATATCACTGAATTTATAAATAACGTCCTCTAATTCTCCTTCTCACGAATTTTGATTCAAGGGCTCAGAAGCTTGATCTTGAACTTGATGAACTTTGGATTTGATTTCAGATGTTTGATCTTGGATTTGTTGTTTGTCACGAACACTTGGCATCCGTCACGAATAGAATTTGAGATTCAACTGCCACGAACAGATGATTTGAATTCGTGCACGCCGAATCATGATTTGAACTTTATCTTTGAACTTGAACAAGGACGTGGATCGTAGCCTGCGTTGTTTATGATATCACTGAATTTATAAATAACGTCCTCTGATTCTCCTTCTCACGAACTTTGATTCAAGGGCTCAGGAGCTTGATCTTGAACTTAATGAACTTTGGATTTGATTTCAGATGTTTGATCTTGGATTTGTTGTTTGTCACGAACACTTGGCATCCGTCACGTATAGAATTTGAGATTCAACTGCCACGAACAGATGATTTGAATTCGTGCACGCCGAATCATGATTTGAACTTTATCTTTGAACTTGAACAAGGACGTGGATCGTAGCCTGCGTTGTTAAACTTGAATAAGGACGTGGATCGTGGCCTCCGTTGTTGAACTTGAACAAGGACGTGGATCGTGGCCTCCATTGTTGAACTTGAACAAGGACGTAGATCGCAGACATAGAACACTTTGAAAGCTTTCCTTCGGAACTTCTTTATTGCTCTTCAGTTTGCTCACTACTAGAAATCGTTGAAAATGCTACAAAGAGGGTGGAGACGGAATTCCCTCTCTAACTGATTGGAGAGGGAATTCCGTCTCCAATCAGTGTAATTCCCTCTCCAATCACAGAAAGAATAAAATAATAATAAAATTTTTTAGAGTTGGAGACGGAATTCCGTCTCCAACCCATAATAATAACCCCGCTCCTTCTCTCTTCCACATTCAGTATCTCCTCTCCCCAAAATTAAAAAACTCCCAAACCCCCACGGCGAAAACATCACTGCCTCCGGCGAAAACATCACTCCCTTCACGGCGAATTTCTTCCATCTCCGGCAAAAACATCCCCAATCATCCCCAATTTATTCAATTAAGTTTTTTCTTCATCTTTCCCATTATTTTTAGCTATAATTCATATTATTTTTCCCTCCCCATTTTTTCCATCCATGAATTCGACCCCCATTTTCCCCACCCCAATACCAACTTTAACACCCCAACTATCATGTTTGTATACTTGTTTAATATTTGTTAGATTGGATTATTAGAAATTAAATGTCATTAGTTCTAGAAATAGTTAGAAAAATAATATAAAGTAGATAAATTTAATTCAAGAATAATTAGAAAGAAATAATTAAGAACAATGTTATTGAACGTGACAAATAAAATAAATGTAGGGAGTTTGATTTAGTTAGTTAATTAAAAAATTAATATACAACATAATTTAACAATAATGTTATACACCTATAGTTTGCTAGACAAATTGCTATAATTTGTTGCATTGATTTATATTTATTTGTGTGCAACTTTTGTAGATGGAACATGATGAAAATCGTAGTTGGATGTACAATATGTTCTATGAAAATATGGGTTTGAGGAAAAGTTATGTAGATGGGGTTGATGGGTTTATTGCTAAAGCTAAATTACTTCCTGAATATATACGAGGGGGGTCAATCAAATGTCCTTGTGTGAAATGCAAGTGTAGCCACGTGCAACCAATTGAAACTGTCGTGTTGCACCTTTATAGAAAAGGATTTATGCCAAATTATTTTGTGTGGACTGCACATGGAGAGTGTAACCCTAGTGTCCATAGAGAGAACTTCCAAAATGACTATGTCGGGTATAACTATCCTATGAATGAGATGTTGAATGATGAGTTTGGAATGTACCAAGGGGAACCCTCTCAACCGAATGTTGAGGAGATTCCCAATAATGAGGCGAAACTCTTCTATGAACAGTTGGAAGAAGCAAGTCGCCCATTTTACGAGGGGGCAAGTCATTCAAAGCTGTCGGTGGCAGTTAGGTTGCTTAGTATTAAATCAGATTATAACATATCTCAAGGAGGCATGGATGAGATCATTGGACTCTTGAATGAACTAAACATAAGTAACTTGTGATTGCCTTCCTCGTACTACGATGCAAAAAAGTTGGTTTCGTTTTTAGGGCTATCTTCTGAAAGAATTCACTGCTGTAAAAAAGGTTGCATGTTATACTACAAAGAAAACAAAGATAAGCAATTTTGTACGTTTTGCGGTGAGGCTCGCTACAAGCCAGTCAAAAATTCTAAACAGAAACAGGTCCCAGTAAAAGCGATGCATTACTTACCTCTTATACCAAGATTAAAAAGGTTGTATGCATCAATGAGTTCTGCTCCTCATATGAGATGGCATCATGAACGTAAACGACAATCTGGTATTCTATGGCATCCGTCTGATGGAGAAGCATGGAAGCATTTTGATAGAGTGTATCCTGAATTTGCAAGTGAACCTAGAAACATCAGGTTGGGTTTGAGTTCTGATGGGTTTACTCCGTTTGCTGTCTCTGCTGCACCATATTCTTGCTGGCCTGTATTCGTCACACCGTATAATCTACTCCCAGAAATGTGTATGACAAGTCCATATATTTTCCTGACTTGTATTATCCCTGGTCCTAGTAACCCAAAAAGCTCTATTGATGTATTCTTGCAGCCTTTGATTGATGAGTTACAAATATTGTGGCGTGATGGTGTTGTAACATATGATTGTTCCTTGAAACAAAACTTTAGATTGCATGCTTGTTTGATGTGGACAATTAATGATTTCCCTGCATATGGCATGTTGTCTGGTTGGTCCACTGCTGGTAAGCTATCTTGTCCTATTTGTATGGTAGATACAAAAGCATTTTATTTGAAACATGGGCGTAAGCACACATGGTTCGACTGTCAGCGCCAGTTTCTGCCAGATGACCATCCATTTAGGAGAAAGACTAGTGCATTCATGAAGAATAAGGAGGATTTTGATGATCCTCCACAGAGGTTGACGGGGCATGAAGTTTGGTCTCGGGTTCAGGGGTATCCCAAGGCAACGGAGCAGCAACCATTGCCTAGAATAGCAGGTTTTGGTGTTACACATAATTGGACAAAGCAGAGCATATTTTGGGAACTTCCTTATTGGAAGGACAATCTTCTTAGGCATAATCTGGATCCAATGCATATTGAAAAAAACTTTTTTGATGCTGTCTTTAACACTGTGATGGATGTCAATAACAAAACAAAGGACAACTTGAAGGCAGGGTTAGATGTTCAAGCATATTGTCGACGACCTGAATTGCACCTACAATCAGATGGGGTTAAGGTGCGCAAGCCATCAGCGAACTACACTTTTGACTTGGAGGAGAGAAGAATGATTTGTGAGTGGATACAGAATATTAAGTTTCCTGATGGTTGCGCATCGAATATATCCAAATGTGTCGACATGACAGAAGGTAAGCTTACGACAATGAAAAGCCATGATTGTCATGTTTTCATGGAAAATTTGTTGCCAATTGCGTTCTGATAAGTTGGTATTTTACCAACTTAAAGACTACGCTAAACTTACGTTTTTGAATCCAAAAGCGACATTTTGTGTTATTAACGTCATGAATCGCTTAGTTTCAGGTTATAATGAATTCACAAGGATACTCGTCGAAGATTGAAGCTAGAGAGCAAGAATACGAGCCAAAGTGTGAAAGAAAAGGACATCAAGAAAGAATTGGAAAAGTTGAAGCCAGAAGGAGGCGCCCCGCCTGTTTTACAGAGGTGGGGCGCCTACTGAAAATCCAGAGAATGAGAAAAAAAGAGGCGGAGCGCCTACTTTACAGAGGCGGGGCGCCCAGAGGAAATCCAGAGAGTGATCAGAAAAGAGGCGGGGCGCCTACTTTACAGAGGCGGGGCGCCTAAAGCGAAATCCAGAGACTGACCAAAAAAGGGGCTGGCCGCCTACTAAAGTAGGCTGGCCGCCTACTCTACTGTGCTGTGCAAATTTTCCCTGCTTGTATAAATAGCTTAATCTAAGTTTTGAATGGGCATTCTTTTCTATGTTTGACATTGAGTTTGAGGCGATTTTGAGAGCCAAGTAGAGGTTTAACACCATTTTGTAAGCTTCTAATCTTGTAACTTTGAATCTTGATTCCATATATCAATTCAAACTTATGTCCAACATGATTTCATCTTTTCATTACATCTTTATTACTAGGATTCAAACCCTAGTTATGAGTAGCTAAACTCATAACTAGGGGTGTAATTATGCTATTGTGATAGAAAATTAATGGGTGTTGTTCTATTTCATTAACTATAACACAAGTGACAATTATCCAACTCCCCATTACAATAACATCAAAATTCCAAAATCCATGATATTTGGGATTTCTTGTCTACATTGCTAGTTAAAGACTCGGAAGAGATTAACTAGTGTAGAATAGTGGAGTTGGCGAGGATTTGAGTTGATAGGCTATTTGTATAGACTAACTCATCTAAAAGGAGTTACGCTCGGAAGAGGTCTCCTTTCCTCGGGTCATTGAGTAGTGCTTTGAGCATTCAACTAAGGCTTTGACAAGCGGGTTGTGAAAGATCTCTCTTAGGCCGGAAGGATTCTAGAGATCACGATTGGAATGCTCGACCATAGTTATACTTGTGTTGGGGAAGTGAAGTGAAGACACCCATTAGTTGGAAATCACTATTAGTTGGTTGCACCCCTAGTCTAGTAATATCGAACAACTTACTCGTTAAAATTGCTTATACTTTAGAATTAATCATAGTTTTCATGAAACAAATCATACTACTAGGACTCAACACTAAACCTCATTTGAATATCTATTTACAACTCTCTCACTTAACGTGCTAGTTCCCTTGGGAAATCGACCCCGACTCACATCGGGTATTATACTTTGACGACCGCCCTTCACCATTAATGGTGTAAGATTGAGCGTGGATCAAATTTTGGCGCCGTTGCCGGGGAACTACGGTTTTAATATTGAGTTGCATTAGTTAATCAAAGTTGTTTAGTTCGCTAGTCCTAGCATTTTACTTTTGGTTTTGGTTTTCCCTTGTGTAGGTGAAACATGGCTTATCGGAGAAATCCTAATCGGAACTTGCGGAACCCCAATTACAACCATTATTACAATCAACAACATGGGGATCCGCAAGGTTATGAAGAGCAATATGATGAAGAGTTCCATGTAGAACTCAACCAAGAGGGCTATCCATTCCATGTTGAACAAGTGGATGAAGACGAGATACAAGAGGAAGCTAATGACCCTCAAGTGGAGAATGTGAACCCTCATGATGACAACCCTTTTGGCCAAGCAAATGCGGGGGTCCAAGCAAATGAAGAAGAAAATCTTGGAGGAAATGAAGGTGTTGCGGGTAATGCTAATCGGGGTGGCAACAATGCAAACCGAGGCGGCCGAGGTGTGAACCAAGGGGGTCGAGGTGTAAACCATGAAGGTAGAGCAAATGTCAACCGAGGGGGCAATGCCAATAGAGTTAATGCTCGCAATGTCAACCGGAACCAAGAGTATGGTAGAGATGCTCGAGACTATCAACAAGAGTATGCTAGAGGTGCTCGGAACTATCAACAAGAGATGAGAGACTATGAAGATGAGGAGGAGGTTGAGGAAGAAATTGATATGAATTGTTTTGCAAGTGCCATAGTTCCTCCCCCTATTCATGGCAATGCTAGCTTTAGCATCCCAAATGTAATTCTTCAAGGTCTTGAACAACATGGGTGCTTTGGTGGTAGTAAGAATGAAGATGCAAATGATCACTTGAGGAATTTTGTGCAAACTTGTAACCTCTACAAGTCGGCAAGAGTGTCGGAAGAATCATTGAGGTTGAGAGTGTTTCCTTACTCTCTCACCGGAAAAGCTAAAGAGTGGTTGAACAAGTTGCCGAGAAATTCCATCTTCACTTGGCAAGAGTTGGTAAAACAATTCCTTGGGAAGTTTTCACCCAAAGGGAAGCAAGCGGCGTTGAGAGATAAAATCTATATGTTTGAGCAAGAAGCATCCGACTCTTTGACCGAGGCTTGGGAGGCTTTCCAAGATGGGTTGCTCCGGTGTCCCAATCATGGTTTCAATGGGAACATGTTGTTGCAAAGCTTCTACCAAGGTTTGAACAAGATGAACCAATCCGCCTTGGACACCTTGTGTGAGGGTGTCACCATGGACAAGAGGTACGAAGAAGTAAAAGATATCCTAGACAAGGTGACCAAGCGCTCTCAAGAATGGCAATCAAGAGCTAAGAACCCGGGAAGAGAAGTTGGGATTAGTCCAATGATGCTAGAAAGACTTGAAGCCCAAGATGAGAAGATGGCAAGAATATTGACGTCGGTGGACCTCATGAACAAGAACTCGAAGGCCGATAGGGAGGCCAATGAAAAGAGAGTGCACAAGGTAGAAAATATCCACACTACAAATGCCGGGCATCAAGTGGCCCCAATGGGTTATGTTACTCCCGGAGGTGTTCCTATGACCCTTCTCCAACATGGGCAAGAAGGATACTATCCGGAACAATGCTATCAAATGCAAGAAGGAGAAGAGGTAAATTATGTGAGCAATTACCAAGGGCAAAGGGGGTATGATCAAGGTGGGTATCAAAGGCCTTATCAACAACCCTACCAACAACCATATCAACAAGCCTATCAACAACAAGGGCAATGGAGGCCAAGTCAAGGAAGAGGTAGTTGGAGTAACAACCAAGAGGGGAGAGGAGCCGGTTCTTCTCAACAATATGCTCCAAGACCTCCGTTTAAGCAAAATGATCAAGAAGCAAAGACTACCACAAAATTGGAAGAAATGATGAGTCAAATGCTTCAAAATCAACAAGGCATAAAGGAAACCATAACATCCCATACAACATCAATCAAGGAGCTTGAATCACGAATGAGTCAATTGGCTCACCAAGTCAACCAAAGGCCGCATGGTACGCTACCAAGTGACACGGTAGTAAATCCCAAGAAGAGCGGAAAAGATCAAGTCATGGCAATAAAGACTCGAAGCGGCAATGAATATGATTATCAAAAGGCCAAGAATGATGATAATGAAAGGTGGAACATGCAAGGCAATGATGAGGGTGCCGAGGAACATTCTAATGATGCTATTGGGGATGAAGTGTTGCAAGAAGAAGAAGGGCAAGGTGAGGTGTTTGTACAAGACAATGATGATGATGTTCAAGAAATTCCCAAGCCTACACCCCAAAACACCACTACCCAAAAAGCTAACCCAAAGAAAACTCCACCACCCAAAGAAAGCCTTTCCATTCCAAGCTCCTTTCCAAAAATTCCCCCTTCCATTCCCACAAAAGAATAACAAGCAAAGAGAGATCACACATGCCAAAAAGATATGGGAGAAAATTGCAAGCACTTCAATCAATATTCCATTGGTTGATGCATTGGGACAAATGCCCAACATTGCTAAATTCATGAAAGATTTGGTGACCAAGAAGATGTATGGAGATTTCGAGACAATCAAGGTGACGCATCAAGTGAGTGCAATTGTGTCAAAACATATAGCTCCAAAGATGGAAGATCCCGGGGCTTTTACCATTCCATGCACAATTGGTGGAAGACACTTTGAAAAAGCTTTGTGTGACCTAGGTGCAAGTATCAACTTAATGCCATATGCGGTGTATAAAACATTGGACACCAAGGCACCTAGACCAACAACCGTGAACTTACAAATGGCCGATCGCTCAATGAAGAGTCCGATTGGAATTATTGACAATGTGTTGGTGAAGGTGGACAAATTCGTCTTCCCGGCGGATTTTGTGATTCTTGATTGCCCCGTGGATTTTGAAGTACCCATCATTCTTGGGAGACCATTCTTGGCAACCGGAAGAGCTCTTTGCGATGTGGAGAGAGGTGAACTTACTTTTAGGTTCAATGGAGAGAAGGCCGTTTTTCATATTTGCAAGGCCTTGAAACAACCAATGGATAATGACGCGACTTGTTCTTATGTTGATGTTGTGGTTGATGCCCTAGTAGAAAAGGAGAGTGTCTTAGCTAGTCAAGAAGACACGTTGGCGGCGGTGATATGGAACATGGATGTAGAAAATAAAGAGAGTGTAGCGGAGGTAGTGGAGGCATTGGAAGGCCTTGGATCAAAACCCTATGTACCTAAAAAGCTATCCCTAGACCTTGAGAACCGAGAAACACCACCAACAAAACCATCCATCGAAGAACCACCGAAACTTGAATTGAAAGTCTTGCCATCCCATTTGAGATACACCTTCCTTGGTCCCAACTCCACTCTACCCATAATCATCTCATCTCATTTGACCAAAACTCAAGAATCCCAACTTGTTGAAGTAGTGAAGAGGAGGATTAAGGCTATAGGATGGACCTTGGCGGATATAAGGGGTATTGATCCGGGGGTATGCACTCATAAAATCTTGCTTGAAGAAGGGTGTCGGCCAAGTGTAGAACACCAAAGGAGATTGAATCCTCCTATGCAAGAGGTAGTGAAGAAAGAAATCATCAAATGGCTAGATGCGGGTGTGATAGTTCCATTGTCCGATAGCAAGTGGGTGTCACCCGTGCAATGTGTGCCCAAGAAAGGGGGTATGACGGTGATTCTAAATGACAAGGGTGAGTCCATTGCAACTAGACCCGTAACCGGGTGGAGAGTGTGTATGGATTATCGAAAGCTCAACACCGCTACAAGGAAGGACCATTTCCCCTTGCCATTCATTGATCAAATGCTTGATCGGTTGGCGGGTCGTGCTTACTATTGTTTCTTGGATGGGTACTCCGGCTATAACCAAATATCCATTGAGGCCGAGGATCAAGACAAGACCACTTTCACTTGTCCCTATGGCACCTTTGCATTCCGCAAAATGCCATTTGGTCTTTGTAATGCCCCCGCCACATTCCAAAGGTGCATGCTAGCTCTTTTTCATGATATGGTGGAGAATTTTCTTGAGGTTTTCATGGATGACTTCTCGGTAGTTGGAGATTCATTCGATGATTGCTTGTCAAACTTGGAAAGGGTGCTAGAGAGATGCGAAGAAACAAGGCTTGTGCTCAATTGGGAGAAATGTCATTTCTTAGTGCAAGAAGGTATAGTGTTAGGACACAAAGTTTCTAAAAGAGGCATCGAAGTAGATCAAGCGAAAATTGAGGTGATCTCCAAACTCCCACCTCCAATGACCGTGAAGGGTGTCCGAAGTTTCTTGGGGCATGCGGGATTTTATCGCCGTTTTATCAAGGACTTCTCCAAAGTTGTGAATCCTATGTGCAAACTTTTGGAGAAGGATGCCAAGTTCGTATTTGACAAAGCTTGCTTAGAGGCTTTTGAAGAAGTGAAGAAGAGGTTGACAACCGCACCGGTAATTGTGAGTCCTAATTGGGAGCTCCCATTTGAGCTCATGTGTGACGCTAGTGATGTGGCTTTGGGAGCCGTGCTAGGTCAAAGAGTGGAGAAGATGTTTCATCCTATCTACTACGCAAGTAAAACGATGAATGGAGCTCAAATGAATTACACGGTGACGGAAAAGGAGCTTCTAGCAATAGTTTTCGCCTTTGAGAAATTCCGAGCATATTTGGTGGGGTCGAGAACAATTGTCCATACCGACCACTCCGCTATCCGGTACTTGATGGCAAAGAAGGATTCAAAGGCAAGACTCATTCGTTGGGTGTTACTTCTTCAAGAGTTTGACATTGAGGTGATAGATAGAAAGGGGACCGAGAACCAAGTGGCGGATCATTTGTCACGGTTAGAGGAAGAAGGTCGCCCGAAGGAAGAAGTGGAGATAGATGATACCTTTCCGGATGAAAGGATCTTGGCCGTGTCTTGGGAACCAATCCCTTGGTATGGCGACTTAGCCAATTTCATAGTTGGGGGAGTCTACCCCGAAGACTTCACATTTTATCAAAAGAAGAAGTTGGCAAAAGATGCAAGGTTCTACTATTGGGATGAGCCCTATCTCTTTAGGGTGTGTGTTGATGGAATCATCCGACGGTGTGTTGCCGAGTCCGAGCAAGAGGCCATTATGAATGGGTGTCATTCTTCGCCTTACGGCGGACATCATGGTGGAGTTAGGACGGCGGCTAAGGTGCTACAATGTGGCTTCTTTTGGCCAACCTTGCACAAGGATGCCCATGCTTGGGTCAAGAATTGTGATCAATGCCAACGGATGGGAGGAATTTCGAGAAAGCATGAAATGCCAATGAATCCCATTGTCGAAGTTGAGTTGTTTGATGTATGGGGGATTGACTTCATGGGACCCTTTGTGAGCTCTTATGGTAACAAATACATCTTGGTGGCGGTTGATTATGTGTCCAAGTGGGTGGAAGCGGTTGCGCTCCCCAACAATGAAGCCAAGAGTGTATTGAATTTCTTGAAAAAGAACATCTTTACAAGATTTGGGACTCCAAGGGCAATCATTAGTGACGGTGGGAGTCACTTTTGCAACCGTGTCTTCTCAAACCTCCTTCAAAAATATGGAGTGAAACACAAGGTTGCAACTCCCTATCACCCCCAAACAAGTGGCCAAGTCGAGGTTTCAAACCGGGAAGTAAAGAATATTCTTGCCAAGACGGTTAATGCAAATAGAACCGATTGGGCAAGGAAGCTTGATGAAGCTCTATGGGCTTACCGAACCGCATACAAAACTCCAATTGGGATGTCTCCATTCAAGTTGGTGTTCGGAAAAGCTTGCCATCTACCGGTGGAACTTGAACACAAAGCCCTATGGGCATTGAAGAAATTGAACATGGATTGGAATGATGCCGCCAATGCAAGAATCTCAAATTTGCACGAGCTTGATGAATTCCGGTTCCTAGCCTATGAGAATGCACTGATCTACAAGGAGAAAATGAAAATGCTCCATGATTCTAGGATTTGGAACCGGACATTCAAAGAAGGAGATGTCGTGTTGTTGTTCGACACCCGGTTGAAGTTATTCCCGGGCAAGCTCAAGTCAAAGTGGAAGGGGCCTTTTAAGGTGGTAGGAGTTACCCCTTATGGTTCCGTCGATTTGCAATCAAGAGAAGGCGGAAGAACTTTCCGGGTTAATGGGCATAGAGTGAAGCACTATTTGGGGTGCGACGCCGAGGTTGGTGAAGTGGCGTGCATTTACCTTGATGAACCTTGAGGAGGAAAAGCCAAAACCGTCGTGCCGCGACGTTAAATTAGGCGCTTCTTGGGAGGCAACCCATGTTTTTAGCATAATTAGTTGTTACATGTGCAGGTACCCGAGTTGAGTGAAGTGTGGAACGAGGAAGTGAAGGAAGTACGCCAAGGGGAATTTCAAGAAATCCTGCTGTGCATAATAGGCGGACCGCCCACCTAAGTAGGCGGACCGCCCAGGTAAGCTTACATGGTATTAAAATCGCAGCAAAATAAAAAAAAAGAGAAGTAGGCGCCCCGCCCGTAAAGAAGAGGCGGACCGCCCCTTTTCCCATGAGACCCGACCCGTCGGGTTTAAGCTTAAAATAGGCGGACCACCTCCTTTCTCACTTTAAAACACAAAATTGAGCACAACCCCAAGACCCTTTGGCCGAAAATCATTACCCCACTCCATAACAATCACCTTCATCCATCACAAACACACACAAATCACTCCATCTTCACCCTTTATCTTCACTCTTGCTTAAATTCGGGTATGTGTAAAATTTTTGCTTTAAATTTCTTTAACTTTGTGAAACATTAATTGTGGTTATAGGAGTAGTTCATCTAGGCTACTTTAGTATAAAAAAAATTGTTCCTTGAGCTTAAATGATACGTATTGAAGTTGGTAAATTGAGAAAGTTAGGGTTTCGGATTGAAAATTGGGAATTTTGGTGAAATTTTGAACCCAGGGCTTGAACTCCCTAATAATTGGTCTCTTGAATTATTTAGAGTGTTGGGAATGCCATTGTGATGCCTTGAAAGCTCGCATTTGTCGAGCCATTAGTTGGGGGAAGCATGCATTTTTGAAACGTCTTCATATGCGCTTGAAATTGGAATTGCATAAGTAATGAAGCTGCCTGAAATGTGGGTGTACACCCCCTGCTTTGTTGCTCTGTTTTTACCCCCAATTGTGTGTTCTGGATTATGCTATCTATTGCAATTTCCATAGACATAAATGGGTGTTTACGCTGCTATGAACTACATGATCTACTGCTCTGTTTGGCCTGCGTCTGTGTACCCTATGTAGACTCCCTGTGTGCTGCCATGCCACTGTTTGGGGCTGTTCTGAAACTGAAACAGGCGCACCACCTGTTTACAGAGGCGGAGCGCCTGTTTGCTAGCTGACTGTTGCACTGTGCCTTGTGGTGTTTGTCTATTCTCTTGCCTTTTGCAATGTTTTTAGTTGTAACTCATGATCATTCTTCTATGCTTCCACAGGTACCATGGGCAAGAAAACAGTAAAAAGAAAGCCGGAAGCCCCACCTCCTCCTCTTGATGATGACACACAGGACGATGTACCATTGGTCAACTTGGCTACACAATCAAGAAGTGAATTGAGAAAGAAAACAAGGCAAGAAACTGCCCCTCCTATGCAACTGGTACAGGAACAAGTCGAAGAAGAACAAGCACAAGGGATAGAGGAGGAGCAAACTCAAGAGGTAGAGGAGGAGGAAGATGGGCAGCCGGAGGCCCTAGCGGAGGTGTCAAGTGAAGAGGATATGAACGAGGAGATGAAATTCAAGTTCTGTTCAAGAAAGGCACTCAGATTCTATGTGAAACGGTTTCAAAATCAGCGAGTCAATCCGGAAAGGGTTATTAGCATGAAGGATGTGGATGTCAAGAATCCCGACATTTACAACCGGTATGTAGAAACCGGGTGGGAGGCAGCTTTGAAGAAACCGTTAAGGGAGTCAAATGAGCAATTGGTCGCGGAGTTCTATGCCAATCTAGCTGCCACGGCAAAGGGGAGCAACAGGGTGTATTGCCGAGGTAGGTATGTTGATATTTCTGCACGAGCATTAAATGCACACTTGGATCTTCCACATTTAAATCCATCCCAACATGTAAAAAAATTGAAACTTTCCCGGGAAGAGCAAAGAGAGTGGCTGGTACCGATCATTGGTAGAAAGGCGAATCCGGAATGGAAAAAGGTGGGAATTCAAATTGTGAGGGCCGACCTTAATTTTGAAGCAAAGGGTTTGCAATACATTGTTATATCACGAGTGCGGCCAACTAGTCAGGATAACAAGCTAACTTTGAAGAGAGCCGTAATGATTGGTTGTTTGATGAACGGTATCAAAGTAAACTTGGGAGCGGAGATGCTTAAGCACATGCGAGAAGTGGTGAAATCTGAGAAGGATAACCTGGCATTCCCCTCTACATTGACTGATTATTTGCTGAAATGTGGCTGCCCGGAGCAACCAGGGGACTTGAAATCACCTCCTAAATCTGCCTTCTATTGGTATGCTTTCAAGGACTCCCCGCCAAAGGCTTCCTCAGGTACTGTTCTTTCTGATGATCATGATGCTGTACCACCCACTTCTGAGGCAGCCCCTCAGCATGAGGCGAGCCCCTTTACTTCAGGTATTGGCACTAGCACTCTCCCCGCGGATGTGCATGATCTTGGTACCCAGTTGGATGAGCTTCGGGCTCTTATTTCCAACTTACCACAGGTGCAGCCCCCACCACCACCTCCACCCCCTGAGGTCTCTACTGAGCAGCTTAGTGAGTTGGTTCGAGTCTTGACGGCTCATTCCAAGACTATTGAGAACCACACCAGAGCTGTGGAAGCTAACACATTAGCCCTTCAGGCTCATTCACAGGATGTTCGTGCCATCAAGGCCTCACTGTCTGACCTTGCTACCCATTACTCTATGTTAGACAAGAAGGTTAGCAAGGCGTTAGGTGTACCTGCCGGAGGGGTTATCAGTCCACAGAGTTCAGGCCCTCCACAGCCCCAGCCTAAGGGCCCGGTCATCCCCACTGCCCCAGTTGCTACTTATGTTCGACGGGGTTCTGCTAAGGCCACTGCCCCAGTTGCTACTCCAGCTGCTCCACTTAGCTCTACTGTTGCTCCAGCTGCTGCACTTGGCTCTACTGTTGCTCCAGCTGCTCCGGCTCCTTTGGTATCCTCTTCACTACCACCACAGCCGTCTTCAGTTGCACACCGAGCGTCTAGTTCAAAGGCCTCTAAGCCTCCAACCAAACAGTCAAAGAAAGCTCAGCAACAAGAAGACGAGGACTTACTCGAGGACATTGAGGCTACTGAGGCCATGGACTTCGATATTGAGGATGATGCTTTTGATCCAGTCTCAGGGACTGTTGGTGACCTCACCCTGTTGCCCGAGGAGATGCAGGTTGACATTGCTACACGGAGATCTATTGAGTCAGCCCGTCGAACAGCTGAGAGACGACAGGCACCACCAGCTGGGCCCTCACTTGCCCCCGTAGCAGGCAAAGGCAAAGGTCTTGCTTGAGCACCACCAGGGAGTTCCTTTGTTACCCCCCTTTGTCTTTCATTTGTCTACTTAGCATGCGGGACGATGCTAGAGTTTTTAGTTGGGGGAGGGGTTCGAATGTATATGTGTATTTTGGATTGGGTTGCACTTGTGTGTTATATGCTATCCATGTATACATTCGAACCACTTTTGGTGTACATACACTTTATGTTGCTAGTCTAGCTTAATTTTTAGTTATGTTCCAAAGATGCTTTAGTTATTTTCTTTTTAAATAAGCCTCCGGTTTTCTTCACTTGGTTCTTTCCGGAGGTTCTCTTTGAACCAAGCATGTACATTGAACTCCTTTTGAAATGCAGTAGTGATTCATGTGATACCGTCTTATGTTTCTTCATTTTCATGGCAAATGACAAGTGAGCTTATGTTCTGATTGATATAGCTAGAGTTGTAGACTGTGAAGTTCTTGTGTTGGCTTATTGAGTTGTTGGCGTGGTCCAAATTGGACCATTGCATGCTTTGCGAGTAAATGTCCGTCTTGTGTGTCTGAAAAATGTACTTGAGAAATCACTTGCTTGTGTGGTGAGGCATTTTGTTCAATAAATTGTGTGGGTGAATTGAGAGTTTAAAGCTTGCCTTTAGTGTACTTTGAGACGAAATCCTAGGTGAACTTGGCTTGAAACATGATTTTAGGCTTTTCCTTGGACCGCTACTATCCTAAATGGCCTACCTGTACATATTCACCCCAGTTAGCCCCTCTGAGCCTTAACCTTTCATTTGGCAGTCACTAAATTGAAACCCGAGCCAATTCTTGTGTGCTAAGGCACCAACCCTCTTTTTGGCCCTAACCTCCATGTGTGCATTGAAAAACGTGCAACTTAGGCTAAAACCTAAGTTTGGGGGAGATGGTAAAAGCTTGGAACTCCATGGCGAATGTCAAATTGAAATATCTAAAAGAAAGAAGAAAAGTGAAACAAAAGAAAGAGAAAAAGAAACGAAGTATGCATATATATAAAAAAAAAAAAAGAGAAAGAAAGAAAAGGAGAGGAAGTAAAGAGGAAGAAAAGAGAAGTATTGGATAAAGGAGGGACTAAATTGGCACCATCTCCAAAAGAAGAGTAGGATGAGCCTAATGAAAAGAAAGAAAAAGTTGCACAAAAGAGAATGAAATGATGTAGTGCTATGGAGGTATTAGTCACTAATTAGCCAAATCTACCACACCGTAAACCAAAAGCCTACGTTACAACCTGTCAAGTCCTAATTGATTTTGAGTCAAGTGAGCCTACATTAGTGGAGAGGTACAAGAAGGGCAAGTCTTTGAGTTCTCGAGAAGCGCGCATGAAATTTCCTTGCGAGAGTGAGAGCTCAATTTGTTAAGAGTCCCAAAAGAATTTTTGTGAAAATATTTTTGGTGAGTGAGGGACTCTACTCTTGTCGGTGAGAATAGCAAGTGAGTCTTGAGCACAAGCTCAGGTGCATGATAAGGAGCATAAACAAGTGAAGCGAGCTGACGACCCTGAGGCAAGCCTTGAAAGTCATGTGTTTCCTCTAGCCGTAGTTGATTAGACATGAGCAGTGCTTGTCAAATGTCCATGGGAGTGATTGAGACTAGTTAGTATCAACTGACTCATTAACGCAAAATGATGTTCATAACTTTGAATCGAGGAACATAACTGAGTCTTGAGCTTTAACTGGAGCATGATTTGATCTCTTTGATTTTGAGTTGCTTGAGGACAAGCAAAGACTTAAGTTTGGGGGAGTTGATAAGTTGGTATTTTACCAACTTAAAGACTACGCTAAACTTACGTTTTTGAATCCAAAAGCGACATTTTGTGTTATTAACGTCATGAATCGCTTAGTTTCAGGTTATAATGAATTCACAAGGATACTCGTCGAAGATTGAAGCTAGAGAGCAAGAATACGAGCCAAAGTGTGAAAGAAAAGGACATCAAGAAAGAATTGGAAAAGTTGAAGCCAGAAGGAGGCGCCCCGCCTGTTTTACAGAGGTGGGGCGCCTACTGAAAATCCAGAGAATGAGAAAAAAAGAGGCGGAGCGCCTACTTTACAGAGGCGGGGCGCCCAGAGGAAATCCAGAGAGTGATCAGAAAAGAGGCGGGGCGCCTACTTTACAGAGGCGGGGCGCCTAAAGCGAAATCCAGAGACTGACCAAAAAAGGGGCTGGCCGCCTACTAAAGTAGGCTGGCCGCCTACTCTACTGTGCTGTGCAAATTTTCCCTGCTTGTATAAATAGCTTAATCTAAGTTTTGAATGGGCATTCTTTTCTATGTTTGACATTGAGTTTGAGGCGATTTTGAGAGCCAAGTAGAGGTTTAACACCATTTTGTAAGCTTCTAATCTTGTAACTTTGAATCTTGATTCCATATATCAATTCAAACTTATGTCCAACATGATTTCATCTTTTCATTACATCTTTATTACTAGGATTCAAACCCTAGTTATGAGTAGCTAAACTCATAACTAGGGGTGTAATTATGCTATTGTGATAGAAAATTAATGGGTGTTGTTCTATTTCATTAACTATAACACAAGTGACAATTATCCAACTCCCCATTACAATAACATCAAAATTCCAAAATCCATGATATTTGGGATTTCTTGTCTACATTGCTAGTTAAAGACTCGGAAGAGATTAACTAGTGTAGAATAGTGGAGTTGGCGAGGATTTGAGTTGATAGGCTATTTGTATAGACTAACTCATCTAAAAGGAGTTACGCTCGGAAGAGGTCTCCTTTCCTCGGGTCATTGAGTAGTGCTTTGAGCATTCAACTAAGGCTTTGACAAGCGGGTTGTGAAAGATCTCTCTTAGGCCGGAAGGATTCTAGAGATCACGATTGGAATGCTCGACCATAGTTATACTTGTGTTGGGGAAGTGAAGTGAAGACACCCATTAGTTGGAAATCACTATTAGTTGGTTGCACCCCTAGTCTAGTAATATCGAACAACTTACTCGTTAAAATTGCTTATACTTTAGAATTAATCATAGTTTTCATGAAACAAATCATACTACTAGGACTCAACACTAAACCTCATTTGAATATCTATTTACAACTCTCTCACTTAACGTGCTAGTTCCCTTGGGAAATCGACCCCGACTCACATCGGGTATTATACTTTGACGACCGCCCTTCACCATTAATGGTGTAAGATTGAGCGTGGATCACGTTCAATGGGTTGCCTGATACAATTTGGAAACCACTCACTGAAATGAGTGTGTTTTTCAAGGACTTGTGTTCTAGTACATTGAGGGAAGAAAATCTACAATTGATGGAAAGTAATATTCCTGTGATCTCTACTAAATTAACCAAGATATTTCCTCCTGGTTTCTTCAATGTTATGGAACATCTGCCTATGCACCTTGTTGAAGAAGCAAGACTTGGAGGCCCGGTTCAGGGAAGGTGGATGTATCCTACTGAAAGGTAATGCATATCATAGATTTCCTCCTATATTTAATATTTTTTAATTCATTATTCAATTATATGGCTATCTATGTTATACAGGACTATTGGCAAATGTAAGCGGACTGCAAAAAATAGGAATAGAATTGAGGGGTCGATATGTGAGGCTTATCTTGTTAGGGAAACGTCGCATTTCTGTTCTTATTATTTTGGGGCCGAAGTACCTTCTCTAAGTCGCAGGCCTAACCGAAATGATGATGGTGGAAGCGGCAATTCACTGTATCCTCATTTTTCCACATTCAATCATCCCGGTCGAGGATCAGAAAAAGGTTGTACAAAACCATTCAGCGACATCGATAGACAAGTTGCTACGACACATGTACTGCTGAATTGCCCAGAAGTGCAACCTTTTTATAGGTATTTGTCAGTTTCTACATAAAAAAAAAGGTTAATACATATATTAATTTTTACATCCTAAATATTGTTGTTGTGCATAACAGTTTATTTGTCACTAACTTTGGGCACGATGCTGTGACGACCAAATTTTCAGAGTGGTTTAGAGAATATGTAAGTATTTTAGTGGCACATATCCCGTTGGTGAATACTATACGCAAGTATGTTTTAACTTATAAATCTACAATTGTATGGATGTTAGGTGCACAATCCTGAAAACGGCGTCAATCATCCACTGTTTTGTGATTTATCATTAGGCCCTATTTATAAGTATAGACAAATGTCTAAGTACTTCATCAATGGCTATAAGTTTCATACTGAAGAATGGTCCATGGGGAAGAAAACATATAACTGCGGAGTGTGGGTGAATGCAGGCACTGGTGATGGAGAGTTTGACTATTATGGTGTAATACATGAAATATTAGAGCTAGAGTTTAATGGTCATCCAAGGAAAAAGTTGGTGCTCTTTCGGTGTAAGTGGTTTGATCCAACACCACTTCGGGGTACAAAGGTGCATCCAGTATATAAAATAGTTGAAATCAATCACAAAAGAACGTATGCACATTATGATCCATTTATCATTGCTCAAAATGTGAAACAAGTGTACTACGTTCCTTATCCAAAGCGCAAAAATAAACTGAAGAACAAGGCAAAAGCAAATTGGTGGGTTGTTTTGAAAGCCAAACCGGTTGGAAGAATTGAGGTGGATGATGCATTAGATGAAGCATACCAAAATGACATTTCAACTGTTCAAGAAATTGCAGATGAAGAATTACCCGGCGAGTTGCATCAGGGTGTGGATTATTTTGAAGAATTTGATATGTCGGTGCTTAATCAAACCATGGAAACGTCGTTGGGAAATGAAGAAGGGGAGTACATAGATGAAAATGATACCTCTGAGGATGAATTGCTTGATGAACTAGGAGGAAGCGATGATGATTGATGTTAGTAGTTGAATATTTGTGCGTTACATTGGTTGTTTGTGGTATTTAATTAACGATGTACATTGGTTGTTTGTGGTATTTAATTAACGATGATACACTTTATTAAATATCTAATTCTATTGAATTTAACATTAATTTGCAGATATGGCATCTCGAGGTAGGAAAGGACCTAAGACCCGTGGTGGCCATACTTCCACAGGTCATACTACTTCTCCACTTCCGGTGGTGACCCCTACCTCTGAGTTGCTCTCACAGCTAGGTAATTATCCGCCAACATTTTTTGCTGGTCTCCCTAGTAACCCACTATTCCATCAGCCACAGGCCCCTAGTATATCTGCACAGACCATGCCACATATGGGGCAACACTATCAGTTTGGCCAGCCTGCTGGTCCCTCTTTCCATTCCATGCCTATGGTAGGCACATCCCCTCAGTCTGTGCATGTACGGGCCCCTACATTTCAGCCATTCGGCGCACCGGGCCCTTCACAGCTGATGATGATACCTACTCCTAGTATGCATCCACATAGTTTGCCATCTGCTACACCTTCCATTTCGAGTACTGTTCCATCTGCATCATCATCGGCATGCCCCAGTTCGAGTACACCCGTACCAGAGACTCAGCCAGAGTCCTCTCCATCTGTCACCACTGCAGCGCGAAAGGGTAGGAAAAAGCGTACTAGCGCTACAGTTCAGTTGCCCGGTGGTATTGGATCTCTCGATGAGTCTGGGAGGTTGATTATCATGCCTGACAGCAAAGAAGGGTAAGATTTATTCATTAACCTTTAAATTATAAACTTTTGAATTGAATGCAATATATATTTATCAACATAATTTTGTATGTTAAATTTAATGCAGGTTTCTTCCATCGGACAAGGCAGTGAAACTTGTTGTTGAATCTATGACACCACACTTTACTGATGGTTGGCCGACCTAGGGAAAGGTGCCAGTACCTGTTAGGAACCGCATGTTTGAAGCTTTTACGGTATTAACTATACTTATGAAGCTTCTGTCATTTGATTATTATATGTGTTTTATTAGTTTTCACTTATTATATTGTTATTGTTTCAGCACAAGTGTTCATGGGATCCTATATATGATGATCAAGTCCGAGCAGTTTTTGAGAAAAAAGCGGCTAAAAGGCTAAGTGATTCCCTGTCAAAATACAGGCAAAAGGGTAAAGTTCCCAAATGGATTTATCAACAAATTTGGGATAAACTCAAAATTTATTGGGAAACACCTGAATTCTTAGCCCAGAGCGAGCAGGCTAAGAAAAACAGAGCATCCGCAAGGGGAGGATCGAAACACACTTGTGGTTCAGTTAGTTTGGCCACCCATCGGGCACGATATGTAAGTCAATCTAATTTTTATTTAAATTAAAAACTTAAAACCATTTTGATTTAGCATTAACAAATTTGCATTGTGTAGGAAGCGGAACATGGAAAAGTTAGTGATTATGAATTTTTCCGTTTGTTCCATTATTTATATGACGAACAAGGAAATGAGGTGGGATGGGTCGAGCCACGTGCACAACAACTAGAGGTGAGATATCATAAATAATTTTATTTTTTTAAATTATTCTTTAATTAATTATTCTAATCGCGTCGTGTGTTTTAGGAGAACTACAAAGCTTTACACCAAGAATGGCTTGAGAGCCAAGGGTCACAAGTCGATGAAGGCTCTCCTAAACCCACCCAGGATGAAGAAAATGCAATGTTCGTTCAGGCGGGTGGTGGCTATTCTAGCAAAAATCGAGCCTATGGCCTTGGTCCTTCGAGGTACAAGAAGCCTTCTCGTGTAGGTATTGTCAATGCTCATTGTTCTTCTTCTTCTTCTTCACATGCACCACAAGCTGCGGATGATGAGTTGCGCGCTAGATTGGCGGAAATGGAGCAAAGGCTACAAGATAGTGAAAGGCAACGGTTAGAAGACCGTGAGAATGTGAAGAAATTACAGGATATTGTGGCAAAGATTTGGAGAGATAAGGAGCAAGGAAGTGGCTCGTCCCAAGGAGCGGATTAGTACTCTCATGGTTTGTTAAGTTGTGAACATGTTACTAAATACTTTAGTTTTTATTTGTGTTGAATGGTTAATGATGAAACAATATGTAGTATCGTTTTATTGGCCGTGGTGGCTTTGTTTTATGATAAACAGGTATTTTATGTTAAACAGGTTGTTTTTGGTATTTGGTTGCTTTGTACCGAATTTCTAATATTTTTGTTTAGCAGGATTTGTATAGTTAGAGACGGAATTAAATAATTAAATAATTTTTAATTATTTAAAAATTAAAACCAACCAAAAAAATTAAATAATTTTTGTTAGAGACGGAATTCCGTCTCTAAACAAAAAAAATAATTTTTAAATTTTTAATTGGAGAGGGAATTCCGCCTCTAAACAATAAAAATAATATATATAATTTATGTTTGAGAGGGAATTCCCTCTCCAAGCATTAATTTAATGATTGGAGAGGGAATTCCCTCTCCAAGCACTAAATCAATTAAATTAATTTAGTGCTTGGAGAGGGAATTCCCTCTCCAAGCACTAAATTAATTTAATTGATTTAGTGCTTGGAGAGGGAATTCCCTCTCCAAATGGAAAAGTTAACGCGTTCTGACACAGTCTTGGAGACGGAATTCCGTCTCCAAGAATGTGTCAGTGTGTCAGCTACTTTTTCATTTGGAGAAGGAATTCCGTCTCCAAGCAGTCCAACGACGCGCGTAAAAGCGAAGGATGCTCAGAGACGGAATTCCGTCTCCAAACTGTGACGCAGAATGATTAATTTCTAGTAGTGGCTTGATGTGCTTCACTTGGCCTCCTTTGATGTCCTTCTTGCTGATCTCCAACTTGATGTCCTTCTTCTTCAAGTTCTATACTTTTTGGCTTAAGGTAGCTCCCTATTTATAGTTGTGGAATAGAGAAGTTGTGATAAAGCCAAAGTTATTTACTTTAATTTGATTGGTCGGTTTGAATTTGCAAATGAATCTTGGATAAGCTCTCATTTTGAATAGTTAAAACCTATCACTTATACACATCGTGTATTTTATAATATCATTGGCTATTTTATTTGACTTGACGCCACGTAATTTGACATGTGGCATTTTATTTTCTTAAATTTAGGAATAATCTAAATTTCTTATGGATTTAATTCACCAAATTTTAAATGCTTAACCACTACAAAAATATCGAGATTACCAACAAAAAATTACGTTGGTAAATTGATGAAATCGGTTATCAAATTGAATTATCAATCGATATTGATTCTAATAAGTTGACAATTTGAGTTGCCAATTGATTAATAACAGATATCAATCCGCTCCTAAACGGCTCGTTGGTAAATCGTACAAAGATGTATGAATTCATTGATATACCAACTAAAATTCGGTTACATTGGTAAACACCGTAACTTTTGGTAGTTGGCCCTGAGATTTTCGTTAGTAAATCTCGTAAATTCACTATTAAACTTTGCTGGTTATTCCGTCAGTACTTTTACTAATGGATAGAAAATGAGATAGTAAATTTGGTTCTTCATTTTTCAAAATGACGTTTGTCTTTGGTTGGTAAATATTATAACAAAATGTATATCATTGACGTTCTGTTAACAGCTGTACCAACATATAATGACATGATAGGTAAATGCAATAGTATATATTTCAAAAGAACTTAGCAATGGGTTAGCAATTTTAGTTACAAAATTATTATCTAAGTAATTCACCAACAATAGGTAAAATTATTAGTGAGAGGTTCCTAACTAAATGCTCATTTATTTTGTTTGTGTTCAATATTATGTTAGTAATTAGTAATTGCCAATGTAATAGCAATATTACTAAAAAATGGTGATTTGATTGTTAAAATTTAATTTTTAGCATTAATAGCTTTTTAAAAAAATCAAAAAGAGCACTTAAATAAATCCACAAACATTACTTACTTTATTAATCATAACGTCTCTTCTCTCGTAGAGTTGTGAAAACAATGTGAAATATATCTAATATAAATGAAAATAAATAAATCTAAACATGACTCGTATCATTAGTATATAATGCTATGTACGAGTAGGTTAACTAGTTATGGCGAAGCAGGACCTTTACTAAGGTTTATCAAATATAAATAAGTAAACATACAAAAAAAATTAAAAAAACTCAACATATGATATATATATACATTATTTTTTTATCCATCTCAGTACAAAAAAAAAGTAAAAAATTGTTCTTTGCGGCAGATCTTCTGCGGCGGTTTGCGATAACCGCAGGTAAAAATTAATCTTGTGGGGATTTGCGGCGTCTCAGTAAACAGGCACTAACTAAATTTTACTAGCGGCAGTTTAGTTAAATGTTGCCGTGGTTTTCAGTATTTTGCAGCATTTTTATTGCTAAAATAGAAAAATAAGAATACGAAATAGCAAAATATTAAAACATTAAAAAATGAGTATAATAATAAATTGAAAAGGAACAAAATTAAAACTAGAAAAAAAAATGTTCTAGAACTCCACCCAAATTTACTCACCATCTCAGTATACTCCTCCACTTCCTAATCTCAGTATACTCCTACATCTCCATCACTGCAAAAGGTTAAATTTCTCTCTCTAAACTATAAAATTTTGAGTGAGTTTTGCGATTTTTATGAGTACACATTTAACTCTGATTTTACTTTTTTTGCCGGCGATGAACTATAGTTAGCTTTGATTAGGTTTTTTTTATTGTGTGAACTCCCATTGCGATGAACTCTGATTTGTGTGAAGATTTTAGGATTTTATTTTTGTGATTTGTGAATATAATGAGTAATTTGATGAATTCATGAATAGTTGAATAATATTTATTCAATTTCTATAATTTTGTTCGATTAGGTTGTGTTTTGAACCTATTTTGAGAAATTTACTGTTATTTCTATTCGATTATGGCGATATTTCGAGCCTATTTTTAGAGAAAAGGCGCTGAAGGATTTTCACTTTTTATTAATCTCAGCTTTATTTTCATAATACTGCTATATGATTTTTTGCTTTAATTAGTTGTCGCTTCTGAGCTTTTTTTTTTTTTTTTTTTTTTTTTTTTTTTTTTGCTGATAAATTTGTGCTGACTGAAATTATGGTTACAATTTTCATGGAAAGTGTTATGTGATGCTCTTATTTTTATCATCTCTAATCTATTTTACGATGTATGAGAGTTGGATATTAAAGCTGCGAACTACACCTGAATATAAGGAAGAATTGGTACAATTTTTAGACTTTGCATTTGCTAATGAGTCGTCTGATAATAGGATAAAGTGTCATTGTCATATTTGTGGGTTTAAATTGTCTCAGACTAGAGCTGAGGTGTTTGATCACTTGTTGGAAAGTCCTTTTCCAGTCTGTTACACCCTGTGGTTATAACATGGTGAGAGAGATGTAGGAGAAACATCAGCTAGCAGACATGAAATTCGACATATTGAAGCTCGTGATGATCCAATGCGAGAAATGGCTAATGATGCTTTCAACATCTCAGGGACAACCTATTGACAAAGAGTATTTCATCACAAGGACCAGTAATCGAAGGTGAAAATGGCACGCCTCTTTTATCTAATGGTCCTAAGTGATACGAGCTTTATGAGCTGATTAGGGATGGGAACAAGAACTTTATCAAGAATGCACAAAGTACTCAAAATTGTCTTTCTTAAGACTTTGCCACCTTAAGTGCATGTGTGGGATGAGCGACAAGACCATGATGATGATAATAGAGCTACTGTATGATGCCCTCGAGCATGCGAAGATCCCCCAATCAGTCTATGAGGCCAAGAAAACTATCAAAAAACTTGGTCTTATTTGTAAAAAGATACATGCATGTCCAAACGATTGCATGTTATATAGGGGATAAGATAAAGAAAGACAAGAATGCAAGCGATGTGGCACATCTAGGTGGAAACCAAATGCTAAGAAAAAATCTTATTATACTAAATTTTTTATCCACTTTGTTTAGGTCTTATGTGCGTAATTTACCCACTTTGTTTAGCTAAATAAATTATTTTATCATAGAGGTACTTAAGGCGTTTGAAGTCTTATGTGCATAATATGGCGCAACCTGAAGGCTCAATCGCTGAAGGTTATTTGGCCCATGAAATTCTAATATTTTGTTCAAGATATTTTGAAGATGTTGAGGCAAGAATCAATCATCCGATACGTGTTAAATGACCAGCAATTTGGGGTTCATGCTATAAGCTAATAGCAATGGAGAAGTTACAAGCACATCGTCATGTGTTAGTTAATTGTCCAGTTGTTGACCCATTTCTCCAGTAAGTAAATTAGAAAATTACACAAGTATTATATTCCACACTTTGCTAATTTATTTTCTATGTATAGGGAATTTACAGCAGAACGAAGAAAAGGTTAAGGAGTCGCACATGATTGGAATCAGAGATAGATAAAGTCGTGCATAGAGATTTTGTTGGCTGGTTCCAAAAGCGAGTAGGTGAAAGTTATATTATAATTTTTTTCCTATTTTAAAGGTTTAATTAATCAAGTAATTAATATGATTTATTTTTTTATGTTAGATTATATATGAATGACGTTAATGAGCATTCCAGTGAAATTAAGTGGCTTGCAATCGGACCACTTGAACAAGCCAATTGATATAGTGCATACAATGTGAATGGATTTAAATTCAGAATTCCATCGCGGGAGCAAGGGTTGAATACTCAAAATAGTGGAGTATATACTAGAAGTTATGCAAGAAAACGTGACAAGAATATGGTAGTTGGAGGTGTTCTGTACTACGAAAAGTTGGTGGACATAATTGAATTGAATTACAACGGTCAATTTACAGTTACCTTGTTCAAGTGTCAATAGGTTAATACCACTACTAATAGAGGCATAAAAAAAGGATGAGTTGGGCTTTACATGCATTAATTTTTCTCGTTTGATACATCTTGGTGATCGGGAAGAGAATGTCGTACATATTCGTATCATAATAGCAACTTGCATATTATGTTGATGATGAAAAGGAAAAGGAATGGAGTGTTGTTGTCTATCTGAAATCAAGAGACTTGTATAATATGGGAGAAAAAAATTAAGAAGATTCAATTTATGAAGTTGTTTCTTCATCACAATAAAACTTGGATAGGTGGTTTCGAGATAGTGATTAAGCTTTACGATTGGCAAGGGATGATAGAGAAGATGAAGATCCAATAAATCCTTAGTTGTAGTTTACTTGGTGTTCATTGTGTGTTTTTCTCATATCAATGTGGTTTAGTTTCTTTTCCTTAGCTGGTTTACTCCAATCTCAGCATATGATAATCTGATTGTTTCTTTTAAGACAGAATGTGTGCATGATAATGTAAATTTGATCTTTACCGTTAGTTGCTTCTGATAATCATGTTTGTTATCTGCTTCTTTATTTTTGTTGGATAGAGTTGCAGCAATGGGCAGATCGAAACGGTTCACGGTTATGCAACCTGATGCAGAGAATTCATCCACCAATTCTCATGAGTCTAGGCCCAAACGGTTCAAAATTACACCACTTACAGAGTACTTAAATGCCAATTCTCGTGACTCTAGGCCTAAAATCTTCAAGGTTATACCACCTTGTGCAGTTGTGCTGATTCTATATCACCCACTAAGAGTGAAGCTTGTTCTAGGCCACTAACACAGGTTCCTGATTACACGTACTCATCTAATTCGTCTGATAATGATGATAATGAAGTCATTTGTACTTCTATTGAGACAACTACAAAGAGCTGCAAAAAGAAGAGCTACTAGATTGTCAGCCTTAGTGGTAATCATTATTACTCTTGTACTTTTTATTCGCTTGACAACTATGTACATTTAAAATATTACAATCCTTGTTCCAGATGAGGACGGTGTAATCACAGAAGGAAAACTGAAAGTGTGGGATATTTGGTCACTTTGAACTGAAAAAAAGGTTATCATCCCTAGGAGATTTGGGATCCGACTATGTTAAGTTTCCTATATGCTACAAGTGATGGCGTAAGGTTCCAGTTAACTATAAGAATGTGATGACATTATCGAGGTACATAAATTCAACTAATATCATCATCATTTCACTAATCTCTACTTTATTTCTTTCTTCTTCTCTTTCTTTATTTCTTTCTTTTTCTCCCAGGAAAAAGGCATGATATACTATTTCTGGGCAGTTGGCACCACTACACATATCTATGCAGACCAATAAAGAATTAATCCATCCATCATCTGATGTTCAGCTCTAGTCATTATCATCAATGGGCATCTAAACGTTATATAATTGTGTTATTTTTTTTTTGGATTGTAATGAGAGAAATTACATTTTTTTCTTTTTTGATGGGTAAAGTAAAATTCACTAATGAAACCAAGAAGGTACAGATAAGAGATTACTTCCCTTAAATTGCATGCCAATATTAAATTGATCAACGAAAATTATTGTTACACTGTAACATATAAGGTTGCTTATGCGATAACTCCATCATCAGTGGCCTCAGCATATGCAATAGCAGGCCTGGCTATATTTTGACCAACTGTAATACCTTACTCTTTTAAATTGTTGCAATCTCTAGTTTAATAGGCTCTTAAGTCCTTTCTACTGCCATCTATAATTTTATTTCTGGTCAATTTATTACTCGGTGTATATTGTCCTTCTAATTATGACGTACTCGGTATCTATCAAAAAGAAAGAAAGCAAAAACGCAGACTTGAAGTCACCAAAGAGAAATGGCACAACTTCATTTTTCCCAATCTCTCTTACATGTTTCAGTCAATTGATTTTCTGCTCCTTCTGTTAGTAATGGTTGAAATATTAAATGTATGTAATAGGAAATAGAGGGGATTAAAAGTCAGGATGGCACATCAAAGAAAATTTCAGAACTTGATTCAGTTGCACGAGTGCTAGGGAAAGAACATCTTGGTTGAGTTCGAGGAGTGGGTTATGGGCCATGTCCTACACAAGTATTTTATCAAATAGCCAATCAGTTCAGTGGTGTATCTTCAGCACAGGCAAGTCGAGATCTTAAAACAAGAGGTTTTTGACTGTAAAATGCTAATAATGTCTTGCTTCCGCAAATTTTCCTTCATGTCCGTTTGTTGTAATTAGCAGTTGTACGAGTTTTTTCTAGAATTGTACATCTCTACTTCTTTAGAGTTCAAAACTGTGATTGAGCAGATTCTACATCTTTAGTAGATCAAAAAATGTTACTCTGAGATTTCAGAAGATGAAAAATTATTGTTTCTTTCACTAGTCTTGATTTTGTACTTATTATTGCATCACTTGCTTTAAACTGAAAGCTTCAGGGGAAAGAACTGGACCAATTTTACGGGGCTTTAGATCGTCTTCCAAAAAAGATGTTGAAAGCCAATATGATACCTAATCAAGCTGGAAAAAGAATGTCCTGACAATACTTGTTTGCCGTGGATTTGGCTTTTGATGAATTCCAGTTTTACTTTTGCTAGCATGAAACCTTTTGTTGGTTCCTTTAATTAGTTTGTTACAAATTAATGCTTTTGTTGAATGGTTGGATGTTGATTTTATTTGAATGGTTGGATGTTGGATTTATTTGAGTTGTGATATATTGGTTTTATTTGAATAGTGTTGGATTTGGAAGGAAGGTAAAGTGGTGTGAATGGGAAATGAAATAAATATTAATATTTTATATTAATATTTGATATGGAGCCGTTTTCGTAACGAAATTAAAAAGTGGACTATTTATGCAAATATTCCAAAGGTGGGCTGCTGTAAAGTTATTCCAAATGAAAGGGTGCTTTCATTGAACAGCCACTTTGAAGGCTGCCTTTCATGAACAGCTACTTCACCAATGAAAAGGTGCCTTTTCATTGAACAGCCACCTTGAAGGCTGCCTTTCATGAACAGCCATTTCACCAAAAGACACCTTCATGCCTTTTCACTCCAAATCTTGTGGCTATAAATAGAGAGGCATTTTGCCTCATTTTGATCATCCAAAAATTTTATACTCTCTCTCTCTCATTACTTTTTGCATTTATTTTCAAAACAAAAGTAAGTTTTGAGTCAGTGTGATTTGCTACCATTATTTGAGTTCGCTGTTCACTGTGATTTGAATTACCGCTATCACAGTGAGGATAATTCCATTCTATCCTGGGAGAAATTAATCCACAAACCTTGGGTAACTGTGAGGGGATTAGATTTCTTAAGGACAGACAGTGTATACTGTTGGCTTGGAATTTTTCTACTTCATCTATTTCTGTTTTGGTCATTATCGAAAGTGCAGACATATAACAATCTCTAACAATCTTAAGAAATCTAATTTGTATTTTGGTCTGCTAATCGATAATAGGCTGTTTGTGGAGACTAAAATCTGAAAAAGATTTTCTACTCCAAATTTAATATTCCGTTTTTGAAGATTTAAATACTTCAACGGATTATTAAAATTATTGTGTGTTTAATCCGTTCAGAAGATTAAAAACTTCCGGATTATTAAAATATTTATATTATTATTAGCAGTTTGAAGATATAAAAACTTCATTGTACGTTAAATCAGTTTGAAGATATAAAATCTTCACTGTACTTTAAATCGGTTATGAAGATTAAAAACTTCACCGATTTATGTGGAGAAATATAATGATCTTTCCTTGAACAAAGATCAATATTTAAAGTCACAAGTGCCATGAATAATACAGGACATCCGCAATGGCCAATATTTCATGTCGTCCTGGATGTACACTGTACAGTGCTATGGGCCTATGGCTTGTTAATCCATCAACCGTCAGTATAGCAAAGTGAAAGATTGGTTGCTTGTGTGCCAAAAATTTAAAGGGACCTTCGTAGTCTTGTTTTTAAATTCCAAACAAAAACTGACTTGGCTATGTCTTGAATTCATATGAAGACATTTAGTGATTGCCAAGATCATGTGAGACAATGTGCTTGTTCTTGCTAGTAGAGATGGAAATTTATTATGATAAATTCATTTATAATCTCTACTCGTAGAGGAAAGTAGATTTTTCCGGAAGAGTACTTTTCTAGTACCTTTATTGTGCCATACTTTCAAAGTTGAATTTTCGTGAATACTGCTTGGACTTAACCTATGCGTTTTGAGGTTTATGATATAGCACATGAATTACTTGAAATGTGGGGGTGCTAGCTTATATGCATGGCAAAAGTGAATGTTAGACTTAATGTCTATATTATATGATTTGGTATCCCACAAAAAAAAAAAACCTTGGTAGATATTAACGTGGTGGTTAATGATTCACGACTCTTCGATCTTTGTGATGACTAGTTAATAAAATCACTAATTCAAAGGTGGACACGTACCTTTACTAAAAGCTGATTGTGTTTTTTCGTGAAAGCCGAAAGGGTGTCACTCGAAATGATATATGTTCTTTCATGAAAAGGTGTCGCTTGAAAGGTTGTGACTTTTCATGAAAACAAGTGTCACTTGAAAGATTACCTATTTATATAGACCTGACCATTCATGAATGGATGTATTAAAATATTGCTCTATTAAACGGTAAATCAACTATTAATAGTAATGATGAAATCCACATTGAGTTGGATTTGAAGCGGTGAACCAACCAATGATAATTATAAAATCCATATTGATTTGAATTTGTATAATGATTGAAGGTTCTATAATTTAGGCGTCAAGTAAATAGCAACACGGAAATGGTTGAAATATATTAAATATTAAAAGGTTGTGGCCACAACTGATGCAACCATTCCAAGCTATTGATGGTGATGCTATATTAAACGGTGAAAAAACTGAAGGGCTCCAAAATTTTGGAAGATATTCAATTTTGGCTCTAGCCGTTGACAGCAGTTTGCATACATTGCAATAGTCAAGCGTCAATAGGAAGGGTTGGGAGCAATATGTATAACGGAAAATCGTTACATACAACGAAGACATAAAACCGTTTGACAACTACTCTCTAGGAGATTATCAATATTGACATTGTAAGGTCAAGTGATAATGTATCGGATCCACTTACTAAAGGTTTAACTAGAGATGATGTTGAGAGATCATCAAGAGGAATGGGACTATGGCCGAGGACAAGTCGTCATGGCGGTAACTCTACCTAGAAGACTGGAGATCCCAAGATCTAGGTTCAAGGAGCTCAAACAAAGTTGTGCACGACCGCTCCAACATTGTCAAACAACTCAACCCATCCTCTTAATAAGACAATGTTTAGTACCAAGGATAAAACGTTAAAGACGTTTTTTAATGATTATCTAAGTTTGATACGGGGTTTGTCAAACAGTGTAGATCTACGGGATTACACGTTTAGAAATCACCTATGTGAGTGTGAAGTGGAAGCCGCTTCAAGGAGAATTCTGTAAGGCCAATTCTCTACGCACTCATGAACCAGGCGATGTTCATGGCTGAAACGAACACAACAATGAGAACCAAAAATGGTCAAGGATTAATTGTGTGACATATGTTGTCTAGGTATACACCAAAGTTCGACGGTTCAAAGATATCAAATCTACCGATTGACCGAGTATATCCGATATATGTTCACTACGGAAAGTTCAAAGGGAAACCCACTTATCCAGATGCAATTAATTCTTACTTGCAAATCACATAGTTTTCTGCATGTTTTCTTCATATAGCCATTCCCATTCATGTGGGGGATTGTTGGATTTGGAAGGAAGGTAAAGTGGTGTGAATGGGAAATGAAATAAATATTAATATTTTATATTAATATTTGATATGGAGCCGTTTTCGTAACGAAATTAAAAAGTGGACTATTTATACAAATATTCCAAAGGTGGGCTGCTGTAAAGTTATTCCAAATGAAAGGGTGCTTTCATTGAACAGCCACTTTGAAGGCTGCCTTTCATGAACAGCTACTTCACCAATGAAAAGGTGCCTTTTCATTGAACAGCCACCTTGAAGGCTGCCTTTCATGAACAGCCATTTCACCAAAAGACACCTTCATGCCTTTTCACTCCAAATCTTGTGGCTATAAATAGAGAGGCATTTTGCCTCATTTTGATCATCCAAAAATTTTATACTCTCTCTCTCATTACTTTTTGCATTTATTTTCAAAACAAAAGTAAGTTTTGAGTCAGTGTGATTTGCTACCATTATTTGAGTTCGCTGTTCACTGTGATTTGAATTACCGCTATCACAGTGAGGATAATTCCATTCTATCCTGGGAGAAATTAATCCACAAACCTTGGGTAACTGTGAGGGGATTAGATTTCTTAAGGACAGACAGTGTATACTGTTGGCTTGGAATTTTTCTACTTCATCTATTTCTGTTTTGGTCATTATCGAAAGTGCAGACATATAACAATCTCTAACAAATAGTAATATTGGATTTTCGGGATAAAATTATGAATCGGTTTGTGGGTATTTAATTTGCAATTTACCAATTGATATAAAATCAAATTGACTTGAAAATGATGTCAAGAAGGGTCAAAATTAACAGCAGTATAGAATCGCCGCTAAACAATAACGAAACTGCCGCGAAAGTTATAACTCCAAAAACCGCCACTAAATCCGATTAAACCGTGACTAGAATATATTTTGTAGTGGTTGTTCCAGCAGATGGCTAAAAGCGCTGCTAAATGGTTTAACAACGCCTTGATAGACGTAGCTCCTAACCGACGTGAAATTTATTTTGTGTCATTTTAAACCACCGCTAAATTGAGAAATGAACCGCCGCTAATCAACAATATTTCTGTAGTGTCTATATAGTCTAATTATTCGGCGAAGAAGTATCATTTGATACCCCTTGACAAGGATAGGTCTACCCTTGACTATGAGGACCAGCGAACCTGCTTGAAGTATCTGATTAACTTGTTTGTGCACTTCTTACTGCAATTCATGTCTTATTTCTTCTTGCAATCTCGTCTTATTTGTTTTACTATTTTCTCTCTTTTCATCCTTTATTTAGTATAATTGGCGACCTGAACTCAACAATTGTTACAAATATAATATGATTCTTGGTTCTAATCGAACGAGAGATTTTGACAATTCAAGAATCGGCAGAAAGAGATTATTCGAATAGTAGAATCTGTCAAAAAATCCTATTTTTTACACAATATTTCGATCAGTATCTGGTCAACTTCTTGTTCTGTATCTGACTTTTCTGATGCAGTATATATATATACATACACACGTACTTCTAGAAAAAAAGTTTAGCAAAGTTTTTTTTTCTTTTCTTTGAAGAAAGACATTTATTCAAACACAAACCTAGCTATTATAAGATAGGACCGACCTTGGCGATATAGTACCCAGAGTATCCTGATAAAAAAATGGAAAAGGGTCAAATTTGCCCCTCTACTATGGTTTAGGGGTCACGTTTACCCCTCGTTAAAATTTTGGTGCAGCAATACCCCTACCGTACCATAGTACGCAAATTTACCCCTCTCATTAACGGACCTCCACGCTGGACGACACGTGGCTGCCACATCAGTGCCATAGTAGAGGGGCAAATTTGGTCTTTTTCAGTTGTTTCTAAAATCGTGTATGGACTAAGTTTCAATACTTAGAGAAAAAGTTTCGATGCTTAAAGGAGTCATTATAAGAGAGAAAAATGTGCTAAGAATGATAAATAAGATATTTTGAGAGAACTACGGAATTAAAATGACACTCTCTTCGATTTTGTTTCGTAAGAAAGATATACTTTTGAATTTTGTGACAAAAATTATCTTTATTAAAGATAAGATAAAAATTTAATAATAACATTATTTCCAAATAAATAGATATGTTCTTTTTAAAAAGACTAAAACATAAAATATGCTACTCCTATTAAAGTGGATAAAGAGTTCTTTCATGTATTTCAATTTAAAAGATATTTTTCAATTTATCAAAAAAGGTGATTTTTGCTATATATTGACTTATTAACTTTAGTTTAATCTTTTTTCCTTTAATGGCATATTTTTTGTAATATTAGAAAAAATAATAATAGAGTTTTATGTTTAAAATCACAAATTCTAGAATTCAATCATGACATTAAGCTAGTGTTTGTCCATAACATTAAGCTAGCGTTTGTTCATAAAATTAGTGTCATGATTGAATTCTAGAATTTGTGATTTTAAACATAAAATTCTATTATTATTTTTTCTAATGTTACAAAAAATATGCCATTAAAGGAAAAGAGATTAAACTAAAGTTAATAAGTTAATATATAGCAAAAGTCACCTTTTGTGATAAATTGAAAAATATCTTTTAAATTGAAATACATAAAAAAATTCTTTACCTACTTTAATAGGAGTAGCATATTTACCTTTTAGTCTATTTAAAAAGAAAATATCTATTTATTTGGAAATAATGTTATTATTAAACTTTTGTCTTATCTTTAATAAAGATAATTTTATTCACAAAGTTCAAAAGTATATCTTTCTTATGGAATCAAACCGAAGAGAGTGTCATTTTAATTTCGTATTTCTCTCAAAATATCTTATTTACCATTCTTAGCACATTTTTCTCTCTTATAATGACTACTCTAAGCATCGAAACTTTTTCTCTAAGTATTGAAACTTAGTCCATACACGATTTTAGAAACAACTGAAAAATACCAAATTTGCCCCTCTACTATGGAACTGATGTGGCAGCCACGTGTCGTCCAGCGTGGAGGTCCGTTAATGAGAGGGTTAAATTTGCGTACTATGGTAACGGTAGGGGTATTGCTGCACCAAAATTTTAATGAGGGGTAAACGTGACCCCTAAACCATAGTAGAGGGGCAAATTTGGCCATTTTCCGTAAAAAAAAAAATCATGGAAGTTAAAGTAGTGACTGATCTAGGCAACGCAGTGCTTAGATTGTCTTGTTCCAAAATAAAAATTGCATATAGATGAGGAAATTGATAAAACCTAAGATCTTCAAAAAAAATTGCAACCCTTCTTTAATCTCTGCAACTCTATTAGCTTCTCTATAGTTATGTTGCAGCTTTTGTTCTTCTGTTCTAAGTAATAGACACCTGCAATCATTTAACAAGTTTAGGTATAAACCATCACCTTTGGAAATCATAGTGAGTCTGTTTCAACGATCAACGGTCTAAGATTCTTATCTAGAGCTAGCTTAATACTCTCTCCGTCCCACTTTATGTGACACACTTTTCTTTTTGATCCGTTCCAAAAAGAATAACACACTTCCTTGTTTGACAACTAATTAATAACATCATCTCTATTTTATATTTTTTGAGCCCACTTACATTAAAAGCTACCAACAACTTTTTAAATACTACAATCTTCTTTTTTTAACTTTTTTTTTACATCTAACAAGGTTACTTTTGAAACTTTATAAGGTCAATGTTTACTTTTTAAACTTCGTATAAAATTAAACTATGTCACATAAATTGAGACAAAGGGACTACCATAATGTAGAGCGAGAAGTTCGGCATATATGACTATCGAGTAAGGTATTGATTTGTTGTAGCCCAATACCCAATTTCCATTCCAGTCTCTAAATTTAATTAACAGTTTTTATTAAGAATAAAGAAAGGTGTTTTGAAACAAGTGACTTTTCTTAAGAGTTGTGTTGCTAAACGTTGTTATCCCTTAAAATTGTAAACCAACGGTTGGCACTTTTTATTATTGAAAACTATAAAATGCTTGTTAACAGCCTTGTGTGAACTGTCAAAGTACTTTCAGAATTCTCCATGTAGTACAAAACGTCAATCTTATTCCCAGAAACCAATATTGTTATTCCAGAAAACGATTCTGTCGTTTCTTTACTTCTGCTCTATTATTATCCCTTACTTTCAATACTTCTATTCCTATTTGGTTGAGTTCTGGTTGGGAGAAGAAATCGAGAGTACAACTTGATTATCTTAAGTTGTCATTGTATCATGGGGATAGATTTTCCTATTAATCATTTGCACGGTTTGAGAGAAATTACTATTCTAAAGATAGTTTTCTGAAAGTGCCTTGCCTATATTCCTTCTATTTTTAATTAATTTATTTCAGCATATTCAAATTGAGAATGAGGCTAGGAATAGAGATGTACTCGTTAACAATGAAAAGAATAAAGTGCATATTGTTTAAAATTCAACATCCAACAAATCCTCTAAAACCAAGTTCAACAAGTTTCGCAATGGAAACAAGACTTATGATAATAAGAAAAAATTTGATTACAAGAGTGGTATTAATAAGGAGAAAAGATGACCTTGCTTCGTGTGCGGCAAGATGGGATATATGGCTAGAAATTTTAAATTTTGCAAAGGTAACAAAGGCAAGAAACAAGAAGCCAATGTCTGAATCAGCCTATCTATTTATCGGAATCAGCCTCTCCACCTTGATGGCGGTAAAGCGTAAATCTCACCCTCCTGAGTCTCCATGTGAGGAAAATTAGTGGTATGTTATTGTTGTTGTTTTAGTACATCGATCAATTTCTATAATATTCCTACGACATAGAAGATTATTAGTAGCTATTTTGTTATTAACTGCTAGCCAAAGAAAATTCTTGATCTTGTTTAGAGTATTGAGCTTCCATAACAAATCAAACTTCCTATTATCGATGTTAGTTTCATCTTCTTTAATAATAATGCTATAAGCAGATTTCGTATTAAAACTCCTCAATGGCCATACTTCCAGACGAAGTCATCAACAGCTGGAGTACTATGTTGGATGTATATGTTTTTTATGTTGAGATTTAGCTCCTGAGGAAGTTCAAAGGATAACTTAGATATATCTACTTTACTGTTTGTACTGAGATCCCTAACTAACATGTTACCCTCATACTTCATTAGGGGTCCATAAAAGTTGCTTCTCAAGGATTTGTTCGACAGAATCCAATTATCATCCCAAACCTTAATAGAACCCTCATTACCTATGACCCATTATATTCATTTCTTAATAATTTCATACCCCCTTTTAAAAAAATTCCAAATACGAGAAATAGAATAAGATTTAGAGGGATTTTCATCATACTTACTTGTTAAAACTTGTGTCCACCGTGAGTCTTTGTTTTTTATCGGTCTCCACGCCATCGATGCATGAAGAGAAATTTTTTTTGCTCTTGTATTATAGAGACCTAACCATCATTTTTACTTAGGTTTTGTAACAGTTCCCCAGTTCATTAGATGACAATATCTTTTATTTGAAGTTCTTCCCCAAGGAAAATTTCTTTGAACATTATCTATAGCGTTAATAGTGGCCTTCGAGAGATTATAAAATCTGCATTACATGATTAGAGATAGTAGCCAGAGTTGACATTATTAAGGTAGCCCTCCCAACAATGTTCATAAAGTTTGTTTTCCATCCCTTGAGCCTGCTATTTATGATAAATTGAAAATGATTTTTAAGAAATTGTATTATTTATCATAGAGAACCCTAAGTATAGGCCAAACTCCCTGGTAGGTTTCATAGAAAGACAATTACTTATGTAGTCCTTATCCTGAATAAGAGTAATTTTAGAGAAAATAATTTTAGATTTTGAGAAATTAATAGTTTGCCTTGAACAATTGCAGAAACTATTTAGGATAGTAATTAGGGTATCACAATTCTTTTGGTCAGCTTCCATCAACAAGATAAGGTCATCGGCAAAGAAAAGATGGGATAGAATAGGACCTTTTCTTAAAATCTTAATTAGTTTTCATCTCTTGTTGTTAACTTTGTTATTTATCATCCTAGATAGCATTCCGTACAAATAATAAAAAAAATAAGGCGATAAGGGGTCTCCTTGTCTAATGTCTCTAGTAGGCTTAAAAGCATTACTCTTATTCCTATTTACAAGGATTGTGGTTGAAGTAGTTGTAAATACATCACATGATCATATCTATGAGATCCTTTGGAAATATAAGAGAAATAAGGGCATACCTAATGAAAGACCATTTCATTTTATTAAAACCTTTTTCCTGATCGATCGTTAATTAACATCATTTTTCCTTTTTTTTTCCCTTTAGTTTTTTTTTTTAAAAAAATTAATACCTCATGAACAATAATAGCATTGTCTGAAGCCCTTCTCCCTTTAAGTAAACTGGTTTGAGTTGGGTGAATAACATGAGGGGTAAGAAAGCTTTAATCCTATTTCCAATAATCTTTGTGACAACTTTGTAGGCGGTATTACAAAGATTTATAGGCCAAATTACTTAATATTTTCCAGATTTTGAATCTTTGGAAATAGGCAAGTGTAAGTTTAGTTCATGTCCTCATCCATCTTCCTTCTAGTAAAAGTATTAACCAAAAACTTAATAAGCATGTCTTTGATTTCATTCCAATATTTTTGAAAGATAAATGGTGAATCCATCCGAACACTGAGCTTTATAGGGTTTAAAAAAAAAATTGCTCTCTTGATCTCGCTAATAGTCACTTCCCTAATTAGAGCTCCAGCTTGATCTTCTTTTGTAGTACTAATTACATACATTTCATTATGATTTAATTTTGCTTGCCCATGCTTAGTAATTTAAAAAAATTACCAATGTTGTCTGTTCTTTCATTTTACTTTATATACCAATTACCCACTTCATCTTTTAAGCTAAGAATTCTATTTTTCCTTCTTCTTTGCAGAGTGTTAATATGAAAAAAATGTGTTTTTGCATCTCCATAGTTTAGCCATTGAATCCTAGATATCAGTTTCTAGAATTCTTCCTCTAACCATTGAACTCCATTATATTATATTCATTTAAAAGCTATTTTTCAAGATCCACTAAAAATTGACTAGTGAAATATTGGGGAGATCTTTGAATCCCCTAGCCTAGCCAAGATATTATTTTTCCTTTTGAAAATATTACCAAACACCTCTTTGTTCAACAATTTCACCTTACCTCTGAACTCATTAGTAGCTTCAATAATATTCCTTTGATTATGCCGAGTATCATGGACTAACCATTGAAAAGAAGGTTGATGAGAAGTCCGTATCGTTTCACTTCTGAAAATATTACTTTTTGTAATGAAGTATTTAAAGGTCAAGCTTAATTAGATAGTGATCTGAGTGAATCCTATTTAAGTGAGCGACGCTTTGAACCATGCTCAATGCTACACTACAATGAGCGAAGGATGATCATCAAAGTATAATTATCCAACTAGGAATGGGGTTCCATAGGGAGCTAGTATTTAATCTAAGTAATTTGAGTAACAAGCTAGTAGTATCAATTATTTGGAAGATTCATAGGGGTAAAATTGTACTTTAAACTAACTTGAACAACTAGCATCAACAACAATAACGATTGTGTAACAATAGATTAAAAAGCTAGGGGTTTATCTACGCAAACTAGATTCACCTAACATATATAGATACCAATTTCGTCTCACAAACCTAATAGGTAAAAGGTTAATGGTCAAACCTATGCTTGTAATGCTCTAAAACTATTAGGTATAGAGAGCATCTACCTTGTTAAGCCTGTTAGGGTCAATAACAAAGCGAACAAGGACCTAGTTCTAAGACCCCAAGAAGGGACAACCTTTTTTTGGTTACTCCTTAGATGGGGTAGCCTCGTGAGCCAATATAAACCAAATCCTTGCTAGTTCTATAAACTCACACTCTCAACCCTGTTAGGGAGATAAAAGCAAAGTGGATTTTTTTTCAAGTGTGGCCACACCTTAAACATGAATGTGAAACATGATAAGAACTAGATAAATATTCACCCATAAATTTTATAAGACAAAATCAACCACCCATTGATAAGAATTCAGGTGATTGTAAATAAACCCCTAGTATGAGTTTACCTACTCATACTAGGTTCTAACATGGAATCAAAATGGAATGAAATAGCAAGAATCATTAACAATGAATAAATTAAAGGTGTTGTAAACAATGAAGGCTAGGGGTTTACCTACGCAAGCATGGTTCACATAACATGGATAGTAGTCTCGTTTCACAAATCTCATGGCTAAGGATTAATGATCGAACCTATACATATAATGCTCTAAAATTATTAGGTATAGAGAGAATCTACCATGTCAAGCCTGTTAGGGTCAATAACAAGGTGTATAAAGACCTAGTTCTAAGATCCGAGCAGGAATAACCCTTTTTAATTATTCCATTTAGATGGAGTAGGCTCGAAAGCCAATATAACGCAAATCCTCGCTAGTTCTTATAAACCCATGTTCTCAACCCTGTTAGGGAGGTGAAATCAAAGTGGGGTTTAGTTCAAGTAAAGCCTCACCTTAAACTTAGATAATAAAAGTGATACGAACTAGTAAAACATTCACCTATATATTTTGCGAAGCAAAATCAAGCATCCAATATTAAAGAATCAAACCATTGTAAATAAACTCCTAGTATGAGTTTAGCTACTCATACTACGTTCAAATATCAGAAGTGGGTTGAAATGATAAAGATTATATTCTTACAAAGTATGTTAGAAACCCTTGTCTTGTTCTCTAAGTTACAAGACATTTCAAAGTAAAGTCTAGAATGAAAGATAAATGAATTGGAGACCTAATGGACTATTTATAGTGTTGGATTTGTAAGCTAATTAATTAATTACAAAGTTGCCATTTCAGTCTGTCGAAAATATTTGGCCGATTATTCAGTGGCCGCCGAAGACTAGCTTCTAACTCATTTTTTGTCTTCCACCTTTCAGAATTGGTGGTGTAATCACCTAAATTTGACACCAAAATAAAAAATAACTAAAATAGCTCTTAATTTCCCTAGGTATTTTGTGTATTTTGTCCTAAACTTTTATCTTTTATTGTGGCTATTTTTAGTATTTGATTAAGAGAAATGCTAAAAGTTATCGAAATATATTTGTAATGTGATTAAATGTTTAAGTTTGATTCAATGTGATTTTTTTATTTTCTTTTAATTTTTTTTTTTTTTTTTTTTGTAATTGTGTAGGGATTTATTACTAAAAAATGTTAAGCTTAAAAGGTTTGAATCGGGGCGCTAAAATTTAAACTAATGACCATTGGGGCGTCCTAAAATTGAGAAAAAACACCAACCCAACTATGCGTGAAAATTTGATGAATAGCCAATTTTACACACGTTAAATGAGTTCCATCCACAGTTTCAAAATTCGTTGAGAAATAGCCAATAATGACTCACGTACATACAGGCTACTGCCGCTAAAAACAGCCCATACATTGAATTTACTGAACTACCCTTAAAAACCTACAGCTCAACAATAAATACAAATCATGCGTAAAAAAAAAAAAACAGAGCAAAGCACACATTCTCTCAACTCTCCAGATCATCATCGTCTCTCTCCGGAAGTTTCAAATTCAAACTGTAAAAGGTAATTTGAGCTGCATTTTCTCAGTTTCTGTGATGTTTCTGTGCTGAATTTCAGTTATTTTGCGGTAATATATCTGTGTTTGTAACTGTAAATCAATGATTTGAAATAAAAATTCGTCATTATGATCTCATTTGTACGCGAATTTACTGTTATATATAATTAATATGAATCTGAATTAAATTCAAAAGTGTATGCAGCACTAGGTGCTGGGGGTTTGTGTTCCATTGAAGCAAAGCCCCGTTATAATATCATGTAGCTATGATTATATTTTAGCTTACCACTTCAAAATCACCTGTTATCAAGCATTAAATGCTGGAGATTAGTGTTATGTTGAAGCAAGCTCCCATTACAATATCCTGTGGCTATGTATTTTAGCATATAGAGCTTCAAAAAATCCCCCCTGTTTTCCAGCATTAAATGCTGGGGATTAGTGTTACGTTGAAGCAAGCTCCCATTACAATATCATGTGGCTATGTATTTTAGCATATAGAGCTGCACTTCAAAATAGCCCCCCCTGTTTTCCAGCATTAAATACTGGGGATTAGTGTTACGTTGAAGCAAGCTCCCATTACAATATCCTGTGGCTATGTATTTTAGCATATAGAGTAGCACTTCAAAATATCCCCCCCCTGTTTTCCAGCATTAAATGCTGGGGATTAGTGTTACGTTGAAGCAAGCTCCCATTACAATATCATGTGGCTATGTATTTTAGCATATACAGCTGCACTTCAAAAAATCCTCAAAAATCCCCCTGTTTTCCAGCATTAAAAGCTGGGGATTAGTGTTACGTTGAAGCAAGCTCCCATTACAATATTCTGTAGCTATGCTATATTTTAGCATATAAAGCTGCACTTCAAAAATCCCCCTCCCCTGTATAATTATCCATTATACTATGGAAATGTATATTTGGCTTATAGGTTGGCAGTTCTTAAGCTTTCATTATGCGCACACACACACACACAGTATTTTACCATATGGCTTTGTTTGTCACTTAGTTTAGTATTTTTACTGTGTTTATAACTACAGGTGATGGCTAAACAGTGTATTGTTCTTGCATTCAATGGGAAATAGACACCAGATTATAAGTACATAGATCATGAGAGAAGGATTTTTCTGCACACTGAAACAGATGCATTTTAAGATTTCAGAAAAAACCTTTGGAAAAAGATAGGTTTAAATGAAGAACATTTTGAGACATTAATATGGTTTGATATGGAACTTGGAACAAGCAAAGGCGTCCCTATAAAAAATACTGATGATTAATCAGCTGTTTACACTTGATGAAGAACAATTCCGAGTATAGGAGTAGACGTTTCATAGTTGACATTACACAACGATCTCCACAGTCTGAGAGAGTTGATTATGCTGAAGGGCAAATGATAATGCAAATAGACAACGATGATGCTTTTGAAGTGATAGTTTTAACACCTCCGTCTGTCGAAGCTGTAGCAGTAGATCAACAGTTAATGCATGCTGAAAGCACAGAACAACAGTTTGTAAATCTTCAACTTCCTGAGACATCAAGTGCTGGAAAAAAGAGGAAAAGGTATTCAAGGAAGAAAATAAGAGAATCTCCTCGTCCAATACTAAAAGAAAATGCAGATTTGGATGACGTCAAGGTTGGATCAATTTTTTTAAACAAACAGTGTGTCACTAAATATTTCCAGACAAATGCAATTGCACACCATTTTGAATTCAAGGTTGTGAGATCAAGCACAACGAGATATTCACTGGCGTGCATGAATGAAAAATGTGAGTGGAGTGTTCGATCTTGCAGAATTAAACAGTCCATACTGTTCAAAATACTGAAGTTTAAGAAGAATCACACTTGCCCAGTGGATGATAGAAAAAGAGACCAAAAACATGCTACGTTAAAGATTGTTCGAGATCAGATAGTTGAGAATCTGAGAGACGATAATTATCCTGTTAAGCCTATGTTGTTACAGAGATTAGATGGAAAATGGGAGGTTGTATTCTCTTATAATAAGGCATGGCGTGCTATAAAAGAAGGAGAGTCTTTAATTAGAGGGACGTCTGAGGAGAACTTTCAGAAGTTACCAGCATATTTATATGTGCTAAGAGACATCAATCCAGGCTCACACGTTGCTCTTCAAAGAGATGGTGAGAACAGGTAAAAAAAAAAGTGTACTTATATATTATTGTGTAGAATTCCACAAATGCTGATTAAAAAAAGCCTGTGAGACTGCACTGTTATTTGTTGGAGTCCCCGTCATAAAATGCTGTGACGTGGTAATTATATATAAGGTTCCAGTACTAGAACCTGAGACTCAAAAATTTTAACATGCAATTCACTGATAACACTGCAATTCTATTATCCAGGTTCAAATATATGTTTTTTGCTTGTGCGGCATCTATCAAAGGCTGGAAATATTGTAGACCTGTGATAGTTGTCGATGGAACATTCCTCAAGGGGAGATATTCAGGCACACTATTGGTTGCAGTGACGAAAGATGCAAATAACCAAATCTTCCCACTTGCCTTTGGAGTTGTAGACTCAGAAAATAATCTGGCATACAATAGGTTCTTTAGGCAGTTGCGCATTGCATTTGGTTGCCGTGAGAATTTACTGTTCCTTTCAGATCGTAATCCTGCAATTGCAAATGGGATTACAAATGTATATCCTGAATGTGCACATGAGATCTGTGTATATCATCTGGGAAAGAACCTTAACAAAAGGAACGTGAGTCCTGCAGTGATAAGTATATTCAATAGTGCATGTCGAGTCTACACGATTGCAGAGTTTAAAACAGACATGAATCAAATGAAAGAAACGGATAGGGCAACCTATGATTACCTCATGGAAGAACCACCAGAGAGATGGACTAGAGCTTGCTGTCGAAATCGAAGATATGACATGATGACATCAAATATTGTGGAATCCATGAATAATTCTCTGTTACATGCTCGGGGAAAATCAATACTGTCAATGGTGGACAACATAATGAACAAGCTACAGAGCTGGTTTTATGAGAGACGGAAGAGTGCGCAGGATATTTTCTTTGCAACATCAAAATGGACAGATGATGAATTGAAAAAATAAATAAAAAAAACATACAGAATGAATGTGAGTGTATCAACTAATACAGTTATTTTTGGATGTGATTTGTGTTATGTCAATGATAATTCATGAAGTCCCAGGTTTTGTGCTGGGACTACATGGTATGCAAAAGCAGGGGATCCAGTAAATTGCAGCATTATATCTGTTATGCTAGTTATTTATTTATTTTTCTTTTTACTAAATAAAAACTAGTCAAGTAGTCTTATACATTACATTTTTACAGGTTGACCGTACTACGGATCAAAGCTTTAAAGTAACAGATGAAGGGAGAAAATTCATTGTTTGTTTGAAGAAGAAAGAATGTCAATGCCTCAAGTTCCAGATGGATGAAATGCCATGTGAACATGCACTTGCTGCCATAGACAGAGTGCACCTAAACAAGTCGGATTATTGCTCTATATGATATAAAAGAGAAACATGGTTAAAACAGTCTGAAGCGGAAATCAACACTGTTGGACATGAAGAATCATGGGTTGTACCTGATAGCATTAAAGAAGAGATAACAAAACCCCCAGATTTCAAACTTAAGGCAGGTAGAAGGCAGGAGAAAAGATTTGTCTCGACTGCAGAATATGTGAGACAAAAGAGGAAACAATGTGGGATATGTAGAAAGCGTGGACACAACAGGACATCCTGCAGACACACTCCAGTACTTCAACCATATTCAAAGAAACATAACTCCCAATAAAAACAATAGGTATGTCTCTCTATTTGCATTTTATTTTTTAATTCTATTTTAGTGCAATTCAACACACAAAGCTGCTATGTTAATTTTTTTTTTTTTTTTTTTTTTTTTTTTTTTTTTTTTGTGTTTTTCAATTAGGAATCCCGTCGTCACTAGATAGATAGATGACCATTCTTCTCTATTTTCATCCAGTCGCAACAAATCTGAAGTCAAAAAGGACTATTCACTTATAGACAACTATTTTTTTTTTAAATTTTACTTCCTCTGTATTCTTTAACGAGGATTATTATATATAATACACTTTTCATTTGTTGCTGTGCAAAATAGTTGACTTAATTTATCTATTTTCTAGTTTTTTGACTTATTGAACAACAAACATTTTGATCTTACTTAAATAATAAAAATACAGTACTTAGAAACACAATTCATAATACGAAAAAGATTGTTCATAATTCATGCACTGCTCAAAAACTTAAAAATACAGATGAAATAAAAATACAAACAAACATCCCCACATTAACTGAAAAAACATAACAACTACTAAAACTTATTCAATCACAATAGGCTTCTGGGCTGATCCTACATCTTCGTCACTGCTGCCATCATCATCATCGTCGTCATCGTCGTCATCATCATCATCATCAACATCATAAACATTGTGGTGGCCTACTAATGAAATTTCAAGAACCATAGTGGCAACACCGTTGTAAACCTCATGAACAACGTGATTAAACCGAAGCATATCACCCAGTCTGTAGCCTTTACGCTGAAGCATCTCCTTCCATCTATTGCACAACCTTGAGTGTCCCTTCCCAGCCTTGAACTTCATTTCATAATCAGTGTCATCATTTTCACAAAGTAAAAGTGCACTTCCATTGACCTTTGGCAGCTTCTCTTTCCAACTCTCTGGAAAGATCTCAAAAAATAAACTTTCACAGTTAATACAAAAAAAAACATTGAAAAATTAGATGAACAAAAACATAAAAAATAATTTGGTAATTTTTTTAACATACAAAATCATCTCTTTTGAAGTATGATTTTGTTATTTCCATAGTGAAACTGCCTAGTTCCTCCCAACGATCGTCCTCCATATTATTGTTTGGATGAAAAAATAAATTAGTTGCAATCTTGTTGTTGTTTGCTTCAACTGCAAAGCCTTATTTATAGGCTAGGAGTTACTAACTTTTGTTCAACTATTATGGTCAAAGAGAATATGTATAGTCAAAAATAGATTAAATATCACTATAAATGTAGTCAAAAAAACTGTGTTTCTATGTTCTTCCCTATGTTTCTTCCAGTTCGAGGTCTTCTCGTATGCCAATGTTATCCTAATAAAATGCTGGTACCCGAGATATTTGCTGATACACTCTTAAAAACTGGAACAACTTCTATATTTACAATAACGTCTCAGGATAAAAAGCTTGAGCACCCATGTGCCTTAAACTACTGGCCCCAGCAAAAAAATCTGGGGATTAGCATTACGTTGAAGCAAAGTCCCATTACAATATCCTGTAGCTATTCAAAATCACCCCCCTGTTGTCCATCATTAAAATGCTGGGACTTAGTATTACGTTGAAGCAAAGTCCCATTACAATATCCTGTAGCTATACTACATTTATCAACTCAAGAGTTGTTACTTGTCACCTTAAATACCTACTAATGGAAATGGTCCATTCCAGACAAAATATTAAGGGGGGGGGGGGGGGGGGGGAAGAAAAGAGGAACTCAAAATTCGTCTGGACGATGCAAATTAAACGCGTATGGTATGGAAGAGAAGGGTTTTTGCCAGGAAGTTCTAATCAGAAATGCTGAGGCATGTATTGCTAGGACTATACATAAACATTATTTAAGACTCAAAATTTTACATACAACACAAAAGGCAAAACTTACAGCCAATTTCATAAAAATTACATAAAAGCATACTTCTAAAAATACAAAAGAAGTATCCTCAAGTACAAGAAAAGATAAATTACACTTGTCTCACACAAATGTTAAGGCTGTCTGTTTGCATTTTTAAATACATGTGAAAAAAATTCCTAATATGTGAAAGAACAACAATAGATAATAAATCAAATTAAAACATTGTTTATTCTCCATAATTTCTAAACACGGCCTCCCCTGGCCCTCCATTGTGCAATTGCAGGGGATCTGCCATCACCTTAAGCAATTCCATCGGTTTTTCATAATATTGTCGCTGCATGTACCTTAAATTCCACAGCTCATCTTCACATTTCTTTCTGAATTCGTTCAAGGATTCCACCTCCTTCTTCAGATATTCAAAACGCCAACAGAGGTCTCTTGGTATTGAAGCCAAGTTAGTAACATGCCTTTGAGTTGATGATCCATGACCATTCTGCAAAACATGTCTTCCATTGGATGGTCCGTGGCCATTAGATGGTCCATGGCCATTCTCCATAGAGACTTTTTGATCAGATAGTATTTAAAATAATTTAATTTTTTTTTCTTTCAATAACAAAAATGACAGATTGGATTCCTGTCTATCTGTTTTATGGGTGGGAATTTAAATATATTGGCATTTGTTCGTAAGAGTCACTTCTAGAAATTCTGGAAAGGTATAATGTGTATTTTGTCATAAGTTCTGATAAGTCACACTGTTTACAATGGGTCACACTGTTTAACACGATTTTGAATTACTTTGTGTGTTGTCCAACATTAAATACTGGGGTTTATAAAGTTGGACTTCAAAATCACCCATGTTGTCCCAGCATTAAATGCTGGGACTTGGTGTTACATTAACCCAAAGCCCCATAACAATATCCTGGGCTTGGTGTAAAAAAATGTTGGGGCATATATTGCTAGGACTGTACATAAACATTATTTAATAAACAGCATTTTACACACAAACAAAGGCAAAGTTACAGCCATTTTCATTAACAGTAACATAAAAATTACATTAAAAGGATACTTCTAAAAACACAAAAGAAGTATCCTCAAGTAGAAGAAAAGATAAATTACACTTGCTTCACATTGAAGCATAAAAACAGAACACTGCGAAACACATAAAAAAAATACATTAAAACATTAATGATTACTAAGGAACGCGAGAGCTAGAACCAGAGGTTGAATCTGTAAAGTTCTGCAATTCAATGTCCAAGAGTTTGTCAAAAAGTCGATCCATATCTCTATTGTTTTTCTCTTTGAAAGCTACAAAAAATTCAAAAAACACATCCAAGTTATTCTTCACGACTGATACCTCAGTTTTCAAAAACTCAAGATCACTTTTCAAATTCCTAACATCATTATTCAACTGGCGCCATTGTTGTCTTCTTACTTCATCATTGCAAGCCATCTTTTATTTTATGCTTTGTTATTTTTTCTTTTTTTTAGAATAATATTTTGTTTTGCACAAGTGAAAAAACAAGACCACTATCTAATTTATAGAAAACAAAAACAGAAAAAACATGTAAATAATATTTGTTCTATTTTAGCTGACATTGTAACTCAAAAAATGCTGTAAAGATTCCTTGCTTCTTTCTCTGTAAAAAAGATATCACTTTTTTTTATAGGTCGTATCTATATAGGAAAAGATTGAACTGAGATTTTCAACTGTATTAAAGTAACAGTATTGCACAGTTGACAACACAAAAAGAAATCAAACATATTCTGGAAAGATTCTATACATTATAACAGGCTTCTGTTCCAAAAATATATTGAAATCCACAAAATATTCCCTACTTTAACTTTGCAAATCCACAGCATTTCTGTATTGTTTTGACAATGCATGAACAAAAGTAGATAGATTCTTTTGTCATTTTACATGACAAGTCAAGTCAATAAAAAATCTTAAAAGATTCTGTATGTTAAATTACTATAAGAACTTTTTTACAATATTTAAAATGCACAATAGATTTTGTTTTTTGAATATGAGCAACATTTTCATAATTACATAAATTAATAATATATATTCATATATAAAAAAACTGCTATCACATACATTAGTCCCAGTACTTATGCTGGAGCCATGGTGTTATGCAGCTGAAAAACAACAGCATTTTGATCTGGAGGGTCCTATACTCATATTTGTAAACCTAAATCCCAGTACTTGTGCTGGAGCGATGGTGTTATACAGTTGAAAATAGCAGCATTTTGTTCTCACTTATAGACTACTTTTTTTTTTGTGTTGATCTGGAGGGTCCTATACTTATTGAACAACAAACATTTTAATATTACTTAAAAACACAGTACTTAGAAACACAGTTCACCAAAGATCATCACATTAACTGAAAAAAGCTTCAAACACACATGAAACAAAAAGAGAAACAAACATCCCACATTAACTGAAAAAAACATAAAAACTACTAAAATTTATTCAATCACAATAGGCTTCTAGGCTAATCCTACATCTTCATCACTGCTTCCACCACCACCATCATCATCATCATCATCATCATCATCATCATCATTGCTTTCATCATCATCACCCCCTCCCTCACCATCCTGATGGTTTATGACAGAAACTTTAAAAACAACAGATGCATTACCGTTGAATATCTCGTGGAACAGGTGATCAAAACGAAGTATATTGCCTATCCTGAAGCCTTTTTTATTAATCATATCCTTCCATCCATTACACAACCTTGCGTTCTTCCCAACTTTGAAGCTCATCTCATATATCTCATCATCATCTTCACACAATATGCATGTAATTCCATTTATATTTGGCAGCCTCTGCATCCAACTTTTTGGAAAGATCTAAAAGGAATAATATTTGACAATTAATAAAAAAATCACAAAATACTAAAAAAAATAAATGAAAAAAATAAAAAATACTTTGGTCATTTCTTTTAACATACAAAATCATCTCTATCAAAATAAGATGATGTGATTTTCATGTCGAAACTTCCTAGTTCCTCCACACGATTCTCTTCATCTGCCATATCTTCTTTTCAAAAAAAACTTTACAGTTTATAAGAGGAGATGAAGTCTCAAAAACCGTTGTAGTTTGCTTTAACTGCAAAGGGTTATTTATACTTAAAAAAGTGAGTAACTGTTAGTCGATATGTATTTTGTCAAAAATACATTAAATGTAGTCAAAGAAATTATATTTTCTATGGACTTTACAGTTTCTGTACGTTATCAATTTCAACAAATATTGTCTAACTTAAATTACTATCTCAAAAATTAATAAATATTTATTCATATATAAAAAACTGCTCTCACATAAATTAGTCCCCCCCAGTACTTGTGCTGGAGCCATACTGTTATAAAGGTGAAAATAACAGCATTCTGATCTGTGGTCCTATACTCCTATACTCATAATTGTAAACTAATCCCCAGTACTTTTGCTGGAGCTATATTGTTGTGCAGTTGAAAAATAACAGCATTTTGATATGGGGGTTGCTATCAAATTAATCCCAGAATCATAAAATTAAATAATATTTATTCATACATTAATCCCCAGTCCTTTTGCTAAAGCTATATTATTATGCAGTTGAAAAATAACAGCATTTTGATATGGGGGTTGCTATCAAATTAATCCCAGAATCATAAAATTTAATAATATTTATTCATACATTAATCCCCATTACTTTTGCTGGAGCTATATTGTTATGCAGTTGAAAAATTACAGCAATTTGGTATGGGGTCCTATACTAATGACTGTAAACTAATTGGAAATTACAGACTAATAATTCAAAATGACAACAGATGCAACTTATAATTGAAAAGGAACCATTACATTATATTTGTGATGTTGTTTACTGAACAATCACAATTCAAAAAACAACAGTTGCATTACAAAAACTCAGATATTTTTACCAAAAACTCAGATATTGAACTAAAACAGACAAATATGCTATCTTATTCAAGCATCTTCAACAGTAGAGCCAGAACTAGAACTAGAACTAGAACATGAACTTAAAGGTTCTAGTTCAGGCTGCAATATACTAACATTTAAAACCACATGATCTAAGGATTCCAGAACCCTAAAATGTAGCGTACTTCCTACTCCGAGATTGTTAGTACGAACAAACTCCCTCCATCCATTACAAATTTTTCTCTGTCTTCTCACTTTTAGGTAGTTCATCTGGAAATGAATACCACGGCAAATAAGAGTGGCTGGAACATCACGTCTGGGAAGCCTAATTGCCAACCATACTGGCAAAATCTACAAAACAAAACAAAAGAAGAAATGCAGACTTTTATAATAACATCAAACTAAAACAACACTTTAAAAAAATGCTATGATCAACTTACAAACTGATCTAATTCAGCATCCAATTCAGTTAACACTGCTTCGACAACTGTTCCCATCTTAAAAATACAAAAATATTTGCCTCTTCTATTCAGTAACAAAGTAGTCTATTTATATTAAAATAATTATACAAGAAATCTTCTTTATTATACTGTATTGTCCTTGTGCTTTTGGATTATAGTAAAGATTCTTCCTTCTTTATATAAAAGCTGCACATTGCTTGTTCTTTTCCTTTACGATGCAGAACTGGGGCCAAGTATAAAGAGGATTGGAAAAATAAAAATAAAAACTCAAATGTCCATGTCCATTAATTAAGATTAACACAAAAATTACAGAACAAGGATAATTCTAAAAACATAAAAGAAGTATCCTCAAAGTACAAGAAAAGATAAATTAGTTAATACAATCTTTTTCCTATTATCAAGTTAATACAACATAAGTTTATTAAAAATAGTAAAATTAGTTCTCTGGTGACCCTGGTGGAGTATGTACTTCATTATAGTTTGGGATTTGTCTGATTGCCCTCATTATCCTTGTCACTTGTCGCTCATTCCTTTCAATCCTCTGATTTTGCCGAATAATTAATAACCGGAGATGATCTGCAGTACGAGTCAACTGCTCAATGTCTCCCTGCAAACCTGCAATCTCCCAACATAAATCACGCCCTGTTTGCTCTGTAGAATGCACATTTTGAAGTGCATGTCCATTCTCAACTACATGCCCATTTCCCTGTGGGAGAGACATTTTTTTTTTCTAAAAGACTGCACAAGCAAGTAAAAAATTTGAGACAAATTTGAGTGATGATTCTATATTCAAAGACTGTATTTATAGACAGATAGGCATGTCCCACAACTGCACCCCTAAAAAATAGGAATGCTAGTAACCAACTCATAATTGCAGACCCCTAATTATTTTGGTGAAATAATTATATTAAGTAATTATACCCAGTCTGTTAACTGGGGGCGCTGGTACTTCATAAGTAAACTCACAGTATTTTAGGCTGGGGGTGCAAACGTATGCTGAAATGCTTTTATACAAGTCGCATAATTTTTGAACTGGGGCACAAGTACTTAAAAATGCAGATTCCCAGTATTTTATAATGGGCACGACAAGATTTTTCCACTCGCGATACTGGGTGCGCAAGTGCATCATATGTAAACTCACAGTATATAAAAAAACTGGACTATTTACCTATAATCTATGTCCCACACCGAAAATTTTATGAAACGTTGCAGTGTTTATAACGATTAATCAACTCTCATTCAAGTAAATTAATGTGTTGTCTTGGTAGAGTGCAGCGTTTTCAGTGAAAGTTGCCCTCTAGCAAGGACAATACATTAATTTTAAGCACGACTTTTTTATTTTAAACAATCGATGATGTACTAATAATTAATCTATATTACTACTACATTATCGACTGTTTAAAAAAAATTATACTAAGTAATTATACCCAGTATATTAACTGGGACACTGGTACTTTATACCTAAACTCGCAGTATTTTGGGGGGGAGGGGGGATGCAACTCCCATAATTATTGAACTGGGGAACAAGTACTTAAAAATGCAGAGTCCCAGTATTTTATAATGGGCACGAAGGGATTTTTCCACCCGCTCACAGGCATTGGTGCTGGGGTACAAGTGTTTCATATGTGAACTCACAGTATATAAAAATACTACAATTAAAGTATTAGCATAACTATTTATATACTTCACAAGCTAATAAATAATAACAAACAAACAACATATTAACTATACATACTTCAAAAAATGTGTACATTGCATTGTTTATAAAAAAGATAAATAAAGATTCAAAGAAGAAGCAGCCTTCCATGTTCACAAGCTAGCTTCTCATCATGCTCTCCATAATCATCATTCAATTTCTCTAGTGGAGTTTCATAGCCTTCATCTCTTTTTGATTTTCCATGCTCCAGTAGATTAGCAGCAACCATTCTCCTGTAAATAGTAATAGCTTCTACTCCCCATTTATATTTAAACAAATCCTGTCTAAGCATGAGTAGATCTGTAAACCTTGTTACAAAAAGACCACAGTCTGTGTCTCCTAATTGTTTTGGTGCTGTTTGATAAATAATATCAAGTTTCTTGTAGGTCGTACCAAAATTAGGATATTTTGTATGAAAATCCATCTCTTTTAGTAGCTTAGGTATAGCAATTGCATACATTCCCATCTTCATCTTCACAAAATCTTCATCCCCATCAAAAACCGAATCATAGACATCTATTCTATGATCTTTTATAGAATAAACTCCCAACCAATAATGAGTGCAAGACATGTAATCATCAGGATCAACTGAAGGCTTCCTAATTGGCATAAACACTTTTTCGACTTGACTCCATGCTATTCCACATTGATTAGTAGCCCCATTCACACACTCAAGTAGGTTATTCTGTGTAGTTCCTTCATACTGTGCTAGGTCAAAATCTAACTCAATCTTCTCTAAATCATCCAATGTCAAGTCATGAATTCCAAAAACAACTTCTGCTGGAGGTTTATATTTTTTTTTCTTTTGTTGAGCACGAGTCCTTTTTGGTCCTTTCTTTTGTTGGGCCTTCATTTCTTCAAAACGTTCTTTATTCTTCCACTCTACTTCCATTCTATCCTTCTTCTGTTTTATTCTCCTGGTCTTCTCTTCCTTTCCCATATTTCTTATTTCTTCTTGCAATCTCGTCTTATTTGTTTTACTATTTTCTCTCTTTTCATCCTTTATTTAGTATAAATGGCGACCTGAACTCAACAATTGTTACAAATATAATATGATTCTTTGTTCTAATCGAACGAGAGATTTTGACAATTCAAGAATCGGCAGAAAGAGATTATTCGAATAGTAGAATCTGTCAAAAAATCCTATTTTTTACACAGTATTTCGATCAGTATCTGGTCAACTTCTTGTTCTGTATCTGACTTTTCTGATGCAGTATATATATACATACACACGTACTTCTAGAAAAAAAGTTTAGCAAAGTTTTTTTTTCTTTTCTTTGAAGAAAGACATTTATTCAAACACAAACCTAGCTATTATAAGATAGGACCGACCTTGGCGATATAGTACCCAGAGTATCCTGATAAAAAAAATGGAAAAGGGTCAAATTTGCCCCTCTACTATGGTTTAGGGGTCACGTTTATCCCTCGTTAAAATTTTGGTGCAGCAATACCCCTACCGTACCATAGTACGCAAATTTACCCCTCTCATTAACGGACCTCCACGCTGGACGACACGTAGCTGCCACATCAGTGCCATAGTAGAGGGGCAAATTTGGCCTTTTTCAGTTGTTTCTAAAATCGTGTATGGACTAAGTTTCAATACTTAGAGAAAAAGTTTCGATGCTTAAAGGAGTCATTATAAGAGAGAAAAATGTGCTAAGAATGATAAATAAGATATTTTGAGAGAACTACGGAATTAAAATGACACTCTCTTCGATTTTGTTCCGTAAGAAAGATATACTTTTGAATTTTGTGACAAAAATTATCTTTATTAAAGATAAGATAAAAATTTAATAATAACATTATTTCCAAATAAATAGATATGTTCTTTTTAAAAAGACTAAAACATAAAATATGCTACTCCTATTAAAGTGGATAAAGAGTTCTTTCATGTATTTCAATTTAAATGATATTTTTCAATTTATCACAAAAGGTGATTTTTGCTATATATTGACTTATTAACTTTAGTTTAATCTTTTTTCCTTTAATGGCATATTTTTTGTAATATTAGAAAAAATAATAATAGAGTTTTATGTTTAAAATCACAAATTCTAGAATTCAATCATGACATTAAGCTAGTGTTTGTCCATAACATTAAGCTAGCGTTTGTTCATAAAATTAGTGTCATGATTGAATTCTAGAATTTGTGATTTTAAACATAAAATTCTATTATTATTTTTTCTAATGTTACAAAAAATATGTCATTAAAGGAAAAGAGATTAAACTAAAGTTAATAAGTTAATATATAGCAAAAGTCACCTTTTGTGATAAATTGAAAAATATCTTTTAAATTGAAATACATAAAAAAATTCTTTACCTACTTTAATAGGAGTAGCATATTTACCTTTTAGTCTTTTTAAAAAGAAAATATCTATTTATTTGGAAATAATGTTATTATTAAACTTTTGTCTTATCTTTAATAAAGATAATTTTTGTCACAAAGTTCAAAAGTATATCTTTCTTATGGAATCAAACCGAAGAGACTGTCATTTTAATTTCGTATTTCTCTCAAAATATCTTATTTACCATTCTAAGCACATTTTTCTCTCTTATAATGACTACTCTAAGCATCGAAACTTTTTCTCTAAGTATTGAAACTTAGTCCATACACGATTTTAGAACACTGAAAATACCAATTTGCCCCTCTACTATGGCACTGATGTGGCAGCCACGTGTCGTCCAGCGTGGAGGTCCGTTAATGAGAGGGTTAAATTTGCGTACTATGGTAACGGTAGGGGTATTGCTGCACCAAAATTTTAATGAGGGGTAAACGTGACCCCTAAACCATAGTAGAGGGGCAAATTTGGCCATTTTCCGTAAAAAAAAAAATCATGGAAGTTAAAGTAGTGACTGATCTAGGCAACGCAGTGCTTAGATTGTCTTGTTCCAAAATAAAAATTGCATATAGATGAGGAAATTGATAAAACCTAAGATCTTCAAAAAAAATTGCAACCCTTCTTTAATCTCTGCAACTCTATTAGCTTCTCTATAGTTATGTTGCAGCTTTTGTTCTTCTGTTCTAAGTAATAGACACCTGCAATCATTTAACAAGTTTAGGTATAAACCATCACCTTTGGAAATCATAGTGAGTCTGTTTCAACGATCAACGGTCTAAGATTCTTATCTAGAGCTAGCTTAATACTCTCTCCGTCCCACTTTATGTGACACACTTTTCTTTTTGATCCGTTCTAAAAAGAATAACACACTTTCTTGTTTGACAACTAATTAATAACATCATCTCTATTTTATATTTTTTGAGCCCACTTACATTAAAAGCTACCAACAACTTTTTAAATACTACAATCTTCTTTTTTTAACTTTTTTTTACATCTAACAAGGTTACTTTTGAAACTTTATAAGGTCAATGTTTACTTTTTAAACTTCGTATAAAATTAAACTATGTCACATAAATTGAGACAAAGGGACTACCATAATGTAGAGCGAGAAGTTCGGCATATATGACTATCGAGTAAGGTATTGATTTGTTGTAGCCCAATACCCAATTTCCATTCCAGTCTCTAAATTTAATTAACAGTTTTTATTAAGAATAAAGAAAGGTGTTTTGAAACAAGTGACTTTTCTTAAGAGTTGTGTTGCTAAACGTTGTTATCCCTTAAAATTGTAAACCAACAGGTTGGCACTTTTTATTATTGAAAACTATAAAATGCTTGTTAACAGCCTTGTGTCAACTGTCAAAGTACTTTCAGAATTCTCCAAGTAGTACAAAACGTCAATCTTATTCCCAGAAACCAATATTGTTATTCCAGAAAACGATTCTGTCGTTTCTTTACTTCTGCTCTATTATTATCCCTTACTTTCAATACTTCTATTCCTATTTGGTTGAGTTCTGGTTGGGAGAAGAAATCGAGAGTACAACTTGATTATCTTAAGTTGTCATTGTATTATGGGGATAGATTTTCCTATTAATCATTTGCACGGTTTGAGAGAAATTACTATTCTAAAGATAGTTTTCTGAAAGTACCTTGCCTATATTCCTTCTATTTTTTATTAATTTATTTCAGCATATTCAAATTGAGAATAAGGCTAGGAATAGAGATGTACTCGTTAACAATGAAAAGAATAAAGTGCATATTGTTTAAAATTCAACATCCAACAAATCCTCTAAAACCAAGTTCAACAAGTTTCGCAATGGAAACAAGAATTATGATAATAAGAAAAAATTTGATTACAAGAGTGGTATTAATAAGGAGAAAAGATGACCTTGCTTCGTGTGCGGCAAGATGGGATATATGGCCAGAAATTTTAAATTTTGCAAAGGTAACAAAGGCAAGAAACAAGAAGCCAATGTCTGAATCAGCCTATCTATTATTAGCTCCTGGCTTACTATTATCGATTAGCCTCTCCACCTTGATGGCTGTAAAGCGTAAATCTCACCCTCCTGAGTCTCCATGTGAGGAAAATTAGTGGTATGTTATTGTTGTTGTTTTAGTACATCGATCAATTTCTATAATATTCCTACGACATAGAAGATTATTAGTAGCTATTTTGTTATTAACTGCTAGCCAAAGAAAATTCTCGATCTTGTTTAGAGTATTGAGCTTCCATAACAAATCAAACTTCCTATTATCGATGTTAGTTTCATATTCTTTAATAATAATGCTATAAGCAGATTTCGTATTAAAACTCCTCAATGGCCATACTTCCAGACGAAGTCATCAACAGCTGGAGTACTATGTTGGATGTATATGTTTTTTATGTTGAGATTTAGCTCCTGAGGAAGTTCAAAGGATAACTTAGATATATCTACTTTATTGTTTGTACTGAGATCCCTAACTAACATGTTACCCTCATACTTCATTAGGGGTCCATAAAAGTTGCTTCTCAAGGATTTGTTCGACAGAATCCAATTATCATCCCAAACCTTAATAGAACCCTCATTACCTATGACCCATTATATTCCTTTCTTAATAATTTCATACCCCCTTTTAAAAAATTTCCAAATACGAGAATAGAATAAGATTTAGAGGGATTTTCATCATACTTACTTGTTAAAACTTTTGTCCACCGTGAGTCTTTGTTTTTTATCGGTCTCCACGCCATCGATGCATGAAGAGAAATTTTTTTTGCTCTTGTATTATAGAGACCTAACCATCATTTTTACTTAGGTTTTGTAACAGTCCCCAGTTCATTAGATGACAATATCTTTTATTTGAAGTTCTTCCCTGATGTTTGGCGTTTTATGCCTATATTTCCTTAATATTTCCTCACGTTTTAGTACCTTATTCGCTCGTTTTATGGTTTATGAATATGGTTTTACACTAATTTCATGTCGTGTGTATGTAGGTTGTTACGCAGTGTAATTGGAGCTTTTAAGAGCATGATTGAGCAAGAAAAGATTGGATTTTGATTGGGGATTGGATCGAGCACACGAAGGCACGACACGAGCGAGCAAAGGAGCGGACGGAACAGAAAAATACACTGGAGCCGTAGGCCACGCGCCGCGCAGCCCATAGCGCGCCCTGGCTGGCGCGTTTCCTTCCGCGCCGCGGAGCAAAGGCGCTCAAAATCTAACGTCCTCTGGTTGTCTGCACGCGATCGTGGGCGCGGGGCGCCCGTTATAGCGCCCCTGGTGCGCGATTTTATGTCCTATTTCGTCTAGGCTTGGGTCTAACTTATTACTAGGCTTTTGTAAACTCTATAAATACTTTTTTACTTAGTTTTTCATAGAAGTTCAGACCTTGGAGTAAATTGGAGAGCTCATAACATCAAGAGCAAGGGTTTTTCTTCCTTCCATTAATTTATTACATCATTATTATTATTACATCAATTCCTTGTGTTGTTATTATGAGTATGCGTAGCTAAATCTATCGTTCTAGGGTTAGAGTATTTCATGAAGGTTGATGTTTGAAGATTGATTCCCATTAATTGAATCCCATAACGGGTTGCTTATTCTTTCTTGATTTCACTTGTGTAATTGTCAGGGCCCGATTATTACGCATTATCTATGGTTTTTAGATTGAACTCGAAAGAGGGAATTTAATTACGTAATAAGAAAGAATAGGACTAGTTTGTGAACCCGGGCATCGGCGAACCAATTTGTGAGTAGGATAGACATATACTTGCTCGCCTAGTTTAACTAATTACAGAATTCGTTAATGCGTTCACGTGATTCAACCCATAGACATATAGGGATTGGAGTAGCCTGCATAGACCGTGAAGAACTGAAAGGTTTTCACGGGTACATTTAATCTGTTAGTTAGTAACCCGGGATTTAAGAAGTGGAATCAATTGGATAACTCAACTGGATTGTTCGTAACTCTGACCCTGGACCGTCTCCTTATTACTGATAACAACCAAGTTTTGCTCCATTGCTTGAATTCACTTCTACCATTTAATTACTGTTCTTTAGTTAATAAACTCATCACTATTGGAAAAGATCCCTGAATAGTTTATATAAATTGTTTGCTAGAATTCAGTCTGAATAGTCCTCGTGGGAACGATACTCGATTTATCACTTTATTACTTGTCGACCACGTATACTTGCGTGTGCGTTTGGGAGCAACAAGTTTTTGGTGCCGTTGCCGGGGACTAATTATTGACTGATTTCTTTTTGAACAGTTTATTACTTACTATTCAGGTTTAATTTTTATTTTGAGTTTTGTGCTGTTTCAGGTATTAGGTCCTACTTGAGCTTTACCTACAGGAATGGCAGAAGACCAAGCTTTAGCTGTGCGAGATGTTGCTCTCCCCAGCCTGGAGGGAGTAGCATCGAGCATAGTTAAGCCCGCTATCACCGGGGGCTTTGAGATTAAGTCCGGCATGATTCAGTTGCTGCATGTGACTGGACAATATGGTGGATTACTTCATGAGGATCCGCAGCAACACATTCAGAACTTTCTGGAGATCAGTGATACTTATACACCAGCGGGTGTTCCTACTGATTATGTTCGCTGACGTTGTTCCCGTTTTCACTGATTGGGACAGCAAGGAAGTGCTTAAAGTTTGAAAAGTCTGGGTCTATCACTACTTGGGAGGATTTGGCTAAGAAGTTCTTGGCTAAATTTTATCCGTCTGCCAAGACAGCCCGGCTGAGGAGCGAAATTATGTCCTTCAGACAGTTAGAAGGAGAATCCTTGTATTCAGCCTGGGAGCGATTCAAAGCTCTATTGAGAGATTGTCCACACCACAACCAATCCAATGAGGTTGTTGCACACACTTTTGTTGAGGGGTTGAACCAACACACTAAGATCGTGGTTGATGCTGCTGCTGGAGGCCAAGTACTGGCCTTAAATTTTGATCAGATTTATGATTTACTTGACAAGTTTTCGCAGAGCAATCCTGATTGGCAGGGAGATGGTAGAGCTATTACGTAGAAACCTGCATGGGTACTTCAGTTAGATGCAGTTTCAGAGCTAAGGGCGAGGATGGATGCTATTTCCAATCAAATTAGCAAGTTAGCTCTGCAAAGCTCAGCAACCAGTGGCTCCAGTGCAACAACTCCAGAGCTTTTGTGAGGTTTATGGTCAAGACCATGCTACAAAGGTTTGCTCCTCTAATCCAGAGTCAGTTTATTACGTGGGTAATCAAAACAGGCTGCAGGGTCAAAATCAGTTTGGTAATGGTTATTATCAAGGCAATACGAGAGCCCCGAATAATTACCACCCACTTCCAGCTCCACCACAGCAGGTTAGCAGTTCAGTTGAAGATATGCTAAAGCAAATAATGGCAGGCCAGCAGAGAATGATAGCTGACACTGCAGCCCATGCACAAGCCATACAAGATCTTGCCAATGCTCAAAAGAACTTGGAGCACCAGTTGGGGCAGTTGGTGGGAGAAACAAGCACTGTTAAAAAAGAGCCTGAACAATGTCTTGCAGTGACTTTAATTGAAGGTGGAGAGCTGATGGCCCAGTCTGAAAAGAGAACTGAAATAGAAAAAGTTGAAAAAATGGAGAAGGTAAAGAAGAAAGAAGAGAAAAAGGAGGCACCTCTGCCACCTCCACCATTCCCACAGAGACTTATACCATCGAAGGATCTGGCCCAGTATAAAAAATTTGTGAGTATGTTGAAAGAACTTCAAGTTAATATTCCTTTGACTGATGTGTTTGAATTGATGCCATCCTTTGTGAAGTTCTTAAAAGAGATTTTAGTCAAGAAGAAAAAGCCTCAAGAGATTGATACAGTTGAGTTAGTTGAGGAGTGTAGCACAATCTTGAGTAAGCTACCTCCAAAACTTCAAGATCCTGGGAGGTTTACTATTCCTTGTACCATTGGAGGGCATAATATCACTGGTGCCTTGTGTGATTTGGGTGCGAGCATAAATCTCATGCCTCTGTCTGTTTGCAAAAGGTTAGGGCTAGGAGCAATCAAGCCCTCTTCAGTTACTCTTAAGATGGCAGATGGATCTCTCACTCACCCTGATGGTAAGTTGGAGGATGTGTTGCTAAAAGTTGGTAAGTTTACATTCTCTGCTGATTTTGTAGTCCTAGATTATGAAGAGGACCGAGAAGCTCCAATCATTTTGGGGAGACCATTCTTAGTCACCTCGAAGGTAATTATTGACATGGAGCTGGGTGAGATGACTGTTAGAGCACATGGAGAAAAGGTTACTTTCAAGGTTTATAATGAGAAGGAGCACATAGCTAAAGTGGAAGAGTGCTCTATGATTGAATGTGTCAAACAAGAACATGGAAGTACACCACATGTGAAGTTGAAGAGGGGTTCTCTCAAAGAAGGGAAGAAAGCAAAGGTTCGGCGTAAGAAGAGAAGACATAAAGGCTGGAAATGAGCTAAAAGTGTCGTCGTGCCACGACGTTAACTAAGGCGCTTCTCGGGAGGCAACCCGAGTTTGTACTTGTATTATTTTATTTATAGTGTCACGTAGTTTTTGTTTTTCCTTGGATTGCAGGTTCATGTAATGTCGAGGCTAAGTGTGGGGTGTCCTCACCCTTACCTAATGTTGCTGATTTGTTGGGGGAAGTCTGAGTACCTCATACTATATGGAAGCTTGGAGGATGCTAGCACCAAGGACTAGAATCATCAGGGAAGTTTTCTTTACCTTGCACTTTCTTATTTTTTAGCACTGAGGACAGTGCTTAGTTTAAGTGTGGGGTGGAGGAACTACCCTTTATTTATTTTTGAGGTTAGGGATGCATGTACCGTAGAATTTTCTTTTGTTACTTGACTTTATTTTTATTTGTTTCTTGCTTTAATATATGAAAAAAAAAAATTAGAAAACCAATGAAAAATTCCAAAAAGATTTTCCTTTTAGTTTTATTAGTAGTACATGTCATCCACCCCGTGGTTTTTCTTATGACCTCGGTTCTTTTCCACGGGGAGGCCTTTGAATCGGGTAGTTTTTAGTTTTTAGGATTAGAGTAGTTAGTTATAGGTGGCCCTAGACGTAGGAAAAAGGTAGAATGCTAGGTGCCTTTGATTTGTTTGATACCGATGGACTTGGACTTGATTGCATGTGCTATTTGTGGTGTCCTTGAGTTTAATTTTGATGCATGCCTAGAGAAAAAAATTGGAACGACCCCCTTGAGATGCTTGAGTCCGCTTGCTTGACTTGATTGTGAACCTTTGTGCATGAGTGCTTAAATTTCCACAAGTTGCACTCTAAATGCTTGATTGGGAGTTGTTGATGGAGCCATTTTGTGTGGACCATGTGCAATGTGTGTGTGAGGCATGTCTTTGTTACTCCATATTGCATATTAATGTCTAGAACTTGCCCCGTGTGTGTGCAAAGCGAAATCCTAGGTTTGCTCTAGTCGGGAAATGATACAAGGCCTTCTTTTACTTGCCTACCCTTACATATATACCTGGGAAAAATTGTTGTTGTGATTTCTTTGATCCTTTCTATTGGTACCCACACCCCGAGCCTACCCATTTGTTCTTAATTGACTCTTTTGGCCCTTTACTCCTTAAGCACTTTATTGATATTGTGTAGATGATTGGAGTTGTGGTTGGATGTTGGGAGGTTCTTGAGTGGAACTAATAAAGGGGAATACTTGTGAAATTGTGAAGTAGTGGAAAACATTGGCAAGGATGGAAGTTAATGAAATTGGAAGAAAATGAAATGATAAGAAAAGAAAAAATAGCAAAATTGAAAAAAAATTGTGAAAAAAAAAAAGAAGAAGAGAAAGATGTCCATTCCTTGCTAGTGTGTGCTTGAAAATAAAAATGCTACTTGTTGGAAAGGTGTATGTGTGATACTTGTGATTGGGTGGTTTGATGAGAATTGTGTTTGAAATTAAGTGTGATGTATCAAAGTGCTTAGGGAGGTAGTCACTATTACCATATGTAGCCTACCCGCCCCTTAGCCTACATTACGACCTTTCTAAAGTCATAGTTAATCCCGATTGGAGTGAGCTTACATTAGTGGAGTCCTACACTACGGGCAAGCCTATGGTACGTTGTGTGTGACATGTGAGCCTTTCATGAGAGTGAGTGAATTCATTTGTTATTGCCCCCGTTCTATTCATGATAATTGTTGTTGTGCGTGAACTTTTTTGGGGGGGGGGGGGGGGGAGGGGGGGCACTCTCTTGCTTCATTTTGGTGAGGGCACATGGTTTGCATGAAATAGGTAAAGTTGATGGTTCTTGGTTGAGTAGATAGGTGTGATTTTGTGGGAGCATGGTTGCAATAAGTTGAGTTTGTGCATTTGAGCTATTTTGGGGTGGTTGTTCTTATATTTTTGGCTTTGGTAAATTGTTGGCATGTTGTGGATCCACAGTAGTCATGTGTGCATTGGTTCAATGGTCGGTATCAACCATAGTCATGGGCAGATCTGTTCTATCTAGGTTGGAAGTTATTTGTGATTGCTCGAGGACGAGCAAAGGTTCAAGTGTGGGGTGGTGATGTTTGGCGTTTTATGCCTATATTTCCTTAATATTTTCTCACGTTTTAGTACCTTATTCGCTCGTTTTATAGTTTATGAATATGGTTTTACACTAATTTCATGTCGTGTGTATGTAGGTTGTTACGCAGTGTAATTGGAGCTTTTAAGAGCATGATTGAGCAAGAAAAGATTGGATTTTGATTGGGGATTGGATCGAGCACACGAAGGCACGACACGAGCGAGCAAAGGAGCGGACGGAACAGAAAAATACACTGGCGCCGTAGGCCACGCGCCGCGCAGCCCATAGCGCGCCCTGGCTGGCGCGTTTCCTTCCGCGCCGCGGAGCAAAGGCGCTCGAAATCTGACGTCCTCTGGTTGTCTGCACGCGATCGTGGGCGCGGGGCGCCCGTTATAGCGCCCCTGGTGCGCGATTTTATGTCCTATTTCGTCTAGGCTTGGGTCTAACTTATTACTAGGCTTTTGTAAACTCTATAAATACTTTTTTACTTAGTTTTTCATAGGAGTTCAGACCTTGGAGTAAATTGGAGAGCTCATAACATCAAGAGCAAGGGTTTTTCTTCCTTCCATTAATTATTACATATTATTATTACATCAATTCCTTGTGTTGTTATTATGAGTATGCGTAGCTAAATCTATCGTTCTAGGGTTAGAGTATTTCATGAAGGTTGATGTTTGAAGATTGATTCCCATTAATTGAATCCCATAACGGGTTGCTTATTCTTTCTTGATTTCACTTGTGTAATTGTCAGGGCCCGATTATTACGCATTATCTATGGTTTTTAGATTGAACTCGAAAGAGGGAATTTAATTACGTAATAAGAAAGAATAGGACTAGTTTGTGAACCCGGGCATCGGCGAACCAATTTGTGAGTAGGATAGACATATACTTGCTCGCCTAGTTTAACTAATTACAGAATTCGTTAATGCGTGCACGTGATTCAACCCATAGACATATAGGGATTGGAGTAGCCTGCATAGACCGTGAAGAACTGAAAGGTTTTCACGGGTACATTTAATCTGTTAGTTAGTAACCCGGGATTTAAGAAGTGGAATAAATTGGATAACTCAACTGGATTGTTCGTAACTCTGACCCTGGACCGTCTCCTTATTACTGATAACAACCAAGTTTTGCTCCATTGCTTGAATTCACTTCTACCATTTAACTACTGTTCTTTAGTTAATAAACTCATCACTATTGGAAAAGATCCCTGAATAGTTTATATAAATTGTTTGCTAGAATTCAGTCTGAATAGTCCTCGTGGGAACGATACTCGATTTATCACTTTATTACTTGTCGACCACGTATACTTGCGTGTGCGTTTGGGAGCAACATTCCCCAAGGAAAATTTCTTTGAACATTATCTATAGCATTAATAGTGGCCTTCGAGAGATTATAAAATCTGCATTACATGATTAGAGATAGTAGCCAGAGTTGACATTATTAAGGTAGCCCTCCCAACAATGTTCATAAAGTTTGTTTTCCATCCCTTGAGCCTTCTATTTTACCTATTTATGATAAATTGAAAATTATTTTTAAGAAATTGTATTATTTATCATAGAGAACCCTAAGTATAGGCCAAACTCCCTGGTAGGTTTCATAGAAAGACAATTACTTATGTAGTCCTTATCCTGAATAAGAGTAATTTTAGAGAAAATAATTTTAGATTTTGAGAAATTAATAGTTTGCCTTGAACAATTGCAGAAACTATTTAGGGTAGTAATTAGGGTATCACAATTCTTTTGGTCAGCTTCCATCAACAAGATAAGGTCATTGGCAAAGAAAAGATGGGATAGAATAGGACCTTTTCTTAAAATCTTAATTAGTTTTCATCTCTTGTTGTTAACTTTGTTATTTATCATCCTAGATAGCATTTCCGTACAAATAATAAAAAAAATAAGGCGATAAGAGGTCTCCTTGTATCTCTAGTAGGCTTAAAAGCATTACTCTTATTCCTATTTACAAGGATTGTGGTTGAAGTAGTTGTAAATACATCACATGATCATATCTATGAGATCCTTTGGAAATATAAGAGAAATAAGGGCATACCTAATGAAAGACCATTTCATTTTATTAAAACCTTTTTCCTGATCGATCTTTAATTAACATCATTTTTCCTTTTTTTTCCCTTTAGTTTTTTTTTAAAAAAAATTAATACCTCATGAACAATAATAGCATTGTCTAAAGCCCTTCTCCCTTTAAGTAAACTGGTTTGAGTTGGGTGAATAACATGAGGGGTAAGAAAGCTTTAATCCTATTTCCAATAATCTTTGTGACAACTTTGTAGGCGGTATTACAAAGATTTATAGGCCAAATTACTTAATATTTTCCAGATTTTGAATCTTTGGAAATAGGCAAATGTAAGTTTAGTTCATGTCCTCATCCATCTTCCTTCTAGTAAAAGTATTAACCAAAAACTTAATAAGCATGTTTTTGATTTCATTCCAATATTTTTGAAAGATAAATGGTGAATCCATCCGAACACGGAGCTTTATAGGGTTTAAAAAAAAATTGCTCTCTTGATCTCGCTAATAGTCACTTCCCTAGTTAGAGCTCCAGCTTGATCTTCTTTTGTAGTACTAATTACATACATTTCATTATGATTTAATTTTGCTTGCCCATGCTTAGTAATTTAAAAAAATTACCAATGTTGTCTGTTCTTTCATTTTACTTTATATACCAATTACCCACTTCATCTTTTAAGCTAAGAATTCTATTTTTCCTTCTTCTTTGCTGAGTGTTAATATGAAAAAAATGTGTTTTTGCATCTCCATAGTTTAGCCATTGAATCCTAGATATCAGTTTCTAGAATTCTTCCTCTAACCATTGAACCCCATTATATTATATTCATTTAAAAGCTCTTTTTCAAGATCCACTAAAAATTGACTAGTGATATATTGGGGAGATCTTTTAATCCCCCTAGCCTAGCCAAGATATTATTTTTCCTTTTGAAAATATTACCAAACACCTCTTTGTTCAACAATTTCACCTTACCTCTGAACTCATTAGTAGCTTCAATAATATTCCTTTGATTATGCCGAGTATCATGGACTAACCATTGAAAAGAAGGTTGATGAGAAGTCCGTATCGTTTCACTTCTGAAAATATTACTTTTTGTAATGAAGTATTTAAAGGTCAAGCTTAATTAGATAGTGATCTGAGTGAATCCTATTTAAGTGAGCGACGCTTTGAACCATGCTCAATGCTACACTACAATGAGCGAAGGATGATCATCAAAGTATAATTATCCAACTAGGAATGGGGTTCCATAGGGAGCTAGTATTTAATCTAAGTAATTTGAGTAACAAGCTAGTACTATCAATTATTTTGGAAGATTCATAGGGGTAAAATTGTACTTTAAACTAACTTGAACAACTAGCATCAACAACAATAACGATTGTGTAACAATAGATTAAAAAGCTAGGGGTTTATCTACGCAAACTAGATTCACCTAACATATATAGATACCAATTTCGTCTCACAAACCTAATAGGTAAAAGGTTAATGGTCAAACCTATGCTTGTAATGCTCTAAAACTATTAGGTATAGAGAGCATCTACCTTGTTAAGCCTGTTAGGGTCAATAACAAAGCGAACAAGGACCTAGTTCTAAGACCCCAAGAAGGGACAAACTTTTTTTGGTTACTCCTTAGATGGGGTAGCCTCGTGAGCCAATATAAACCAAATCCTTGCTAGTTCTATAAACTCACACTCTCAACCCTGTTAGGGAGTTAAAAGCAAAGTGGATTTTTTTTCAAGTGTGGCCACACCTTAAACATGAATGTGAAACATGATAAGAACTAGATAAATATTCACCCATAAATTTTATAAGACAAAATCAACCACCCATTGATAAGAATTCAGGTGATTGTAAATAAACCCCTAGTATGAGTTTACCTACTCATACTAGGTTCTAACATGGAATCAAAATGGAATGAAATAGCAAGAATCATTAACAATGAATAAATTAAAGGTGTTGTAAACAATGAAGGCTAGGGGTTTACCTACGCAAGCATGGTTCACATAACATGGATAGTAGTCTCGTTTCACAAATCTCATGGCTAAGGATTAATGATCGAACCTATACATATAATGCTCTAAAATTATTAGGTATAGAGAGAATCTACCATGTCAAGCCTGTTAGGGTCAATAACAAGGTGTATAAAGACCTAGTTCTAAGATCTGAGCAAGAGTAACCCTTTTTAATTATTCCATTTAGATGGAGTAGGCTCGAAAGCCAATATAACGCAAATCCTCGCTAGTTCTTATAAACCCATGTTCTCAACCCTGTTAGGGAGGTGAAATCAAAGTGGGGTTTAGTTCAAGTAAAGCCTCACCTTAAACTTAGATAATAAAAGTGATAAGAACTAGTAAAACATTCACCTATATATTTTGCGAAGCAAAATCAAGCATCCAATATTAAAGAATCAAACCATTGTAAATAAACTCCTAGTATGAGTTTAGCTACTCATACTACGTTCAAATATCAGAAGTGGGTTGAAATGATAAAGATTATATTCTTACAAAGTATGTTAGAAACCCTTGTCTTGTTCTCTAAGTTACAAGACATTTCAAAGTAAAGTCTAGAATGAAAGATAAATGAATTGGAGACCTAATGGACTATTTATAGTGTTGGATTTGTAAGCTAATTAATTAATTACAAATTTGCCATTTCAGTCTGTCGAAAATATTTGGCCGATTATTCAGTGGCCGCCGAAGACTAGCTTCTAACTCATTTTTTGTCTTCCACCTTTCAGAATTGGTGGTGTAATCACCTAAATTTGACACCAAAATAAAAAATAACTAAAATAGCTCTTAATTTCCCTAGGTATTTTGTGTATTTTGTCCTAAACTTTTATCTTTTATTGTGGCTATTTTTAGTATTTTATTAAGAGAAATGCTAAAAGTTATCGAAATATATTTGTAATGTGATTAAATATTTAAGTTTGATTCAATGTGATTTTTTTATTTTCTTTTAATTTTTTTTTTTTTTTTTTTTTTTTTTTGTAATTGTGTAGGGATTTATTACTAAAAAATGTTAAGCTTAAAAGGTTTGAATCGGGGCGCTAAAATTTAAACTAATGACCATTGGGGCGTCCTAAAATTGAGAAAAAACACCAACCCAACTATGCGTGAAAATTTGATGAATAGCCAATTTTACACACGTTAAATGAGTTCCATCCGCAGTTTCAAAATTCGTTGAGAAATAGCCAATAATGACTCACGTACATACAGGCTACTGCCGCTAAAAACAGCCCATACATTGAATTTACTGAACTACCCTTAAAAACCTACAGCTCAACAATAAATACAAATCATGCGTAAAAAAAAAAACAGAGCAAAGCACACATTCTCTCAACTCTCCAGATCATCATCGTCTCTCTCCGGAAGTTTCAAATTCAAACTGTAAAAGGTAATTTGAGCTGCATTTTCTCAGTTTCTGTGCTGAATTTCAGTTATTTTGCGGTAATATATCTGTGTTTGTAACTGTAAATCAATGATTTGAAATAAAAATTCGTCATTATGATCTCATTTGTACGGGAATTTACTGTTATATATAATTAATATGAATCTGAATTAAATTCAAAAATGTATGCAGCACTAGGTGCTGGGGGTTTGTGTTCCATTGAAGCAAAGCCCCGTTATAATATCATGTAGCTATGATTATATTTTAGCTTACCACTTCAAAATCACCTGTTATCAAGCATTAAATGCTGGAGATTAGTGTTATGTTAAAGCAAGCTCCCATTACAATATCCTGTGGCTATGTATTTTAGCATATAGAGCTGCACTTCAAAAAATCCCCCCTGTTTTCCAGCATTAAATGCTGGGGATTAGTGTTACGTTGAAGCAAGCTCCCATTACAATATCATGTGGCTATGTATTTTAGCATATAGAGCTGCACTTCAAAATATCCCCCCTGTTTTCCAGCATTAAATGCTGGGGATTAGTGTTACGTTGAAGCAAGCTCCCATTACAATATCATGTGGCTATGTATTTTAGCATATAGAGCTGCACTTCAAAATATCTCCCCCCCCCCCCCCCCTATTTTCCAGCATTAAATGCTGGGGATTAGTGTTACGTTGAAGCAAGCTCCCATTACAATATCATGTGGCTATGTATTTTAGCATATACAGCTGCACTTCAAAAAATCCCCCCTGTTTTCCAGCATTAAAAGCTGGGGATTAGTGTTACGTTGAAGCAAGCTCCCATTACAATATTCTGTAGCTATGCTATATTTTAGCATATAAAGCTGCACTTCAAAAATCCCCATCCCCTGTATAATTATCCATTATACTATGGAAATGTATATTTGGCTTATAGGTTGGCAGTTCTTAAGCTTTCATTATGCACACACACACACACACAATATTTTACCATATGGCTTTGTTTGTCACTTAGTTTAGTATTTTTACTGTGTTTATAACTACAGGTGATGGCTAAACAGTGTATTGTTCTTGCATTCAATGGGAATGGACACCAGATTATAAGTACATAGATCATGAGACAAGGATTTTTCTGCACACTGAAACAGATACATTTTAAGATTTCAGAAAAAACCTTTGGAAAAAGATAGATTTAGATGAAGAACATTTTGAGACATTAATATAGTTTGATATGGAACTTGGAACAAGAAAAGGCGTCCCTATAAAAAATACTGATGATTAATCAGCTGTTTACACTTGATGAAGAACAATTCCGAGTATAGGAGTAGACGTTTCATAGTTGACATTACACAACGATCTCCACAGTCTGAGAGAGTTGATTATGCTGAAGGGCAAATGATAATGCAAATAGACAACGATGATGCTTTTGAAGTGATAGTTTTAACACCTCCGTCTGTCGAAGCTGTAGCAGTAGATCAACAGTTAATGCATGCTGAAAGCACAGAACAACAGTTTGTAAATCTTCAACTTCCTGAGACATCAAGTGCTGGAAAAAAAAGAGGAAAAGGTATTCAAGGAAGAAAATAAGAGAATCTCCTCGTCCAATACTAAAAGAAAATGCAGATTTGGATGACGTCAAGGTTGGATCAATTTTTTTAAACAAACAGTGTGTCACTAAATGTTTCCAGACAAATGCAATTGCACACCATTTTGAATTCAAGGTTGTGAGATCAAGCACAACGAGATATTCACTGGCGTGCATGAATGAAAAATGTGAGTGGAGTGTTCGATCTTGCAGAATTAAACAGTCGACACTGTTCAAAATACTGAAGTTTAAGAAGAATCACACTTGCCCAGTGGATGATAGAAAAAGAGACCAAAAACATGCTACGTTAAAGATTGTTCGAGATCAGATAGTTGAGAATCTGAGAGACGATAATTATCCTGTTAAGCCTAATTTTGTTGTTGCAGAGATTAGAAGGAAAATGGGAGTTGTAATCTCTTATAATAAGGCATGGCGTGCTATAAAAGAAGGAGAGTCTTTAATTAGAGGGACGTCTGAGGAGAACTTTCAGAAGTTACCAGCATATTTATATGTGCTAAGAGACATCAATCCAGGCTCACACGTTGCTCTTCAAAGAGATGGTGAGAACAGGTAAAAAAAAAATGTGTACTTATATATTATTGTGTAGAATTCCACAAATGCTGATTAAAAAAAGCCTGTGAGACTGCACTGTTATTTGTTGGAGTCCCCGTCATAAAATGTTGTGACGTGGTAATTATATATAAGTAAGGTTCCAGTACTAGAACCTGAGACTCAAAAATTTTAACATGCAATTCACTGATAACACTGCAATTCTATTATCCAGGTTCAAATATATGTTTTTTGCTTGTGCGGCATCTATCAAAGGCTGGAAATATTGTAGACCTGTGATAGTTGTCGATGGAACATTCCTCAAGGGGAGATATTCAGGCACACTATTGGTTGCTGTTGCTCCCAACGCACACGCAAGTATACGTGGTCGACAAGTAATAAAGTGATAAGATGAGTATCGTTCCCACGAGGACTATGCAGACTGAGTTCTAGCAAACAATTTATTTAAACTATTCAGGGATCTTTTTCCAATAGTGAGAGTTTTGTTAACTAAAGAACAGTAATTCAATGGTAGAAGTGAATTCAAGCAATGGAGCAAGACTTGGTTGTTATCAGTAATAAGGAGACGGTCCAGGGTCAGAGTTACGAACAATCCAGTTGAGTTATCCAATTGATTCCACTTCTTAAATCCCGGGTTACTAACTAACAGATTAATTGTACCCGTGAAAACCTTTCAGTTCTTCACGGTCTATGCAGGCTACTCCAATCCCTATATGTCTATGGGTTGAATCACGTGCACGCATTAACGAATTCTGTAATTAGTTAAACTAGGCGAGCAAGTATATGTCTATCCTACTCACGAATTGGTTCCTCGATGCCCGGGTTCACAAACTAGTCCTATTCTTTCTTATTACGTAATTAAATTCCCTCTTTCGAGTTCAATCTAAAAACCATAGATAATGCGTAATAATCGGGCCCTGACAATTACACAAGTGAAATCAAGAAAGAATAAGTAACCCGTAATGGGATTCAATTAATGGGAATCAATCTTCAAACATCAACCTTCATGTAACACTCTAACCCTAGAACTAGAGTTTTAGCTACGCATACTCATAAATACAACACAAGGAATTGATGTAATAATGAAATAATGATGTAATAGATTAATGGAAGGAAGAAAAACCCTTGTCTTGATGTTATGAGCTCTCAAAGTTGCTCCAAAGTCTGAACTCCCATGAAAAACTAAGTAAAAGAGTATTTATAGAGTTTACAAAAGCCTAGTAATAAGTTAGACCCAATTCTAGACGAAATAGGACATAAAAACGCGCACAAGGGGCGCTATAACGGGCGCCCCGCGCCTCGGAACGCGTGAGCTTGGACAGAGGACGTCGAAAGTTGGCCGCCTTGGGCATGCGGCACGCTGAAAAACGCGCAGGGAACACTGGGCGCGGTGGGGCCCGCGGGGCATGCCCCACAGCGCCAGGCCAATTTTTGGTTTCTCGCTCTTGCTCGCTCGTGTCGTGCCTTCGTGTGCTCGATCAACTCAATCAAATCCAATTTTCTTGTCAATCATCTTAAGCTCCAATAGCCACACGCACGACAAAATCAGGTAAAACGTACAACTATAAACGAGTAGGTACTAACGTGAGGAATATAAAGAAATATGGCAAATCCAAACAGTTGCAGGACAAAGTCAAATAACAAATCTTCCCCTTGCCTTGGAGTTTAGACTCAGAAATAATCTGGCATACAATTGGTTCTTTAGGCAGTTGCGCATTGCATTGGTTCGTGAGAATTTACGGTTTCTTTCAAGATCATAATCCCTGCAATTGCAAATTGGATTACAAATGTATATCCTGAATGTGCACATGGGATCTGTTGATATCATCTGGGAAGAACCATAACAAAGGAACGTGAGTCCTGTAGTGATAAGTATATTCAATAGTGCATGTCGAGTCTACACGATTGCAGAGTTTAAAACAGACATGAACCAAATGAAAGAAACGGATAGGGCAACCTATGATTACCTCATGGAAGAACCACCAGAGAGATGGACTAAAGCTTGCTGTCGAAATCGAAGATATGACATGATGACATCAAATATTGTGGAATCCATGAATAATGCTCTGTTACATGCTCGGGGAAAATCAATACTGTCAATGGTGGACAACATAATGAACAAGCTACAGAGCTGGTTTTATGAGAGACGGAAGAGTGCGCAGGATATTTTCTTTGCAACATCAAAATGGACAGATGATGAATTGAAAAAAAAAAAAAAAAAAAAGCATACAGAATGAATGTGAGTGTATCAACTAATACAGTTATTTTTGGATGTGATTTGTGTTATGTCAATGATAATTCATGAAGTCCCAGGTTTTGTGCTGGGACTACATGGTATGCAAAAGCAGGGGATCCAGTAAATTGCAGCATTATATCTGTTATGCTAGTTATTTATTTATTTTTCTTTTTACTAAATAAAAACTAGTCAAGTAGTCTTATACATTACATTTTTACATGTTGACCGTACTACGGATCAAAGCTTTAAAGTAACAGATGAAGGGAGAGAATTCATTGTTTGTTTGAAGAAGAAAGAATGTCAATGCCTCAAGTTCCAGATGGATGAAATGCCATGTGAACATGCACTTGCTGCCATAGACAGAGTGCACCTAAACAAGTCGGATTATTGCTCTATATGATATAAAAGAGAAACATGGTTAAAACAGTCTGAAGCGGAAATCAACACTGTTGGACATGAAGAATCATGGGTTGTACCTGATAGCATAAAGGAAGAGATAACAAAACCCCCAGATTTCAAACTTAAGGCAGGTAGAAGGCAGGAGAAAAGATTTGTCTCGACTGCAGAATATGTGAGACAAAAGAGGAAATAATGTGGGATATGTAGAAAGCGTGGACACAACAGGACATCCTGCAGACACACTCCAGTACTTCAACCATATTCAAAGAAACATAACTCCCAATAAAAACAATAGGTATGTCTCTCTATTTGCATTTTATTTTTTAATTCTATTTTAGTGCAATTCAACACACAAAGCTGCTATGTTAAATTTTTTTTTTTTGTGTTTTTCAGTTAGGAATCTCGTCGTCACTAGATAGATAGATGACCATTCTTCTCTATTTTCATCCAGTCGCAACAAATCTGAAGTCAAACAGGACTATTCACTTATAGACAACTATTTTTTTTTAAATTTTACTTCCTCTGTATTCTTTAACGAGGATTATTATATATAATACACTTTTCATTTGTTGCTGTGCAAAATAGTTGACTTAATTTATCTATTTTCTAGTTTTTTTACTTATTGAACAACAAACATTTTGATCTTACTTAAATAATAAAAATACAGTACTTAGAAACACAGTTCATAATATGAAAAAAGATTGTTCATAATTCATGCACTGCTCAAAAACTTAAAAATACAGATGAAATAAAAATACAAACAAACATCCCCACATTAACTGAAAAAACATAACAACTACTAAAACTTATTCAATCACAATAGTCTTCTGGGCTGATCCTACATCTTCGTCACTGCTGCCATCATCATCATCGTCGTCGTCATCATCATCATCATCAACATCATAAACATTGTGGTGGCCTACTAATGAAATTTCAAGAACCATAGTGGCAACACCGTTGTAAACCTCATGAACAACGTGATTAAACCGAAGCATATCACCCAGTCTGTAGCCTTTACGCTGAAGCATCTCCTTCCATCCATTGCACCACCTTGAGTGTCCCTTCCCAGCCTTGAACTTCATTTCATAATCAGTGTCATCATTTTCACAAAGTAAAAGTGCACTTCCATTGACCTTTGGCAGCTTCTCCACTCTCTGGAAAGATCTCAAAAAATAAACTTTCACAGTCAATACAAAAAAAACATTGAAAAATTAGATGAACAAAAACATAAAAAATAATTTGGTAATTTTTTTAACATACAAAATCATCTCTTTTGAAGTATGATTTTGTTATTTCTATAGTGAAACTGCCTAGTTCCTCCCAACGATCGTCCTCCATATTATTGTTTGGATGAAAAAATAAATTAGTTGCAATCTTGTTGTTGTTTGCTTCAACTGCAAAGCCTTATTTATAAGCTAGGAGTTACTAACTTTTGTTCAACTGTTATGGTCAAAGAGAATATGTATAGTCAAAAATAGATTAAATATCACTATAAATGTAGTCCAAAAAACTGTGTTTCTATGTTCTTCCCTATGTTTCTTCCAGTTCGAGGTCTTCTCATATGCCAATGATATCCTAATAAAATGCTGGTACTCGAGATATTTGCGGATACACTCTTAAAAACTGGAACAGCTTCTATATTTACAATAACGTCTCAGGATAAAAAGCTTGAGCACCCATGTGCCTTAAACTACTGGCCCCAGCATAAAAATCTGGGGATTAGCATTACGTTGAAGTAAAGTCCCATTACAATAACCTGTAGCTATTCAAAATCACCCCCCTGTTGTCCATCATTAAAATGCTGGGACTTAGTATTACGTTGAAGCAAAGTCCCATTAAAATATCCTGTAGCTATACTACATTTATCAACTCAAGAGTTGTTACTTGTCACCTTAAATACCTACTAATGGAAATGGTCCATTCCAGACAAAATATTAAGAGGGGGGGGGAGAAAAGAGGAACTCAAAATTCGTCTGGACGATGCAAATTAAACGCGTATGGTATGGAAGAGAAGGGTTTTTGCCAGGAAGTTCTAATCAGAAATGCTGAGGCATGTATTGCTAGGACTATACATAAACATTATTTTACATACAACGCAAAAGGCAAAACTTACAGCCAATTTCATAAAAATTACATAAAAGCATACTTCTAAAAATACAAAAGAAGTATCCTCAAGTACAAGAAAAGATAAATTACACTTGTCTCACACAAATGTTAAGGCTGTCTGTTTGCATTTTTAAATACATGTGAAAAAAATTCCTAATATGTGAAAGAACAACAATAGATAATAAATCAAATTAAAACATTGTTTATTCTCCATAATTTCTAAACACGGCCTCCCCTGGCCCTCCATTGTGCAATTGCAGGGGATCTGCCATCACCTTAAGCAATTCCATCGGTTTTTCATAATATTATCGCTGCATGTACCTTAAATTCCACAGCTCGTCTTCACATTTCTTTCTGAATTCGTTCAAGGATTCCACCTCCTTCTTCAGATATTCAAAACGCCAACAGAGGTCTCTTGGTATTGAAGCCAAGTTAGTAACATGTCTTTGAGTTGATGATCCATGACCATTCTGCAAAACCTGTCTTCCATTGGATGGTCCGTGGCCATTAGATGGTCCGTGGCCATTCTCCATAGAGACTTTTTGATCAGATAGTATTTAAAACAATTTAGTTTTTTTTTTCTTTCAATAACAAAAATGACAGATTGGATTCCTGTCTATCTGTTTTATGGGTGGGAATTTATATATATTGGCATTTGTTCGTAAGAGTCACTTCTAGAAATTCTGAAAAGGTATAATGTGTATTTTGTCATAAGTTCTGATAAGTCTCACTGTTTTCAATGGGTCACACTGTTTAACACGATTTTGAATTACTTTGTGTGTTGTCCAACATTAAATACTGGGGTTTATAAAGTTGGACTTCAAAATCACCCATGTTGTCCCAGCATAAAATGCTGGGACTTGGTGTTACATTAACCCAAAGCCCCCATAACAATATCCTGGGCTTGGTGTAAAAAAATGCTGGGGCATATATTGCTAGGACTGTACATAAACATTATTTAATAAACAGCATTTTACACACAAACAAAGGCAAAGTTACAGCCATTTTCATTAACAGTAACATAAAAACTACATTAAAAGGATACTTCTAAAAACACAAAAGAAGTATCCTCAAGTAGAAGAAAAGATAAATTACACTTGCTTCACATTGAAGCATAAAAACATAACACTGCGAAACACATAAAAAAAATACATTAAAACATTAATGATTACTAAGGAACGCGAGAGCTAGAACCAGAGGTTGAATCTGTAAAGTTCTGCAATTCAATGTCCAAGAGTTTGTCAAAAAGTCGATCCATATCTCTATTGTTTTTCTCTTTGAAAGCTACAAAAAATTCAAAAAACACATCCAAGTTATTCTTCACGACTGATACCTCAGTTTTCAAAAACTCAAGATCACTTTTCAAATTCCTAACATCATTATTCAACTGGCGCCATTGTTGTCTTCTTACTTCATCATTGCAAGCCATCTTTTATTTTATGCTTTGTTATTTTTCCTTTTTTTTAGAATAATATTTTGTTTTGCACAAGTGAAAAAACAAGACCACTATCTAATTTATAGAAAACAAAAACAGAAAAAACATGTAAATAATATTTGTTCTATTTTAGCTGACATTGTAACTCAAAAAATGCTGTAAAGATTCCTTGCTTCTTTCTCTGGATATCACTTTTTTTTATAGGTCGTATCTATATAGGAAAAGATTGAACTGAGATTTTCAACTGTATAAAAGTAACAGTATTACACAGTTGACAACATAAAAAGAAATCAAACAGATTCCGGAAAGATTCTATACATTATAACAGGCTTCTGTTCCAAAAATATATTGAAATCCAAGAAAAATTCCCTACTTTAACTTTGCAAATCCACAGCATTTCTGTATTGTTTTGACAATGCATGAACAAAAGTAGATAGATTCTTTTGTCATTTTACATGACAAGTCAAGTCAATAAAAAATCTTAAAAGATTCTGTATGTTAAATTACTATAAGAACTTTTTTACAATATTTAAAATGCACAATAGATTTTGTTTTTTGAATATGAGCAACATTTTCATAATTACATAAATTAATAATATTTGTTCATATATAAAAAAACTGCTATCACATACATTAGTCCCAGTACTTATGCTGGAGCCATGGTGTTATGCAGCTGAAAAACAACAGCATTTTGATCTGGAGGGTCCTATACTCATATTTGTAAACCTAAATCCCAGTACTTGTGCTGGAGCGATGGTGTTATACAGTTGAAAATAGCAGCATTTTGTTCTCACTTATAGACTGCTTTTTTTTTTTGTTGATCTGGAGGGTCCTATACTTATTGAACAACAAATATTTTAATATTACTTAAAAACACAGTACTTAGAAACACAGTTCACAAAAGATCATCACATTAACTGAAAAAAGCTTCAAACACACATGAAACAAAAAGAGAAACAAACATCCCACAATAACTGAAAAAAACATAAAAACTACTAAAATTTATTCAATCACAATAGGCTCCTAGGCTAATCTTATATCTTCATCACTGCTTCCACCACCACCATCATCATCATCATCATCATCATCATCATCATCATCATCATCATCACTGCTTTCATCATCATCACCCCCTCCCTCACCATCCTGATGGTTTATGACAGAAACTTCAAAAACAACAGATGCATTACCGTTGAATATCTCGTGGAACAGGTGATCAAAACGAAGTATATTGCCTATCCTGAAGCCTTTTTTATTAATCATATCCTTCCATCCATTACACAACCTTGCGTGCTTCCCAACTTTGAAGCTCATCTCATATACCTCATCATCATCTTCACACAATATGCATGTCATTCCATTTATATTTGGCAGCCTCTGCATCCAACTTTTTGGAAAGATCTAAAAGGAATAATATTTGACAATTAATTAAAAAATCACAAAATACTAAAAAAAATAAATGAAAAAAATAAAAAATACTTTGGTCATTTCTTTTAACATACAAAATCATCTCTATCAAAATAAGATGATGTGATTTTCATGTCGAAACTTCCTAGTTCCTCCACACGATTCTCTTCATCTGCCATATCTTCTTTTCAAACAAAACTTTACAGTTTATAAGAGGAGATGAAGTCTCAAAAACCGTTGTAGTTTGCTTTAACTGCAAAGGGTTATTTATACTTAAAAAAGTGAGTAACTGTTAGTCGATATGTATTTTGTCAAAAATACATTAAATGTAGTCAAAGAAATTATATTTTCTATGGACTTTACAGTTTCTGTACGTTATCAATTTCAACAAATATTGTCTAACTTAAATTACTATCTCAAAAATTAATAAATATTTATTCATATATAAAAAACTGCTCTCACATAAATTAGTCCCCCCCAGTACTTGTGCTGGAGCCATACTGTTATAAAGGTGAAAATAACAGCATTCTGATCTGTGGTCCTATACTCCTATACTCATAATTGTAAACTAATCCCCAGTACTTTTGCTGGAGCTATATTGTTATGCAGTTGAAAAATAACAGCATTTTGATATGGGGGTTGCTATCAAATTAATCCTAGAATCATAAAATTAAATAATATTTATTCATACATTAATCCCCAGTCCTTTTGCTAAAGCTACATTATTATGCAGTTGAAAAATAACAGCATTTTGATATGGGGGTTGCTATCAAATTAATCCCAGAATCACAAAATTTAATAATATTTATTCATACATTAATCCCCATTACTTTTGCTGGAGCTATATTGTTATGCAGTTGAAAAATTACAGCAATTTGGTATGGGGTCCTATACTAATGACTGTAAACTAATTGGAAATTACAGACTAATAATTCAAAATGACAACAGATGCAACTTATAATTGAAAAAGGAACCATTACATTATATTTGTGATGTTGTTTACGGAACAATCACAATTCAAAAAACAACAGTTGCATTACAAAAACTCAGATATTTTTACCAAAAACTCAGATATTGAACTAAAACAGACAAATATGCTATCTTATTCAAGCATCTTCAACAGTAGAGCCAGAACTAGAACTAGAACTAGAACATGAACTTAAAGGTTCTAGTTCAGGCTGCCATATACTAACATTTAAAACCACATGATCTAAGGATTCCAGAACCCTAAAATGTAGCGTACTTCCTACTCCAAGATTGTTAGTACGAACAAACTCCCTCCATCCATTACAAATTTTTCTCTGTCTTCTCACTTTTAGGTAGTTCATCTGGAAATGAATACCACGGCAAATAAGAGTGGCTGGAACATCACGTCTGGGAAGCCTAATTGCCAACCATACTGGCAAAATCTACAAAACAAAACAAAAGAAGAAATGCAGACTTTTATAATAACATCAAACTAAAACAACACTTTAAAAAAATTCTATGATCAACTTACAAACTGATCTAATTCAGCATCCAATTCAGTTAACACTGCTTCGACAACTGTTCCCATCTTAAAAATACAAAAATATTTGCCTCTTCTATTCAGTAACAAAGTAGTCTATTTATATTAAAATAATTATACAAGAAATCTTCTCTATTATACTGTATTGTCCTTGTGCTTTTGGATGATAGTAAAGATTCTTCCTTCTTTATATAAAAGCTGCACATTGCTTGTTCTTTTCCTTTACGATGCAGAACTGGGGCCAAGTATAAAGAGGATTGGAAAAATAAAAATAAAAACTCAAATGTCCATGTCTATTAATTAAGATTAACACAAAAATTACAGAAAAAGGATAATTCTAAAAACACAAAAGAAGTATCCTCAAAGTACAAGAAAAGATAAATTAGTTAATACAATCTTTGTCCTATTATCAAGTTAATACAACATAAGTTTATTAAAAATAGTAAAATTAGTTCTCTGGTGACCCTGGTGGAGTATGTACTTCATTATAGTTTGGGATTTGTCTGATTGCCCTCATCATCCTTGTCATTTGTCGCTCATTCCTTTCAATCCTCTGATTTTGCCGAATAATTAATAATCGGAGATGATCTACAGTACGAGTCAACTGCTCAATGTCTCCTTGCAAACCTGCAATCTCCCAACATAAATCACACCCTGTTTGCTCTGTAGAATGCACATTTTGAAGTGCATGTCCATTCTCAACTACATGCCCATTTCCCTGTGGGAGAGACATTTTTTTTTCTAAAAGACTGCACAAGCAAGTAAAAAATTTGAGACAAATTTGAGTGATGATTCTATATTCAAAGACTGTATTTATAGAAAGATAGGCATGTCCCACAACTGCACCCCTAAAAAATAGGAATGCTAGTAACCAACTCATAATTGCAGACCCCTAATTATTTTGGTGAAATAATTATACTAAGTAATTATACCCAGTATGTTAACTGGGGGCGCTGGTACTTCATAAGTAAACTCACAGTATTTTAGGCTGGGGGTGCAAACGTATGCTGAAATGCTTTTATACAAAGTCGCATAATTTTTGAACTGGGGCACAAGTACTTAAAAATGCAGATTCCCAGTATTTTATAATGGGCACGACAAGATTTTTCCACTCGCGATACTGGGTGCGCAAGTGCATCATATGTAAACTCACAGTATATAAAAAAACTGGACTATTTACCTATAATCTATGTCCCACACCGAAAATTTTATGAAACGTTGCAGTGTTTATAACGATTAATCAACTCTCATTTAAGTAAATTAATGTGTTGTCTTGGTAGAGTGCAGCGTTTTCAGTGAAAGTTGCCCTCTAGCAAGGACAATACATTAATTTTAAGCACGACTTTTTTATTTTAAACAACCGATGATGTACTAATAATTAATCTATATTACTACTACGTTATCGACTGTTTAAAAAAAATTATACTAAGTAATTATACCCAGTATATTAACTGGGACACTGGTACTTTATACCTAAACTCGCAGTATTTTGGGGGGGGGGGATGCAACTCCCATAATTATTGAACTGGGGAACAAGTACTTAAAAATGCAGAGTCCCAGTATTTTATAATGGGCACGAAGGGATTTTTCCACCCGCTCACAGGCATTGGTACTGGGGTACAAGTGCTTCATATGTGAACTCACAGTATATAAAAATACTTCAATTAAAGTATTAGCATAACTATTTATATACTTCACAAGCTAATAAATAATAACAAACAAACAACATATTAACTATACATACTTCAAAAAATGTGTACATTGCATTGTTTATAAAAAAGATAAATAAAGATTCAAAGAAGAAGCAGCCTTCCATGTTCACAAGCTAGCTTCTCATCATGCTCTCCTTAATCATCATTCAATTTCTCTAGTGGAGTTTCATAGCCTTCATCTCTTTTTGATTTTCCATGCTCCAGTAGATTAGCAGCAACCATTCTCCTGTAAATAGTAATAGCTTCTACTCCCCATTCATATTTAAACAAATCCTGTCTAAGCATGAGTAGATCTGTAAACCTTGTTACAAAAAGACCACAGTCTGTGTCTCCTAATTGTTTTGGTGCTGTTTGATAAACAATATCAAGTTTCTTGTAGGTCGTACCAAAATTAGGATATTTTGTATGAAAATCCATCTCTTTTAGTAGCTTAGGTATAGCAATTGCATACATTCCCATCTTCATCTTCACAAAATCTTCATCCCCATCAAAAACCGAATCATAGACATCTATTCTATGATCTTTTATAGAATAAACTCCCAACCAATAATGAGTGCAAGACATGTAATCATCAGGATCAACTGAAGGCTTCCTAATTGGCATAAACACTTTTTCGACTTGACTCCATGCTATGCCACATTGATTAGTAGCCCCATTCACACACTCAAGTAGGTTATTCTGTGTAGTTCCTTCATACTGTGCTAGGTCAAAATCTAACTCAATCTTCTCTAAATCATCCAATGTCAAGTCATGAATTCCAAAAACAACTTCTGCTGGAGGTTTATATTTTTTTTCTTTTGTTGAGCACGAGTCCTTTTTGGTCCTTTCTTTTGTTGGGCCTTCATTTCTTCAAAATGTTCTTTATTCTTCCACTCTTCTTCCATTCTATCCTTCTTCTGTTTTATTCTCCTGGTCTTCTCTTCCTTTCCCATATTTTCAAAATAGGATTCAACCTTTGAAAAGAACAACGACTCTACAAAAAAATCAAAAGTCAAGTCTGTCGTTGTGTACAACGCTGAGTAGTTTGTGAAATGATATACATGTTTCTTCCTCAGATAGTACAGTATAACATCAACATGCTGCATGACAAAAAAAAAATCACAAAACACAAACAAAAAAAAATTAGTTAACAAATATATATATAAAAAAGACTACAGAACCAATAATAAAAAAAAGCTGTAGAAAACCTCATTGGTAAGTGAATATCTTCTATCTACAATCTCTCTAAACCACATTTTGCTCTTCACTGAAACACTATATAATCTAATTTTATTCTATGAATTGATGTCTGCAATTTTCTCATCATAAAGATCATCACCGCTTAAAAAATTAAACACAAACAATATAAACAATACAAATTTACTAATACAATCTACAACGCCCTGTAACTTAAAATACACAATAACTAAAAAAAATAAAATAAAATAACTTACACTTTAGAGATGCTGTTTTGATCAGTCACTTTCAAGACTTCCTTCAACCATTTATCAAAAACTGCCAAATAATTAGACGTGGCATTGACAGTATGAAAAGGGCATGCACGCTTATAAGAAGGCTTCCAATCACACTTTTCCTTTGGCTCAAAAGGCCTGAATGGAGATAATAAGTGGCGGCTAATCTTACAAACCCTATGTCCCCTGCCTAACAGCTCTCCTCCTTCTGGATCATTTAATGGTTTGTCTGGCAAAACAACTAAATCCATAACTTCCTCTTTTTTCACTGAACACTGCATAGCTGACTGTTGTTTAGATGAAGACACATCTGCAAAATTCCTTGCAGAGACATCTGTTCCAGCAACCTTCCATTTCTCCACAAAAATTAACTGTTCAGGTGTTTTCATGGCTGAATCCAAAGCAGACTCTTGCTCCAGTACTACAACAGACGCATCAGCAAGTGTCGTAAATTTTGAATTATCTTTCTCTATCAATGCCAATTCTGTACCACCCTTACTTTCTGAGCGATCGATATCCATAGAATCTGTCTTGACACTATCGACCACGGCTGCAGTCTCTTGCGATGGCTGTGTGAAGCCAAGTGAAAATGAAGGTGCTTCTATGCGAACAATATTCATGATGCTTTTGTTTGCTTCAGCCAAATTTTCACCAATTTTAGTTTTGAGGGAGATGCAATTTCAGGAGAAGCATCATTATCACATTTCTTCCTTTTCTTGCTGAAAAATGCTTTCAAAACCTTTTTGGGAGACGAATCCTCAACAACTTTTTTGAGACCTTCTTTAGAGCCTTCTTGAGAACCTTTATAAATAAAGATAATATATCACACATTTGCCAACAATAAAAAACACAAAAAATAACTATAAAAAAGACGATTACATACTTTTTGGTGTAAAAACAAGACCAGCTATGCAAAGCTCACTGACAGTCTTAACTTCAAGTCGAACCTCAGCACTATCACTGCGTTGATTGACAACGTCTTCATTATCAGCTTTAACATTTATTGATTCTGTAAATGGAAGAAGACACACTATTCATTGACCAACCAACATGGTATTTTCTGCTGGAGTGTGGACCATGCAAAATATACAACATATTTTCGCGTACCAGGAGTCAAAAACATTTGGTTATCAGCAAGCTTAATTGGTTGAGAACCTTCTTGAGAACTTTCCTGAGAGACTTCTAAACAAGATAATTTGTTACATATTTTCAACAACAAAAATAGGAACACTAATTATTATATAAAAATTACTTTTACATACCTACTGGTGTCCAAATACCAGTTTCAACAAGATGCTTTAATTCATTAATTTGTTCTTCAACCACAGCACTTTGCCCAGATACACCATTATTACCTTCTGTAAAAATAAATAAGCACAATACATTACATTTCTCTATAGAAAACAGAAGTGCACACATATCTAAAATAAATTTCCATTACTATAAACTTCCCAGCCATTCGTGCTGGGGCACAAATACTTCATATGAAAAAGTCACAGTATTTGTGCTGGGGCTATAGTTCTTTGTTATAGAAAGTCCCATAATTTAGAACTGGGACACAAGTACTTGTTAAACAAAGAGTCCCAGTATTTTATTATCTGGGACATTAGCATATCATTAAAAAAACACAGTATAAGTGCATAATATGTTGGTTAAATCTACCAACAAGTTTTTTTCTTCTTACCATTAAGTGTGGAATAAATTTATTCATCATGAAGCTTACCGTCTGTTGGATTCAAATATACATCATCATCTTTAGATGGACACTTGTCCAATAAATCAGATGAAGGATTCTATTTATCTGCATATACAATAAAAAAAATCATTACATTAAACAAAAAATTCCCTTTTACTTAGATTACGATTATATAGAATACTCTATTTGACTACCATGACTTTGTTGATGATGGTCTGAATTTTGATGGCGCCTTTTCTAAACCATCTGTACCTTCATCAATAGGGTCACAGGTATCAGCTTTATAATCCTCTAAAACATCCACAATCATTTGATTGCTTTTATCTATTAAAGCAGCTGGAATACCATGATCACTTTGTACACTACCAACAAGCTCTGGCCGATTATATGTTTCTTTGAAAAAACTATCGCGACCATCTGAATAATTCAAATTATCAACAAAACGACTCTTCTCATTTCTACTCCTGGTGTCTGATTTGCTTACAGACACACCACAGTTTTCTCCGAGATCACTTGTCTTTGATTTTGCAACAAGAAGAAGTAATGATTCAAACTTTGCATTCAACATATGCTTCTCCATGTCAGCAAGATCTTTCTTAACACTATTTTCAGAGGAATTGATCATATGTTTAATCTTGGTCTCAGTAGGTAAGTTTACTTTGAGATTAGCTGTCAATCTCTGATAAAATAAAAAACATTAAAACCACATAAGAAAAAAAAAATTAAACGGCAAAACCCACGAAGAATTTCACCTTTGCAACTTCATTCATGTCAATAGATTCTACTGTTGAACTAGTCTTTGAAGATGACTTTGAGGGTGACTTTGAAGTTGAAGCATATTTAGATTTATGCCTTATTGGTCTCCCTGAGGCATCCTCCCAAAACTATTAAAATGTACATTTCAAACCAAACAAAAAAGTAAAAAAAAGAAATAACAAACAAAAGCAAGTACTCGTAAAACTCACCCGTTCATTATGAAAGTAGTCATCACACAAGACATTGTATTGAGAGGTAAAAGTACATGTGTAACGAAGCATCACAGGTTTGATCCTAGGCCGAACAGTAAAATACTGCCTGAACACAGGGAACACCTCTGCCACCCAGCAACAGAATAGGAAGGTCATACCAGCAAACAAATAAGTAGTAGAATTTGGCTTTATGATTGATTGCAAATGGTGTACCATTTGACGATATATCTCAGTACCCCACTGATAACAGATATGCACCTCTTCATTATCAATAATAATCATATGTTGATCATCCACTACTCTAGGTAATGGCCGGCCCAATAAAACAGAATTAAGCAAATATACCTCAGCTAGTTTAACAGCATCATCTTGCTCTAAAGGAACATCCAATCGTTCAGCTGACACTCTATTCACATTACGCTTGCTCTTTGGAGCCACTCTCACATAACTGGAATGATTTTCAATCAAATCAAGCAAGTTATATAACTTTAAAGTCCACCTGTTGTCCTTTTTATTAACATCATCTTCAGGATTCCTGAAATATTTCTCCTTTAATCTACTCTTTGAAAGCTTAAAAATACTTATATCTACAATACTGGAAATATTAAGACCACTAACTTGTTGACACCTAATTTTATCCCGGAGTTATATCAAATTAATAATTCACTGTGGAAGGGTTGTAATTAAGGCTAAAATTGAAAGTGAAAAGGAAAAACAATTGAATTTTGATGGAAAAGGGCTAAAAACGAAATGGACAGCCTCAATTGTGACCCGCCCACGCAAAACCCTTATATACAAACCTAAAACACCCCTAAAATCATCTCAGAAGCCCGATTCCCATTCTCCCCTTACCCGCGACCCGATTCCAACCCTAAAACCCGTAATTCTCCTTCAAATTTTAGTCCAAAACGCAACAAATCACATCAAAACGACACCCCAACTTAAGTGTTTTGTCATCTTCTCCATACAGAGGTACGTGGAGCGAATCTCATGCGTTCGTTCATGTACGATTCAAATCCGAATCGTCAATTTTCTATAACGGGCATTTGTTTTGAAGATAAGGTTGAAATCGTACGATCCTTGAGGGGAATGACGATTTTCACCCTTATCTTTGAAGTGAAATGTCCATTATAGGTAAAAATTCAAAAGGTTTGGAGCCAAAAGGAGAAGCCCTAGTGCGCAGGTATATATTGTTCATTTTTACTCATTTTCTGAGAGTCCTAGTAGCTGCTGGAGAGATAAGAAATAGAGAAAACAGCACAGCATAAATGATATAGTTAAATTTTTAAAAGAAAAGGTTTTAAGCATTTTTTAAAATAGTGCTACTGTTGATCTTGGTTCTGCATTTTTTGTGTCGTCGCGCCGCTATTCGAGTCGACGATCTTGTTCGAGCTGTATCGCTTCAATCTAAGCCTCTTTTCACTGCACCTAAAAAGGTGATAACCTCATCTTAACTTTATTTATTTGTTTGGCAATGTGCTTGGTTGAGGATTATTTACTCTTTGCTAATGAACATTATTTGAATGATTAAAACTCAAGTTTCAGCATATATATACATTATCAGTTAGTCAAGAATGTCTTCTATTAGTATGGTCTTAGGTATCTGCTTGTATTTAACTATCTCTGTCTTCTAAAAACTGGTAAGAATAATAAAAGTAAGTTCTTTTTTTTTTTGTTTCAAATGTTTTGAGGAAGCCTAGGCTGATTAATTTGTGGAATGGCTGTTCTGATTCAGAAAGGGGCATTTGAGAGGGTGCAGGGTCTGATCTGTTGTTTATTGTTCTGTGAGGTGATTTGTAGAGTGTTTCAGCTGTGAGAGTTAGCTTAGGGCCTGCTAGAGGATGGCAGATTTGTTTCTGATAGTTATTAAGGGTGCAGAAATTCAGGGGTGGTGTAGTAGTTCAGGGTAATGAGGGAGTTTCAGGTTGTTTTTTCTGGAAAGTTGTTTTCTAGGCAGTGTGTGTGTGGGTATGAAGGTGCAGTTTGATGTGAGTGTTAGCAGGTGTAAGAGGTTGTTTTCAGGGCAGTGTGGGTGTTTGTGAGAAGCTGTGAGTGTGAGCGAGAGATAGTCCTGGTGGTTTTTGGCAAGAGTGATGCTAGGCTGGTATGATTAGTTTAAGTGTAATAGGATCTTGTTTTCTGGAAGTGTAGGGTTCAGTTAAAGTAATGGAGAGTCCAGGTGGTTGTTGGTGTATGCATAGAGGAGTCCTAGGGGTTGTAGCTGCCTGGAGGTTTAAGGAGCAATATGAGGTTGTCTGATATTGCTTTTGGTTCAGGGAGCAGGTAGCAGGGGTTGGTTTAGGGCATGAGTGTTTGTGGGGCTGTTTTCATGAAGTAGAAGAACGTGGTCCAGGTGTAGCCCGGGGATCTGAGTGCTCCAAGGAGATGGAAGATAGGGTGTAGCTAATTAATTAGGTTGGTGCTTGTCTTGAGCAATGTGTAATGTGTGTAGATGTTAGCAAAGTTCAGGTAAGCAGGTGTTAGGAGGTGTGCAATGTGGATGTGTGAGTGGCTAGGAGTTTGCAGGCTGTGTGGAAGTGTAGGAATGATTGTTCAGTTATGTGTGCAGATTGAGAGTGTGTGGGTGAGCTGTTCTTGCTTGATTTCTGTCAGCAAGGAAAGAAGTTCAGGGCCATGTTGTTTTGTGAAAGAGGTCAGTGTGAGGTTCTGTATAAGAATGTAGCAGGGTGCAGTGTTCTTTGAAGATAGAATAGGAGAAGAAGTGATAAAAGAAGTGGTTGTAATAAGTCAGGTGTGTTAGGGGTAGTTTAAGGCTGGTTAAATCTAATTTGCTGTGACTTATTGGGATAAAAGTGTGTGTATTAATCTGGTTCCATGTCTCTTTGAATAGCCCTTTTAAATTAATTTTTCTAGCTGCTTTATAAAGAAATGTACATCTTCCCTAGTGCTTTGGTTTGAAAGTTTCTTTATGTTCTTTTGTTTTGGATCTTGCCTGATTTATTGCCTGACTTTCGGAGTAGAGCTATATTGGAGGTTGTTTATTTAATCTGACAAGAAATGCTATACCATAAGGGATTAAAGCTAGTGTTTTGTTTCATAAGTTATTATGATTAAGTGTGTTAAGACTTGTTAACTTCATTGCAATCCAAACTTTGTCTGCTACTCCCAGGATTCTCTTATATCATCTTCTTGGATTTCGTCATTTGCAAATGTAATGGGACATGGATATGTTTGATTGATTAAACTGCTATGCTCGATTGTTGTTATAAGCTTTGGTCTATTCTTTCTCTGGTTACTATCTTAACTTTTTTAAAGGCACCACACATCCAGGTTGATTTAGTATTCTGTACACTTGTAGTCTTATTCTAAGTTTTGGCTTTAAGATTGGTTTACGCACGTTGATGGATATGATGGCTATTTCCTCTATTAAAGTAGCCATAACTTCGATTAGTATAATTTCTCGCTACTGTTGGTCAAGTTAAAGAGAAAGTTGTGTTGGTTTATTTACATTTATGGTATGATGGATATTAGCTTGATTATTAAAGCACATTTGTTTGCTAAACAACGTTTTTTTTTTTTACTTGAAGTCTAGCTATTAGTTTATAAATTTTCTTTGCAACTTCATTATGATGTTTTCCTTTGAGAATCGCTAATCTTTTATCCTCTTGTTTTTCTTTGCCATGTACACTTCTCGGGATCGAGTTTGGCTAAAACTCACAATTGGGATGGCATGCATTCGAAGTTACTTGAACCGCTCCGCGTTTTCGGGACTTGATATCCCCGAAAAATGCAACAGAAAAAAGAAAACGAAAATCTCTAAATTCAAGGCTCAATAATTGAGTTTGCGCTTCCGGGTTTTACCTTCTAAACTCTTTCTTTCCCATCCTCTTTAGAAAAACATGTTTTAGGAGCCCTGTAGAATAGAAATGGTATTTGAATTGTGAATAATTATTGTAAATTACTTAAGTTGTTTTTATATGAATACGTTGTGTCATTTCTTTGCGAATCACCAATTTTTTTTATGGATGTTTAGAATCATTTGTCAATTAACGAGTGCAAATAAAATTCGATTAAAAATCGTACCTTCATCATAATTTGCATTAAAATTATTTATTTATTGATATTCAATTATGTATTTAATCTGATTTATTTATTTAGTTAATCAATTAAATTTTAATCCTTTATTTATTATGTACTTAATCTAATTTATTTATTTTCAATTAATTATTTATTTAGTCAATTAAATATTTATTTAATTAATGAATTATTATTCATTTACTCCTTTATTTAATTAAAATTAACAAGTATTCATTTATTTAATTAAGTTAGTTGCTTAGTTATTTATCTATTTATTCAATCAATTAATTAATTTTTTATTACTATCTAATTATTTACATAGTTTGTTTTATTTAATTACCTGACTTCATTAATCAATTGATCATTATTTTATTATCCATTTAATTAATCTTAAATTGGGCCATTTATTTACCTAAATATCGGCATAATTCAAATCTTATCTTATTTATATTATTCATATTATCCTTATATAAAATTAGCTTTATATACTTATTATCCTTAACAAATTCGTGAAAACCGCCGGATTAACCGCATTTAGCGGATTTTCGAAAGTGCTCCCGCTAAGGACCTTCTTTCGAATTTAATAGAACCACTTACCTAAGAATCTCTGATTTTAATTTAATTTTCTTTAAATAAAGAAATAAAATTGCACTCTTTAGTTAACTTAGGTTCCTAATAATCCTAAAATTAGGTGGCGACTCCAAAGAAACCCTTTGGAGTCCCATTTTATTGAAATCAAATCCCGATGCATACTTGTGTGCATTTTTTGTAGGGTTCAACAGCGTGGCGACTCCGCTGGAGATACGCAAATGGTTCTAACCAAAAGGCTTTCACGAATTTGTTTGTTTGTATTGTTTGAGTTGTATGCCGATATTAGTATGCGTAGCTTATTTAATAATTGTTGAAACTAGCATGATTATATCTATCGTTTATTTGCGAGCATGTTTAGCTAATTTAATTGATTGATGTGTGTCACGAAAGCATGTCACTACACCCTCTTTGTGCACATATAAACTGGCATTCCGTTCATACTTCCCCCACTCCTGAGAACCTCTTGCATTCACACTCAAATGTCCGTGAGGTGTGTGCATACGCACTCGCAACTTCTTCCACTAAAGAACCCTTTGACGAGTTGGTGTACCGGCGGATTGTCGTGGGAGTTATTCGACCACGAAGGCGCCTGCCACTCACCTGTTAGCCTCAACCGTTAACCCACTCTTAGAATGGGCTTTAGGAGCATGCATGCATTTACACCTTAGTCTGGACCCGGTCCTTGGTACCGCCTCCATAGTTAGGAAACCGCCCTTACGTTAGCGGTTTCTTGAAACCCAACGACAATGCATATTATGTGTTGTGTGATGACGAATCCTCAGTCCTAACCATGTTTTGAGCAAAATCAGATTTGGAATTTTGTCTCCTATGTTGTCTTTTAGGTCAGAAAATGGAAGAATTTAGCGGAATTGAGATCATAGATAGAATTGCAGTCTGGGGGAAGTTAGGCAGATTTGATTGGTTTGAGTTTTGGAGATGGTATGGTGTAGTGACATCTAAGAGATGAAGCCCCCTGGTGTCTTTAAAAGATCAGTGGTGGTCCCTCTCGTGAATGGCTTTGCGTGTGTGCAGGCCCATGTTGACTAACCAGCTGCAAATCCTTATGGAATGAAGTATGTTTGTCGCATACTAGGAGAGTGAAGCCCCTATGTCTATAAACGACCAATGGGGTCCCTCCTTGAAGACCAGTGCGGTCCTGGCTACCTAGGAAGCAGAGAGGCTTGACTAAAGCCGAGGACCAGTGAGGTTTTATTTTGAAAGGTCGATTGGCGCCTTTCATGATTTGCAGTCTGGTATTGTGAAGGCAGTTGGAAATCTCACCCCTGGATGTTGTGAAATAATTGGGAGTTGTGCTTGGAGGAGCGTTGATGTTTGCGAAAGGTATAGAGGTTTGTTTCAGGTTTTAGGCATTTGGGTTTAGAATTTTGTGCGGATGTTGTGAAGAGCATGAGCTGTGTTGGAATTTGGAGTTGATACCAACTTTGGAAGGTAGTTGGGATAACAAAATTGCAGTGTCAAGGCGGAGAGATGATTGTTATCAATTATTGTTATTGTTGCTTACTCTAAATCTGAATTGCTCAAAACTGGCATGAACTATTTTTCGTTACCACTTGTTTGCGCGTCTTAGGCCCACCTCTGGCACAAAGAGGTACCTTACAGGGTAGGATGCGTTTGCATTTTATTTACGCTCAATTACTTGTGTTGGCCACATGTCAAATTATATGTCTAATATGCAATTACTTGCTAAATATGTGCTGCTTGCCTGAAATTTATTGGCACTAATTATGTTGTGATTGAATTTGTTCGGCGGTATGGTAAGATTAACGTTATGTTACTTCAACTTATCTTCTGTAAAGTTAACCGCTTTATGAAATCATTTATCTATCATCTGAATTCATGCATACTATTGTTTTAAAACGGCTTTCAAATATTATTTAGTTTATCTTAAACCCATTCTTGTCATTTTGCAAAATATTGTTTAGCGTCATATTTTAAAGTATTCACAAGTGTGTTACTTTTGAAAATAACTTCAGAGTTAAACAAGCGTTTTCGCATCTGGTTTGCTTTAACAAAATGAGTGTTTTGCTTAAAATTTTGGGGCTTTCCTGTACAGTCTCAATTTTTCCATTTTGGAATAAATTGATCCGTCGGTTTCAGCTTTAATAAAATTTATTAAATTCGGTATGCGTTGCTAAAAGGTTAATTATTTGAACGTCAAAATCAGGACCTATGGCTCGTCAAATTGCTATGATTGACTTGACTGGAAATGATGGATCCCACCAAGACAAAGTTAACAAGTTTGAAGCAACCGTAGCAAGTTTGGAAAAGACACTTGATAGCCTTACTGAATTGGTTGTCACGCTCATGGATGCTCGCAACCCAGTGCGTAATGTTCCAAGCCCAGGACCAAGTGCTCCTGTTGCTCCTATTTATACTGTTGCACCTCCTACAATGCAAGTAGCTCCAACATTTGAGTGTGATGCTCAACAGTTCCCTAATTTGCATGCATTCCTGTTGGAATAGGAATTTGGTGGCTCCTCAAAGACGAGCAATGAGAAAAGCAACGGGGAAGGGCTTCCTAGGGGTGAAGAGAGCAATGTCACAACGATAGATAAGAATGCTCTAACATCTCAAGCAGGCTTAGGTGAAGCAGAAAAGGAAAATATGAATGTTCTTGACATGGTTGATCCACCAGTGTATGATGGGATAGGAGATCCTCATGATCATTTGAAAGCATTTGTTGATTGGGTGGCAATATTTGGAAAAAGGAATGGAATCAAGCTTAGGTTATTTGTTAAGACGCTAGCGGGGCCGGCTTTAACGTGGTTTGCACTACAAGACCTTGGAAAGCGATTCACGTGGGATGACTTAGCTCGTAACTTTGTCAAGCAGTACGAACTCCCAAACCTGACCTTTGCAAGGGGCAATCCACTGAAAAGAAAATCTGTAGAGCTTCAAGAAGAGCCGGTTGCAATAATTTCTGACAAGAGAAAGTGTGAATTGGTTGAGGCACAGTCCAAAGATAAAGGAAAAGCTGTCATGTCAAAACCTTTGCCAGCCATAACAGGGCAACCCTGTGCCATCGATCAAGTAATCGTCAATCCAAATTTACAGTCAAACCATGCCAAAAGATCTGCTTTCGCATTCACACGGCTCCCAGAATCTTATGCACGACTATTTGAAAGGCTCAAGGAGTTCAATTTGGTACATCCTATAGAAACAAAATCATGTCGGTCACTTAATCCTGAGAACTTTGGAAAATTCTGCATTTACCATTCAGGAATGCATGGGCATTATAAACGGGAATGCATTACCTTTAAGGAGAAAGTTGAAAGCTTGATTAACTCTGGCCAGGTCAAGGTTCTACCAACAAACGGCACTGACAAACCTTTTGTCGCAATCTTTCCATATGCAAAGGGATATCCCTCGAAGAAGGGCATTTAGGCACCTATTAAGTTACAGAAAAGTAGTAGAGTGGCACAAGCAGAAGTTAGTTTATTTGCATTATTAGAAAGTAACTATTGTATTTTCCTTTTGTTAGTTTTGTTATAAAAAAAAAAAGAAAAGAAAAGAAAGAATATCAAATTATGAATGTTTGAATTTATTTCTATGTAAACAAACTACTGTAACCGGTTTCCCAAGGCGGGAAGCGTAGGCAACTCATATCGAGTTTCGGTTACACCATCATTTGGAAAATCTCTTCTATGTAAGCAGAACTACGCACGGTTTGATTCCCAAGGAGGGATACGTAGGCTCCTCCATCGGGCTCGAACCTTTAGTATTTAAATTTTAATTTTTTCAAAGATAGAAACTAGGGCAAATTTGGCAAAGCAAGTAGAAGACGTGGGAGATTGCAACCGGGGCAGCTTTTGATAAGTAGTTTGAAGTTTTGAAAGTCATAACTGGGGCAATTTTTGCAAAACAAGTTGAAATGTTGAAGTCATGACTGGGGCAATTTCGCAAAGCAAGTTGAGATGTTGAAGTTATAACTGGGGCAAAATTGTGCAAAGGAAAATTGAAGACATTGATGTTGATTTCATAATTATCAGAAGCGGTTTTTCTATGAATTGGTACAGAGGACAAACAAGAATCGATAGTCGAGCAAAGCATTGATGTTCAAAATAAGCCGACCATTTTAGCAATTTGTGTCAAAATGGTCTAGCACGCATACTAATTTAGTAAAAACTTTCTTGTTTTCCTCAATTCGCGTCTTGAAAAATTAGATTTTGTTAATCATTGAGTTTCGAACTCTTAAATATTTTACTCATGTGTTGAGTCGGGATTTTGGTCCCATCCATTCGGCCTAATGGCCTATTTTACACTTGAAATTTTATGCATGCATTATCATTTTATGTATTAACTTCCTTTTGTTCAAATGTGTAGAATTCATTTATTAAAGGTTGGCTAGCATTGAACACTGAAATGGCTGAAAATCTGCATCAAGGACAAAACAACATGGCAAAGCAGCTTCAGACAACCAATTCTGGTATGGGTATCTTGCAAGCGCAGAATGATGAGGTTGAAGAACATGTGGTCCAAAGGAATAGGATTGTCAACTTTGTCAACACTAGCAAACCTTTGCCAAATACAAGCTTTACCTCCAATCCACCTTACTTAACAATGCCTAATTACCCAATGCCTATACATACTATATATCCAGAAATCCCACAAGAATATCTTGTCAATCCAAATGCTTGGCCAGCTGCAACTTTATACCACCCCCCTTTTATCACTATGCCTGCTGTGAGGAGTCAATCAAATCAATTAATAATACGTTCACCAGAATTGCCTGAGAAAGAAGTTGAGGCAACTTACCCTCACAATTTGGATGAACAGATTTTGAGAAAGATCATGGGAAAAGAATTGCGCTCTAGGAATATTCAAAGCTTATGCTATGAAGACTTATGCATTCACCCGGACATTGAGCTTCCAAGTGGGTACATGATACCAAAATTTAACACTTTCAATAGAAAAGGGAACCCCTATGCACATCTGAAAGATTATTGCAGCAGATTAATTGGAATTGGCAAGGATGAAGCTTTGCGCATGAGATTGTTTATTCAGAGTTTATCAGGAATGGCACTTGCATGGTATACTAAGCAAGATTTTACCAAATGGCACACATGGGAAGACATGGCTCGAGACTTTGTGGAACAATACAAGTTCAACATAGTAAGAGATCCTTATCTAATTGATATGCGTAAAATCAGGAAGATGCCGCATGAATCTGTTGCAGAATTTGCTGCGAGATGGAGGCTAGAGGCTTCTAAGATGCATCCTCCATTGCCTGAAGATGAGCTGATAGCAACTTTCATTGACCTTCAAGAAGGCCTATTTTATGAAAAGCTACTTTTTGCTAATTTAAAGGATTTTCCCAGTTTAATCCGGTATGCAAAGATTTTGGAAGAAAAGTTTCAAACCGGAAGGTTGATTGACTATGACACTACAGTGCCAGTTTTCAACTGTTCTGATGCACCTGAAAATATTCAAGATTCCCAGCCTTCGCAAGTGCACTACAATAATGATATGCAGAATTCAAGTCGTCAGCATCGATCTTATCAGGCACCATCTAGTCATCAAAGCAGGAAGAAGCTAATACCTCGTGTTTTCACTCCTATATATGAATCATTGTCAGCCATATTTGAGAGATTGAAAGCAGAAGGACTATTGCAAGCAAGGAAGGGATGGATCCCAGAAAATCCGCCTCAAGGATTTGATTTATCAAAGAGGTGCGCATATCACTCAAATATTCAAGGCCATGACACAGAAGAATGCTTGGCACTTAAGCACAAAATCCAGAATATTATTGAAAATGGCAAGATAAGTGTGAAGCAAGGGCAAACAAGCAATTGTGATCCTCCAGCAGCAAATGCAATTATCATCAGAGGTGATTCATCAAAATTGGCACCAAGGCATTTGAAAAGGAAGTGTGAAGCTTAACAATAAAATCAAATGACAGCACTTTGTTTGTTGAAATGGCATTATTGCCCGACTATCTTATGTTTTCCTACTCTTTTGAAGTTTTATGTAATGAACTATCTTGTACCCTTTATTGGGTTTTAATCCCGAAATCAATGAAATTCTATTTTTCCAAATAAGCCAAGCCAAATCAATTCTAGATGATATCCTTTGTACAAAAGAAGAATTTCAAGGGCATCAGACTCTCACAGCAGCAATACATCTGATTTCCATACAAGAAGATGCAGATTTGAAGCCGCATTAGGTGTTCAATCAAGCCAGCCACTATTTGTTCAAAAACTAACAGCTTTTTCTTTGAAAACAGGGGCTAATTCATTTTGGGTGCTACTGCAAAATTCAGCATAAAGACAAAAGGAGCAAAACAAAATGTCGAGGCTTTTGGGCCCATCCTTCATAACTCACGATTTTTCTTTGGATGCAGGAATTCCAAAAGCAGTAGAATGAGGAGAACTAGCAACCATCAATTTCTCAAAGATTATTCGCCTTGCCGCATATGCAGAGCAAATCCATTTCTTTCTTTTCCATTATAGCCTTTGCCTTATTATTCACTCGTTTTCCAATGCATTTACTCTAAATTTTGCAGGAATTGAACATCAGTTTCACTATGGACCGAAGGTAGTATTCAACGTTGTGCAGCATTATCAATACAAGCAACACGACCTAGCTTTGTTTATTTGTTTTGCATTATCTTACCTTAATTAATCCAATTTGCAACTTTATTTTGCAGGGTACTATTAAATGAAGGTTCGTTCGCCTTATAAATGAATGTTTTAGGCTCGTCCGCCTTATAATTGAACGTTTTAGGCTCGTTCGCCTTATAAATGAACGTCTTAGGCTCGTTCGCCTTATAATTGAACGTTTTGGGCTCATTCTCCTTATAATTGAATGTTTTAGACCTGTTTGCCTTATAAATTAATGATCCGGGTCCATCCACCCGTAAATCGGATATGCAGATTTACTTCAAGTCGCTTTGGAACATTGGATGCTTCAAGACTGGACGTTTCATTTGCTTTGTCAAGTGATTGGAGCACAATTCAAGATTAAATCACAAAATACCACTAGATAATTAAAGCGTTATGCTTTATCATAGTTTATTGCCGAAAGGCGGCATTTCTATATCCTATAATTCTTGCAAGTTGCTAAAATATCAGTTTCATTTTTATCCCAGTATGAGAACACTTACTAAAATTTCATTTGATGATTTGCAGATATTGCTAAGTTTGAAGAAGTACCCACTTTAATGAGCTTTGTGTTTTTGCTTTATCTTACGCACTTTAGGCTCGTTCGCCTTATAAATGAACGTTATAGGCTCGCTCGCCTTATAAATGAACGTTTTTAGGCCTGTTCACCTTATAAATGAACAATTCAAGTTAACCCACCCGTAAAATGGGATATGCAGGTTTCCAAGTTGTGCTAGGACATTGGATGCTTCGGGACCCGACACCTCATTTCTTTATTAGTTGAATGGAGCACATTCCGAGATTGCATTGTAGACTACCTCTTCATGATCTAAAGCATTATGCTTTATCATGGTTTATTGCCAAAAGGCGACATTTCTATTTCCTATATTCCTTGTAAATTGTCAAGCCTATCTATTTCATTTCTATTTCGCTTTAGGGGAACGTTTACTAAAGTTCCATTTTTGTGATTTGTAGATATTTCTAAGTCTGAAGAAGTACCTGCTTTAATGAGTTTTGTGTCTTTTGCTTGCCTTATGGCTTAGGCTTGTTCGCCTTATAATTGGACGTTTTAGGCTTGTTCGCCTTATAATTGGACGTTTTAGGCTCGTTCGCCTTATAAATAAACGTTTTAGGCTCGTTCGCCTTATAATTGGACGTTCTAGGACCGTTTGCATTATAATTGGACGTTTTAGGCTCGTTCGCCTTATAATTAAACGTTTTAGGCTCGTTTGCCTTATAAATAAACGTTATGTTACCTGCGTAGGTTATAGATTAGCCAAGTCAACTTGAGGCATTATGTCTCGTTAGTCGACTTATTTTGTAACAGCCTTATATTCTGTAATTCGTACCCGCTTTACTTATTGTCTTGCTTTACTATTTCAGAATAATGATCAGCCTAGAGGTTCTCCGGGCGGAGCACTTTGTCAGTTGATCGAAGGAAGAACTTGTTGATAGAATCACAACCCGCATTTATAATTTTATGCTATCACTTTATTTATTTCTTATTCCAATGGTTACAATTTATTAGCAGTTGCTTGCTTACCGTTTGTCGAGTTTATTACAGGATTTTGGCAGTATCGCAGCAGCATTTGAAGCATTTGGAGCATAACGTGGAACTTTTTCTTAGCAGTGAACTGGGGCAATCGTTGATATGAGCTAGACTTGTCAACGAGGATCTGAAGAATCGCACTCGAACAAGCAAGTCTTACCTAATCTTTCATTCCAGATTAGAAGCCAGTTCGAATTCTTTCCAATTCGTGCGTCATTTTCTGTCAATCGTGCGAGTTTTCGTGTCTAAGTGTCGTTGAACTACATATGGCCTGATTCTTTTTCAGCCCGAGATATGTAGGCAACTCAAAACCCAGAGTTCGGCCATAAGCCTCACCTTTTGGTCATTGGAATCAAAGGTTTTAGCTTTATCGTGACAAAATCGGCTTTCCCGTCAACTTCTTTACCCTGAAAACTCTTCCATCCTTTTCGGGTAAAGAGAGGCAGCTGTTGACACCCAATTTTGTCCCGGAGTTATTCAAATTAATAATTTACTGTGGAAGGGTTGTAATTAAGGCTAAAATTGAAAGTGAAAAGGAAAAACAATTGAATTTTGATGGAAAAGGGCTAAAAACGAAATGCACAGCCTCAATTGTGACCCGCCGACGCAAACCCCTTATATACCAACCTAAAACACCCCTAAAATCATCTCAGAAGCCCGATTCCCATTCTCCCCTTACCCGCGACCCGATTCCAACCCTAAAACCCGCGATTCTCCTTCAAATTTTAGTCCAAAACGCAACAAATCACATCAAAACGACACCCCAACTTAAGTGTTTTGTCATCTTCTCTATACAAAGGTACGTGGAGCGAATCTCATGCGTTCGTTCATGTACGATTCAAATCCGAATCGTCAATTTTCTATAACGGGCATTTGTTTTGAAGATAAGGTTGAAATCGAACGATCCTTGAGGGGAATGACGATTTTCACCCTTATCTTTGAAGTGAAATGTCCATTATAGGTAAAAATTCAAAAAGTTTGGAGCCAAAAGGAGAAGCCCTAGTGCGCAGGTATATATTGTTCATTTTTACTCATTTTCTGAGAGTCCTAGTAGCTGCGGGAGAGATAAGAAATAGAGAAAATAGCACAGCATAAATGATATAGATAAATTTTTAAAAGAAAAGGTTTTAAGCATTTTTTAAAATAGTGCTACTGTTGATTTTCGTTCTGCATTTTTCGTGTCGTCGCGCCGCTATTCGAGTCGATGATCTTGTTCGAGCTGTATCGCTTCAATCTAAGCCTCTTTTCACTGCACCTAAAAAGGTGATAACCTCATCTTAACTTTATTTATTTGTTTGGCAATGTGCTTGGTTGAGGATGATTTACTCTTTGCTAATGAACATTATTTGAATGATTAAAACTCAAGTTTCAGCATATATATACATTATCAGTTAGTCAAGAATGTCTTCTATTAGTATGGTCTTAGGTATCTTCTTGTATTTAACTATCTCTGTCTTCTAAGAACTGGTAAGAATAATAAAAGTAAGTTCTTTTTTTTGTTTCAAATGTTTTGAGGAAGCCTAGGCTGATTAATTTGTGGAATGGTTGTTCTGATTCAGAAAGGGGCATTTGAGAGGGTGCAGGGTCTGATCTGTTGTTTATTGTTCTGTGAGGTGATTTGTAGAGTGATTCAGCTGTGAGAGTTAGCTTAGGGCCTGCTAGAGGATGGCAGATTTGTTTCTGATAGTTATTGAGGGTGCAGAAGTTCAGGGGTGGTGTAGTAGTTCGGGGTAATGAGGGAGTTTCAGGTTGTTTTTTCTGGAAAGTTGTTTTCTAGGCAGTGTGTGTGTGGGTATGAAGGTGCAGTTTGATGTGAGTGTTAGCAGGTGTAAGAGGCTGTTTTCGGGGCAGTGTGGGTGTTTGTGAGAAGCTGTGAGTGTGAGCGAGAGATAGTCCTGGTGGTTTTTGGCAGGAGTGATGCTAGGCTGGTATGATTAGTTTAAGTGTAATAGGATCTTGTTTTCTGGAAGTGTAGGGTTCAGTTAAAGTAATGGAGAGTCCAGGTGGTTGTTGGTGTATGCATAGAGAAGTCCTAGGGGTTGTAGCTGCCTGGAGGTTTAAGGAGCAATATGAGGTTGTCTGATATTGCTTTTGGTTCAGGGAGCAGGTAGCAGGGGTTGGTTTAGGGCATGAGTGTTTGTAGGGCTGTTTTCAGGAAGTAGAAGAAGGTGGTCCAGGTGTAGCCCGGGGATCTGAGTGCTCCAGGGAGATGGAAAATAGGGTGTAGCTAATTAATTAGGTTGGTGCTTGTCTTGAGCAATGTGTAATGTGTGCAGATGTTAGCAAAGTTCATGTAAGCAGGTGTTAGGAGGTGTGCAATGTGGATGTGTGAGTGGCTATGAGTTTGCAGGCTGTGTGGAAGTGTAGGAATGATTGTTCAGTTATGTGTGCAGATTGAGAGTGTGTGGGTGAGCTGATCTTGCTTGATTTCTGTCAGCAAGGAAAGAAGTTCAGGGCCATGTTGTTTTGTGAAAGAGGTCAGTGTGAGGTTCTGTATAAGAATGTAGCAGGGTGCAGTGTTCTTTGAAGATAGAATAGGAGAAGAAGTGATAAAAGAAGTGGTTGTAATAAGTCAGGTGTGTTAGGGGTAGTTTAAGGCTGGTGAAATCTAATTTGCTGTGACTCATTGGGATAAAAGTGTGTGTATTAATCTGGTTCCATGTCTCTTTGAATAGCCCTTTTGAATTAATTTTTCTAGCTGCTTTATAAAGAAATGTACATCTTCCCTAGTGCTTTGGTTTGAAAGTTTCTTTATGTTCTTTTGTTTTGGATCTTGCCTGATTTATTGCCTGACTTTCGGAGTAGAGCTATATTGGAGGTTGTTTATTTAATCTGACAAGAAATGCTATACCATAAGGGATTAAAGCTAGTGTTTTGTTTCATAAGTTATTAAGATTAAGTGTGTTAAGACTTGTTAACTTCATTGCAATCCAAACTTTTTCTGCTACTCCCAGGATTCTCTTATGTCATCTTCTTGGATTTCGTCTTTTGCAAATGTAATGGGACATGGATATGTTTGATTGATTAAACTGCTATGCTCGATTGTTGTTATAAGCTTTGGTCTATTCTTTCTCAGGTTACTATCTTAACTTTTTTAAAGGCACCACACATCCAGGTTGATTTAGTATTCTGTACACTTGTAGTCTTATTCTAAGTTTTGGCTTTAAGATTGGTTTACACACGTTGATGGATATGATGGCTATTTCCTCTATTAAAGTAGCCATAACTTCGATTAGTATAATTTCTCGCTACTGTTGGTTAAGTTAAAGAGAAAGTTGTGTTTGTTTATTTACATTTATGGTATGATGGATATTAGCTTGATTATTAAAGCACATTTGTTTGCTAAACAACGTTTTTTTTTTACCTTGAAGTCTAGCTATTAGTTTATAAATTTTCTTTGCAACTTCATTATGATATTTTCCTTGGAGAATCGCTAATCTTTTATCCTCTTGTTTTTCTTTGCCATGTACACTTCTCGGGATCGAGTTTGGCTAAAACTCACAATTGGGATGGCATGCATTCGAAGTTACTTGAACCGCTCCGCGTTTTCGGGACTTGATATCCCCGAAAAATGCAAAAGAAAAAAGAAAACGAAAATCTCTAAATTCAAGGCTCAATAATTGAGTTTGCGCTTCCGGGTTTTACCTTCTAAACTCTTTCTTTTCCATCCTCTTTAGAAAAAGATGTTTTAGGAGCCCTGTAGAATAGAAATGGTATTTGAATTGTGAATAATTATTGTAAATTACTTAAGTTGTTTTTATATGAATACTATGTGCCATTTCTTTGCGAATCGCCAATTTTTTTTATGGATGTTTAGAATCATTTGTCAATTAACGAGTGCATATAAAATTCGATTAAAATCGTACCTTCGTCATAATTTGCATTAAAATTATTTATTTATTGATATTCAATTATTTATTTAATCTAATTTATTTATTTAGTTAATCAATTAAATTTTAATCCTTTATTTATTATGTACTTAATCTAATTTATTTATTTTCAATTAATCATTTATTTAATCAATTAAATATTTATTTAATTAATCAATTATTATTCATTTACTCCTTTATTTAATTAAAATTAACAAGTATTCATTTATTTAATTAAGTTAGTTGCTTAGTTATTTATCTATTTATTCAATCAATTAATTAATCTTTTATTATTATCTAATTATTTACATAGTTTGTTTTATTTAATTACCTGACTTCATTAATCGATTGATCATTATTTCATTATCCATTTAATTAATCTTAAATTGGGCCATTTATTTACTTAAATATCGGCATAATTCAAATCTTATCTTATTTATATTATTCATATTATCCTTATATAAAATTAGCTTTATTTATTTATTATCCTTAACAAATTCGTGAAAACCGCCGGATTAACCGCATTTAGCGGATTTTCGAAAGTGCTTCCGCTAAGGACCTTCTTTCGAATTTAATAGAACCACTTACCTAAGAATCTCTGATTTTAATTTAATTTCCTTTAAATAAAGAAATAAAATTGCACTCTTTGGTTAACTTAGGTTCCTAATAATCCTTAAATTAGGTGGCGACTCCAAAGAAGCCCTTTGGAGTCCCATTTGGTTGAAATCAAATCCCGATGCATACTTGTGTGCATTTTTGGGATGGTTCAACATAACTACATGAAAATCATCAGCTGTGAAATCTACTATATCACCAAAAACTTTGAAGCTAAGCTTAGTGTTGTCTGAAGAAACTATTTGAGACTGCAGAAAACAATTTATGAGCCTCCCAGAATATTTAGCATCTTCCAAAAGCATAAACTTGCCGAATGGCCCTTTCTTCAGTTTCTCCAGGTAATCCGCAGACAATAACCCTTCAAGTAATCCATGATGCTCTGTGTCACCTTTCCACTGGCAATCACGATTTTTCCACTGAGAAAATGGAAGCAATATACCATCGTCGTTTGGCAGATTATCCATAACCTCATTACTTGGTATAATCTCCATTGTTGTAACATTAGCACATGTATTAAAACAAAACAATGAAAAATTAACACCTATATGCTTGCACCTAAAAAACCAGCAGACATTGGTGCTGGGAGCACAAGTAGTTCATGTGCAAAGTCACAGTATTTTTGGTGCTGGGGTACAAGTAGTTCATGCGCAAGGTCACAGTGTTTTGTGCTGGGGGAGAGCTTGGTGACCCACCCCCTCCCCCCCAGACATTGGTGCTGGAAGCACAAGTAGTTCATGTGCATGGTCACAGTATTTTGTGCTGGGGCCTATGATGCTTTGTTATACAAAGTCCCATGTTTTTAGAACTGGGACACAAGCACTTGTTAAACAAGGGGGTCGCAGTATTTTGTGCTGGGGCCTATGATACTTTGTTATACAAAGTCCCATGTTTTAGAACTGGGACACAAGCACTTGTTAAACAAGGGGTCACAGTATTTTGTGCTGGGGCCTATGATGCTTTGTTATACAAAGTCCCATGTTTTAGAACTGGGACACAACAGTGTTTGTGCTGGGGGAGAGCTTGGTGGCCCACCTCCTCACCCAGATATTGTTGCTGGGAGCACAAATAGTTCATGTGCATGGTGACAGTATTGTAGAACTGGGACACAAACACTTGTTAAACAAAGGGGTCCGGTATTTTGCGTTGGGGCAACAGTCTATCACCCCTACAGAGTCACGGTATATAGTTCTGGGGCGAAGGGTTTCACAAAAAAAAAAAAAAACCGTTGCCCCCTTTAAAAATAACCCACCATTTACACATGAACACGTACCTGTTAAAAACACACAGTCCCAGGTTTTTATCATGGGGCAACAGCCTATCCCCAACAAAAGATTACAGTATATAGTTCTGGGGCAATGGGTTTCACAGAAAAAAGCGTTCCCCTTAAAAAAACACACCATTTTAAAGGGAATCAACAGCTTATACTGTACTCCAATGGAAAATCTAAACATTTTTCAAAACAAAATCAAAACTTAATAACCCATATATACGTACAAAAATGAAAAAAAAAAACAATATACGAAACAGCAAAACAATGTTTTTACCCAAACACAAAGCTTCAAAATCACGTCTCAAAAATAAAAATTTGGTGTATTTCGAAAGAGAGTTCGTATATTTTGAAGGAATTCAAAAGTCTCAGTATCAAACAGAGACAAAAACCCCAAATAAGTTAAAAATAAGGAAGGATAAAACTGGAATTTCTAAAATGTGCAAAACGACGTCGTGATACTATTATTTTTAAAAAACGCGTCTAGTGGCTAATTCTCAGCGAATTTGTAAACAGAGACTACGCATCACATAGCGGGTGCCAAAATGGCTTCCCCGTGAAATTTTTACCAATTATGCAACCCACTAACCCAATTCATTGTTTCTGACCCGCCCATTACTCAAATAAAATCCCCTTTGCATTACATTTCCTTTGATTTCCCTGTAGTGTCTAGTGGATCCCTGCCAAAATTCACGTCGGCGACGGCGAACCTCCTCTCTTCGGCGGAATAAATACATCCCCGGATTCGCCTAAAGCTCCTCTTTCTGTTTTTGAAGCCCATTTTGCCAAGAGGAAAGCCATTTGTCATAGATCGGGGTTCGAATTTTTCCAGAACCCTAACAGCATCAACCATTCATCTTCTCTGGTCAATACATACATCGACGGGCTTTCCTCGGTCTCATCTACCCATTTCTAAAGCTATTTTTCCTTAAAACTCCCTACACTTTTTCCTTTCCTCTCGTTGTCCGTTTCTCGTTTTTCATTCATTGAGTTTGTTGTGAACAGCTGGTAATGGCATGATTTAGTGGCAGTGTTGACGGGGCTATGGTATAGTGATGTGTGTGGTGCGTTGAAGTTGAAAAGGCGATGAATTTGGTGGTGTAATGACATGGTTAAGTCATGGTAAAGTTGTCGTCTTGGAGAAGGCATTTCTACGTAAAGTGACAAGAGGCGACGATGGCGACGTCGAGGAAGCGGAGGCGTGGTATTTGATATAGCTTGATCCAGTGGTGGTGGCGATGGCGAACCTGTAACGATGAAGCTATGTGGTTGTGTTTAAAGTTGCGGGTGTAGTGATGATTTTGGCGAAGCTTTTGCAACACTGATTTGTGATGAAAGGATGTGATGCAATGGTGGCGATGATAGTAAGGCAGTAGAATAGTGAATGATGCAGCTACTCGAGGAGACTCGAGCGCTGTGGAAAGCAACTGCTAGCTTGATGATCGGTTAGAAACTAAGTTCCCATTTCCCTTGCTCACTGTTGTTAGTCATAGGTTAGTTTGGTCGTTTGCTCTTGAAAATTTATTGATTCACGTGTATAGTTTATCCTGTTTAGAACTATAATCTATATGTATGTTTCTAGAAATCCCTTTCAGTTCAGAAATATTGGTATTTCATGATTGTTTCATCGCATGTGTAATGTTGCGCGGCGCCCTTTTGATGCCTTTGCGCGCGCAATGTCTTTGCACCACAGGCGGATCAGACGAGTGTCAGCCGCTCGGCCGAGTGTCGGCCGTGCGCTGAATGAGTGTCAGTCGACTGGACGAGGGCCAGTCGTGCGCCGGATGAATGTCAGCCGCGTACTTGAGGGGAAGCCTTGGCCATGTCCTAGATGAGTGCTAGACATATGCTAGATGAGGGCCAGCAAGGTGCTGGACGAGTGTCAGCTAGGCGCAGGCTGAGTGTCAGCCGTGCGAGCTGTGTGCGGGCACGAGTGTCAGTGCCGCACGTTTTGGAGCTATAGTGGGAATCTTGGAATATAGGGTGAGGGCCTTGTTCCTAAGATGCTATAGAGTGTGCATACCAAGTTTGGTGCCGATCAGAGCTTGTTTGCCTATGGGCTTGACTTAGCCAAGAAGCAGTGGCATTGTGGTAATTATGCTGATCTTCCGAGGGCTATATCTCTTTCCACGAGTATGGGAATGAGATGAAACTTCATGGAGGTGTGAAGGAAGTCAAGAGGAATCTCTAGGAACAAACGGCACCTCATTTGGAGGTCGGAGTGGAAAGTTAGACCCTTGTACGATTCTCTGGACAAAGGATGTCAAGTGCTATGACAGGGGTATAATTTTTAAGGACATATATAAGGGGGGCAGACATGGTGACAGCCTACCAGCCCTCCCCGTGCACTTTGTTGGGAAGTCGCACCAAGTGAGCTGCCTTGAGGAAGGACCTCAAGGGCCTGCCTGGACACCTCAGAGGAGTGTTCCAGGTATCCATACGAGTCAGGCGACTCTATGGACGGCGTGTGGCCAGAGGGCCAACGTTAGGCGAACAACGGGCGTCAGAGGCTTGAAGGAAGGAAAGACTAAGCCCTGCGGGCTGTCTTCGGATACGATAAAGACCTCTGTGCCGATTGAGTACTCGAGGAGCTATTGAGAGCCTCGTGTATTGACTTGCAAGCATGGCAAGGGTTCAACCATGCAAGCAAGGGCTCGTTGGCCTAGACGCGCAGTCGTGGGGCGACGCTGCGCTACTCAGGAGGGAGACATGATGCGAGGGCTACGCTTGCCATTGTCAGGAGACATTGGGAGGTATCTTTGGAGACGCACATGACAAGGGCCAAGTGCTAAAGAGTTGTCCTACTCGGGCGAAGCCAAGCCAAGTGCCAGGGCACAAGGCGAGGGCCAAGCTTAAGGATTGCACTTCGCGCGCAGGAGCGACGCTTAGTGCTAGGCGAGGGACGGGCAAGTCCTAAGCCAAACCCGGATGTGCGCACATTAAAGTTTCTGCATATGAGATGCGCACAAGGGAGAGACCTTCGGGCGGCACAGTTGAAGCTAGGCTTATGAGGCGAGCTTCCTAGAAACCTGGGACAAGGAGCAGGCTGGCTTGTAGTCAGATGGGACTACGAGCGCCGCACGGGCCAAAGGTGTGTCGCTGTCATTGAGGAAGGTGCGGCCCGTGACAGTTGGTATCAGAGCAGAGGATGCTCAGGATGGTGTGGTTGGTACCAAGCGGATTGGCACCCAAAGCAGGAGTTTTGCGCCGGTGACGGGATAGAGCATGGAACGCACTGTCAGGAATTTTTTTTTGAGCATTGTGATTTTGAGACGCCATCAAAGCACAATTTGTAGCTGCATAAGGGCTTGCAGTGCATTGTGAGCTAAGCCATCGGGGAAGGTTGATCTGTGCCTACAAGGAGTCGGTTGCGGTAAAACGCGTGAGGCCATGGTTGATGTCACAGCTTAAAAATGCTGAATTGTCAGTGCAACATGGGAATGTCATTGCGGAGATAATATCGAAGCAGGAATGATGTTCAACATGCTATTTGAGACGGCAGACCCGATAGGGCTGTTTTCAGAGAGATTCAAATGAAGCATGGTTGGTTAGCAAGGAGCGCCAACGTGATGTGCTGTTGGGATTATTTTGCAAAGATGGGACAGACGGTTAGCAGGAGCTCAATTGTCTTGATTGCGGGATATCCATCAGTTGTAAATAAACTCTGCTAGCAGCGGGGAAACATTGAAGAGGGGAAAACTATGATGCAAAAATATTTTCATTCGAATAGTGGGCTTTCGTTCAGAGAGGGACATGCCGATGAGTCGGGTGGCCAGGAAAAGGGCCATGATTGCCAGGTCGAGCAACCATGTTGTCAACAGATACAAGCCGTGGACTATTTATATTGAAGCAGATCATGGAGATCATGCCATAGATGTGGATGGCGCATCATTTGAATGTCTTTCCAGTGGAATTGACTTTGAGCAGCCTGAGGGCATTGGGAATGCGTGGAGCATAAAAGGGATGCTAGAAGTGCGTGAATTAAGGGGCCTTCCAGAGGGAAGACTTAAGCACCAAGGAGCATAGTATTGGGTCCTCCTGAGGAGTGGACATTGTGAATGCCTAGCCATCTTAAGGGTTGCAATGAATGGAAGGCGAGTCCCTCGATAACCATGTCGGTTGAGTAGGCTTGGTGCCTACAACATGGAGGCAGGAGCCGAGCTAGTACGGGGGTGTTGGCATGAATGTCGCACCAACAACCGCTTTGGATGATTGGGTGAGGCACCTACCATCGCGGGGGAGAGTGATCTCCAAATATGAGCTCTATGCATTGGGTGATGCCAAAGCTAGGGCGGGGCATGCCAGGAGGCCGCGACAACCATGAAGAAGGGCTTGAGAGCAAGCGTCTTTGCGGGGTGTTCGAGTGTCATAATGAGGTGGAGTCAGCCACCATGTTTGTGACGGAATAGAGCCAACCTACCTAGTAGGGAGGCAAAGTCGGAATGGATAGCCAAGCCACTTCGTGTGGGGAGGCAAATGTGGGAAATGTGTTGAACCGGTGGACGGAGGGACACGACAATGGGCCAAACCGGCGGACGGGGAGGCAACAATGAGGATGGTGAGCCAAACCACTTTGTGTGGGGAGGCAAACGTGGGAATTGTAATGGACTGCGCGGAGCAGATGGACGGAAGGGACCAAACCATTATGTGGGGAGGCATTGTGTGCTGAATCAAGGTGGGGATAGCAACGCTATGGATTGGATGGGTTTCCAAGTTTTAGAACAAAGAGCTTTGTTCAGGAATACAGCGAAGCTGCCGCTTTGAGAATTGAAGTACTCAGAAGAGTACGTCCCAAGAGCTTGCCAAGTACCAGAGGGTGCGAGGGCATTTGAGGAGCCAAAGTTACCAGGCGTGGAGCGTGGGTTTCTAAGGCCGGATTGGATGTTCAATTGGGGCAGAATTGGGCATGAGCAGCCGCTAGTGTCTTTGTGTGGGCTATTGTCGCTCAGTCGTGATTTGCCTTGAGTATGGGATCAAGCAACAAATTACTGCGACTTGCCTTGAGTATGGGATCAAGCAACAAAGTACTCCGAGTTATGGGATCGGAATTTGATATAGTTCACATAATGACATAAGTGGAAGCTTTCCAGAGGGAAACGGAGGAGAAGGACCATGAGAGTATGGTTGGCAAGGAGCCACATCGAGGGATGCCTATCAAAGTTTAGGAGAGTCTCCTACTTGAGTGGGGGAGAATTTGCCTATATGGAGGCATTGGGCTTAAGGGAAATCCTGAAGGGAGCAAATCGTCTAGAGGGGGAGAATAGGGCCGCAAGGCGCGGTTGGACTGCGTGTGCCACACCAGAGGGTGCCTGAAGTACTCACCAAAAGCGAAGGGAGCTAGCCGGATGGATTATGGCCATATGAGCTATGGCGTGGTTGGAAAGTATGCCAAGACAAAGGAGTTATCTTCAGAGGAAGCAACAGTTAGTCACCACGGAGGTGCAAGTGCGGAGGCACTGTCCAAGTGATCATCGCGGAGATGAAGTGCAGAGGCACACTTGGGCAAAACTTGGGAGGAGCAATGATGGGCACGACTCCTATTTTAAGAGGAGGGACTTGAGGAAGTCCAAGGAGCCTTGGAAATGGGAACCGTGATGGATAATCCCGAGGGGGCAAACTCCGGGTTTTCGTGGGCTTAGGCAGTCAGTCATCAAGGACGATGCCTAGATCGAGTGGGGGAGAATGTTGCGCGGCGCCCTTTTGATGCCTTTGCGCGCGCAATGTCTTTGCACCACAGGCGGATCAGACGACTGTCAGCCGCTCGGCCGAGTGTCGGCCGTGCGCTGAATGAGTGTCAGTCGACTGGACGAGGGCCAGTCGTGCGCGGGATAAATGTCAGCCGCGTACTTGAGGGGAAGCCTTGGACATGTCCTAGATGAGTGCTAGACATGTGCTAGATGAGGGCCAGCAAGGTGCTGGACGAGTGTCAGCTAGGCGCAGGCTGAGTGTCAGCCGTGCGAGCTGTGTGCGGGCACGAGTGTCAGTGCCACACGTTTTGGAGCTATAGTAGGAATCTTGGAATATAGGGTGAGGACCTTGTTCCTAAGATGCTATAGAGTGTGCATACCAAGTTTGGTGTCGATCGGAGCTTGTTTGCCTATGGGCTTGACTTAGCCAAGAAGTAGTGGCATTGTGGTAATTATGCTGATCTTCCGAGGGCTATATCTCTTTTCACGAGTATGGGAATGAGATGAAACTTCATGGAGGTGTGAAGGAAGTCAAGAGGAATCTCTAGGAATAAACGGCACCTCATTTGGAGGTCGGAGTGGAAAGTTAGACCCTTGTACGATTCTCTGGACAAAGGATGTCAAGTGCTATGACAAGGGTTTAATTTTTAAGGACATATATAAGGGGGGCAGACATGGTGACAGCCTACCAGCCCTCCCCGTGCACTTTGTTGGGAAGTCGCACCAAGTGAGCTGCCTTGAGGAAGGACCTCAAGGGCCTGCCTGGACATCTCAGAGGAGTGTTCCAGGTATCCATACGAGTCAGGCGACTCTATGAACGGCGTGTGGCCAGAGGGCCAACGTTGGGCGAACAACGGGCGTCAGAGGCTTGAAGGAAGGAAAGACTAAGCCCCGCGGGCTGTCTTCGGATACGATAAAGACCTCTATGCCGATTGAGTACTCGAGGAGCTATTGAGAGCCTCGTGTATTGACTTGCAAGCATGGCAAGGGTTCAACCATGCAAGCAAGGGCTCGTTGGCCTAGACGCGCAGTCGTGGGGCGACGCTGCGCTACTCAGGAGGGAGACATGATGCGAGGGCTACGCTTGCCATTGTCAGGAGACATTGGGAGGTATCTTTGGAGACGCACATGACAAGGGTCAAGTGCTAAAGAGTTGTCCTACTCGGGCGCAGCCAAGCCAAGTGCCAGGGCACAAGGCGAGGGCCAAGCTTGAGGATTGCACTTCGCGCGCAGGAGCGACGCTTAGTGCTAGGCGAGGGACGGGCAGGTCCTAAGCCAAACCCAGATGTGCGCATATTAAAGTTTCCGCATATGAGATGCGCACAAGGGAGAGACCTTCGGGCGGCACAGTTGAGGCTAGGCCTATGAGGCGAGCTTCCTAGAAACCTGGGACAAGGAGCAGGCTGGCTTGTAGTCAGATGGGACTACGAGCGCCGCACGGGCCAAAGGTGTGTCGCTGTCATTGAGGAAGGTGCGGCCCGTGACAGTAATCATGTGTTTAGGTTTTCTTGAGATTAGATTAGACTGGAATTTTCATTAGCTAGAGAACAAATTGTTAGCTGTACATTGTCAAGTGTTGAAGTTGGTATGCTTTTAGTGAAATAAAATCATTTTAGTGTATGGAAGTGTTCCAAGTTGTATTAATGTTTATGAACTTTTATTTATCTTTGTTAATCCTATGATAAATGGGAAGTGGTTTTTTTTCTGTATTAAAGCGTGAGTCTTGTGACTCAATGACTTAGAGGGTGTTTGGGATAGCTTAAAAGCTACTCCCTCCGTTCCACTTTAGATGAATTTATTTGACTTTGCACGAAGTTTAATAAACAAGGGAAGACTTTTGAAACTTGTGGTCTAAAATAAGTTATAGATATTTCTGTGGCTACAAATCATCTAGGGATGAGTAAAAGTGAAAATTTCTTTCCAAATTTAGAAAGAAGTCATTCTTTTTTTAACAGATTAAAAAGGAAATAGGTTCATTCTTTTTTAAACGGAGGGAGTAGTAAGTTACTTTTTGGCAATAGAAGTATTTGAATGGTATAAAATGACTTAAAAGCTCATGGTTTTTAAGTCAAAAAGAGTCGAAAGCAATAAGTTAGGAAATCTCAACTTATTGCTTTTAGCTTAAAAGCTATTATGCTTTGACCAATAATTTTATCATTTTATGCTTTATAATTTTTTCTAAAACCACTAATATCCTAATAAACAAAGGCCCTAGATTATCCTCTCAATTTTATTTTTTTTTTAAGGATATTTGAATCATTTAACATAAAAAATCACTTTTTTTACCAAACACATCTGCAACTTTTTTTTTTCAATTTCAACATTTTATCCAAACATGTAACTGCTTATTTATACAATAAGTCTGGCACTTAAAAGTAGCTTTTAAGCATTCTACTTGCTTTAAGCTAACCCAAACGGCCCATTAATTCTACCAAGTGTGGCTTTTGTTCAAATGTGAGTTTGGTCTAAGTTGTTTGTTTAAGGCATGAATTTATGAAAGCTTTTTTCTGTTTGAGTGAGGAAAAAAGACATGAACTCTGATTTTTCAAATGTCAAGCCAGGAAGTTACTTGAATTGGGAATTTATTCTAAAACTTTTTATGTTTGTTAAGAATGAGAATCGTGTATGAACCTGTGGTTGTGGTCATTGTCTGTTTAATAATAAAGGTTTTGTCTAATTAGTTTATTGAGTTGTGGAGTTAGAGTCCATTTTAGCTTAGTCTTTAATTAATTTTGGGACTTAAGGGTTAGTTGTGAGTTAGAATAAGTAAGTCTTAAAACAATCTAAAAATATGAGACGCTAAAATTTTGAATTTTGAAAAAACAAATAGAATCTTAGGATTCAAATAGTGAGACAATTTTGAATTTTGAAAATTTTGAAAATAGAATTTTGTTTAATAGAATCTTGTATTTTGAAAATTTTGAATTTTCAAGCATCACTTCTTTCGTTGGCCTCTTCGACCGCCTTAGTGGTTGTTCGGAGCCAGACTCCTCAGCCTCTTCGTCCTCAGAGGGTAAGGTGAAAAGATACACCCCCTCGGCAGCCTTTGCCGCCTCCGCGGTCGAAACTGCTCCCGCAACAATGCCTTCAATAGATTTGGGGGCAGCCGACGTACCAACATCTTGACCTTGTGAAGTACCTTTACTAAGGTACCTTGCCTTTAAGTCTTGGTAAGAAGTCTTTTTCTATCTTCTTCGGGAAAGTTTCATTAACCTTCTCCCCTTGACCTCTTCAACATCTTCTTCGATCGGCTCCTCGACCGGCTCCGCACCAACACCAGTGATGCCTGTTAAAAAAAATTCATCCGTTAACAAGAGAAGTGAAGTTCCGACAAAATTCACAGAAGAGTAAGAAAACATACCGTGATTCTTCGCTTTTACCTTTAAGAGAGCAGCTATCAGTTTCCAAGCTCTCTAGTCGTTGGTGGTCTTATCCAGAACTCGAATGAGCCATCCCTCCATGTTGGAGACCAAATCGAACAAGACCTTGTTGGCTGCAAATATGAAATAAGTATAAGGATGCGGAGGAAAATCACAGGCATTAAACGAGTATCGAACACTTACGAGTACGATTCCATGTGACAGGGAGTGGTTCTGCCCGAGGAGCAGTGAGTTGATTTGTTGGGATGAAAAGGAAACGTAGATCCCACACACTAAGATCGTCATCGTTGTCAGAGATTAGAGCCCGGTGTCCTCGCTTTTGCACAGTGATTATCCCGGCTTTGTAAACTCGAAGAGAATATAAATGGAGGATGTGCTTGAGCGTAACGTCCACCCCAACCTTCTTGTCGATCCACCATTACATAGCAACCAACCGCCATGTCATCTGATAAATCTGTCCGACACAGACTCTATACATGCGACAGAATTCTTCGATTATAGGGTCGATCGGGAGAGTGAATCCTATCGTGAATGGGTATGTCAGAACGGCTGAATGACCGCCGTAGAAAGTAGTCAGAGTAGCTTTCCTCGGAGGACACACCACGTCGATCACACCCTCTTTACAACCACTATTCTCTCGAACCCTTGGTATCGATTCCTTAATAATCGCACAAAATACGAAATCAACAGGAATATTCTTCTTCTTCCTCAACTGGGAATCGCTTTGATAACTAACTTTGCAATCGTCATCATAGCTAAATTTCATCTGAAGAATTTATGTGTAAAGCTTCTCGGGGCCAAAACCTTTCGCCTTTCTTTTCCCCTTTTCCTTTTCTTCAGAAGGGACAGCGAAGGTTGCTTGCTCAATTGCAGCAACAGGCTGCGGTGGCGCCGCAGTGATAGGAGTGGCGGAGATGACAACCTCAGCGGTGGTTGCAGGCGTAGAAGTGTTATCCGTCGCCATTATATGAAAATAAAGATGAGAACAAGATCTGAAGTAAGATTTTAAGTTTTAAAGCAGAAAATCAACAATCAGCGGCAAAGAAACCGCAAAGAAATTATGAAAACTTAGAGAAGATGAAGAAGCAAAAGTTTGGAAGCAAGTTTTTTAAGTTTTATTTACAGGGCTGAAGTAATGAGTTCCTCGGTAACTGGCGAAAACCGCCACCCACACGATGGTGTGCACGCGTCACGATGGGAAGGTGAAGTGACGTTCAGGTGTTTCAAATTGCAAGGCTGAGAAAGTTCCACGTATTTTCCTGCTTAAAATTTCATGCCACATGCCAAGTTCACACGAACACTCTCTCGACAAGTGGGGGGGACTATCTGTATTGGTCAAGAATCGTCCGAACACGTGGCGACACGTGTTCGTTGATGTGGTAGGTTCAACGGCAAAATCAAAAAAAAATCAGACGTCGCTGAGTAGAGGTGGTTATCGAAGACAACCGTTCGATGTGTTGATCGTAATAATTTCTCCGAAGACACAAGATGATGTCGCAGCGGATAAATGACACTTATCTGATCCCTTTATTTTCGGAAGCCGTTGGGCGTGGATAATGATCTTATCAGATTGTGGGGAGACGTGCAGATAATGAGTCCTACTAGGGTTTGACTCTTAAGCCTATAAATTGAACTCTCATTCCCCATTGTAAGGTTATGTTCTTTTGAACAATAATCTCCCTTTTTAAGATTTTACTACTACTGCATTTAGCCGCCATTACTCTCATGTCACCGCCACTATTACTGTTACACCTTTGTAGTTCCACCACTGTGTGGCTTTGCTTTGGAGGAGGAAATCATCTCTTTCAACGAAGCGTTGATCTCCGACTACGAATACAATAAGCTTTATCTTATTTCATTTTATCATTATTGCTTGTTTATTTCGTCTGTTCATTGTTTTTTGTTCGGTCGCTCATTCATTTATTATCCCTCGTATGCTCGTTCATTGATCGTGTTATTCCATTCATTTATCGTTGTTTCTATCATCGAATCGTAAACAAATCTTGATCGTAATCCTGCTAAAGCAAAATCATTGTTTTTTATTAATACACACACGATCTAATTTCTGGATTGCGATCGATTATCTAATAAATCATCGTTAGACAATAGTATCTTGCATGTTCATTTAACTTACTCGAGAGTAGAAGTTATAATCAATTTCTCATTCGGTCTCCATAGATCATATATCAACATCGATAATTCATAGTTACTTGAAACCGACAGAATTGGTTCGCTCGTTTGCTGTGTTCACGTCTTTAGTTATTTTCTTCGTTTATTTTGCCATACTTGTCATCGATTTTAAGTGGTATTTAGTCGTTGAATATCTATCTTTGCTCGAATCTGTTTACATCTTGACTACGGCTAAGCACTAGTTAAAACAATCAATCTTGTAAACGTAAGAGTATTAATTGATCGATCGAATTTCGAGGCTCAACTAAATATAAATTTAAATGTAATACCTCAAGTCGAATTTTAGGATATATAGTTTCGAACATCTTTACCCCAAACCCCAAACCCTAAATCCTAAACCCTAACCAAGGAAGTGAATAAGTTTGGAACATCTTTTTCAAGTTTGGGTTTAACATTTTTGTCGTTCGGAACGTATAGTGTGTTTATTTTCTAGATTTATCACTTTTAAATCCACCAAATGGTTGATAATCTTATAGATTTTTCACTCTAACCTGTACAATTGTAATTTTGAGTGATAATCAACTTGATTTATCACTATAACTTGTATAGTTGGTCATGTTAAGTGATATTCTTGTAGATTTATCACTGTAACTTGTATAGTTGGTCATGTTAAGTGATCATTATCTTGATATATCACTCTAATGTGTATAATTGGTCATTTTATGTGATAATCTTTCACAATTATCACTCTAATGTGTATAATTAATCATGTTAGGTTATATTTTTATAATCTATCACTCTAAATTGTATAATTGATCATTTTAAGTGATAATTTTTCATAATTATCACTCTAACTTGTATAATTCGTCATTTTAGTTGATATTCATCTTGATTTATCATTATAACTTGTATATTTGGTCATTTTAAATGATAATCATCTTGATATATCATTCTAACTTGTATAATTGGTCATTTTAGTTTATATTCATCTTCAGTTATCATTATAACTTGTATATTTGGTCATTTTATTTGATATTCATCTTTATATATCATTCTAACTTGTATAATTGGTCATTTTAAGTGATTTCACATCTTGATATGTCACTCTAACTTGTATAATTGGTCATTTTAAGTGATAATCATCTTGATATATCATTCTAACTTGTATAATTTATCATTTTAAGTGATAATCATCTTGAAATCGGTCTAACTTGTATAATTGGTCATTTTAACTGATACTCTTGTAGATTTATCGTTATATCTTGTATAGTTGGTCATGTTAAGTGATAATCATCTTTATATATCACTCTAATTTGTATAATGGTCATTTTGAGTGATTATCTTTTATAATTATCACTCTAACTTGTATAATAGATCATGTTAGTTGATATTCATCTTGATTTATCACTATAACTTATATAGTTAGTCATCTTAAGTGATAATTATCTTGATATATCACTCTAACTTGTATAATTGATCATTTTAAGTGATTATCTTTCATAATTATGACTCTAGCTCTTATAATTGTTCATGTTAGTTGATAATTTTGTAGATATATCACTCTAAATTATATAATTGGTCATTTCAAGTGATAATATTTCATAATTATCACTCTAACTTATATAAATGGTCATTTTAGTTGATATTCGTCTTGATTTAGCACTATAACTTGTATATTTGGTCATTTTAGTTGATACCATCTTGATTTATCACTATAACTTGAATATTTAGTTACTTTAAATGATATTCTTGTAGATTTATCGCTAGGCCTGGGCATTGAGCGAGCGAGCCGAGCCCGAGCCCGAGCCGAGCCTAACCGAGCTTACTATGCTACCGAGCCGAACCGAATCAAGCTTTATATCATATGGAGCCGAGCCGAGCTCAACCGAGCTTTGCTAGAGTTTGACCGAGCCCGGACCGAACTTGAGCCGACTTTATTATTTTGTGTTCCCATACTTAGTAATATAGAAAATAATATTTTTAAATTTTTATCAATTGTTAATTATTACATTAAAACATTAAGTATAATGTAAAGTTCTAATTTTTTTAGTTATCAAGCTAACCGAGTTGATCCGAGCTTTGACCGAGCTTATCCGAGCCGAGCCAAATTTTAAACGAGCCGAGCCGAGCCGAGCCGAGCCGAGCCTCTTTTTAAAATGAGCTGAGCCGTGCCGAGCTAACAGGCATTCGAGCCGAGCCGAGCCTCTATGCCCAGGCCTATGTATCGCTATAACATGTATAATTGATCATTTTAAATGATAATCATATTGATATATCACTCTAACTTGTATAATTGGTCATTTTAAGTGATTATACATCTTGATATATCACTTTGACTTGTATAATTGGTTAAATATTGTTCAAGCATTCGAAACGTCTATGTGTCGTTCGAGTTTGTTATTTAAAAGTTTGGAACATCGACCTTCATGTTTGCGCATCCATTCAGTCATTCGGAACAGTTAAAGTTATAATTAGGTTATTATCATTCATAATTATAACTTTTGCTTGAATTATTGAATATATTAAATATAACTTTAATCATTAGCCTATATTTTGTTATAGTTGGTCATATTAAGTTATAATCATCTTGATTTATAACTCTAACTTGTATAATTAGTTACTTTAAGTGATAATATTTCATAATTATCACTTGAACATTATCAGTTGATCATATACTGTCCAGATATTGGGAACATCTATGAGTTGTTTCAGATGTAAAAGAAGAAGAAAAAATGAAAAGAACAAAGAATATGGATATATAAATGTATGGGATACATTTTTATTACCTTTGGAACTCAACTGCAAGCTTTAGATCCTCACACACCCCTTATAAGTGTTGTTCAGGGGTCCAATATGTTCAGAACTATAAAATAGTCGTGGCAAATGGCGTAAGGAAGTTCCGAACGTGTGCTCAAAATTTGAAAAGTACACGGAATTAACTCTATCGTTTGACCCTAATTTTCATAACAAAACAAAAATAAAGAAGTTTTAATTGAATCCTTAATTTATGTTTAAATGCTTGTAATATTTATCATGGTGAATACATGAAGATTACTCATGGTGAATGATTGCAATATTTATAGAGTACAAGAATTGTGTATCAAAAGGTTGTCTTGAAAGGAGAACAGGTGTGAAAATATCGTATAACGAACTGCTGGAATCATTTGATGAAAAGGTTCGAAAAAATTGTTTGGTTTTGAGACCCTTGTGTCTCCACTCGAAGTCTGAACATTTATGAAATACGTTTGGAACATCGTAATAGGGCTCCAAACATCACTTTTCTTTGAACGTCTTTCAAGATGTCTCGGACATCTAAAATATGTTATGAACATTCAAATAAAAAATATAGAAAAATCATAACTGCTAATATTTAGCCATATACTATGAAAGATTATCCATATATTACATATCTACAAGAAAGCTTATATATATGTGTGTGTGTGCGCGCGCGCGCGCATTGATGTCTCATAAATAAGTATTTAAATCATATGATAGTACATAAGATGTTAACATCTAAAATCACTCTAGAAGATATTTAAACATCGGTGGAAAGTGAAATATATCACAAGAAGTTTCAAACATCACGCAAGAATATCAAAACATAATTGTAGACGTTCAAAACTTCTGATATGTTTGAACATCTTTAATATTTTTTTTCTGAAATAAGATAAATAAATAAACAAAGAGTAGTTGTGTATATTGTGTGATAATACTGAGTATGTTGTTGTTGTTGTTGTTGTTGTTTATGGAGGTTGTGTATACAAGTGGAATTTACAAAATTCAGTACATTTGTTGATGGGTTTTGTATACAAAAAAGTATCCTGAGAATAAGATGAGTGTAATTAGAGGGGTTGGCTAGCTGGAGTGTGAAAAGTGTGAAAAAACCTATTAGCTTTCTAAGTTTAGTTCTCTAGATTTAGTTAATGCGCCGAACATCACAAAGGATGTTTCGAACGTCTTGAGTAATGTTAGGAACCTCCATCAAGACGTTCCGTCCTTAATATGTTGATACTTTTTTTTTAGTTCATCGCTTGAAGGTAAATAATCCTAAATAAGGAGAGAGACTTCGGAAGTTAACTCTACCTATTTTTTTTTTAAATGACAATATTGATAAAGATTTGTAGGTACACTAATTCTGTCTGATGATTGTCGCTATCCTTATATTTCTCATTTGTCACTCACCGATGGAGTCTTGCTTATTTTTCTTTTTGAGGATCAAAAAATCGAATGATATTTTTATTCCAAATTTTATCTCAACGTAGACAAAATATGCTTCCAACATCCTGACGTATGATGTTTCAAACATCCTGACAGAAGATGTTCCGAACACCCTGACAGTTGTTCCAAACTTCCTGATAAAAGATGTTCCGAACACCATCACAAATGCCTCGAAAAAAATATTTCAACCGCAACTTTTTATTCAAAATCCAGCCAAAGCAACTCAAATCAACACCAAATTATCTCCAATTTTATACTTAAAATTCAAATACCATTCTCAATCATTTCAAACAATACCCACTTCAAAATAACATAAAAATTATGTTCGAATTTTTAAACCCACTTCAAATTAGAAGAAGAAGAAGAAGAAGAAGAAGAAGAAGAAGAAGAAGAAGAATAAGACAAAAGGTAGTTGAAGAGAGTGATGAGAAAGATGAGTCAAAGAAGAAGAAGAAGAAGAAGGTGAAGAAAAGAAAATAGAAGAGAAGGAAGATGAAGAAGATATGATGAACAAGAAGAGAAAATAGAGAATTTTTATTCATTTCTTTTAAAAATTTGTGGTCTTTAATTTTGATCCCAAGAAGTTTAAAAATTTTGTTACTTTTAATTACAGCCAACAAAGTTTTAGAAATACTAATTTGGTCCCTGATTAGTCTTAATCACACTTAGAATAAAAAGAAAAGAAAAAATGTAAGGTCCAGTTATGCCAAAAAAGACTTGAGGGGTTCTGGAACACTACTTCTCTCAATAAAGTAGGTAGTGCAAAAGAGGTAATGTCCAGCACCTCTTTTGAGGTTGGTAAGAGGCTACCATAAGAAGGGAAATTAAATTTAAAGGGGGTCATTGGGCCTTGCATCACCCCTTAATTGTCCCTAACTCACAACCCGATCTATGGCCTATATAATGGTACCTTCTCTTCCATTACAGAAACATTCACATCTGAATGAAAGCTCCAGACTCGAGAGCAGATCTGAACACAAGAGTGAGATAATATTAGAAAAAAACTTGGTAAAGATTTGCGAAAATTAGATTGTTTAAAATTGAAGAATCTAGGACCGAAAGACTACTACCTCAAGAGTCTTTAGGGGTAATTCTTAAGTTTTGTGTCCAAATAGGCCTTGATCTTAAAAGTTGTTTGTTGCTGGTCATTTTGGTGTTGGTAGTTGCTATTCCTGGTCATTTAAGATGTTTGGTTCTCATTGCTGTGTGAACTCAAGGAATTTCATCACTAGGTAACATTTGAACCTTATATGGCTTATTCATGTTCTTGTTGTGTGATGTTGAATGAATAGAAAGGCGGAAAAAATTCATGTTTATCCATGTATATGTCTTTTCCTTTATATATCAAGAATGTCATATATGTGAAGACACTAAAATGTGAAACTTGGATATTGCTACACTTTCGGGCCTGGTCTTGTAGGTTGTTTTCAATTATATTTTAGGCAAATGTTAGTTTTCTTTAACTCAAGTACTAAGCTTGAATTAAATAGCAAACTCATGAATTGGACTTTTATGGATAATAAAATGAGATAGGCACACTTTAGGCTTTCTTTAAATCACACATGTTCAAAGATCAGAACTTGTAAAGTAGTAATAAATTAACCTGCAAATTTTTGTCATGGCATTAAACTAGGTTGTTCAAATAAGAATAAAGAGGTAACTTGAAACTTATGCTCACTGCTAGAACAAGGATTTCAACAGCAAATGAAAGGGCTATGAGATTAGTTACATTGTTAAAAAAGACACAAGAATAGGCGAGAACTTAGGCCGAATCAAGTTCAATTTAATGATAATCACTTGTTCATGTTGGAACTTATAATAGGTCGGGAGGTTTCGAATGGGTGAAGTGTCCGTGCTATTTAACTGATTTAAGTCGAAAGGTTTCGAACGAGTGAAGGGCCTTCGCTATTATATCTCGATTTGGGTTACAATTTGAATGGACAAGATTATTAAATTATCAAGTCAAAATGTAAACTAAAGGCAATTAACAAACAAATAGATTTGAAAGAGTCGAAATGCATCAATAAAAGCAACTGTGCTTGGACTCGAAAGTTCCTAACACCTTTCCAAGAGTCAAAAGAGTTTCTTACATGGAACTCTGACGCAGACGATTTATGAGTCACATATGTTCCAAGGTACACCTTTGGTGATATATCACACCTTAAACTTGTCAAATGGCGACTCGAAATCTCAATTAATTATGTACATTATTACACTAGTCATAGCCTTTAATATAACTGCTTTTGTTGAAAAGAGGGTGTAAATACTTGGCGACTCCGCTGGGGAGGAAAGTGAAAACTGAGATTCTCAGGCTTTAATAAACTATAGCCTTTCGGCTTTTGACTATATGTTCATATATTGTCTTGATCGTTAAATGTTACTGCTTTGATTCTATTGGCATTGTATATATACAACTGTCTTCGGTCACACACCTCGGAGTCTTTTGGAACACTGCACGCATGCATGCTAATTTCGCTTTTTCAACCGAACTTTCTATCGTGTCTCAGGCACAAAAAGTTAACCCTGATTATGATGAGGTGCATTAAGTAAGGCCGTTAAATATTGTCGATTAGTACACGTCGATGCACTTCCAAATGCCAGAAACTTTAGATCCTAGACCCATTGATTTCCCTAGAGTTGAACCCACTTAACTTAGGCCGCTTTATTTGAATATAATTGGACTTAGTGAGGTACGGTACACCGGTACTGCATTTGTTTAGGCTAACTTCTCGTATTATAATGGGGCTCGCATCCCCAAAATATACATCATTGGCATATTATGTATGGCATTTATTCTAGACAAAAGGTTGTTATGCTGACAGACCGCGGGCGTGACTGTCAAATTTGAAACATAAAAAGGAAAAAAAAAAAAGGAGAAAATGAAAGAAAAATGGGGTTCAGTCCCGTATCTTGGAATTTTTTGTTTTGGTTGTAATTTTACGACGTTATAATAACGAATTTTTCAAGAACTTTTCGAGTCTAAATTTGTGTCCCAATTAAGTCCCAAGTATTAGAAATATTGTTGTCATCGTTTTGCAGCGTTATAATGTCAAAATATTTGGACCCGTTTCTGTCTGAGTCTTTGTCCAGGTCTAGTCATGAGTTTGAAAATAATTTATTGGGGTTTTACGCCATTATAATGGGAAAATATTGGGAACCATTTGTGTGTCTAATTTGCATCAATTTTGTACAGAAGTTGTTGTCGTGTCGCCGTGATGGTCTGGTTTCACAAATTCTCTGAGATTTATTTTTTCTAATTAGATCGAGTTATTTCAAAAACTTATTTTGTCGTGCCCATCTTTGCGTTGTCATAATTTTTTATTTTGGATAAATAAAAAAATTATTATTTTCATAATCTGGTCTTAAGTTATGTTCGAATTTCGTGTCGAGTCACAATGTTTCATTAAAAAAAAATTAGGGTCTCGCTTTATTTGTTTTTCTGTTAAGGTTAAGTAAGGGTCAGAACAATCAATTACAATTCCTTGAATTACATTTTGTTTTGCTCCTCATATAATAGTCCGACTCTACTAAAATGGCTGTCTCGTTATTTTCACAGTCATGATGAACCTGCCAACGGCATGTCATTCTGTTTGTTATTTTTGACTTGTTGGTCGTATCTGAACATTATCTTTTTGAGTTCGTCTTGTGTCTGGTGTTTAAATATTATATATTAATTCTATAAAGGGATATTTGGATAAAAAGGAGAAAAAAATTCGAACTTGTCCTTATTTTGAGTCACGTGTCATCTATAATGTGTGTTCAACTTTGCCTAACGTGACACGTAGACATCATATTTAGGATGCGATTGGTAAACTTGGCTTACGCTGTAAACTATTTTGGGATGATGCATAGCAACTCTAGGCTTGCAATCTGTGATTCTTTTGTGCTAACCTGGTTTGTTTGCAATAGCTTTTGGAGTTTTGAACATTTAGTACAGAATTTTGGCCTCGACATACCCGTGCAGAACTAGATTGAAGGGACATGTGACTCCACCTACCAGCATGGTATCTGAAGGAGAGAAATCTTACACTGGCGCCCAAGAACTCTTTGTGCTGGAAAATGAGACGTTGACTAGGGAAGTCCAGAATTTGAATATCAAGAGAGCGGTCCAGGGTCAGAGTTACGAACAATCCAGTTGATGTATCCAATTGATTCCACTTCTTAAATCTCGGGTTACTAACTGACAGAGTAAATGTAACTGTGAAAACCTTTCAGTTCTTCACAGTCTATGCAAGCTACTTCAATCCCTATATGTCTATGGGTTAAATCACATGCACGCATGAAGATTCATGTAATGAGTTAAACTAGGCAAGCAAGTATATGTCTATCCTACCCGCGAATTGATTCCCCGATGCCCGGGTTCACAAACTAGTTCTATTCTTTCTTATTACGTAATTAGATTTCCTCTTTCGAGTTCAACCCAAAAACCATATATAATGCATAATTATCGAGCTCTAACAATTATACAAGTGAAATCAAGAAAGAATAAGTAACCCGTTATGGGATTCAATCAATGGGAATCAATCTTCAACAATCAACTTTCATGTAAAACTCTAACCCTAGAACGTAAGGAAATTAGCCACACATATTCATAATCACAAGGCAAAGATTTGATGTAATAATGAAATAATTGATGTAATAGATGAAAGATTAGGAATAACCCTTATTCAATGAAGTGTGTAGCTCTCAATATTGCTCCAAAGTCAAGAACTCCTTACAAAAACTAAGTAACGAACTATTTATAATGTTTCCAAACCCTTAGTAATAAGTTTGACCCAATGCTAGAAGGAATAGGGAGTAAAAACGCGCACAAGGGGCGCTATAACGGGCGCCCCGCGCCTCGGAAAGCGCCCAAACAAGCAGACCCCGTCACATTCTCCACGCTTTGGCCACGCGGCGCATGGGAAACCGCGCCTAGCCACTGCGCGCGGTAGAGGGCGCGGCGCATGGGCTAGGGCGCCAGGCAAAACTGCTCTTTCCTTGCTCCAAAACTCGCCTCGCGACGTGCCTTTGTGTGCTCAATCCAATCTTCAATCAACATCCAATCAATTCTTGCTCAATCAAGCTCCTAAAAGCTCCAAATGTACTGCGTAACAACCTACACACGCACGACATAAAATCAGTGTAAAACCACATTCACGAGCTACAAAACGAGCGAATAACAAGCTCAAACATGCGGTAATATTAAGGAAACCTTGGCATAAAATGCCAAACATCACCACCCCACACTTGAACCTTTGCTCGCCCTCGAGCAAGTCACATCTCACTTCCCATCCTAGGTAAAACAGGTCTGCCTATGACTATGGTTGATACCGACCATTGAACCAATGCGCACATGACTACCATGAGTCTACAACATGACAACAATTTACCAAAACCAAAAATATGAGAACAACCACCCCAAAATAGCTCAAGTGCACAAACTCAACTTAATGCAACCATGCTCCCACAAAATCACACCTATCTACTCAACCAAGAGCCATCAACTTTACCTACTTCATGCAAACCACGTGCCCTCACCAATATGAAAGAGAGTGCCCCCCCCAAAGATCACACACAACAAAAATTATCATGAATAGAACGGGGGCAATAACAAATGAATTCACTCACTCTCATGAAAGGCTCACATGTCACACACAACGTACCATAGGCTTGCCCGTAGTGTAGGACTCCACTAATGTAGGCTCACTCCAATCGGGATTAACTAGGACTTTAGAAAGGTCGTAATATAGGCTAAGGGGCGGGTAGGATACATATGGTAATAGTGACTACCTCCCTAAGCACTTTAATACATCACAAATATTTCTCCACAATTCTCAACAAGCCACCCAATCACAAATATCACACATACACCTTCCCAACAAGTAGCATTTTTCTTTTTAAGCACACACTAGCAAGGAATGGACATCTTTCTCTTCTTTTTTTTTTTTTTCTTTTCCACAATTTTTTTCTTTTCAACTTTGCTATTTTTTTTTTTCAATTTTCAATTCCATCCAACCTTGCCAATGCTTTTCACTACTTCACAATTTTAACAATTATTTCCCTTCATTAGTTCCACTCAAAAACCTCCCAACATCCAACCACAACTCCAATCAACAACAAAATATCAATAAAGTGCTTAAGGAGTAAAGGGCCAAAAGAGTCAATTAAGAACAAATGGGTAGGCTCGGGGTGTGGGTACCAATAAAAAGGATCAAAGAAATCACAACAACAATTTTTTTCAAGGTATATATGTAAGGGTAGGCTAACAAAAGAAGGCCTTGTATCATTTCCCGACTAGAGCAAACCTAGGATTTCGCTTTGCACACACACGGGGCAAGTTCTAGACATTAATATGCAAACATGGAGTAAACAAGAATATGCCTCACAACTCACATTGCACATGGTTCACACAAAGGGGTTCCATCAACAACTCTCAACTAAGCATCTAGAATGTAACTTGTGGAAATTTAAGCACTCATGCACAAAGGTTAACAATCAAGTCAAGCAAGCGGATTCAAGCATCTCAAAGGGGTCGTTCCATGTTTTTCCTACGCATGCATCAAAATTAAAACTCAAGGACACCACAAATAGCACATGCAATCAAGTCCAAGTCCATCGGTATCAAACAAATCAAAGGCACCAAGCATTTTACCTTTTTCCTTCGTCTAGGGTCACCTACAACTAACTACCCGGTTCAAAGGCCTCCCCGTGGAAAAGAACCGCGGCCATAAGAAAAACCACGGGGCGGATGACATGTACCACTAATAAAACTAAAAGGAAAATCTTTTTGGAATTTTTTCATTGGTTTTCTAATTTTTTTTTCATATATTAAAGCAAGAAACAAATCAAAATAAAGTCAAGTGACAAAAGAAAAATCCTATGGTACATGCATCCTAACCTCAAAAATAGATAAAGGGCAGTACCCCACCCCACACTTAAACTAAGCAATGTCTCAGTGCGACAAAGAAGTAAGTGCAAAAGTAAGAGTACAAGAAAACTGCCCTGAAATCTGGGTGGTGCGCAGGAGTGGGGACCTAATCCTCCTCCTCATCAGAGCCACCGCCCTCAGAATCAGCTGCCTCGACCTCGCTGTCCAGATCATTAGCCACAACATCTGAATCCGTGTTCTCATCCTCCTGTGGATCCACCATTCTAGCTCGAATCGTGCCAAGCAGACCCTTCGAGGTCTCCAGGAGCGGGACCTTGCGGTCAATATCAGTCAAATCAACGCCCGACTAACGGGCCATCGCCTCCATCATCAAGTACTGACGCGCAGTCAAGTTGGCGTCTGCCTCCCGCCACTCGTCTACCGTCAGTTTCACCGGCGCGGTGGTGGTCACCCCCTTGACCGAAGGAATGTCAAAAGGCTTACCTATATCAGGGACAATGCGATCCCCAATCTCATCTACGGGGACGCCCGCCTTCTCTAAGTAACGGGTCAAGAGGTTCCCAAAGTACAATCTACTACATGATTTTTCTTTTCGTTGCTCTTTCATAACGCGCAACATGTAGTATCCAATGTTTACCCGGCCTCCCAATCATGAAAAAGTACACCATGCACGCCCGAGTCTTAGTGACCTCGGAGTAATGGGAACATGGTAGTATGCGTGCATTGATAAACCTCATCCATACACGAGTCGGCTTGAGAAACTGTGAGAAATGCATAAACTTGTGTCTCCCAACCGCACTTCGCCCCCACCTATGAGTGGAGCCCTCGCCACATAGGGTATCCCGCAGAGCCGTGTAATCAGGCTTTTTGATGTACTCCCTCAGGTCATCATAGTCGGGGTCCGCAACCCCCAAAAAGGCATTCTTTGCCGTAGGATCCAACTTCACTTTCACTCCTCGAACTGTCACCACATCACCTTTTTTCCAAGCTTCCTCGGGCTCCCAGTTGGCATACAATTCTTGTACCATGTCCACGTTGGCGTGCCCCGGACTCTCAAACACCGAGTCCCATTTTAGAGCAATGATCTTTTCGGCCACACTTCTAAACTTTTGCATCACCGGCCGTTTATCAATGGCTTGCTCGGGTATGTACCCCGCGAGCCGCACATTCTTGTACCATGTTTGGCATTCCCCCTTCTTTACAAAAGGGAGGCCATAGCGGGTCTTGCCTCCGGGACGTGGTATCGGCACCGCGTCCTTTGGAATCTTAGCCTTGCCTTTAGCCTTTGGTTTGGCCGGTGCCTTGCCCTTTTGCTTGGTAGTGGAAGGCCCGGCTTGAAGTGCTTTTCTCGAGCCCGAAGCGGAGGAAGAGCTCTTGGTTGGCAAAGAAGTAGTCACCATGATACATATTCAACAATAAAAGATCAATGTGAGATAGATAGATAGATAGGTACCAAGACTATACAATTCAAGCTCAATTGGTGGGGTACCACCCCACACTTATCACACACTCTATGTGTCAATCACTCAACTCAATGGCATGAGCAACCCCACACTAAAGCAAAACTAGCTTCGGACAAAGTATGCCACATTTTTGAGTTTTCAAGATTAAGCTAGTGTGGGTGCATCATGAGCAATTCTTATGTGTGTGCAACAGCTAGTGTCCATAACAAGCCTAAGGAATGCATTGCTACTCAAGAATTCACAATGTTATTGAATTTGTATCATTGAGGCTTTTTCACAAACACTTGGTGTGCACAACTTTAAACTAGCAATTTCAATGGATTTTGTAATGTGCCAACCCTCCCAAATTGTTGGGAGATCTCTTTTTACAAGTCACAAGTCATCTATCTATCACCATTAGCAATTTAAGCATCACAAGAATGAATTCTATGAGTAAACTTGTAACTAGCTAAGAAATCACCCATGAACAATAATAAGTGCAACTTACGTGTTAATGAAGAGAAAAGAAGAAGAATTTACTTACTTGAATGTTTTAGAATGGATTGCACAAGATTTGGGATGAGTCCAAGTGTTGGAAGTGAATTAGGGTGTGCTTAGAGAGTGATTGTAGTGAAAATAATGAAGAAAGGGGTGTTAGAATCGGGATATAGGGGTTAAGGTTCAAGTAATCGCGGGTCAAAACCCGTTGACCCGAATTTTTTTAAAAAAAATTTAGCCAGCCGCGTTAGGCCCCGCGGCGCAGGCCTGTCGCGTGCCAATTTTTGAGGGTTCTGCCAAGCTTAGCGCGGTGGGAGGCGCGGGGCGCTCCCTACTGCGCCAGGCTTCTTTTGCTCAGCTTTTATTTTGCGCTTTGGGAGGCACGGGGCACTCCCGAACACGTCCGAGCACGTTTTTTCGCACCGATTTTCGATTCTAAGTACAAACCCAAGCGTGGGACATGTCTCGAGACGTCCCATACCCCTCAATGCATTCATTTCACCTTGTTTAGCTCACCCGAATCCTGCAAAAACGACACACAAAACCAACTAACTACGTGACACTATAAAATGAAAACTACTAAACTATTACAAGTACAAACTCGGGTTGCCTCCCGAGAAGCGCCTTATTTAACGTCGTGGCACGACGGGTATAAATCAAGGGTCCCTCAAAGTGATGGAAGTGCGGTGATTCACCGCACCACCCCAATAACGTTTCACCCTTTGACCATTAACCAAAAATGTGTTCTCCGAATCCGGGGCTCTCAATTCAACCGCTCCATGTGCGGTAACACGAACCACTTCAAAAGGCCCCGACCATCTCGACTTCAACTTGCCCGGAAACAATTTCAACCTCGAGTTGAACAACAATACAAGCTGCCCGGGCTCAAAAGAACGACGCTCAATGTGCTTATCATGCCATTTCTTGGTCCGTTCCTTATATAATTTCGCATTTTCATACGCATGGAAACGGAACTCTTCAAGTTCATGCAATTGGAGCATCCTCTTCTCACCCGCTAAGGCCATATCAAGATTTAGCTTTTGAATTACCCAATACGCCTTGTGCTCTAATTCAACCGGCAAGTGACAAGCCTTACCATAAACAAGCCTATATGGAGAGGTTCCAATAGGTGTTTTGAATGCAGTTCGATAGGCCCAGAGAGCATCATCTAACTTCATAGCCCAATCCTTCCTCGAGGCATTCACAGTCTTCTCAAGGATTTGCTTGATCTCTCTGTTAGACACTTCCACTTGGCCCCTAGTTTGGGGATGATAAGCAGTAGCCACCTTGTGGCGAACCCCATACTTAGCCAATAACTTATTGAACAACCGGTTACCAAAATGCGTACCTTCATCACTAATGATAGTCCGCGGTGTCCCAAAACGAGTGAAAATATTCTTCTTCACGAACTTCACCACCACACTCGCATCATTCGTTGGAAGTGCAATAGCCTCCACCCATTTCGACACATAATCAACTGCTACAAGGATGTATTTATTGCCCATAGAAGGTAGGAATGGACCCATAAAATCAATACCCCAACAATCAAACAGCTCTATCTCCAAGATATTGTTCAAAGGCATCTCGTGAAGCCTAGTAATAGTACCCGTTCTTTGGCAACGATCACATTGCTTCACTAGTGCATGAGCATCTTTAAATAAAGTAGGCCAAAAGAAACCAGATTGAAGTACCTTTGCAGCTGTTCGATCTCCACCAAGGTGGCCACCATAAGGAGAGGAATGGCAGCTCTGTAGAATCAGCTCTACTTCTTCCCTTGGAATACATCTCCTAGCTAGTTGATCAACTCCTACCTTGTACAAATAGGGCTCATCCCACACATAAAATCTGCTCTCATGAAGGAGTTTACGCTTTTGCTCAGCAGTAGCCCCAGGGGGATACACATTACTCACAAGAAAATTCACCATGTCAGCATACCATGGCGCTTCAGCTTCATCTAAAGCAAAAAGTTGCTCATCAGGAAATACCTCTTTAATCTCAAGCCCCTCATCTACATGATCTCTATTCTCCAGCCTTGACAAATGATCAGCTACTTGATTCTCAGTCCCCTTGCGATCTCGAATTTCAACATCAAACTCTTGCAATAGGAGAACCCATCTAATGAGTCTAGGCTTGGAGTCCTTCTTTTCAAACAAATACCGGATTGCGGCATGATCAGTGTAGACAACAACACGAGTGCCAACCAAATAAGATCTGAATTTATCAAAAGCATAAACCACGTCTAGCAACTCCTTCTCAGTGGTAGTATAATTAGACTGGGCTGCATCAAGCGTCTTGCTTGCATAATAGATGGAGTGAAAGACTCTTCCAATTCTTTGGCCTAGAACAGCCCCAATAGCATTATCACTCGCATCACACATCAATTCAAATGGCAAAGACCAGTCAGGAACAATGATGATTGGTGCGGTCACCAACCTTTTCTTCAACTCTTCAAACGCCTTGAGACAAGCATCATCAAACACATATTTCACATCCTTCTCTAACAATTTGCACAAGGGAGTGGAAATTTTGGAGAAGTCCTTTATGAAACGTCTATAGAACCCTGCATGTCCCAAGAAACTACGCACCCCCTTAACAGAGAAAGGTGGTGGTAATTTCTCAATAGCCTCAATCTTCGCTTTGTCAACCTCAATCCCTTGCTTTGACACCTTGTGCCCAAGTACTATGCCTTTTTGAACCATAAAGTGACATTTTTCCCAATTCAGCACCAGATTTGTTTCTTCACAACGGCTCAGCACAGCATCAAGATTTTCAAACATTCATCAAAAGAGTCACCAACCACTGAGAAATCATCCATAAATACCTCCACAAATTTTTCCACCATATCAGTGAAAATAGCCATCATGCACCGCTGAAAAGTCCCCGGGGCATTACACAACCCAAATGGCATCCTCCTAAATGCATAGGTGCCATATGGACAAGTAAAAGTGGTCTTCTCTTGGTCTTCAGGGGCTATCACAATTTGATTGTAGCCCGAATACCCATCCAAGAAACAGTAATACTCATGGCCTGCAAGTCTATCCAACATCTGATCAATAAAAGGGAGTGGGAAGTGATCTTTCCTGGTGGCCTTGTTCAGCTTCCTATAATTAATGCAAATTCGCCACCCTGTAACTGTTCTTGTAGGAATCAACTCATTATGCTCATTCTTCACCACTGTCATGCCCCCCTTCTTAGGAACACATTGCACTGGACTCACCCACTTGCTGTCAGAGATAGGAAAAATAATACCAGCATCCAGCCACTTGATAACTTCTTTCTTCACCACCTCCTTCATGATTGGATTTAGCCTCCTCTGCTGCTCTATGGATGGCTTATGATCTTCCTCCAAGAGAATTTTATGCATGCAGAAAAAAGGACTAATCCCTCTAATATCAGCAGTAGTCCAGCCAATAGCTCTCTTGCGCTCTCGCAATACCCGCAACACCTTCTCAACCTGCACATCAGACAACAAAGAAGAAAGGATCACGGGCAAAGTATTACCTTCACCCAAATAAGCATAACGTAAATGTGCGGGTAAAGGTTTGAGCTCAAGATTAGGAGCTCTCTCAATAGACGGTTTAGCAGGAGTTAAGGTCAACGGTCTATCAAGCTCCTCAAATTTCTTCCACCCTGGGATGAATCTACTCTGCATATTAAGAACCTCCACATATTCTTCAGTATCGTCATCCTTCAGGATATCATCATCATCACATAAGAGTGCCCTTTCTAAAGAATCAACATTAGAAGCCAAGAATGACCTCTCATCAGCAGTCAATTCATCATCTATCACTTTTACCATGGACAACTCTTCATAGTGAGAAGGAAGCTGGGTAGCTCTGAACACATTAAACACAGCTTCTTCCCTATTTACCTTCATAATCATCTTTCCAGCTCTGACTCGAATAACAGCATCAGCAGTAGCCAAAAATCCTCTTCCCAAGATGAGAGAAACCTCAGGATCAGCTTCATAATCAAGTATAATAAAATCAACGGGTAATATGAACCGACCCACTTGTACAAGCACATCCTCAATAATCCCCTCGGGGCATGTCAAAGATCTATCAGCAAGCTGCAAGGTCACAGTAGTGGGTTGTGGCTCACCCAGGCCTAGCTTCCTGAAAACTGAAGAAGGCATCAAATTCACACTAGCACCCAAATCACATAAAGCTCGACCAACCTCATGTTCACCAATTTTCAAAGGGATGGTAAAACTGCCAGGGTCCTTCAATTTCTGCGGAAGCTTGCTTCTAACTCTGGAACTGCACTCCTCAGTAAGTGCAACTGTCTCAAACTCAGTCAATCTTCTCTTGTTAGCAACAATATCCTTGATGTATTTAGCATATTTGGGAATATCCCGCAAAAGCTCCACCAAAGGAATATTTACCTGAATCTGACTCAATATCTCCAAGAATTTCTTGCATGCTGCATCAACTTTCTGCTTCTGAAGCCTCTGAGGGAAAGGTGGTGGTGGTCTCACAATAGCAGACTCGGGCTGCTTTGCTATTACTGTCTCTGCTTCTTTTTCCACTTCCCTATCAACATTTGGCTCTAGCTCATCAACAGGCTTCTTTGGTTTTGGGGGAAGTTCTTCTAAAGCTCTGTCATTCCTCAAAGTAACTGCTTGCACAAATTCTTTAGGATTCTTCTCTGTATCACTCGGTAAAGCACCCCGAGGTCTATTATTTTGTGCTCCAGCAAGCTGCCCCAACTGTCTTTCAAGATCTTTCTGCGCACTGCTCAAATCTTTAATTATTTGTGCCTGAGATGCTGACTCATCCATGAGCTTTTGCTGCCCTGCAAGAATTTTCCTGAGCATATCCTCCATAGCATTAGACTGCTGTGGCTGAGTCCGTGACTGCGATCCCTGCTGTGGTGCATTGCTTTGAGTAAATTGGGGTCTCTCATTACCCTGAAACTGCTCACGGGTATCCTTCCAGGAAAAATTTGGGTGATTACGCCAACCCTTGTTATAACTGTTACCATACTGATTTCGATTTTGACCCTGTGATCTGTTCTGATTACCCACATAATATACTGACTCTGGGTTAATGGGAAAAACCTCAGTGCTATGATCCTCACCACATACTTCACAAAAGGTCTGAACTTGTTGCACTGGAGCTAGTTGTGGCTTCGCTTGGAGAGTCAGCTTGCTGATTTGATTAGAAATAGCATCCATCTTCGCTCGCAGCTCTGAAATTCCATCTAGTTGAAGTATCCCAGCAGCTTTCTGCGTATTTGCTCTGCTAGCCCCCTCAATCTGCGTATTAGCTCTGCCATCACCCTGCCAATCAGGATTGCTCTGTGAAAACTTATCAAGTAAGTCATAGATCTATTCAAAATTTAAGGCCAGCACTTGGCCTCCAGCAGCAGCATCAACCACAATCTTAGTATGTTGGTTCAACCCCTCAACAAAAGTGTGTGCAATAACCTCATTAGATTGGTTGTGGTGTGGACAATCTCTCAATAAAGCTTTAAATCTCTCCCAGGCTGCATATAATGATTCGCCTTCTAACTGCCTGAAGGACAAAATTGCGCTCCTCAACCTGGCCATCTTGGCAGACGGATAAAACTTAGCCAAGAATTTCTTAGCCAAATCCTCCCAAGTAGTGATAGACCCAGGCTTTTCAGCCTTTAACCACTTCCTTGCTGTCCCAATCAATGAAAATGGGAACAAAGTCATTCGCACGTAATCAGTAGGCACACCTGCCGGTGTATAAGTATCACTGATCTCCAGAAAGTTCTGCATGTGTTGCTGCGGATCTTCATGCAGGAATCCACTATATTGCCCCGTCACATGCAGCAACTGAATCATGCCGGGCTTGATCTCAAAGTTTCCAGTAATAGCAGGCTTCACAATACTTGACTCTACTCCTTTCAGACTAGGAAGAGCCACATCTCGCACTGCTACTGCTTGTTCTTCAGCCATTTCAACAGGTAGAGAGGCAAGTACGATTGCTAATGCTTCTCGATCTCTCGCATCCCTTTTTGCCTTTCTCAAGGTTCTTTCAGGCTCGGGATCAAAAGGTGCGAGTGATTCGTCCTTTTTGTTCCTTTGCATTCAAAACCTATTGCCTGAAACAGCACAAGAAACTCAACAAAAAATTAAACCTGAATAGCAATTAAGTAATTGTTCAAAAGAAAATAGTACGTAATTAGTCCCCGGCAACGGCGCCAAAAACTTGTTGCTCCCAACGCACACGCAAGTATACGCGGTCGACAAGTAATAAAGTGATAAATCGAATATCGTTCCCACGAGGACTAAGCAGACTAATACTTAACAAACAATTCCTCCAAACTACTCAGGGGTCTTTTTCTTGGTTGTAAGAGTTTTTATAACTAAAGTGCAGTAAGTAAAGTGCTAAAGATGTAGTCAAGCAATGAGAAATACTTTGGTTGTTAACAAAATCAAGAGAGCGGTCCAGGGTCAGAGTTACGAACAATCCAGTTGATGTATCCAATTGATTCCACTTCTTAAATCCCGGGTTACTAACTGACAGAGTAAATGTAACTGTGAAAACCTTTCAGTTCTTCACAGTCTATGCAAGCTACTTCAATCCATATATGTCTATGGGTTAAATCACATGCACGCATGAAGATTCATGTAATGAGTTAAACTAGGCAAGCAAGTATATGTCTATCCTACCCGCGAATTTATTCCCCGATGCCCGGGTTCACAAACTAGTTCTATTCTTTCTTATTACGTAATTAGATTCCCTCTTTCGAGTTCAACCCAAAAACCATAGATAATGCATAATTATCGAGCTCTAACAATTATACAAGTGAAATCAAGAAAGAATAAGTAACCCGTTATGGGATTCAATCAATGGGAATCAATCTTCAACAATCAACTTCCATGTAAAACTCTAACCCTAGAACGTAAGGAAATTAGCCACACATATTCATAATCACAAGGCAAAGATTTGATGTAATAATGAAATAATTGATGTAATAGATGAAAGATTAGGAATAACCCTTGTTCAATGAAGTGTGTAGCTCTCAATATTGCTCCAAAGTCAAGAACTCCTTACAAAAACTAAGTAACGAACTATTTATAATGTTTCCAAACCCTTAGTAATAAGTTAGACCCAATGCTAGAAGGAATAGGGAGTAAAAACGCGCACAAGGGGCGCTATAACGGGCGCCCCGCACCTCGGAAAGCGCCCAAACAAGCAGACCCCGTCACATTCTCCACGCTTTGGCCACGCGGCGCATGAGAAACCGCGCCTAGCCACTGCGCGCGGTAGAGGGCGCGGCGCATGGGCTAGGGCGCCAGGCAAAACTGCTCTTTCCTTGCTCCAAAACTCGCCTCGCGTCGTGCCTTTGTGTGTTCAATCCAATCTTCAATCAACATCCAATCAATTCTTGATCAATCAAGCTCCTAAAAGCTCCAAATGTACTGTGTAACAACCTACACACGCACGACATAAAATCAGTGTAAAACCACATTCACGAGCTACAAAACGAGCGAATAACAAGCTCAAACATGCGGTAATATTAAGGAAACCTTGGCATAAATTGCCAAACATCATGTAGTTTCCAACACTTTTGACGGTTTGTTCATACAACGTCTGGATAAAAAGATATGAGCATCATAAGTCAGGCCAGAAAAAGGGACATAAGCGCAAAAGAGGACTAAAACTGAAATGTTTCAAGTATAAAAGATAAAATTCATCATTTTCTCGTCATTTCCAGCAACTTCAACATAGAAACAGTTCTCTAATGAATAGTGAAGAAATTTTCGAGTTTTTGAAGGAAGAACGCCAATCGTAAGTCGAAATTGAGGACAGATTGCGTCAAAACGCTCTACGCGATTAAGGTAACGTTATGCTACTTTCAATTTCGTCTATAGTTTGAGTTTTAGAATTACTTTTGTTGACACCCAATTTTGTCTCGAAAATTTTAATTAAATATCTAATTATTTAATCAAAGGATAATTTTGAAAATTAAATATAATTGGTTAATTTCTGAGTAAAAGGGTCAAATTTTGCAATGCATAGCCTAATTTCTATCCTACCCGTACAATCACCCAATTTTCTCATTTAAATCCTAAATTGGGGTCAAAATCGCTCCTTCATTTAAATTACAGCTTATTTATGCAAAGCCCATATCACACACACACAACCCATCATTCACCAATCTTCCTACTACACATTAACCCTACACCCATTACATTACAAGACCATCAGCCGCTGCACCCCACTATTCCCTTATCATCATTCTCCTATCTACACAAAGGAAAAGATCAGCCCCTCACCACACCTCATCTTTTTTTATACACACATCACACAAAAATAGTGTCATACACGGCTCCCTTTTCATCACTGTCTCCCTTGATTTTCAGAAAGCAATCCAAACAACAAACACCAACAAATAAATCCGGACACACTCACCCACAAAAAACAATGATTCGAAAACAAGGGAAACGAATGGAGCTTTAGATCAGAACAGAGGGAGATCAGAGTTTGGAGGAGAGTTTCAGATAGGAGTATTGGCGATTAGCCACCACTGTTCAAAGAAACCCATAATAGCAGAAACACTAGGGGTGGGAACATCCAGTGACTCTGTTCTTTGGCCGGAAAAACCATTAGCACCGATGTCCTCTGTTTCGCCGGCGAGTTGAAAGAAGGGATGCCGGGAAGGAGTCGCAGTGACGCCGCTATAGCTGGACGTCGCTCCTCCTTCCCCGATCTGTGTATTTGCTTCACTATCGTTTCGCCGAGACTTTTGACCGGTGATAGCACTGTTGTTTTGTGTGGAATTGGTTCTCACTGCTATACTTTTTTTTCTCACCGGAAAAATGGTGGAACTGGTTTGTCACTTGTTCTTAGCCGGGAATTTTATCTCTTTTCCCTCGTTTCTCTGATCTGTTATTGTAACTAAAAGGGAACAATGGGGTAGTAGTGATGCCACCGAAAATGGCTTAGGCAGTCGCTCCCCTCTTTGCACTGGGCCGTTGGTGAATCTGAAGCAGTTTTTGTGATTCCCTGTTATTGTTGGATTTTTTTTTTTTTGTGTCTTCAGTTGTCCTGCAACTCTGATTCATTGAGCCGTTGCTTTTGAGGATTGTTTGATGGAGTATTCTGGTGATTGTTAGACCCATTTTATCCCTTAAGATGAATCATTTTATTAGTGGGATATAGGATGATCCCTAGCTTTGAACCGATTTGAGACGAGTTATGTTATTGTTGTCTAAAAATGCCCTCTGCTGTTGTGGATTCAGTTTTATTGATTTAGAACAATACTACACTTGTTATGGCCTATAAAAATTGTGATTTGAGGCTTACACAAGGATTTGATGGAAATCAAATGAATTGACGGATACTATTGAATGGATACTACACTTGAACCGTCCCGTTCCCGTGTCCGTAAAGCAAAAGGCGATGATGAATGTATGTATTTGAGGCAAAACAAATCGAATAAAGTGGTGGGTTTGGTACTTGGCGTGGCAACACGACCGGCTCCGTGTTTGCAGCCGTACCAAATCCTGATCTTCTATTCGACGCGCCATACAAACCTGAGACTAAATTTTGCAAAAACAAAACCCCTTTTACTATTATTATTATTATATATTCTATTATTATTATTATTATTATTATTATTATTATTATTACTATTATTATTATTATATATTTTATTATTATTATTATTATTATTATTATTATTACTTTATTATTTTTATTTTTTTTCTTAATTATTATACCTTATTATCGTACTAATCCAATTTTACTTGTTTGTTTTGCAAGGTATATTTTGGCACGAATAATTTATGGACGAGTTTGGCTAACTCACGAATGGGAATAATCCGTTGCATTGAAGGCATTTGGGGATTGAATCCGGACCCGAGCATTCAGAAATAAGGCTTATGAATTTTAGAAAATCCAAGGCTCCCGCGAGTTGATCATTTTCTCGGGTTTTATCTTTAACTTTGCATTACTTTCCTTAGAAATATTTATGTAAATAAAATTCGTAAAACATTTATTTATCAATAATATTTGATTGTTTGGTATGTCGCTTTACTTTATGCTTATTGCCTTTTATTGTGAAGTCGTTATTTAATTTATTGCAAATTGGGGCCGTCTTAGCAAATGCGTGCAAGTAAAAGAATATTTTGCAAATAAGCTTTTATTCAATTAATTATTATTATTATTATTATTACTATTTTAAATAATTCTTTTGAAAGAAGCGCACTTGTAAATATTTGAAAACCTGTCGGATTAACCGTATTTTACGGAATTTTGAGAGTGCCTTAAAAACCTTCTTCCGAAATTAATAAAACCTCTTACCTTTAGAATCTCTGAAAGAAAGACCGTCTTTTATAAAAACGGAGTTTTTGCACGCATTTGTTAATTTGGTTCCCTGTTTTCCATAAATTGGGTGGCGACTCCAAAAACTCCAAAAGAGTTAGTCCATCCTGTCGATATTCCGGAATTTATCACTTTCGGGGTAATTTTTGGGGTTCAACAGCATGGCGACTCCGCTGGGGAGCAATAAAGGTTTTGACCATAAAGGTTTTCAATTATTTGCAACTAGCACGCTTAATTTATTTTTGCTTTATTGTTTGTTTGTGTGCCACGAAAAGCATGTCACTACACTCTTATTTGTGCACATATAAACTGGCATTCCGTTCATACTTCCCCCACTCCTGGGAACCTCTTGCATTTTCACCCTAAATATCCGTGAGGTACGCTCATGCGTACCCATACTTTCTACCACTAAAGAACCCTTGTGACGAGTTGGTACACCGGCGGCCATCGTAGAAGTAATTCGACTGCGAGACCGCTTGCCACTCACCTGTTAGCCTCAACTGTTAACCCACTCTTAGATGGAGTTTTAGGAGCATGCATGCATTTACACCTTAGTCTGGACCCGGTCCTTGGTACCGCCGCCATAGTTAGGAAACCACCCTTACGTCAACGGGTTCTTGAAATCCAACGACAATGCATATTATGTGTTGTGTGATAACGAATCCTCAGTCCTAACCATGTTTTGAGCAAAATCAGATTTGGAATTTTGTCTCATGTGTTGTCTTTTAGGTCGGAAAATGGAAGAATTTAGCGGAATTGAGATCATAGACAAAATTGCAGTCCGGGGGAAGTTAGGCAGATTTGGTTGGTTTGTGTTTTGGAGATGGCCTGGTGTAGTGAGATCTAAGAGGCGAAGCCCCTAGTGTCTTTAAAAAGGATCAGTGGGGTCCCTCTCGTGAATGGCTTTGCGTGTGTGCAGGCCTATGTTGATTATCCAGCTGCAACTTTATAAAATTGAAGTATGCTTGTCGCATACTAGGAGAGCAAAGCCCCTATGTCTTTGAATGACCAGTGGGGTCCCTCCTTGAAGACCAGTGCGGTCTTGGCTACCTAGAAAACTGAGAGGCTTGATTAAAGCCGAGGACCAGTGAGGAGCCCTATGAACAAGGTCGGTGAGCCTTGCAAAACCTAGGAAGCTGAGAGGCTTGTCTAAAGCCGAGGACCAGTGAGGTTTTGTTTTGAAAGGCCAATTGGCGCCTTTCGTGATTTGCAGTTTGGTATTTAGAGGTAGTTGGAAATTTCTCCCTGGATGTTGTAAAACAATTGGGAGTTGTGCTTGGAGGAGTGTGGATGTTTGCAAAAGCTATGGAGGATTGTTTCGGGTTTTAGGCATTTGGGTTTTAGAATTTTGTGCAGATGTTGGGAAGAACATGAGCTGTGTTCGAATTTCGAGTTGATACCAACTTTTGCAAGATAGTTGGGACAACGGAATGGCAGTGTCGAGGCGGAGAATTGATTATTATCAATTATTGTTATTATTTATTGCTTGCTCTAAGTCTGAATTGCTCAAAACTGGCATGAACTATTTTTCATTACCACTTGTTTGCGCGTCTTAGGCTTACCTCTAGCACAAAGAGGTACCTTGCAGGGTAGGACGCGTTTGCATATTTATTTACGCTCAACTACTTGTGATTGTCAGATGTTAATTGTTTGCCTTGCTTTATTTGCTCAAAATGCATTAAATACTAGGTGTTGCTTGCTTGTATGCAATCCTATGAATGAAATGCAAACTATCTTAGTTACCATTTGAGAGGTTTCTTTTGGTTTTGTTTATTTCTTTAGCAAATGTTGGATTTGTGAAGTGGCTGACCATTCACCACGCAAAGGTTTCGAGATCTGATTGATGGTAGATGCTCTAGCTCGTGAATGATACAGCACCAGAAGCTAACGGCATTGTTTGAAAGAACTTGGCAATTGAACTTAGTAGCATTATTTTCAATTTTAATTCAGATTGAGGCCCTGAATTGCATTGTACTTTAAAGCTTATGTTAATCTGAATCAACTCATTTTGAATTTATGAAAGTTGAAATAAAATGCATTGCATTCTTATTATATTATTTACGCTTGCATTTGTTTCTGTTTCAAAATTAAAATTGATAAACCTGTCAAAGCTTTGCTTGTGATGTATTGCAAAACAACTAAACAATTTGAAAACGATGCACTGAAAGTTATTGTCTGCGCTATTTGGATATCGCACTATCTGTTAGAACTTCAACTGGGGCAGCTTTTATTTGTTGGTATATGGTGCTGAAGCAGTGATGCAGAACTACGCACTGTCTTATTCCCAAGGAAGGATACGTAGGCTCCCCCATCGGGCTCGACCCTTTAGCATTTAAATTTTTATTTTCCCCCAAGAAGGACAACTGGGGCAATTTTTGCAAAACAAGTTGGAGATGCGAAAATAGCAACTGGGGCAGTTTTTGTTTTTGCAAAACGAGTTGGAGATGCGAAAGACAATAACTGGGGCAAATTTTGCAAGAAGCAGCATTGGTTATAAGAGGCAGAATCGGCAAGAATTTTGAAATTGGTTAAGTAAACAGTACAAAGTCTAAGCCAAAGGACGTTCAGTTTGTTTTAAAATATATTACAAGTTTAAGTCAAGGCAAAATTTTCAAAATGCATCTTTGACTTCATTTGCATCTGCATTAAAATATTTTATCTTGCCTCTATTTCTCAAAGTCTATGCTATTTGAGTTCATGAGCCAAGTTTCTGAAAGCAATTTGCAAATCCAAGTCCAATGAAGACGAGGAAGCAGCAGAAGCAGCAAGATCAGGATGAAGTCTGCACAAATCAAACGGTTCCTCCTCCCTCCCCAAAGCTAATAATTTTTCTTTGAGAGCAGGAACATGAAAGCTTGCAATGAAAGGATCATTCGCATTATGGATGAACAATTTATTGAATGCGCATCCAAAGTTGCCTTGCAAATTGCGTCGCCTTGCCCTTTTCACGACTTAAAGCATTATGCTTTGTCACGAGTTATTGCCGAACGGGCGGCATTTCTACCTCTATGACTTTCATTCCTAAAGTTCGACAAAGTCGAGGCTTGTTTTGTGTTTTCAAAACTAAGCCAAATAGGGCATCGCTTTGTTTCAGGTTGACCACCAGGCGGGGCTTCTCTCTTGTTGGACTTTCACGCCTGTTGATTTGCTAAATCGCTTTGGCGTTGCTTTACATTTCACGCTAAATTTCTTTGCACTTGCTTTCAATTATGCATTTGCACTTGCTTTATATTATGACTTGCTTTACTTTTAGTTTAACAGGTCAGCCCCGAGACCCTCCTTGCTCTGTGTCGGACCGGATCGCCAGCTGATTTGTTGACAATCAACCCCAAGACCCTCCTTGCTGCGTGCCCGACCGGCTTGCCAGTTGATTTGTCAAGATTGTTCAAATTGCTTCGCACTTGCTTTAAATTATGCCTTCGCATTTTCTTTGTATTACGTCTTGTTTTACTTTTCAGGTTAACAGGTCAGTCCCGAGACCCTCCTTGCTTCGTGCCGGACCGGTTCGCCAGCTGATTTGTTCGACAATCAACCCCAAGACCCTCCTTGCTGTGTGCCCAACCAGCTTGCCAGTTGATTTGTCAAGATTGTCCAAATTGCTTTACACTTGCTTTAAATTATGCCTTCGCATTTTCTTTGTATTACGTCTTGTTTTACTTTTCAGGTTAACAGGTCAGTCCCGAGACCCTCCTTGCTTCGTGCCGGACCGGTTCTCCAGCTGATTTGTTCGACAATCAACCCCAAGACCCTCCTTGCTTCATGCCCGACCGGCTTGCCAGTTGATTTGTCAAGATTGTTGAAAATGCTTTGCACTATGCCTTCGCATTTGCTTTATTGCTTCGCCAATGGATGGGAAGACAATTTATCAAAGATATTGCAGCTTGCACTTACAAATTACGTCATGCCTACCATAAGCAATTGGAGGCCTTATTCTGAAGCCTATCATAAGCAATTGATGGCTCTTTTGTTATTGACCCTACCGTAAGCAATCGGGGGTCTTATTATCAATTCTATCGTGAGCAAGCGAAGACTTCATTAGCATTGAAGCCTACCATAAGTAATTGGAGGCCTTATTCGGAAGCCTATCATAAGCAATTGAAGGCTCTTTTGTTATTGATCCTACCGTAAGCAATCGGGGGTTTTATTATCAAGTCTATCGTGAGCAAGCGAAGACTTCATTATCATTGAAGCCTACCATAAGCAATTGGAGGCATTATTCTGAATCCTATCATAGGCAATTGAAGGCTCTTTTGTTATTGATCCTACCGTAAGCAATCGGAGGTTTTATTATCAAGTCTATCGTGAGCAAGCGAAGACTTCATTAGCATTGAAGCCTACCATAAGCAATTGGAGGCATTATTCTGAAGCCTATCATAAGCAATTGAAGGCTCTTTTGTTATTGATCCTACCGTAAGCAATCGGAGGTCTTATTATCAAGTCTATCGTGAGCAAGCGAAGACATCATTATCATTTGAAGCCTACCATAAGCAATTGGAGGCATTATTATGAAGCCTATCATAAGCAATTGAAGGCTCTTTTGTTATTGTTCCTACCGTCAACCATCAGTTTCTCAAAGATTATTCGCCTTGTCGCATATGCAGCACAAATCTATTTATTCTTTTTTTTTTATAGCTTTTTCTTTATTATTCACTCGTTTTCTAACACATTTACTTTAAATTTGCAGAAATTGAACATCAGATTCAATAAGAACCGAAGGCATTCAACGCTTTGCGGCACTATTAATACAAGCAACAGGACCCAGCTTTGCTTATTTGTTTTTCATTATCTTGCCTTTATTAATCCAATTTGCAACTTTATTTTGCAGGCTGCTGTCAAAATTAGGCTCGTTCACCTTATAATTGAATGTTTTAGGCTCGTTCGCCTTATAATTAAACGTTTTAGGCTCGTTCGCCTTATAATTGAACGTTTTAGGCTCATTCGCCTTATAATTGAATGTTTGGGCTCGTTCGCCTTATAAATGAACGTTATGTTACCTGCATAGACTATAGATTGGGCAAGTCAACTTGAGATATTATGTCTCGTTAGTCAACTTATTTTATGAAAGCCTTGCATTTTACAATTCGTTCTCGCTTTACTTATTGTCTTGCTTTACTATTTCAGAATAATGATCAGCTTAAAGGTTCTCCGGGCGGAGTACCTTGTCAATTGATCGAAGGAAGAACTTATCGATGATACTGCAACCCGCATTTACAATTTTATCACTTTATCTATTTCTTTTCCAATTATTACAGTTTATTAGCAGTTGCACGCTTACCGCTTATTGAGATTATTACAGGATTTTAGCAGCACCGCAGCAGCGTTTGGAGCATAACATGGAGCTTTTCTTAGCAATGAACCGGGACAATCGTTGATATGAGCTAGACTCGTCAACGAAGACCTGAAGAATCGCACCCGCATAAGTCATCCACCCTAAAGGTAAGTCTCTTGTTAACACTGAGTCTGAGATTTGAGATTGAAGACAAGATGGCTCGGTTGTCGAGGTGCAGTGGAAGCTATGTCCATGTAAACCCCTCTTTATGGGTGTGTCGTCGACCATATTTTCATAACTTGGGTGATTACAAGCCTCTTTTCCCGCTCTTGAGTAGTCGCTACTATCTCGTCTTTGATTTTCAAATCGCGTCGAACTACATATGGCCTGATTCTCTTTCAGCCCGAGATATGTAGGCAACTCGGAAACCGAAGTTTGGCCATGTATATAAGCCTCGCACTTTGGTCCTTGGAATCAAAGTACTTGGCTTTGTCGTGACAAAATGGGTTTCACGTCAACTTTCTTTACCCTGAAAACTCTTTCATCCTTTTCGGGTAAAGAGGGGCAGCTGTTGACACCCAATTTTGTTCCGAAAATTTTAATTAAATATCTAATTATTTAATCAAAGGATAATTTTGAAAATTAAATATAATTGGTTAATTTCTGAGTAAAAGGGTCAAATTTTGCAACATAGCCTAATTTCTATCCTACCCGTGCAATTACTCGATTTTCTCATTTAAATCCTAAATTGGGGTCAAAATCGCTCCTTCATTTAAATTACAGCTTATTTATGCAAAGCCCATATCACACACACACAACCCATCATTCACCAATCTTCCTACTACACATTAACCTTACACACATTACATTACAAGAACATCAGCCGCTGCACCCCACTATTCCCCTATCATCATTCTCCCATCTACACAAAGGAAAAGATCAGCCCCTCACCACACCTCATATTTTTTTTTTACACACATCACACAAAAATAGTGTCATACACGGCTCCCTTTTCATCACTGTCTCCCTTGATTTTCAGAAAGCAATCCAAACAACAAACACCAACAAATAAATCCGGACACACTCACCCACAAAAAACAATGATTCGAAAACAAGGGAAACGAATGGAGCTTTAGATCAGAACAGAGGGAGATCAGAGTTTGGAGGAGAGTTTCAGATAGGAGTATTGGCGATTAGCCACCACTGTTCAAAGAAACCCATAATAGCAGAAACACTAGGGGTGGGAACATCCAGTGACTCTGTTCTTTGGCCGGAAAAACCATTAGCACCGATGTCCTCTGTTTCGCCGGCGAGTTGAAAGAAGGGATGCCGGGAAGGAGTCGCAGTGACGCCGCTATAGCTGGACGTCGCTCCTCCTTCCCCGATCTGTGTATTTGCTTCACTATCGTTTCGCCGAGACTTTTGACCGGTGATAGCACTGTTGTTTTGTGTGGAATTGGTTCTCACTGCTATACTTTTTTTTCTCACCGGAAAAATGGTGGAACTGGTTTGTCACTTGTTCTTAGCCGGGAATTTTATCTCTTTTCCCTCGTTTCTCTGATCTGTTATTGTAACTAAAAGGGAACAATGGGGTAGTAGTGATGCCACCGAAAATGGTTTAGGCAGTCGCTCCCCTCTTTGCACTGGGCCGTTGGTGAATCTGAAGCAGTTTTTGTGATTCCTTGTTATTGTTGGATTTTTTTTCTGTGTTCAGTTGTCCTGCAACTCTGATTCATTGAGCCCGTTGCTTTTGAGGATTGTTTGATGGAGTATTCTGGTGATTGTTAGACCCATTTTATCCCTTAAGATGAATCATTTTATTAGTGGGATATAGGATGATCCCTGCTTTGAACCGATTTGAGACGAGTTCTGTTATTGTTGTCTAAAAATGCCCTCTGCTGTTGTGGATTCAGTTTTATTGATTTAGAACAATACTATACTTGTTATGGCCTATAAAAATTGTGATTTGAGGCTTACACAAGGATTTCACGGAAATCAAATGAATTGACGGATACTATTGAATGGATACTACACTTGAACCGTCCCGTTCCCGTGTCCCTAAAGCAAAAGACGATGATGAATGTATGCATTTGAGGAAAAACAAATCGAATAAAGTGGTGGGTTTGGTACTTGGCGTGGCAACACGACCGGCTCCGTGTTTGCAGCCGTACCAAATCCCGATCTTCTATTCGACGCGCCATACAAACCTGAGCCTAGATTTTGCAAAAACAAAACCCCTTTTACTATTATTATTATTATTATATATTCTATTATTATTATTATTATTATTATTTTTATTATTACTATTATTATTATTATATATTTTATTATTATTATCATTATCATTATTATTACTTTATTATTGTTATTTTATTTCCTTAATTATTATACCTTATTATCGTACTAATCCAATTTTACTTGTTTGTTTTGGGAGGTATATTTTGGCACGAATAATTTATGGACGAGTTTGGCTAACTCACGAATGGGAATAATCCATTGCATTGAAGGCATTTGGTGATTGAATTCGGACCCGAGCATTCAGAAATAAGGCTTATGAATTTTAGAAAATCCAAGGCTCCCGTGAGTTGATCATTTTCTCGGGTTTTATCTTTAAGTTTGCATTACTTTCCTTAGAAATATTTATTTAAATAAAATGCGTAAAATATTTATTTATCAATAATATTTGATTTGTTTGGTATGTCGCTTTACTTTATGCTTATTGCCTTTTATTGTGAAGTCGTTATTTAATTTATTACAAATTGGGGCCGTCTTAGCAAATGCGTGCAAGTAAAAGAATATTTTGCAAATAAGCTTTTATTCAATTAATTATTCTTATTATTATTATTATTACTATTTTAAATAATTCTTTTGAAAGAAGCGCACTTGTAAATATTTGGAAACCTGTCGGATTAACCGTATTTTACGGAATTTCGGAAGTGCCTTAAAAACCTTCTTCCGAAATTAATAAGACCTCTTACCTTTAGAATCTCTGAAAGAAAGACCGTCTTTTATAAAAACGGAGTTTTTGCACGCATTTGTTAATTTGGTTCCCTGTTTTGCTTAAATTGGGTGGCGACTCCAAAAACTCCAAAAGAGTTAGTTCATCCTGTCGATATTCCGGAATTTATCCCTTTCGGGGTAATTTTTGGGGTTCAACAACTTCATGGCTAAGTAAAGTGCCTAAATATTGTATTATAGCTTGTTTAAGCTTTATAAGGAGTGGAATTCAAAGGAAACAAGGTTTAGATGCAAGAAACATCAAAGGTATGCAAGACTAAACCTTTCTTTTGGCAAGGCATGTATCTTTTAGCTTTTGAAGCTTTTCTTAGTTTTTAAACTTAGTATTTCTTCTGAGAAACTTGTATGGTACCAAGGAAACCTTGTATATACTTAATTTGGTACTAAAATCCAAGGTGAAAGACGTCCAAATCAGGTACTAGTTCAGATGTTCAGTTACTGACACGACCCGGAATCCGGGTCGTGTCAGTTGGTATCAGAGTTATAACACGCATATTGAACTTTTAAAATAAAATATATCTGGATAATATGATAACACCATTGCCCGGATTATTCTGACTAAGATGATCCTTCCTCGATCACGAGAGAAGAGTTCTACATTTTTGAAATAAAGATACACGGAACTTTGAATGGGTTAACATGATTCAGCCGATAATCCCTCTTCGATATACCTTTCGATATAGAACAAGTCGATGAAACTAGGAATTAACTCACGCTTGATGCAATAGGGAAGCTTTTGAAGTACCTTGTCATTACACACTATAGAATATTTGATGCATGCTATATTATTTTTACGAACGCACTATACAACATCTCAGTTGATTTAGTATTACCATTCAGTATTTGGAGGAAGACTCCTCCACTTAAAGCACAAACTCATACCGCTATTTGAATAGGAATAATCATCCCCGCACAGTCTACTGGACTAAAGAAGATTTGGCTAAAAGCTGAACGTAGGCAGACTTAAGCTACCAACTATCCTTTCGAGTTGCCAAACAGCTACAACTCTCAAGTTCACAACTCCATACCTTTGCCGTAAACACCACTGCCTGATGGATGATACTTCTATATAAAAATTTCGGCAGAGTTTACCCTGAAACTGGATGATCCGCAGAAACAGAACCAGTGCTATACTATACACGGGAATGGATACCCGGATAAACTGATATCCAAAATAATAATATGCCTACCCGGCTACAATAACACGTACTCTGGCTCAACACAGGGAACGTCACAAGCGGCTACCAATCGCCCAAGCTCACTAGTGCCGGACGAAGAAGAAATGGAAATGGACCGAGGATAGAAATAATTAGAGCTTCAAGCTCATCTTCTTATTTCTTGGCTACCAGAGCCTGACTCGATCTCTGGCATTAATAGATTAATAGTGGGTTTAGCAGTGATCGACACTCATTGTAGGTTTCTGTCGTGCCCTATGTTGGGTTGTGACAAAATTATTTAACTTGCGGCATTTTAGCGGAAACTAGCCGAACAACATCGAAATTCACTTTTGAAAAATCATAAAAGTCACAAATAATCATACGAACCTAACGGCGCTTTCGAATTTTGAATCGGAGCTCATTCGGCAAAAACCGAGCTCAAAAATCTCTTTTTAATATTTATCGCCAATAAAAACTGAAACCTTCTTCCGATGCCTACCAAACGAGGTCTGATTTAGCTCAAATTTTATAGACAGGTCCTAATGGACATTACGAATATTTTAAAATTATCGACACGCCAATCGGATAACTTCCGAAACGACTGACCGAGGTCATTTCAGTTACCTAATTTGGGGGGGATATAGCCCATAACACCAGACAGGTACCAGTTCAGATAACAGTCCAGTTTTGGCTCAGTACCAGTAATCAGCCACCAGTTCTTAGCGTCAGTATCAGTTGACAGCTATCAGTTCCAGTTTCTAGTTACCAGTTATAAGTCATTTTACAGTTATTTATCAGTATAGTTCAGCTCAGTCTTCAGTTTCAGATTCAGCTAGACTTCAGTTTATGTTTAGTACGTTCTTCATATTTCCAGCTATATTGCTATGCTTCAGCTCATATTTACATATTTATATTCCAGCCTTACAGTTTCATTCAGCTATGATATATTATATGCTCATGCCTTACATACTTGGTACATATCGTACTCAGGCCCTTTTCTGGGGCGCTGCGTTTCATGCTGTGCAGGTGCAAATAGATCAATGCTTGGACCACGTTAGTAGGCCATCTATCAGCTATTGAAGTCACTCCGCTTACTCCCGGAGTTACTTATCTTTTGGTATGTGTACAGTCGGCCAGTTTGGGTATGGTGGGGCCTTGTCTCGTCCTTTGTATATTTAGATCATCACTTTTAGAGGCCTGTAGATATGTTTCTTAAGAATGCAAAATTGCAACCAAAGGATATAACTTGTGCTAATTTTAGCGAGTAGATAAAATTTTCCTAACTTAAGCAACAACCAAACAAGGTATTTGGTTATGCTGAATTCAAGCAACCCCTTAGTAGTCCATTACCTTAATTGAATTTCAGCCATTGCATTAGTCATTAGACCATGAGATATCATTTAATTCGATCTTCCAAATATTTGACGCCTTGCCATAAGTTGAATTTCTCGATTGTAGATACTCCAACTAATCTTAAATTTCACCTATCAATTTATAGTTTATCCATGTCGCCAACCATTTACTACTTCCAATTCACTGTCACGAAATTAACAATTTACGTTCAGGCAATATGTGCTCAAAGCACATCTTTTTCCTACTTCAAGCTTTTCCCCAGTTGGTGGTTATCATTGAAAAAGCATGATAACACATTGTACTCCCAAAACATGCACAATTATGGCACTTCAAACATGCATACCAATGGTAAAGCGCAATCAGAAGTTGTCGAATGGCATAACAAATCAGAATTCGTCCGCTACTACACAAGACTAGAAAGACTTATCTGTCAATGCCAGCACTACGGAGTTCTACACAAGTTTAGACAAAATGAAACCACCAGAGAGTCATACAACTAAAAGGCGACCCAGACTACAGAAATTCATCTCTAACCGAGCTCAGTTTCATGGAGGAGACGCATCGCGGTGAAACGGAGACACGTCACGGTCGTGAACACCATCAGGGCTCCTACTACAGCTTCTACTAGGGCTCCTGCTGCGACCCGCAACCGGAGAACGCTCCCTATCTGGACTTCTGCTGCGGCTCCTTGGTCCATCATATGGAGGTGAATGCTCTCTGACTGGAGTCTGACTGCGGCTCCTTGAACCATTATATGGTGGAGAGAGTTCCCTTGCAGGGGAACGCGAGTATGACCTCTCTCGACCAGTTTGGGGAGAGTATGATCTCTCACGATTATATCTTTTCTCCTCGGGTGAAACAGACCTGCAAAGCGAGGAGTAATCATTCACTAAACCAAGGTGGAAAATAGAAATATGATCAGAGGAAGTTGGTTCACAATGCCAACATGCAAAATCAAGCAAGTATCAAGGCACTTAGGTATCATATTTTAAGCATAACGTAAAAAAATTATCAAATCTTTTTTCTATGATTAAAATGAACCATCAGTAAGATTTAGGAAGGAGTGCAGTTGTTCCAAAACTTCAACTATACATTTGAGCATGACCTTTTTCCTCAGACAGCCACCATACTCTGCTCCTAGTCCAGCTTGGATTTGAATAAGTTTAAATTATTTTTACCAAAAAAAAAAAAAAAAAGCGATAATTAGAAATCAGAGGCAGGCATGTTTTTTTCAGCCAAGCAGAATTGTCATAACATCAAAAGCCGGCCAGGTTGGCTGTTGGAATCAAAGGTCATTAAGGAGATGACTAAGCACCTTCAATTGCATCAAGGATAGACTACAAGTACAGGCGCACTCATCCAAAAAGTAGGATTACATACCTCGAGTACTCCCTCCTCTTAGGAGTGTAGCCACGGCTGCGGGATCGTGACCTTGCATAGCGCGAAGGCGGAGATCGGGAATATTGTGAGTAACTGCGCCTCCGATCATAGCTGCGGCTACTCCTACCACTGAGAGAAAATCAAATCAAATGGATCAGCATCCAAATGCAAAACAACTGAGCCAATCATTCCTTGAATCATAACTAATGCCATTCAATCTTTTGACTTTACATGCAGGGCTGCCAACTAAAAAGAACCAAGATATTCTTGGAAAAAAGGTAGAAGTGATAACAGATTACTGCATAGCAACAATCCAGACTACCTAAAGTCTTATTTTCAGGCAGCATGGTTAACACTTAACACGACAGACTAAACAAAAACAGCTGATAAGTTGTTTTCCAAGTAGCACAGAGGAAATGAAAAAAATGCATTACCTTCCACTGCGTTCCCTAGCTCTCATTTCAGTTGGCTTTTTCCTGTTCTCTTCAGCAAAAACCACAGTCAGTTGCCGACCCTGAAAACCCTGACCATCCATCTGATACTTAGCTTCTGCCGCATCAGCAGGATCCACATACTGAACAAACCCAAAGCCTCTTGGTTCACTGTGCAAAAGTGGTGAGAAAACACAGAGTAAGGAAACTGGACATTTTGTATAGAACAGTATGAGTTCCGCAGGCATCGAACCTAGATACAGTCCCCTGGGGCTGTTTAAATAGTAAGACATCAGAATGTAAGCCTGACCAGGTTTTAAGTTCATATATGCCAACGACTTGAAAGCTTAAAGAGATACTTTAGGTTCTAACAGAGATACACAGTGAAGAAAGTAAAGAACTAGCCTAAGGATGTCACGGAGTTCCAACAGCCCCAAAACAACAAAGTATAAATAAACCTGCTAAAAATAATGTCTTTATAAGCACATAAGCAAGCACATGGCTGCTGACCTTGAATATATCAGTTTAAAGATGACTTGAAATTCTTCAAGACTTGAAATCTTGAAATCTTCACATTGTATTCAAATCCAAATTCCTTCAAATCTTCACTATCATTAACATCACCTTCAACTCTTACTACTTGGTTGATGTCACTCTTACTACTTCAACGTGTCAACAGAACTCTTATTACTTGACTGATTGTCTTCAAAACTCTTAGTTTCACTGCTAAATCTCAGCAATTTTAATAACACACAACCAACTTGCCATAAAAAAAAAGTAACCAATAAATCTAAAATCAAAACAGTTGTTGTAATCACCAAAAATGAAATTTGGCCATATTTTTAGGGACAAAAAGGTATGGAGCAGTGTCTGCTCAACAAACTAAATATAAAATATTAATCTTTGGCAGAAAAGACATTGACAACGAAACATAATATCTTATTTCCTTGAGAGAATGAGCGATGGGTTTTCCAGACTGTTTCTCTTTTTTCTTTTGAAGGTGGACAGGCTGCGCAGATAAATACATCGCATGCAAAACAAGCTCACCCAGTGTAATAGTCCCGCGGCAAGTAAATGTCCTTGACAGGGCCAAATTGCCCAAATGGCCTTCTGAGGTCTTCTGGCCTGCATACAAGCAGAAAGAGAGTGGCACACCAAGTTACACAAATATACATGTCCATGGAACAAGAAGAAGATAAATAACTCACTGAGAATCTGAGATAGCTCTAAATATTTATCGACTGAATCACAACAATGATAAGCATCCACTATTAGTTTTACCATACCCCCGTGGGCTGAAGATTCAAGAAATCATCTAAAGCATTATCGTTATAAAGAATTTGTCCATATGATTCATTACAAGCACAATGTCACTTAAAAACTGATAATGTGATACTGTCATGGTTTGTAAAGAGGAAAAAAAAACATATCATAGTTCAAATCTAACATATCAAGCATTTGAAAAGACATCCAAAATTGCATACCGACAGTCATGGCGAAGGTTGCGAACTAAGAGACTAGTTGGTGCATCTCTGCTACGACCGCCATAGCGACCCCTCGGGCTCGGGCTCCTTCCTCTCCTGCCATAACCTCTTGGTGGTGATGGGCTGTAGCTTCTCCTCCTCATTGTACCAGATTCAATGTGGTCTGTCCACAGTTCAATAGGAGTGAAACTCTTGGTTATTTATTTAAAAAAATAGAGAGAGAGAGAGAGAGAGTGATGAGACTCTTGTACAAACATAAAAGCTACATTATCAACCAATGCACAAACAAAGAGGAAATTCAATTTTTCGAGTCCACATGTTGAGAAATCATGAAGTTAGAAAACAAAAAGTAAAAAAAATAAGTAAATAAAATTAGTGTGGAATGGAAAGAGAATGATCAGCTAGAGCTAATACATGATAAAGTGCTATCATATCAGCAATCAATTATATGAAGTTCATCACATCATTCTCCAACCAAAAATAATAAAACCACTTATGGTCGTTGCACCAGAATGGTAAAAATAGATAATAGCTTCTTCCAAAGTGGATTATAAAATGTCAAAAGTAAAAAAAAACATTAATTTATCTTATAAAGTATGTGTGAGGGTTAGATTGAAGAGACACATGTTGTGCCATGTAGATATTAACCAGCAATTGTTGGAGATGATGCATCCGGTCAATCAAATGAAGCAAGTCTACTCAACAGTCAGCACACAAGAACCAATTCAATGCACACCATAGAGAATGATCAGCTAGAGCTAATACATGATAACATGCCATCATATCGGCTATCAAAAGTATAAGATTCATCATCTCATTCTCCAAAATGATGTCATTATTTCAAATCCAGAAAGAAAATGGAAGCCAAATACAGGAAACACCATAAACAATAATATAGTTATATAATTCTACAAGAACGATCAGCCAGTACGAATACATGAAAATGGCATCATACCGCCATCAAGACAATACAATATTCATCATATCATTCTTTTATCCAGTATAGAGTATAGTAAAAGATTTTTTAGGAAAAATAAATAGGAAGTTCACTGTCGTGAAAAACCAGTGTCTTAAAATAGATACACCAGAATTCATGGTTTTCTAGCCAGTGTAAAACAAAAGGAAACAGTTTTGGTAGCTGAAGAATTGATCAGACAGTACGAATACAAACAAGTTGCTGTCATCTCAGCAATCCAAGTAATAATGATCATCATATCATTCTCCAACACCCATAAAAAGCATGTTAATCAACCAAAAACTAGAGACAAGAAAATTAGAAGGGCTGACGTCCCCTCAAAGAAAAATATAAGCTTCAAGAACAAATTAAAGAACTTAACAAAAGTTCAAAAAACCTAAAATAGCACAAGAAGTTTCAAAACAATACACTTGACCATTCAAGGAATCTTCTAAAAATCCCAACTTATACCCACAAAGATTATAGCATTTCCACATCACAAAACAAATACTAGAGGCGCCAAAAAAGCTTTAAAGAAAAAGAGTTTTAAGTTACACACATGGCCAATGTTGCAAAATTTTATACTATCAAGTCACTCAACACAAAAAATAATTTACAGAAAGAATAACTTAAATAGCTGTCCACCCAACCGCTTAAACAAAACCTAGCTAGTGATAGTATAATTAGTGTTTAATCTATGTATAAGTAAATGGTGAATCAACCGGGTACTTATGTAAAAAAACCAACTGGTTAGCTGCTACGACAGGTAAATGTGCCCTGATAGCACAAAATTTATATTTCATTCACAAAATATTCGAAGAAAAATCCTAACTTTCAACCATACAAACCATTAGAGAAAATTCTAACACATACCCACATCACAAAACAGTAATTAATAGCAAAACCCTAAAGAAACAAGCAAAAATAAAACTCTTTTAAGGCATCATAAAAACCCTAAAACAACAAGATTCATATAAACAATTTCACATACAGTAAATAGAATAAATAAACAATTGATAAAGATTTATACCTATAAAAGAAACCCAACAAGTTGATTTGAATGGAGTTTTGATTTAGAGAGACGGCGGATTGAAAAATTAGGGTAACTACTATTGAGGAGAAGAGGAGCACGGGTATATAACCTTGTTTGGTTTTCCTTTCTAGGTCTCTATATATGGTGTAAATGGTTTTTCTACCCCTAATGTTTTGGATGTGTAAACTTGAACCTCTCTCGTTACGTCTTCGGTCTTACTTCATTTTTTAAGAGTTTAATAGTACTCCATTCGTCCTACTTTGATTTTCATACTTTGATTTAGCACAAAGTATACTTTCGGTTTAAAATTGTTGGATATTGGGCTTGGGTTTTGGGTCGCCCATGTGGACTGACCCGACCCGGTTAGGAGAGATAAGAAAGAGCAGTTAAAAGTAAGTTACCACATGTTATCCCACTTCTTCTGATAAAAAGAACGTGAGTAGTGGGAATAACTACTTCAAAAAAAAGAAACTGCTCCCTGCTCTTATATTAATAGAAGAATAACGTGTCTTTTCTTTCATCTGAAAACTTAAGAAAAACACTGTGAACTTCTTCTTCTTCTCTCTTAATTCCTCCACAAAGTAACACACAACGAAACATTTAGTTTGTGGAAACCTACCTTGTTTCCTAGTGATTCAAGGTTTGACTTGGGGCAATTTCTTGATAGTAGATTCAACTTCCGCTGTGGTGTTAACAGGTACACAACTTTTGTCCCTGTTACCGTTATTAATTTCCAACAATTGGTATCCGAGCCTAGGGTTCTTGTTAATTGTTTCCAACTCATGGATTGAATATTAACAGCATAATATAATGTTTGAAAATTAAAATTAGTCTAGCCCATAACTAATTTTCGGCATTATACATATTTTTTTTAGATTGTACTCGTTTAGAGCTTTCCGTTGATATATTATTCATCAAAAACGGATTTAAAACGAGTAAGATACGAATTTTTGAAGTTATGCTGAAAATTGTGATAGTTTTATGAAAAAAACTGTGTTCTGTAATTTGATTTCTGCAAATTACTGGTTTAGAATTAAAATATGGGTTGTATATTTTCAGAATCTACTCATTACAGCTTTCCGTTGATATATTATTCATCAAAAACGGATTTCAAACGAGTAAGATACGAATTTTTGAAGTTATGCTGAAAATTGGACAGTTTTATAAAAACTGCGTTCTGTAATTTGATTTCTGCAAATTACTGGTTTAGAATTAAAATATGGGTAGTATATTTTCATAATCTACTCGTTACAAGCTTTCCGTTGATATATTATATGATGATAAACGGATTTAAATGAGTGAGATATGAAGTGTTGAAGTTCTGCCTATAAATGTGTTTCTCTTCGAATGACTTCGTAATAGCCAAACTATTATAATGGTATACAACCCTTTCTTCTACAAGTTGTGACATATGTTGTCATATTGAATGGTATGTCCATTCTTATTGTTTCATTGTTCCTATTTCAGAAATGGCTGAACATGGACAAGCTCGACTTGCTCCAAGTGGGAGTGGTATTGGAAATCGAGCAAGAGGACAACGTAGAAGAGTACGTCGTCGTATGACATATTCCCGAGGACGTGAAGTCATAAGGAATGATGTTTCCAGGACGATGCAAAATGTGCTAAGGGATGCAAGGGCTATACGAAGCGAACGAGAAAAGAAATTTAGAGAGCTTAGGGCTTCACTAGTTGATCAAATTGAACATTATCAGTTTACCCGAGATGCACTAATTGATGCTATTGGTAAAATTGAACTTTATGATTGGGAAGCCTTAGCAATTTTAGTAGATTCACTTGGAGAACCTTTAGGTAGTATTTTAACTGATATTTATCACGAGGATTGGCCAAGTGAATCTTTTTGGGTTTATATTCTTAAATTTGAAGCCGAGTGGGAGAATCGTCTCTACAACAACTTGTAATTTTTTTTATTAATGAAACTTTGTTATTTGTTTGCAAGATTTCATATTTTTTTTATTTGCTTATTTATATGTGTGGCAATTAAAATAAGTATGACATAAAATTGAAAATCTTGACGAAATACACACTATGAGAAATGATTTTATAAAATATTAGTTAAGCATTTAGTTATAGATGATGAATGGAAACATAATAACCTTTCGATTCTATACTAAGTGTAAAATTAATATTTTATTTAATTGATTTGCCTAAGTGTGTATATCACATGCGAGAATGATGAGTAATAAAAACACTTGCATTATTGTTTCATTTAACAGACTATGGCATCAAAAACTATCATTGTTGACTTAAACAAGGGTGACAAACTAAACGGCGAAAATTATGATATTTGGAGCCGTAAGATGTGGTATGTGCTGGAAGAGCAAGATGCTCTAGAAGCTATTAACCATGTCATGGTTTGCCCAGAGGAGGGTAACACTGCTCAACATAGGAGGGATCTTGAGGCTTACAATTCTTGGAAAAAGAAAGATGTCACTGCACGTGGAATCATTGTAAGCTCGGTTGTTGATGATTTCATTCACGAATGTGAACAATTCCCTACTGCTCATGCCATGTGGGCGCATTTGAGAGAAACATATGGGGGTACTACTGTGACCCGCCTTAGACAGCTGACTATCAAATTTGACACTTACAAGAAGCGTCATGATCACAGTATCAAACAACACCTTAGGGTGATGTCAAATATGATAGCTCAACTCAAAAGTGCTGGTCATATTCTCTCTGATGAGCAACAGGTTCAGGCAGTGATCCGGTCTCTCCCTAACAATTGGGAACATCTGAAAGTAAACTTGACCCACAATGACAGCATCAAAACTTTTGGTGATGTTGCTCGCCATGTTGAGCTTGAAGATGAGCGGCTTGGTGCTGCAAAAGCTATACCCACTGCCTATGTGGCAGAATCAAGTGGTAAAAAGGCTTCAGGATTCAAGCGCAAAAATAACTGGAAAGGCGGAAAGGGCAAGGAAACTGGTGAAGGACCCTCACAGAAACGAAACAAACCAAACCCTAAGAAGGGAAAACGGTTCTTTAAGAAGAAAGACAAGAGCAAGATGAAATGCTACAACTGTCAAGTGTCGGGACACTTTGCTCGTGAATGCACTGGGCCGAAAAAGGTAGTATTTCAAAACGCATCTCTGAGTGCTACATTTGTTTCTAGCACAGTTTTATTAACTGAATCTTATCCTGTGTGGATTGTAGACTCAGGGGCCACCGACCATGTGACCCGTGATCGAGAAGCGTTTGTGGAGTACTGTCGAGTACCATCTGGATCAAGGTGGATATACGTAGGAAATAATGCGAAGGTTGAAGTCAAAGGTCTTGGCACTTGCAGGATTGACTTGCGTGGTGGCCGTACTTTGATGTTGCATGACGTCCTATATGCTCCAGAAATTTGACGGAACTTAATATCTGTGTCTGTCCTTCTTAATTTAGGTTTCTGTTTGAACTTTAGTCGCAATGTTGTGAGAATTACTCTAGACAATGTCTTTTATGGTTTTGGACATCTTTACGATGGTTTCTTCGTATTAAGTTGTAATCCTTCTACCTATGAGTATTATGTGGACCGTTGTGTTATGGCATGTTCTTCTAGTAATAGAGATGTTGACATTATTACATGGCATGCTAGATTAGGTCACATTGGGCAAGATCGAATGAATAGATTGGCAAAGGAAGGACACTTGAGTTCTTTCTCGAAAATTGAAATGCCAACTTGTGAACAATGTCTTGCCGGAAAGATTACACGTAAACCTTTTGGGAAGGCTAAGAGAGCTGACTTCCCATTGCAATTAATCCATTCAGATATCTGTGGTCCAATGAACGTGAAGGCAAGATCTGGTGCCTTGTACTTCATTACGTTTGTTGATGATTTCACGCGTTTTGGTTATGTTTATTTGATTTCTCATAAATCCGAAGCACTTGAGTGCTTCAAACGATATATGAATGAGGGTGAGAATCAATTAGACAAGGGTATAAAAATTCTAAGAACTGATAGAGGGCGTGAATATCTTTCAAGACAATTTATTGACTTGTGTAGTGAAAAAGGAATCACCAGACAATTAACTATTCCTTATACACCTCAGCAAAATGGTGTAGCAGAAAGGAGGAATAGAACTCTATTGGATATGACAAGATCAATGATGGCGCAAGCTAATTTACCTATCTCTTTTTGGGGAGATGCGTTATTAACTACAGCCTATATATTGAATAGAGTGCCTTCTAAGTCAGTTCCTTCCACTCCTTATGAGCTATGGACCGGGCAGAAACCAAACTTGGATTATTTACGACCTTGGGGTTGTGCTGCATTTATAAAAGATTCTTTTAACAAGTTTGGTAAACTGAGTCCAAAAGGCAAGAAATGTATCTTTATAAGATACTCAGAACACTCCAAAGGGTATGTGTTTATTGGTGAATTGGAGAATGGAAGTGTTACTGAAATTGAATCACGAGATGTCACATTTTTAGAAAATGATTTTCCTAAGAAGGGTGAAGTAAAGGATGGGGAGCCTCTTTATGAAATGTTGAACTCAGATGGTCAGCAAGTGTCTTCTGACACATTTGATGATCTAATTGATCAAGAATATGGTGCTGATCCAAGTGGGAGCTTTTCAATACAAGATCCTTCTTGTGAATCTGAGTTTCAATTAAGAAAGAGTACCGGGAAAGGTGTACCTAAACGTACTTATGATATAGAGGATTACGTTTTCCTGGTATCGGCATCGGAAGTGAATGAACCAAATTCCGTTGCCGAGGCTTTATCGAGCCCGGAAAAGGATGAGTGGATGAAAGCAATGAAAGAAGAGTTAGAGTCCATGAGAACCAACAAAGTCTGGGACTTAGTTGATCTTCCGCCTGAGCGTAAAGTAATTAAGAACAAATGGGTTCTGAAAATTAAACGTAAAGCGGATGGATCGATAGAAAGATACAAGGCACGACTGGTAGCGAAAGGCTTTACTCAGCAAGCAGGAATTGATTATGAGGATACTTTTTCGCCAGTTGTGAAGTTTACCTCAATTCGCTTACTTTTAGCTATTGTTGCGCGTTTGGATCTAGAATTACACCAAATGGACGTAAAGACAGCTTTTCTCAATGGAGAATTGAACGAGGAGATCTACATGGAACAACCTGTAGGTTTCATCGTTAAGGGCCAATAAGGTCTGTAAATTAAAAAGATCTATTTATGGTCTAAAGCAGTCTTCAAGGCAATGGTACTTGAGATTTCATAAAGAAATGATCTCATATGATTTTACTATGTTTGATGAAGACCATTGCATTTATGTTAAAAGGTCCAATGATATGTTTGTAATTCTTTCTCTTTACGTGGATGATATATTGATGGCTGGAAATAATTTGGAGTATCTAAAGATTATCAAGTCATGGCTTTCAAAGTCATTTGACATGAAAGATATGGGTGAAGCAGACTATATCCTAGGAGTTAAGATCCAAAGAAACCGTTCCAAGAAATTATTGAGTCTGTCTCAAGAAACATATATAAAGAAAATTCTGGAATGCTTTCGGATGAGTGAGTGCAAACCCCTGGATACTCCTGTAGCGAAAGGTGAAGCTTTATGTCTTGAAATGTGTCCACAGACGCAAAGAGAGAAAGATGAAATGTCTCGAGTTCCATACTCAAGTGCTATCGGGAGCTTGATGTACGCTATGTTGTGTACTCGTCCTGATATCTGTTATGCTGTAGGTCTAGTTAGCAGGTATCAATCTAATCCTGGAAGAGATCATTGGAAAGCAGTGAAGAGGATATTTCGATACCTGAAAGGAACTGCAGATTATTCACTATGCTATGGTGGATCTGATTTGATGTTGAGAGGTTATACAGATGCTGATTGGGCTGGTGACTTGGATGAACGAAAGTCAACATCTGGATATGCTTTCTTACTAAATGGTGGGGCCATTTCATGGAAAAGTAAGAAACAAACTTGTATTGCTCTTTCAACTATGGAAGCTGAGTTTGTAGCTTATACATATGCAGTACAAGAAGCTGTTTGGTTGAAGAGATTCTTTGAGCATCTAGATATTGCAAAGAATCCTCAAGGATCAATAATTTTATATTGTGATAGTCAGGCGGCTATTGATTTTATAAAAGATCCTAAGCATCATGAAAAGACCAAACACATTGATACCAAGTATAAGTACTTGAGAAACATAGTTGCAAGTGGTGAAGTTCTAATACAATACATGCCTACACTAAAAATGGTAGTTGATCCTTTTACAAAGGCAATATCTAGAGACCAGTTTGAGAAACATGTAATGGCTCTAGGTTTGTGTAGGATATGACTAAATTTATGTATTGTAGAACAATTTGAATGTTATACTCATCTATATATATTATTGAGTTTGTATTAAATCTCATGTGCATGTGATGGAATTTATTTGTGATAAGTGTGTCGAACAAGTCGCGAGATCGGCTCTCTCACACGGGCGATCGCCTCTGACGTCGAGGAACGTGCAGAGATGAGACCAATTAGAACCTTGAATTGTACAAGGTCATAAATAGTTTAAATGGTCGGTCTTGATTAGATTTCAGACTTATGGATTAGTATATCCTATATGACTTGTTTTTGTAAGCAAGATGTGAGTTTTTTCAAGCAAATTGGATTTGAGGATTGCTTGAAGAAAAACTCGGGTTAGACATTTAGAAGTGTCTAGACCAAGATCTGTACGGTGTTTATATATATATATATTTAGAAATGAGACACACGCGCCAAATTAGGCAAGAACACTGTAGCACGTGTTTCATACCACGTGTGCTAATCGACCAATAGGGTAATGGAAGAATGGATCCCTGCTTCTTCATTGTGTGAGACCCTAAGAAAAATCAATTTAATTTTTCATTAGAATACCCTTTGACCTTTTACTGTCTCTTGAAGTACAAATCTGTGTTGCTACTTTAGCATGTTACTAATAGCCACGAGTGATTCGGCAATGCGGTGCATGTCTAGGAAAGCAGCTGATTTGGGATGAATAGATTCGAGTAGAAAGGGAAGACAATTAGAATAATTTATAACTTAACTTGTATTCACAGGTCGACCATTACATTTGCCACGAGGGTTTCAAGTGTAATTGTGATACAAAGTTAAATAGGAACTCGAGTTCACCTCAATCGAGGTTGAGGGATCGGATAACTAGCTGCTAGAGTAGCGTATAATGTCTGGGGTATTGCGAGTAAAAGATCCTCGTGTTAGTAGTGAATCTTTTCCGTATGTGATTGGATTTCTACATAGAGCTGTTACAACCTTGGTATAGCTCTACCTGATGCTCGCGGGTCGCACGAACTATTTGTTTGTATGAAATAAGTGTGTTGTCGACATGGTGTTGTTTTAGATACAGTCCACCATGTGCGAAGTGGGAGATGTTGGATATTGGGCTTGGGTTTTGGGTCGCCCATGTGGACTGACCCGACCCGGTTAGGAGAGATAAGAAAGAGCAGTTAAAAGTAAGTTACCACATGTTATCCCACTTCTTCTGATAAAAAGAACGTGAGTAGTGGGAATAAATACTTCAAAAAAAAGAAACTGCTCCCTGCTCTTATATTAATAGAAGAATAACGTGTCTTTTCTTTCATCTGACAACTTAAGAAAAACACTGTGAACTTCTTCTTCTTCTCTCTTAATTCCTCCATAAAGTAACACACAACGAAACATTTAGTTTGTGGAAACCTACCTTGTTTCCTAGTGATTCAAGGTTTGACTTGGGGCAATTTCTTGATAGTAGATTCAACTTCCGCTGTGGTGTTAACAGGTACACAACTTTTGTCCCTGTTACCGTTATTAATTTCCAACGAAAATAAATCATGAATATTTATGTGGCTATAAATAAGTAAAAAAGTAGGTAAGGAGTTAAATTATTTCCAAATCTATAAGTATGACAATATTTTTTGACATCCTAATAAGAAAAGTATGACCAACAAAATGGGACAGAGGGAGTAACTCTTACCATCTCTGGAATACTTTGTTTGTCATACTCCTTATTAGTTTGTCTTTGTCTAAAAAAATATTATACTTTTAAATTTAAAAATAATTCATCTCTATATTAATTTTTATAGTCACACAAATATATATGGCTCATTTATATCAAAGTTTAAAAAAAATCTTTATTTATTAAATTTTATACCAAGTCAAACTATCATAAACGAAATGAGATGAAAGGAATATACTACTTATTACTTTACTGTTAGAGATAATGATAAAAAAAACCCCTAAACTATCACTCATTTGTTAGTTTCCTACTTAAACTATGGATTGGTTATGTTACCTCTTGAACTATCAATTTTCATATCCAAAACCCCCTGGTAGTGCCAAGTGGCATGAAGAGTGACTTCACTCTCTTTGTAGTGTGTGGAGGAATGAAGTAGGCCAATAAAAAGCATTCATGTGGCATTTCTCTTCAATTTTTAAAATGTAAGTATGCTCTTTTCTTTTAATATCTATTATTCTTTTTGAATTTTTCCTTTCTTTTTTTCAAATTAATTATTTTCTTCTTCAAAACTTTACATTTTTTATTAAATAACAATAAACTAGTTGAAACCCATTAACTTATCAATAATTGTAATTTTATTTAAAAAGACATAACCTTAGCAAGCACAATATCTATTTTATGGACATTTGAATATGCAACTTTCTCAATTTAGTTTATTATGGTTGAGTAATTTATGTTCTATATAATTATTAGGTTTACTCTTATTGATTAATATTTTTTATGTTACTGTTATTTTAGGAATATGGGTTTTTAACTACGGTAAAGATTTTCGATTTTGAAGAAAAATGAAAAAAATTAAGAAAACAAAACACCACATAAGAAATAAGAACAACAACTTTTAAAAAGTAAATGTTAAAATGTCACAGCCCACATGGATATTCTACAAAGAGAGTGAAGTCACTCTCCATCCATTTGACACTACATTAGAGTTTTAAATACGAAAAATATTAGTTCATGGGGGTAACGTAATCACCCCATATCTTAAGTATGAAACTTAAAAATGAGTAATAGTTTAGGGGGGGTTTTGGTCATTATCTCTTACTATTACTATTATTATAGAAGCCACAAATTTGAGGAGCTTATGGTCGTCTGTCTACTGACCATATGGTCAATTTTGGTATTATAATGCTTTAAATTATTTTTCTACTGCATACAGATGATATACTTTACGTAACAAATTTGAAGTTTATTATTGAGTTGACCTAAATACCCTATCACCTAAACATTTTTCTTCATAAACCTTGTGTTTTGTTTTTCTAAAGCTATTTTGAGTTTTTCCCCTATTTTTCTCTTTTATTGTGGCGTTTAGTAGCCAACTTTAAGGACCATTAATTTTCGAAAAAGGTACATGCCAGAGCACACATGGCAAGACTCGTAATACAATTCGAAAATAGATTTCATTAACTTGATGTGTGGTATGTTAAGGCCCACTACACCAGTTCCATTATGAAAGCTACAAAATCTTGGGCAGTTTACAAAATTATATAATTTAACACTTTTGTTTACACTAAAATGTCAATATTAATTTATTTTCTAAACATAGCAACATTTTTTTTCAAAACATAGCAAAATACATACAAAAGGGTGATAAACCCTAGATCCACCTCCTACCACCCCCAACCGCCACCCACCATTACTACCACCGTCGCCGGCCGCCAGTCGCCTAAAAATATTTCTTTTATTTTTTTTAGATATGTGTGTATTTTCACTGTATGGACAGTCTATGGACAATGATACATTGTGCATATAGTGAAAATATAGTAGATACACACACATACAATTATTATATGCCTGTATATTCTCTGTATGGTTACTGTATGCACAATTTATGCATGTTCATTCACCGAACATACACACCAAAAATAAATCGATATGTGTTGTACATTTATTGTATGGCAAGTGTATATTCATTGTATATCCGGTGTATATTCAAAGTATATACAAGATATACACCGTGCATACAATGAAAATACGCATGACATACATTCCATACGGTCTACAAACACCAAACATACACCACAACCACTATTGTTCCGCCGTGTCCCACCGGAAAAAAAAAAGGACCAAAGCAGCGGCGCCGTCAGATCCTCAACGGAAAACACCGGATCTGCTCTGCTGTAGCAGATCCGGCGCCTCCGAAACTCAGGCGATCGTTAATAGTCAAAAACAGTAAAAGGAGGCAAAACAAAGTAGAGTAGCGGGCAAAAATCAGAACGCCGCCAGCAGCCGTTGCTAGCAAAGATGGGGCATGAGGAGGGGATGTCGGTGATGGTGGTGGAAGGGGAAGCGGAGTGGGGCGACGGGGGGAGGGCAGCTGACGGGGATATAACAGTGGGTTGTGGGGTTGGAGAGAAGGAACCTAGGGTTTTTAATGACATATTTGGCAGCATCCTAAAAAATGTTGACATGTTTGAAAAAATGACAAAACACTGTTATGTTTTTTTTAAAAGTCCTTAAATTGATATAGAGTGTAATATAACCTAAATTCTTCTGAGAGTCGTCGTTTTATTTTAATGCTATAAAGGGCCTTGAAAGTTATATTTTCTCTTTTTTTTTTTTTTTGGAAAATTTTCAAAAATAGGTAGCCCACTACCCAAAGTTACAAACAGGATGCCATATTTTTTTTTCATGCATAGCACTCATCCCTAAAATTACAAATTTTAGCACTCCTTCATAAAAAAAATCCTAACTACTAAATCTTTCCCTCTCCAGCCACTGAGCCGCCGACAGACACCCTCCCCCGCCAGCGGTATCATTACTTTTTTGTATTTTACGAATTTATGTTGTTTATTGCGTCTATATCATTGCTTTGGACAAGTTTATACACACAAATCTCCCCCCCCCCCCCCCTAAAAAAAATAAATTGTACATGAATATACATAGATAAATGCGTAGCAATGAGAGAAATACAAGAATATACACAAAAAAAGTAAAAATTCATATAAATATTCTTAATATACGTATTTATTCACTCGCATATACACACTTATATAAACTTATACAATTTTATACATGTGTATAAATTTGTATAAACTTGCGACAGGCTGCTATCTCGAAAAAATGGTGACAGTTCAGATAAGATTCGAAATTATGGACCATTTTCGGTAATTTTCATCTTTTGCTTGTCTTTTAGTGTAATTATCCTTTTTTTTTTTTTACATGTTACTTCTATATTGAAATATGTTGAGCTAAAATCAATCCAACATGCCTGAGCAGGTTGAATTGGCTCATAATATAACTAAGAGAAAGGAGAAAGATGATTTAAAATTAAAAAGAAAAATCAACATAAATTAAAAAAGGGAAGTTGTCGCACGAGTATTGAAAGAAAACTTCTATTTAGGAGTTAGTACAATTTACAATTGTACAATTCCACCATGAAAGAACAGTTGCTTGACATGAACTTCAGTTCTCTAATAATCATAAACTAAAGTTGGGAGTAAACATTTAATTATATATAACTAAATATAGAAAAAATAAAGTCTTGTCTGGTGTTATTAAGAAATACTAGTATAGTACCCGATGTTGACACCCAATTTTGTCCCGAAATATTTTAACCAGCATCTAATTATTTTAAATAAATTCAATTTTAAAAGAAAGGGGTTAAAATCATAATGTGCAGCCTTAAATTCAATCTACCCATGCAATTCCTAAATTCCCCAATCCATTCTAAAACATGCTAAATGTGCAAGCCCAGCCTTAATTTTAGCTTACCTTTGCAATTCCTCCACTTGCCTTTATAGTTAAATCCAATGGGGCTAAAATCGTTCCTTATCATTGGCCTATGTCTGTAAACAATATATATATCTATACACACCCCCTTTCTTCTCAGTTAACCCACACATCCCTTAATCCCCAATTCAAAACCCTAATCAGAAACTAAACCCACGCCGCCACCCTAAAATTGCCCTATATTCTCAGCAAAACGCCAAGAATCCATCGTCATCCATGGTCCCGCTAAGTCTCCACTACCTAAGCGACGTCGGATTGCTTTTTCTCTCTCGTTTATCCAGTACAATCACCTTTTGTGCTGGGCAAATGAGAGAAGAGGAAGTACAATCCTCAAAATCTCACCCATCCAGTCTAAAAGGATTGATTTTCCACCGTAGGATCAACAGGGTAAATTTCGTTTCACTTTTACTCATTTTTTTCACCTGTTTTCATCTTTAGATTCAGCATATATATAGGATTTATCCCACATATAAAATCCAAGCACTTTTACACTCTTAAAGCACCTATAAAAATCCCATTGAACAGTGGGGAAGGGGGAATTTTTTGGGGGGTTTTGAACAGTCACTTTTCGAGCCTAAAAAACCTAGTTGTTTGAAAGCATTTTCTTAGTTAAAATTTTACTTAAAAGCATTGAGGTCTAGGAGTCGCTTCTGAGTTTATTCAACTCGTCGAGGTGCTCACAGAAGCTCAGATCCGCGCCTCATTTCACTGCCTCACAAAAGGTCAGTGTTATCATTCATTTTTCTTGCATTAACTGTTTATGGTAAATTAATTATTCGTCTAAGTGATTAAGATAAATGAGTTAGCATGGTTGTTCATAGATAGTTTTCCTAGTATCTGAGTAAGATTATATCAGTGGTCATTAATATATTAGATAGGTTCTACATGTCTTAGTTCATGTGAAATTATGATTGAATCCTAGGCGAGCTAATCTATATAAGGGATATCCTATTAAATGTTCAACTGCATAGATTAATGGTTGGCTACAAACTGTATAGGCTGCATAACTTATAAGGTAAAAGGTCTAATAAGGCTATAGATCGAAATGGATAAAATTGACTGTGTGTTAAGGAAAGGAAAATCAGTCCTAAGGTCTCCCCCTAGTCTTCCCTAGTTTCTTGTTTATTATTGAATACTGTCATAAATAGCATGAGAACCTATTTAAGTACAATTGAATCTTTGTTAAGTATTTATTGTCCTTTCATTTGTTCATTTAATTAAGAAACTGTTAGGTGTGTATGCAATTTGCTCCTGGATGTTTACAATTTGCTTAAGTGTTTCTGGTAGTATAGGTGTGTGTGTGCATTTTGCCTTGCTTTGTGTGTGCAGCAGTATATGTGTGTAGGGGCAGGGGCGAGTGTGTGTGTGCTTGTGTATTTGTGTGTATAGATGCATGTATGTAGATGCTGCAGGTTTTTGGAGGGTGTTCAGGTGGCTTATGAGGATGTAGAAGGCTGTGAGTTAGTGCGGGTTGTGGAGAAATTGGTAGCAGGTGTTTGCAGGGGTGTCTAGGGAGGTCTGTTGGTTTTTGTAGTGAGCTGGAGGGGCCTGTGAGTGTAGGAGGTTGTTTGGGTTAAGTTTATGGTACTGCAGTGTGAGGGAATAAGCAAGTTGTAGTTGGTTCTGGTAAGTTGAATTGCTGCAGGCGCTTGAAACGAGTCCTAATGATTCTGCATAGTATAGTTCAAGGGATCAGAGAGAGGTTAGGTGGTTCAGGTAGCTTAAGGTCTTGCTGGTGTTAGCCTGGGTTAGGGAGAGATCTGTTATGGTTTGTGGAGGTGTGCAGGTGTCTTTGTGTGTTTGTGCAGTTGTTTGAAGGAGCTCGGAGAAGTTGATGTTGTTGAGTGCAGGGTGCTTATTATAGCAGGTAGATGGGATAGGTCTGATAGTTTGCAGATGGATGTGAGTTGTGTCTTGTGTATGAGTGGTAGAAAGTAGGAGTCTAGTTCTTAGAATGGATTGTGTAAGAATGCAGCAGGGAATTCTGATGAGTTCCCAAAGGGAGTATTTGGCTCTGCATTAATATAGCAGTAGTTTCAAGTTAGTATAAAGGGTGTAGGCTGGTCCAGCTTATTTTCCTGGTAGTCTGGGAGAGTAAGCATGTATTTGTGGATGTCTAAGTGGTCTGTGAGTTTGTGCCAAGATGCCTTCTGGATGATTGAGGTGTTGCAGGTAGTTTTTTTTTTTTTTTTTTTTTTTTTTTTTTAGGGAATGATGTGTTCAAGTTGTCTCTTATGTCATCAGTTAGTTGTTTCCCAAACATTGTGTGTATTGCAGCTAGTAAACTTATAAAGTTTCCATTTTTCTCATGGTTTGAATCATGCTTTATGAACCTGCTTAGTTTAGTCATCTGTTATGATCCATCAATATTTGATATCTGTTTCTAGCTACTATTTAGCGTCTTAATATGGGATAATCTGGAATATGGAAAATAGATTCTGATTATGTATAAAAAAAAAAATCTTTCCTTTAAATTAAGTTGTTTTCTTTTAATATCAAGTGTTGAGGGCATTTCCTTTAAAAGGGGTACAATATGTGTCTTTAGCTTTATCCCTTTCTTCTTTGACTATGATGTATCTAGTTTGTATTATGATGTCTTCTCAGATCTATGGTTTTGATTCATTGCTTCCCGAACGTTTATTGATGTAAATAGGATTTAAGTTTGTTCATATTCTGTTACAAAACCTTTTCTCTTATTTGCATAAGTCTTCTACCTTCTAGCAAACTCTCTTCGCTTACATATATGGCTTAACTGAATTTAGTAGTTACTTGCAGCAAGTTCTGCCTAGATTGATTTTCTTCTTGAGTTGTAAATTTAGTTTATCTATTCCTGATGGTAAGCTAATGGATAATGTCGTCACTATGAGTTTAGGTTCCCAGCAAATATTGGCATAACTTTATCTAACGCCATAAAATGCTTGCCTGCTTCCTGCTAGTCTTACATTTTTCTTTTAGTTCCAGCTGATCTCTTTTCTAATTCCTTATCCTTGTTTCTTTTGGCATGAAAACCTTTTGGGGAACGAGTTTTCGCTAACTCACAAATGGGGATAGTGCATTGCATTGAAGTGTCATTGGGATCGAGTTCGGGCTCAAGATTCAAGAAGTGAAGATCATAGAAAGTGCTTTGTTGAGCCGCCTATTCTAACTTAGGCTCATGGGCATATAATTGTATAAAATAAAATAAATTCAAGGCTCCCATGAGTTTATCAATTTCCGGGTTCTTCTTCTAAACCTCCTCTTTTCCCATCCTTAGAAATTGTACGTCTATAGAAACTTCCATATAATTAATTGTTATAGAATAATTTGCTATTTATGAATGAATGTTTTATTTATTTATTGAGTTATTTTGCGAATATTTATTTCTTTTGAATTTCCATCTTGTTTAGGAATTTTGAACCTTTTAGTTAAATAGTGCGTGCAATAAAATTTGGAAATAATAAAAGTAGTAACTTTGTTTCAAATCCCTTAAATTGCAACCTCAATTGAGATTTTCTCCATGTTAATTAATTTTCTTATCTCTTCCCAAAATACATTTATTATTATTATTCTTATTATTATTACATTTAAATTCATATTTATTTAAAGCGTAATTTATTACAATCTTAGATTTTGGCATTAATTTCAAAGCTTTTTGAACTAAATTTTGTAAACTTGCATTTATTTAGCTATTTTATGAAAACCGAAGGATTAACCTCATTTTGTGGATTTTCGAAAGTGCTTTCAAATTGAAACCTTCTTTCGAAAATAATTGAACATCTTACTTAGAATCTCTGAAAAAGACCATTTTCCTTAAACGGAGGAATTGCACGCACTATTTAATTACTTGGTTCCTAATTCTCCTAAATTAGGTGGCGACTCCAAAGAAAGCCCTTTGGAGTCCCATTTTGTTGAAATATTTCTTAAAGAAAGGGTAATTTTTGAGGTTCAACAGCTTGGCGACTCCGCTGGTGATACCTTAAGGTTCTAACCGCAAGGTTTTCACAAGATAACTCTTTATTTGTTTATTATTTGCAAAAAAATAGCATGATTAGTTAATTTGATTATTTGCAATTGTTTGTCACTGAAAGCATGTCGCTACACTTTTATTTGCGCACATATTAAACTGGCATTCCGTTCATATTTTCCCCATTCCTGGGAGCTTCTTCATTGTTACTTATACCCGCGAGGTGTATGCATATACACCCGCAACTCACAAAAAACCCTTTAAGAAAGAGTGCGCGTACCTGCGGGGTGAGCGGATAGTTTTACTACCGCGTGACCGCTTGCCACCCAAAACAGCCTTGTGTCTAGTAAACCCACTCTAGAGTTTTTGTTAGGAACATGCATGCATAAGCCTTAGATTGGACCCGGTCCTTGATACCGCCTCCATAGTTAGGAAAACCGCCCTTTTTCGTTGACGGGTTTAAACCCAACAACAGTGCATATTATGTGTTTATGTGATAGCGGAACTTCCAGTCCAAGCCAAGTTTTGCAATTAATTAAATTTAGAATACTTTTATTAATTTTGTAGACTAGAAGACGCTTGAATTCATGAGGTATTTCAAATCGTCATCAAGTTGAAATTGTGAAGATACTTGGAAGAAGATAACAAGTTGGGGCAAGAGACGTCGAAAGGACGATAAGACGTTCGATCCATTTGATCGATGTTTGATTCAAGCAAGTCTTTGGATGTAAACCACATTTGGGACCAGATGTCAGAAATTACAACGATTGTGCAAGAAAGCAAGGATTGACCCTAACCAGGATCGCACTTCAGCCTCCTCGAGCCTGATGCAGTGTAGTTATAGCAGTTATTTATATTTTCATTATACTCAAAACGATGTATTTTAATTATGTCCGACACCTTCTATTTTTATGTAACAATGATGTACTCAAAATCAAGTTATAATGAAAGAGAAATTATTATTACTGTTATTGTCACTTACTCTAAATTCGATTATTGCAAAACCAGCTTGGACTACTTTTCGTTATCACCTATTTGGCGTCTTAGGCCCACCTCTGGCACAAAGAGGTACTTTACAGGGTAGGACACGCCTGCATCTTTATTTACGCTTGATTAGTTGTGTTTGCCACATATCAATTATTTGTCTACTATGCAATAACTTGCTAAATGCTTATTTGCTATGTGCTAATCGCTTGTAATTCATTTGCATTGTTTGTTGGGTGACTCAATTTGCTTGATATTGAGATTTGATTAACACTGTATTTGCTTGTAGGAATTAACCGCTTTATTCTCTTTACTCGCTTATAATATGAAAGCATGCATATTATCATTCTAAAATACTTTTTGAATCTTTATTTGGTCTGTCTTAATTTTACAAAATATTGTTTTAGCATCAAATTTTAAGTGTTCCATCATTTTAATAAATAATATTTCTCAGAATTTAATAAGCATTGTTTTGTCTAGTTTTCTTTAACGAAACAAATGCCCTGCTTAAACTTTGGGGTCTTTTTAGTACGGTCTCAATTTCTCCAATTTGGAATAAGTTGATCCGTCAGTTTCATTTTTAATAAATTTTTATTAAATTCGGTATGCGTTGCTAAAGGGTTAATTATTTTGAATATCAAGATCAGGACATATGGCTCGTCAAAATGTCGTGATTGACTTGACTGGAAATGATGGATCCCACCAAGACAAGGTTAACAAGCTTGAAGCAACCGTAGCAAGTTTGGAAAAGAGACTTGATAGCCTTACTGAATTGGTTATCGTGCTCATGGATGCTCGCAACCCAGTGCGTAACGTGCCAAGCCCAGGACCAAGTACTCCTGTCGCTCCTATGTATACTGTTGCACCTCCTACAATGCAAGTAGCTCCAGCATTTGAGTGTGATGCTCAACAGTTCCCTAATTTGCATGCATTCCTGTTGGAAAAGGAATTTGGTGGCTTCTCAAAGACGAGCAATGAGAAAAGCAACGGGAAAGGGCTTCCCAATGCTAAAGATAGCAATGGCACAATGATAGATGAGAATGCTCTACCATCTCAAGTAAGCTTAGGGGAGGCAGAAAGTGAACATGTGGATGTTTTTGACTCAGCTGATCCACCAATGTATGACGGGACAGGAAATCCTCGTGATCACTTGAAAGCATACCTTGGCTGGGTCGCAAGGTATGGACCAAGCAATAAAACCAAGTTGATGATGTTTGCTAGGACACTTAAGGAACCAGTATTGACATGGTTTGCAATACGAGGTCCTTGGAAATTGGACAATTGGGATAAACTAGCCCGGGACTTTATCACGCATTATGAATTCTCGAACCTGATTCTGGCAAAGGGCAGTCCATTGAAAAGAAAATCTGCAGAGCTTCAAGTAGAGCCGGTTGCAATAATTTCTGACAAGAGAAAGTGTGAATTGGTTGAGGCACAGTCCAAAGACAAAGGAAAAGCTGTCATGTCAAAACCTTTGCCAACCATAGCAGGGGAACCTAGTGCCAATGCGCAAGTAATTGTCAATCCAAGTTCACAGTCAAACCATGCCAAAAGATCTGCTTTCGCATTCACACGGCTCCCAGAATCTTACGCACGACTATTTGAAAGGCTAAAGGAGTTCAATTTGGTACATCCTATAGAACCAAAATCATGTCGGTCACTTAAGCCTGAGAACTTTGGAAAATTCTGCATTTACCATTAAGGAATGCATGGGCATTATATTGGGGAATGCATTACCTTTAAGGAGAAAGTTGAAAGCTTGATTAACTCTGGCCAGGTCAAGGTTCTACCAACAAACGGCACTGGCAAACCTTTTGTCGCAATCTTTCCATATGCAAAGGGAGGTCCCTCGAAGAAGGGCATTTAGGCACCTATTAAGTTCCAGAAAAGCAGTAGAGTGGCAGAAGCAGAAGTTAGTTTATTTGCATTATTAGGAAGTAACTATTGTATTTTCCTTTTGTTAGTTTTGTTAAAAGAAAAGAAAGAATATCAAATTATGAATGTGTGAATTTATTTCTATGTAAGCAAACTACTGTAACCGGCTTCCCAAGGCGGGAAGCGTAGGCAACTCATATCGAGTTTCGGTTACACCATCATTTAGAAAATCTCTTCTATGTAAGCAAAAATACGCACGGTCTGATTCCCAAGGAGGGATACGTAGGCTCCTCCATCGGGCTCGACCCTTTAGTATTAAATTTTAATTTTCCCAAAGATAGAAATTAGGGCAAATTTTGCAAAGCAAGTAGAAGACGTGAGATATTGTAACTGGGGCAGCTTTTGCAAAGTCATTTGAAGTATTGAAAGTCATAACTAGGGCAGTTTTTGAAAAGTGAGTTGAAGTGTTGAAAGTCATAACTGGGGCAATTTTGCAAAGCAAGTTGAGATGTTGAAGTCATAAATGGGGCAAAATTGTGCAGAGGCAAATTGAAGACATTGATGTTGATTTCATAGTTATCAGAAGCGGTTTTTCTATGAATTGGTGCAGATTGTTGTTTTGCAAGGAAGAGTCGATAGTCGAGCAAAGCATTGATGTTCAAAATAAGCCGACCATTTAGTAATATGCGTCAAAATGGTCTAGCACGCATACTGATTGAGTAAAAACTTTCAAAGTTGTTTTTCTCAACTCGCATCTTGAAAAATCAAATTTTGTCGGTCATTAAGTTTCACACTCTCAAATATTTTACTCCTTTGTTAAGTCGGGAATTTAGTCTCATCCATTCGGCCTAACGGCCTATTTTTATACTAAAAATCTTATGCATGCATTACTATTTTACGTATTAACTTGCTTTTGCTCAATGTGTAGAATTCATTTGTTAAAGGTTGGCTAGTATTGAACACTGAAATGGTTGAGAATCTGCATCAAGGACGAAACAACTTGGCAAAGCAGCTTCAGGCAACCAGTTCTGGTATGGGTATCTTGCAAGCGCAGAATGATGATGTTGAAGAACATGTGGTCCAAAAGAATAGGATTGTCAACTTTGTCAACACTAGCAAACCTTTGCCAAATACAAGCTTTACCTCCAATCCACCTTACTTAACAATGCCTAATTACCCAATGCCTATAAATACTATATATCCACAAATCCCACAAGAATATCTTATCAATCCAAATGCTGGGCCAGCTGCAACTTTATACCCACCTTTTATCACTATGCCTGCTGTGGGGGGGTCAATCAAATCAGTTGATAGTGCGTTCACAAGAATTGCCTGAGAAAAAAGTTGAGACAACTCACCCTCACAATATGAATGAACAGATTGTGAGAAAGATCATGGGAAAAGAATTGCGCTCTAGGAATATTCAGAGCTTCTGCTATGAAGACCTATGCATTCACCCGGACATTGAGCTTCCAAGTGGGTACAAGATACCAAAATTTAATACTTTCAATGGAAAAGGGGACCCATATGCACATCTGAAAGATTATTGCAGCAGATTAATTGGAATTGGCAAGGATGAAGCTTTGCGTATGAGATTGTTTATTCAGAGTTTATCAGGAATGGCACTTGCGTGGTATACTAAGCAGGATTTTACCAAATGGCACACATGGGAAGACATGGCTCGAGACTTTGTGGAACAATATAAGTTCAACATGGTAAGAGATCCTTATCTAATTGATATGCGCAAAATCAAGAAGATGCCGCATGAGTCTGTTTCAGAGTTTGCTGTGAGATGGAGGCTAGAGGCTTCTAAGATGCATCCTCCATTGCCTGAAGATGAGCTGTTAGCAACTTTCATTGACCTTCAAGAAGGCATATTTTATGAAAAGCTACTTTTTGCCAATTTAAAGGATTTTCCCAGTTTAATCTGGTATGCAATGATTTTGGAAGAAAAGTTTCAAACCGGGAGGTTGATTGACTATGACACTGCGGTGCCAATCTTCAATTGTTCTGATGCACCTGAAAATATTCAAGACTCCCAGTTTTCGCAAGTTCACTACAATCATGATAAGCAGAATTCAAGCCGTCAGCATCGATCTTATCAGGCACCATCTGGTCATCAAAGGACAAAGAAGTTAAGACCTCGTACTTTCACTCCTCTATATGAATCATTGTTAGACATATTTGAGAGATTGAAAGTAGAAGGGCTATTGCAAGCAAAAAAAAAAAGGATGGATTCCAGAAAATCCACCTCAAGGATTTAATTTATCAAAGAGGTGCGCATATCACTCAAATATTCAAGGCCATGACACAGAAGAATGCTTGGCACTTAAGCACAAAATCCAGAATATGATTGAAAATGGCAAGATAAGTGTGAAGCAAGGGCAAACAAGCAATTGTGATCCTCCAGCAGCAAATGCAATTATCATCAGAGGTGATTCATCAAAATTGGCACCAAGGCATTTGAAAAGGAAGCGTGAAGCTTAACAAGAAGATCAAATGACAACACTTTGTTGAAATGGCATTATTGCCCTACTATCTTATGTTTTCCTACTCTTTTGAAGTTTCATGTAATGAACTATCTTGTACCCTTTATTGGATTTTTAATCCCGAAATCAATGAAAATCTATTTTTCCAAATAAGCCAAGCCAAATCAATTTTAGATGATATCTTTTGTACAAAAGAAGAATTTTAAGGGCATCAGACTCTCACAGCAGCAATACATCTGATTCCATACAAGAAGATGCAGATTTGAAGCCGCATTAGGTGTTCAATCAAGCCAACCACTATTTGTTCAAAAACTAACAGCTTTTTCTTTGAAAACAGGGGCAAATTCGTTTTGGGTGCTACTGCAAAATTCAGCATAAAGACAGAAGGAGCAAAACAAAATGTCGAGGCTTTTGGGCCCATCCTTCATAACTCACGATTTCTCTTTGGATGTAGGAATTCCAAAAGCAGTAGAATGAGGAGAACTAGCAACCATCAATTTCTCAAAGATTATTCGCCTTGCCGCATATGCAGAGCAAATCCATTTCTTTCTTTTCCATTATAGCCTTTGCTTTATTATTCACTCGTTTTCCAACGCATTTAGTCTAAATTTTGCAGGAATTGAACATCAGTTTCACTATGGACCGAGGACAACATTCAACGCTTTGCAGCACTATCAATACAAGCAACACGACCTAGCTTTGCTTATTTATTTTGCATTATCTTACCTTAATTAATCCAACATGCAACTTTATTTTGCAGGTTACCATTAAATGAAGGTTTGTTCGCCTTATAAATGAATGTTTTAGGCTCGTCCGCCTTATAATTGAACGTTTTAGGCTCGTTCGCCTTATAAATGAACGTCTTAGGCTCGTTCGCCTTATAATTGAACGTTTTGGGCTCATTCGCCTTATAATTAAATGTTTTAGACCTGTTTGCCTTATAAATTAATGATCCGGGTCCATCCACCCGTAAATCGGATATGCAGATTTACTTCAAGTCACTTTGGAACATTGGATTCTTCAAGACTGGACGTCTCATTTGCTTTGTCAAGTAATTGGAGCACAATTCAAGATTAAATCGCAAACTGCCACTAGATCATTAAAGCGTTATGCTTTGTTTATTGCCGAAAGACGGCATTTCTATATCTTATAATTCTTGCAAGTTGCTAAAATATCAGTTTCATTTCTATCCCAGTATGAGAACACTTACTAAAATTTCATTTAATGATTTGCAGATATTGCTAAGTTTTAAGAAGTACCCACTTTAATGAGTTTTGTGTTTTTGCTTTATCTTACGCACTTTAGGCTCGTTCGCCTTATAAATGAACGTTTTTAGGCCTGTTCACCTTATAAATGAATAATTCGGGTTAACCCACCCGCAAAATGGGATATGCAGGTTTTCAAGTTGTGCTAGGACGTTGGATGCTTGGGGACCCGACGCCTCATTTCTTTATCAGTTGAATGGAGCACATTCCGAGATTGCATTGTAGACTACCTCTTCATGATCTAAAGCATTATGCTTTATCATGGTTTATTGCCGAAAGGCGATATTTCTATTTCCTATATTCCTTGCAAATTGTCAAGCCTATCTATTTCATTTCTATTTCGCTTTAGGGGAACGTTTACTAAAATTCCATTTTGTGATTTGTAGATATTTCTAAGTCTGAAGAAGTACCTGCTTGAATGAATTTTGTGTCTTTTGCTTGCCTTATGGCTTAGGTTAGTTCGCCTTATAATTGAACATTTTAGGCTCGTTCACCTTATAATTGAGCGTTTTAGGCTCGTTTGTCTTATAAATAAACGTTATGTTACATGCGCAGGATATAGATTAGCCCAGTCGACTTGAGACATTATGTCTTGTTAGTCAACTTATCTTATGAAAGCCTTGCATTTTACAAATTCGTTCTCACTTTACTTATTGTTTCACTTTACTGTTTCAGAATAATAATCAGCCTAGAGGTTCCCCGGGCGGAGCAGCTCGTCAGTTGATCAAAAGAAGAACTTATTGATGATATCACAACCCGCATTTACAACTTTATGTTATTACTTTTTATTTCTCATTCCAATTATTACAGTTTATTAGCAGTTGCTCGCTTACCGTTTGTCAAGTTTATTACAGGATTTTGGCAGTACCGCAGTAGCATTTGGAGCATAACGTGGAACTTTTTCTTAGCAATGAACTGGGGCAATCGTTGATATGAGCTAGACTCGTCAACGAGGATCTGAAGAATCGCACTCGAACAAGCAAATTCTATCCTAATCTTCTGTTTCAGATTAGGAGGTCAGTCTGAATTCCTTCCTATTCGTGTGTCCTTTTCTGTCAATCGTGCGAGTTTTCGTGCCTAAGTTTCATTGAACTACATAATGCCTGATTCTCTTTTATCTCGAGATATGTAGGCAACTCGGAAACCGGAGTTCGGCCATAAGCCTCGTCTTTTGGCTCTTGGAATCATAAGTCTTTGGCTTTATCGTGACAAAATTGGCTTTTCCGTCAACTTCTTTACCCTGAAAACTCTTTCATCCTTTTTGGGTAAAGAGGGGCAGCTGTTGACACCCAATTTTGTCCCGAAACATTTTAACCAGCATCTAATTATTTTAAATAAATTCAATTTTAAAAGCAAGGGGTTAAAATCATAATGTGCAGCCTTAAATTCAATCTACCCATGCAATTCTTAAATTCCCCAATCCATTCTAAAACAGGCTAAATGTGCAAGCCCAGCCTTAATTTTAGCTTACCCTTGCAATTCCTCCACTTGCCTTTATAGTTAAATCCAATGGGGCTAAAATCGTTCCTTATCAGCGAAATTGGCCTATGTCTGTAAACAATATATATATCTATACACACCCCCTTTCTTCTCAGTTAACCCACACATCCCTTAATCCCCAATTCGAAACCCTAATCAGAAACTAAACCCACGCCGCCACCCTAAAATTGCCCTATATTCTTAGCAAAACGCCAAGAATCCATCGTCATCCATGGTCCCGCTAAGTCTCCACTACCTAAGCGACGTCGGATTGCTTTTTCACTCTCGTTTATCCAGTACAATCACCTTTTGTGCTGGGCAAATGAGAGAAGAGGATGTACAATCCTCAAAATCTCACCCATCCAGTCTAAAAGGATTGATTTTCCACCGTAGGATCAACAGGGTAAATTTCATTTCATTTTTACTCATTTTCTTCACCTGTTTTCATCTTTAGATTCAGCATATATATAGGATTTATCCCACATATAAAATCCAAGCACTTTTACACTCTTAAAGCACCTATAAAAACCCCTTTGAACAGTGGGGAAGGGGGAATTTTTTGGGGGGGTTTTGAACAGTCACTTTTCGAGCCTAAAAAACCTAGTTGTTTGAAAGCATTCTCTTAGTTAAAATTTTACTTAAAAGCATTGAGGTCTAGGAGTCGCTTCTGAGTTTATTCAACTCGTCGAGGTGCTCACAGAAGCTCAGATCCACGCCTCATTTCACTGCCTCACAAAAGGTCAGTGTTATCATTCATTTTTCTTGCATTAACTGTTTATGGTAAATTAATTATTCGTCTAAGTGATTAAGATAAATGTGTTAGCATGGTTGTTCATAGATAATTTGCCTAGTATCTGAGTAAGAGTATATCAATAGTCATTAATATATTAGATAGGTTCTACATGTCTTAGTTCATGTGAAATTATGATTGAATTCTAGGCGAGCTAATCTATATAAGGGATATCCTATTAAATGTTCAACTGCATAGATTAATGGTTGGCTACAAACTGTATAGGCTGCATAACTTATAAGGTAAAAGGTCTAATAAGGCTATAGATCGAAATGGATAAAATTGACTGTGTGTTAAGGAAAGGAAAATCAGTCCTAAGGTCTCCCCCTAGTCTTCCCTAGTTTCTTGTTTATTATTGAATACTGTCATAAATAGCATGAGAACCTATTTAAGTACAATTGAATCTTTGTTAAGTATTTATTGTCCTTTCATTTGTTCATTTAATTAAGAAACTGTTAGGTGTGTATGCAATTTGCTCCTGGATGTTTACAGTTTGCTTAAGTGTTTCTGGTAGTATAGGTGTGTGTGTGCATTTTGCCTTGCTTTGTGTGTGCAGCAGTATATGTGTGTAGGGGCAGGGGCGAGTGTGTGTGTGTGTTTGTGTATTTGTGTGTATAGATGCATGTATATAGATGCTGCAGGTTTTTGGAGGGTGTTCAGGTGGCTTATGAGGATGTAGAAGGCTGTGAGTTAGTGCAGGTTGTGGAGAAATTGGTAGCAGGTGTTTGCAGGGGCGTCTAGGGAGGTCTGTTGGTTTTTGTAGTGAGCTGGAGGGGCCTGTGAGTGTAGGAGGTTGTTTGGGTTAAGTTTATGGTACTGCAGTGTGAGGGAATAAGCAGGTTGTAGTTGGTTCTGGTAAGTTGAATTGCTGCAGGCACTTGAAAAGAGTCCTAATGGTTCATTATAGTATAGTTCAAGGGATCAGAGAGAGGTTAGGTGGTTCAGGTAGCTTAAGGTCTTTCTGCTGTTAGCTTGGGTTAGGGAGAGATCTGTTATGGTTTGTGGAGGTGTGCAGGTGTCTTTGTGTGTTTGTGCAGTTGTTTGAAGGAGCTCGGAGAAGTTGATGTTGTTGAGTGCAGGGTGCTTATGATAGCAGGTAGATGGGATAGGTCTGATAGTTTGCAGATGGATGTGAGTTGTGTCTCGTGTATGAGTGGTAGAAAGTAGGAGTCTAGTTCTTAGCATGGATTGTGTAAGAATGCAGCAGGGAATTTTGATGAGTTCCCAAAGGGAGTATTTGGCTCTGCATTAATATAGCAGTAGTTTCAGGTTAGTATAAAGGGTGCAGGCTGGTCCAGCTTATTTTCCTGGTAGTCTGGGAGAGTAAGCATGTATTTGTGGATGTCTAAGGGGTCTGTGAGTTTGTGCCAAGATGCCTTCTGGATGATTGAGGTGTTGCAGGTAGTTTTTTTTTTTTTTTGAGGGAATGATGTGTTCAAATTGTCTCTTATATCATTAGTTAGTTGTTTCCCAAACATTTTGTGTATTGCAGCTAGTAAACTTATAAAGTTTCCATTTTTCTCATGGTTTAAATCATGCTTTATGAACCTGCTTAGTTTTAGTCATCTGTTATGATCCATCAATATTTGATATCTGTTTCTAGCTACTATTTAGCGTCTTAATATGGGATAATCTGGAATATGGAAAATAGATTCTGATTATGTATAAAAAAAAAAATCTTTTCTTTAAATTAAGTTGTTTTCTTTTAATATCAAGTGTTGAGGGCATTTCCTTTAAAAGGGGTACAATATGTGTCTTTAGCTTTATCCCTTTCTTCTTTGACTATGATGTATCTAGTTTGTATTATGGTGTCTTCTCAGATCTATGGTTTTGATTCATTGCTTCCCGAACGTTTATTGATGTAAATAGGATTTAAGTTTGTTCATATTCTGTTACAAAACCTTTTCTCTTATTTGGATAAGTCTTCTACCTTCTAGCAAACTCTCTTCGCTTACATATATGGCTTAATTGAATTTAGTAGTTACTTGCAGCAAGTTCTGCCTAGATTGATTTTCTTCTTGAGTTGTAAATTTAGTTTATCTATTCCTGATGGTAAGCTAATGGATAATGTCGTCACTATGAGTTTAGGTTCCCAGCAAATATTGACATAACTTTATCTAACGCCATAAAATGCTTGCCTGCTTCCTGCTAGTCTTACAATTTTCTTTTAGTTCCCGCTGATCTCTTTTCTAATTCCTTATCCTTGTTTCTTTTGGCATGAAAACCTCTTGGGGAACGAGTTTTCGCTAACTCACAAATGGGGATAGTGCATTGCATTGAAGTGTCATTGGGGTCGAGTTCGGGCTCAAGATTCAAGAAGTGAAGATCATAGAAAGTGCTTTGTTGAGCCGCCTATTCTAACTTAGGCTCATGGGCATATAATTGTATAAAATAAAATAAATTCAAGGCTCCCATGAGTTTATCAATTTCCGGGTTCTTCTTCTAAACCTCCTCTTTTCACATCCTTAGAAATTGTATGTCTATAGAAACTTCCATATAATTAATTGTTATAGAATAATTTGCTATTTATGAATGAATGTTTTATTTATTAATTGAGTTATTTTGCGAATATTTATTTCTTTTGAATTTCTATTTTGTTTAGGAATTTTGAACCTTTTAGTTAAATAGTGCGTTTAATAAAATTTGGAAATAATAAAAGTAGTATCTTTGTTTCAAATCCCTTAAATTGCAACCTCAATTGAGATTTTCTCCATGTTAATTAATTTTCTTATCTCTTCCCAAAATACATTTATTATTATTATTCTTATTATTATTATTACATTTAAATTCATATTTATTTAAAGCGTAATTTATTACAATCTTAGATTTTGGCATTAATTTCAAAGCTTTTTGAACTAAATTTTATAAACTTGCATTTATTTAGCTATTTTGTGAAAACCGAAGGATTAACCTCATTTTGTGTATTTTCGAAAGTGCTTTCAAATTGAAACCTTCTTTCGAAAATAATTGAACCTCTTACTTAGAATCTCTGAAAAAGACCATTTTTCTTAAACGGAGGAATTACACGCACTATTTAATTACTTGGTTCTTAATTCTCCTAAATTAGGTGGCGACTCCAAAGAAAGCCCTTTGGAGTCCCATTTTGTTGAAATATACCCGAAACCTATCTTTTCTTAAAGAAAGGGTAATTTTTGGGGTTCAACACCCGCGCGATGCGCGTTTGGAATTAACAGAAACTAATGGCAACAATTTTTACGGGAGAATTGCTGAACTATGACACCGTGTCTATGCTTTGCCTTTTTTACTTCCGTAACATTTGTTTAGCATAAATGACTTAATAAATAAATTTTGGACAAACTCTATGAATCTTATAATGACGCCGGTATTTTCTATCCCTTTCTTGTAAGTACTGCCTAAGTGGTTGCACTTTTCTTTGACCCTCTCTTGCTTAGTCAACACTTGTCGTTGAATATCTTCCTACACTCTCCCACATAACTTGAATTGTTGTTGGGCAGCCCTTACCCCTTCAATCTCTTCCAATATTATCTCAAACAACACTTGCCATTTGACATCTTCTTAAGAGGTCGTACTTATAGATTGATAACTTGAAGTGTAGCCTACGAAAGAAGCGGATGCCATTTTGCTAAAACGATCTTAACCGATGACAAAAAAGCAGCACCAATCGATTTTGAGGATACGGAGTGAAATTTTTTGAAATTTTACATCTCAAAGTAGAAAATATAAAATTGTGATATGATTTTGGTCTTTATCATTGTGGTTCCCTATTTTTTTCTTTTGATGGAAACTCATTCCCTAGATGATACCACGATAAGAAAGTATAAAACCAATTAATAATACATTCACTCAAAAGACAAAAAATTATGAAACACAAAATAATTATTTGGATGAAAATTAAATTCTAAATATATTTAGCCGTGATGCAAAAAAATTATTCTTGAGAAAGAAACTATATGAATAAATAAATAAAACAACTCTATATCTAAAAGCTATTTCATATATATAATACAATTAAAATTGTGGTAAAATTGTCAATTGTCAATTGTCTTCTTTTCAGTTTTATTATACAAAAGATAAAAGAGTTATCTTAGAATTTACATATCTATGATGATAATACAATTAATTTAGAAGAGTGATTGTAAATAATAAATTTAAGAATTTATTGTTTTGCAAAAACTCATGCTTCTCTCTCATATGCCATCAGACAAATCAAATATGAAACATAAAACTATTGATAATTTATACAATCCCATGAATAAAAAATATTCACTCCAAATGCGTAAAATATGAGAAGTCTTTGTGCCAATAGTTGATTATATAAAAGCAACTTTCTATCTAAGCCCCCTCGTTCTCAAAATTTCAAATGTAGGACACATCTAGCTTTAGCTTCTTCTGAGCAAAACAAATATAAATAACTTATAAAGACACTACGCTGCGAATAAACCTATCATTACACAATTTTAGCAGTAATGGGCTAGCCTTTGTCATTTAGTCATTATTTTTTTAGGATGCCTAAGCTCATTTGGAAGCTTATAAATTTGATGCCATGCCACAATGTATACATAGTATTAGTTGATGTCTCATTGACAAAGTGGATCACTTTTTTTTCTTGCCCCAACCTTTTGCTGGCACAAAAATTCTCATAATAGTCTCATCTTCTTCCTCCAATATTTTATCCCTAAAACAGATAATTACTTGTACACGATAATCTTGCAAAACTCCCAAGATAATTTTTACCATGAAAATTGTACTCATAAATCCAGGTATTTGGCACCGAGTTGCATGCCAAAACTTTCATCCAACTATCAAAAACCTGTAATTATAATTTCATTTAAGTAAAAAGTGTACGTAATAGTAGGGCAGCTCTTGATCCTCTATTTTAATTCAGCAATTCCATCAGCTATCTACCCTTCTTTTTCATATGGAAGCTAATACTATGAGAATGAACCAAAACATGAGAATGAACACGATGATGGCTATAATTCTAAAATAACATCTTGGAAAATGTACCAACCTTAAGGTTTAAGATACTAACATAATGAATAGCAAATATGGAAGTGAACTACTGTTAAGTATGTAATTTTAAAATAAACATTTTCTAAGTTGAGTAAAAAAGAATTACTGCATTTTTTGTAATCTATAATGAAGCTAGTAAGAAAGGTAAAAAGGAAAAGATTTACACATTTTATTGGTTTTGTATGTATACCGAATATTTTTTCTTATAAACTGATAAAGTGAGAATTTTTCATGTGTCTTTCAGTATAATATACACACGTACTTTGTAAGACGAATATTTTCGTTGTGAATCATAAGACAAAGAAATTTAATAGATTCTTTCTTCCTCTTATAAGTAATAGGATGAAATCAAAATATTAAAGACAAAGTATTTCGACATTCTCTTTAAGACTTCCATGATAATGAATAGTGGGAAGTGATAGACATTTTCATTTTAAAGTCACCTAAATTTTTTATCTCATAGAAGTATATTTCATCCACCAACGGTTTTCCTAGTAATCTAAAGTATTCGCGGGCCACCTAGACACCTGCATGTCATTTATCAAAAGAAAACAACTCGAACAATCGTAATTGTCATTCAACTACAATTGTTAGTAATCCAGAACAAAGATATAAACAAATAGCTAAGAAATGATGAACCAAAAAAAAAAAAAAGGAGAAGAAACAACTCTTCACAAATTTGAATGATATTTTAAAAATATTAGTAGTAGATTGAGAACTGTTCTTATTGCACCGATAAATACATTAGAAAATCGATATATAATTGTAATATATAAACAAACATAGCAAAGACTTGAATGATTGACATGCACTATAGCAAGGTGCATTCATAACGCAAGATTATCATATCAACAATCATCTTCATGATGTAAAGAGGAGATGATAGAATGGCTAAAAGGGAAAAGGGAATATCAATAGTATACGTTTTCAAGGTCTCCTTTACATCAGTACATTATTAGAAAGAATCGTTCCTTTGAATTGGAAAAAGTAACTTGTTAGACAGATACACTGTACATTAACATTTTCTAAGAAGAAAGAAAAATTTGACAATTTAATATTTAAATAAATGTGACATAGGTTACTTTACCTTGATAAACTTAGGTTCCCGTGAATCTTATTTGAAATGTACGAACTTTAGATGCAAATTTCTCCATTATCATGTCATTTTTTGAACACATGGTCATCTTAGTCTTGGGCAACAGATAGAAGTATGGCCAACATTTCTCATGCATGTATCTAACAAAAAAAAATATTAGCCACAATCTTAATACAATTTGCAAATTGCAAAACATATTGCAAAGCCTGAAACTGAAGTGACATACCTTCCTCTTCCTAAATTTTTTTACCAAATCTTCCTTTAGTGCCTTTTGGAGAAGATCTGAAACAATAAGGAAAAAAATGAGGAGAAGTTGAGAATTATTAAAAATCACGTAAGAGAAGTTTTAGGAGTAGAAGAGTTTGAAGGACTCCATATCCTATGGAGGAAACTACTTCATTGTGTAACTGAAGTAGTTTTTAGATTTTACCATTTTGTCACATATTTTTGTCCTAAAAATTGCCAAATAGTTTTATCCTACAATCTATATTCAAATTTAAATTCAATAGCCAACTACAGTATTACACTAATTAAAAGAATTACAAATTTAGTTTATTTATCTTTAGAAGATACATCACATATTATAAAGATGCGGTTTTGTTAATTTAAAGAAATAGAGCAACATAGAGAATTTTTAGGATGACAACATTTTTGACTCCATCATGGAGCGAACCACTTAACATGTAACTGATTCCATGTAGAGAATTTTTAGGAAGAGAAGGTTTAGGAGACCATCATGGATTAATCCACTTAATATTGTAACTAAAGTAGTTTTCGGATTTTACCGGTTTATTGTATTGTTAATTTGTTTTTCCTAAAAATTGTCACACGGCTTCACGTTAGACAGACACGTCGTTTTAATAACCTCTCTTTTGCCATGTTGGATGAGTACCTTTTATAGCTAAATATCAGTAAATTTTCTAGATTTTAATGTTCAACTTTTGAAATCTAATCTGTCATGATATGGAGTACAACTTTTATCTATATTTTCATTCAAAAAAAGATATGATCTTTATCTTTCTATTACTAAATAATTGAAACAACACGATTTAAGTTGTTTTTTTTTCTATGAATAAAATATTCAGATTTTGTTGGAATTCACTACAATCAGGTAGTTACCAATATGATAATTCGGATGAATTTAATTTAATAAGATAATATAAAATTACTTCTAACCACTTGAAAACTCCCATATCTCCTATTTTAAAGTACTGACACAAAATATTTCAAATTTTGAAAGACTCACAACTGATTTTGTCTAAGAACTTATTGTTTGCAATAAAATTTAAGAAGTATTGAAAATAAACCGCAAACAATATAAAGAAAACAATTGCTTTTATCCATCAAAACTTTGAGTACAATTCTGGTGATCCCTTGATTCTTCCCTATTATTTGTTATCCATAATTCGAGGGCCTTAGCGTAGGATGATTTGCATCTCCTTGATGTATTTGATGATCAAGAAGATGCTAGAAAGACATATTTGGTGTCTTTTTGTGATCTCTTGACATTTTTGAGATGTCTTCTAAGGAAATATGTGACTCCTTTTTATAGGTGTGATCTAGGGTTTTAAGTAGAGTAGCTTCCAAGAAAACCTAATAGGCCCACCTTGTAGAAGCCCTAATTTTGATAAATTTTCGGTGTCTACAAATACTCCCACTTCAAATGTTGTTTGAGTTGGAGATGTGAAAACAAGATTTGAAGTATTGGAAATCTTGGCCCCAGATTTTGCCTCCATTGTTGTAGACTTGCTTTTGCTTGTGAGAGAAGAGATGAAGGGCAGAATTGGTCCCACTGGGCGTGCCAATTTATTTGCAATAAAATTTAAGAAGTACTAAAAATAAACCGCAAACAATATAAAGAAAACAATTGCTTTTATCCATCAAAACTGTGAGTACAATTCTGGTGATCCCTTGATTCTTCCCTCCTATTTGTTATCCATAATTCAAGGGCCTTAGCGGCGTATTCTCGAGCGTAGGATGATTTGCATCTCCTTGATGTATTTGATGATCAAGAAGATGCTAGAAAGACATATTTGGTGTCTTTTTGTGATCTCTTGACATTTTTGAGATGTCTTCTAAGGGAATATGTGACCCCTTTTTATAGGTGTGATCTAGGATTTTAGGTGGATTAGCCTCCAAGAAAACCTGATAGGCCCACCTTGTAGAAGCCTTAATTTTGGTAAATTTTCGGTGTCTAAAAATGCCCCCACTTCAAGTCTTGTTTGAGTTGGAGATGCGAAAACAAGATTTGAAGTATTGGAGATCTTGCCCCCAGATTTTGCCTCCATTGTTGTAGACTTGCTTTTGCTTGTGAGAGAAGAGATGAAGGGCAGAATTGGTCCCACTGGGGGTGCCAATTTGTTTGCAATAAAATTTAAGCAATTACAAACAACATAAAGAAATGTACTTTTATTCATAAAATATGTGAGTACAATTCTGGTAATCCCTTGATTCTTCCCTCCTATTTGTTATCCGTAATTCGAGGGCCTTTGCGGCATATTTCTCGAACGTAGGATGATTTACATCTCCTTGATGTATTTGATGATCAAGAAGACGCTAGAAAGACATATTTGGTGTCTTTTTGTGATCTCTTGATATTTTTGAGATGTCTTCTAAGGGAATATGTGACCCCTTTTTATAGGTGTGATCTAGGGTTTTAGGTGGAGTAGCCTCCAAAAAAACCTAATAGGGGCACCTTGTAGAAGCCCTAATTTTGATAAATTTTCGGTGTCTACACTTATCTAACTACCACCTTAACTTCTAACTACTACCTTGCTTTTAATAATATATAGATATAGATATAGATATAGATATAGATATGGATATAGATCTAGATGATAAAATAAAAAAAAGGGTAGTTATAAAAATTCAATACAAAATATAAAAGCATGGCATTTTATTCGTAACAAAAATTCTTAATTACATATTTCAAAGATCGGATTTCTATATTGTAAGACATCTATATTTTTGGAATATATAGTCAATTCATGTGCTCCATTATTTAAATTTAATTTGAAATTATTTCTATCCTTATCATAATTTGGCCTTTTCTTTTTTTCACGGGAGAATTTATATGAGGAGTCTAACATGAGCAAAACTACTCAACCGAATGGAAGCAGTTTCCTCCTACGTAATATACGAATTATTTTTTTTTCTTTAATTTAAATTTAAAACTAAAACACAAAAAATTTAAAAATTAATTACTAACTAAATCACCTAATTTAACCATATTGTCCTAAAACCTAACACATGACTTGTTTTTATTTTGACACTTGGCTAAGTATTAATGGCTACTACATACCTTTTAATCTACTACTATGTTATAAATGACAATAAGCACCTGGGCGTCAACATGCTTACCGACCAGAGGCTATTTGCGGAATTCCAAAGTTTTCTCCTTATCAATGATGTACTCGGCTTGCATAGAAGTTGTACTGTTAGAGCATGTTTGGTAGGGTGTATAAGCTTAGGTAATCCATGTATAGAAATTGGTATTAATTTATACAATGTTAGGTTGCCATTTCAAATTTAGTATAACTAATCCTTGTATAACTTTATACACCAATTGGTGTATTAGCTTATTCCACCACCTACATGGAATAACTTATCCATGTATAGCTAATACATGGATAAAATATAAAAAAGACAAAACTATCTTTGTCTTTTTCCTAAAAGCCAATTAAAGTAGAAAACTTAAGGGTACAATTGTAAACTCATTGATTTAAAACTTAAAAATAAATTGATATATTAAATAATATCATCTACAACTGCTTTTTAATACAATGTACCAAACACATGATAAAAACAATCCCTACATAACTAATCCCTGTATTATTAATCCCTGCATTACTAATCCCTACATTACTAATCTCTGTATAATTTGCTTTCCTACCAAACGACCCCTCAGCGTCTTAAAAGTCGGACTTTATGAAATCTCTATTTAGCCCACCATTCTACTTTAACTCATCTGATGGGCTGTAAAACTCAAAGTCGATGTGGGCTCCCCTTCCTTCTTTTCCTTTCTATGTGCTGCACAACACATATATTAACTCACAGATATACCACGTGTACAAGCATTACGTGGTCAAGCTCTCGATTTAATTTTGGTATGTTAACCAACAGATATACACTTTAATTTGTCTCTTTGACCAAAGTTAATATTTGCTCCAAAGTTCGTAACAACATACAAATGAGACTGAAACCTTGTTCAATGCCATCAAAAGATGGGAAACTTTTATTTAAAAATCTTAGCCAAAATATCACTATATATTTTTGAAATCTGGTGCTAATTATTTAAAATGGTGATATTATGAATGGATTTTTGTAATAAAATATTAAAAGTAGTTAATACTAAAAAGTTACTCACGCCAAATATATATACTGATTCAGTTAATGAGTATTATTTGCAAATTAATCATCTAGCTACTATTCTTAGTAGGATTGCGTAACTGAAAAAACACATATTTTAGAGAAAGAAAGATGTTGTAGTCGCGCTTTAAATTATGAGGCATAGGGTATAGACTAAGTACCAAAATTTGGACAGATGTGTGGCAAAAGAAAGTGCTAAAAGAATTATATTTACCCAAAATGATACTACATTCCTTAAAGAAAGGGTAAAACCACTACAAACAAGTAATGCAAGTGTTCAAATAAAATAAACAAAAAAATTAAAATTCAACTTGCACATTTCAAGTATCAAAAAGCTTAAATAGGCCTCCACAAAAAATTAAAATTTATTGCTTTGAAAATAAGACATGTTACATATTACAATAAATAATACGATTTGAGTTTAGTTTCTTACATTAACGTTCAATATATCTAACTACAACTCAAATGCTCAAAAATTGAAATTTCAAAAAGTCATAGTTAATGTACCAGTATTTAAATAGACACGAGTTTAAGAACAAATGATCTGAATGTAGTTTCTTACATTGATATTACGTTGTATATAATTTCAATCAGGGGGGACCTAAAGCTAATAAATGGGTATCAACTGAAACTCATTCATCGCTAAATTACACGATACATATAGATAAAAACTCATTTTTATACGGATTACATTATTTTAGGTCCTTAGATTGAGTCTCATGCACAACAATTATATTTTGAGTCCCCTTGGCAAAACTCTGCGTCCGCCACTTACTTCAACTCAAATGCTCAATAAATTAAAATTTCAAAATCTCATAATTAATGTACTGTTTAACTAGACATGGAGTTTAAGAAAGAATATAATACTTTTAATCTATAAAGTAGTAATCGATAAATCAAAATTTCAAAAGTCATACCAAACCCCAGATAATGTAATGGTAAATTCAGCACTTATGAAACTTATGATCTAAAATAAGAATCGTAGAAATTATAAAACTACAATTCATCTTATAAAAGCTGAAATATCAATATTTTTAGAGTAATAAAAAAATAAAGAATAGTATTACATAAATTAGACTAAGAAGTGATTGACTATTAAATTATTTTACTCAGTAACATATAATTCCTATATGATGTCATCATATCAGGACACTTGCATTAACCCACATGATTGACATAAAAGAACTAGGGACCCACTAGCCTATTTTACCGAATGCATTTTTACACATAATAATACATTATTTAAGTATTTTATGAATACTTAATTTGGTAATCTCAATTTTTTTCTATTTAGTAATGCTTTGAAGTTCTCTCTTTGTGGACGTCCAATAAAGGAAAATGAAGTTCTTTGAAATCAAAAGATGATGAATAAAAAGTCTCTCTTCTAATTGTATCAATTTGACAGAAAAATTGTGTAGATTTTATGACATCTTAGGTTAAATCGAATTAACATCGGAATGAGAGAGTAAAGTGAAGAACTTTATAAGACATATTACGAGTTCACATTGAACACGCGCTTTTGGAGCTCGATATATAGAGTAGCCCGGAAATAAATTCGTACAAGTAAGGACATGTAACGATTCACTTTATACTTCTTTAACTAGATGAATGATTTTATATTTATACTATATTTAATATTTTTATTTAACTATTTTTTTTTTTGTAAAATAGAGCATATATAACTAAATAATCTAAATTCATATTAAAAGATGCAATTTGATTCAAAACTTCCAACAATATTAATGTAGGTGTGGTTAAGAGAGAGAAAAATATACTATTTATATATTATAATCATTAGGTTAAATAAATAGTGATGATTAGGTATATAAGTATTTTTTTACACAAATACTTTTGGAATGATAAAAATTAAAAACAGCTTCTACTTCTGCTTTTAGGTAAATACTTTTTTCAACTTTTTTCCACATTAGAAAAACAACTTCTACTACCACTTAAAAGTATTTTTTTTCTTTCTAAAAGCTTGGTTAAACACCAATCTTTCAAAATATGCATTTTTTAAAGAAAAATAAGCATTTTTGGCTTCCCAAAAGCTTTACCAAACATACTCTCAATGAGTTCATAAATTAGATTCTACAAAATTACATTATAGCAAGAACAAAGTTTCTCGAAATTGGAACATAATTCATACTGATACATTTTATTATTATAAAAAGTCTTGTACGATATATGAAATTGTTTATTTATTCAAGCAATATTGGAATTTAGATTATTCGTGCTTCATTATTTTCAAAAATAAAAAAGAAAAATTACACCACTTAAGTAAAAGCGTATTTTTTTTTGGTTGGGCCGTGCATTTCACGGCATACCTTAACTAGTATATATATATAGATGGTGAAATTAAGGAGTAAGATTGTAGAGCTTTATTTGAATTGTAAGAAGTAATTTGATAATATATTTCATTAAATATTCGAATAAAATTTAAAAAAAGAAGAAGTAAATTTACCTTTTTATTTGGAGTGTTTGAAAGCTTAAAGATAAAATTTAATCAATTAAAAATAATAGTCGCTATTTCTCTCAATGTTGAATGTCAAAATTTTAATGGTTTCATAGCTTAGCTTAAAAATACGATAATTAACTCATACGAGGATTAATTAGTTTTGGTACATGAAGTAAATGCGAATGACCATTACGAAATCTTTAAGTTTAAGAATGAATACCAAATATTCACTATGTTTTTAATTTATGTGAAAGTGTTTGACCGAAAATAATATTACAACAATAACAACATAGTCAGTAGTATCCCACAAATAGGGACTGAAAATAATATTCAAAACAACAACAACAACCATATACCCATTATAATCTCACAAGTGGGGTCTTGGGAGGCTGAGATGTACGCAAACCTTACTTCCACCAAAGTGGAGAGGTTGTTTCCGATAGACCCTTGGCTAGAAAAAAATATTTTAGAAAACACGTTAGAAAACAAGATGGAAATAACATGCAAACGAGAATGATGAAACTAACGCTTATTCAAATAAAGAGATAAACAATAGATATAAATATGAAGCCTAAGATGGAGCTAGTCTATATAGCATAGTATATTATAATACCTAATAATAAACAAGACACTCAACCACTATCTAAACCTCTACCTAATCCTCGACATCCACGCCTTCCTATCTAGAGTCGTGTCCTCGGTGATCTGGATCTGGGTCATATCCTGTCGAATCACCTCGGCCCAGTTTTTCTTCGGTCTACCTCTACCTCTCCGTAGACCTAGCACTGCCAACCTCTCACACCTCCTAACTGGGGCATCTGCACTTATCCTTGTCACATGGCCGGACCATCTTAGCCTCGCTTCTTGCATCTTTTCTGCCACTGAGGCCACACCCACCTTGTCATGGATGGCTTCATTCTTAATCTTATCCATCCTAGTGTGACCACACATCCATCTAAGCATTCTTACTTCTGCCACACTCATTCTCTGGATGTGTGAGTTCTTGACTGGCCAACACTTTGCCCTATACAACATAGCTGGCATGACAACCACTCTATAAAAATTGCCTTTGAGGCTACAAGGCACTCTCTTGTCGCATAGTACATCGGAGCCGAGTCTCCACTTCATCCAACCAACTCTTATACGGTGCGCGACATCATTATCAATTTCTCCATTAGCTTGGAGGATTGAGCCAAGATATTTAAAGCTCTCTTTCTTGAGAATGACTGGAGAATCAAGCCCCACTTCCACATGCGACTCTTCTGATGCATCACTAAACTTGCATTCCATGTACTCTGTTTTCGTCCTGCTTAGCTTGAAGCCTTTAGACTCTAGCGCTTGTCTCCACACCTCTACCATCTCGTTGACACCACTGCATGTCTCATCCACCAAAACTATATCATCTACAAATTTTCGCATCCTATTTTTACCCGAACCGGTTAAGGCTCGAAATAAGGCTCGATTTATTGGGTAACTCATGGGTAAAGAGTTGGAGTCGCCACCTAACATATTTTTTAACTAGACGTATTAGGGCACTTACTTTGTTTCTAGCCATTTTATAATTAACTCTGAAACTTAGTCTACGAACCAGAAATCTAGGTAAGAGGTTCAAGTTAACTAGAGAAGAAGGGGTTAGGCGCCTCTCAAGTTCCACCAAATGTAGTTACCGGCCGAACTTTATAATTGGGATTCAAACTAGAACTAAACAATGTATAAGTTAGGCATAAAAATTAAAAGTAAATAAAAATAGTCTTTTCTACTAATTTTCTTCCTTAGAGAATTGCAGATAGCAAAATAAAACAGATTAGTTAGTATATCAAAATAAATTAATAATAATAATAAAATAAAAATTAATAAAAGTAGTGCGATTAAAAGGTATTTTTGAAGCGTCAACTTCAAAATTGTACCTTGGAATAAATAAAGTTAAGTTAGTAAATAATAATGATAATAATAATAAAAAAATAATAATAGTAATTTAAAATAATAAAAAAAGAATTTTCTTCTAAATGTTCTCTTTCAAGATAGACCGTCGTCTTTCATCCAATTTTACCTCACAAAAATATAAAGAAAATAAGTTAGTATTAATAAAAATAATATTAATAATAAAATGTAAATAATATCAATAATAATGAATATAAAATAATGATAATAAAATAAAGGGGAAATGGTTTTTATAAAAATGTAGGCTCAGAATGGTGTATTGCATCAAGCAGAGGTTATGATACGGGGTAGATATGCGGAAGCAAATAACAAGGATGCTGAAGCAATAATCACAAGATAACAAGAAAGTAGGGACGGGGAAGAACAGAAATACAAGAAAAGAATGGATAAACTATTCAAACCATGAATTGAATATCCGAGAGAGGAAGGGAAACTTGAACCATACAAGAATCCGTACTAGTGACGAATCTCCATAGGTTCCAAGCAAGAGATAATCCGAAGCTTCAAGCTTCTACAAAGAAGAAGGCCTTGCCTCTCTTTCTATGTCTAATCTTCAAATATAAACAACTAAATGAAATAAATGACTAAGTGTGGTATTTATAGGTTCACCACACTTCTAAATGAAATGTCTAAATAGCCCCTAAGTCTAGTCAAAACAATATAAGTCACTTCTATAGTTGGAATTACACCACAAAGTAGTAGGAGCCCCGTCTTGACACTTCAGCAACTAGGCGCCCCGCCTGAATAACAGGCGCCCAGAGTAGGCGCCCCACTCTGTGAACAGCCGCCCAGAGTAGGCGGTCCGCCCACTAAACAGGCGCCCCAAACTCCTGACGCTTGCTTTCAAGTAGGCGGTCCGCCCCTTTGAGTAGGCGGTCCGCCCCTTCCTAGGGGTTCTTGGAATGGCTCAAAATGTGTCCCCCGAGCCTCTCCTTTGGTGCCTATGTGCTCCTCCTTCCTTGGCGCTCCATTGCATGATCTTCAAGTTGCTTCCGGAGGCCTTGACGGTACTCTTTGTGCTCTCAAGCTTGGCTCTTGATGGTTGGCGTTTTGGCTCTAATTTGCCCCGCATCATCCTCCCCTTCTTGAAAGGATTTCGTCCTCGAAATCAAACCATCAAGCCTACATTCAAAACAAGCACAAACAAAGCTTCCCACTACAAGAGTAGGTTAGTGCCAAAAGTATGGGAAAACACACTCTTATGATAGAGCCAAGCATCAATACCAATAATAAAGCTCATGTCTCCCAAGGAAACAACAAGTAATTGACTCAAAAAGAAAGTGCATCCAACATAAGAACAAGCAAAGAGATCAATAGGACATGGAACATGCAAGATATAGCAATCAACTTCCCTATGACCCCTAAGCTTATGCCCAACACACCAAGCCTTCAAATCAATATTATCACAATGTGTCACATTGGCTTTGGCATGCTCAACATATGGGATGGAGTAAGCAACATAATTCATGCGACAACTAACATCAAATACTCCACTCCCCTTTTTGGAAGCACTCTTACACACACCAAGAGTGACTTCCTCACCCTCAAACCCACCTTTAAGGCAATCTCCCTCACCAGACAAACTATCAAGGAGAGCTTCCATAATGGCTTCTTCATCATTATAGTCCATACAATCAAGATTATGACTACTAGAAGACGGACCAATGCAATCAATTCCAAGACCATTCATCTCACATAAATTTTCAAACAATGGATTATCTATAGAGTTAAACCTTTCAAACCATGGAGGGTCAAGTTCACACTCTTCATACATACTTGAGGAGTCATCAAGTATAATCTTATCCATCCCATCCACTAGGGACTCCTCAAGGTCACTACCATCCCCACTACAACATATAGGTCCACCATTATCAAGCAATTCATCAAGGGAAAGGATAGGGTATTCATTCAACTCATCTTCCCCTTTATCAAAAATTGGTGGTGTGTCATAACAAGGTCCACAATCAAGGTCAACTACACAATCTTCACTAAAGAGAGGTTCAATGAAAATCGAGCTCACATCATGATGTGGCTTATCATTCCTCCCAACTAGCGGTTCACAATCACACACAAGTTGACCATTCGACTCTACACTAGTTGCAAACACATTGTAATCATACAAATCATCAACTAGTGTTGAGTGTTCACAATCACTATCATAAGACAAGGAAGTAACATATTCAAGGGAAGAACTTTCACTTACCTTTGAGTGGCCATCTAGCTCACTCAATGCACTTGAAGTGTCTTGAATTGGCTCTCCACCTTGAAGCTCACATTGAAGATTTTCTTCACATTGTCCTTCCATCTTGGAAGATGATTGAGGCTTCATTGGCTGGCCTTCAAGAGTACCTATACAAGAATTCACACAAGTAGAAGAAAAAGATAAAGAGTTACGGTTAGAATAAGGGGTGTCCTCACTCTTTACAATTCTTTTTCCCTCTTTCTTTTCCCTCATTTTCTTTTCAAGGTCGGCTGTAGATTCGGGTGGTGACATCCCACTCACATCACTCAACACATCCTCTCCTTTCTCCACTCGAGGAATGTCATCGGTCACTCCCTTACTCCTCTCAATCTTTTGTCTCTCAAATTTGGGTGAGTTAGGACGAGGCCCAAGAATACCCATGGCCGGAGTAGGTGGACTTTTTAACATCAACCCGGAATCTAGGACTAAGAGACTCATCACTTGATGTCTCTTTCTTCTTTGTAGGTGAACCACTTTGCTTTGGAGCTTGTGGTTTGGGGTTCACCTTGTTGACATATATCAACTCTCTTCTTGCACTAGTCCCACTACTTCTTGTGTGTGTAGGAGTTCTTGATTGCACTCTTTGAGTCATAAGGCTTCTCCTCAATAGTGTCCCTCCATTTCTCATGTTCATGGGCTTGCTTGGTTGTACCTCTTCTTTCCTAAGAAAGAGGAGTTGTAACTTCCCTTGTGCTTGAACACGGTAGCCATCCGCCACTTCTTGGGTGAGCTTGAAGTACCTATTGAAAACCCAAGGCTTTCCCAACATAACATTACATTCCACTAAAGGACCTACTTTGCACTCCACTTCTTCTTCAAAGTTCTTTTATGAAATAACTACCCTAGCCATTCCATCAACACAAGGTATTCCCAACCTTCTCACTACAAGATGACTAATCCAACTTGCTTCACCATTATCCACTTGAAGCACATACCCATGATTCCCATTAAGGCTCACTATGAATTGATACCACGCTCTTTCTCTCATGAGATCATCTATGTAACCCCCTTTACACATCCCATCAATAGTACCAACATTAGTTGGGTGCTTCCTTATTTCACCACTACTAGCAATCCCATAACCCATAGTGCGACTCATACCATCTCTTCCCTCGACCTCATTCTCTTCTATCTCATCCTCCATGTTTTGGATTCGAGTGTTTATTGCCTCTATCTGAGCCAAGATGCTCGGAAGGTAGGCTTCAACTAACTCCCTCCCACTTACACCTTTCTCACCACTCCCACTTCCCTCTAAACCTCCCTTATGGCTCCTTGTACAAGCAAAACACATTTTAAGAAAGTGCAAAAGTTAGTATAAACAACCTCACTTGCTCTCCCTTACCTTTGGTGGTGGCTCTCAACACTCTTTTTAGGGTGCACACTCCCAAACCCCCAACCAAAGATGCCCTTATCTCTTTTAGGAACCACAATGGTAAGATCAATCAACTAGTATATCCAAATAAAAGCTCGGAGTGGAGTTGATGTGACTCGATGTACAGAAGCTATTTATAGTGCGAACTTGAGGCCAAAGAAGTTCTACGACTTTAAGTAAAGCTCCAAGACACACAACACCCTATAAGCTCAAAGATTAGCGTTAACAAAAGTAGGACTAATACCTTAGGAACACCATCCAAGAAGTACGGAAACAAATGGAACACGAAACACACGAAACGAAGCAATCGGACACCTTCCCAGAAGTGGGCGGTCCGCCTGGTCACAGGGGCGGTACGCCTGCCCAACTTCAGAGAGTTTACTAGGCGCCCCGCCTACTATTTGGGCGCCCCGCCTACTGGGGTTTTCAGCACAGTTCAATAGCGGGTTTTTGGCCCCTTTTAACCCAAATTCCGATGTTCCAAGGTGTTTTTTCCCAATCCGAAGGTACCCAATGGTGATTTCAACTACCACAACTAATCCCTAATGATTTATAACATCACCCAATCCATAACAAATCCGAATCAAGAAATTTCAATCAAGTTCTAGGGTTTTTCAATTTTAGGGTTTTTGATTTTCAACTTTTGATTCTCAACACCAAATCACATAACAAGGGTACCAAATCAATGGGAATACAATAACAAGCAATCCCCGATATCAAACAATCAATGGGTCATCAAATCCAATGCTCAACATGAATTTTTTTGTATTTTTTTCACCTTTTTTTTGTTTTTTCTTCTTTTCACAAGAACATAAACAACAATAACAATAAACTAAACTAAAGTTCGGGTGAACAAGGATCGAGGGTTTGTAAGAACAAATCCCGAGCCTTGCTCTGATACCAAACTGATACGGGGTAGATATGTGGAAGCAAATAACAAGGATGCGGAAGTAATAATCACAAGATAACAAGAAAGTAGAGACGAGGAAGAACAGAAATAGAAGAAAAGAATGGATAAACGATTCAAACCATGAATTGAATATCCGAGAGAGGAAGGGAAACTTGAACCATACAAGAATCCGTACTAGTGACGAATCTCCATAGGTTCCAAGCAAAAGATAATCCGAAGCTTCAAGCTTCTACAAAGAAGAAGGTCTTGCCTCTCTTTCTATGTCTAATCTTCAAATATAAACAAGCTAAATGAAATAAATGACTAAGTGTGATATTTATAGGTTCACCACACTTCTAAATAAAATGTCTAAATAGCCCCTAAGTCTAGTCAAAACAATACAAGTCACTTCTATTGTTGGAATTACACCATAAAGTAGTAGGAGTCCCGTCTTGACACTTCAGCAACTAGGGGCCCCGCCTGAATAGCAGGCGCCCAGAGTAGGCGCCCCACTCTGTGAACAGCCGCTCAGAGTAGGCGGTCCGCCCACTAAACAGGCGCCCCAAACTCCTGAGGCTTGCTTTCAAGTAGGCGGTCCGCCCCTTTGAGTAGGCGGTCCGCCCCTTCCTAGGGGTTCCTGGAATGGCTCAAAATGTGTCCCCCGAGCCTCTCCTTTGGTGCCTATGTGCTCCTTCTTCCTTGGCGCTCCATTGCATGATCTTCAAGTTGCTTCCGGAGGCCTTGACAGTACTCTTTATGCTCTCAAGCTTGGCTCTTGATGGTTGGCGTTTTGGCTCCAATTTGCCTCGCATCAGGTTAGGAACGTCGGTACAGCTGCAAACACGGAGCCCCAGCCCTTTTCCATGCCAAGTACCTTCAATCCCACCACTCCACTATCGCTTACTCTGCAAAATGATATGCATCGTCATCGTCTATTTGTTTTTAGGGACGCGGGGAATGTAACATGACTGATTTTAGGCCTCCAAACATCATTGGCCGTAGTATCTGTTCAAATCAGTCCATAATCCAATAAAGTCATTTCATCAGGACATGGTTCGAACTGCAAAGCAAAGTAATCCAGTAGGCTAAATGGGCCAGTCTGCAAGAATGAGAAAATCCAACAAAATAACAGGGCAAAGCAACATAACATAACCAAGTAAATAGTTCAAACGGCGGAATCGAATAAGCAAACCCAAAACCAGTCATTAAAAGAAATAGACAGAACAAGAACTAAGAAACGAATAGGTCAGAGATAAGGCGTTTCCCAGCGAGGTACAGTGGTAACAAACTGAGGTAGAGAAGTGACCGCCGACTGAAGCAGTGGCATCACTGCTACTCAAGATATCTACTTTAATTCAATAGTCGATCAATAGACTAGAGCAATCGGAGACGAGTTTTCCGATCGAAACCACAAATATAGTGGGACATCACCCACGCACGAGGGAGGAGCAGAGGACGAGGGGAGAATAGTACTGTGTATGTGGTGTTCTGTATCTGCCTAATGAAATGGAAAGAGAGGTCTGTTCATGGTTTCTTTGTGTGGATATTGTTTTAGGAGAGGAGACTACTGGTGGGATGGGTGTTTGTATGTGCGAATTGATTTGGAGAAGAAGACCAGGAGGGGTCTGCATATGGGTATGTACTGATATATCCGTTGATGTTGTCTGATGATCCCCCTTTCGATCTCCCACTTCAGAGCCCCCACCCTTTCCTTTTGCTCTGTTTATGTTCGATTGGTTTGTGGTGGTACCGTGTCTGGGTGTTATTAGGTATATGTGGATGACAGTGTGTGTTATTGGTGAAGAGATGAGGGAATGTTCTGTGTTGTCTGACTTTTGGAGAAGAAAACAGGGTGATCGGGGTTGTCGTGCCTGGTCTGATGTATAGTAATGAACCGATGTGTTTGTGCACTTGTGTGTATGTATACTGTCATACCCGATTTTGGACTCAACTCGAGGCGAGTCGGGTTTCGGATTTGACTGGGTAACTCGTTTGGAGTTAGAGTGTTGGAGTCGCCACCTAACATATTTTTTAACTAGGCGTATTAGGGCACCTATTTTATTTCTAGCCAATTTTACAATTAACTCTGAAACTTAATCTACGAACCAGATATTCTAGGTAAGAGGTTCAAGTTAACTCGAGAGGAAGAGGTTAGGCACCTTTCAAGCCCCCCCCCCCCCCAAATGTGGTTACCGGTCGGACTTTGTAATTAGGATTCTAAACAATTAATTAAACTAACTAAGCAATAAAATATTTGAATATTAAACTACAACTTTAAAGACAAATAAGAGATATTAGTCTCTTCTAACGACCAAGCTTTGTACCTTGCAAAATAAACAAACAAGCTTGCAAAAATTGCAAATGAAATTAATAAAATAAAATAAAATAAAGTCAACTATTTTAGATATTTAGCCCTTTTCGAAAGGGTCGTCTTTTCGTAATTCCACCACGATGTACCTCGTAAAAAATATAAATGAGTTAGTAAAAAGATAATAATAATAGTAACGATAATAGTAGTAATAATAATAATAATAATAGTAATAGTAAGAATAATAACAATAATAAATATAGTTTAAAATAAAGGGGAAGGGGATTTTTGAAAGTGTCAGCTCAGGTGTGTATGAATTGGGTTGAAGTTAAGGACGTCGATACGGCTGCGAACACGCCGGCCGGTCGTGTTGCCATGCCAAGTACCGGTCTCGTCACTCCATCACCGGTTCGTTTGTAATAAACGGCTTACACACGTCATCATAGCCTTTTGCTTTAGGGACACGGGAATGGGGTTGTTTATTCGTTCAAATCAATAGACCTCAAATAAATAATTATTTTCCTCAACCGTAATTGAGTTAAAGTCCGTCAATTCATTGTCTGTCAATTCCATGTGTAGGCCTTAATATATGTAAAAAAATATATTTTTTCATTGGCCAGTAACAAGCGTGAAGGCATTACGTCATTTGCACAAGCAAACAGACATCCTGTTCTTGTATGTTCTGGGTCAAACCAAATACGGAACAGTACCAGTTCCCCTGCCAAATAAACAACACACCAAAGCCAAGGATTAAGCCTGCGTTAATTCCAAAATATATAACAGAGTAAAAAATAAAGCCACTCCCCAATCGAACAAAGCAAGGCAGTAGAAGGAACGAATAAACCAAAGCAAACTCCGGCGACCATAGCATCGTCGACATAGCAACGACCAAGCCAAACGATAATCCAAAACAGTTATCTTGGTTTCCAAAACACGACGGCGATCTCCAATAGATCGGGTGAGACCTGCAAAAGACAACGATGCCGTGACAACGACCAAGACGGAGGAGCGACACCGGCGAACGAGCCACGACGTCGCTGCGACTCCGATGTCGCCACTGCCACTAACGGTTTCGTCACTGTAAATGGTGGCTGATACCCCTACTATTCCACTTGCTCACAACTCCTCCCTGTTCGTGATTTGTAACCCCCATCCCCGATTTGTCTCCATTTCCCCGTTATTTTCTATTCGATCAGTGTGTGTGGGTATTCGTATTTTTAGGGAAGATGAAGTTGGGTGGGGTGTACTGTGAGTATGGGTGTAAAGGAAAGAGGAGGAGAAGGGGTTATACGGTCTCTGAGTGTGTTGGGGTGAAGGAGAAGGATGGAGTGCGTGAAGAAGACCAGTGGGGTCGGCTGAGTGGGGTAGTATTGTGTGCTGTGTGTCTGATATTGGTGAGGACTCGAAAAAGAGGAGGGGTGAGGATTCTGCATATGTATCTATGTATATTGGAAGAAGATAAGGGAGTTATGTGTATGTAGAGAGTAGGAAAAGGTACTGCTTGTGTTTTTGTGTATGAGAGAAGACAAAAAGGGTATGAGGGATTGGTCTGATGATTTTGAGGAGATGGTAAGGAAGAAGGAGTGTGGGGGAAGGTGAAGGTGGGTCCCTGTTTTTGGGTGTGTCTTCTGCCGTCATATGTTGTATTTTTGAGTGTATATGTACAACTTTTTTGAGAATATAGGGGGATTTGGGGAGGTAATATAGGGATTTAGGAGATATTAGGGGATGGAGGAGGGATTTTAGGGATTAGGATAGTGATATGGGGGGGGGGGGGGGGGGGCGAACTTGGACATAGTGTATCTAGACTACACTCAGTCTAGATTCAAGTATGAGATTTGGGATTTAAAAAAAGAAAAGAATTAATTAAAAAATAAAATAAAAAAAGAAAATTTTAATGTAATTATGAACGTACGTAGACGAGTGTTCGTCTAGGTTCAAAAAAATATAATTCAATAAATAAGATGAGTATAAATAAATGAAGAACTTTGATAGGAATGGAAGAATAAAAAAGAATTTTGACATTTTTTTAATTGGCCAATATTCAACTTAAAGATGTAAATAAATAGAAAAAATATAGATAGATATATGTATAAAATGTACAAATAATCATTAAATAAATTCAAATAAAATTATCACAAATAATTACTAGTTTGCACAAATAATCACAAATTGAAACAAAGTTGACATGTAACCAAAATGAAGTAATTATATAATATAGCTACTACTATTATAAATGTACTAATTTCACAAATAGTCACAGTTTTGATAAATAACCTAAATGATGCAAGAGTTACGTAATATAGCCACATTTTAAGTATATAATATGCAAATAGAGGATAACGCATGTAAATGCATTATTTTTAATGCACATTTTGCACGAATAGTCACATTGTACCTTAAGTTGAATTATGGCCAATTTTAGAAAAGGATGGACAAAATTGTGTGTCAACAGCTACCCCTCTTTGCCCGGGGATGATGAAAGAGTCTTCAGGCTAAGACAGTTGACGGAGTAACCAATTTTGTCACGACTGGAAGGTAAAACGATTGAAGGGGAAATGGGAGTTTTGGGGTGTTTTTGGCCGAATCCCGGTCTCTGAGTTGCCTACATATCTCGGGTTTCACGAGAATCAGGCCGTGTGTAGTTCTAGAATGGCATGTTGCCTGTGTGAGATTTTTATGACACACGACTTTGAATGTAAAGACTAAACTTATCCAAGTATGTAAAGTTTAGATTCGATGTATGCTTTGCCTTTTGGCAAGATGAATGAAGAATGAAGCAAAGGCATTGTCGAAGATGAAATAACATCGATAGGTCGAGTGTGGGAAAAGAGGCTTATAATCGTCCTAATTATGAAGATGTGGTGCATGACACACCCATAAAGAGGAGTTTATACGGACATAGTTTCCACTTCATCTCGATAAATGAACAATCTCGCCTTCAATATTGCCTTGACCGAGCTGGAAAATATTTGAGGATCGAGTTTTATGAATGCGCACGATTCAAACAGACGGGCACGATTAAGTACGAAAATACGCATGATTGATGCAGATGGATACGGATAGGAAGGAATACGAAACTGACACCCAATCGACAATGAAGGATTAGGTAGGCCACTGGTGCGAGTATGGAATTGTAGCTTGGAACTTGGCAAGATAGGTAGCTTGCGGGTGTAGCAGAAAGCATTGTCTGTAGGGTTAGGCTTTGCTTTGTATGTGTTTGAGGTTTTTCGGTTGCGTAATTGGTAGTGATGTTGGGAACAAGCGTGAGAGTATGGCACAGGGGTTTGTTGAGAGATCGGGGAGTACCCTGCTGTAAGATCATGATAAATTCAATAGATATAAAGATAAAGTAAAGTAAACTTCCCTGTTGAGCTGAGTCTTCCTTTGTCATGTAGTTATTTAGTCTGCTTTCAGGTGTTTAGCGCTAATGAATGTGTGTTTTTCCTCTGGGGGATATCCAGTTGCTTAGTGCTTCTCGTCAAGAATGATTGCTTTGTCGCGTCGAGCCATTGTTGGACCATCTAGCCAGTGCGGCGCCGGATTGTATGTCCTGCTATAAAAGTGAGTTTTTGAAAAATAGTATGTAAATGCATAAAGAGACTTCCCTGTCAGCTGGGTAGTTGTCTTGTCTTATGCTTGTGTGACTGATGTCTCATCCAAGTATTTTTCCAATGCTATGCCCACCGATGCGGACCTTACTCTGCTGCAAATTGTTGTCATGTTCACCACTGCGAACCCTGTATATCTACCGATGCAGATTCTATGCTCCTTCAAATGATATTATATCCACCGCTGCGGGCCCTATATATCCATCGACATGGATTCTATGCATCTCAAATTGATGTCTTGTCCACCGCTGCGGACCCTATATATCCACCGACATGGATTCTATGCATGTCATGTCCACCGATGCGGACCCTACATATCCACCGACATGGATTCTATGCATGTCATGTCCACCGATGCGGACCCTACATATCCACCGACATGGATTCTATGTATGTCGTGTTGATGAATGTTGCTTTGCAAGAGTTGTTAGGTATACTCGGTACCTGTGTAAACCTACAATCAAAGAAAAATTTGTGAGTTATTGGGGGAAGTCAACTTGCGTATTTGTTGTGTTGCACTCTGCTGCTATATATTGTATAATTGTCCCCTTGTCATGCTGTTTCTTCATCGGGCTATCCACCCTTCAGGCTGTATACCCTGCAAACAAAAGTAAAGTAAAGTGCGACAAATAGAATGCTATCGTTACGTCATGCAATGTGCTAAGAAGGCTATCGTGTTGCTCTTATAAGGACCTTCTTGAAATTTTTGAGGGAGTCTCAAAAATTTCTGCCCCAGTGTCAAGTTTGCGTCTTTTGGAATTTTTGAGGGGATCCTCAAAAATTCTGCTCCAGTTAATTGTTCATGACAGATCACCGAGAGAAGGTGGTTTTATGGTACTGAACACCAAATATATTGGCTAGAAATCTGCACTCGTCCTTTAGTGTGACGATTGCGTGTGTTGATGACTTCGAGTATGTAGATATTTGCATACTCAGACTGAGGTTTGATATTTGGATTTTGCCGGATTTGGAGATTGTCCAAAGTTGTATTTGTCTTAGGTTGTGCTTTCGCAAGTAATGGAGCTAAACTTGAATGGATAAGCCTTTGTAGAAAGTGTGTTTGTGGTTTGGGAGTTAGAGTTTCCCTTTGTTGGTTTTTTATTGTACCATTGTCTTGCTTTGGTCAATCGGATTCTGAGCTTTGTATTTCAGTGTTGGATGTTTTGCGGTGTCATAGTATGGGAATGTTTGAGTGATGAGTATAGATCTTGTTGGATCGAATTTAGGAATAGGCATCCAGGGAGTAGTTTGTTTGTTGGATGCAGTATCTTTTGGCCAAGCTAAAAGAGTAAAGGTTTGAGATTTTGTCATTTTGGTCTATCGTTGATTGTGTTGAGCCCGCTGAGGTTGTTGTTAAAAGTCTTGACATATGTGAGGTTGTTTATTGTGTAAGTTGGGTGTAGTGTGAGGTTGTGAGCTCGGTCGTATAGTGATATGATTTTTTTGTTGTGACTCTCATGTAAATTGTATGGAAATGGAATTTTCTGGATGCTCTTGGTGTCATATATGCTGGTGGTCCAAAGGACTTTGTTGCAGAGGAAGGTGTTTTCAGCTTGGACTGCCATTTCGGCTTCCTAAATGCAAATTCTTGACCAACTTCGGTGTTCAAGTACGAAGCAACCGTAGCAAAGCAGTGAAATGCACAAAACTGTGTGGGCACATTTAATAAAAGGCTTGAAGCAAATAATGACACATAAGCTTAAGAGAATGCCTAGACCACAGATGATGAAATAGCGCTTGAATTTGGAGGTTGTGATAGAATGCACATGTATCACAAGAGATTGTCTAAGTGCTTTATGTAGCAGTCAAGTCAAGGATTTTGATCAAACGACCGATGCTTTTTCAAATGGGAGATGAGGAGTTGGTGTCAATGGAAAGTGGTAAAGATGTTGTGTAAGGAATAGACTGTGTTGTGCGACAGAAAATATCTTTTGCCTTAGTATTCGACTTAACCCAACCTTTGGATAATAGGTTTTGAGTTCGGTAGTGAGTTAGAGGTAGTTTGGACATGTGAAAGATTTTAGATATCAGAATTTGGGTGTAGAGAAGGGAGATGAGTTGCCTGCCCAAGGAGGAGATAGGATTTGGGAAGAGATTCCTTTGGAGATCTAGAGCAACACACAAGTTCATGCAATGCACACACACATCAAATAAGGAAATGCATCCTATAATGTAAAGGACTGTTTTACGCACGATGAATTTGAGAAATTGTTTTGTGCCACATGCGTCATTTCGTTTGCTAACAAAATGAGAAGCCTAAAGGAGAATGTATTTATTTAGACTTTATGGTATTTGCTCATATTGAAATAATGTAAGAGAAGGAACACACTAAATATTGTTAGGAAATTAGATCATAGATAGACGAACATTTACATGCTGATCTATCCCCAGAAGATTCTAACTGAGGGGTTTCAGCAACCATGTCAAATGTTCTATTGGCCGTGATCTTTTGAAAAGGGTGAAGGACGGTAGAAAAGAGAGAAGAGAAATGCCTAAGATTCGCTTTATTGCGAGCAAAACGATGAACGTGTGGCACAAGCTTTTGAAAACAATGCCACAGAGGATATGAGAAGATGTGTCGTTGTGGGTTGAGAACTCTTTAGACACTTTAGAAGAAAATTTCTAATAGACTCGTGACATGCCAAGGATGTCAAGTCTTTATATAATGCTTAAAGGATAAATGTGCGTTATGCGTCATCCCATCTATCAAGCGGTTATTTCTACTTCAAATTGGGCCTTTAATGCCTCTTTGGTTACCATTTAATGCCTTTGAATAGCATTGAGTAGAAAGTGATTCCAATTGTTTGAGAAATAAACGGTCGTTTCTGATTCAATTTGGGCCTTTGACGCCTCATCGGTTACCTTCGTGCCTTTGAATGGCATTGAATACAGAATAACCTGATTGTTTAAGCAGTCATTTCTGATTCAATTCGGGCTTTTGACGCCTCTTGGGTAACCTTTGTGCCTTTGAATGACATTGAATACAGAGTACCTCTGATTGTTTAAGCAATCATTTCTGATTCAATTTGGGTTTTTAACGCCTCTTGGGTAACTTTTATGCCTTTGAATGACATTAAATACAGAGTAATTCCGACCGTATAGGAATAAACAATCATTTCTGATTCACTTTTGGCTTTTAAAGCCTCTTAGATAACCTTTGTGCCTTTGAATGTCACTGAATGCAGAACAATGTTAATAAATGGTCTACATTTTCACGTTTAATCCTTTAAGTAAATGCAAATTAATCATGTCCAACGCTCTTTGGGGATTAAAAACCCGTTCAGATTGTTTGAACAAGTTGGCCTATTGGACTTGAGAACAAGTTGACTAATGTCATGTCATGATGCATGATTCCTAGCATTGCTTACTAAGGAAAGGAGTTGGCTAGACCGGGTTTATTATCCTCCCAAGCGGACGACTCGGGAGCGGGAACGTCTCGGACCAAATAGATTCCAAGTCGTTCCCCCTAAAGGAGTTTTTATATGAGGGAAGAGGTAGTTGTAACCACCATATTTTCAACGCACGATTTAGAAAGTCGCCAGGAGTGGCGGAAGGTATGCATGATATGCACAAGTTGAAATAGATGCACAAGTCACATAAAACAACAAGTCAGATAATAATTTCATATGCAAAGCAGATCAATACACATAATATGCATGATATGCGTCATATCATGACGCTTTTGGACGAGGTTGGCTAATGGACTTCGACATACCAAGGATGTCAAGCCTTCCTAATTTGATTATGGTATTTAAAATTGACCGTGTGTTTTGTATCATCCCAATTGTTCTCATAACCCAAAATTAACAGAAAATAATTTTATAAAATATTTAATTTTATTGCACAAGTGTAGAAATAACATTTTACTTTAGGTAAATAGAAATAATAATTGATCTTGCTACATAAAAGGTAGAAGAAATTAATTTAAAATCTATGATTTTGTTTTCATAAAATAGAAAAAATTAATTTCGTTCATAACCCAAAAAAATAATTTTATAAAATAATTGGGTTCGTTTGAATAAATAATTGATTTTATTATGATAACCCACTTTTACGTGAACAAATGGTCTACATTAGACACGTTCAACTTTAAATAAATGCATACATAACAAATTTAAATGTCCCTTAGGGTCGAAAACCCGTTCGGTTCCTTCAAATATGGTGTACTAATAGACTTAGGCATGAGCCGAAGTCAAAATTTTCCTAACCATGACATGATGCATGATTCCTAGGCAAGAGTCTCCACTAAGAGTTGGGTAATTCTATACACGGTTCCCGAAGGCGGACGACCAAGGAGTTGGATCATTTGAAATTGTTGGCTGTACCACGGACCAACTATATTCCAAAATGTCCCTTCTAAAAGGTTTTTTGTGGTGAAGCAATCGTGGAATCTACGTAATATTACGCCGTGTGTGTGTGTGTGTGTAAAGTGTCGTTTCCCAGGAGTGGGGGAAGTGTGAGTGACATGAACAAATAATATAATCACATAATTCGAGAATAAAACACATAAATAATAAAAAAAATAAACCTTAATTCTGCAAAAGACAAAGAAGAAAAAGTTAGTATCGAATAAAATAATAAAAAAAATAAAGCAAGTAGAGGATCCCAATTTAAAGTCCGTTATGGTTTGAACCTTGATGACCCCAGCGGAGTCGCCATTCTGTCATATCCGATTTTGGACTCAACTCGAGGCGAGTCGGGTTTCGAATTTGACTGGGTAACTCGTTTGGAGTTAGAGTGTTGGAGTCGCCACCTAACATATTTTTTAACTAGGCGTGTTAGGGCACCTATTTTATTTCTAGCCAATTTTACAATTAACTCTGAAACTTAGTCTATGAACCAGATATTCTAGGTAAGAGGTTCAAGTTAACTCGATAGGAAGGGGTTAGGCACCTCTCAAGCCCCACCAAATGTGGTTAGCGGCCGGACTTTGTAATTGGGATTCTAAACAATTAATTAAACTAACTAAGCAATAAAATATTTGAATATTAAGCTACAATTTTAAAGACAAATAAGAGATATTAGTCTCTTCTAATGACCAAGCTTTGTACCTTGCAAAATAAACAAACAAGTTAGCAAAAATCGCAAATGAAATTAATAAAATAAAATAAAATAAAGTCAACTATTTTAGATATTTAACCCTTTTCGAAAGGGTCGTCTTTTCGTAATTCCACCACGATGTACCTCGTAAAAAATATAAATGAGTTAGTAAAAAGATAATAATAATAGTAATGATAATAGTAATAGTTGTAATAATAATAATAATAATAATAATAATAATAATAATAATAATAATAATAATAATAATAATAATAATAATAATAATAATAATAGTAATAGTAAGAATAATAACAATAATAAATATAGTTTAAAATAGAGGGGAAGGGGATTTTTGAAAGTGTCGGCTCAGGTGTGTATGAATTGGGTGGAAGTTAAGGACGTCGATACGGCTGCGAACACGCTGACCGGTCGTGTTGCCATACCAAGTACCGGTCTCGTCACTCCATCACCGGTTCGTTTGTAATAAACGGCTTACACACGTCATCATAGCCTTTTGCTTTAGGGATACGAGAATGGGGTTGTTTATTCGTTCAAATCAATAGGCCTCAAATAAATAATTATTTTCCTCGGCCGTAATTGAGTTAAAGTCCGTCAATTCATTATCCGTCAATTCCATGTGTAGGTCTTAATATATGTTAAAAAAATATATTTTTTTCATTTGCCAGTAACAAGCGTGAAGGCATTCCGTCATTTGCACAAGCAAACAAACATCCTGTTCTTGAAAGGACTATTTTGCCCCCGATATATTTAATTTATGCTGAACAGGTTTCCTTCTCTCTTTCCTAATTCCTGGCCTCCTTCTTTCTTCTTTGTGTGCTGGAAATTTGGGAGTTTTTTTTCTCTTTTTTTCGTATATTTGTCTGCAAGGACCTCATTGCAACAGGGCTTTAAGTCTTGGCAATATGGAAGAAGTGTCTATAAGGCCCAGAGACTTTGCCTGCAAGCTCCTCATTGCAACATGTCTTAAAGTTTTGGCTATATGCAAGAAGTCTCTACAAGCCTCCCACTGCAGTAGAGTTTAAAGTCTTGGCTATTGCCAATACTTTAGAGATTTTCAGTGTAAGTTTTCCTTTGCAGCAGAACTTATAGTCTTGGCTATTGCAATTAATTAAAGTTTTAGTAAAATTCAATAGCAATTTGATGAAATCTTATGTTGAATCTTCTCTTGAACAGAGCAATCTGTAAAAGTAATGGAGGTTTTGGGGTTTTAGGGTTTTTTTTTTTATCGCGTGAATGGAGAAAAGGAGGGGGAGGGACTGGGTGGGGCTTTTTATTGGTTGTGAGGGGCATTTTCGTCCGAAAAAAGTTTCATTAAACTAATGGAGGGTATTTTTGCTAAACCACTGTTATTGAGGGCATTTTGGCAAACTATTGCTTTCCGTGTCATATTATTGCAAATGAGCTTTTGCACTCCCATAAATTTTGGGCTTTTTACAAAAATATACATCCTAGCTATAAAAATTAGAATACATACCAACATTATACACTTTTCAAAAAATACCAACATTTTTTTTTTAACATAGTATATACATTTCCAACAAAACTAACACATTTGGATTTCTTCCTCCTTCTTCTTACTACCCCAGCCCACTGTTGCTACCCAAACCCACTGCTGCCACCTCAGCCGCCGCCGCCGGCCACTCACTGTAATTTTTTATTTTTATTTTTGGATCTAAAAGATGAAATACACATATATACATTGATTTCTCTTTGAAAATACACTTGCAACATATTATATATATATATATATATATAAAATAAAAATTACATGTAAATACACAAAAAAGATATGTTTTACATACACTAGACACACACATACATACAAAGATCTACAGATCTACAAACTAAACATACAAATTTATGTATGTCACACATACACTTTACATACACACAAAAGCACATACAAAAAATACAAATATATACTCAGATATACACGTTCATACAGTGATATACATATGCATACACTTGTGTGCTTGAAATAAACAAATGTATCTACACGAACATACATATACGCACACCTGTAGAAAACTACTAACCATACACTTTCTTCCACCTTCAAACAACCACCAACAACCACTGTAATCACCAAAATATGCAGATACATGGAAATACAAAAGGATACATGTATATACACATACAAAATTAAAAAGAAAAAAAGAAGAAGAATGAGAAGATGCAGATCTGAACCAGCAGCTCCGGCGATGTCAAATCTGCAGCACCAGTAGCGCCACCACTTCGGTGACGGAACAGCGGCAACGAGATGACGTGGAGAGTAACGAGCAGTGGCTGTTAGTCGCAGGAACAGCAGCGACGACGATCGGCGACGGGGAGGAGAGAACGGCATGAGGGTGGGTGGGTGGGTAGAGGAGGGGAGAGAAAGAGGGAGGAAGAAGTTAGAGTTTTTTGTTAGGGAGGGAAAGAAATGAAAAATAGTATATGTAGTGTTATAAATTTAAAAGTGTTAGTATCTACTCCATCCGTTCCAAAATGGTTGTCATAGTTTGACTTGGAGCGGAGTTTAAGAAATGTGGTAAGACTTTTAAAATTTGTGGTCCAAAATAAGTCATATATAAATATGTGGCTATAAAGCATTTCATTAAAGGTAAAGTAGTAGTTTCAACTCAAAAATGTTTCCAAATATAAAATTGTGCCATTCTTTTTGGAACGGACTAATAAGGAAACTATGACAACCATTTTGGAACAGAGGGAGTATTATAAATATTTGAAAGTATTAGTATCTTTTGTAATTTAGGTGTTTAAAGTGTTAACTAGTGTAAAAATTTCTAAATTTTAATGTGTATTGTAGTGAGTCCCATGTGCATCCTTTTATCGATTACTTTTTGGCTCTCGGTATTCAGTTTATTACATTAATCATCCAATAATTTTTTGGCAAATAGGCTCAAGTTTCGGATATTTAAGCCTCTCCGCCTTGTGGAGGTAAGATCTGCGTACATTTCACCATTTCCAGACTTTACTTGTACGATATTACTGAGTATGTTGTTGTTAGTGTTCAGGATATTTAAATAACCAAAAAAGGGACATGACGTCATCAGACACTAGAAGAGCCCACGTACACTCTTTGGGTCCCGCTATTTTTTTTTTTTGGTAGAAAGGGTCCCGCTATTTACAATCTCAAAGAACGAGTGAACACTCAAGAAACTTTTCTAACCAAAAAAATTCATGCATAAAAATATACAACCAATGAGTATAAAAATTAAGTTCCATTTCATGATTTGGACCTTTTAAATGTTTAGTCAACGAATTAAGCTGAGAAATTGTTTTGCTATGAAAGAAGAACTCTTGTGTGGCGTTTGATGCGTGAATTAAATTAAATTTTAAAATCAGTCTGTGAAATGCAATGTGTACAAGAACACCACTTGGAAAATTTTAAACAAACTTAGAGTATTTGTTGCTGTACGCTAATGTAGTATTCGTGAAAGCATTTTAAAAGATCTAATTAAATTAATGTAATAAGATTCATTGCACTATTCTATTTAACAAAAAAAGGGAAAATTTATGCAAACTCTTACAAAGAAAAAGAAAGGAAAGAAATGGACTTACAACCAATTGAGTTGAAAAATATGCTTGAATTCCATGAAGTATTTAATAAGAAAAAAGAATAGGTATAATACTTCATCATCGTAGTATTATAAGATCATGCTTCATATGGTTAGAATAACGAAACGGCAAAAAATAATAGATATAATCAAATATTGTACTAACCAACATAATATAATACAATACGTTATACAATATATTATGAAAGCATATGAAACGGCCATTTAAACAAGCTACCAGAGTTCAACATCCATGCTTGGCTTTTGAAGACATTGTGGTCATTTCATCTATTTCGAATTTGAAACAAAAGAAGAAATTAGTTTACGCTAGGACACTAGATAGAGGTAAAGAATCAAGTTGCATTTACTCATGAATATTACGTAATGCATCATTGAGTTCTAATATTAGTATAGAGGAAATCAGAATTATGAACATATCATGAAACTAATATAAGTATATTGGGTAAAAATCGACGTGCTCGGATAGCACTTCGGTAAAGTAAACCGAGGTCGATCGAACTGATATCTCGAAGATTGAAGATGGGAGTCGCCGAAGTCGGTTATCGAAATCCATCACCGAAGATGAATCTCAAGTTATACCTCGGTTGAACGCCCCGATTTCACCTCGACCGAGCAGCAAGATTGCATCACCGAGGTCACATGCTTATACCTCGGTTGAACGCCCCGGTTTCACCTCGGCCGAGCAGCAAGATTGCATCACCGAGGTCACATGCTTATACCTCGGTTGAACGCCCCGGTTTCACCTCGGCCGAGGAGCAAGATTGCATCACCGAGGTCACATGCTTATACCTCGGTTGAACGCCCCAGTTTCACCTCAGCCGAGGAGCAAGATTGCATCACCGAGGTCACATGCTTATACCTCGGTTGAACGCCCCGGTTTCACCTCGGCCGAGCAGCAAGATTGCACCAAGGTCACATACTTATACCTCGGTTGAACGCCCCGGTTTCACCTCAGCCGAGCAGCTAGATTGCATCACCGAGGTCACATGCTTATACCTCGGTTGAACGCCCCAGTTTCACCTCGGCCGAGTAGCAAGATTGCATCACCGAGGTCACATGCTTATACCTCGGTTGAACGCCCCGGTTTCACCTCGGCCGAGGAGCAAGATTGCATCATCGAGGTCACATGCTTATACCTCGGTTGAACGCCCCGGTTTCACCTCGGCCGAGCAGCAAGATTGCACCAAGGTCACATACTTATACCTCGGTTGAACGCCCCGGTTTCACCTCAGCCGAGCAGCTAGATTGCATCACCGAGCTCACATACTTATACCTCAGTTGGATGCCCCGGTTTCAGCAATGCAACCGCCCACTACTTCAGCCCACTAACTCCACCATCAAACATGCTGAACGTAGGCCTTAAGGTGGCCGACTGTGCAAAACATGGCCATAACTCATTTCTCCTATAAATAGCCTTATTTTTATGTTGTAATGGACACACAAATACTTGGAAAAACTCTGCCCAAATTTGTACTCACAATCATATATAAAAATACAGTTATTTTCCGCATTTATATCTTTTTCGTGTGTTTATTCAACTTTGATACGAAGAATTGCTTATATTCGAATCCAAATTCGATTTGTACTTCTAAACTGATTTAGGCCCATACAATAAGGACTAAGTAATTTTTAAGCATGTTGTCAAACGTTAATAAGAAGCAAAAGACATTAGGAGGAAGATGAAAGAGAAGCATGAAGGGGAGAAAAAAAGTGCAATGATAAAGCTTGTATGTGTAATTGTAAGAATTTTTAAAGTAAAATTACACACCAACTAACAAAAAGGACCTCTGGTACAAAAATTCTAAACAAAATACACTAGTACTAATCATTGCACGAGCCTCCCTCCCCTAGTAATATATTCGACAAATCAATGGTACGCGCTGTGACTCTACTATGCAGATAGGCTGGATGAACGTCAGCCACACGAATAAGTATCAGTAGTGTGTTTAACGAAGTGTCGATCGTATATTGGACCAGTGTCAATCCTGCACTCACTACAGAAAAAGAGGTTATTTGTGGAGGTTTAATTAAGGGGATTTCAATAACCTCCTCAGATTGAATCAATTTGGGGAGGTTTTTTAATGTGCCACAAATTGATGTGTATTTAGGGAGGGTTATAACCTCCACAAATTAATTTCTATAACTTCCACAAGTTAATGCGTATTGAGATTTTTGTAATTCACATAAATAAAAGGAACCAAAAGAAGAATACATTTTAAAATTTAATCCATTAGTTAGTGTATTCTCTAAATAAAAAAATAAATTAAAAGAGAGTCCTACATAAGCATATTTAATTAAAATCAATTTTTCTACCTTTAATTTAGTTTAAAACTTTCACCGACTACATGAGCCATTTAATAAAATCATTTTTTCTGCTTTTTTAACATTTGAAATGTATTACCAACAAAAAGAAAAAAAAACATTTGAAATGAGAGCTCAATATTTTTGAGTGATTAATTGAGAGCTTAAGTATATAGAAGTCCAGTATACTTTCGAGTGACCAATTTAGAGCTTAAGTCCAGTTGTCCATATTTTAACATTTCCCTCCACATAACATTCTGTATTTCCCTCCACATAACATTTTAACATTTTGAGTCACACCGTTCTCCACCATTTTAACATTTTGAGTCTCACCGTTCTCCACCATTCTCTCTCTACTGATTAGGTATAGAATGTTCCTCTAGTCGATTGCTTGATTGTTATTGAATTTTTTTACAAAATGCTAGTATATTTCTACTCGATCGCTTAAAATTTGTTTTAAAATTTCTTCACCATTATCTATACGATTAAAGCATTTGACAATTTTGATAATTTTATAAGTAGTAGTGGTGATTTCAAATGGTTTTGGAAAGTGGATGTTCCCAATAAAATTAGATATTTCACTTGGCAATGCCAACATGATAGATTGCCCACTAGATCCTATCTCCATAGCATAGGCATCAATATAAGTCCTATGTGCCCTATTTGTAAGAATGAAACTGAAACTCCTCGACATATTTTTTTAGAATGTGTTATTGCTAAAAAATTTTGGTGGGAAGGCTCTCTTACTCATCATGTCACTCTGGATAGGCACTGGCTTACCTGTTTAAGGGATACTTACCAATATCCTACAAATCGACACTATAATTGGGAGGAATTTCTTCTATTCTCATTATGGAACTTATGGACTAACAGAAATCATAATAATGTTAATAATATGGACACTCCTTTACGTTTCAGAGAGGTGCATCATAGGACACTGGAATTTAAACTTCTTACAACTGATAATTCTAGAAAATCCATAACTAGGAGCATTAATGTTTCTTGGTTCCCTCCAAGTCATAATATGATCAAATTAAACATAGATGGTTCCTTTAAAACCAATGACAACTATGCTAGTGTTGGAGGGGTTTTTAGAAACTTTCAGGGTCACTGGATTCTTGGCTATCATAAGAATGTGCATGCACATAATCACACTCATGCCGAATTGTTAAGCCTTCAAGAAGGGCTAACCATCGCTCTTGATCAAAATTATAATCCTTTAGAAATAGAAACTGATTCTACAGAAGTCATTCTGCTATTGGAAAAACCATCACCTACTTATGCTTCTATCATTCAAAATTGCAGGTCACTAATGCACAAGCTGAGAATGCCAATAATCAGGTATAACTTCAGACAAGGGAATACAGTCGCTCACCTCCTGGCAAGTGGAGCTCCCTCAATGTCCAAATCATTTAATACTATTCACTATGCAGTGCCTCCAGTTTTTGTTCAGACAGCCTTGCTAAAGGATCAAGAGGGCACAAATTTGGTGGTAACAACTTCGGATAGTAACTGTTTATCATTGTCAAAATTAGGAAATCTAAGTGCAATGAATGCCATTCCTAACTTTTCTTTGAACTCTAATGCACATATGGTTGACCCTAGTGGTATCCGTATGGGCATATTATGTAATCCTCCGTGATATTATTAGTAATATAAGTCGTGTTTTAACCCAAAAAAAAAAAAAAGCATTTGACAATTTTGAGTCTATTAACATGTTTCACATGTGTTTGTTTAATTGCCTCATAGAACTTTTCACTTTAGTATTTGTGTCATATTTTCTTTGAATGTTTTTGTGTTTAATTCAAAATCGAGATAGCGCTTTATGTATTTGTTAGCGATTACGTGTATGTTATGTCTTTGAAATCTAAGTTTGAAGTTAAATCGAGATAGCGCTTTAAGTTAGAAATCTAGAATCTGAAGTTAAAATTTGAACTCTAGGATTGCAAACTGATTTCTCTGCGATTATATCTAGGATTGTATGTTGATATTTGAACTCTGCGATTGTATGTCGTCGATTCAATTGCTTGAAATTTTATTAAATGTTTGGTCAATTGTGTCAATGAACTATCATTGAGATTGGTTTAATCTTTTCTCTGAAATTTTTGTTTTGAAACATTCACCCGTTGTACTTCAAATCTGTGATTAAGCATTGGTTTAAAGCAATTTTCAGAGAACTAAATTTTTACATATTTTAATGAACCGTAGATACTTTTTATCTTAACTTCATGTTGCTCTCTCTGGCTTTTACTTTGAAAAGTTCATCAGATATGCTATTTCGCATCAATAGTTAATACTTTCTAATGGATAAAATATGGATTGGGAAGCCAACGAACACCACTGAATACTTTATTGGTTTGAACCAATTTCTGAATTTTGCATTTAGAAATAGCATTGTGGGAGATAAAATAAAATGTCCTTGCCTTGAATATGGATTTCGGTGGTGGCAAACTAGAGATATTGTGTTTGCACATTTAATTTGCAAGCCATTCCCTGAAAATTATGTCATTTGGACTATTCATGGTGAAAGAAATGTGATGTATAGTGATAGAAACATAGAGGTTATGCAGGAAACATCGCCTCATGAAAATACCGTAGAAATTCTAATCAATGAAGCATTTGTGGGCTCAAGGCAGGAAGACATCGATGTAGATCTGTCACAAGTAGCGGGAGACGAAATGTTAAATGATAAGTCTGCTTCAAATCACAGTGATTTTCTTGAGTTGCTTAGAGATGGAAGTCAAGAACTATATGAAGGATCCAAGTACTCGAAACTGGAGTTTTTATTAAAACTATACCACATAAAGTGTTTGTCAGGGTTAAGTGATAAGGGAATGACTATGATGCTAGATTTGTTGAAAGACACATTTAGCTTTGCATGGATCCCTGATTCTTTTTATGAGGCCAACAAAACCATCGGCAAGCTTTGCCTTGATTATATCAAGATAGATGCATGTCCAAATGACTGTATGTTGTACTGGGAGAATGATGCTAACGAGGAAATATGCAGATATTGTCATACTTCTAGATGGAAGCCTAATAAGAAGTTAAATAAAGATCATGTACCTACTGTAGGTAAGAAGCAAAACAAGCAAAAGAAGAGGCCTGCAAAAATCCTCCGCTACTTTCCATTAAAGCCGAGGTTGCAGAGGTTATTCATGTGCTCTAAGATAGCAGAGCATATGAGATAGCATATGGAGGTGAGTAACAAAGATGGGATCATGAGGCATCCTAAAGATGGTGAGGCATGGAAGAGGTTCGACTCGACGTTTCCAGATTTTGCTTATGATTCACGAAATGTTCGACTAGGACTAGCAAGTGATGGTTTTAATCCTTTTGGCAAGATGAGTACAAGCTACAGTGTTTGGCTAGTTATTTTGGTTCCATATAAGTTTCCTCCTTGGCTGTGTATGAAACAACCAAATCTCATTCTTTCAATGATCATTCCAGGTCCACGTGCGCCGGGTAATAATATTGATATTTACCTACAACCTCTTATTAAAGAGTTGAATCAGTTGTGGATTGAGGGTGTGGAAACTTTTGATTCATCAAAGAACGAGATGTTTAGAATGCGAGCAGCTCTTATGTGGACCATTAGCGACTTTCCTGGACTGGATATCTTATCTGGTTGGAACACACATACTGGTTTGGCATGTCCCAAGTGTAATTTTGATACAGAACCTTGTCGACTTCGACATAGTAAAAAATGGTGCTTCATTGGTCATCGTCAATTTTTAGCAAGAACTCATGAATTCAGATTGATGAGACGTCGCTTTGATGGCAATGTGGATGAAAGGAACCCGCCAAAAAAGTTGTCTGGATTAGAGATTTTGCAACAGGTGAAAGACATTGATGTTACATTTAGAAGGCCATCAGAGTTTAATGAGAGAAAGAAAAGATCTAGAGAAGGTACAACGCAACAGTGGAGGAAAAAAAGCATATTCTTTAATGTTCCATACTGGGAGTTCAACTCCTTGCCCCATAATTTAGATGTTATGCACATAGAAAAAAATATGTTTGAAAATGTTATATATTCTCTGCTTAATGATAAAGACAAGTAAAAGGATAGTATTAAGGCCCGAAGAGATCTACAAGATATGGGTATAAGGCGCGATCTTTGGCCTGATGAGAATGAAGATTGTCGACTTGCCATCTGTACAATTCCACGTCACAAGAAAGGGGCATTCCTCAAAACTTTAAAGAATATCTCGGTACCAGATGGTTACTCAAGTAATATTTCTCGTTGTGTTGATATGGAGCATAAGAGGATCTTCAGATTAAAGAGTCATGACTGTCACATCATGATGGAACAATTATTACCAGTAGTAATTCGCAATGTGCTTCCAGATCAAGTTGTTGCAGTGTTGGTAGAGCTTTCTTCTTTTTCAGACAACTTTGTCTTAAAAGTTTGAGCCTCGCAGACCTGGAAAAGCTACAAGATCATATTGTGCTCACACTTTGTCACTTGAAGATTCTGTTTCCTCCATCTTTCTTTACTGTAATGATTCATTTAACTGTCCATCTAGTGGATGAAGCAGTACAAGGTGGCCCGGTACATTATAGGTGGATGTATTTTGTTGAAAGGTACAATATTCCGTAAAAATAATTTTGAATTAACCTTTTAATTTTATTTTATTTAACTGCTTAGTAGACACTTTTCATTTTATTACAGATCTAACCCTTTCATTTTTATTACAGACTATTAGGTCATTTTAAGTCCCTCGTGGGGAATAAGGCACAAGCAGAAGGTTCTATAGCTGAAGCTTACATAGTTGAAGAAACTATGAGTTTTTGTTCTCGTTATTTTGAGGGGATTGAGTCGAGGGTGAATAGGCCTAGACGAGTGGATGATGGACTGAATCTTAATGAGGTTGCTGAAAAGTCTGCTATGTTCCCTCCACAAGGTAAATCAGTTGGAGGCTCCTCAATACTCCATTTGACTCCTTTGATGAAAACTCAAGCTCATCGATATGTGTTGCTTAACTGCGCAGTCGTGAAGCCATTTATTAAGTAAGTCATTGATATCTTAGAAACATCTACTGTAGTTTTTGCCTTCTTCTAAATCGTTTCTTTTTTAATTTCTTAGTTTATAGTTGTGATTTGTCTCGCTTTATTTTTCTTTCTTCTTTGGTTAAGAATTTTCTTTCCACTAAAGATCTCTTTATTTTGATGCTATTATACTGTGTTTTCTATGGCTATTATACTGAGCTCAAATCTGTTACACCATGACTAAATTCATTGGGCGAGTTTCTTGATGCCCTCTGTTTGTAACTAGTTGATTGTCTGCTATGCACCCCTGCAGGTACTTGCAAGGAAATAGTATAATGGGTAAGATTCCTGAACATATAGGAAATTTAAAAAGTTTGACAATGTTAGATTTAAAAAATAACCGTCTGGAGAAATACCACTTTCCCTGGGGAATCTCAAAAAACTTCAGTCTCTGTAAGTAGTTTTATTTCATCTGATCATTTTTTGATAGAACTTAGTTTACTTGGTGTTTGGAATGACCAATCCATTTTCTACAAATATGATTAAAGATTCTTAGAAATCAACTAATTCACAACAAACAATGACAAAATTTTAATGAAGAAAGAGTAAAAAATTTCACTTTACACGTACAACAATGACTGAATTTGCTTGAATAGCTAAGTCTTGTAAGGATCTTATGTTTCCATATTTTGCTCTTCCCTTATCACAAAAAAGATTTTCTCTATTTCCTATTAATTTCTGCCATATATAGAAATATTTTAAAGGCATAATTGCCATCTGGTACCATGTTCTATTAACTACCCATGTGCCATCTGGTACAGTTGATACTCATTCATCAGCTTTTGTGGTCATTTAGTAGATGATATAAATATGTACTACATGCTCTTGTTTTATTGAGATTATTTTGAATCAGCTAATTCATTCCTTAGAAATGGGAGTTGTTTCCATGCATAAAATCTTATGAAAGTTATTAGTACCTGCTGATATATATGGTTAAATTAATTGTTCAAGTGTCCTTCACAATAATGATATAGTTAATTCCTTTGCAGTGAATTTAAGGATTACATAAGAAGGAGCTCAAGGGGACGAAGACCTTCATCGGTAGATGTAGAGAGGAGAGTTAATAAAGAGTTTCCTGAGTGGTTCTTTAAGTGAGTAAGTGACTGAAATAGTAATGTTTTGCTTTGCATAGCCAGTTTATTTGAAATTATCACACTTGACTAAAATAGTTTTGTTATTTTTAGATAATGAATCCAGATATAGTAGACACAATTTCTATTGACCTGAAGTTCCTAGCACGAGGTCCAATACCAGATGCTAGAAGGTTCACTGCTTATAACATTAATGTATTCAAATTTCGGACTTTATCTAGAGAACAAGGATTGACAACTCAAAATAGTGGAATTTTTCTTACCTCTGACACCTGTTGTGTTGCATCTACTGCCGATAAAAATGCAAGCCAAGCAGACCTGGCATATTATGGGAAGTTAGAAGATATTATTGAGCTTAATTATTATGGCCGATTCAAGGTTGTGCTCTTCAAATGCCAATGGGCTGACACTACTCGGGATAGAGGATTCAAGAGAGATGCTTGGCAATTTAACTGCGTCAATTTTTCTAGATTGATTCATACTGCTGATCGTGAAGATCATGATCCTTACATTTTAGCATCTCAAGCAAATATGGTTTACTATGTTGATGATGAAACAGATAAAGGATGGAGTGTGGCTGTATATTTAAAACCAAGAGATTTGTCTGATATGGGAGATGTTGATGAAGAGATATATGAGAATCAAGCATACCACCAACAAGAGTTTGAAGAATTTTTTGATGTTAACTATGAAAATATTCAAATTGCAATAGACGAACAAATGTCTCAACAACAGACATATATTTGGCAATTTAAGCTCTTCTTTACTTGTGTTTGTTGTTATACATAGTTGATTGTTTATTTTTTTGACTATTTGTTAAATATTTGCACCTTTAGATTAGATGTTTGTTTTCTAATAATTTGTTACATCTTTAGTTGATTGTTTTTTAGATATGCCAAAGACGAAACATTTTCAAAACTTGCAAAAGTTGGTGCAGTTACCACCTTTACATGTTGATAACACATCAGAGGTGACACCACTACTTCAACCGAGGCCAGCACCTTCATTTCATACAACAAAGCAGCTGCCAACTTCTTCATTTCAGGCAACAATCCAGCACCTAGCTCATTCATCTCAGGCCATGCCAGGGGCGGCTACTCCTCTAATTCAGGCCACGTCGCAGCAGCCAGCTGCCTCATTTCAAACCACATCAAAGCGGCCAGCTGTTTCATTTCAGGCCTTGTCAAAACAGCCAACTCCTTTATTTCAAGGCATATAAAAGCAACCAGCGCTTTCTTTTCCCGGCATGTCAAAGCAGCCAGCACCTCCATCTTTTCAAGGCAAATCTAAGCAGCCAGATCCTTCTTTTCAAGGCACATCAAAGCAGCCAGCTCCTACATTTCATGGTACATCAAAGCAGCCAGCTCATTCTTTTCAGGTCACATCACAAGCTTCATTCTTTGTTAATTCCAGGGCACCACGAGCACCATACAAAAAGCATTTTAGACGTGAGTCTATGCATCATTGGACTGTAGATGTAATAAGTAATTACTGTTGCTGGTCTCATTTTTCTCCATCTTCTCTTTCTTCTCTTTTTTTCCTCTTTTTTTTTTTATTTTCTTTTATTCACTTGTTCTGCTTTTGTTAAAACTGTTGGTTCTGTTGTTTGTTCAAGATTCACAAGAAAATATCAAAAAGCTCAGAGTGAAGACTAGAGATGTGTTAAATTTACCAAGGGGAGACCTTATCGTTTTGGATTTCGATTACAAGGATAGACCTATTGGTGAAGCTCAAGGCCTTCTCGCAGGTTTATATGGCCTTTTAGCAACTGATTGTTCCATATTTACAATTAGCTATAAGAAATGGCATGATATTCCTAAAGCATACTTCGATGACTGCTTCGATAATATTATAAAGGTATAAGCTCAATAGTTTTATTGTTTAATTCTGTTCTGTTTTTTGAGCTAACTGAACCAACTTTTATCTTTGAAGCCCCGTTTCCATTTTCAGACAACTGAGCCAATCGCACGAAGATATGTTAATCACTCTCTCTGTAAGAAGTGGGTTGCAAGTAGGCAGAATTTGTGGACCGAGTTTTATGACCCACTCAAGACCAAAAGGCAGATTATGAATAATGTTCCAGAAGGAATTGCTCGTGATCAATGGATTTCTTTTATTAACTATCGTTTCAAAGAAGCAACTCAGGTACTTTCTAAATACTTGCGCTGAACTCAAACAAATTTGTTTATTCGCTCACTTATAGGCAAGATACCTTTTGGTCAGAAAATGTGTCTTAGAAATGCTGAAAATCGGAAGAAGCAAAACTGTCCGCACACTGGTGGATCCAAACCAAACTCTAGAAGAATGGCAGAAATGGTGATAAATTTTACCTGTTTTATTTTACTTTATTAGTGAAACTTACATATTATGTAATTATTTCCTTTAAGTTATTTATGATATTCATACTAGTTTTTTCACATTTAGATGGCTGAGTCAGGGACAATGCCTGGACGAGGACAACTTTATATTACTACTCATACGAAACAAAATGGAGCTTATGTGAATGAGGAAGCAAGAGAAATATGTGTAAGTTGTGCTCCTTGCTCTTTTTTTAGATAAGAGACCATCTGTTTTTACTGAAGCAGAAGCAATATGTTTCAACCTGTTTGAAATAGTTGAGAGTTTTGTTTCTGTTAACTGAAGACCATATTAAATATTGATGTCGGATAAATATTTGGTCTTTTTGAAACTAGTTAAAATTGAACTTGAATTAGGTTCAGTTTTTCTCAAAATTGAACTTGAATCTATGAATATTTTTTTTGGTAGTTAAGACCTTTATTAATCACCAAATTGTCTTTACAAAACCACAGATAAACATTTATACTGTAAAACTTTAGCTACTAATTCATTAAAGAGACTTACATTGCCTTAGCTACTATATCTACTAACAGGAAACAAATTAGAAAGTGAAACTCTGGATTTAGCTCTGGATATTCTTTGGGGCTCTAGAAACTGCGTGCACTGCTATCTGCTTTGCTATGTACTTTATCCCTTTATTCTTCTGCTCAAATTTTCTCAGGTTTCATTCCATCCAAACAGCATAGACCATCTCTGTGTATAGTATCTTCAACAGCTGAGCTTTGTTACTTCTTCCTTTAGCCTGCTTGATGACTGCTTGCAAATGCTGCTTCCATGTATATTTATGTTATGTTAATCTGTCAGTATATATACGTAATGAAAATGCTATGTCGCGGAACTAGAAATTTGTACAAGGGAATTCCAATAAATACTGGAGTGTTGTACATAGGTCTACATTAGGAGCTTCATTTATGTCGACCATAAAACTAATCTCTACGCTTCGACTCTTACTCCTAGATCCTCTTGGTCCCTTTTACCTAACATTACATATGAAAAGTAAGTCTTCCAGCCCTTGACTATACTATCAGATTGTTAAAGAAACAAAACAAAACTCACTTCAACTATTCCCACTTCCAAGCAATGGAGAATGACTTTAACACCTAAAAGACAGTTTTAATTTTTCCGTTTCTTGTTCAGTTTAAGCACAATACAAAGATGCAACTCATAAGAGTATGACATTGCATCTAAATATTACTTCATCCCTCCTAGAGTATGAAATATATAATATTAATTTAGATATAGATTCACAATCTTCTAGAAATGAAATTTTACATATACGAGAACGTATAAAGAACTGTAAGTTACAATATATTAATTTTTTCAGTAGAATCTTCGGCCCTACTAAAACATGGAAAAACATTTCCTCAACAAAGAAAGAAAGTGAAGAACAAAACGAACGAGCAAGTAGCTGAGCTGCGAAAATCAGCTAAGGTTGAAAATGTATACATTGTGCAAACTTACATAGTGGAAGAAACTCTCTAGCTATTTGCTAGGAACTCTTACTGGCTACTGTTCTTACATTTCTATAATTGACTTGACTCCATCTCTTAAGATTTTCATGTTTATTTATATTTTATATAGGAACAAATTGAGCTTGCATTAAGTAAAAGTACTGTGGATGAGTCCGAAATTTCTCCAAATGATGCCGTTGGTAAAGTGCTAGAAAAAGAGCATCCTGGAAGGGTAAGATGTATGGGATTAGGAGCTGCTCCCAGCAATACCTTTAGACAGGCAAACCTTCGCCCAGGAGGTATTAGACTTTCTTCAAGTAATGATGCTGGATGCTCTTCCGAATGCCAAGTGAAGTACGATAAGTTGTTGGATACTCTCAATGCTTACATGATAATGAAAGAAGGGATAATACCAGAGCAATTTGCTGAGATCTTTGGTTCTACTCCTTTAATGGTAAACAATAAACTTTTTTATAAGAGTATTTCTTAACTATTCGTATGTTCTCTATGTTTCTTTCAATTACAGACCACTGGTACATGATCCTGGACATTGCAATTTTCCTTCTTTCATCTTTTTTCCTTTTCTCTGGTCCTGTTATAAAAGTTAGCTACTCACAACTATGGAAGCCGAAAGGCATTAGGATGGTCAAGCGACTGGTTTTACGGATGTTTGATCATTTAACTTGGCAGCTTGTTAAAACTAAGAATATCAAACAGAAATGATAACAGTTATCATTTTTGTAGATAAAAGAGGAGTCGCTGGAACTTCTCTAAGTTGTTAAGTTGCAAACATTGTTTCTTGGCTGTTGTCCTTTCTTTTCCGATACAACTAAGACCATGTTGCGTTGTGGCATTCAAGTTGTCAGTTTTTCTTGGGAGCACTATGATCCTTAATTTAAAACTAGTTTATCTTTTCAATCTATAATCTATATACTGTCAGGGGGCTAGAATTGAAGAAGTACATCTGTTGATAGTGAAATGCCATACTAAATTCTGCTTAATCTTAATACATATTGACATCTTTTACTCTCTCTTTTTGCAGCCAAGTGATTCATCTAGCGAACAAGTCTCACCTATGGATGTAGGAGGATCATCAGGCGATGAGAACCATTGAGATTTATGTAGTTGAAGTAGATGTTAAGAAATGTTACTGATAGACTAATATGGAAGATCTGTGTTTGAACTTATTTTAGTGACATATAATGCACTTTATGTAATATTTGAATGGTTTGATGAATGTTGATACTTCTTAAGTATCATTCAAATTTTAATTGGTTTCATTTTAATGATTGTAATTTGTCATTCATGCTAAAATAAATCTAACAGTAGTTATTTTGAGACTCCCTCTGAATGGTAAAAGCAATGGTTTTGCCACAGAATTAGCAGACTGTTTTGTTGTCACGGAGGTTCAAGAAACCTCCACAGTAACCTGCAGCAAATCAATGGCGGCCATGATAATTGAGGGGGTTTGTTGAACCTCCGCGACAGCAAATAGCGGAGGTTTTCGACCTCCGCAATCTGCATTTCGAACCTCTGCAAAATGCCCCTTTTTTGTAGTGACTGAGTGAGTATCAATCAAGCAGATAATGTGGGGGTGCCAGTTCCACATGTTTTGGAGCTATAATTATAATATTAGAATTTCTGTCAAGGAACTTATTCCTAAGATCCTGTAGGTATGTATACCAAATATGGGGTCATCAAAAAATCATTTACTTATACTCTTGACTTAGCTAAAGAGTAGTGTCATTTTCATAATTATGAAGAACTTATGAAGGCCATAACAGAAAATATGAAGGCTATATCGCTTTTCACGAGTATGGGAATGGGATGAAATTTCATGGAAGTGTGAAGGACGTCAAGCAAATGTCTAGACATCTGAGGAGTGTTTAAGTTAATTTACTGGGAAACTTTATTGCCAGCATGAGCCCAAGAGGCCAGCGTTGAGAGTCCAACGAGTTTCAGAAGCTTGACATATGGAAAGACTATGCTCCGCGGGCCATATTCGAGAAGGATAAATGCCCATTCTCAGTTATGATCTCTCTTAATCATGATTTCAGGTGCTCCTTTCTTGGAGTATTCAGCCAAGTCAAGCAAGTTGCATAGGGCCTTGTGCAAATAGTAAGAAATGTAAGTAAAGAAGCTTTTGATGAGTTCTGATAACTTTAGCAACTAATTATTACTACTATTTTTCTTTTCCACTATTGTAGTTTGTTTTAGAATATTCGGAAGACAACATAGAGAAAATTGTTAGAATTATTTATTAAATATTGGACTTAACATTGACTTATTCGGTTTTATCAAAACGAGCTAATTGTAAATAGTTGGTGGACAATACACGGGCCACATTTTGTGGATTCCATAATGGGTCTGTATTGCTTCTTGTGTTAGATGTGGGTTGACAGTAGTGTAGACATGTTGTTAAACCTATGGGCCTATATGGGTGGGCCCATTAGGTTAAGGCTTTTAAGCCTATATATATGAGGATAGGTCTCCTCTCATGGCTTAACCTATTGCAGACAACTTCCCATTAAGCTGTCAGTTCTCATAAGCTCAAGGAGAGGAAAGACTTTCCCTTCACTCGTCTTCAATACCGTGTTGCCATGGCGGATAAAGGTACGCCCTTTAACTCACATCCTTATTATGGTTACTAAGTGTTCTTGATTTATGTGATTGTGTGTTTATAATTAATTCAACAATTGGTATCAGAGCCACTCCGTGTCAGCCTTCTCGATGTGGGTCAAAGTTCAGGGCTGAGTCTAGGCGAATCCCGGTACGTGGGGCAAACCTCCGTGGTGAGTCTAGGCGAATCCCGGTATGCGGGGCAAACCTCAGCGAGGACGCTGAGTCCATAAGAGGGTTAAGTGTACCACATCGGCATAACACAAGGAGAGATGCTGGGTATATAAGTTAACTGGCCTTAGACCTTAGTGACTCGTTTTAAAGCTGTGCGGGCCTAGGCCCAAAGCGGACAGTATCACTAGCGGGCTTGGGCTGTTACAGATGGTATCATCGTTGATTTTGCGGTCGAATTTTCTGAAAATAAAGGTTGAGTCATATATTACGTTTCTGAAGAACAATCGTGAACTGCGCATATGCTTAAACTAAAGTTGATTTCCGCTGCTTTTCTGTTTGGATACGGTACGTCAAAATATGTTTTACAAAGTATTTTTTTTTTTGTTTATTGTTCTGTTTAATACCGTCTCATTGCCCATGCTTGGCTACTGGTTAAGAAAAATTGAGATATTGTTAGTGGGTTAATACATGAATTCAACACGTTGTTTTTTTACTATTATTTAAAAAAAAAAAACAAGTGTTGTATCTAGCAGTACGGCGCAAATTTAGTTTTTCGATGGAGACACCATGTGATATATCTAATGTTCAATGGGAATGAAAACAGAAAGAGACAAATTTTATTAATAGATTATGTCTTGGAATTCAAGACAATTTATTTTACTTTATATCCTTGATTCTTTAAGATTAAGTCTATGCCTTTTGTGATAAATATATTCATAAATTTTATATAAATTTCCACTGTTATGAAATAAAAGTTGAATGCTTCACAGTTAGTTGTTTCATTTCATAATGGATTCTGCCCACAACTAATTAAATAAGTACTTTGGGAGTCAAGATAATGTGACGAAAAGGCTAGGCAGTTCATGTTAATTGTTGATTGATCCTTAGTACAATTAAGAGTGGGTGCACATTAAAATATTTCAGACACAATAATTATTGCACGTACATGTTGTGAAGTATGTGCTAGGCCATGACATATGTGATCCCAGGGATTGAATTTGTTTTGTGAATTGAGGTAAATAGTGTGCACCAAAGTGACCTATTTATTTTGACCTATGAGACTTACTCATTCCATGTTGGGGATGTCACTAGGTTATAACATACAATAGCGTGCCCAAAGGGGGTTCATTGTGTGTTGTAATTTGGTGTATTGATGAGGCCAATTATATGGGAATGTTTTAATTTAGTGAATCTGTCTGCCCAAAGGGGATAGATTTCTAATATTGAATATTTTCTTGCCCTGCCCAAAGGGGGGCTACTGTTGTTGCTGTTGGACTCATCGTTGTGATAATATTATCTTATGCCTTGCTAATAAATCTCATTTATATTGTGATATGCACAGTTACTATTACTTTGAACAACAATAATGCTGAAGTTGTGGTCCTGTCGGGGTCTAACTTTAAGAGATGGAAGGAGGATCGTGATTTTGCTTTAGGCATGGCTGACATAGATCAAGCTTTGCGCGAGAATGAGCCACCTGCTCTCACTGCTACTAGCACTGCTGCTCAAAAGGAAAATTATGCTAAGTGGGAGAGATCTAATAGGCTATGCATCCTTGCTTTTAAGAGAACAATTTCTGAGCATCTCAAGAGTAGATTGCCTGAAACTACCAATGCTAAGGAGTTTCTTGCCCAAGTGGAACAGAGATACCATGTATTCAATAAGGCTGAGACTGGAGATCTAATGAGTAAACTCACGGGGATGAGGTATGATAACATAGGAGGGGTTAGAGATTATATCCTTAAGATGGTCCACATCCAGTCTAAATTGAAATCTCTAGACATAGTTCTTCCTGATGCTTATATTGTTCACTCTGCTCTTAATACCCTGCCTGCTGAGTTTAGCCAGATGAAAACTGCCTTTAACACCCAAAATGAGTCTTGGTCAATTAATGATCTCATCTCAAAATGTGTTGTCGAAGAGGAGAAAATAAGAAAAGAGAAGGGTGAGTCTGCATTGCTTATTTCCCATAATTCTAGAGCAAGCGCTAGTAAGGGACCTAGGAAGTTCAATAGGTCTAATCATCATACTTCTAAGAAGGGTCAAGACACCAAAAGACATGATAAAGATCAGACCAAAAACTTTGGGGCAAATAACACTGTCATTAAGAAAAATAATAATTATTTCTTTTGTAAGAAACCTGGTCACAAGCAGAGGGATTGCACCAAGTTCCACCTCTGGTTAAAAAAGAAGGATTCAAAAGAAGGTAATTATCTAGCTCTTGTTTGTTTTGAGTCAAACTTAGTTGATGTCCCCATAGTTCCTGGTGGCTTGACAGTGGGGCCTCTGCCCATGTTGCCATTTCTTTGCAGGGGTTCATAAACAAAAGAAAGCCAAACGAAACGGAGTCAAAGATTAGAGTCGCCACAGATGTCCAAGTTGAGGTAGAGTTCATAGGAACAGTAGTTTTAGCATTAGATTCTGGTCATAAGCTTATTTTAGAGAACACTTTTTATGTACCGTCTTTTAGGCGGAATTTGATTTCTATTCCTGTTTTGAACAAAGTCGGTTATGGTTTTCTTTTTGATAATGGAAAAGTCGATTTGCTTTTGAACTCTAAAGTTATTGGTCATGGAATCTTGTCTGGTGGTTTATTTAAAATCTCATTGGCTTCTGATTTTGAATATAACTCTTTTAATTCTGAAACTCTTGGAACCAAACGATCACTTTTGAATGAAAAGTCTGGTATGTTGTGGCATAGGCGTTTGGGTCATATCTCTAAAGAAAGAGTTAATAGATTAGTCAAGTCCAGTATTCTACCTTCTCTTGATTTTGGGGACATAGGTACATGCATTGATTGTATTAGAGGAAAGTTGACCAAAACTAGGAAAAAGGGTGCTACTCGTAGTTCTGCCTTGTTAGAGATTATTCATACAGATATTAGTGGTCCTTATTCCACCACAATATGTGGTTCAAGTTACTTTATCACTTTCATTGATGACTTTTCCCGGTATGGTTATGTTTTTCTTATTAAAGACAAGTCTGACTCTCTAGAAAAATTTAAAGTGTTTAAAACTGAAGTAGAGAAACAACTGGGAAAGGTCATTAAGATAGTGAGGTCTGATCGTGGGGGTGAATACTATGGTAGACACACTGAAACTGGGCAACATATGGGTCTTTTTGCCAAATATCTGCAAGATTGTGGCATAGTTGCTCAGTATACCATGCCTGGTAGTCCTGACCAAAACGGTGTTGCTGAAAGGCGAAACCGTACCTTAAAAGACATGATGAGAAGTATGATGAGTAGATCTAACTTACCTGAGTTCCTGTGGGGTGAAGCTATTAAAAAAACCATGTACATTCTTAACCGTGTACCTTCCAAGTCAGTTCCTAAAACACCTTTTGAGTTGTGGACCAATAGGAAACCCAGTTTGAACCACTTTCGTGTTTGGGGGATGTCCAGCTGAAGTAAGGATTTATAATCCTTTTGAGAAGAAAATTGAACCAAGAACCTCGCGTTGTTTCTTTATTGGATATCCAGCTCATTCTAAGGGATACAGGTTTTACTGTCCTACAAGGAGAACAAGAATTGTTGATTCTCAAAATGCAAAATTTTTGGAATTTGATGTTGCTGATAAATATTGTTCACAAAATGTTGTTGTTGAGCCTGCAGAGAATGATGAGACTGTGAAAATTCCTCTTACTGTTACCACAGAGACAGTTGTGAGTGCACCTACACAAACTGAGCCTATACATGTACATGTTGAGGAGCCTATGCATGTACAAGCTCAGGCACCTGGTGCTGCCATACATGTAGGGAAAAATTTGGGAAGATCAAGTAGAGAAAGAAGATCAGCACTATCTGATGATTACTTAGCTTATCTTGCTGAAGGTGACATTGTAGATCCTATAGCTTACCATGAAGCAGTTTCTTGTGCTCAATCAAAGATGTGGCTTGATGCTATGTCTGAAGAGATGAACTCTATGCATAAAAATAATGTGTGGGAGCTTGCAGAACTCCCTCAAGGCTATAGGGCTGTTGGTTGTAAATGGGTTTTAAGACCAAGAAGGATTCTAAAGGGAGGATTGGACGCTTCAAGGCAAGGCTGGTAGCTAAAGGGTTCACACAGTAGGAAGGAGTTGATTATAATGAAAATTTTTCACCAGTGTCATCAAAGGATTCCTTGAGGATTGTTATGGCTTTGGTTGCTCATTCGATCTAGAGTTGCATCAGATGGATGTAAAAACAGCTTTTCTAAATAATGATCTTAATGAAGATGTGTACATGCAACAACCTTTAGGTTTTATCGACACAGGTAAAGAGCACCTAGTGTGCAAGTTGAAGAAGTCCATCTATGACCTGAAGCAAGCCTCTCGACAGTGGTACTTAAAGTTTGAGAAAACTATCACTTCTATGGGGTTTGTGGAGAACAAAGTTGACCAGTGCATCTACATGAAGATCAGTGGGAGTAAGTTCATCATTCTTATTCTTTATGTTGATGATATTTTACTTGCCAGTAATAATTCAGGACTGCTTTATGAAACTAAGCAATCATTGAGTAAAGTATTTGATATAAAAGACCTTGGAGAAGCATCATTTGTCTCTGGCATTGAGATTCAACGAGATAGGTCTCGTCGATTGTTAGGACTATCGCAAAGAGCATACATTGATCGTGTTTTGAGCAGATTTCATATGGAAGATTGTAAGGGTGGAGATGTGCCCGTTGTGAAAGGCGACAAGTTGAGTCTACAATTGTGTCCCCAAAATGATCTTGAGAGAGAGTCCATGAAAGATGTGCCATATTCAAGTGTCGTTGGAAGTCTTATGTATTTACAGGTTTGTACTCGTCCTGATATTGCTTTCATTGTTAATGCCCTTGAACGTTATCAGTCTAATCCTGGAAGAGCTCACTGGGTTGCTGCTAAAAAGGTGATGAGGTATTTGAAGAAGACAAGAGATTATATGTTGCTCTATAGAAAAGTTAACAATCTTGAGGTAATTAGATACACAGACTCAGATTATGCTGGGTGCCCATATGATTTGAAGTCTACTTCTGGTTTTATCTTCATGTTAGCAGGTGGTGCTATATGTTAGAGGAGTGTGAAGCAGACTTTTACTGCAGGTTCTACTATGGAAGCAAAGTATATGGCCTGTTATGGTGGAGCTTCGCATGCTAGTTAGCTTAATAACTTCATTTCACAACTTGCAATTGTTGATTCCATATCAAGACCCATAAAGTTGTTTTGTGATAACAAGTCAGCTGTGGATTTTGCGAATGATAGTAAATTCACTCCTGGTAATAAGCACATTGACATAAAGTTTCTTAAAGTGAGAGATAAGATTAAAGAGAAGAAAATTGAGGTTGAGCATATACAGACAGACTTCATGCTCGCTGATCCACTGACTAAGGGATTGAAGACCTTAGTTTTTAAGGAGCATGTTGCTAACATGGGGCTTGTTGAATCTTTTGATGCGCCAGTTTAGTGGGAGTGTTAGGTATTCATATTTTGCCATGTTATTTAGACTATTTCCTTCATTTCTTATGAGCTCATGATGATACATTTTATTTTGTTGAGATATTCACATTCTTAATAAATTTATGGTGAATTCTGCTATCATAAATAATGTTGATATTTTGTGCACATTTGATTATTAAATTATTATTCTAAGACTTGTTGTCTTAAGTGTTGATGGTGTCTCATGATGATGATGGAGACACATGGGGCATATTGTTTATGCCATATATATTTTTCTTGGCTGTTGCACATTATGATTAGTTGCACATGTTGGGCCTTGAAGATTATGATTTTCAAAAGAAGCACATGTTGTTTAGTTGCTCACATGTTGTAACAGAAGATCATGTTGTAGATTTTCTAATGGTGCGCATGTTGTTTGGTCGCCCAATGTTGTTCATGAAAATCGTTTGTTGGACCGACAATGAAATAGTCTTGTTTTGGAGTCCATGTTGACTATTTCTTGCTACACTACCACACCTTAGATCAGTCAGCAAGACTTCAATATTTGTGATCGTGGACTAGTCTTGTGACGTTAATTGATGCAAGTACTGCTGCTTTTCGACATTGATAGTTTTGTTTGATTAGATCATGTTGGAAACAATGTTCCACCACTATATGTTTGTGGCCACTGTCTATTTAGCCCGAGAGTCATTTTATAAAAAACTTTTTCAAACTATTTTAAATAATTCAGTTAATGTTGTCCAAGTGGGAGAATGTTAGAATTATTTATTAAATATTGGACTTAACATTAACTTATACAGGCTAATTGTAAATAGTTGGTGGACAATATACGGGCCACATTTTGTGGATTCCATGATGGGCCTGTATTGCTTCTTATGTTAGGTGTGGGCTGACAGTAGTGTAGACATGTTGTTAAACCTATGGGCCTATTATGGGTGGGCCCATTAGGTTAAGGCTTTTAAGCATATATATATGAGGCTAGGTCTCCTCTCCTGGTTTAACCTATTGCAGACAACTTCCCATTAAGCTGTCAGTTCTCATAAGCTCAAGGAGAGGAAAGACTTGGCCTTCACTCGTCTTAAATACCGTGTTGCCATGGCGGATAAAGGTACGCCCTTTAACTCACATCCTTATTATGGTTACTAGGTGTTCTGGATTTATGTGATTATAATTAATTCAACAAAAATATATATTGGAAAGTAAACTTCCAATTAAATATCTTAATTGAGATGAAATCTATCTATAAAGAAAGAAAATCTACCATCTAGATTGAAATCTATCTATAAGAATGCAAATCTACTGCATTGATTTACTTTACATATTAAGATCATAAATTTATAAAATTAGTTAACCATAAGCCAATGGAAATATCCAACTATGTGATCACGAAATCTTCTGTGTAGATGCTCTTTGTCTAATGTGATTAATGAATAACTGATATGGCTTATTTGTTACAATATAAATAGAGCGACACATACTTGTTTGAGTACTACCAAGGTGAAGCTTTCAAGTTTTCATTGTGAGCAAAAGAAAGGTACTTACAAGACACTGCCTAGCTTGTTTTTTAATTTGGGGTGTGAATTTCATATTACTTTGTTTTTCCTGCTTCTGTCTAAGCTAGTCTATATGTTAGCAATAAAATCTCTGTCTTTAAGTATTTTTTCGAATAATGAACAACTATTTTGATTTCTTGTCAAAAGAGCCTAATAAATACAAGCAAGGATATATAAAACGACGGAGAATGTTTGATTAAAATCTAACTCACGTATGCTATTTGAGGCAAAATAGGTGTTATGTTACATAACTGAATCACGTTCACCTTAATTAATCAGGACTGCAATTTTGATTATTACTTAATTTTTTGTGATTTATTAATCAGGAAAAATGTCATCATGTTATGATGCTACTTATTCCAAGAGCAAGACAAACATTCAAAATAAGAATGCCCTTGATGCTGGAAAAAACATCAAGGCACTTATCGTAGGTGATGACTTCACAGTTCGAATGATCCACAAAGCGCTCCTTAAAAAATTTGGCATGGAAACTCATGAAGCGAAAGATGGCCAAGCAGCCATTTTGGCTCATCGCTCTGGAGCATCATTCGATCTGATTCTAATGGACTTAAATATACCAGTGATGAAGGGTTGTCAGGTATGCTTCCATCACTCAAAATTATTTTTCAAATTAAATAAACTGCACTGAGTATTCACACTACATCGATGAATCTAGAACTTGCTAGGTTAGATGTAAACATTTGGTTCAGTTAAATATGCTAGTATAATAATATCTCATCTTTCACAAGTACATTCCACTTTTCTTCCCATCCAAAGCCTTCGCGTACTCCAATAAAGGAGAAATAATTTACTTTCCAAAGGTGAGTTTGGTATGAAGGGAACACATTTTACGAAAAATATTTTTTAACTTTTTCATGGTTGGTTGGCTGAATGTTCTGGAATCCATTTTTCATGACAACTTATTTTTCTTAAATTGGGGGAAAATGATTTCTCTATAAGGGAAGGAATAACAAGTTCCAAATGTCTTAATTTACTCTCATTGTCTCATCCTTACACCAAATACCACCTCACCCTCCATCCACCCCACCTCCTACCCTCACCCCTTACCCCCACCCCTAATCCCCATCCCCCATGCACCCTCCCCCTACAACCTACCCACACCTCAACCCTTACCCTCACAAACACTCTCATGTCCACCTTATTAGATGGTTAGGAAATTATTTTACTATATGGCATTCAAATACCGAAAAATAAATATAAAAAACACTTATTTTTCAAAAAAAAAAAAAAAAAAATCTAAAACTTCATATTACCAACTCCAAACAAATCAAATTACAAGCACTTGTCATAGTTTATTCTATTAATTGTATCTTAATTTGCTGAACATTTTATTTTTATACTAATCATGTATAAAATAATTAAGATGAAAATTATGCAGGCTATTCTAAAAATTCGAGATATGTTTGCCTCTAGCTTGATTGTGGGAGTGACTTTCCCTAGAGAAGAAGATAAACAATCATTCATGGATGCTGGTCTTGACTATTATTATGATGAGCCGCTTACTATTGATGCAATTCGTCATGTTGTGGAGAAATTGAAAAACAATGTTTAGACCAACATATCTAGAAGAACTTTGATTTTAATACCATGCATCTTTTAATCTTTAAGAAAGGATTTAATAGACAACTAAGATATTAGATGGGACTAGTTATGAGTACTTTTCTTGTTATGGTTCCCAACAATGTTATCAATTAACTGGGTCTTCTTTGCACAAGATACAACTTATCATTTTCTTGATTAAAGTTGTCGGCTTGGTTGAAAACTCATTTTGATTTATTTTTGAATAGTGGGTTTCTCATTCCGCTCATGAATTCAAGTCTAATCGAATGAACTAAAACAATGTCACATTCATAATATTACTAGTATACATGCTCGCACGAAGCGCAGTAGTAAGAAGAATCAACATATGATTAATAGTAACCTCAAGAAATCAATCTTTACTAATCAAACATATTCAGTATTAAATTATCTTTTTCATTTTTCTCTAACAACTTATAAAATTCTCTGAAAGAAATAGCTTATGAATAATATTTCAGTTTTGATATAAAAATAGAAAAATAAAGAAATAATAAAAAAGGAAAAAAATAGTTGTTGGTATGACGCAGCAGGTATTCAGTAAAATTAGTTAAGATACGTGTAAGCTACACTATCGTCATAAAAAAAAAAGGGAAGAAAAATGGTAATGTGATATCAGGCATCAAACCTGAGATGTCACGTATTCCTTCTTCCTCTAAGCTCATTTTCTTAGCATGAACCGTTGACACTTCTATTTTATGGGACTAACATGTTTTTCATTCTTTCAAATAAAATTAATGGAAAAGTAACCAGGAAAGGAAAAAAACAATGAAATAGAAAAGTAATAGAATAGCTAAGGTAGAGCCAACCATTTTATTACCTTTGTGAGGATGTAACACAGTTAACTTTAGTTTAACAAAAAATATAATAAAAATTTGATTGATACGTTGCTATCATGAATTGAGCGTGTTCTTTAAGCCGTTCAATTATTTGCAAGGTGGGTTCATCATTGTCGATACTCAATACTATCATGTACCTCTGACGTTATTGTTTTCTATCCTTTGAAAAATGAAATTTTGTTCTTGGCACTGAGCTTATGTGATATGTCCATCTTAAAAGGAATTTTAAGAGAGAAAAAAAGTGAAGATACAAATTTAGATTGCAACTACGGGATTTCCACGTAAATAACCCACAATATTTCATATTAATAAGTCATTTAGCACTAATATAATATAGCCATGATATTTATATTTAAAATTTAATTTATAATTAAAATATCAAATATAATAGATTGATATTTTGTATATATACCTTCTATACACATATATATTTGTCCTATAATTTTTAAATATTTATATCATCAAATTATATTTAATATATATGCTAGGAAAAGAAAGAAATGACAAAATATGGTTACAAAAAGTGTATAATGGTTGGGAATGGTTATGTGGGGTAAAAATCCCTGCAACGACGAACTAATGCTATTTCTTGTGGAAGATTTGCAGAAATATGACACAGGAGCTATTGGTTTGCAAAAACGTTCTTGCTAACAGTGGTTCAACATAAATACCCCCATTAGTTTAATAAAATATTTTTCGGACAAAAATACCTCTAAAAACTAATAAAAAGACCCGCCCAGTCCCTCCCCTTCCTTTTCTCCATTCATGCTATCTACAAACCCTAAAAACCCATAACTTTTACAGATTCTCTCATTCTCCTTGAAAGCATTGCACGCTTGCATAAACCAACGATCAAAGTGTTGCATATTTCAATTGATAGTCACAAGGATGATACAGACACCTTTTTCAGATAATACAGACAAACATCCACAAGACTTCTTTGCAATGGGCACCTTGTACATACTTCTTGGCAATTGCAAAACATTAAGTCCTGTTGCAATGGGCAACTTATCTCTGTAAGTCTTGGCTAAACCAAGAGTTTAAGCTCTGGTGCAATGACACCTTACACAGACTTCCTGGCATTTGCCAAGACTTCAAGCGCTATTGTAGTGGCCAACTTGCAGAGAAAGTCTCTGCAAGTCTTGGGTATTGCCAAGAGTTTAAGATCTGGTGCAATAGGCACCTTATGAAGACTTCCTGGCAATTGCCAACACTTCAAGCCCTGTTGTAGTAGCCAATTTGCAGAGAAAGTCTCTGTAAGTCTTTGCTATTGCTAAGAGTTCAAGCTCTGGTGCAATGGGCATCTTGCACAGACTTCTTGGCAATTGCCAAGACTTCAAGCCCCGTTGCAGTGGGGGTATTTTGTAGAGAAAGTCCCTTCAAGTCTTGGCTATTGCCAAGAGTTCAATCTTTGGTGCAATGGGCACCTTGCACTGACTTATTGGCAATTGCCGAGACTTCAACCCCTGTTGTAGTGGGTAATTTGCAGAGAAAGTCTCTTCAAGTCTTGGCTATTGCCAAGAGTTCAAGGTCTGGTGTCATGGGCACCTTGCACAGACTTCTTGGCAATTGTCAATACTTCAAGCCTTGTTGCATTGGGTAATTTGAGAGAAAGTCTTTTCAAGTCTTGCCTATTGCCAAGAGTTCAAGCTCTGGTGCAATAGGCACCTTAACTACGAAATTAAAGTGGAATCTAACACAAGAAAAATAAAAATAAGATTGAATGAAAGTTGCGAACATCATCATTGAGGGTCAACTTATCACTGGACAAATCGAGAAACCAACTTCTTTTACCAATGGTAACACCACCCAAGTGATGTTACTATTCTCTGCAACTTTTGGCAATAACCAACACTTTAAGGTCGGGTGGAAGGGGCAACTTGCAGGGGAAGTCTCTCAAAGTATTGGCAATTACCAATACTTTATGATTTGGTGCAATAGGCAGCATGCAAACAAAGTCTCTGCAAGTATTGGCAATAGCCAAGACTTTAAGCTCTATGCAATATGCAACTTGCAGAGAAAATCTCTTCAAGTCTTGGCAATTGCCAAGACTTTAATCTCTGTGCAATAAAGACTACTTGCAGAGAAAGTCTTTGCAACTAATGACAATAGCTAAGACTTTAAAGTCGCAATAGCCAAGACTTTAAACTCTGTGCAATAAAGGCTACTTGCAGAGAAAGTCTGTACAACTAATGGCAAAAGCTCTGTGCAATGAGCAACAACAATATCTAATTGCTATTGCCAATTTAAGAACCTTAAAATCATCTTAATCAAGTATAAATTTTTTTTTTTAAAAAATCATATGAACGTCAAATTTAATTCGAATCAATCAAAATGGAAAAAACTTACAGATAAATATACAAAATAATAATTATCAAAAAAAAAATATAGAAAAAATAAATACAAATAAAGGATTAGGCAAAATAAAAATTACATTATAACATAAATTAAAGAAAAAATAATAAAATAAATATAGCTTTTACCGATTCCCTAAATCTCCAAGACACAAAGAAGAAAGAAGGAAAGGAAGGAGGAAAGAAAGAAAAAAATCGTTGAATGTGAATTAGGTTTAGTCAGGAGTAAAATAGTAATTTCGTATAGTGAAGGATGATGCGGACGACATTTACTTAAAATATGTGAAAATGGTGGCAAATTGGTAAGACCAGCGCTTACGGAGGACAACTCATGAAATTTTTTTTGATTTCTTGTATTGAGTCCATGGCGATGGGATGGCCCCAACTTTGATTAGCAAGTTTTAAGATTAGCACAAAATAATATTATATTTATATATAGACTAGTAAGCACAATACGTTAGTGACTTTAGAAACTTTAAGTAAAAGATTATTAATTCATTGATCAAGAAAGTACCCAACCAATTAACTTGAAATATAAAAAATAAAAAAAGTCTTGAGTTAAGGGGATTATTTTTCGAATTTTTAAATTTTATGGGGATTATTTTTTGAATTCTTAAATACGAGAAACTAGTAAAGTAAACCGCGCTCGCTCTGTTATGAAAGACCTGATTAAATTTAAAAAAATTTCACGTGCTGCCCTCTATAAACGCTGGTCTTACCAATTTGCCCCAATTTTCAAATATTTTAAGTAAATGCTCTCCACATCATCCCTCACTATGCGAAAGGACTATTTTGCCCCTGATTAAACCTAATTCACATTGAACGATTTCCTTCTCTCTTTCCTCCTTCCTTTCCTCTTTCCTTTCTTTCTTTGTGTCTTGGAGATTTCGAGAATCTGTAAAAGTTTTATTTATTTTATTTTTTTTAAATTTATTTATACACTTATCTGTAAGTTTTTTCCATTTTGATTGATGATCGTTGAATTAAATTTGACGATCCTGTGATATATACATATTTTTTTTCTTTTTATGCTTGATGGAGATGATTTTAAGGTTCTTATTGGCAATAGCAATTAGATATTGTTGTTGCTCATTCCACAGAGCTTAAAGTCTTGGTTATTGTCATTAATGCAGAGACTTTCTCTTCAGCTAGCCTCTATTGCACAAAGATTAAAGTCTTGGTTATTGCCAAGACTTGAAGCGACTTTCTCTGCAAGTTGCCTATTGCATAGAGTTTAAAGCCTTGGCTATTGCCAATACCTGTAGAGACTTTGTGTGCAGGTTGTCTATTGCACCATATCGTAAAGTATTGGCAATTACCAATACTTTCGGAGATTCCCCTGCAATTTGCCCTCTTCCACCCGACCTTAAAGTATTGGTGATTGCCAAAAATTGTAATGAATTTGGTAACATCACTTGGGTGGTATTACCATTGATAAAAGAAGTTGGTTTCTCGATTTGTCCAGTGATAAGTTGACCTTTAATGACGATCTTCTCAACTTTTATTCAATCTTATTTTTATTTTTCTTGTGTTAGATTCCACTTTAATTTCCTAGTTAAGGTGCCCATTGCACCAGAGCTTGAACTCTTGGCAATAACCAAGACTTGCAGAGATTTTCTCTCAAATTACCCAATGTAACAAGGCTTGAAGTCTTGGAAATTGCCAAGAAGTCTGTGCAAGGTGCCCATTACACCAGAGCTTGAACTTTTGGCAATATCTAAGACTTGAAGAGACTTTATCTGTAAATTACCCACTGCAACAGGGCTTGAAGTCTTGGCAATTGCCAAGAAGTCTGTGCAAGTTGCCCATTGCACCAGAGCTTGAACTCTTGGCAATAACTAAGACTTGAAGAGGCTTTCTTTACAAATTACCCACAGCAACAGGGCTTGAAGTCTTGACAATTGCCAATAAGTCTGTGCAAGATGCCCATTGCACCAGAGCTTGAACTCTTGGCAATAGTCAAGACTTGTAGAAACTTTCTCTGCAAATTGGCCACTACAACAGGGCTTGAAGTCTTGGCAGTTGCCAGGAAGTCTTCATAAGGTGCCCATTGCACCAGATCTTAAACTCTTGGCAATAGCCAAAACTTGCAGAGACTTTCTCTGCTCTGCAAGTGGCCAGTACAATAAGTCTTGAATTTTTGGAAATTACCAGGAAATCTGTGTAAGGTGCTATTGTACTAGAGCTTAAACTCTTGGCATAGCCAAGACTTGCAGAGACAAGTTGCCCATTGCAACAGGGCTTAAAATTTTCGCAATTGCCAAGAAGTCTGTGCAAGGTGCCCATTGCCAAGAAGACTTGTGGATGTTTGTCTTTATTATCTAAAAAAAGGTGTCTGTATTATCCTTTTGACGGTCAATTGAAATATGCCTGCACTTTGATCGTTGGTTTATGCAAGCGTGCAATGCTTTTAAGGAGAATGAGAAAATTTGTAAAAGTTATGGGTTTTTAGGGTTTGTGATAGCATGAATAGAGAAAAGGAAATGAAGGGAATGTGCGGGTCTTTTTATTAATTGTTAGGGATATTTTTGTCCGAAAAATATTTTATTAAACTGATGAAGGATATTTATGCTGAACCATTATTAGCAAGAGCATTTTTGCAAACCAATAGCTCCCGTATCATATTTCTGCAAATCAGCTATTAAATTTATAAAATAGTCCTTTTTCTAATATCATACTATTACACATACTTCTAAAAAGTCCTTTTAGTAATCAATTCAAGTAGATTTTAAAATTTCAAGTCTTAGTCCATTTTATTATTAACATTGAGATTAACAGTACTATGAAATATTTTGTACACTTATAATACTCAACGACAGAAGAATTCTTAAAGAAGGAATAAAATATATATTTAAGAAGAATTAACTATTAAGGAAAATGAAAAATGCAAATAACGAAGGAAAAAAAAAAAAAAAGACAAATAGCTTTCTACTAAATCAATTGAAGAAGTTGACTGGAAATGAGGAAAAAGGTAAAAAAGATGAATCTGATGCCAAAGAATCATGCCACCTTAATTTGTCTGCATTTTACCCAGTCACAATAATAAATATTAGTAAATTATAAAATAATTTTTTATTGTAAATTTAGTCTAAAATATACAATTAAATTTATTAAGCTTTCAAAAAGTAATTATTTAAACAACAATTCATCACACTTCCAATGGAAGAAATTTTTCCTCACACAAAAAGGACGTAGTAAAAGAAGAAGAAAAAGAAAACTTACAATTCCTTTTCCCTTAGTATACATGCATGTAGATAATATAACATCCTTTAAAAGTTCATATATTTTCATAGTCTGGCTTCTACCAAATTAACCTCTTGTAGTTTCCTGTCCAATAAAGATGACCCGGATCATCTCCTTTGCTGTGAGCCACAAAGAGTCAAAGAGGCTTGCATTTTGCTCCTTTTTGAAGCTACCTTAGTTAGCTTCAATGGAACTTAAATTTCTTCTTAGTAAGTCGTTAACTTTTAGTTTCTTGAAGTAATTGTATCGGCCTAAATCTGATTAGGATAATTAATCGAATTTATTTTTGGATAACAAGCAATTGTTTGTATCAAAGTCGAAAAATGACAAGAAATATAGCCCAAAAAAAGAAAGAAAAGAACAACGACAATGAAACAACAATGAGTGCTTAGGATTATTTTTTGAATCCCCTTCCATCATTACAAAGTGGCTATTTATAGTAAATAAAGATATTAAGGCAATAAGTACACTTTATGGCTATTAATCCCATGTTATCATGGCCAACCCAGTTACAAAATTAATTGCATTAAAGGATAACGGCTTCCCCGAGGGTTGTATCGATTGCCTCGGGGAACCAAACTTCCATATGCACGACGCACGGATCTCATCAAAGCTTGCCGACGCATCCTACCTTCGGGTTCTTTCCTCGAGGAGTCAATTCGTCAAGCGTTCTCTGAAACTTGCCTCGAGCTTTGGACCCTGGCACGGCTGATTTTTCACCCAATACATATAGTCCCCCACTCCTCGAGTAGTTGACAGAACTTTCGAGGAGTAGAAAGAATTTAAGCGGGAAGTCGACGTGGCCATACACGCACCATGAAATTCAAAAATGGCGGCTGTTACTCCGCATTCCCATCCATCACACGTGGCATCCTTTGATTGGGTGCGACTCTTCATTCCTCCTTCCCCATGTAAACACAATGATGACCCTTTCACTATATATAACCCAACTTGTCTTCCTTCTTCCTCGCTCTCAATCTTTCAAACAATAGTAATAGCAAAGCTTCAACTTGAATTCCTTCTTCTTGAATCTCAGTTAAAAAAGCATCGCCAATCTTTTTAGCAAAGATGTCTGCTAAATATTATCTCGCTGACGGATGACAACACTGAGGCAACATCACACCTTAGTGATTTAAACCCAAGGCGGCACAAAGCCACCGCTAACCACGGCAACACTGAGGAAACAGTTGGTGAAGAAGAAAACGCCGCCGTGGAAATTGGCGATTCGAGGCTGAAATTCTGAAACCCAAGAAAAAGTAATCCTATTTAAAAGAACTCAAGCCTCACGATGTCATACCCTCAAAGCTAGACCTTTCAAATGATTTCAAGATGCAGGAGAAAACCAAGGCTGGCATTGAAAGGAATAGAAATATTTCAGTTCAAAACACACCAAGCCTAATTACACAAGTTAGCATTCCTGCCCCGGAGAGCCATACCTGTGATAGAGTGGAGGGGAGTTCTTTTGTGTATGCTTACCCCTTCACAATCGGATTCACTCTACCTATCCACGAGGTTGTGGATACTTATTGCCGAACCTACAACTTGTGCATAGCTCAAATCGGCCCCGGGTTCTGGAGGGTCGTATAGTGCCTCGATTAGATGTAAACATTTGGTTCGGTTAAATATGCTAGTATAATAATATCTTATCTTTCACAAGTACATTCCACTTTTCTTCCCATCCGAAGCCTTCGCGTACTCCCAATAAAGGAGAAATAATTTACTTTCCAAAGGTGAGTTTGGTATGAAGGGAACACATTTTACGAAAAATATTTTTTAACTTTTTCATGGCTGGCTGGCTGGCTAAAATGTTCTGGAATCCATTTTTCATGACAACTTATTTTTCTTAAATTGGGGGAAAATGATTTCTCTATAAGGGAAGGAATAACAAGTTCCAAATGTCTTAATTTACTCTCATTGTCTCATCCTTACACCAAATACCACCTCACCCTCCATCCACCCCACCTCCTACCCTCACCCCTTACCCCCACCCCTAATCCCCATCCCCCATGCACCCTCCCCCTACAACCTACCTACACCTCAACCCTTACCCTCACAAACACTCTCATGCCCACCTTATTAGATGGTTAGGAAATTATTTTACTATATGGCATTCAAATACCGAAAAATAAATATAAAAAACACTTATTTTTCAAAAAAAAAAAAAAAAAAATCTAAAACTTCATATTACCAACTCCAAACAAATCAAATTACAAGCACTTGTCATAGTTTATTCTATTAATTGTATCTTAATTTGCTGAACATTTTATTTTTATACTAATCATGTATAAAATAATTAAGATGAAAATTATGCAGGCTATTCTAAAAATTCGAGATATGTATGCCTCTAGCTTGATTGTGGGAGTGACTTTCCCTAGAGGAGAAGATAAACAATCATTCATGGATGCTGGTCTTGACTATTATTATGATGAGCCGCTTACTATTGATGCAATTCGTCATGTTGTGGAGAAATTGAAAAACAATGTTTAGACCAACATATCTAGAAGAACTTTGATTTTAATACCATGCATCTTTTAATCTTTAAGAATGGATTTAATAGACAACTAAGATATTAGATGGGACTAGTTATGAGTACTTTTCTTGTTATGGTTCCCAACAATGTTATCAATTAACTGGGTCTTCTTTGCACAAGATACAACTTTTCATTTTCTTGATTAAAGTTGTCGGCTTGGTTGAAAACTCACTTTTGATTTATTTTTGAATAGTGTGTTTCTCATTCCGCTCATGAATTCAAGTCTAATCGAATGAACTAAAACAATGTCACATTCATAATATTACTAGTATACATGCTCGCACGAAGCGCAGTAGTAAGAAGAATCAACATATGATTAATAGTAACCTCAAAGAAATCAATCTTTGCTAATCAAACATATTCAGTATTAAATTATCTTTTTCATTTTTCTCTAACAACTTATAAAATTCTCTGAAAGAAATAGCTTATGAATAATATTTCAGCTTTGATATAAAAATAGAAAAATAAAGAAATAATAAAAAAGGAAAAAAATAATTGTTGGTAGGACGTAACAGGTATCCAATAAAATTAGTTAAGGTACGTGTAAGCTACACTATCGTCATAAAAAAAAGGGAAGAAAAATGATAATGTGATATCAGGCATCAAACCTGAGATGTCACGTATTCCTTTCTTCTTCCTCTAAGCTCATTTTCTTAGCATGAACCGTTGACACTTCTATTTTATGGGACTAACATGTTTTTCATTCTTTCAAATAAAATTAATGGAGAAGTAACCAGGAAAGGAAAAAAACAATGAAATAGAAAAGTAATAGAATAGCTAAGGTAGAGCCAACCATTTTATTACCTTTGTGAGGATGTAACACTGTTAACTTTAGTTTAACAAAAAATATAATAAAAATTTGATTGATACGTTGCTATCATGAATTGAGCGTGTTCTTTAAGCCGTTCAATTATTTGCAAGGTGGGTTCATCATTGTCCATACTCAATACTATCATGTACCTCTGACGTTATTGTTTTCTATCCTTGAAAAATGAAATTTTGTTCTTGGCACCGAGCTTATGTGATATGTCCATCTTAAAAGGAATTTTAAGAGAGAAAAAAAAAGTGAAGATACAAATTTAGATTGCAACAACGGGATTTCCACGTAAATAGCCCACAATATTTCATACTAACAAGTCATTTAACACTAACATAATATAGCCATAATATTTATATTTAAATATCAAATATAATAGATTGATATTTTGTATATATACCTTCTATACACATATATATTTGTCCTATAATTTTTAAATATTTATATCATCAAATTATATTTAATAAATATGCTAGGAAAGGAAAAAAATGACAAAATATGGTTACAAAAAGTGTATAAGGGTTGGGAATGGTTATGTGGGGTAAAAATCCCTGCAACCTAATGCTATTTCTTGTGGATGATTTGCAGAAATATGATACAGGAGCTATTGGTTTTCAAAACCGTTCTTGCTAACAGTGGTTCAACATAAATACCCCCATTAGTTTAATAAAATATTTTTCGGACAAAAATACCTCTAAAAACTAATAAAAAGACCCGCCCAGTCCCTCCCCTTCCTTTTCTCCATTCATGCTATCTACAAACCCTAAAAACCCATAACTTTTACAGATTCTCTCATTCTCCTTGAAAGCATTGCACGCTTGCATAAACCAACGATCAAAGTGTTGCATATTTCAATTGACCGTCACAAGGATGATACAGACACCTTTTTCAGATAATACAGACAAACATCCACAAGACTTCTTTGCAATGGGCACCTTGTACATACTTCTTGGCAATTGCAAAACATTAAGTCCTGTTGCAATGGGCAACTTATCTCTGTAAGTCTTGGCTAAACCAAGAGTTTAAGCTCTGGTGCAATGACACCTTACACAGACTTCCTGGCATTTGCCAAGACTTCAAGCGCTATTGTAGTGGCCAACTTGCAGAGAAAGTCTCTGCAAGTCTTGGGTATTGCCAAGAGTTTAAGATCTGGTGCAATAGGCACCTTATGAAGACTTCCTGGCAATTGCCAACACTTCAAGCCCTGTTGTAGTAGCCAATTTGCAGAGAAAGTCTCTGTAAGTCTTTGCTATTGCTAAGAGTTCAAGCTCTGGTGCAATGAGCATCTTGCACAGACTTCTTGGCAATTGCCAAGACTTCAAGCCCCGTTGCAGTGGGGGTATTTTGTAGAGAAAGTCCCTTCAAGTCATGGCTATTGCCAAGAGTTCAATCTTTGGTGCAATGGGCACCTTGCACTGACTTATTGGCAATTGCCGAGACTTCAACCCCTGTTGTAGTGGGTAATTTGCAGAGAAAGTCTCTTCAAGTCTTGGCTATTGCCAAGAGTTCAAGGTCTGGTGTCATGGGCACCTTGCACAGACTTCTTGGCAATTGCCAATACTTCAAGCCTTGTTGCATTGGGTAATTTGAGAGAAAGTCTTTTCAAGTCTTGCCTATTGCCAAGAGTTCAAGCTCTGGTGCAATAGGCACCTTAACTACGAAATTAAAGTGGAATCTAACACAAGAAAAATAAAAATAAGATTGAATGAAAGTTGCGAACATCATCATTGAGGGTCAACTTATCACTGGACAAATCGAGAAACCAACTTCTTTTACCAATGGTAACACCACCCAAGTGATGTTACTAAATTCACTGCAACTTTTGGCAATAACCAACACTTTAAGGTCGGGTGGAAGGGGGCAACTTGCAGGGGAAGTCTCTCAAAGTATTAGCAATTACCAATACTTTATGATTTGGTGCAATAGGCAGCATGCAAACAAAGTCTCTGCAAGTATTGGCAATAGCCAAGACTTTAAGCTCTATGCAATAGGCAACTTGCAGAGAAAGTCTCTTCAAGTCTTGGCTATTGCCAAGACTTTAATCTCTGTGCAATAAAGACTACTTGCAGAGAAAGTCTTTGCAACTAATGACAATTGCTAAGACTTTAAAGTCGCAATAGCCAAGATTTTAAACTCTTTGCAATAAAGGCTACTTGCAGAGAAAGTCTGTACAACTAAGAGCAAAAGCTCTGTGCAATGAGCAACAACAATATCTAATTGCTATTGCCAATTTAAGAACCTTAAAATCATCTTAATCAAGTATAAAAATTTTTTTTAAAAAATCATATGAACGTCAAATTTAATTCGAATCAATCAAAATGGAAAAAACTTACAGATAAATATACAAAATAATCATTATCAAAAAGAAATATAGAAAAAATAAATACAAATAAAGGATTAGGCAAAATAAAAATTACATTATAACATAAATTAAAGAAAAAATAATAAAATAAATATAGATTTTACAGATTCCCTAAATCTCCAAGACACAAAGAAAAAAGAAGGAAAGGAAGGAGGAAAGAGAAAAAAATCATTGAATGTGAATTAAGTTTAGTCAGGGGTAAAATAGTAATTTCGTATAGTAAAGGATGATGCGGACGACATTTACTTAAAATATGTGAAAATGGTGGCAAATTGGTAAGACCAGCGCTTACGGAGGACAACTCATGAATTTTTTTTTGATTTCGTGTATTGAGTCCATGGCGATGGGCTGGCCCCAATTTTGATTAGCAAGTTTTAAGATTAGCACAAAATAATATTATATTTATATATAGACTAGTAAGCACAATACGTTAGTGACTTTAGAAACTTTAAGTAAAAGATTATTAATTCATTGATCAAGAAAGTACTCAACCAATTAACTTGAAATATAAAAAATAAAAAAAGTCTTGAGTTAAGGGGATTACTTTTCGAATTTTTAAATTTTATGGGGATTAGTTTTTGAATTCTTAAATAAGAGAAACTAGTAAAGTAAACCGCGCTCGCTCTGTTATGCGAGACCTAATTAAATTTAAAAAATTTCACGTGCTGCTCTCTATAAAGGTTGGTCTTACCAATTTGCCCAACTTTCAAATATTTTAAGTAAATGCCGTCCACATCATCCCTCACTATGCGAAAGGACTATTTTTCCCCTGATTAAACCTAATTCACATTGAACGATTTCCTTCTCTCTTTCCTCCTTCCTTTCCTCTTTCCTTTCTTTCTTTGTGTCTTGGAGATTTTGGGAATCTGTAAAAGTTTTATTTATTTTATTTTATTTTTTTTCTTTAATTTATTTATACACTTATCTGTAAGTTTTTTCCATTTTGATTGATGATCGTTGAATTAAATTTGACGATCCTGTGATATATATATATATACTCTTTTTATACTTGATGGAGATGATTTTAAGGTTCTTATTGGCAATAACAATTAGATATTGTTGTTGCTCATTCTACAGAGCTTAAAGTCTTGGTTATTGTCATTAATGCAGAAACTTTCTCTTCAACTAGCCTCTATTGCACAAAGATTAAAGTCTTGGTTATTGCCAAGACTTAAAGCGACTTTCTCTGCAAGTTGCCTATTGCATAGAGTTTAAAGCCTTAGCTATTGCCAATACCTGTAGAGACTTTGTGTGCAAGCTGCCTATTGCACCATATCGTAAAGTATTGGCAATTGCCAATACTTTCGGAGATTCCCCTGCAATTTGCCCTCTTCCACCCGACCTTAAAGTGTTGGCTATTGCAAAAAATTGTAACGAATTTGGTAACATCACTTGGGTGGTATTACCATTGATAAAAGAAGTTGGTTTCTCGATTTGTCCAGTGATAAGTTGACCTTTAATGACGATCTTCTCAACTTTTATTCAATCTTATTTTTATTTTTCTTGTGTTAGATTCCACTTTAATTTCCTAGTTAAGGTGCCCATTGCACCAGAGCTTGAATTCTTGGCAATAGCCAAGACTTGCAGAGACTTTCTTTCAAATTACCCAATGTAACAAGGCTTGAAGTCTTGGAAATTGCCAAGAAGTCTGTGCAAGTTGCCCATTGCACCAGAGCTTGAACTCTTGGCAATAACTAAGACTTGAAGAGGCTTTCTTTACAAATTACCCACTGCAACAGTGCTTGAAGTCTTGACAATTGCCAATAAGTCTGTGCAAGATGCCCATTGCACCAGAGCTTGAACTCTTGGCAATCAATTGAAGAAGTTGACTGGAAATGAGGAAAAACGTAAAAAAGATGAATCTTATGCCAAAGAATTATGCCACCTTAGTTTGTCTGCATTTTACCCGGTCACAATAATAAATATTAGTAAATCATAAAATAATTTTTTTATTGTAAATTTAGTCTAAAATATACAATTAAATTTACTAAGCTTTCAAAAGGTAATTATTTAAACAACAATTCATCACACTTCCAATGGAAGAAATTTTTCCTCACACAAAAAGGACGTAGTAAAAGAAGAAGAAAAAGAAAACTTACAATTCCTTTTCCCTTAATATACATGCATGTAGATAATATAACATCCTTTAAAATTCATATATTTTCTTAGTCTGGATTCTACCAAATTAACCTCTTGTAGTTTCCTGTCCAATAAAGATAACCCGGATCATCTCCTTTGCTGTGAGCCACAGAGTCAAAAAGGCTTGCATTTTGCTCCTTTTTGAAGCTACCTTAGTTAGCTTCAATGGAACTTAAATTTCTTCTTAGTAAGTCGTTAACTTTTAGTTTCTTGCAGTAATTGTATCGGCCTAAATCTGATTAGGATAATTAATCGAATTTATTTTGGGATAACAAGCAATTGTTTGTATCAAAGTCGAAAAATGACAAGAAATATGGCCCCAAAAAAAGAAAAGAAAAGAACAACGACAATAAAACAACAATGAGTGCTTAGGATTATTTTTTGAATCCCTTTCCATAATTACAAAGTGGCTATTTATAGTAAATAAAGATATTAAGGCAATAAGTACACTTTATGGCTATTAATCCCATGTTATCATGGCCAACCCAGTTACAAAATTAATTGCATTAAAGGATAACGGCTTCCCTGAGGGTTGTATCGATTGCCTCGGGGAACCAAGCCTCCATATGCACGACGCACGGATCTCATCAAAGCTTGCCGACGCATCCTGCCTTCGGGTTCTTTCCTCGAGGAGTCAATTCATCAAGCGTTCTCTGAAACTTGCCTCGAGCTTTGGACCCTGGCACGGCTGATTTTTCACCCAATACATATAGTCCCCCACTCCTCGAGTAGTTGACAGAACTTCCGAGGAGTAGAAAGAATTTAAGCGGGAAGTCGACGTGGCCATACATGCACCATGAAATTCAAAAATGGCGGCTGTTACTCCGCATTCCCATCCATCACACGTGGCATCCTTTGATTGGGTGCGACTGTTCATTCCTCCTTCCCCATGTAAACACAATGATGACCCTTTCACTATATATAACCCAACTTGTCTTCCTTCTTCCTCGCTCTCAATCTTTCAAATAATAGTAATAGCAAAGCTTCAACTTGAATTCCTTCCTCTTGAATCTCAGTTAAAAAAGCATCGCCAATCTTTTTAGCAAAGATGTCTGCTAAATATTATCTCGCTGACGGATGACAACAATGAGGCAACATCACACCTTAGTGATTTAAACCCAAGGCGGCACAAAGCCACCTGTAACCACGGCAACACTGAGGAAACAGTTGGTGAAGAAGAAAACGCCGCCGTAGAAATTGGCGATTCGAGGCTGAAATTCTGAAACCCAAGAAAAAGTAATCCTATTTAAAAGAACTCAAGCCTCACGATGTCATACCCTCAAAGCTAGACCTTTCAAATGATTCCAAGATGCAGGAGAAAACCAAGGCTGACATTGAAAGGAATAGAAATATTTCAGTTCAAAACACACCAAGCCTAATTACACAAGTTAGTATTCCTGCCCGGGAGAGCCATACCTGTGATAGAGTGGAGGGGAGTTCTTTTGTGTACGCTTACCCCTTCACAATCGGATTCACTCTACCTATCCACGAGGTTGTGGATACTTATTGCCGAACCTACAGCTTGTGCATAGCTCAAATCGGCCCCGAGTTCTGGAGGGTCGTATAGTGCCTCGATTATTTGAGCAAAAGGGCAGGTGTTCCCTTCACTTTCCATCACTTCATCTATCTCTTTTCCCCCACACTGCATAAAGATGGGATTGTTCAACTCAACAAACGAGGAAAATTCTCGCTGATCACAAAAGCCGAGGACATAGAGGACCGTGGATGGATTGATCGCTTCGTCCTACTGCCAACCAATCTTCTATCCTCAAGGCCTGATTTTCTCGAGCGGTGGAACCGAACGCATAAGCATTCGCTTCGGCTGCCTTTCATAACTTCCTTCTTCGTAACTCTTCATTTCTAACTGTTTTGCTTCGATTCTTTTAGCCGAGTCAACCCAATTACTTCTCCAGAAAATTTGACTGCCTTGGTATAAGCCAAGGGAAGAAAGATCATGGATGATCTTGGTACTTTGAGGGAATACTGATGGGCGTGACAACGTCATGGTAAGTCACAGCCCACCTTTGTCAAGTTTTTCCTCCAATATTTCTTCTTTACTAATCTTTACTCCGCCTTTTGTAGGTCTTCCTAATTGAGCGACTACTGAGCCGAAAGAGAAAAAGAAAAAAAACAAGGGAGACAAAAAGAATAATGTTCCTGAGACTGGGGAGGCTTTGGGTGTGCTCGAGGGTTTGATTAGAAACCTCGAGAAAAAGGCAATTCCCGAGGGTTCACCAGACCAGGGGACTTCAAAAGGTAATAACATCCTCTCTTCTTCTTTCGAACTTCAATCTTTCTCTTCTAATACTTCACTCTTCACTGGATCCTTTTTTCTTTCTTCTCTTTTGAAGCTCCAAAAAGGAAAAGGCAGGCTTCGAAGAAATCCTCCAAGGCCAAGCGGGCTAGAGTAGAGGAAAATCTTATTTCCAACCCCGAGACGGTTACTCCTCCTCGCAGGGGTTTGATTGATGAGCCAGAAGAAGAAGCTCAGAGAGAAATTGAAACAATCAACCTTGAGGAGCCGACCAAACCTGCTGATAAAGTTGGAGAAGATGTTCCTTTATCGACGAATAAGGAAAAGAGTGGATGGGTCCCCTCGTACTGAAGAGAGGGCTTCACGAGCTGCTTCCAAGCCTGCTCATGAGTTCCTCGAAGGAAAGTTAGGAGCATTGACATTCCTTCTGATATTTGCCTTTTTAAACGATGATGTGGCTATCCCCATCAACCTTACAGGGCTTCTCGGGCCGTTGGAGCGAGAACGCCTCGGGCGGTCACCCATGGCTGATCTGATGGCCGACGCGGCTGTTGAACCCCAAAAATTACCCTTTCTTTAGAAAAGATACATTTCGGGTATAATGTTCAACAATATGGGACTCCAACGGGTTTCTTTGGAGTCGCCACCTAATTTAGGAGAACTAAGAACCAATTAATTAAGTAGTGTGTGCAATTCCCCATTTAAAGAAAATGGTATTTTTCAGAGATTCTAAGTAAGAGGTTCAATTATTTTTGAAAGAAGGTTTTCATTTGAAAACACTTTCGAAAATCCACGAAAAAGGCGGTTAATCCTTTGGTTTTTACAAAATAGCTAAGTAAATGCAATTTCAAAAATTTAATTTAAAAGATTTGAATTATTGTTAAAGTCTAAAAAATACAATCAACTTTTTAAAGAAATGAACTTAAATAAATTTGAAAAACTTTAGATTAATTTTTACAAGGGTTTAAAAATTATTGCGGATTAGCTTTGCACGCACTATTTAACCAAAAGATTCAAATTCCTAAATAAGATGAAAATTCAAAAGAATTAAATATTCACGAAATAAATCAATAAATAAATAAATATTCATTAATAAATAATTGAACAAATTATTCTACAACTAATAAAGGAAAAATTCCTAATGACATGCAAATTCTAAGGGATTGGGAAAGAAGAGGTTTAGAAGATGGAACCCGAAAAATTGATAAACTCGCGGGAGCCTTGAAAATTATTTTTATACAATTATGTCCATAAGCCTAAACATCACATTACTCAAAAAAGCATTTTAAATTTTCTAAGGTCTTCTTTTCTTGAAAGCTTGAGCCTGACTCGACCCCAATGAGACTCCAAACCAATATAAGCAATCCCAATTTGCGAGTTTTAGCCAACTCATTCCCCAAATTCCATGCCAAAGAAAATAGAGAGATAAGGAATTAGAATCGCACTTAAGAAATATTGACAAACAGAGACTAAATTATTCAAACTTTCATAATTAAGAATTTCACAAGAAAAGAAGAAAAGAGTCACAGAAGCAACATAATGAAAACATGCATTTCAGCAGCTTAAGCAAAAACATCAGACACAAAAAATGAACAGCAGATATAGCAAATGGATACCCAAGCCTATATTCAAACCGTTACATAAACCCAGGTTATTGTCACTTGTATAAGCAAAGTAGTCGATCATATTACATGTTCCTGAAACAGCTAATATGAAATTTTATTGAGGAGGGCAGTGACAAAACTTCACAAAATAGGCAGCCAAAACCATTATTCATATACACTATCACATATGAATAAGCAGCTAGAAAAATTAAAAATTTAGCTTTAATAACATGAAATAATCTGACATTTATCTTAAGAACATCACCAACTGATCGAACTTTAATTCTCCAACTTACAAAAGCAAAATAGTATCAATTACATAAAATAAAGACTTCAACTTATGGACCATTATAAGAACACATAACCAGGCAGGAATAAACAATGCGCACACATGAACTTAAAGGCATAATAAGCAACAAACTCCTAAGAAAGCATTTTGTGAAGAAGGTACTACATATCAGGATTACCAATGTTCGAATATGAATCAGAAACTCAATATATAGCCATAGACAAAATCTTAATAGTTCCAAATCTTAATAGAAGGAAAAAATTGAAACAGGCTCAAAGCAGGATGCAACAAACAAGATCAAGCAGGTCTACAATTAAACAAGACTAGAGCTACTGATCCCTCTTAGACAGAGCACATATGCAGAACACAGTAGATCAAGCTTAGGAACCTAAGACCTCACTATGAGATCTTTTACTAACAGCGGCACACACGCACATCACAGCTCAACAGACCACTACCTATTTCACACAAGCAGACAAATACCAGAAACTACTCTCACTTCAAACCTCTACTACTTCCAAACCTGACCCCCATCAAACTGCACTCCACCTCCCACAGCTTCTAAAGTAGCCAGCAAACCATAACAACTTCTTTAGACTCCCTGACAACCTTCAGACCTTCCAGGTGACTATATTAGGCTTCCCCATTCTTACAGGAAATACCCTGAATTTCTAAAACCCCTGCAGAACTATGCAGGGCCAGAAACAAACCCTGAGCCACCTAAAACCATTACCAGACTGCCCGCTAAACCCCTGCAAGCACCAGACAAGCATCCTAAAGCTGCAACCTGATATCTAACTACCTGCAGACCTTTAGAGGTAGCTCTAACATCTCCTACTTCCTAGCACCCTCTCTTGAACCCCCTAGAACAATTATCTGCACCTGCAACACCGGAGAGACATTCACACCACCTCACAAACTTCTTTTAAAAATCCTGGAAACAAACAAGTGTAATCACCTAATTTTGGTACCAAAATTCTATATTTATTTTTAATTAGGATAGAAAATATGAAAATTGCCAAAACTACTTGTTATGTATTTAACTATGATTTTATGTTTGATTGTGATAGTATTATAGATTTACGTAGCTTTGATTGTAGTTAATTATGTTGGTTTTAATAAGTATAGACCATTTTAATGGCTATTCGTAAAAAATAACAGCCCAATACGTTAGCCCATGAGCCCACTTCTAGATCCGGCCCACCACCCTCCTATATAACCAAAACTTCCTTATTTTTTGCCATTACACCCCCTTAGTCTCTTGACTAGGGTAATGCTGGCGAAATTTTTCACCCCAGCGGAGTTGCCAAGCTGTCACGATCCTTTTTTAACACACAAAAACAAATAAATAGAAATTGTGTATTTAAAGGCCGTGACGGGTGTTACAAAAGGTACAAAATTATTCAGAGAAAACTCGGAGTCGCCACTTGACATAGTTTAAGGTGTGCCTAGTCACCAAAAGGTACCTTGGAACACCTCTGACTCGTCTAATGGTCTGCGTTAGAGATTGGGTAAGGTTCTCAGTTGACTCTCGGGAAGGTATTAGGCACCCTCGAGTCCTGTGCCAAGCACAGTTGCTTTATTGTCGCAATTTTGATTTATTAAATACGGTTGTTATCTTTTGCCGTTGATTTGAATTTACACTTTGATTATGAAGAATTTAAAGCGTATCATTCTTTTCCAACCTCACAGAGGACCGGACGAATTTACACTTTGATTCAAGATAAATAAATAAAATGTATTGCGTATTTGCAACCTCACAAAGGACTGGTCTATCTTTAAAAGAATTTTATTAACTTGAAAGGAAATAATTTATTTTAGAATTGGTTTAACTCAATTTAGTTTTCTTTTAGCCTAATAAATAGATCACAAATCATACTTGTCGTTTTGCCTAATCGATTTAATTAAGTACAACCGCTAACTATTATTAAATGATAAATTGGGACTCCCAAATTTGTCTTAAAAATATGGATTATGAAAAAAGTATATACATACAATAGGCCGTTTGTTAAATTGAAACAGTTTTGTGGGCTTTCTTTGAAAAGAAAAAGTTTACAAACTACCACTACTTTAAACTTGAAGTGGGCTGTATTGTTTGCAAAAATGGGCTGCTTTATGATATGTCTTGCACAATTAACCACATTTTATTTATTCATTGTATAAATTGTGGTTGTGCAAATAAATTAACACATGGCCAGATTTAAAGAAAACGTCCTAAATTTAGAGCCTATTCGTTTCATTTTTGTAGATTTTTACAAGTACGGACAGTTTACAGAAATAACCCCCACATTACAGAAATGGCCAGAGTTTAACGTTTGTAATTTCAATGGTTAAATCCTAAATTTGCCTAATCTTTACTTGCTGTCCAGATTTTTTAAACAAGTGGATCTAATTTAAACAAGATAGAAATGTACAGATTTGATACTATTTTTTTAAACAAGGCTGATTGTAAGAAGAAAGTTAGGAAAATATGCCAATTTTTGCTCAACAAACTTCCCTGATTTCCAGAATAAAGTGGCTAAAACACTCAAAGTTAACATGTGCATTTTTTGTGCTATCTAAACAATAAAAAGGGAGCAACAAAGCAGACATGATGATAGCTCAAAATGACCTCTTAAGCATCTTTAAACATGGCATTCATACGCAAGAAAGGGTATAATACGCGAGTTGGAATATTTACCTAATGAGTAAACTTCTTGGCACAAGCAAATGCCAAAATCTAACAAGCTTTGGAACCTGACCAATCAAGCAACAACAACAACCATAAATCAAAACGAACAGCCCCTTTTGAACTCAAACTTGACCTTTAAATACCTCTATTTACCCCTTAAAACCTCAAGATTTATACCCCAAAAGACCATTAATGTAGCGGCCTTCGGTTCTAAATCTCTCTTTCAAACTTAACCCCTTTTTTCAAGAGTTTTTAGCTCTCATTAATTGTATTTTTTAGATCTGTTTTTTTTTTTTTTGGATTTTTCAGCCAGTTCCAGATCTGATTGCTGTGTTAAATGAGAGCAAAAGCTCTATTATATAGCCATCAGATCTGGAACTGGCTGAAAAATACAAAAAAAAAAAAAAACAGATCTAAAAAATACAATTAATGAGAGCTAAAAACTCTTGAAAAAAGGGGTTAAGTTTGAAAGAGAGATTTAGAACCGAAGGCCGCTACATTAATGGTCTTTTGAGGTGTAAATCTTGAGGTTTTAAGGGATAAATAGAGGTGTTTAAAGGTCAAGTTTGAGTTCAAAAGGGGCTGTTCGTTTTGCTTTATGGTTGTTGTTGTTGCTTGATTGGTCAGGTTCCAAAGCTTGTTAGATTTTGGCATTTGCTTGTGCCAAGAAGTTTACTCATTAGGTAAATATTCCAACTCGCGTATTATACCCTTTCTTGCGTATGAATGCCATGTTTAAAGATGTTTAAGAGGTCATTTTGAGCTATCATCATGTCTGCTTTGTTGCTCCCTTTTTATTGTTTAGATAGCACAAAAAATGCACATGTTAACTTTGAGTGTTTTAGCCACTTTATTCTGGAAACCAGGGAAGTTTGTTGAGCAAAAATTGGCATATTTTCCTAACTTTCTTCTTACAATCAGCCTTGTTTAAAAAAATAGTATCAAATCTGTACATTTCTATCTTGTTTAAATTAGATCCACTTGTTTAAAAAATCTGGACAGCAAGTAAAGATTAGGCAAATTTAGGATTTAACCATTGAAATTACAAACGTTAAACTCTGGCCATTTCTGTAATGTGGGGGTTATTTCTGTAAACTGTCCGTACTTGTAAAAATCTACAAAAATGAAACGAATAGGCTCTAAATTTAGGACGTTTTCTTTAAATCTGGCCATGTGTTAATTTATTTGCACAACCACCATTTATACAATGAATAAATAAAATGTGGTTAATTGTGCACGACATATCATAAAGCAGCCCATTTTTGCAAAAAATACAGCCCACTTCAAGTTTAAAGTAGTGGTAGTTTGTAAACTTTTTCTTTTCAAAGACAGCCCACAAAACTGTTTCAATTTAACAAACGGCCTATTGTATGTATATACTTTTTTCATAATCCATATTTTTAAGACAAATTTGGGAGTCCCAATTTGTCATTTAATAATAGTTAGCGGTTGTACTTAATTAAATCGATTAGGCAAAATGACAAGTATGATTTGTGATCTACTTATTAGGCTAAAAGAAAACTAAATTGAGTTAAACCAATTCTAAAATAAATTATTTCCTTTCAAGTTAATAAAATTCTTTTAAAGATAGACCAGTCCTTTGTGAGGTTGGAAATACGCAATACATTTTATTTATTTATCTTGAATCAAAGTGTAAATTTGTCCGGTCCTCTGTGAGGTTGGAAAAGAATGATACGCTTTAAATTCCTCATAATCAAAGTGTAAATTCAAATCAACGGCAAAAGATAACAACCGTATTTAATAAATCAAAATTGCGACAATAAAGCAACTGTGCTTGGCACAGGACTCGAGGGTGCCTAATACCTTCCCGAGAGTCAACTGAGAACCTTACCCGAATCTCTAACGCAGACCATTAGACGAGTTAGAGGTGTTCCAAGGTACCTTTTGGTGACTTGGCACACCTTAAACTATGTCAAGTGGCAACTCCGAGTTTTCTCTGAATAATTTTGTACCTTTTGTAACACCCGTCACAGCCTTTAAATACATAATTTCTATTTATTTGTTTTTGTGTGTTAAAAAAGGGTCGTGACAACAGGAAACAAACAAGTGTAAAACAGCCCCTCATCCTCCTGAACCAACTCCAAACTACCCTAAAACAACAACAGAAAACCCATCCCTGCACCACCATGAAACAGACCCCTTAACTTCTTACAAACTCTAGAACAACCCCCTATACTCACAGCAAAACATGGTTTAGTACTGCATCTACTCCTAACAACCAAGAGACAGAAATAAGCAACCCCTGCATCACTTCAGACATCAAGATAAAGAAACTGACCCCTTCCTTTAAAAAAACTTGCAGACACTAAAAAAAATTCAGGACATCCTTTTATTTAAACATAACAAGAAGCAGGTTTTAAAATAGTCATCTATTACATTACTTTTTCAAAGAATTGCCTATTCCTTATACTGTTTTATCACATATTTAATGCACAGTTTAGCCCATCTCACACATTGAAAGATCCTCAAACACATAAAAGATGCGGCTAGATGAATAGAGTAGTGTATGACATTCGATTGAAAAATAGATGCAAGGGAATGGGATCAAAGATTGCATGTCAAACTTAAAAATATCACTTTAAGCAATATGCAAAAAAGAAAAATAGAAACTGTGCACGTGCTTTGTTTTAATCATACTTCTAAAATGTAGCACCTAAGTGAAGCAAAGGTCAAATGAATATTTGGCCCTTGAACCATATATAGAGATAAGTTAATTTTACGGAGGGCATAGTAGCAACAAATCATGAGCAAAAATTTAAAATTACTACTCCCTCTGTCCCAATTTATGTGTCACACTTTTCTTTTTGGTCTGTCCCAAAAAGAATGTCACATTTTCTTATTTGTCAACTATTTAATGTACTATCTTTATTTTACCTCTATTTGGCCATACTTCTTTTAAAAGCCACAAACAACTTTTTGATTACTACAATCTTTCTCTCTCTTTCTTTTTCAAGGGTAAATTTGAACATTTACAAAGTCAACTTCTATTTCTTAAACTCCGTGCCAAGTCAAACACCGCCACATAAATTGGGACGGAGGGAGTAGTTAATTACTGCTATTATTTCATTTTAACATGTCTAATAACTCACACTGAAGATTAGTTCCATTAAATAGATTAACATGCTGCAAGATGAATCATCAGTAGATCCCTTATCACAGATGGCCCTGAATCAACTTAAACATATTCTAACCAATTAGTAACCTAAGAAGTGAGCATAATCGAGTCAAAGTTTAACCATAAAATAGTCTTAACATATTCACTTACATATTTACACGATTCCAGCAGTAACCACTCAAGCTATACTCGTGAACACATACATATATTATAGCAAATCACATTTATGCAGAAAAAGGAAGTTAATGGTGAGATTATTACCTTTTTGCGAGCAGCGAGCTAGGGTGAGGATCCGAAGAGTACGACTCGACCAAGTGACGAGCGACGTCGACGACTCGAACACCAAAGCGACAAATAAAAATTCCTAACAGAACTAGAGACAGTAATGTAATGTATATATTTTGAATGAAAGAACTTAAACTAAAATTTGGAACCCTCTCTGCTTTTTCCTCGCCGCTGCTGCTCTATCAACTCCCAAAAAAACCGACCCCCAAAATAACTCTCGAAACTGGATTTTTATAGCAGACCATTAGGGTTTCCATCATCTAAAAATTCCACTCCAAACTGACCAAAATCTCCTCTAACGGTCTCTAAGGGATAAGGGTTTGTATGAACGATAAGCTGGAAAAAGGAGGGGGGACCAGTGGATTTCGAAATTTTGGCGTTTTTGTTTAAAATTTTGGGGGAAGAAATCGGGTCGATCGCGGGCTGGGGATTTGGAATTAGGTAGAAGGTTAGCTGAAATTGGGGAAAGGAGGTGTAATGAAATGTATATATGGTGTTTGCACAGATAGTCCAATTTAGGAAGCAGGAACGAAATTAGCCTTTTTTGAGTAATTAAGGAAATAGAGGTGTTGCATAGATATGCTGGGTTTTAGAATGTGTAGTGCAATTTCAGCCTATTTCTTCTAAAACTTTCATTAATTCACCTTAAAATTTTAATTGATTTTTTATTTTAATAATTAGACATTAATCAAGATTTTCGGGACAAAATTGGGTGTCAACAGCGGCTCAGCATGCAATTCAGGTATCCTCATTTCGTTTTTCTTTCTTCAGATTCAACTATTTCTCTCTTGCCCTAGCTCCTTACCTAAGCCTTTACAGGGCTACATATATGCAATCAGGGCTGCCGAGATTGAGGCCTGCCGAGCTTCCACGCTTAAGAAGACCAAGGAAGAATAGGATCAAACAAGAACCGGCCTTAAATCCCGAATAGTAGATCTTGAAAAATGACTACTTAACGCCAGACTTGAGCTAGATGAAGCTCGGAAAGCGGCTAGTAAGTCTGACCTCGAGGCATCTAATGCTCGCGAGGCTGTATCTTCCTCCGAGGCTAGAATAATTGCCCTGAAGGTGTCGACACCCATTTTTCCTGAACCGGTTAGAGTTCGAAACAGGATTCGGCTTATTGGAACTCACAGGAAAGACTTGGAGTCGCAACCTAACATATTTTTTAACTAGGCGTTTTAGAGCAACTACTTTATTTTTAGTCAATTTTAACGTTAACTCTGACACTTAATCTACGTTTCAGAAATGCCGAGTAAGGATTCAAGTTATCCCGAAAGAAAGATGTTAGACACCTTTCGAGATCCACCAAGTGTGGTTCCCGACCAGACTAAATGATTGAGATTCAAAAAATCATTTAAACTAAATCTAACTAAGCACTTTCCACTATAATATACAAGTTAAATACAGATAATAATTAAGATTAAATAAAATATTCAAATTCACTAATTTGCTTCTTCTTTGGCGAACTTCAATAAAATACATATCGCAAAATAAAATAAATTAATTAGTATATCAAAATAAATTAATAACGATAAATCAAAAATTAAAAGAATGCAATAGAAAGTTGAATCAGAAGCATTTTTGGAGTGTCGTCTCGAAAATATCCATCCAAATATATCTAGCAAAAAAAAAAAAAAAGTTGATTAGTGTAATATTTAAAAATAATAATAATAATAATAATAATAATAATAATAATAATAATAATAATAATAATAATAATAAGAAGAAGAAGAAGAAGAAGAAGAAGAAGAAGAAGAAGACAATAAAAAGAAAAAATAAATTTTGTAAAAGTTTAGGCTCAGATTGATGTATTGCATCAATTAAAGGTTAGGAATGTTGGTACGACTGCAAAACACGGAGCCCGGGCCGGTTTTCCATGCTAAATACCACTAATCCAACTACGCTACTACCGATTACTTTGCAAAGTAATATGCATCGTCATCGCCTATTTGTAAAATATCATTGGCCGTGTAGTATCTGTTCAAATTAGTGTACATGCCTCAAAATAAATATTTTCATTGGCTGTGTACTTTGGTGCAGTATTTGTTCAAATCAGTACGGACAACAGTATCAACAAATAATTAACAAAACTTTCAACGAGTCAACACACCAGAGCCAACAAAGATGGCGTCAAATTGAAAGCCATGACCAACAACGCTATAATCAGTTCCACAAAGCAAGAGAAAGTTTGAACAACTTAAGCCTGAAGGACAAAGGACAATAACACCAGAAATTGTTTCCATCATTAGCCAGATCGAGTAACCGAAAAAACGAATTCAACAGCGAGAATTAGAGATCAGAACCACAGTCAAAATGTGGAGGAGGGGGAACGACACCAGTCGCTACTCCGATGAGCAAACGAGGGCGTCGCTGCGACCCCTCTCCCTTATTTTCTTAGTCTCCATAGCAGATCAAACAACAACAGAGAGAAATCAGTCACCGGTGATGGTGCTTTTTTGGTAATGGGTCTTCGACGGTGGCTTTTCACTGTTGGTGCTTGTCGATGTTTTATACTGTATCCCACTACCCCGATCTTGTAATGGCCTGCCCAGTCATTTTGGTAAATCGAAGCTCCGATATGCATGTCGATATATTTTGTTAGTTCCAATAAGTTTGTATGATGATTTTGGTCATGTCCACAAAGTTTGGTTAAATTTCGATGAGTTTTGGATAAGTTTGGGTTCGGTTTCGACGTAATTTGAGCATAAAAGTTACCATATTGAGCAAACGATCTTTGATTCGTATTTCGACTAAACCATTATATCCGTATCGTAATTTGGAAACCATAGAAACTGAAATCATCAAGTTTCGACATCATATGAGGGATTTATGATAATTTTACAAAGAATTGGATTTCCAGAATTTTCAGATTATTTACGAAATTGCCACTCACTGCGTAGTTAAAAATCTGCACTATTTCAAATATTAAAACCAACATATCTCCTTCATTATAAGGTCAAATGGAGTGATTCAAAAGCCTAACTTGACTGGATTTTCACAAAGAATCAATTGGAGGTATCAAAAGTGAGTTTTGGGATCGTTTGGTACAAGAAACGAGGCAGAACAGTAGGCATTTTTGGCTATTAATGTTGTTGGAGTTTTTCTCATCTTGAAAGTCTGGAATTGGAAGAATTTAAGGATGTTCTTCTATGGGTGGATTTACTCGAAAGGATTTGGGCGTGAAAAGACGATCGTAGGCTAGTTAGCAATCGTCGGCTTTAGGTAAGTGGTTTACATTCCTTCTGTGGTGGACATTCTCAACATTGGATGTCTATGTATGTGTTCCTTACATGCATGGCTGCTGAAATGGGCATACTTATTATGCCAAGACTATTTTGAAAAGTGTAATTACAGTTCATTACTATTTCTTGATTTATTATCGTAGCACGATGTAGTTCTGTGCATATTATTATGGTACGATGTAGTTCCGTACATATTATCATAGCACGATGTAGTTTCGTGCATATTATTTTGGTACGATGTTTCGTACATATTATCATTGCATGATGTAGTTCTGTGCATATTATTATAGTACGACGTAGTTCCGTACATATTATTATAGCGCGATGTAGTTCCGTGCATATTATTTTGGTACGATGTTTCGTACATATTATCATTGCACGATGTAGTTCCGTGCATATTATTATGGTACGATGTAGTTCCGTACATATTATCATAGCACGATGTAGTTCCGTGCATATTATTGTGGTATGATATTTCGTACATATTATCATCGCACGATATAGTTCCGTGCATATTATTATGATACGATGTGGTTCCGTACATATTATTGTAGCATGAGGTAGTTCTGCGCATATTGTTGTATTATGACGTAGTCCCATATATATCATTAAGTCACAATGGATGTGTCTTAGTACTTTGATGACTAAGTATGAATATTACTTGTTTGTTAATTAAGTGATTTTGTCTTTACTTTTTGTTACCTTGGAGTTGTGTGAGTTTTCATATATTTGCAACTCGTTATTCAACTTGGAGCCCTGTCCCCACTTATTGAGTCCTTTTGACTCACCCACTTTCTTTAATTTTTTCGTATTGTTTTACATTCGGCAAATTCGATATCGAGTTCTACCAAGCATTGTAGTAAACAGAGTTGCTCGTCCTTTAATTTAACGGTGAACCACTTTTGTCCTGTGGTGACATATTTCCTTATTATTTTTATGTTAATATTAATGATTATATTTCTTTATATTCGGCGATGTATAACCTTATTGACTCCTTAGATGTTAATGATTAATGGGAGGACTTAGAACATGGTTGCAAAGATCCTAGTATTGTATTTGGGTTATATATTATACTCTGCTATTCTTTTCATAATTTCTTTTATTTGATTATTTCATATGCAAGTCAACTGTTGCTGAAGAGGGGTTCACCCAATGAGTTGGGTTTGGGTACCCGCACGGCCCATAAGATTTTGGGTCGTGATAATTGGTATCAAAGCCTAGGTTCTATGGTCCTTGTGAATCATGAACAGTGTCAATTAGAGTCTTGTTGATGGGTACGATGACGTCCGTACTTATCTACGAGAAGCTATGGTGACATTTAGGAAACTTCACTTCTTTCATTCCCTAATCGTGCGTTGAGACTTGAAAGTGAATGATTTGAATTTCTCGGAACTATAATGCGTCAACGATGAAGATGTTATTAAGATATGGAAGACTTCACAGTATGTGTTAGACACTTGGTTTGGAGGCAAAAGCTCGGAAAAATGGTGAAAATGTTTGGTTGTAGCCTATCTTATGGTTAAGTTGGTATAGATATGGAAGGTAATTGGTTTAGTAATATGAAATCTAGAAGAATAGTTGAACTATTGAAGTATCCTTTAATAGAGCAAAGGGATTTTCGTAATCTTTAGAATCGTGAAAGAATTCGGTTAGTCGTGCGACGCTCAGGCGATGGTGGTTCGCAATACACTCGTTAGGGGAAACTAGGGAAGCTAGATAGTCATATTTATGCATACTAAGGTATGACACAAGTTCAAATGCTAGTTTCAACACTTGAGTGCATGATGAGAAGGTCGTTCAACATAATATCTAATTCTTGTGCGAACCTTAGTATGAGTTGTACTCAGTATAATAAGAAATTCATGAGATTTTTGTATGTTAATGATAAAGGTAGTTGTAAAATTCGTCAAGCTATCTTTGGGTGTATCACAGGTGGAGGAGCCTTTGGAGGCTGACCTAGATTTTTCTGCATCTTAGTGGTCCTTGTATATTTGATGATTGAGGATTTTATTTCAGATAAGCCGTCTGAGTGTTTGCTCGTGGCTCAGGGCTGAAGTAACCATGAGGAACCTTGGATTTGTAAACTGAAAGTGGCAAGATCTTTCTTTTAGTAATTCATGTCGGTTATGAACCCTGGAATTCCTCTAATGACTTATTCTTAGGCGAAGCCTAAGTGTGGGAGTCGGTGGTGGATTGTGAGACCTTTGTGGTTGTCGGAACCGTCTTATGAAGACTTCTTATCAGTAAAGGTTTGATCCTTTTCCTTTTCACCATTGTGGTTTGCTCTAGCAGGGCTAGGAGCTGGAAGTCGGTGGGTTATGGATTTCTTGTTGCGGATTTTATGAGTCTCGGTGCCTTGTCTTCATGAAGTGTCGGACTTTGGAAGTTAGACCAGTGTTCGTAGTTTTGACTTGGACGAATGTGTTGTAAAATTCCTTGTAGGTACTTTTGCATGATTCATCATGACCATGAGGGTTGATTTTATAAGTTGTCGGGAAGGAGTCCCGAGTGTGTTATTATGTGAAGTCGAGGAGTTGTGTGTGCCTCTTGGGGCCAAATCGTACATGTGTGGTTGGATTCTTTTATATGGTACAGACTTTGACTTGTGTGGTTACGAGAGAGTTATCGCGCGCGCATCACTTTGTATGACTAAGAGTGCGGTCGCGGGACTCCTCACGTGGTTATATTGGTTGGTCTGTAATGCTTGTGCGATTGCGATCTTGTGATCAGGTTGCGAGGAAGAGAAGTCTGTGCGAGGATATTTATGGTAAGTCGTTGATCTATTGGCTGCTTGTTTGGAATGAGTTGTGGATTTCTTCTAGTAGGTTTTACTTGGCGAGGCAGTGTCTTCAGTTTGTTGCTTTTTGATGGTTGGTGTATCTTTTACTTTGCACCGGGTCAGCACTTGGGTGCATGAGTTTTGTCGTGGTATTTTGGAGGCGGTGTAGTGCCGAACAATGTTGGATCTGTGACTTCGTGTGTAGGACCATGTATGTGTTAGGGTGCGATTTGTAGCCGTTGGACTAGATTGAGCTGGTTTTGGCTATAGCTAGTATGTTGACTTTTCTTGGGAGCTATGATTGCTCGAACTCTTAATGCACTGTTTAGTTGTCGGTGGGTTGTTATTTGTATTTGAGATTATGTTATGCAACATGTTTGTTTCTCGGACTGTATCCTGAGTTGGAGTGATGGTGTTGATGTATGTCAGTTGTAGGCTGAAATTGATTTCGGCTTTCTCGGGGTGTGTGTTGGTTTGTTAGGATCGATGTATTTGCGAGTAGTGATTTTTATTTAAAAATTAAGGTCGTACCTCGTTTTGGGTTGGTGTATCATGTTCAGTATTTTGAGGTTTTTTCAGCTAAGATTGGTTCATCTTATCAGCTGATAAATATTCGGAGATGATTTTAATAGTTGCCGGTTAGAGAGTGTATTAGACTTTATAATGTTGGTTTCGGTGGATTACCATTATTTTCTTCTTGTTACGGTGAGTATAATTTTGATGATAGTGTTTGATTTTGCGATGGCATGGAGTCGTACCGTTATTGACCCGTTTGGATATGTTCAATTGAGTTTGACTGCGAGATTTGATGTTTTGATTGGTTGTACTCAGGTTGTTTCTGTTGGATTCTAGAGAGTGTTATATCCTATTGCTTAAAAGGTTAAAGACTTGTGTAAGTGAAACCCGAGTGGCTTAGCCTCAGTTATGTAAATTTTGTTAATCAGCAATTCTTGTTGTGCTTTGACAGTTGATTTGAGGTTTCCGTATGCAGTTAGTGATAAGTCGGCTTATTGCTTCTAGACTTGGTGCACTCAGTTAGTACCGTTCGTTCGGTCGAGGTTGTATCGAAATGTGGTTTTGAATTGGTTATTATTCCTCCTTGTAATGATTGGTTATTGCTCTATGTGAGAACGCTCGCCAATGTGATTTCTTAGATGGTTAGGCTGGAATGTGAGGACGGGATATCCTAGTGTTCGTGGTTTGCTCTTTCCTTGCTATTCTTGTTGCTTATATATTATTCTGATTTTGGTTGTGACCGTGTGGGGTCCCATGGTATTGATTTGATTCTAGATATTTATATGATGTCGCTAGTTTGCTTTAAGCTGAATTGTATTGCCTTTGGGGTTTTTTGTAGCTGTTGATAGTCCGATGGTTGCTCAGTTATAGGGGTAGTGCCGTCGAAATTTTGTAAAATTTGAGCCTTAGCGAGATTTACGGCATTGCGGTGATATTGGAAGGTTGGTGTTGTCGTTGATATTTATGGTTTGCTCTCGTTCCTTCTTATCTTGGAATCTCTATGTTCGACCTTTGGGTGTTGTTGCAGTGTGGGGCATTTAAGGTTTTATTGAGTTATTCTCGGAATAGCGGTTGTATCGCATGGTTGTTGTGGTTGCAGTGGTTGATTGGTATTTCCAGTGATCCTTATGTTTTATGGGAGATGCTGATGAAATTTTTAAAAATTTCAAGACTTAAAAAAAAAAAAAATTGAGTTCGATTTGTGGTCTTCGGATGGAGGTTGCGTTATTGGTTTTGTGCTAGGTTTGTTCGTGGACGAACGAGTCTAAGTAGGGGAGATTGTAATGGCCCGCCTAGTCATTTTGGTAAATCGAAGCTCCGATATGTATGTCGATATATTTTGTTAGTTCCAATAAGTTTGTATGATGATTTTGGTCATGTCCACAAAGTTTGGTTAAATTTCGATGAGTTTTTGATAAGTTTGGGTTCGGTTTCGACGTAATTTGAGCATAAAAGTTACCATATTGAGCAAACGGTCTTTGATTTGTATTTCGACTAAACCATTATATCCGTATCGTAATTTGGAAACCATAGAAACTGAAATCATCAAGTTTCGACATCATATGAGGGATTTATGATAATTTTACTAAGAATTGGGTTGCCAAAATTTTTAGATTATTTACGAAATTGCCACTCACTGCGTAGTTAAAAATCTGCACTATTCCAAATATTGAAACCAACATATCTCCTTCATTATAAGGTCAAATGGAGTGATTCAAAAGCCTAACTTGACTGGAGTTTCACAAGGAATAAATTGGAGGTATCAAAAGTGAGTTTTGGGATCGTTTGATATAAGAAACGAGGCAGAACAGTAGGCATTTTTGGCTATTAATGTAGTTGGAGTTTTTCTCATCTTGAAAGTTTGGAATTGGGAGAATTCAAGGATGTTCTTCTATGGGTGGACTTACTCGAAAGGATTTGGGCGTGAAAAGACGATCGTGGGCTAGTTAGCAATCGTCGGCTTGAGGTAAGTGGTTTACATCCCTTCCGTGGTGGACTTTCACAACATTGGATGTCTATGTATGTGTTCCTTACGTGCATGGCTGCTGAAATGAGCATACTTATTATGCCAAGACTATTTTGAAAAGTGTAATTACAGTTCATTACTATTTCTTGATTTATTATCGTAGCACGATGTAGTTCCCTACATATTATTATGGTACGATGTAGTTCCGTGTATATTGTCATGGTACGATGTAGTTCCGTACATATTATTTTGGTACGATGTTTCGTACATATTATCATTGCACGATGTAGTTCCGTGCATATTATTATGGTACGACGTAGTTCCGTACATATTATCATAACACGATGTTGTTCCGTGCATATTATTTTGGTACGATGTAGTTCCGTGCATATTATTATGGTACGATGTAGTTCCGTACATATTATCATAGCACGATGTAGTTCCGTGCATATTATTGTGGTGCGATGTTTCGTACATATTATCATCGCACGATGTAGTTCCGTGCATATTATTATGATACGATGTGGTTCATTACATATTATTGTAGCATGAGGTAGTTCTGTGCATATTGTTGTATTATGACGTAGTCCCATATATATCATTAAGTCACAATAGATGTGGCTTAGTACTTTGATGACTAAGTATGAATATTACTTGTTTGTTAATTAAGTAATTTTGTCTTTACTTTTTTGGTACCTTGGAGTTGTTTGAGTTTTCATATATTTGCAACTCGTTATTCTACTTGGAGCCATGTCCCTACTTACTGAGTCCTTTTGACTCACCCACTTTTTTTATTTTTTTTGTATTGTTTTACATTCGGCAGATTCGATATCGAGTTCTACCAAGCATTGTGGTAAACGGAGTTGCTCGTCCTTTAATCTAACGGTGAACCACTTTTGTCCTGTGGTGACATCTTTCCTTATTATTTTTATGTTAATATTAATGGTTATATTTCTTTATATTCGGAGATGTATAACCTTATTGACTCCTTACATGTTCATGATTCATGGGAGGACTTAGAACATGGTTGCAAAGATCCTAGTTGTGTATTTGAGTTATATATCATACTCCGCTATTCTTTTCATAATTTCTTTTATTTGATTATTTCATATGCAAAGTAAGTGTTGCTCAAGAGGGGTTCGCCCAATGAGTTGGGTTTGGGTATCCGCACGGCCTATAGGATTTTGGATCGTGACAGATCTCTCCTCTCACTATTTTTTATTATATATCATCTCTCTTGTTCACTCCCCCATTTTCAATCAGTGTGTGGGTATGTATATGTTTCTGATTTTGAAATGGTGTATGGAGATCGGAAATGGAGACGAGGGGTGCGTAGTGATGGTGTTTATGTATGGATATTGAAGATGATGGAGAAATGGGGTGAGTGTGTATCACTGTCGGTGTGTATGAAGAAAAGACAAAGCGTGTGTGGGGGTACTGTATACGAGAGGGGGTTTTTGTGTATGTTTATCTGTAATGGTTCTGTGCGTCCCCCTTTGGATTGAGAAGAGCTAATATATAGAAAAGAAAAATGAGAACCATTGGGGGATAGAGCTTTAATTTTGTTTGCTGATTGATTCTTTGATCGTAGGAGATTGAGAGATTATAGAGATAGTTGGGGATAATTTCTGAGAATCAAGGAGGAGATTGAGGGATTAAAATGGATGATTTTCGGGATATTTTTAGAGATGAACGTTGGGATTTTCTCCAAAAATGGATGATGGAGGAAGGTTAAGGAGTGATTAAAGAGATTTGACAAAATAGACTTCGTGGAAGATGCTGAAATTAGGGGGGGTGTAAGTGAAAATAATTTTGGGCTCTATTTTTAAAAAGAAGTAAAACTTATTTCAAACTGTTTGGGATGTATTTGGTTATATTTTTGTCCAGATTCAAAGTAATAGAAAGTTGATAAGAAGAAATAAATAATTTAGGATAAACTGTGGATTGGATATTTTAATTGGACTATATTTAATTAAAGGTGCTAACAAAAAAGAAAAAAGAAAAAATATAACTGTATATATAGTATATAAAAGAAAATTGCACATATAGAAGCAATTGGGGACACACCAAATTATTAAGTATAAATATCCACAAATATTTACTAAATGTTATAAATACAGTAATTGCACAAAATAGCCACAATTTGACACATATTTAACGAAAAGCCTAAATGATGTAAATTACATAATATAACCACAATTAAATATATAGTGTATAAATAGGTAATAATACACGTAAATACATGTCTCCTAATGCAAATTTCATCAAACAGTGAATATTGCATCTTTAGTTTAAATATAGCCAATTTATGGAAAAAGGATGGACAAAATTGGGTGTCAATAGTTGCCTCTCTTTGGCCGGGGATGATGAAAAGAATCTTCGGGCAAAGATAGTTGACGAAGTAGCCAATTTTGTCACGACGGCCGGGCTAAAAGCTTGCAAAGGGAAAATGAGAATTTTGGGGTGTTTCGGCCGAACCCCTGTCTCTGAGTTGCCTACCTACTCCGGATTTCACGAGAATCAAGCCGTGTATAGTTCTAGAATGGAATGTTGCCTGTGTGAGATGTGGATAACGTACGATTTAGGTGTCAAGAGTAAACGTGTCAGAGTATGCGAAGTTTACATTTGAATATACTTTGAAATTTGCTGAGATATGATTGCTGGGTATAACATAGGCTTTGTCGAAGACGAGGGTAACATCGATAGATCGGGCATGGGAAAAGAGACTTGTAATCATCCTAGTTATGAAGATGTGGTGTACGACACACCCATAAAGAGGAGTTTATATGTACATAATTTCCACTTTATCCCGATAAACGAGTTATCTTGCCTTCAATGTTGTCTTGAATGAGCTGGGAGAATATTGAGGAGTAAAGCATGATAAATGCGCACGATTCAAACATCTAGGCACGATTAAGCATGAGAACACGAACGATTGATACAGATAGGCTTGAATAGGAGGGAACACAAACTGCATCCTATCAGGAATAAAAAATTAGGAAGATTATTTGTGCGAGTATGGAAATTCAGATTTGAGCGCTTTGGAACTCGAAAAAATAGATAGTTTGCGGGTGTAGCAAAGGAATTGTCGATAGGGTTAGGCTTCTTGAATTGGGTTTTGAGATGATGCCTTGCATTTATTTGAGGTTTTGTGGTTGCGCAATTTCGCATACTATAGTGATTTTTGGGGAGCAAGTGTGAGAGTATGAGAAATGACACAGGAGTTTGTTAAGATATCGGAGAGTATCCTGCAGTAAGATCAAGATAAATGCAAGAGATAAAGATAAAGTAAACTTCCCTGTTGAGCTGAGTAGTCATTTTCAGGAGCTTTTAGTGCTAGGAAATATGTGCCTCTCCTCTGGGGATAATTATTTGCTCGTCCGGAGATGCTAAGTGCCTCTTGTCAGGAGATAATTGCTTGTCACGTGGGGCTGTATATCCTGGAACACTGTCACGTTGTTTCCTGCAATAAAGGTGAGCTTGTTGAAAATAATATTTATAAACGTAAATTAGACTTTCCTGTCGTTGGATCGTCTTTCCAGTGCTTCTCGTAAAGAGACCTATGATTGTCAAGAGCTGCTACTGCCTCCTCGTAAAGAGAACCTACTGCTTGTCAGGAACTGCTACTGCCTCCTCGTAAAGAGAACCTACTGCTTGTCAAGATTTGCTACTGCCTCCTTGTAAAGAGAACCTACTGCTACTATCTCCTCGTAAATAGAACCTACTCCTACTGCCTCCTCGTAAAGAGAACATACTGCTTGCCAGGAATTGCTACTGCCTCCTCGTAAAATGAACTTACTGCTACTGCCTCCTCGTAAAGAGAACCTACTGCTACCGCCTCTCGTCATGAGATGTTTACCTGTCGCATCGGGTTGTGTACCTTGCGACCAAAAGTAAATTAAAGTGCTAAAAGAAAACTAAATGCCTCTCTTGAATTTTTTTAAGGGGATCTCAAAAATATCTGCCCAAGCTTGCGTCTTTTAGAATTTTTGAGAGGATCTGCCCAAGTTTATTGCCTTTGATAGATCACCATATCGTAGTAGTGCTTGCGAGTCTTGTGTTTGTGCCAAAGGATCTGCTCTCAAAGAAAGATTCGTTAGTCGAAACAATGTGGTTGCATTGCACTGAACACCAATGTATTTACTTGAATCTGCATTCGTCCCTAACTGTGATAATTGAGTATTTTGACGACTCTGATTATGTGGATACTTGTATACTCAGATTGAGGTTTGGTGTTTGGATTTTGCCGGATTTGGAGGTTGTCCAAAATTGCATTTGTCTTGGATTGTGATGGGGTGTCTTCATGTTTCGTGCTTTTCTTTTCAAAAAAGTCATAGAGTTAACTTTGATGGATTGGTGTGTATAGAAATTGTATTTGTGGTTTAGGAGTTGCGGTTTCCATTTGTTGGTTTTTGTTGCACCATTGTCTTGCCTTGGTCGATCAGACTCTGAATTTTGTGTTTTAGTGCTGGGTATTTTGTAGCATCATGGCCTTGAACATTTGAGTGATGAGTGTAGATCTTTGTTAGATCGAATTTCGGAATGGGTATCTAGAGAGTAGTCCATTTGTTGAGTGCAATATCTTTTGATTGAGCTAAAGGAGTAAAGGTGCAAGGTTTTATTTTTTGTCTGTCGTTGATTGCGTTGAGCCTGATAAGGTTGTTGTTGAAACTCTTGACAAAGAGGAGGTTGCTTATTGTGTAAGTTGGGTGTGGTCTGAGGTTGTGAGTTTTGCCAGTTTCGGTTGTGCAGTGATTGGATCTCTTTCTTGCGAGTTTTGTGTGGATATAATGCCAGCTGATTTTGTTTGTCCACACTACCAGTTGTAGGAAGTGGAATTGGGATTATCTAGGTTCTTTCGGTGTCATATGCTGGTGGTTTGAAAGACTTTGTTCTATAAGGTAAAAGTTTTCAGATTGGCTTGCCATTTCGACTTCTTCTTGATGCGGATTCTTGACCAATTTCAGTGTTCAAATGCAAAGCAACCGTAATGACACATAACATGACACAAAACAGAGTTAGCACATTAGCAAGTTTTAAGCAAAAATGACACATAAGCTTAAGAGGATGTCACGACTGGGAGGCAAAAATGATTCAAAGGAGAAATGGGAGTTTTAGGGTGTTTTTGGCCGAACTCTCGGGTTTCACGAGAATCAGGCCGTGTGTAGTTCTAGAATGGCATGTCGCATGTGTGGGATGTATATGACGCACGATTTAGGTGTCAAGAGTTAATTTGCCCAAGTATGAAAAGTTCATATTGGTGTGTGCTTTGAAATTTGATGACATATTAAGGAGTAGGTACGATAAATTTGCATGATTCAAACAAATGGGCACGAAAACGAGCAGGCAAGATTCACACGAGGCAAGCACCCATCAGAAAGAATGCAAACCGCCTTCTTTATAAAGGATTAGGCAGATTATTTGTTTTCATAAGAGAGGTTTCGATTTGAGCGGGAATAAATGATTTGATGAAAGAACAAAAGCATAAATGAAGGGTTTAAGCTTCCGAAAGGAGTTTTAGAATGGTGTATCATATGTATGTGAAAATTTGTAATTGCACCATCTCCATATAGGGAACTGATTTTGAAAGCGGGTATGAAAAAGTGAGGAAGGGCTCAAAGGGATGGTCTTATAGCGTCGCCTCATATGTTGTCGTGTTTGTTGTGGTAATTACTATTCTGTGCCTGCACTCAAAGAAAGATTTGTGAGTTTTGGGGAAAGGGGAAGGGTTGATTTGTGCATCCTCTTCATTGTTGCATCTTGGGCTTGTGGATATCGATTTTTCAATGAATTTTGAGAAAGCCTCAAAATTCTGCCCCAGTGTCGTCTTGCATCCTTTTGGAATTTTTGAGGGGATCCTCAAAAATTCTGCCCCAGTTTATTGCCTTTAAAAAAAATCACCTTACTGTAAATAGTGCCTGCAAAACAAAATACGTGTATGTCCAATTCTAAGGCGGACGAGCCTAATAACAGTGCCTGCAAAATAAAATATATGTGTATATATCTAGCTATAAGGCAGATGGGCCTAATATAGTAGTGCCTGCAAAATAAAATATATGTGATCTCCTCTTCTAAGGCGGACAAGCCTAATAGTCATATTCTAAGCCTGATGGGGCTCATCGTCATATTTTAAGCCTGACGAGGCTAATCGTCATATTCTAAGCCTGACGTGGCTAGTCCTATTGTAGTGGTGCCTGCAAAATAAAATATATGAGTTTGTCCTATTTTAAGCCGGATAAGGCTGATTATAGTAGTGCCTGCAAAACAGAAGGAATGAGTATGTCAATTCTAAGGCGGACGAGCCTATTGTAGTGGTGCCTGCAAAACAAAATAAGTGAGTTTGTCCTATTTTAAGTCGGATAAGGCTGATTATAGTAGTGCCTGCAAAACAGAAAGAATGAGTATGTCCAATTCTAAGGCGGACGAGCCTATTGTAGTGGTGCATGCAAAACAAAATAAGTGAGTTTGTCCTATTTTAAGCCGGATAAGGCTGATTATAGTAGTGCCTGCAAAACAGAAAGAATGAGTATGTCCAATTCTAAGGCGGACGAGCCTATTGTAGTGGTGCCTGCAAAACAAAATAAGTGAGTTTGTCCTATTTTAAGCCGGATAAGGCTGATTATAGTAGTGCCTGCAAAACAGAAAGAATGAGTATGTTCAATTCTAAGGCGGACGAGCCTATTGTAGTCATATTCTAAGCCTGACGGGGCTCATCATCATATTTTAAGCCTGACGAGGCTAATCGTCATATTTTAAGCCTGACGTGGCTAGTCGTCATATTTTAAGCCTGACGTGGATATTCGTCGTATTGTAAGCCTGTCATATTTTAAGCCTGACGGGGCTAGTCGTCATATTTTAAGCCTGACGAGGCTAGTCGTCATATTTTAAGCCTGACGAGGCTATTCATCACATTGTAAGTCTGTCATGTTTTAATAAGCCTGTCATATTTTAAGCCTGACGGAGCTAGTCGTCATATTTTAAGCCTGACGAGGCTATTCATCATATTGTAAGTCTGTCATGTTTTAATAAGCCTGTCATATTTTAAGCCTGACGGGGCCAGTCGTCATATTTTAAGCCTGACGGGGCTAGTCGTCATATTTTAAGCCTGACGGGGCTATTTGTCATATTTTAAGCCCGACGAGGCTAGTCGTCATATTTTAAGCCTGACGAGGCTAGTCGTCATATTTTAAGCCTGGCGTGGCTAGTCGTCATATTTTAAGCCTGACGTGGCTAGTCGTCATATTGTAAGCCTGTCATATTTTAAGCCTTACGGGGCTAGTCGTCATATTTTAAGCCTGACGTGGCTAGTCATCATATTTTAAGCCTGACGTGGCTAATCGTCATATTTTAAGCCTGACGAGGCTAGTCGTCATATTTTAAGCCTGACGAGGCTATTTGTCATATTGTAAGCCTGTCATATTTTAAGCCTGACGGGGCTAGTCGTCATATTTTAAGCGTGACGTGGCTAATCGTCATATTTTAAGCCTGACGGGGCTAAGCGTCGTATCAAAAGTCTCATGTCCAAAAGCTTGTAAGTGCATTCCTCTAGTGCATGTTAGGTATTGGAACTAGAGTCATTCATTCTCAGATTGTCGTATTGCCTGCGAGTCTTGTATTTGTAAGAGAAGATCTGCTCTCAAAGAAAAAGTTGTTAATTTAAAACAAAGTGGCTGCCTTGCATTGAACACCCGAGTGTCGGCTCGAATCTGCATTTGTCCTTTGATGTGATATCTTGAAAATCTTTATTACCCAATTGCTCATGCGGATACTTCTTTCACTTTAGGTTGTAAACCTTTGGGTGAGTGTATTGGATTAGGAGGTTGTCCCAAAAGTTGTGCTTATCTTGGCTAAGAGAGAAATGAAAATTTTATTATAATGAAACCTTGCCCAAGTAGGCTACTTACATATCGTGCCAATACAATAATCAAGTCATATATAGTTCAGATACAAAGTAGGGATAAAGGGCAAAAGAGCAGTCAGATGCAGAGATGGTAGATTATGCATTGTGATGGGTTGCCTTCAAGTGTCGCCCTTTCTCTTCAAATGCCTCGGAGCTATCTTCGATGGATTGCCTTGAACATAGATTGTATTTGCAGCTCGAGATTTGGAATTGTCATTAGGTGGTTCTTGTTGCACCGTTATCTTGCCTTTTTCGATCAAGTTCTGAATTTTGTGCTTCAGTGCTGGACATTCTTCAGTGTCATGACCTTGAATATTCGAATGATATGCGCAAGTCTTTGATGGATCAAAACCCGAACGAGGAACCCATCCATTTCTCGGCTGCAATATCCCTTGATCCCTCAGTCTTTCAAATATATTTGTCAGAGATTCAGCCAGAGGAGTAAATGTGCGAGGCTTCATCCTTTTCGTCTGGTGACAATTGCGTTGAGCCTGATTAGGTTGTGGCTGAAAACCCTGATAGTGGGGAGGTTGTCTAGTGTGTAAGTCAGGAGTATCATGAAATCGTGGATTCTGTTGATTCTGCTTGTACGGTGATTGGTGCCCAGTCATGGCGACTAATGTGTTGTCCTCTTTATTACTTCGCAAATTCTCAAGTGCCTCCGGTTGAAAATATTGATTAACATAGTGCACTGTTGAACTTTCAATGATATTCCCTTCTTGAATGCCAATTTCGAGTTCCTTTATTATTCGAATCAGACTAGGAAAGTCGTGTGCCTGAACGCTGAGCAATTTCTCATAGTAAATCCCTTCTTGGATCTGGATGAATGTTGAAACTAACTCTTCTTCAGGTAAAGGAGGGTGTATCTTGGAAGCTTGGATTCTCCATCGGGTAGCATATTCTTCAAAAGACTCGTGTTGCATTCTTTTGACTTTGTACATATCATGTAGATGCACATCCTTTCGGATGTTGAACTTGTATTGATCGACAAAATCTCAGGCCAAATCTTCCCAAGTGTGCCATTTGCTAAAATCTTATTTGGTGTACCAAATGAGTGCTAATCCAGATAAACTTTGAATGAACAATTGCATTCTGATAGCCTCGATATGTCCAACTCCAATTAGCCTGTTACTGTAGTCTTTCAAATGATAGAAAGGATTCCCTGTTCCATCAAAAGTGTTGAATTTCGGAATTTTGTATCCATACGGTAGCTCAACATACGGATGTAGACACAAATCCTTATACCTCAAACTTTGAATGTTCCTTAAACTCATCTCTTCTTTGACGACCATTTCTAGGCCATGAAGCTTTTCATTTAAACCCTCCTGTTCATTTGGTTGGATTTCTTTTTCGTTCTTCTTATGTGGGTATACTACCAGCTGATTCTGCTTGTCCCTTGCCACAACTTGCATAGTAGTAGAATCAAGATTGTCAGATTTATCTAAAATGTCCTGTTGAGTCTTGTTTTTCTCGATGCTATATGTCTGAGGTTCTGAAGACTTTGTTCCAAAAGTGAATATTTCATCTTGGCTTGTCATTTTGGCTTCTTCTTAATGCAGATTCTTTGCCAATTTAGGTGTTCAAATGCTAGGCAACCTTTAACAAGATGACAAAATATGCAAAACAGAGTTAGTATATTATAAACTTTGAAACAAAATAGCACATAAAGGTCAGATATGCAGCTAAGAGGGTGCTCAGAAGGTATATGATAGACTAATGCTTGAATTAGACACTATGACAAATGGTATAGAGATTATAAAGGATTGCTTGAGTGCTTTATGTAGCAGTCAAGGCAAAGATTTTGGTTGACGAATCATTGATAAGGATGTTGTGATAAACTGAGCAAGGTTAAGGAAAAGGTTGGGTGTTGTATGACCAAAAGGGAGGTCGGCTCTTGTCGAACACCAAAGACTTGGGTGCGATCACCAATTCCTTTACAAATTTGTCTGTCGTGATCCATGTCTTTTCATGATTGTCAACCAACTGATGTATTTCAAACTTTGCACCAACTTTCCTTATTGGGCAAAATAAATTTTTTATTATAAAGGGACCGAACCCGGTGTGGGCTGCCTACGTATCCTGCTACTGACAGGAATCAGGTCAAGCGTAGTTCAAAATACATAAAGGGAAAATCTTAAAAACATGTGCCATAAAGCTTGTTTAGAGAGTAAAATAAATGTCTCCAAAGATTATGCAACTTAGAAGCTCTCTTCTTGTATTCGGACGTGTGTCATTAAACTGTTGCCTCTTTGACCTAGTCATCTGCAATTGCTTCGTCATTAGCATTTTCAATCTTGATTTGCCCAGACTTGATCAGCCCTTCAATCTTCTCTTTAAAAGCAAAACATTTCTCAATATCATGCCCCAGCATGCCTGAATGGTAAACACATGACTTTTTCATATCTGCTTTCCATGGTTCCTTGTAAATTTTCCTTTCAATAGGGTGTACTATTCTTGCATCTTTCAACCTTTCGTACAAACTTGCATATGATCCACCAATGGGAGGAAACTTGCGAGGAGCATCGCGAGAGCAATTCTTAGTGTTGTTTGTTGGATTATGATAAGAAACTGGTTTAACTGACTGTGAGGAAACTTCAACTGTAGGCATGAAGGTCAGAGGTTGGCACCACATAAGTTGAGGTTTTCCCTTTGGCACTTTGACTACCCTGCCATTTTCCACTAAACTCTGAATCTCCTTCCTCAGAGCGGTGCATTCGTTGGTGTCATGACCTGGTATGTTGGAGTGAAATGCACAATGTTTGCTTGAATCGAAGTAAGGTGGTAGTGGGGTAAAGACTTCTCCACGTTGTGGCTGCAACATCCCGATAGACTTAAGTTTCTCAAATTGAACAGCCAGTGATTCATGCAAAGGGATGATGGCTTGGTTATTAAGAGATATTGGGATAGGGCTTGGGGTTTTGGTAACGGTAGCTTTCCCTTTCTTTGTAACGTTCATATCCTTGGATTGTGCTTCAGTCAAATTATTAAACAATACCTTTTCAGAAATCGGTTCTATAACACTTTTCCTTTTCAACAAGCTATTCCATGCATGATAGTCGCCATAGGATTTATACCGATTAATAAAGGCTTCGACCAGGTCGCTTCAAGAATTCCATTTGCTTGTGTCTTGCCCTATATACCAAATCAATGCGGACCCTGTAAGTGTCTTAACAAATAGTTTCCTCTTGAGTTCATCGTCGTGTTCCATACTTTCTAGGGTGTGTAGATATGCTCTCAAATGTACATGAGGATTTATAGTTCCATCGTACAATGGAAGTTTCGTCGTCATGCTAATATCTGATTGTTGTGCGTAAACCTTTGCAACATTTGGTAGATTCTCCTCACTTCCCATCTCCTGATTGCCTCCTGCTAACCCTTTGAATGCTCTTTCAACCATGAACGAATGTAAATTTGGAAAATACTTTGGATCACACTCATGTATTGCGGGAGGTGCAATAGTGTAGACCGCACTAGAGTGATCCTCGAACATTGGCTTCGGGAATTCTTGTGGCATGTCAGAGGTGCCCTTGAGGCCGACCATCATTCCTCTTACCCTGTCAATTTTCTGCTCCATACGCATAATACTTGCTGCAATAACTCCCTCCTGTTTTGACAAATCACCAATAAGTGCACTCTGCTTAGCCATGTCTTCTATTTTGGTGTTCAACTCGAGCCGACCTTTTGGAGAGGAAGTCTTTGAGTTAGGAAGTAATTAGAATGTGCGAAAGATCAGAAAAGTAGGGTTATATGCATTGGAGAGATATTGAACTTGGGGAAAAGATTCATTCAGGTAGAGAGAGTGAGAGAAAGAGCAACAAACGAGTTCATGCAATGCACACATATCAAGTAACAAAGGCATCCTATAATGCGAAAAACCATTTTACGCACGATGATTTTGAAAAGCGCTTTGTGCCGCATGTCTCATTTCATTTGCTAACAAAAAGGGAGCCTAAGAGATAATATTGCATTTATTGGATCTTATCACATTGGATGATAATGAAATAGTGTAAAGCGGAAAAGACTAAATATTGCTAGGAAATTAGATCATGGCCAAATAAACATCTTTCATGCCGATCCATCCCCAAAAGATTCTTCTTCTTCTTCTTCAGATGAGTCTTCCTCCGCCGAACTTGCCCTTGATGAATCTCCTTGGAAGATGATATTATCTGCATCAGTTAAGAGTCGGGATATGTCAAATGTGAAGTTTTCCAACATTTCCCAAGCCTTTCTTCCTTTCTCATCCACTCCTTTGTCAGCCACAGAGTTCATTCCTTCATTATCCCATACACCGATAGACTCTATGCGTTTCGTCAGAAGTTCTGCCTTATTGCGCCATTTGTCCTTTTCTTTGTTCTTTGCTTCGACTAAACTTTGATTCTTTGCTACTTTCCCTCGTGCCTTTGCCAGTTGTTTGCGTAGCCCCTTGCACTCAGATTCTAATTCATCAACATTTCTTTTTCTTTTTCTTGTCGCCTTTGGTTGAATTGCCCTAGCTATGTCTTTCCTAAGCCAGTCTAGATAGTCTTCGTCATAGCCAGCGTCAAACCTGTCTCATCCAATAGTCTCAAATCCCATTTGTTGTCTTTCTTTCCAAAGTTCTAATATCTTGTCTTTGAATGGTATCACTCCTCCAGAAATATCTGCTTTGAAACGGCTGATGTCTGCAATTTGGGGTATGATCTGCTTTCTCCCTGCTTGTCTAAGTGTCCTTAAAGGAGTGTATGGGTAAACTCCTATAAAACCCACTAAGATGAGAAAAGAGTCCTTTGGATCGTGTGATTACTGTTGTGCTGGGAAAGTAATCAAACATCCATTGAATGTTTTCGGGTGTCAGTTGACATAACATGTGATGCCAACCATTGGTAGTTGTTGGTTGGTCCCATTTCTCGAGAGCGTTGTCCATGCGGGTGGTATGAGTCAAGATGTAGTTTTCTCTTGGTATGGAATGGAAAGCTTGATCTTTGTTATCCATCCTTTGCAAATGTTCCTTCAGCCAGATTTGTAAAAGCAGATTGCAACCTTCAAAGAAAACAGCTCCCTTCTTGCATCTTTCTAAAGCTCGGTACATCTCTGCAACAATCATCGGTACCAAAGTGTATGTCTTGTTAATGTATTTGAGTAAGGTATCAGCAATTGAGACCATGCAAACATCAACTCGTCCTTTGTGTTGTGGAAAGACGACGATCCCTAAAAAGCTGGTGACAAAAGCAAGTACCCTTCGCTCTTGCCAATCTGCCTGGTCAATGTTGAAATAGCCTTCCGATTCCTGAAATGCTTCTTCATACCCAAATTTGATGTAGAGGGAAGTCAAAGAAATTCCCGACTGCCTTATACTGTCTGTGCATAACTCGGGCTTAAACCCTACCATTTCGAAGAACTCCTCGGGTGTAATGTCCTTAGGCATCAAGACTTCCTCACTTTCAAATGGTAATTGACTTAAACCGTCTATTTCTTCCAGTAATGGTGTCAACTCTACATTCCCAAAGTGAAAAACTGCTCGGCATGCATCCCAATAGTGTACTGCTGCTTCTACTATCCCTTTCATTGCCGTATGCTCCATCAGTGAAATAAGGTTCCCTAACACTGCCTTAACTCGGTCTTGTTGATCTATACTTAGGTTTCTCCACCAATCTTTGAGTAACTGAGGGGTTTCAGCGACCATGTCAAATGTTCTATTGGCCATGATCTTTTGGAAAAGGTGAAGGAAGGAGAAGAAAAGGAAGGAATATGGCTAAATTTTGGTTGTAAGCAAACGATTAACGTGCGGCACGAGCTTTTGAAAACAACGCAGTATGAAATATGAAGAGAAGTGTCGTTCTGGATTGAGAACCCTTTAGACACTTTAGACGAAAGTTGTTAATGATCTTTTGACATGCCAAGGATGCCAAGTCTTTATATAATGCTTAAAGGATAAACGCGCATTATGTGTCATCCCGTCTATCAAACGGTCATTTCTGCTTCAAATTGGTTTTTTTTTATAACGCCTTTTCGGTTACCTTTTTGCATTTGAATAGCATTGAATACAGAATGATTTTAACCGCTTAGAAATAACAGTCGTTTCTGATTCAATTTGGGCTTTGATGCCATTTCGGTTACCATTTGTGCCCTTGAATAGCATTGAATGCAGAATAACTTCCATAGACGATCCACATTTGCACGTTCAGTCCTTTAAAGTATATGCCAAATAGATCGTAATCAACGCTTTTTGGCGGTCAAAAACCCGTTCGGATTGTTTGAACAAGTTGGACTTGAGAACAAGTAGGCTAATGATATGTCATGATGCATGATTCCTAGCGCCGCTACTAAAGAGTGGAGTTAGCTAGACCGAGTTTTATTATCCTCCCAAGCGGGGGCTCGGGAGTGGGAACGTCTCGGACCAAATAGATTCCAAGTCGTTCCCCCTAAAGAAATTTTTTTAGGGAAGAAGTGGTTGTAACCACCGTGTTTTTTAACGCACGATTTAGAAAGTTGCCAGAAGTGGCGGAAGATATGCATATGGTATGCACAAGTTTGAAAATATACAAATTTTGAAAGAAATGCACAATTGTCCTAAAAAAATTCTTAAGTATATGCACAAATAGAAACATTTCATAAAATAAGTTTAAAAAGGATAAAAAAAAACGAACACACATTAGTTTTGAAAAATAGAGTTAATAGAAACTAGACAATATTAAAATGAAAAAAGAATAAAATCAAGTGAAATTTTTTTTAAAAAGATTTATCAATTTTAGAGAAAGGGTGCACATATTGAAGCATTTCAAAAATGATTTTAAAAAATGAGTAAAAAGAGAAAACGAAACAACCAAGTTAGTTTAAAAAAAAATAGGATCATGGAAACTAGACAAAAAAAATTATGAAGTGAAAAAGATTTTGCAAAATTTATGAAAGATTAGAAAATAGTAGAAGTGTTGGACGCTTTGAAAGAACCTTCCAAGAGTGGGTTTACTAGACAAGAACATGGTTCCCCCAGGCGAACAACCAAGGAGTGGGAACGTTTAGAATTGTTGGTTGTACCACGGACCAACTTATCCCAACCGTCCCCCTTACAGGTTTTTTGAGGTGGAACGACCGTGAGATCCACGTAATCGCTCGTGTGTGTGCAAAGTGTCGTTTCCAGAAGTGGAGGAGTATGAGTGAAAATGCCAATAAATATTACAAGGATATTGCATATAAATAATTAAAAAAACAAACAAAAAAGAAAAAAAAAAGAAAACAAGTTAGTAAAATAATAGACAAAATAACAAGCAAAAATAAAGCAATTAATTCAATGATATAAATAATAAATATCCGAAAAATAAAACCCGTTGTGGTTAGGACTTTGAATTCCCCAGCAGAGTCCCCATTCTGTCGCACCCCATTTTTCGAGCTCGTATCAAGTTCAAAGGTCGGGTTTGACTTGCTGACTCGTTTGGAACGAGTTTGGAGTCGCCACCTAATAAATTTGTATAACAGGTGTATCAGGTCACCTAAAATTCCTGAGTTTCTAAAGTTAACTCCGGGTAGGTCTTACTAGCAAAGATTATAAGGTAAGAAGCCCTTGTGACTCGAGAAGAAGGTGTTAGGCACTTCCCGAGTCCCACGAAAAGTGGTTCCCGACCGGATTCTATATTGGGTTTAAATATGTAACGAAGCTAAGAGGATAAAAAAATCAAATAAAATAAGCAAAGAAGACATGTATGCAAACAAGTTAAAATATGAAAATAGGCAGTTTAGTATGAACAGTCTCAATTTGCAGACATGTTACCTATATAGCTACAACTTACAATGTTAGGCAACATTAACCAATATTATCATATTATACTTTAATAAACACAAATTAACTTTTAAGTAACAAAATATGGAGTAAACATATAGTAAAAAAAAATGTGCGCCACTAAAAGATGGCATTGTGACATTATTGGTCACATACCTATAACTTCGGTGGCGTCTTTAGTGTGAGGTCGCGTTTAAAATAATTAGTTCACAATGAGTAAAATATATATTTAAGATACAAAAATATATGGGTGAAAAATATATATATATAGAGTTAAACACATGACATTTAAAATATAAGTAATATAGCAAGTAAATAATATACACGTGAACATAGTTAAGCATATTCTAGCAAATAATAATCATATATGAATAATTAAGTAAGGAGCAAATATGACAATTTAGGAAATATTAATAATAGACATGGCAAGCAAATGATTCGCATTTGAGTGATTTTCTTATAGAAAATAACATAAGTTTTAAAGAACTTGACCTCCAAAGTCCTAAATCTCTCACAAACTATTAATTAGCTTGGAGAAATTTAAAAAAATATAAAGAGTTAGCAGCGCTGCCATTAAACTATTGCATTTTTCATAAAAGAATTTGCAGAAATGGACTATCTTTAAGTTTTAGCCGTCTTACAAAATAACGAGTACCGTTATACTTTAAAAGCTTCGGATTTACAGAAATAAGCTGAACAAATAGGCTGGTTTTCGGTTTTGACTACTTCTAATAAAACGTACTGTTACGTTTCAACAAAATCTCCATTTGCAGAAATAACCCCGTTTTTCAGACATATTTGCAATTTTAGCCTATTTTCTGATATTAGCATGAAAACAGCCTCTCATATAATCTAAATTTTAACCTGCCTGTTTTCAGCTTTAGCACTCAGATTGCAAATCTTATACAAACACTTTAGTTTTCAAATAATACTTCATAATTTAACATATCTTACCAATTTAAACATTTTAACCTACGACGAGTAAAGAGAGTTTGAAATGGCCCCTACTTAGCCGACCTCACTGCACAATGCATAAACATAGATGTGGTACCTGTCCAACGTACTAAACCTCACCTTAGGGTGCTTATACAAACCATACAACCTAACAAATACATCATTCCAGATTTCCATTTTTCAATACACGACACCTTCACATAACAAAGAGAACAGAATAAGGAAAAAGGCCTTTTATCCCTATTATTGTTTGGCAGATTCTTCTTGAACCTTGGCGGGTTCAACACTTTACATCTCATCATCAAAACAGCCTTTAGCTACCTCAAGAGCATTCAAACACCTGTAAAACGATTTAAAAAAAAAAGGTATAGCCTTCTAATGGCTATCCTACCATGATCAAAAGTAACCTGCAAGAAGGCATAAAAACTGGTATAGCCTTAAGGGCTACTCTGGATAGAGAAAGCCTGTACAAAGGGTTAGAGATGGCCTAAAAATGGCCCAGACAGTATATATACATAACAGGCAACCAAATTAATAACAAACAGATGCCAGTAGACTGAGTACAGATTTAAAATTAACCTGTATGCTAGCGCAATATGGTCATTCCATCGGTTTTCGAATACAATACCTTAGCAACTTTAAAACAATATAAACATGGATGCTAATATGGGACTAGGTAGCAAACAACAGAGAGAAGAAATAGTTATGTCTCGGCTTAGTAGCGGGCTAAGAAAAGCCTTTAGCAACAAGTATTTAAAAAGAGGGGAGAGGATAGAGCAGTCTGCCTTCTTTATAATGTGTAGAAGAGAGAAGCTGAAGGCGTAAAAGTGTGTATTCAGTGTATATTTCAGTGTCTGTAAGCTGTCCAGAGTGTGTGGGATGGGCTGGTTTATATAGTAGTAAGAAAAGAGCAGTTACAACTTTAAATCTTCTTTATAAAAGGAAAAGAAAATCAGTCCATATTTGACAAAGAAAATAGGGAATTATGTTATCAATTTTCTTTATTTGAAAAAGATACCATGACACAAACTTTCCAAAGATAGTTTAACTGAATTGAAGGAAGAGAATGTGCTGACAGGTGTGAAGAATAAGGAAATTTTTATGTAGAAGAATAGTAAATCAAGATAACAGAGTTTTCCTTAAATCACCAAGGTTCAAAATTCAAACAAAAGACCAGTATATGCATACACACAGTATCAATCCAAAACTGAGCTTTCAACGGCAAACTCGACAAATGGTCAAATGCTTTGAGACTCGATCTTCAACTAAATTAACATCTCTAATAACGATTTTAAGACGTTCATGATTGTAATAATCAACTCGGCAACCAACTAATTTTAATCAGTCATAGGATCGCTTTCAAGGGAATTAAGCAGCAAAGGACTAAACATATAACTAGCTAGCAGCAAACATGACTAAAACTGAGCCACATAGCAGGCATGGATTAATTTTCTTTTTTGGAACATTGAAGGAAAAATAAATATAAACATGATTTCCTCTATTTTTCAGAATAGATCTAAGCAATAATCATGTGTTAGCAAGGAATTAAAAAGAGCATGGTCTACATAGTTTTAAGCCAAAAAGAATAAAGGGAAAATAGAAAAACAGGAAAGTTTTACCCGTGTGCAAGGTCCAAAGAGAAAACGGGTTGGGTCGAGTGACGGGAATGAGACGGGTCGGGTCAATCATGGCTTGACCCGTTCGACCTTGTTTTTGCTTGATTCAAGTTTAAATCTTCAATCTTTACCTTGTGTATGCCAAATCAGCGTATATTCACGTCTTATTTGCTCCGGATTCAACGAGATTCGTCAATCTCTACCTCTTCCTTTTCGGTTTCCATGGAAAGAGAGAGAGGAGAGGGATTTGTTCCCTTTTTCCGTGTGAAAACGATAAGGGAGAGAGAGAGGAGACGAGCGGAGATAGTGGCGTTAATGGAGGAAGACGGTGGATTTGGTGGTTTGGGTGTATGTAGACCGAAATGAGGGGAAATGGGTGAGAGGAGAGAGCTCGGCGGCGGCTGATTATGTTAGGAAGGAGAGGGGTAAAATGATTTTAGGGTTTTGGAAGGTGAGTATGTTTAGATATATTAAAATGGGAGGTTTATTTCGAGCCGTTGGATTTACGGGATGAAGGGCTCTGATTAGGCTACGTAGGCGCGCGTGTGAGTGAGTGTATAGGTAGTATATGTGAGGTGTAAGGAGAGTGGGGCTTTGAGGGGTTGTACTGCGTGCAGAAGTGAGTTGTACGTATGCTTTGGAGAATAGTACTATGCTTATGATGAGTTGTACGCATGCTAGGAGTGTATTTAGTGAGGTGTAAGCTTAGGTGGAGTATATGTGGTGTATACGTGGACAAAATATGATGACGAGGACTAAATGTAATAGGAATGGGATTGTAAAATAGCAAAATGACCAGTATTTTATTAAAATACTTACAAATATAAATAAATAGTATAAAAATAAGAAATTTTGTAAATAATTATAAATAAATATATTTAATTATAAATAAATATAGATGACGAAAAATAATATTAATTAGATATAAATAGCCACAAATAATTATTAAATAGTATTATAATGCATTAAATTACACAAATGGCACGCGTATTTTAGAAAATGGCCTAAATGAATGCAATTACGTAATTATAATCGCAATTAAATAAATATTATACAAATAGGGGATTAATAATAATATTACACACGTAAATGCATGTTGTCTAATGCAGTTTTGTTTGGAAAATTACTATTATAGATTTTAGTTAAATATAGCCAAATTGCGAAAAACGGAGGGACAAAATTTGGTGTCAACAGTCACTTGTACAAAATCCTACATATATTTTTCTAAAAGTACACTATCATTTAGTCATATACTTGCATGCGTATGCATATACATACATACTTCATGTGTGACAGCCCCATTTGTTTGCATTTATGTGAGACGTGTGATTTGCACCTTTCTTTTGAGTTCGCCGATAACTCAGTGGTTTGAAGTGCCGCTACCGCTGAGTTGAACGTTACGTTCTATCCTGAGAAGAATTAATCCGTGAACTTTGGGCAACAGTGAGGGATTAGATTTTTTAAGGACGCACAAGGAATTTGTGGGCTTTGAATAAATAGTTCTGGATATTTTCTGTTCATCTATTTTCTGTTTTAGTCACATACAAAATTCCGATTTCTAACAACATCAACCAAACATGGAAGAGAACCAAAAACTAACAAAACCAAAATAGGAGATTTATAGGGAGGGAGAGAGAAGAAAAAAGGAAAATCAAGCATAAATCAAGAATAGTAAGTGCAGATAGTCAAACATGGAGAATAACATACTAATACCATACCAAAACCAGGAAAAGAAAAATCAGTCGTGGGGATTTGAATAAAGAAGGAAAAGAGGAGGGACATTTACAGCTGAATGTGGGAGAAAGACAATGATGAGAGGCATTAGAAAAAAGCATTTCTTATGGTATTAAAGAGCATTTATCATCTAAAACGCTTAGGTGGTGGGCATAATACGAGACATACTTAATAAGGTCATTAGAGAGGGCAGACAGATGGCGGAAGAGATTTCTCAGCCAAATACCTGAGTAAGTGAAAAAGGCAAGAGCTATTCTTGTCATAGAGCTATGTCACATCAGTAACTTATAGACCTCAATTATAATATATATGAATAGATAGATAGATAGATAGATAGATAGATATAGATATGACAAGTTAGATGCTAGCACAAGTAAAAGTGGCGTGATATCATTAAAAAAATTACACAAAGGATGTATACAAAATTAACTCTTTAAACTAAATATTTGTCTTGTCCAACTATTATTTACAAAATCAAAACAAAACAGTCAAATCACCAAAAAAAAAAAAAAACTTATGCCAAAATAATCCTAGCACTAGTTTTTTCATAGTCAAGTCCTAACAAACACACAAACACAAAAGGTGTGTTTGATATGTATGAGCAGTTCAATAAAATTTGTGACCTAAAGCTAAATCATATTATGATGTTTTAATTTTATTTCACAAGATTCATATGCTAATGAGATACAAAAGAACTTATTTCCTGATTTATATATGGATTAATTGAAAAAGATAATAAATAATTCAAATAAACTAAGTTGACATTGCAAAGTGAAATCGCCAAAAATAAGAAAAAGAAATGAATTTACATAATACTCTGCTCGTTTCAATTTTCATGGCATACTAAATGAAAACTTTTGAAACTTGTGTCCACAAAATGTCATAATATTTTTGTGGTCATAAAGTTTTTGAAATGTAACTTGTGGTCTTAAACATGTTATAACATTTGCGGTTATAAAAGCTTCCCATGAATGATACAATAGGAAGTTCACTTAAGTTTCTTCAAAAAGAATTTATGAGGACAATTATGCTTTTTTTTTTTAAACATATAGAGCATAAAAGATGAAAATAAATTGTAGAGGAAAATAAATGTAGACTAATTAAGATCATAAATATATTTACAGACTTACGATCTCAAAAAAAAAAAAATAAAGTAAAAACATAAAATATAACCATTCAATCAATGATTAATTTATGGAGTATAGATTAGATGTCATAAATAGTAATATCTAAAAGCATAAGTAGTAATTCGAGGCCCTTAAAAATGGAGGCCCTAAGGCAATGGCTTCATCAGCTTTACCTTGGAGACACCTCTGCTGGTATAACGGAACATATTTTTCCATTAGAAAATATCTTCTTGGAGAACAAGAGATTTTCATTCTTATTTTCCCGCATTTGGCTGTCAAATAGTAAAATAATTTTTTAATTCTCTAATAACGGGTGAGATGAGGGGTGTTTGTGAGGGTAGGGGTGGGGTTGTTTGGGGTGAGCTAGGGGGATGGCCTTGTTAATTGTGGGGGTAGGGATGAGAAGTGGGTGTGGAGTGAGTGGGCAGGTGGAGGGGAGTAACATTTGGTGTAGACAATGAGTGTTAATTACATCATTGAAACTAATTTTTCCTACTTTATTAAGAAAGTCATTTTTCCCCAATTTAATGAAAATGACTTGTCATAAAAAAATATTTTCTTAATTTTTTAAATCAATCAACCATAAAAATTTGAAAAATATAACTCCGAAATATGATTTCCTCCCTACCAAACACAACCAAAAATAAAAATTAGTATGATAACTAGCATCATCAGAAGAAATACCTAAATTAGTCAATCATAATGTTCAAATTTTTTGGGTTCACGAAATGACAAATTGTTTTTTTTAAGGCTCTTTTGGAAACAATGCGATTGGAATACTCAGTAATTTTCTTTTTCCCAATCGTCAGAGAATTTGCTGACACATGTCCGACTTGAGTTCAAAAGTTCCTGACAATTACTAGGACCGCAAGGGATGTTTACACTAAAATCTAGCAATATGGGCTAAAATTATGAGCAAAATCCACTAAACTCCCTTGACCTTTATCATTTGGGAAACGATACCCCCTCCACTTATTGAATGAGATATGTTACCCCCCTTGACTCAAAAGTCAATGACCGGAAAACGCAAAAAGACAATAATAACCTCTTTTTCTGAGGAAATTTTTGACGCAAAATAGAGTCATATTTATATGTTTATTCCTTTTTTTTAAGTATTTTTATCAAATCACAATTTAGGATTTATTTAACTAAAAAACATGGATTAGCAGCCTTGGAATCGAGGAAAATATCAATTTAATAGAAAAAGAAGACAAAAAAGGTAAAAGTTATATAGTCACTGCATTTTGTAAAAGAAAGTGTGGATGGAGAATTCATAGGACATACTCTTGTGTACTTGGTGTGATTTTCTTTGTATTCGATAGAAAAATGGAAGAGGTAGTAATAGTGGCAGTGAGCATAATACATTCCATACTAATCCTAAAGGTAGAGGAAGAGGAATAGTAATAGAGATAAATACTAGAGGCTATGATAGACCAACTACTACTACACATGTTGCAAATAATCAAGACAGGGGAGAAACTACTGACCAGAGGAGCATGGGAAGAGCAAGAGGAATGAGAATAGACTTGGTCCTAACCACAAAATAGGAAATTAGAATGGTGCGGAAATATCAAATGTAAACCAATTCGTACCAACCCCACAGCTAATCATAGAAAATTTTCATGTCACTTTTGTTAATAACATGTGTTATATGAACTGTGTTAGCTAACTAATTTAAATTGTTGATTTTCAAGGTTCAACCACCTAGATCCAGTCGAATTGTTTCTTCAGCTAAGCAACCTACAACATCTCAATTGCACAGGAAATCAATACCTTTTGGAGATGTTATATTCTCAACTCAAGCTTCAGCAACTGGACGACTTGTACAAAATGATGTTGGAAACTATCATCAAGCGAGTGGGACAGTGTACTTGACTTTGCATCTAAAATGTTAGGTGATTAATAATCTAAATTATGATGGATGATCTAGTCATGAAATTAGTTTATGCGGTGACTAAAGTTTTCTGGTGCTTATACTTATTCAATGCATGTTTGTTTTGGAACAATTAAATTCAATTATGGTATTCCTTTTGTTGACTAAATGAATATAATTGGAAAGACTTAACCGATCATTTTATGGTTTAGATACTAGCAAAATGTGTATATCTTCCCTTAGTTGCAGAAGTTTTAGAAGACCAGGGAAAACAATGGTTGTAGCTATTAGTGCTTTTCCCGTTGATTTTCTACCTTCATCACCATTTTCTGCCTCCAGGAACTAAAAGAAGCAATGTAACACCTTCTTCAATTTGAACATTGGTCTTCAAAGTAGTCATAGCAAGTCCAGGTGCATCACTATTAGCAACATCAAATGCACTGACTCCTCCACGTCTGCCATTATTTCAATGGAGGAAGAACCGTTACCACTTAGAGGTGAATGGGTTAAGAAAATGTGCAAAGCATGGGTATCGACACTTATGTTTGAGTTCTCTGTTTATATTGTATGTACTACAGAGATTTCTATGAGAGATTGAGTTGATACTTTAGTTTTATTCTTAGTTTAATAGGTTTTACTTTATGCACAGATTGATGGTTAGTCTTGTTATAGGTAGACTTTTCATTAGAAGATTTTGTTATAATCTCTTATAGTTGACCCTTAAAGCTTGTAGAATCACAAATAATATATTTTTTTTAAAATTAAAAAATTTAAAGCTTATCGAAAAAAATTGAGTCAAGGGAGTAACTTATCTCATTCAATAGGTGGAGGGAGTATCGTTTCCCAAATGATAAAGATCGACGGAGTTTAGTGGATTTTACTCTAAAATTATAAGGGTTGTTTTATAGGGGCTTAAAATGTGAGCATCCTATTTCTTTATGAATCCCATCCATCATGATTACACTACTAGAAATCACTCGTTTAACGAGGGAGAGTGGCGAGAGACTTCCCTCTCCAAACGCGTGATGGAGAGGGAAGTCCCTAGCAAGTGGTCCCTCGAAATTCGGCTCGTAGCAGAGTATTTTTGGCGAGGGAATTCCTTCTCAAGCTGTTGTGTAGGCCCAATTTTGTATATTGTGTCAGATTAATATAGCTAAGGATTTCCCTCGCCAAATGGAGGAGAGAGAAATTTTTTTACTTCAATTTAGCTAGGGAATTTCCTCTCCAAGTGTAAAAATATATTTGTTTACACAGTATTGGCTAGGGAATTTCCTCTCCAAGTATAAAAATTATCTATTTTTATTTCACTTTGCTAGGGAATTCCCTCTCCAAATGCATTAAAAATATTTTTACCATTCCACTTGGCTAGGGAATTCCCTCGCCAAATATAGTGTACCTGAAACACAAAAATCAGTAACAATACAAAGCAGCACAGCAACAACAACATATATATATATACACACCTGCATATTCAAATCACCAAAACATTATAAATACCCCAACCTGTCTAATCCGGACAATTAAATAAGTGTACGCACTTGTTTCATACCAACTAACACAAACAAACAAAACACTAAAGTACTTATAAACAATCCTAAACACGTCCCACTTTCAAGTTTAATTCGACAGAAAAAAAAAACTACCGAGAATCATTTTCATTTTCCCTTCCCATAATATAGTTCGCCATCAAGGACTCTAATTTTGCCATCTTTTCACGGTCAGCTTGGCGTTCAAGATCTTGTTCAGCTAGCCTTTTCTCTATCTCTCACGTTCCTTTTCCTGTTCTGCTAGCCTTTTCTCTATCTCTTCACGTTCCTTATCTTGTTCCGCTAGCCTTTTCTCCATGTCATCGAATTTAGCTTGCAAAAGTGGATCCACATTTTGTGTAGCACAGGAAGGAGAAGAAGAAGATGCGTAAGCATTAATAATACCTATTCTTGACGGCTTCTTGTAACGCGAAGGACCAAGACCATAGGCTCTGTTTTTTTTTTTTTGCTGTAGCCACCAGTGGCCTCCACGAAAATTGCAGCCTCTTCGTCCGGGGTGGGTTTAGCTGCACCTTCTTGTACCCCCGATCCTTGGCTTTCAGCCCATCGTTCATAAGCAGCTTTATAGTTTTCCTATAACAAAACATATAATTTACTATAATTACTTTAACACTTGTGACAAATAATTCAAAAAATACTAGGAATACTTACATCTAGCTGTTGGGCACGTGGCTCGACCCATCTGACTGGATTTCCACTGTCATCATATACATTATGGAACATCCGGTAAAATTCAATATCACTTACCGACCCGTGTTCCGCTTCCTACACAATGCAAACGGAATACGGAAATTTAGAAATGACTTTTAATTAGTTTATAATTGGATTAATTTAGTAAATACTTACATATCTAGCTCGATGGGTTGCCAAACTAATTGAGCCACAAGTATGCAGCGAACCACCCTTCGCCGATGCTCGGTTTTTCTTCGCTTGCTCGCTCTGGGCTATGAATTCGGGGGACTGCCAATATGTTTTAAGTCTACCCCAATTTTCGGGATAAATCCAGCTAGGCACAATTCCTCTAAGTCTGAATTTTGACAGTCCATTACTCAGTCTTTGCGCTGCTTTCTTCTCAAAATTCTTAGGAACATCATAATTATATTCGGCATCCCCGAACACTTGTTCTGAAACACATCATAATATAAATGTAAACTAAAAATAAAGTTTAGTGTTAAAATGCCAAAAAAAAAAATAATTAATACCTTAAACTGGTCGAACATGCGATCTCTAACATGTGGGGGTACTTTTCCCCAGGACGGCCAACCCTCCGTAAAGTGTGGAGACATGAATTCCTTTACAAGCGCAACTGCTTTTTCCGATGGAATAAACCTGCACTCCATTAAATAGAGTCAACTATATAAATGTATATTTAATATTTTAAATATTTGATTTTTTAAACTTTATATATAACAATACTAACCCGTCTCCAACAGGCGTGATGATCAACCTACCACGGTCATCTTTTGTTCCCACACCACCAAGAAACTGCACATTGGCAGAAGTGCGTTTCTTTCTACCTTTCCTTGCAGTAGTAGTGACAGAAGGAGTAGAATTTTCCTGTGTCTCACGAACAGGTTCGCCCGAACTGAAGGACTACTAGAACTCGGGCATGTGGCTTGTGATGCATATAGTTCAGTGCCGGCCGTGGTAGGGGATGCAGATGAGATATACTGGGGACGTATGTTAGGCGTAGGTATCATCATCATGCTAGACGTCTCCGGTGCTGAAAATGTATGAACTGAAGGGCTGGGTACATGCACAGGCTGGGGGGAATAGCCTACTAGAGGCATAGAATGGAAAGAGGGGCCAGCAGGCTGGCCAAACTGATAGTGGGGCCCCGGAGGTGGCATAGACTGAAATGATGTAGCATGTGCATGTGTAGAATAGAATACTGGAGTGCTGGGGGGCCCGGTAAAAAAAATTGGGAGGATATGTACTTACTAAGCCGAGAAGTTCTATAGTCGGTGTCAATGCTGGCATTGGAGATGCAGTCTGCCCGGCTGAAGATGATGCTGTACAACTGGAAGTCCGACCACCACGGGTCTTGGGACCCTTCCTCCCTCGAGATGCCATACCTGAAAAAAAAAATTACATTAATATCAATAAAAACTCAAATGTATAAAAAAATTAGTATAAACACTATGGAAAACCTTAGTCAATTAAAGCAAAATAATTAAACACTTGTTTCAAAAAAAAAAAATACTGTAAGTAAATATACTTCTCAAATTTTTCAGTCATCATCGCTTGCATCCGTTTCTTCAATTAATTCATCCTCAGTCCTGCACAACATATTGCATTATATAATTTGTATAAATATTAAAAAAATAAAAATTAAGCCACAAACTAACCTTTCGGTGGGATACATCTATCTACCTTGAACTGGACCCCCAAGCCTTGCTTCTTTCACTAGGTGCATAGGCAGATGTTCCATCACATTGAAGAAACCAAGGGGAAAGATCTTGGCCAATTTAGTTAAGATCACGGGAATATTAGCTTCCATCATCAGAAGATTTTCTTTCCTCAATGTTCCGGAACACAAGTCCTTGAAAAAAACACTCATTTCCGTAAGGGCTTTCCAAATTATATCAGGCAACCCATTAAATGTAATTGGCAACAAGTTTTCCATGAAAACATGACAGTCATGGCTTTTCATTGCAATCAGCTTACCTTCTGTCATGTCCACAAATTTTGATATATTCGAAGCGCAACCATCAGGAAACTTAATATTTTGTAGCCACTCACAATTCATTCTTCTCTCATCCAAGTCAAAAGTGTAATTAGCAGTCGGCTTTCGAACCTTTACCCCATCTGATTGTAGGTGCAATTCCGGTCGACGACAATATGCCTGAATGTCTAACCTTGCCTTCAAGTTGTACTTTGTTTTATTGTTTACATCCATCACAATGTTAAAATACAGCATAAAAAAAAATTAATGTGCATTGGATGAAGATTGTGTCGAAGAAGATTATCCTTTCAATAAGGAAGTTCCCAGAATATGCTTTGCTTCGTCCAATTGTGTGTAACACCAAAACCTATGATTCTCGGCAATGGTTGTTGCTCCTTTGCCTTAGGATACCCCTGAACCCTGGCCCAAACATTCATCCTTTGTGTAGGGTCATTAATATCATTGTTACCCCTCATAAATGCACTAGTGTTTCTCCTAAACGGATGGTCATCTGGCAGAAACTGGCATTGACAGTCGAACCATGTGTGTTTACGTCCATTTTTCAAATAAAATGCTTTAGTGTCTTCCATACAAATAGGACAAGAAAACTTACCAGCAGTGGACCAATCAGACAACATTCCATACACAGAAAAATCATTTATTGTCCACATCAAACAAGCATGCAAACTAAAATTTTGTTTAACAGAACAATCATATGTTTCAACACCTTCGTACCACAATATCTGCAACTCATCAATCAAAGGCTGCAAAAATACATCAATCGAGCTTTTTGGGTTACTAGGACCAGGGATAATCCAAGTCAGAAAAATATATGGACTTGTCATGCACATTTCTGGAGGTAGATTATACTGTGTGACAAATACCGGCCAGCAAGAATACGGGGCTGCAGAGATAGCAAAAGGAGTGAACCCATCATAACTTAAACCCAACCGGATGTTTCTAGGTTCACTAGCAAATCCAGGATAAACCCTATCAAAATGCTTCCATGCTTCGCCATCAGATGGGTGACATAGAATGCCAGGTTGTTTTGCACGTTCATGATGCCATCTCATATGAGGAGCAGAGCTCATTGACGCATACAACCTCTTTAACCTTGGTATAAGAGGTAGGTAATGCATCGCTTTAACGGGGGTCTTTTTCTGTTTAGCATTTCTGACCGGCTTATAACGAGCCTCACCACCTTTTGTTAGCGGCCCTTAAACGGGTTCCAGTAGCAACTGCAGACGGGGTCGGCATGAGATGTCGGTTTTACAAAATTCAAAGCTCGAATATTCCTTATAGAATAACATGTAACCCTTCTTACAACAGTGAATTCTTTCTGAAGATAACCCTAAAAATGAAACCAAATTTTTTGAATCGTAGTACAAGGTAGACAGCGCCAAGTTACTTAGGTTTAGTTCATTCAACAATCCAATGATCTCATCCATGCCTCCTTGAGATATATTATAATCTGATTTTATATTAAGCAACCTAATTGCAATGGACAACTTAGAATGGGCCGCCTCCTCGTAAAATGGACGACTAGCTTCTTCCAACTGTTCGTAAAAAAACTTTGCCTCGTCATTTCGTAACTCCTCACAAGTAGGTTGAGATGGTTCCCCTTGGTACATCCCACATGCATCATTTATCATATCATGCATAGGATAGTTATACCCGACATATGCACCGCTAACCCCTACATATTCATTTTGGTTGTTGACCTCATCGACACTAAGGTTAGACTCTCCATGTGCAGTCCACACGAAATAATTGGGCATAATTTTTTTTTGTAAAGATGTAGAACAACGACATCTATTCGCTGCACGTTGCTACACTTGCATTTCAAATAAGGACATTTGATTTTATCCTCTCTCATATATTCCGGGAGCAATTTAGCTTTAGAAATAAAGCGCTCAACCCCATCTACGAATGATTTCCGCAAACCCATATTTTCATAAAATCTATTATACATCCAACTACAATTTTCACCAGATTCCATCTACACAAAGGTTATAAATAAATATATTTAGAATAAGCCAATAAAGTATATCACTTGTACACTAGTTGTTTTTAAATTTTATTAATTTTGCTAATTAAATCTTCCCTCGTTCTCTAATCAACCACTATTATGCACAATTGAATTTTTCAATTACAACTATTTCCATATCATTCAAATTTGAGGGATAATAATAATAAAAATTATTCAATAATTTTCTAAGACTATATATTTCCAAATTATTTTTCTAAGGCTAAACTAAGGCTAAACAAGTATTTCTAAATTTCTTTAACTAAGGCTAAACAAGTATTACCAAATTATTTTACAATTCCAATAATTTCCTAATTATATTTCTTTCTCAAAGCACAATTAGGATAACAATTCCCAAACTTTCATCCACAATAAAGTTTTATGATTTTATATTAAAACTAATTCATTTGAGGGTTCCATAACAATAAAAATCATAACGTATAAGAAACGTTTAATAGAAATATTTACCTTAATGGGGACGGGCTTACAATCGGTTGGACGAGAAAAAAAAGTGGAGTCGCCGGGGAGAGGGACGAGGCAGAGGCAGAGGAGCAGCTATGGGGAGAATGGGATTTTGTTTGGGGAGAAGGGGTTTCTGTAAAGTGTATGCGATTTGTTCTGTGGAAGGAGTATATTTTTTATTTACTACACGGAGAAGGAATTTCCTTGCCAAACATTTGATAGGTCTGCAGTGTTTTTATTGGCGAGGGAATTCCCAAGCCAATCAGGAAAGAGAAAATTTTCTGCTTCACCTTGGTGAGGGAATTCCCAAGCCATTAATTTTTTTTTTAATAATTTTGGCGAGGAAATTCCCAAGCCGATCTAATTTTTTTAAAAAAAAATTTTGGGCAAGCGAAACTAGCTGTTTGGCGAGGGAATTCCTTCTCCAATTTTTGGCTTGGGAACTCCCTCCCCAAACGGTCCTTCAGAATAGCTCTTATTTCTAGTAGTGTTACTCACATGAATTTGAACCTGTAGCCACTTTATAGGGTGCGGAAAGTGAAAGAGCCATCAGATAAAAAGTCTTTAAATGACAGTTATCACTTAAAAAAACAAGGAAAATTTTGAAAAAGTAGCTACTAAAAGTTCAGAAAATTTTTCTGGAGTTTTGAACTAATAGCCTGTTTGGTCAAGCTTCAAAGAAGTCAAAAGTGAAAAAAAACGCTTTTGAAGAATTTTAAGGTGTTCGGCCAAAAAAAAAAAAACACTTTTGAGAAGAAGCATAAGCAATTTTTTCTGCTATTGGAGAGAAGCTACAAATTTTTGCTTCTCCCCAGAAGCAATTATTTATTTTGCAAGACAAAAATATCCTCACCAAATATAAAAATTTACCATACTACTTTTAATTATTTTAACCAATATATTTCTCAAATATAAATAAAACTTTATTTTCCGCTTCACTCTTTTGGTTTAGCTTTATTCCTATTGATTCAAAATAATATTATACGTTTTTATTTTATATTTTACACTTAAACTAAGTATAAATAAATAATTAAATTAAGTCATACATACATAAATATTTAAACCTTTTGCACGTTCAAATAATAGTCGTTGCAAACTGAGTCTTAATATTGTCTTTTCTCGTAATTTGACACTCAAAAATACTTTTTAAAAAGATTATTCAAACACAGTTTATTTTGAAAAGCACTTTTTAAATGAGTTGGTCAGACATAAACTTCTTATTCTTCGAAAGTACTTTTTTGAAAAGTACTTCTGACAAAATTACTTTTTATAATGAGCAGTTTCTGACAGCATGGCCAAAGAGGCTCTAAAGCCCATGAATTTTTTAGAAATTAGTTCAAAATTCTATAAAAATTTTCTAGGACCAAAAAATATAAAACTCTATGAAAATTTTCTAGAACATTGAACTAAATCCGAGGAATTCCTAGAGTTTAGTTCATTTTTTTAAGAAAACTTTTTGTGGCTATTCATAAAAATAAATATCGTATTTTTAAATATAGCTCTTATTTTAAGAGTTTGTAACTATTAACTATTTCTCTTTAAGCGACTTAAAAGCTGGCTAGATTTCAAAATTGTCCTTGTTAGTACTTGCTTGGGCTGTATTGGCTTTAGGATTGTGTAACGTCAAGGGCGGCTACAATTAAAGTTTCGCCATGTTGGGATAATTTTGATGACTAGCCAGTTTTTACACCACTTAAAGAGAACCACTAAAAATTATAAATATTAGGAAAGTAGCCAGATTTTAAAAACACACATTTTTTTTAAGACTAGCCATAGGAAATTTTTTTGAGAATTTGAAAAAAATTCCAATAAAGTTCCATGAGATTTAATTCAAAATTCCAGGAAATTTTCCTGAAGCTTCATATTTGAAATTCAAGTATGTTTTACCGACTTTTTTTAATTAAAATTTTAAAGTCCTAGTTAAATTTTACTGGGACTTCTCCAAGTAAATTTTATCCAGAATTTTGAAAATTTTAGTTCAAAAGTTCCACGTAAAAAATACTGTATTTTTTCGTATTTTTTAAATGTGGCTAGTCTTTTAAAATTTTTAAATGCCGGCTAATTTTGATTTAGCGCAGTGCAAACTGACTATAGGATCAATTTTTTACGCCATGCTGTGTGTGGACGACAAGCTTTTGTGTTAAATGGACAGATATGGTGTTGCTATCACAGCTTTAGCCGTTGTAAGGATACTCTCTAACATTTTCAGCCCTATCAAGAAAACCTCATGACAATCACCGGAGTTCACCACGGAAAACGTCACGCTGCTAGTTGGAACTAGTGATTGTCACGACTTTTTCTTACGGTACCCAAAACTATGACGGAGTACCAAATGTCTTATTTTGTTATATCAATCTATATATATTCATTACAAAATGAAGATTACAAGTTTTCTAGCAAGTATATAAGCCTAGTTCTATAGATGGGACTTCTTGTTTTATGCACTTGATTTGGTGTACTCTATATTCCACTTGTTTGTCGTACTTATTATTTCGAAAATCAAATTTCTTTAAATTTAATCATAAATTTGGACATAAGATTTTTTTTTTTTTATATAAACAAAGTTACATATTTAAAAGCTACATGAAAAGTACTATAACTCTATAAATCACAATAAATTACAATTCAAAATATTTAGAAAATATAAAAAAAAAAAAAAATTGGCCTTCAAAATCAAAGCTATACAAACAAAGTGAGATAGCAGAGTATTTCATATGGTACATCTTATATTCTTATTTCTCTATGCTTCAAGTATATCTCACCTCTTATTTTATATGATGAAGGTAATCTCTTTTGAAGTTCTATTTTGTTACTTTTTAAAGGTGAAAGTCTTTCCACCACCGGGAACATCTAATATACCAAGGGTCTGTTTGATATGGAAGAAACATTTTTAAAAAATTATTTTCCCATTTCTTATATTTGGTTGGTCAACATGACATGAAAATTATTTTTCCTAAAAATTGGAGGGAAAATATTTTTCAATACTTCACAAACCCGAATCCCAAACCTGCCCCTAATTCCCACCCACAAACTCGAATCCCAAACCTGCCCCTAATTCCCACCCATTGCCTAACCCCCCATTACACACCTCTAACATTCCACCCCCTCCACTCACATCCCCACCTCTACCCCTGCCCATCAGAACTCTCGGCATTTCCAACTCTGGCGACGGCGCCGCCGACAAGAGCCTTATATCAATTTCTCAGGTACGCTGTCAACCGCCACTGCCACTGTCGTCCTAATATCGCCGGCGAAAACCCTATCCCTATTTCTTAGATGTGTTGTCCGCCGCTACAGCCACTGAAGCCTTAAAATCTCGCCGGTGAAAACCCTAACTCTGTTTCTAGGCTCGCCGTCGGCCATCCCAAATCTCGCCGGCAATGACCCCTAACTCTTCTCCTAAGCTCGCCGTCGACAGCGCCTAATCTCGCCGGCGAAAACTAACTCTGTTCCTCGGCTCTCCGTCGATCGCCACCTCCATGGGTTGAAGGGATGGAATGGGTGAGGGTTTTGGGGGCGGGGGCGGGGGCAGGTGAGATTTTGGGAGTGGATGAGGTAGGGGTGGGGTTTGATGTGAGGGGTGGAGTTGTATTTGGGTGTACGTATTGGGACCTAGAAAGTAATTTTTTTTTATTTGGTACCAAACGCCAGAAAATTTATCAGATAATACTTATTTTTCACGAAAATATTTGATGTGGAAATATTTTCCGTAGAAAATATTTTCCGCCGTACCAAACACACCCCAACAGAGGGAAAAAATTACATTATTAACTATTATTGTTTGCAATAAATTTTAGTAGAAAAGACAAACTGCAATATCAAATAACATGAAGAATATATGATTTTATTGATAAACGATAGGGGTACAATTTTATTTATCCCTTGATTCTTTCCTTTGATTTGTTATCCATAATTCGGGAGCCTTAGCGGCGTATTTCTTAGATGCAGGATGATTTGCATCTCCTTGATGTATTTGATGATCAAGAAGAGGCTAGAAAAATATATTTCGTGTTTTTTTGTTGTTGATCTCTTATTATTTCTGAGATGTCTCTTCAAGAAGACATGGACCCTTTTTATATGAGTGAATTAGGTTTTGGTGAAGTAGCCTCCAAGTAACACTAATGTGCTAATCTTGTAGAAACCCTAGCCCAATCTTTTATGGACTAATTTAACAAATTTTCAGTGTCTACAAATACTCTCACTTCAAGTTTTGTCGGAGTGTAGGCTTGCCGAAACTTGAAGACGAGACTTGAAGTACACTTTGATCTTATGTTGACCATGCATTCCAAACTTCGTCCAACCGAGAACAAGATATATTGCCCCAACTTATTTTGAAATTTGCAGACTGCGCTTTGAGAGAGAAGAGATGAAATGCAGAACTGTCCCACCATGCGTGCCAATTTGTTTGCAACAAATTTTCATAAGTATGGAAAATAAATTGAAATCACAATACATATAAAGAAGAATAAATTTATTATTCGTCACTATTGTAGGTACAATTATGTGCATTCCCTTGATTCTTCTCTCTAAATATTTTCCATAATTCGGGGGCTAGAATAGCGTGTTTCGCGAAAGTAGGAAGATATTGATATTCTTAAAATATTTGATTATCAAGAAGCAACTTGAAAGACATATGTGGTGTCTTGAATATTTGTGATCTCTTGATATTTTTGAGATGTCTCTTCAAGAGGAAATGGACCCATTTTTATAGGGGTGAATTAGGGTTTGGTGGAGTAGCCTCCTAGTAACACTAATGGGCTAATCTTGTAGAAACCCTAGTCCCATTGGGCGTGCCAAATTTGTAGATAATAAATTTGTGCCTAAAAATACTCAAGACAAGAAAAATATCCACAAGTAATATTTGATTTATAAGAACCAATGCGGGTTACAATCTCTAGAATATCTTGAATCTAAAAGATTTAATTTCTCTAATTATTCTCTTCACATATTTGATTCGAGGGCGTTAAAGCTTGATCTTGAATTTGATGGATTTGACTTGATGGGCTTGAGAGCTTGTTGTTGAATATAGTGGATTTGAGTTGATTCAAGGGCTTTTGAGCTTCATCTTGAATATGGATTTGATTTGATCACGAATGTGGAGACAGGCTTTGATCACGAACGTGGCGGCGAAATATGTACGGAAAGACTTCTTGATCTTCTGCAGGAGGGAAGACTTCTTAATGTATGGAACGCTTCTTGATCTCTGGCAGAATGGAAGACTTCTATGTATCTCCTCCGATCCTTGATTTCTCCACTGATGGATGGATGCTTTCTCCAACTTCTGAATGGTCAAAAGAATTATGCAACTCCTCTATTTATAGTTGTAGAGGGGAGACAGTCCATCTATATGTAAACTATTTTTCTTAGTTCTGATTGGCTCATTTATGTCATCAAGTATATCACGAAAGCTATGTGATATAAATGAATTTGATTGGCCAAAACATGTCATTTTGGACACTTGACGTCTTTTGATTGACCATCAATTTGACTAGGCATGCTGCATTACGTATACACATATCACATTTTCATTGGTCCTTGATTTGACTTGGCGACACATCATTTGACACGTGTCATGGGCCTTGGGCTTAATGGAGCGGGTTCATCATTTGAAGCCCAACAAGATGGACTAGCCCAATTAAATTACAATTTTAGTTAAATTCATGTCTTGAATTTAAATTATGATCCAACTATTTTATGGATGAAAATCTAATAAAATTTACATGTCTACAATTATTACTTCTGAATCATTAAAGTTGACTTTTATTAGTTGCATTTGTATTTAATTTGGATTATATATAATCAACTTCATTATAACTGTTGCGCGGCGCCCTTTTGATGCCTTTGTGCGCGCAATGTCTTTGCACCACAGGCGGACCAGACGAGTGTCAGCCGCTCGGCCGAGTGTCGGCCGTGCGCCGAACAAGTGTCAGTCGGCTGGACGAGGGCCAGTCGTGCGCGGGATGAATGTCAGCCGTGTACTTGAGGGGAAGCCTTGGCCATGTCCTAGACGAGTGCTAGACATGTGCTATATGAGGGCCAGCAAGGTGCTGGATGAGTGTCAGCTTGGCGCAGGTTGAGTGTCAGCCGTGCGAGCTGTGTGCGGGCACGAGTGTCAGTGCCACACGTTTTGGAGCTATAGTGGGAATCTTGGAATATAGGGTGAGGGCCTTGTTCCTAAGATGCTATAGAGTGTGCATACCAAGTTTGGTGCCGATCGGAGCTTGTTTGCCTATGGGCTTGACTTAGCCAGGAAGCAGTGGCATTGTGGTAATTATACTGATATTCCGAGGGCTATATCTCTTTCCACGAGTATGGGAATGAGATGAAACTTCATGGAGGTGTGAAGCAAGTCAAGAGGAATCTCTAGGAATAAACGGCACCTCATTTGGAGGTCGGAGTGGAAAGTTAGACCCTTGTACGATTCTCTGGACAAAGGATGTCAAGTGCTATGACAGGGGTTTAATTTTTAAGGACATATATAAGGGGGGCAGACATGGTGACAGTCTACCAGCCCTCCCCGTGCACTTTGTCGGGAAGTCGCACCAAGTGAGCTGCCTTGAGGAAGGACCTCAAGGGCCTGCCTGGACATCTCAGAGGAGTGTTCCAGGTATCCGTACGAGTCAGGCGACTCTATGGACGGCGTGTGGCCAGAAGGCCAACGTTGGGCGAACAACGGGCGGCAGAGGCTTGAAGCAAGGAAAGACTAAGCCCCGCGGGCTGTCTTCGGATATGATAAAGACCTCTGTGCCGATTGAGTACTCGAGGAGCTATTGAGAGCCTCGTGTATTGACTTGCAAGCATGGCAAGGGTTCAACCATGCAAGCAAGGGCTCGTTGGCCTAGACGCACAGTCGTGGGGCGACGCTGCGCTACTCAGGAGGAATGCATGATGCGAGGGCTACGCTTGCCAATGTCAGGAGACATTGGGAGGTATCCTTGGAGTCACACATGACAAGGGCCAAGAGCTAAAGAGTTGTCCTACTCGGGCGAAGCCATGCCAAGTGCCAGGGCACAAGGCGAGGGCCAAGCTTGAGGATTGCACTTCGCGCGCAGGAGCGACGCTTAGTGCTAGGCGAGGGACGGGCAGGTCCTAAGCCAACCCCTGATGTGCGCACACTAAAGTTTCCACATATGAGATGCGCACAAGGGAGAGACCTTCGGGCAGCACAGTTGAAGCTAGGCCTATTAGGCAAGCTTCTTAGAAACCTGGGACAAGGAGCAGGCTGGCTTGTAGTCAGGTGGGACAATGAGCGCCGCACGGGCCAAAGGTGTGTCGCTATCACTGAGGAAGGTGCGGCCCGTGACAGTTGGTATTAGAGCAGAGGATGCTCAGGATGTTGTGGTTGGTACCAAGCGGATTGGCACCCAAAGCAGGAGCTTTACGCCGGTAATAGGATAGAGCATGGAATACACTGTCAGGAAATTTTTTTTGAGCATTGTGATTTTGAGACGCCATCAAAGCACAATTTGTACCTGCATAAGGGCTTGCAGTGCATTGTGAGCTAAGCCATCGGGCAAGGTTGATCCGTGCCAACAAGGAGTCGGTTTCGGTAAAACGCGTGAGGTCATGGTTGATGTCACAGCTTAAGAATGCTGGATTGTCAGTGCAATATGAGAATGTCATTGTGGGGATAATATCGAAGCAGGAATGATGTTCAACATGCTATTTGAGACAGCGGACCCGATAGGGCTGTTTTCAGAGAGATTCAAATGAGGCATGGTTGGTTAGCAAGGAACGCCAACGTACTGTGCTGTTGGGACGATTTTGCAAAAATATTTTCATCCGAATAGTGGGCTTTCGTTCAGAGAGGGACATGCCGATGAGTCGGGTGGCCAGGAAAAGGGCCATGATTGCCAGGTCGAGCAACCATGTTGTGAACAGATACAAGCCGTGGACTATTTATATTGAAGCAGATCATGGAGATCATGCCATAGATGCGGATGGCGCATCATTTGAATGTCTTTCTAGTGGGATTGACTTGAGCAGCCTGAGGGCATTGGGAATGCGTGGAGCATAAAAGGGATGCTAGAAGTGCGTGAATTAAGGGGCCTTCCAGAGGGAAGACTTAAGCACCGAGGAGCATCGAATTGGGTCCTTCTGAGGAGTTGGACATTGTGAATGCCTAGCCATCTTAAGGGTTGCAATGAATGGAAGGCGAGTCCCTCGATAACCATGTTGGTTGAGTAGGCTTGGCGCCTACAACATGGGGCAAGCGTTGCTTGCTTGAATGAGTGCTACGATAGGCAGGAACCGAGCTAGTACGGGGGTGTTGGCATGAATGTCGCACCAACAACCGCTTTGGATGATTGGGTAAGGCGCCTACCATCGCGGGGGAGAGTAATCTCCAAATGTGAGCTCTATGTATTGGGTGATGCCAAAGCTAGAGCGGGGCATGCCAGGAGGCCGCGACAACCGTGAAGAAGGGATTGAGAGCAAGTGTCTTTGCGGGGTGTTCGAGTGTCATGATGAGGTGGAGTCAGCCACCATGTTTGTGAGGAAAGGAGCCAACCTACCTAGTAGGGAGGCAAAGTCGGAATGGATAGCCAAGCCACTTCGTGTGGGGAGGCAAATGTGGGAAATGTGTGGAACCGGCGGACGGAGGGACACGATAATGGGCCAAACCGGCGGACGGGGAGGCAACAATGAGGATGGTGAGCCAAACCACTTTGTGTGGGGAGGCAAACGTGGGAATTGTAATGGACTGCACAGAGCAGATGGACGGAAGGGGCCAAACCATTATGTGGTGAGGCATTGTGTGCTGAATCAAGGTGGGGATAGCGACGCTACGGATTGGATGGGTTTCCAAGTTTGAGAACAAAGAGCTTTGTTCGGGAATACAGCGAAGTTACCGCTTTGAGGATTGAAGTACTCAGAGGAGTACGTCCCAAGAACTTGCCAAGTACCAGAGGGTGCAAGGGCATTTGAGGAGCCAAAGTTACCAGGCGTGGAGCGTGGGCTTCTAAGGCCGGATTAGATGTTCAATTGGGGCAGAAATGGGCATGAGCAGCCGCTGGTGTCTTTGTGTGGGCTATTGTCGCTCAGTCGTGATTTGCCTTGAGTATGTGATCAAGCAATAAATTACTGCGATTTGCCTTGAGTATGGGATCAAGAAACAAAGTACTCCGAGTTATGGGATCGGGATTTGATATAGTTCACATAATGACATAAGTGGGATCTTTCCAGAGGGAAACGGAGGAGAAGGACCATGAGAATATGGTTGGCAAGGAGCCACATCGAGGGATGCCTACCGAAATTGAGGATAGAAAAAGGACCATGAGTGTATGGTTGGCAAGGAGCCACATCGAGGGATGCCTATCGAAATTAAGGAGAGTCTCCTACTTGAGTGGGGGAGAATTTTCCTATGTGGATGCATTGGGCTTAAGGGAAATCCTGAAGGGAGCAAATCGTCTAGAGGTGGAGAATAGGGCCGCAAGGCGCGGTTGGGCTGCGTGTGCCACACCAGAGAGTGCCTTGGGTTGCGTGTGCCACACCAGAGTGTGCCTGAAGTACTCACCAAAAGCGAAGGGAGCTAGCCAGATGGATTATGGCCATATGAGCTATGGCGTGGTTGGCAAGTATGCCAAAACAAAGGAGTTGTCTTCAGAGGAAGCAACAGTTAGTCACCACGGAGGTGCAAGTGCGGAGGCACTGTCCAAGTGATCATCGCGGAGATGGAGTGCAGAGGCACGCTTGGGCAAAACTTGGGAGGAGCAGTGATGGGCACGACTCCTATTTTAAGAGAGGGGACTTGAGGAAGTCCAAGGAGCCTTGAAAATGGGAACCGTGATGGAAAATCCCGAGGGGGCAAACTCCGGGTCTTCGTAGGCTTAGGCAGTCAGTCATCGAGGACGATGCCTAGATCGAGTGGGGGAGAATTTTGCGCGGCGCCCTTTTGATGCCTTTGCGCGCGCAATGTCTTTGCACCATAGGTGGACCAGACGAGTGTCAGCCGCTCGGCCGAGTGTCGGCCGTGCGCCGAACGAGTGTCAGTCGGCAGGACGAGGGCCAGTCGTGCGCGGGATGAATGTCAGCCGCGTACTTGAGGGGAAGCCTTGGCCATGTCCTAGACGAGTGCTAGACATGTGCTAGATGAGGGCCAGCAAGGTGCTGGATGAGTGTCAGCTTGGCGCAGGTTGAGTGTCAGCCGTGCGAGCTGTGTGCGGGCACGAGTGTCAGTGCCGCACGTTTTGGAGCTATAGTGGGAATCTTGGAATATAGGGTGAGGACCTTGTTCCTAAGATGCTATAGATTGTCCATATCAAGTTTGGTGCTGATCGGAGCTTGTTTGCCTATGGGCTTGACTTAGCCAGGAAGCAGTGGCATTGTGGTAATTATGCTGATCTTTCGAGGGCTATATCTCTTTCCACGAGTATGGGAATGAGATGAAACTTCATGGAGGTGTGAAGGAAGTCAAGAGGAATCTCTAGGAACAAACGGCACCTCATTTGGAGGTCGGAGTGGAAAGTTAGACCCTTGTACGATTCTCTGGACAAAGGATGTCAAGTGCTATGACAGGGGTTTAATTTTTAAGGACATATATAAGGGGCGCAGACATGGTGACAGCCTACCAGCCCTCCCTGTGCACTTTGTCGGAAAGTCGCACCAAGTGAGCTGCCTTGAGGAAGGACCTCAAGGGCCTGCCTGGACATCTCAGAGGAGTGTTCCAGGTATCCATACGAGTCAGGCGACTCTATGGACGGCGTGTGGCCAGAGGGCCAACGTTGGGCGAACAACGGGCGGCAGAGGCTTGAAGCAAGGAAAGACTAAGCCCGGCGGGCTGTCTTCGGATATGATAAAGACCTCTGTGCCGATTGAGTACTCGAGGAGCTATTGAGAGCCTCGTGTATTGACTTGCAAGCATGGCAAGGGTTCAACCATGCAAGCAAGGGCTCGTTGGCCTAGACGCGCAGTCGTGGGGCGACGCTGCGCTACTCAGGAGGAATGCATGATGCGAGGGCTACGCTTGCCAATGTCAGGAGACATTGGGAGGTATCCTTGGAGTCGTACATGACAAGGGCCAAGGGCTAAAGAGTTGTCCTACTCGGGCGAAGCCAAGGCAAGTGCCAGGGCACAAAGCGAGGGCCAAGCTTGAGGATTGCACTTCGCGCGCAGGAGCGACGCTTAGTGCTAGGCGAGGGACGGGCAGGTCCTAAGCCAACCCCTGATGTGCGCACACTAAAGTTTCCGCATATGAGATGCGCACAAGGGAGAGACCTTCGGGCGGCACAGTTGAAGCTAGGCCTATTAGGCAAGCTTCCTAGAAACCTTGGACAAGGAGCAGGCTGGCTTGTAGTCAGGTGGGACTACGAGCGCCGCACGGGCCAAAGGTGTGTCGCTGTCACTGAGGAAGGTGCGGCCCGTGACATAACTCATGCACACCATGCAATGAAGTTTTAGGATCTGCATTTTTGGTCTTGAAAGTTAATTAATAATTAGGAGTATGCCAGCTTCTTAAGTAGGTGTAATCTGGATTAGTGAGCTTGAACAAGCCTTAATTTTCTATCTTATTGCAATTTCATATATCTTTGTTTAAATGTTTCTTAAACAAACGAGATTTTAAGAAGACATGATTAGAAATTAAACCATGAAGTTAAAACGTGTTTTAGATTACGAGTTAGAACAGAAATATTTCCTCTGTCAAAAAAAAAAAAAAAAAAAAAAAAAGCCATTTGCTTTTCCTTTTGCCTTTTATTTTATTTTCCCTTGTGATGAAAGTAAATTAATTTTATTTTCAGTTGGTTAGAAATGGAGTTTAACAACGGTCAAGAAAATTTTCATTCATAAAGGATATCGGGATGTAAAATAAGTTGATCTCATTGGGTAATTAGTATAGTAGTTTGTTGCTTACCATTATATGTGGCGCGCTAATTCTGCAGATATACAAAAGTCATTAGCAAAACACAATGTGATTTAATTACATATTCCTATCATGAGCTCTCATTGTAGCTCTGGCTACCCTGCCAGTGCATTTGTTTATTCGTGCATGACATATATGGTCAAGTAATTTATTTAGGATGGTTACAAGTTACAACTAATATTTCTATCTCCTGTTCTTGTAGTACTCTTTTGTAAGCACCTGTGAGAGAAAGGTGGTTTTTCTATACAAAAGAATAGTAGAGAGAGAACGGTTGACCTAAATAATTAGTGCTCCAATTGAATGATGGGTCGCTAACTAGAGTTTCAATCAAATGAATCATAATATCATATAATCCTTAAGGATTCTGTGGTTCTGTCGAACTCCAAACTAGTAAATAAAAATGATGTTTGTATAGTGGTTTTGAGTTCCTTAGCTAATAAAGATAATTAATTTTCAACGTGGTTTTGCTTGAGCACTAAATTCCGGTATTTTACCAAATTCTTACTCTATTTTATTACCTTGAAGAAATTCCTGGTAGACCGTTAAGATCGGAGTACCTAACTAAAGAGAAACTTGAGGGTATTGCTAAGATATATTAGCATGCTTTTGGGAGTAAATACTATTTTCAGGGGGGAATAATATTATAACAACAGTCCACTGGAATATTATTCACCTATGATCAAAATCTAGAGAAAAAACTTTAATTTTTGAACTTGAAACATGTTTCATCGCGAAAACATTAGGACTTTGATTATTAGTATTGGTTACAATATGCTACGGTCGTCAGTAATTACAAGGATTGACCTAACTCGTTTAGCACAAATCTATTCATAAAATATTTTGACTTTCAATTATTCAAAACTATAAAAAGGTCAAGAAAGAATATAGCTCTAAGTCAACCACTTGCAGAAAGGGGAATAAACCAGCACACAACTCTGGTATTATGTTCTTTGCAACTTGTAATATATAAAAGTGTCTTCCCATGATAACATAGAAAATTGAAAATTTTTGAAAATTTTCCAATGATATCACGTGAAACCCTATTTGACTTTGCAAAAATTTGAACCATATTTGTTAATCCAATTATATCTATTTAAGTAAATTATAAATTGCAAGATTAAAATTGATCACATGAACAAGTTGCTAATCAACAACCCTTACTCCTTATCCATTACTACTATATTATATTAGCTAATTAATTATATTGAATATATATGCTCGCAGTATAATTATGGGCTGAGCTGAGTTGTTAGTAGCAGTTTAGTGCGTAGAATTGCTATCTTAGTGGAATTGCTTTACTATGTTTTAGTTTCTATATTAAATTTTACACTAGGGAACTGGCCCGCGCTAGCGCGGGTGTACGTGCACAATTTCCTATTCTATAGTAAATTTATAATTTATATTATCGTGAGTTCACTTTTATTGTCGTGTATATTGTTTATGTTGATAATTCTGCCAAACACTTTGCGCTGTCCTAAAACTAAAATATGACTGAACATTAATTTCACAAATTTTATGCAGAAAGATCAATATTTACACATCCATATTCTTTTCATGATTAATAAGGTATGCGAAAATATTCAAAGTTAAATATGACATAATTCGTTAAATTAGTATATGTGAACTTAATTGAGAACATCTAAAATAAATAATAAATAGCAATGCATTTACTGTTGATCTATAATCTCTATTCAATATATTTTAATGTTCCAATTCCCAGCAACCCAACACCACTAAATGTCTTCCGCCAGTGAAAAATGGAAGATGGAATGTGGATATGACATTGTAAATATCTTGTAATCATAGAAACTATTTAGAAAATTACTTCATTAACTCAATATTCTTACTAATATTTTTATTTGAAAGAATTGAGTTCTATGCTATGCGACTTTTCTAATTCTATTAACAATTTCTTCAAATAACTATAAGAGGTTTTGAAATCATCTTTATTATCTAAACTGAATGTTTAATATGCAGCCTAAACCAAAGCCATATTAAATCAAATCGAGAGTTTTATATAGTACAGTCAAGTGGTACCAACGAAAATACTCCAAAATTTTAAAAAGAAATATCTAACTGAAAGTATAAAAGAAAGGATTGAGGCATGCCATAACGGATGGACCAAGAACAGAAAAAACACAGAGCAGCCAACAATCATGGAGGAAAAAATCTATATTCAAGTTTTTTCTTCATCTTTAAATTTTTTTCAAATTTCATAATGAACCATCCCTTTCATTAAAATACATAATAACTTTTCTTCCTCAAAATCATCAAACTATTCTAAATAGCGCAAATATAAAAAGTAATATGCTCGAGTATACAACTTCATCAAAAAGGGGTTGGCATGGGAGAGATAATGTACTTAGTTTTTTACGTCTAATTTTTCATGTTCTTCTTCTTCCTCTTTGCGGTCTTCATCAGTATTTGCTTTCTCATTTTCTTTTGTTCACCAACCTAAATAGATTATCCTGTCAAAATAATCAAATAAAAGAAACAAAATAAATTACATAGTCAAGAAATAAAAAAAATACAGTAACAAAGAAAAAGAAATTAAGAATGAAAATAAGTAGAAAAATTAAATTTAGCTAGGTGAGAAAGAAGAGGACTGGAGGTGAGATATACAATCAAAGGTGCAGACACACACATATATATACACAATGATTAAGGAATACCTTTCACATCCATATAATTATCACATTCAATATATATTAAATTGATAAGAAATTAAGTTGGGAAAAAGAGTGAGTAACGTAAAGAAATTGGCGTTTTCTGATTTATTTATTAATGCTAATTTTCCTATTAATTACCATTAATTATATATATTAAGAAATATAGGAGGAGTAGTGATTTGTTTGGCCATGAATCCTTTTTATTGCATAATTATTCAATGGAAACTTTGAAACTGACCGTGAGAATTGAATGGTGCTCATATTCGCCAGTTCCTCTTCCTACCAGTATACTTTGAAAGTTGTAATTGATATCCACAACCCCCTTCCCTTAGTTAAGACTCTTAATTAGTATTTAATTAATAAATATTGCAATAGTTACTGCATCAATGAATTCTTCTTGAAATGAGTAAAAAAGCCAAAAACATGACTAAAAAGAAACCATTATTTTTTCTACTTTTTGATGAAATGGTGGTCATAGAGGCATGCCACATCACTCGTCTATGTTTCTCAATTAGAAGATATATAGATATCTTTACTTTGTTTATGATAAGGCTCAGCTAAGAAGAAGAGGACTCGAGAAGAGAATGCAGGAGAGAACATCCATTGCTTATCAATCAAGCTAAGAGGATTACATGATATGAAAAATATCTAACTAACTAACTTTACTTATACATAGTCGACTAACTAGTGTAGTAAACTAACTAACTACTAACCGTCAACTAACTCTAGTTAAGTTAACTGCTGACTCACTAATAACTAATTTAACTAACTAACTAACAGATAGCTACTAGCTTCAACACTCCCCCTCAAGCTGAAGGATGGAATACATCTTTCATACCAAGCTTGCTTAACAGATAGTCATGCTGGGGCTTGCACAGTGCCTTGGTTAAAACATCTGCCAGCTGCTCCTTAGTTCCTATATGTTGTGTCTGCACATGCCCCTTGTCAATTTTTTCCCTGATAAAGTGACAATCAATGTCGATGTGTTTAGTTCTTTCATGGAAGATTGGATGAGCAGCTATCTGAATTGCTGCTTTACTGTCACAGTACAGTTGAATAGGCAGTCCTACTTCAGTTCCCAACTCTTTGAACAGCCCAATCAGCCAAGTGATCTCAGCGACTGTGGAAGCCATACTCCTAAACTCTGCTTCAGCTGAACTCCTAGAAACAGTTCCTTGTTTCTTTGACTTCCAAGATATTAATGCTCCTCCAAACTTCACTGCATACCCTGTGACTGACCTTCTTGTTTCTACACAGGCACCCCAGTCAGAATCACAGAATTCATTGAGTGTCTGACTTTTAATGGCTGGCATAAACAGTCCTGGTGCATTCTTGAGATACCTGACTACTCTTACTGCAGCATCCATATGTGATTGTTTGGGTGCATGCATAAACTGACTGAGCACTTGTACCACAAAGGCTATATCAGGCCTAGTCATGGTCAAGTATAAGAGTCTGCCTACAAGTCTCTGATAGCTTCTCTTGTCAACCAGTAGTTTATCACTAACAACATTCTCAGGTTGAACCACACTATCATACTCAACAGAAGTCAGTTTGTGATTGAACTCCAAGGGTGTGAAGGTTGTTCTGCTACCAGCCAGGCCTAGCTCAGATATAAGCTCTAGAGCATACTTTCTTTGGCACATGAGAATACCCTCCTTTGCTCTGGAGAATTCAATTCCTAGGAAGTATTTGAGTTCACCCAAGTCTTTCATTTTAAACCTGCTTTGAAGCTCCTTTCTTACCTGCTTGATCAGGTGGAGGTTGCTTCCTGTTACCAGAAGATCATCAACATACACTAGGATTATCACAATCCCAGTCTTTATCCTTTGAGTAAACAAAGAGTAGTCATGATGAGACTGAGTGAATCCCATATCTAGTAGTGCCTCAGTAAGCTTTATGTTCCATTGCCTCGGAGCCTGTTTCAGCCCATAAAGGGACTTATGTAGTTTACACATCTTCAAACACTCCCCCTGGCTGAAACTGTCTCCATTAGAACTGGTAAAACCATCAGGGACATGCATATAGACTTCCTCTGGAAGATTACCCTGGAGGAAGGCAATATGCACATCCATTTGAAACACATACCATCCTGAAGCAGCAGCAAGAGCAACCACTGATCCGACAGTAACCATTTTTGCCACTGGTGAGAATGTCTCAGTGTAGTCCAGTCCTTCTTGCTGGCTATATCCCTTGGCTACCAACCTGGCCTTATATCTCTCTGTTCTCCAGAAGACTTATATTTCACCTTGAACACCCATTTACAGCCTATGGGCAACTTTCCTCCTGGGAGATCAATAATGGTCCAGGTCCTATTCTCCTCTAGTGTTTTGATTTCAGCCTGCATAGCATCCACCCACTTAGGGTCTTTGCTAGCCTCAGTAAAGGAAGAGGGCTCAGCCACAGCAGAGTAAGCTGCTAAGGAGGCTCTATAACCAGGAGCTAGGTGGTCATAGCTGATGTAGTTAGACAGAGGATAGGAGCAAGAAGACTTAGACTTAGTGGGTTGAACAATGAAGTCTTCCAACAACCCTGGTGCCTTTGTAGTTATAGAGGACTTTCTAGGTGGTGGTGCTGGCTGAGATGGGGGTGAGGAAGGAACAGGAGGTAGAGGGATATCTTCAGTATGCAAGGGTGCAGATGAGGTAGGTGTAACATGTGATGAGGGGTGCTCAGCAGCAGGAACAAACATAGGTGACTGATCAGTGAAATCAAGGACAGGAAAAATGGAAGATAATTGGTGTGAAGAGGAGTATTTAAAAGGAAATACAGTTTCCTTGAAGATAACATCCCTGCTCACAAACATCTGTCTGTCACTCAGATTATAGAGTAGGTACCCTTTCTGAGTGGTAGAGTACCCTAGATGAATAGAAGGTATAGCTCTAGGTCCAAACTTGTCATGTTTGTTTACTGCAGTAGCATAACACAGTGAACCAAATACTCTGATATGAGATAAATCTGGTTTCTTAGTGTACAACTTGGAGAATGGAGATTGACCATGAAGTAAGATAGTAGGCAATCTGTAGAGGATGTAAACTGCAGCTTGAACACAGTCACCCCAGAACCTAAGTAGAATAGAAGCCTGAAACCTTAGTGCTCTGGCCATGTCAAGTATATATCTGTGCCTTCTTTCAACCACCCAATTTTGTTGGGGTGTATAGACACAAGAACTCTGATGTATAACACCATGAGATTGAAGTAGATCTATGACTTGTGAGCTAAAGAATTCTATGCCATTATCTGTCCTGAGGCGTTTGACAGATACACCAAACTAATTCTTAACTAGAGCAAAGAAGTGCTGTAAAATGACACTAGACTCTGACTTGGTGTTCATTAAGAAAATCCAGGTGAACCTGGAGAAGTCATCTACTAGAGTAAGGAAAAATCTTTTCCCGTCATGTGTAGGTACCCTGTAGGGACCCCAGACATCACCATGCACAAGCTCAAAAGGTGATTGGGAACAAGTAGTACTGTGTTTGAAAGGTAGTCTTGGTTGTTTAGCAATTGGACATACTGAACATGCATAATCTTTCAGCTGAACATCTTTAATATCAACTGCTTGTTTTACAACCTTTACAGGAGCATGACCAAGCCTCTTATGCCACAGATCAACTGTTCAACAAGCTTATTTGTAACAGACTTAGAAATGCTATTTACGGATGACATAGAGCACACATTGTTACTAGAAATGTTCTGTATACTTTCCTCCTTCCTTGCAGCCTTTAGCATGTACAGTCCATGATCTTCTTTACCAATCCCCAATACATTCCCACTGTAGAGCTCCTGAAACACACAGAAGTCAGGGTAGAAAGCTACCATACACTGTAATTCTTTGGTAATCTGGGAAACAGATAGAAGGTTGTATTTGAATTCTGGAATGTACAATACATTCTTAGCCACAATGTCCTTAAGAATAGCAGACTTCCCAATTTTAGTGATATCTACTTGACTCCCTGTGGGCAAGTTAACTTTGTTGCAGTGACGCATTTCCTGATACTCACTAAGTAAGTCAAGGTTATGAACCATGTGATTAGAAGCTCCAGTGTCTATGATCCAGTTATTATATACTAGATTAGACATAAGGGCAGTCATGTTACCTACTGTACCAGTAGTAGCAACATTAGCACTGGACTCCACACCTTTCCCTTTGTCTAGCATCTGAATAATCTGATGATACGGGTCTTGAGTAAGAGGATGTGAGTTTGCAGATGAGACTCCATTACTATACATGAGATTAGGAGCCTGAGATGACAACATAGGTGAGGTATACTGCATAGGTCTCTGAGAGTAATTCTGAGGGAATTGATTCTGATGATTTTGATTGATCTGCACATCATTTCTTGGGTCAAATTGTGGGGTATGATAACCACTAGAGCCACTGGGGCCAGACTGATAGCCATTTGAGCCTGACTGATAACTGCTAGGCCCAGTTTGAAGGCTTACTGCATTAGCATTGTGTGCATAGTTCTGTTGCTGTGGTCCCCATTTCTTCTTGTTTCTATCAGATCTGGGCTTATAACCTTCAGGATAGCCATTCAGCTTATAACACCCTTCCCTACTATGACCTTTAATACCACAGTAGTCACAGACAACAGGATTCTTAGGCTTGAACCTTGCATTGTTCAGCTTGTTACTCAGCAGTGCTATAGCCTCATTAGAAGAACAGTCACCAGAAGTTCTAACACTGGATCCATTTCCCATGATCCTTTGGCTTTCAACATTCAGAATCATAGCATAAGCTTGATTAAGACTTGGTAGAGGACTAGTCATTAGAACTTGACTCTTTGCATTGTCAAATGACTCATTAAGTCCCATAAGAAATTGCCAGATCTTTTGCAGCTGGAAATGCTCAGCATACTGTTTAGACTCAAGGCAACTACATGTAGGAGGGGGCATTAAGGCCTCAGATTCATCCCACAACTCTCTCAATTTAGAGTAATACACAGACACTGATGATATTCCCTGAGTTAAGGAAGCAATTTCCTTATGAAGATAGAATACTTTAGAGGCATTAACCTTATCAAACCTCTCTCTCAGGTCTTCCCAGACCTTGTGAACATCAGAAGCATATATCACACTACTAAGCAGTTCTTTAGAAACAGAATTCATGATCCAAGCTAACACAATTGCATTACACCTATCCCATAATTCATGCAGATTTGACTCATAATTCTCCTTCTTACATGTACCTAGAACAAACCCTAGCTTATTTTTTCCATGTAACATGATTTTCATTGATTTACTCCATAATGCATAGTTCTCAGAACCTTGAAGTTGAGTAGAAACAAGTACCAAACCTTGAGTATCTGAAGGATGAATATAGAGTGGATGATTATGATGAATCATGTTGAAAGGATCAGCAAATTGTGCAGTTGTTACTCCACCAGTTCCTCCATTATTAGCCATTGCAGAGTTCTAAATTTGTAGAAATCTGAAGCAGAACACTCGAATTCGAACAGAAAACAAAACTCTAAAACCCTAGAATTTGGGGAGGAATTTTCTTCTGATTCAAAGTGAACTTAGCAAATGCTGATGAAACAAGTAGAAAACAGAGTTGCAGAGCAACAGGAATAGAGTCGATCTACCTCTCTTGGCTGAGCTAAGAAGCTACGAACCAAGCTCTGATACCATGATATGGCTCAGCTAAGAAGAAGAGGACTCGAGAAGAGAATGCAGGAGAGAACATCCATTGCTTATCAATCAAGCTAAGAGGATTATATGATATGAAAAATACCTAACTAACTAACTTTACTTATACATAGTCGACTAACTAGTGTAGTAAACTAACTAACTACTAACCGTCAACTAACTCTAGTTAAGTTAACTGCTGACTCACTAATAACTAATTTAACTAACTAACTAACTGATAGCTACTAGCTTCAACAGTTTAGTAAGTTAAATTCTTTTTCCGCCAGTGTATTAAAGTTATACTAGTTTTTGGAGACGCGCAATTCGCGTGTTTCCTTAATAATGAATGTAATATATTAAAGGAATTATATAATTGTTGCTTAAAAAAAATTTGTGCTTGAGTTGCACAATTGATATCTTAAATTTCATGAAATTGTCAAAGAAACATGAGGAGGTCACTATTCTGTTTCGTCTTAATAACAATCTTACATTTCGTTCTTTGGGAAAATAAAAATAATGGTGTCACTATGATTTTTGAACGGCTAAAATAGACCCAAGATTAGAGTTTCATCAAAGTTGTAAATTATTTTAAAAAAAAATACAATGATAAATGTATTAAGATCCGTGTTAAATATTGCAACTATTCCGTTTGCAGTATTCCTAAATATTAGTAATGAACTTACTCTAAAACACAAGTACATATATATAAAGTAGACCAAAAAGAACACGAAAAAAAGTTTCAAAATTCACAATAGCAAAATTATAGTCAAACAAAATTCTATTCGAAAGACATACCACTTACCTCATTTGTATTTGTGAAAATTCTAAGCCGATTACGAAATGAAATAGGATAACTGCGAGTGAGATGTTGATAATTTGATGTTGTATTTTATGAAAGATCAAATACCATCAAAGATAAATCTTTTAACTTTCCAAAAAAAAGCAGTGGTTCTTAACCGAACTTGCATAAACAATGCGTGAAATAAAGTGTGCAGAATAATCATAGGAATTAACAAAGAAGAAAATAAACTTACTTGTCAAATACAATTTTAGTACTGTCTCTCGGTTACTGCCAGAGATAAAGTGAAACTGGAAGAAAATAAACTTTTCACTTGTAATGCTTAAATACAGAATTTGATTAGCTATTTGGTGAGTTCCTATCGTAATTAAGCAATTTAGTAACAAATATATTGAGTGTTTGTTCACTTTCTCCAACGGATGAATGTTCATTCTCCTCATTAAGTTGGAGATGTAAAATGTCATCCTTGATCCTTGGATAGTAATAAATATTTAGTAATGAATGACATAGTCATCCATTATATCTCTCCAGAACCAAATACATGTACGAAGTGAACCTTAAGATGTGAAAAGGCATCTCAATCCTAATTAAAAGATGGAATTTTTATTATCTATATTAATTATTTTTTATAATTTGTATAAAATATAGGAGTAGAAATTTAATTGTGTATTGACTTCCTTATATAAAGGAATATTTAAAAAAGCTTTACTATAGGGGCAAAAAGGTCGTTTACTTTTTGCTATAGGGATTGACTCATTTAGAATCGTATGATATGTGCACCAGTAATAGAAAAACTTTTTCCTTATATAAAATCGAATTCAATATTTAGTATGATCATTCAAACTTGTAATATTGTGATTTTTTATAATTTTTTATAAATGGCCCCTGTTCCTTTCTCGGAGCAAATATTGACCCTCTCACATTTTGCTTCTACTGTAATTCGAACTCATAACCTCTTGATTGTTCGTGGACGGTGCTTACCACCGTCTTAATCATCACTTGTCTAATTTTGTGAATCGAAATGTCAACCTTGCAACTTTTAACTATCATTTTTTCACAAATACGGCTAATGTGATTCTACTTATTAGTCAAGTATTTAGAAAGCAATGTTTTAAAAGGCTCCGTAAGGCGAGGCGTTTTACTTATAATGAGGCGAGGCGTAAGCCCCGAGACATGGGGCGTAAGTCCCATGGATCTTATTTTTTAATTATTTTAAAATTAATAAAATAGTATTATGAGCCAAAAAAATATCAAAAGCACAAAAAAAATTAAAAATAGAAAAAAGATTATAGAAACAAAAGATCTAACCTTTTTAACAGTTGTTCGAAATTGAATAATATGAGAAACAAATAAACCATAAGGCCTTAACTTTCAAACAATTAAAAATTAAAATTTGTTACTATAAAAAGTGAACAAACAATAAAAATTTATTATTATTATTATAATTTAAAATATTAATTCTTCATTGATAAAAATAAAATTACTTCTAAATTGTAAAATAATTGAAATCTAGCAATTCTGAGTGACAGAAATAAAACATGAAAGACCAATAACAAGTGATAATATTAAAAACATCGACTATGCATTTTTAGATTAAGTATACAGATGACATTCACCCTTATGATATTCTTAATTATAATACATGTAATATTATGTCTCGTTAATTGAGCTATACTCAATTTTTGAATTTCTGTAGATAAATATAACTTCATTTTTAAAGAAAATTGTGGATGAACAATCTTAATTAGGGAATTGGACAGATCATTTGCGTAGGTTCTATAAGACGAGTCCCGAGCGTTGGGCGCAGAGCGTGCTCTGGGCACATTGTCAGGCGCTTGAGGCGTAAGCCTCACGGATCTAAGCCCCGCCCGAGAGTTTCAGGGCGTTTTGCAAGTGCCCCGCCCCGGACGAGTCCCAAAATTGCCTTTTAAAACAGAGTTAGAATGTTACACTTAAGACCCATATTTTTTAGGTTCAACCAAAGAAATTGAACCGAAATCATCTGCCCAATCATTCAGATGCTCTCTTCTTACTTTGACCTCTTCTTTTAAATAAATCGAACTTCGATGTGATATTCATCAAAAGCATATGATCATCTGTAAGCGAGAAAAGTTTGCAGAGTTATTGCTATAATTGAATGGTTGGAATGTGTAAACTCGTAATTAAGTAAAGGGCGATTAGTTATGTATGGGCGATCATCCTTTAATTTCTTGTATAAGTCTCCGACCTTTTCATTGTTATTTTCTGTGGATAGACAATTTCAAGAACTTGCTTGACAAGTCTTTTCTAATTTCTTTCATTTGTTTTAGAATATTTAATGGAATGTGGATCAAAAGGTCAAAGGGCCTTTCAATTTTCAAACCACAACACTATTATCAGTTCCCTTTTTGTAATTTCTTACATTCTCTATAAAAGGTTTTCAAATTTATACTGATCGTGAAAAAAGTATGTACTTGCTAAGTTATATATCTTGAGTCTTGACTGATGATTCAACGGGCTCACAAACCGTCCTCTGAACCGTCGGTTTCCTAGAGAAGAGAGGAATGGACGGTGATGCTGAAGTTTTAACTGGGCCATGCCTTGTTGGCATATCCAGTTCATAGGCACACATTTCTTTCATACGGTTTGCCACCAAATCTTGCAGAGTAGATGAGTCAATTTTGGGCTTTTCTACCATACACGGTTATGTGTGTTTTTAATGACAATTTGGTCCACTGTGGTCCACCTAACAATGAAAGTGATGTTCGAAGCCCTTGCTTTATCAATTTTCTTTTACTTCCATTTTGTTTTTGTTTCCTAAAAAGGAACAAGTTTTGTTAGCTTTAGTAATACTCCTTCCGTCCCAAATTAGTTGACACTTTCAGTTATTGCATGCCTATTAAGAAAATCAATAAATAAAGTATACATTTTACTATGTTACCCTTATTTAATATATGACTATTAAATACTTTTTTGAGAATACCATTAATAATTAAGGGTATAGTTGGAAAGAATTGACAAAAATAATCTTGAATTCCTAAATCGTCAACTAATTTGGGACAACTGAATCTTGCTAAAACGTCAACTAATTTGGGACGGAGGGAGTAATTCACATGTTGAATGAGCATTAGGGTATGCATTTAACTTGACTTAATTTATGAAGCTTAGTATTTGTGAAGTTGAGAAATGTTACTAGTGGATTGCAATTTTTTGTGGTGCCTGATTTTATTGTAAAGTTACTGATTTTGGATTGCGAGATAAGACCACAAAAGCACGTACTGTTTTCACATAGTGATCTCGAATTTTGTTGCTTGAAACCTCGAAAACGTTTTATTTCGGTGCGTATTTTCAGAAGTTATTGTTGATCGTCAATCATATTTGCTACACTTAACCATTATGATAATTATCAAATGCCATAAGTTTATTTTGTTTTACTATGTCTAGCACGAAGAACCATGAAAAAAAGAATAGAAAAGATAGATTGATTTGTCTGTAATAAGGGGGTTTAGCATTTCGCATTCCTATAGAAATCACCACCGTACCGTTCACACAAATACATACTTCTGAAAATGAGGTAATCTCATTTAATTTTGTGTCACCATGTTTAGCACAAACAATCAAGAAAAAGGATCATGACACGTCTTTAAAAAGGAGGTTTGGCATTTCCCGTTCCAATAGAAATCACCACTATCATTCACACGATACATTTGTAAGTTGTAACATCTTTTCAACGTCACATTGAAAAATTGTAGAACATTGGAAACAAGCCTTTGTGGACTTCAAGTCATCAACGTGTAAGCGGACTTGAATGTTTACAATTCACACCTACACAATACTCACCCACAAATACCTTTTGAGAAGATATGTGGAAAATTTATGGTAGTTTGGGACATGTTTCATAAATTCCACATCTTAAAGAGTGAACCTCTTGATTGCGTGTTTCATGATGTGTTGCATGTAGGTCATTTAGTTCTAAATGATTTGAATATATTGTTATTGTATGACGACTTTAGTTTTGGTATGAACTTTTACATCATTTAATCATTATTCCTGATGTAAGAAGTAATTGTGGTTTGTGTCAGTTTAACATACATACTCCATCGTTCCATTTTGTTTATTACATTTTCCTTGTTAGTCTGTTCCAAAAAATTGTCATATTTCTAAATTTAAAAACAATGTAACTCTAAACTTACTTTTTGACTCATTTATGGCCACACAAATATTTATAACTCATTTTAAACCTCAAATTTCGAAATTTTTTTCTTTATTAAACTTCGGCCCAAAAGGCTAATGAAAAGACTATTGTATACTCGTTTACTTTTGACTCCAACCACTATTCTTTTCCCTTCAATAAGTTTTTCCCTAAAAATATAATAATTTTATATTAGCATGTCCAGTTTTTTATGTTCCTAACACATTGAACAATTAAAATGTACAAGTATACTATTCTTAATATTGAATATATGAGTTTACTTTGAATGAATACTGAATTTAATTGAATATTTTTGCTTGTAGGAGTTTCTCATTAAATATTTACATTTTCGATGGAAATGTAGGTGACCAACTTTCATTGTTGTTAATTTGTTAATGTATTAAAATTGAATTACTCATTTGAATTATTGTAATTTAATTGACTGTGTAAATAATATATATAATACACGCCCTATATATTTCAAACTTATTCATCTGTATTTGTACATACACATCCATTTATAAATTTACCAGTAAAAAATTATAATTCATAGATTTGCATACATACCCCTACATAATATAACAAGAATTATGTGAGAACTAAAAAAATAAAAAATAAATTTGTTATGAAACTATTATTATATATAAGACAATATATTATCAAGAATAAATACATATATGACATAATTATTCTAACCACTAACTAATCATATATTGTGTAAAATAATCAGAAGTAGGAGTAGTTGTTAGTATGTCTCCCTACTCTTTCTTTTGAATTTCTAGATAATATCGCGTGCAGTGTCAGCCAAAGCTCTTTTAGTCCCACGTTCATGTTTTTATCACGTTTGATAGGTCAAGAATGAATAGAATAAAAAAATGATGATTATTGTTGCCAGATGGGTCAACTAATGCCTTAGGAATTGAAGACAAGAATACACATAATTAAGTATAGTTGGAGTGAACTCGTAGACGGATGAAGTTATTCCAACATAATGACAACTACTGCGACGCTCTAAGCGAATGTCAAGGGTTTGAACCTCGCAAAAACATGTCATCTAACCAATTTCTTCAATTACTTCGTATTAATTACTTTTGTTATATAGCCAGGTTTCTTATATCTTTTATATGTTATCACTGATAATAATGAATTTTTATTTGCCTTATTTGATCCTTCTATTACTCTTGCTATGTAGGCAAATTTCTTATCAATTTTATATGTTATCACCGATAGTGATGAGTTTTGATTTGCCTAATTCAATCCTCAATCATTGACAATAATGAACAACTAAAAGACACTTTTGAGGATATACAATTATATACAATAACATATACATATAATATTTTTAATAAAGTTAGGTAGTATATTTTCTTCTATAAGGATATAACTTTTTTTTTGTCAAACAATCCAATTTTTTATTCACCAAATCAATAAGATAAATAAGGACATTATCTTGGTTCCAGTTTAGATGTGCCACATCTAAGAATATTATTTCAAGTTTGAAGTAACATACTTTTTCATTGTTTTTAAGTTAGTAACAATTCATGTTAAGTTTTAACTTTAATTTTTTTTTAAAATTATTTAAATTTAATTTTAGATAATTATAAAATTATTAAAAATTTATACTTTGTGCTTTGCATGAACAAATAAATGCGTGCTACAAGTATGTATAATTAAATACAAGATTTTTCTTCAAAGGTTATAGTGGGATTCGATTAATAAATTTTTAAAACTTTCTGACAAAAAAAATACTTTATTTTTTTAAAAGATGAGTTTCAACTAGATGCAAAAAATGAACAAACTGAAAACTTTTCTAAAATAACTTTCAGCATTTTTTCTCGAAGATACTTATTTTAGACATCAAGTTGAAAAATATTTTTTGTTAAATACTTTAAATTAATCTTTTTTTAATTTATTGTACTAAAAAGTGACATCTTAAAAAGAAGAAAGTACAAAAATAATAATCATGAAATAAAAATTTCGAATATATATTAAGGAGAATATGAAATATGCACTAAGTATAAGATTTCCATTTATATTATGAAACAAATCAAAAAATTATGTTGATGTTCATATTTTTGAGAAAATACAATCATAAAGAATATTAAGGTGAGAGAAAAAGAATTTTTTTATATTTTATGTATTGGGAATGTAAAACATAATTAACTACACAGAGAGAAAGAAATTTAAAATTTGAATCTTATTTTTTTATGAAGAGTATAATCGGCACAAAAAATTGTAGTAAGTGTCCATAATACCTCCAATCCCTTAATGAAACGACTTAATTACCCTCATTATGTCCACTAGAAGTCTGACCACATATCATTTTGCTATAATATAAATCATATTAAATGTATGGAAAATAGAATCTACACTCTAAGCCAAAGAATAATACACTTGTATACGCCATTTCACCTAAAGCTTGTAAGTTGTAACGCTGTTTTGGGTAGTTAAGACTTGTTTGGAATTATTATAAGACTTGAAATAGACCTTTTGAATGGACAAAATCAAATAAAAAAACAAAGGTCAACACTAAATAAAAATGTCTATTTAACTTATATATACACAAACACAAAAACACGTCGCCGACTTTTTGCACTTCGTACAATATGTGTAGTACTTTACAATACAACATCACGCAACGCGCCATTCGAATTCGTCGGTGCATCCAAAAATTACAGTGTGACGGAGGTGCTGGCTAAACGATGGTGCAGTGGAATGGCAGGAATATTGCTGAATTTAATTAACTAAAAAAAATATTGAGTTCTAACAATTACGTATATTTTACTCTTAAATAAATTAGAATCGACTATATCAATCTTCACTGATCATATTTATCGATTTAAGCTCAATTCATATTATTATAATATCAAATAAGAAATAAAGTAAAAATTTAGTGAAATATATACAACTAATAGTAATAATACGATTACTACATAAAATTCTCTATGATAAGATCAAAATACTCATAGGAAAGCGATAGAATATCAATGTAATGACAAGACTAGAACTTATTCCCAACTGGTGGTAGACATCATCTATATGAATGATTTTCTTCTATAATATATAATAGCCTAACTTCGGCTAAATCTGTATTGCTTTCAAGGAATGTAGGTCGTTTAGACAACTTCTTTCCATGCGATCTTAAGTCTACCTCGTCTCTTTTTAACACTTTCAATCACCATATTTAATATCTACGACAGGAGCATGTGCAGGTTGTTGCATGACCTGACCAAACTATGTCGAGCGACATTCTCTTATTTTATTTCAGTGTGTGGGTACTTGAATCTTTTATCAAGTGAGCACATTTTCGATCTCACATCTACAGTAGGAGCATGTGCAGGTCGATGCATGACATGGCCAAATTATGTCAAGCGACATTCTCTTATTTTATTTTCAACGCACAGTACTTGCATCTTCGATCAAATGAAGACATTTTGATCTCATATTATATTATATGACTGGACATCTATCTTAACATTCACATTTTTAAAAAAGATTTTAGAGTACATGAACTATTAAATTAATTCGAGAAGTTTTTTGATGGGGAATTTTTGTTTCTTAATACACTTGTTCGACAGAGATTCAAATTAATTGAAGAAGTGAAATGTGAAAAATTGAAAATACTAAGCTCCCGTTTGGACATAGTTTTTGGGGGAATTTTTTGGGAGTTTTTGGGCCAAAAAAATATATGTTTATGCTTTTTGAGCCAAACTTGTCCCAAAAATTCAAAAAGTGCTCTTGAGTTGTTTTTGAGCCAAAAAGTGTTTATTAGATATTAATCTTCCTTTCCACAAGAGCTCAAAAGCTCTTTTGAGCCAAAAAATTTGTTCCCAAAATATATGTCCAAACAGTTTTTCATTTTCATATCAAACTTCACCAAAAAAATATTTCCCAAAAACTATTTGGGAATCTAAAGTCCAAACGCTAAATAAAGAATGTGTTTTTCCCAAATGCAAAAGTAGGAAGACAGAATGAGCTGTCAATATTTAATAGGGGCTTGCGGTTGCCAGCTGCACCTCCTCCGGTTTTTACTACTACACTCTCTCACTCGCACCTTGCTAGTTTTCACGACCTGCCGGCATACTTTCTTTTCAAATTACTATTTGCTGCCTCAAATTTTTAATGAGATTTTAAGAATATATCTTTAATCTTTAAATTATATTAGTTATTCCTAAATAAATGTTACTCCATATTTAACTTTCAAGAGCAACTAGCCAACTAATACTACTCCCTCCGTTTCAATTTATGTGGCAGCATTTGCTTATTCGTCTGTTCCAAAAAGAATGACAGCATTCTAAATTTGGTAAAAATTTAACTTCAAAATTACAGTTTTGCCATTACTGAAATGATTTACAACCACACAAACTTTTTTGGCTTATTTTACACCACAAGTTTCAAAAGTCTTCCTTTATTTCTTAAACTTTGTGCCGAGTCAAACTATGACACATAAAATGGAACGGATGGAGTATATATTAAGGCCAAAGTGAGAAAAAATAATTTAATATGGAATTGAAGGAGTAAATTAAATGTTCTACGTCATTTAGTAAACGTAATATTCAAAAGTTTTAAAACTCTGAATTATCTAGTACTTCTTGTATTTCCTTTAACATGGCAATGTTATTTTCGGAATTGGACAGGTAAAGAGGGAGAATTTTGGACACAAAATTTAAGCAATATAAGAAAAAAAAACCTTTGATATGTGAATTACATATATACTTCCTCTTCCCTTCATTTGGCACAATTGAAATTTCGAGAGTCAAACTTCTTAATTGATCATAAGTTTGGACATAACTTTTTAAGCTTTTTCAAATAAATTTATATATTTAAAAATTATATAAAAATTACTATAAATAATAGTAATAAGTAATAATATATAATATTTAAAAGACATGAAAATATCGTTGTCAAAGAAGAACTTTCGACTCTAAAAATTTAAATTGTGTCAAAGAAAGTAAAGCACACTATGTGTTATAACACACAAAAAGAACTCTCAAAATCTAACAGTGTTGAACATGAACTGTCGTAAGAACTTAGGGACGGGACCTGATTCATTAGAAAATTCTCCATTTGCACAGAGTGTTATTCAAAGGCTAGGATGGCCATCGTCATTAATGACATTTGCAGAGTGTTATTCAAAGCCTAGGATGGCCATCTTCAATTTTGACGCAATATTTCTGAAGGTACTTAAAAAAGAAGAAATAGAGAACTCTGACTCGTGTTATATTAGCTTGCTAAAGGTGGAAAAGTGCTTTTAAAGATTCTAACAAGCAAAAAAAAAAAAGTACCACACCCGTCGATAATATCCTCGGGGACCGGGGTACTAGTGCAACACTCTCTAGCCATTACTTGTAAGTAAAAGATTTACTTTATCGGAGTATATTGATACATACTTTGCATACAAATCCAGATAGAAAATTTCTTTGGTCTAACTTAAAGCCTCAGTTCAGAAGAATCGAATCTTGCACTTATTAGTAGTTTGACTAAATTAAATCCTTCTCAAAAACGGCTGTGTGCAGCTAATACTATACCTTTGATTTCTCTTTCATCAATCTACGTGTTGTAATCATAGATTGAACTTGACAATAATCTTGATAACCAATATATTCCTGAATATAGAGACATATTAACTTACTCACCTAACCCTTTTGTAGCACCATTGTCAAACAATGGTAAGCAGTAGATCTGAATCCAATATTCTGTTTCAAATTTGATTCCACTATGAAGATTTGTGTCAATTGAAGTGCCTAGAAATTGATGTGGCATAAGTGCAACCACAGCAACTAAGAAGAAATAATAATTGTACGCATTAACATAATGCATGTTATAAATAAAATTACGTGGACTAATAGGTCCGATCGATCGAAGTTAGTTACCATATATGTGGATATTCTTGTATCTGTCTTAAGTACGGACCCCTTCATGAAGGATTAATAATTAGATGATCTAATTAAGCTAGCTAGGTGGGTTGAATTATTGTTAGCTAGTAGTACGTAGAGAGAGAATCCGATAACATTAATATGATAGGAACCAACAACGTGAATATATCTCATGATGGATATAGTTGTCTCATCTCACATCCTGTGAAAAGAATAGGCATGCCTGCATATGCTATTCAACTATTGTACGTAGAGACCAACCAAGACGGCCAAGAATCTATATAAGGAAATTCAAATTATTAGAATTTTATATTTGAGAAATAAACTTGTAATTTCGCGCAAATTTTAACAAAGGCATTATTAAGCTTAACCAAAAAATAATTTTATCTTGCTTGAAGTAGCATAAGTTTTCACTCTCCTCTTATTAGATTTGCCCCTTATTATAATATACCTTCATTTTTAACTAAAAGTTATAAATACGAGTCCTGAGAATGAATAATTTTTCAATAAACGAGCAAATAACTGACACGTTTATGGTATGAATTTGAATTAAATTGGATTAGTAAATTTCAATTTAACAGAATAGTAATTTTCGAGCATGAAATATCAGTTTAAGAAAATCTATTATAGAGACAAGACAACGTGGCTCAATTTGCATGCACAAACGTGGATCTCTGAGCCAAGACCGGCTCGTTGTACGGTACAAAGTACCCATCAAAATTGGAAGAGAATAGTTTACGTAGTGGTACACTTGTACTTATAAGTACTTTAAAATAGAAGTACTTAATAAAGTAGAAGTAATAATAGTAGTTAGGTTTGCATGGAGATCTGAATTATGACAGTTGGATATGTCGAGCTAGTCATATAGATTTAGGAGTATTGTATGTATATGTCTTGCTTTATGGTGTAAGAATTTATTTTGTTTCTTTGCTTTTGCAATTTTGCTATAAGAAAATTGAAAGTAGCAATGGGGAAGCATGAAAAGTGATTATAAAATAAGGTCTATGCAAAGAGACACTGCACACTTCAAAATTGAGGGTTTTAGGATTTGACTTTGTGCCTCGATCATGAGCTCGATTTATGTGAGTCTCCCGATAATTTTTGAATTTTATATTTTTTCTGTCAATCTTAACCAAAAACTTTTCATAAACAATGGCTTTTAGTTTCTTTATTTGTTTGCGAGGTCCCTTTTTTATGTATTGATAGTTAACTGAGATTATTTACCGGATGAATCTCTAATTGAGCAAGGTGTAAATTGTAATGGCATACGAATAACTATTAGGTCATTTATTAAAAAACGTACGAATGAAGATATAAACCAAATTCGTATTGTAATTAGTCATACATAGAAAGTCACGTGCTCAAAACTCTTATAAAACCGAGATATGAGTCCACTAACCATCAACTCGAAACGTAAATCTACTCCCTCCCGTTCATGTTATTTAATTTTTTTTTTTTTGACTGTTTTTACATATATCAAGAAATTCACCTTTTAGCATTATATAAGGAGGTCATTTACAAAATTAACCTTTATCTCTTTCAAATTTTCTCATAAAAAATTGTGAGAATTTTTTAAAAATGTGTTTAGATCATTTATTAACAAGGGTAATTTTGGAAAGTGAAAACGAATAACATTTTTATGAAAAAAATCAATTACTTTGGACAAAAAAATAAAATACCAAAAAATTATATAAAGTAGAGCGAAGGGAGAATAATCTGTAAATAATAACCACGAGAAGCGTGGAGTACTAATGGAAAGATATATAGCTAAAAAAAATATCAACAATCAATTAAAATTCTCTCTTATATATGTTAGAAGTATAAGGCAACCATGATAAAGAATTAATTACGATTATAGAAGTGGAATCAAGATTTGAAATTTAAGGATATAGGATTTAGGATTCTAAGCTTTGGAAGTTACATAGTTCTAAATTATTAATTTATACATATTATGTGAATTTTGTGAGACAAATAATTAAAGGGTTTGCACCAAACTTAAGGGGTTTGGCCAAACCCCCAAAACGACCTCTAGCTCAAGCACTGACTATACAAACAAATCACTTAGAGGTAATTAACCTGCACTTTTCAGCTTAATATCTATGCGTTTGACATTATCAAAAGTGCAGTCAAATCAACCTAAACCATGAGTTGACCACTTCTAATTACTTATCGCTTTTCAATTTATAAGCACTTTTAGTTTGAAATAATATTTTAAATTTTTTTTTCATAAAATGTCATATCAATACAAGATTTTTAACTCTCTCTCTCTCTCTCTCTCTCTCTCTCTCTCTCTCTCTCTCTCTCTCTATATATATATATATATATATATATATATATATATGAGTGCTATTTGGCCACACTATGTTTGTCCCAACTATAGCCACACACCCGTGTAAAGACTAATTCAGCCTTAATATGTGTTTAGCCACTCAAACAAATTTTTCCCTCCAAAACCTTCCCTCCCAACAATCTTATAAATATAACTTATTCCCAAGACCTTGAGCCCTACAAAATATTCATGTGTGGGAGATGAAAGGTTAATATACTAAATTTACATAGTCACACGTATCCGTATCCGTATACGTATGTACATAGTGCCTAATTATACTTTTTTTTATTTTTTAAATACACTTTATTTATTAGAATATATTTCTTATACCATACACATTTGCACACTTAATGACGTGAAATTATAAACATAAATAATAATAAGACTGTTAATGATCCCTAATTGCATATTTTCGACTGATATTATAGTGTAATTAAATTAATGACTCAATAAAAATTATATTTAATAAAATATTTCAAATATTTTATGACATAATTAATTAGACATGAACAACTTATTTGTGGGAGGTATAAGGGTGTAATTGACTATGATCACTCATTTTAATTGCATCATGTAGTCACAAGAATACAAATTTATGTGATCACATTTATACAATAGCATGATGTATACTACGAAATTATACCGGTGACCTTAACTCACCACAAGGACTATGTGGGAGATCTAATTATATAATTGACTATGATCACTCACTTTAATTGCATCATGTAGTCACAAAAATACAAATTTATGTGATCACATTTATACAGTAGCATGATGTACACTACGACATTATACAGGTGACCTTAACTCACCACAAAGACTAATATGGGAGATCAAAGAGTGTTATTAGCTATAATCAATCACTTCAATTACATCATGTAGTCACAAGAACACAATTATATGTGATCACATGTATACAATAGCATGATGAACATTACGACATTATACCGATGACCTTAACTCACCATACGGACCAATGTGGGATATATAAGGGTATTATTACCTATGGTCACTCACTTCAATTGCATCATGTAGGCAAAAGAATACAATTATATGTGATCACTTATATACAATATCGTGATGTACAGTATGAAATTAGATTAGTGACCTTTAGGGTTTAGGGTTTAGAGTTTTATGAATTTGGGTTTAAAAAGCACATTTAAAAAAAAATTTAAAAAAGCTTAACCAAACTCGAACCCTAAACCCCCACCTCAAGTTATTACGCTTAACACCACTTTGCTAGAATAGAGTCTTCTGCCAAAACAACCAACTTTCGTTTCTTTATTTAATGTTGTAGTTGGTCGTCAATAGGTGCGTAATTTAAGTAGGCACACTTAATGACGTGAAATTATATACATAAACATTAATGCGACTGTTAGTTTAAATAATGAACATAATTGCATATTTTGGACTGATATTATTGTGTCATTTAATTAATGACTTTATACAAATTATATTTAATAAAATATTTTCAAATATTTTAATGTTCTAATAATTAATCAAGAACAACATTATATGTGGGAGATCTAAGGGTGTCATTAGCTATGGTCACTCACTTCAATTGCATCTGTAGGCACAAGAACATAATTATAAGTGCTAACTTGTATAAAATAACATGATGTACAAGTACAACATTATACCGGTGACTTTAACTCACCACATGGACCAATGTGGGAAATCTAATGGTGTCATTACCTATGATTACTCCCTTCAATTGCATCATATAGGAAAAAGAATACAATTATATGTGATCATTTGTAGACATTTAAACCGGTAACCTTAAGGGATCGTTTGGTTGGCGGGACTAAATATCAAGGAAATCCCATAAATAATTCCACCACCTCCATGGTATAAGTTATAAAAATGATTTAACAATAAAATCTATCCCGAATTAATTAATACTGCTAATCAAACATGGGATAACTATTATCCTTATCAAACCAACCAAACGACCCCTAAGGGTTAATAGTTAAGGATTTAGGGTTAGCGATTACGGTTTTAAAAAGCACATAATTAAAAAAATTTAGAGCCTAACTAAACTCGAACCCTAAACCACCACCTCATGTTAATATGTCCACAAGCACTATGTTGGAATAACATCATCAGCCATACGACTAACTTTTTATTTCTTCATTTAATATTGTAGCTTATTATATTTAGGAGGAATTCAAGGAGGGAAAAATGTAGACAGAGATTTTTAAACTAAAATGTCATATATATATATAAGTACTAGGGTTATAAAATGCTAACTTGTATAAAATAACATGATGTACAAGTACAACATTATACCGGTGACTTTAACTCACCACATGGACCAATGTGGGAAATCTAATGGTGTCATTACCTATGATTACTCCCTTCAATTGCATCATATAGGAAAAAGAATACAATTATATGTGATCATTTGTAGACATTTAAACCGGTAACCTTAAGGGATCGTTTGGTTGGCGGGACTAAATATCAAGGAAATCCCATAAATAATTCCACCACCTCCATGGTATAAGTTATAAAAATGATTTAACAATAAAATCTATCCCGAATTAATTAATACTGCTAATCAAACATGGGATAACTATTATCCTTATCAAACCAACCAAACGACCCCTAAGGGTTAATAGTTAAGGATTTAGGGTTAGCGATTACGGTTTTAAAAAGCACATAATTAAAAAAATTTAGAGCCTAACTAAACTCGAACCCTAAACCACCACCTCATGTTAATATGTCCACAAGCACTATGTTGGAATAACATCATCAGCCATACGACTAACTTTTTATTTCTTCATTTAATATTGTAGCTTATTATATTTAGGAGGAATTCAAGGAAGGAAAAATGTAGACAGAGATTTTTAAACTAAAATGTCATATATATATATATATATATATATATATATATATATATATATATATATATAAGTACTAGGGTTATAAAATGACCAATGAAAAATAATAGTTGGGTATATAAATAATAAGTTTAGTATAGTATGTTATAGTATATACACGATAATTGTAGTAGAATTTACAAGTAGTATGTAGTTTATATATATTCCGTGGGTATTTTTATGGTATATCTATCATCATTAATTACTTTATATGAAATAATCAAGTGCATGTGTAGATATGAAAGTGCTTTGAGTATTGACATGGAATTAATATTATGAGAAAGAGTTAAACAAACTATTCAAAATCAAGCTAAAATCTGCTGAGGGGTAGAAATAGAAAAAAAAATAACGAATTAATTAAAAATTGACGTGAAATTACTATAATTACCTCATTTGGAATGTTTGGGCCACAATACTGTTATGGGTATTTTAGTTATTTTAACATATAAAGTGTTTATCAATACAATTTGACCAGACCTACTAACTACTTATTATCAATTTCAACATTCAATTTAAAGAGACCTGACTGCTTACTCGTAAAATTAACTTCAACACCTAAAACCTGATGCTTATCATGTAATTTTAATTAGCTAATCCAAACATGCTCTTAATTACTCATACTTTATTTCTCTTCTATCTTTCACCACCTTTTTGTTGGTACTCAATGTATATAAAATATATAAACAAATAAATTTGTAAATTTAGCATAGCGGGTAACACCATATGACATTGCGTCAAAACCTAAGTAGACGTTTGAACATAAAATTTGAAAAATAAACTGTTGAGTTAAATTTGAAATATATAGCGGAGAAATATTTAAAAGTTAAATTGTGTTTGCACATACATTTGACTAAGAAAATAGTCTTAATTTTGTGATTAGAAAATTCTTTTTACCAAAAAGTAAAAAAGTCCAAAACACTAAATTTTATAACCTAACAAGTGTTTAATTTTTTTCTTTATTATTTTTATGGAACCATCAAATCTATTGTAATAGAGTTTGAAACTTTTGGATTTGGTAAGCTGTATTTCCCAAAACAAAATGGTAATAGTCGGATCCTTCTTTAATTTAATTTTGACAATGGCAAAATTATATTAATTTAAATATATCATTTTAACCACCTCTTTGCATCCTAAGCTACTTGTTTTTCTTTTCTACAAGAAAATTTTCTCGTAGTTTCTAATAGTTATAACCTTATAAGAAAGAATATTTATGTTGTTTAACTTAATCCCCAATAACACTTAATATAAGTATGAGTAAAATTACTTGATTTAATATTATCCGTCAAAGTTGTCAAATACTAATATTAGTACAATAATTTCAGATTTGTTGTTTTCTATACTGGCTACGCGTTAGAAAGCATTTTAGGTTTCCTAAAAACTCCACTTTTTGACAGATTAGTCGATCATTTGTTTAATGAATTACACACTTTTATGCGAGCGTGCATGTGTAAAGATTTGCAAGTGACACACTGTTCACACTCTAAATTAAGACTTGTTTCTTCTTAATATTTTTCTTCGTTTTTCTATGCTTTTACTAAATCAACATTGCTGTCCTATTTCTTTCTTCGTCGGTTTCTATATATATATAAAGTACATAATTAAAGACATACACGAGATGATGCACTCTGGTACAGTGAAAAAAATCTATATGCACATTGTTAAATTAACAATAATGTGCATATAGATTTTTTTCACTGTGCCAGGGTACATCATCTCGTGTATGTTTTTAATTATGTACTTTTCCTGAATGAGCTATCATTTGAAATCATCAACTACAATAGTTGCATGTAGTCACCTCGATAAGATTTATTATGAAATTGTTGGTTTACTCGCTCCTCCCCTGTTTAAGTCCCCTTTCCCCCACAATAAAAATAAAAACTAAAAAGTCAAAAAGAAGAAGAGAAAATATAAATTGAGTTGAAAGTTGATATCAATTGGTTGGAAGTGACCTTTTTTAGCCTAAGCACACTCGAGGGAGGGGAACCATTCAACAGGTAGAAGGAAAAATATTTGGTGAGTCTTCTTGGGTAAGATTTGGTTCATGACTTTTCTTGTTCTTCGAAGTTCAAATCATATTAACTACTACACAATTATAAAGAACGTAGTTAGTTAATGGCATTTTGCTCTATGATGTTAAAGAAAAAACAAGAAAGGTTAAATTATATTAAGAAAAAGCGAAAATAAATAAATTGGCAACGACTATGCTTGGCAACCACACAATTTAATGCACAAGTTCAATTATTTACGTACACAATCAATAAAGTACCATATAATGTGTATAATATTTCTTCGACAGGTAGTATGACTTATATCTACACGACACCAAATGTAAAGGCTTGAATGTTTCTTTTCATTGAATTAACTTTTTTATAAATATCTGTCCTTTTAGACTTATCTAAACACCTTTTTGTTGGTATTAACTCATCAAACCCTCACTCTTTTCTTTATTATACTCCATGGTATTTTGGTAGTCTAACTTGTGGGTCATTCAAGAAGTATGCATGGAAATTTAATAAAATAGCTAAATTCGAAAAGGCAAAGAATGCTTGTCAATATCATGTGTTCACCAACTCAAATTAAAATTCACCAACCAATGCATCCTAACCTAAGCAAATACATCAGTTTAACTAAGGAACAATTAGTATTGACTATTGTTTTTATCTTCTAATTTTTTTTTTTTTTTTGGTTTAAGATAATTCTATTAGTGTTATGCAAGCAAATTGGCTACGTACCATCCATGCATGACATATGAAATAATTCGTTAGTTGTTAAGGGTATACTAGAGACACAAAATATGACACAATGAGTTATGCATGATCAATCAGTAAATGCTAGATGCATCCGTGAATCGTTACCAGGAAGAGGTACAGTGATTGGTTCAACATCTTTTTCCATCTTTAATTGATTCAGCCAACAGTTTGACGATTGAAAAGTATATATATTGAAAGAAATTTTCAATAAGGAAAACTTTCTACCATAAATTATAAATATACCTTTGAGTATATTTTCATTCCTTAAATAAAAAACATTTGAGTACATTTTTATTTGGTAAGTAATTCCTTTTGTGGTGATATATTACTGGTAGATCGATGACATCGGTATGGTGTTTCTTGCTAGTCTTTCCTTGATTTCGGCAAAGCTTGGAGGTTAAGCTAATTATGTGCTTTGGGATAGTGAAGGTCTAATTATTTACATCATCACTGGCGATTACTCATATAGGTCAAGGTCAACAGCATTGAATTTCTAATTATTGATCATACTAAAATTTGACTTCAACAAGAAACAGAAGTTTTCAAACAAAATACATTTTCTTTTTGTCATTTTTCATTTCCCTACGCTGCTTTTAATCAATAGAAGCTGTATTTTTTATACGTGTAAAAAGTTAAAGGAGAACGGAAAAGTTATTGAGTCAAGTGGATTTCTTTTTGTATGAAAACATACCAACAACAATATACTTCAGTGTCATCCCACAAATTGGTAGGGAGATTAGGGTATAGTATAAACAGAACATTATTATATGAAAACATGTGAACTTATAAGTATATTTCTGAAAAAATAGTTTCTCTTTAAATACTCGTTAGTTTTAGTAAAGCGGAAATTTTCAAAAAGCTATATGAAAGCCATTCGTGCTCAACATGTTAAAAGAGATTATGATATAGCACACTTATAGAGTTTGAACAAGATTTTGTTCACATTTAAGAGGGAATGATAAAAACGAAAAGAATGAGGATAATTTGATTAAGTCTTATGTCTCCCTAATCCATTTTAAAAAAAAGTTTCACATAGTATAATGTAGCCAACAAATGACAATACTTCAACTTCTTAAACACTTCCTACAATTGGTTTTCTTCATCTAAATTAGACAGAAGATTGCGATTTTATAAAAATAGAACAAAATTAATATAGTTATGAGTGAAGATAAATATTTTTGACCAAAAAAAAAAAGGAAAAAGATATAAACAAAAAAGAAATCTTTAAAAAGTCAAAATTTTCCCATTGAAAGAGTAAAAAGTTTTTTTTTTCTTTTTAAAAAAACATTTTTATTACAAACTTCGCTAAAAAGTCCATCCCACGTGCCTATCCCACCCCCCTCTCCAAAAACCACTCCACACCCTCCTATGTCTCCTCTTTCCCTCCTATATATAAATCAGTGTTAAAACCAACGTATATTCATTCTGTTATACCCCACACACCTCAAAGAGAAAAAAGAACACTTCATTTTTGTGAATATCAAAGCCAAATTCCCATTCTTTTTATTCAAAATTTTATCCCATTTTCAATTCTTGGTTCCTAAGACTCTTGCATTGAGGTAAAGTTTGAATCTTTATTGGTTTTTTTCATGAATTCTTGTGGAGTTTAATGTTTTGCAACTTGGGTTTTCAAGAAACTTGTGAAAAATGGTATTATTTGGTTGTTTTTTCTTTTTCTTATTATTTGTCAAATGTGAATTCCTGTTTTCTGTTATTTCCTCTGTTTCGAATGTGTTTGTTGGGATTTTTGAAAGATTAAGCTGAGTAAATTTTTCTTCGTGTGACCTACGGGTTCGAGCCGTGAAAACAGCCAGTGATGCTTGCACCAGGTAGGCGGCATATTTCACGCTCCTTGAGGTGCGGCCCTTCTCCGAATCCTGCATGAATGCATGATGTTTTGCCCACTTAGCTTCCCTTTTAAGCTGAGCAAATTAGAAAAGTCTATGCTTTTTTGTTTTCTTAGGTGAAGTGACTTTTTAAAGATTCAGTTTTTGAGCTTTTTACCAATGGATATGTAAAGTTTATGTTTTTGTCATACTTTTATAGCTTTAAAGTCTCCATTCTTTGAGACAGTTGAATCTACTGTAGTATATTTTCTGATTTTGTTGAGAAAATGTGTCTCTGCTTGACTTGTTCAATTTAAAAAAAATTGAAATTAGAAGTGATTATTCTTTTAATTGAAGAATATCTTCTTGGTCAAAAGTTGTATAAGTGTATTAGTACAACTCATAACGTGTTGTACAAAAAGTTATACTTGTTGATGTGCTTACATTTGGCACATGATTATTATAATTTGAATCATTCAACTTATAAGTATATGTTACTATTTGGCAGGATTTTAAGGTTTCATAAGTTATTCAAGATCCATTTTGAAATCGTATGGGGTTATCCTTTTCATGCCCTCTTGCCTTTCATAGTGATTTGGAAACTGGCCTTGAATCTGTCGTTGTGAAATCTATCGACTTTGGGCACAATGAGCGAAAGACGCCATTACGATCAGTTAGCTTCAAGAGCCAGGATAGTGAACCAACAATATTGCATTCAGATGGTTGTGGAAAGATGTCGATAGAAAAAACTGTCAGTTTTCGTGCAATGGTAAATGCAATGGGGTTCAGTAAAATTTCATCGGACGAGAAGCACGAGTTTAGCGAGTTTAGTAGGTTAAATAGCATGGATGGCGAGTCTCCAAAGTCGCCTCTAGTATATACTAGCAGCCCTAAACATGAGGCAGCTTTAAAGTTGCAGAAAGTGTACAAGAGCTTTAGGACTCGAAGAAAATTAGCAGACTGTGCAGTACTTATAGAACAAAGCTGGTATGCATTACTATACAAGAAAGTGTGTTGTGTCTTAAAATTCTATTGATCTGTTATTTTCTGACATGTGTTTTCAAAAAATTTCAGGTGGAAGCTATTAGATTTTGCAGAACTCAAGCATAGTTCTATTTCATTTTTTGATCTTGATAAACACGAGACAGCGGTTTCCCGTTGGTCGAGGGCAAGAACTAGAGCAGCCAAGGTAATTTTGGATCATATCATTTAATGCTTCTGAAAGTTATTGAATAGAATTGTGAATTTACTCTGAGATTAACCGAATTTTTTCTTTGGCATGCAGGTAGGCAAAGGCTTATCTAAGAATGGCAAAGCACAGAAACTTGCTTTACAGCACTGGCTTGAAGCTGTAAGTAAAATTTACTACTATGTTATTCTGGATTTGAGTTTTATGTCAAATTTTCTGTTTTGTTAATGTGGTAAAGGTTTCGCTTGGAACAGATTGACCCACGACATCGTTATGGACACAACTTGCATTTCTATTATGTCCAATGGCTGCATTCTCAAAGCAAAGAGCCCTTCTTCTACTGGTAATTGTCTAGATAACAAATGATTGAAGTGTTATGATAATAAACATAAAGTTTTCTTAGTTGCTAACTGTGTTTCTCTGAATTAGGTTGGATATAGGAGAAGGAAGAGAAGTTAATCTTGTTGATAAATGCCCTAGGTGGAAACTTCAGCAGCAGTGCATTAAATACCTTGGTCCGGTAGGTCTTAACTCCATTTTCAGTTTGTCGCCATGAGTATCTTATCATTTACTTATCATCAGTTTCTTTGTTCTTTCGCAACAGATGGAAAGAAAGGCTTATGAAGTTGTAGTGGAAGATGGGAAGCTCTTCTACAAGAATACGGGGAAGCTCCTCGACACAACTGGTGCAAAAGGGGTTAAGTGGATTTTTGTCCTTAGCACCTCCAAAACATTATATGTTGGCAAGAAAAAGAAAGGCACGTTTCAGCACTCCAGTTTCTTGGCTGGAGGAGCCACATTAGCTGCTGGGAGAGTAGTTGCCGAACAAGGAGTATTGAAGGTATGCTTATCTTCAAGTAAATTGCACACTTCCAAATGGCTTATTCGTGGTTGTCCTTTCAATCTAACTCTTTTTTGTTAACTAAATTCTACAGGCTGTCTGGCCTCATAGTGGACATTACCGGCCTACCCCGGAAAACTTCCAGGACTTCATTTCATTCCTGAGGGAGAACAATGTCGACCTCACTGATGTTAAGGTACAAATTTGATCTTTTGGTTCAGTTCATATGTTTCTAAAATAAATCGAGTTGTATGCTTAATAGTTTCACCTTATGCAGCTTGATTCTGACGATGACGAGGAAGAATCCGTTGGCAAGAAGAGTGGTGTTTTCCACAGAGGCAACTCTTCTGATGATGACGTACGAAAAGATGGTCTGGAGACGGAAGGAAATGATTCAGAAGAGTCAACTTCAGTGAAAAGTGATTTAAAAGAGCAAGAAAATGCTGCTGCTTTACAACTTTCCAATTCAAAACTATCTCATTGCTTTAGTAGCAAACTGACTGATCTTCAAATTCCTAGAAGGGATGATTTATTAGAGAAATTAAAAGTTGAAAGCGAAGCTGCTAAATCCATTTCCAACTCCTCATTAGAATCACCATCAGATGGATATGAAACAGCAGAAGAATTATTTGCTCCTGAACAAGATCAAATGGATTTAGAGCACAACGCTTCTGTTGAAGAGCTTGAGGAAAGTGAAGACGAGATAATTCCAGATGAATCTATTATTCAAAGGATAAATTCCCACAAGGATCTTAAATCATATCAGTTGGGAAAGCAACTCTCCTGCAAATGGAGCACAGGAGCAGGACCTCGAATCGGATGCTTGAGGGATTACCCCTCACAGCTACAATCCCATGCTTTACAACAAGTTAACTTGTCCCCAAGAAGTGCTTGTCATCTCAAGATGAGCTTCCCTTCAAGGGCATCAACGCCAACAAGCACGAGCAGAGTAATGCAGCTGTCCTGTTCCCTTTCTCCACTGGGAAACAAGACTTTATCTTGCCTCAGTAGAAGATATTCCTCTCCACCATGTAAAGGACCCTAATCTCAGTTGTTGAAACTCATACTCATGAACTAGGATTAGCTTTTTTTCTTTCATTAGTCTGTTTTTCGATGTGAATAGACAAAATGACATAGAAAATAGAAATTCTTTGCTATTCTTTTTCAACGGAAATCTTCCATAGTTTTTTCTAGTCAGCTGGACACAGTTTTGTTCATCCTAGTGGTAGATTGCACGATGCAAGTTGTAAATTTTTTAGAGTTATAATACTTTGTATTTGGAGAAGCAAGAAATGAGAAACAGAAAAGGAAGGAAATCATTGTTTGTCTATGTTATTCTTAGCTCAAACATTGTGCTCCAGAAATTGACCCACGGACTAGATATGTTACAATTCTCCTTCATCATGTTTAGGTAAACAGCATTGTTCAATTTTGGAAACCTTATTTTGCTTGTTCATGAAATTTATTTGTTCATATAAATTATAATCATACTCGACAGTCAGCATTATGAGAGAACTAAAGAAGAATCTGAGTTCAATACTTACGATGTATCATACACCATGTATTCTCACTTTATTTGCGGCTTTGAGCCCTTTGAAGACTATAAAGTTTTGAATGAAAGAAAAGTTAGTTTTGAATAGTCTCGTCTAAAGTTGCCTTGTTGTTCTACTTCTAATTTTATAGATATATATTACTGAAAAAACCTAGTTGATTGCAGGTTCTAAACTCGGTGGATAATGGTCTTGACCCTCTACCTTTTTCCACTTATATATCAGACCTAGTTGATTTCCAGTATGATATGAATCAGTGACACGCGCCTATCATATATATATATATATATATATATATATATATATATATATATATATATATATATATATATATGTCCTGTTTTTTACCACCTTGGCCGTTGAACCAAAGCCTTACCGCGGACAGTTTGGATCCATATAATACATAGAGCTTTCTGGGCATTGGCATTGTTCTAGGAGGGTGTGTATTTGGGTTTTGACTGTCCAAGGATCTTCGTTTCTTTCCTAGTTTATGTTAGATGGGAACTGTTGAAAGGACACAGGAAACTGATAAGTATAAAACATGACTCTAAAACAATGTGTTATATGGGCTAAAACCACATCTTAAATAAACACTATTTCTTTCTGACATTGCATTTAATATATGCAGTTTTGATAAGACTGACTAACAGGTCATAGCATAACTACTTGTTGGAATCAGTTAATTTCTTTAGTACTCAATCATTGTGATGTGCTTCTAACTTCTTGGAAGTAAATAAATATGAGTAATGAAACCCCGACGTGTAAGAAACTTGGCAAGCACACGTTGACCTACATCAAAATGCACTCAGCTGAAAATTATTATAGTACCTAATTTGAGTCCTTAAAGCTGTGCATTGTAGTTTTTGGATCTCAGAAAGACCATTTAGTGGTTAAAAGTTGAGACATGAAAAGAAGTGGAACCTAATCTAACAGATGTAAGACAATATGATGGGAAGATGTTTGAATGTGAAATTGCATTATTTCAAAGCCAATTGTTACTGTCTAGGAGATTCAAAACATGGAATTGTTAAAAGTACAGACAAAAACTGAAAAAGATAGAGTATATCTTTATTCTGCATTATAAAGCTTAATGTTTGTTGGGTAAGTTCATGAATTTGCCAATAATTAGGGAATATTACTAGTAAATGTTATTCTATTTCCAAAAGGCTGCACCTTATCATGCTATCTACACATTTTAAACTTGCAATTTGGGCATGATAAGTTTTTGTGGGATTACTTATTGATCCAGCTCATTAGTGGTTTAAATAATTGGTGTATCATTTTAAGGGGATCATGTCCTGTTTTATGAGCTTCTCCTTTAGTTTTTTTGGTTTTATTTGAGTAACTTTAAGAACATTAAAGTAAAGTCTGGTTTTTGCTAACTACTTCCAGCTCATTAGATTGCTTGGAGTCCAACAATTGGTTTGAGTGTTGTTTGAAAGATTTGTGATCTTAAATTTGTGGATTTCAGATCTAGGAAGTTGCTTTAATGATGGATAATTCTTCTTAAATTATTATTTAAAAGATCTATGGAAGATTGCATTGAACTTACATCCAAATATCTTAAATGATTTCATTGGGAAAGTTAAGGAATCTGATGAAACGTTCTTATGATAAATGTATCGATGTTTTTAAAGTTAAGGAATTGATCGTGCTAGAGCCATTTTTTATCGTGCTAGAGCCATTTTTTATCATGGTTCAAGGTGTAAGCATTCAAATCAATGGTTCAGTAGCTCCAATGTGTATGTTATTACATGCACTGACAATGTAAGATTACTTGATCTAATCATTTATGAAGTAATTATATATAAATGTCTATGATAAATATTAATAATAGTATGATAAAAATTGTCTCTCCTTCCATTCCACTTTATGTGTTATAGTTTGACCCGACACAATTTAAAAAAGAAAGGAAGACTTTTGAGGTTTGTGGTCCAAAATAAGCCATAAATTATTTGTGTGGTTGTAAATCATTTTTGTAATAATAAAGTACTATAATTTTGAAATAAATTGTTTTCAAATTTAAAATGTTGTCATTCTTTTTTAAACAGCCTAATAAGTAAATACTGCCACATAAACTGGAATAGAGGGGGGTACTGATCACGTAAACGATTTTTTGTCCTATCAATACATATAACTTAAATTATGTACGTATTTATTTTTTATAATTTGATTGATTTCCTTGTTTGGGGGAGAAGGTGAAGTTTAAACTCTAACATCTGGCACTTACAGTTCAGCAGACATAACAACCATAATACCAAATCATAATATGAACACTTCCATTGAACAAAAAGATTGCCTATTATAATATTTGATTAGGCTTTTTAAGAAGAGCTGTCGCAACTACTTCAGATTTGCACTTTAAGTAGTACGGATATACAATTTAGTTGTTATTTTTAGTCTAAGATCCATGGACTTTGTTGATAGCATTATCGCGTAATTTGTATATACAGTATGCTGAGTAATTTATCTTTACCAGGTTAAGATAATTTGTACTTTGCACCTTGTAATTATCCACACATTTGTTTAGTTTAGTTCCATGCACTTTATTGATGTCATTTCCCCACCTAAACTGTGTATCTATCTTCTTGCAACGAAATATCTGTAACAAACTTCATAGTAGTCATAAACCAATTTTTTAGCGCCACAATTAGCGACAACTTTTAAGTATTTATCACGATATCGTGTAGTACTGTTTAATATGTTTAATTTCACAATTATATTATGAATCCGTCACAAATATGAGACGGATTTCAGTCCGTCACGGCTTCGACTTTGCATGTAATGAATCAATACATAGTCTTTACTTATGGCAAACTAAAAATGGATCTTTCATCAGTTGTTGGTGCATGAGATGTAGGAGTTACATTTTTTATTTAACAATACTTCAACGAGGGATGAACATCAACTATTTTTCAGAAATTTTGTATGTAGCTTCTATTTTTCATCAAAGTCCAATGTGATACTCTATTCACACGCCTGAAATTTTTCACGAAGTAGGAAAGGGAATGGCCTATACCAAGCAAATTAAACTTAATGGAAACCAAGAAAGACTTGCAGTGTGAACATGGTAACTAAAATTAAGATATGGCTTACACCTCCGGCTCCGATCCACTGCTTAAAGAAGTAGATACACTATTCATAAGGTAATGAACACTTCAGAAACTTAACAAACTAGGAAAGTAAAAGCTTATACATGCATTTACATTGCCAGCAACATAGAGATCAAGCATACCTGAAGTTTGAAATTCTAATTGCACACTAGTTTCTTTTCTTGTGCCTTTGCATTCTTGTTATAATTTCTTCTAACATCCTGGAAAACCATGCTGGATTTTGAGTTGATAACATTATGTATATTATGGACAGTCCAATAATTAGTCCACAACCGTAACCCATGAGAACCGCCTGCCAACTGATTATCTGTGTATCTCCTCCTACTTGATCATCTTGCGGAAATGGAGTTGTCCCTCGTGCTACCCCGCCATTGCCACAATCTTTGGAAATTGGAAATCCACGTAATCCATCATTCCCTTGGTATGAACTGGTATCAAATGTATCAAATTATTTTTGTTATAATCTAAGCACCTCCTAAAGATACTAGAAGGGGGGTTGAATAGTGTCTACCGATTTTCGTTTCAAGAACCTAGTTCTTCAGTGTTAAGATCCCAGTTCTTGACTTTACAATTCTGTTGTTTCAAACACTGCAACTCACACCAAACACACACACACAGAGAACACGAGGATTTTACGTGGAAAACTCCTTGCTCAAGGGAGAAAAACCACGACCCACACTCTGGGATTTGAGAACTAAATCCACTAACACAACGAGCAAGTTTTCGATTACAAAACTCTGTAACCAAGGGGCTACACTCTAGACCCTAATCACTACTCAAAGCTAAACTCTAGCTTTACAAGCAATTTCTCACAAGTTCACCTAATACATATGCTTCTACAATAAGCCAATAGGTAAAAACAATGAAAGCTCAAACTAAGACAACTTACAACTCAATAAGCATAGACAGAATATCTAGACTTAAACAACTCAAGCACGCCTGTTGTCTTCTTCAGTTAACTCACGTAGAAAGATACTGGATCGCCTTTATATGCTCTCAACTCTCTGTTTGTGAATAACTGATTTACGGCTGCATCAACTACTTGTATTTATACAGGCCTTGCAACCCTAGTTGAGTCCTACAAGGAATCCTTGTAATTATGGTAAGACCGGATTCCTAGCAACTCTTTTCCTTGTTGAAGTCCAACTCCTATTCACACTTCGAAGACACAGCCTGGGCACCGCCTCTTTTAGTCTGACTAGGATGCGTATCCATTCACGCGTCACTATTCCTAGTTCCACAGAGATTTTCAATCCGCACCTCTTTTCGATCAGTCGTGCCCTTCTATTCAAGGACTACGTTCTTCTCTAAGACCACTGAGTCCTTCACGTTTGTCATTCTTCAAAACCAGCACTCAACAGTTTCCCCCTTTTTGATGATGACAAACACATGTTGCCAAAGAACCTGAATAGACAAAATTCCCAAAACACAGAAACAAAAAGTAACAGTTCAAGAAAAGTTAAACACAGATGAATTAGGTCACAAACACCCCAACATCTTCTTCCCTCTTTTGGCATCATCGAAAAGATTCAAATTCCTGCATGAACCTGTTAGAACTATCCAGTCTAGAGCACAAGGCAACAAGTCAGCAAAAACAGACACACAGAAGTGAGAGTAAGGGCCCAACAAGATCCAAATACTTTAAAGCAAACAGTCATAAGCATAAGGAAATTTAAAACCATTATCCAGGGTGTGACAGCAGCACAACCCTATCAATTAGTACACAACTGAAAAAAAAAATTTGTCTGAAACAACCAACACATGTGCAGGAGAGAATGGAAGGAATTAACAACATGTAGGAGAAAGGACATGAGGATAGGACAGGAGGACTCAGGGCTGAAGGTTGAAGTGTTTGACAAGTGCCTCAAGATGCTTTGTATTTTTGGCTCTTTCCATCACCAGCTCGGCCTCATACTTGTGGCAGTCTATCTTCAAACGATCAATTTCTTGATCCTTCAACTTCAGCTGTCTGTGGAGCTCTTCATTTTCTGTATTCACTTCAAGAACATGACTTTCCAGCTCCTTCACAGCATCAATGGCCTCCTCAGGTCCATAGTCCTCACTCTCCTCAGCTTGCTCTTGCTTGACCTGCATAGGTTTCTTAGAAGCTCTCCTCTCCTTGAAGAAGTCACAGTTTTTAAGCACATTGTACCCAAACATCTGATGAATGGTTGGCTTCTTCCCAGCTTCCAGGGGAACCCCAAAATGCTCAAGTACTTGCTGGAGGATATAGGAGTGCACCAAGGAATGTGGCTTCTGATCAGTGTCTGCAATCCTCTTAATGTGTCTGATAATTAGCTCAAGTAAGTTGATTCTTACCCCCCTATCCAGCAAGTCCATATATGTCAGGTCTAGAGCACTAGCTTCACTGTTTCTTTCTCCTCTAGGCAGAAGGAACCTGTGCACAAACTCAAATAACAACTGGTGTGCTGGTTCCATCTCCTTTTTATCGACCTTCCTTTCCTTCCTTAGCTTGGGTTTTCCTGAGAATTTCTTGACCACACTCAGAGGGATCACTCCATCAGTCCTCTTGGGCCACTTCAATTTTATATACCTGCAGTAACCTTCAGCAGGTATGTCAAGAATCACTCCAAGCTCAGGTCTCCCAAATTCTATCTCAACTCCCTTCACAGTGGTAAACACTCTCCTGGCATTGACTTTGCAGTTGGTATAGAACTCCTTGATCTCATCGACAAACAACAACCTTTCTTTGTTAGCAAACAAACCAAGCCATCCTTTGTCACCAATCATTCTCAACAATGGTTTCATGTGGTGTTCTATCTCATCATGCAAGATGCTTCCAGGCAGCACCTGATGCTTTGAAAAGAAAGCCACTCTATCAACTTCTTCTTCAGAACCTCTCCTTCTCTTCCTGTTCGTAGCTTCACTATCTGTCTCAGAGTCACTTGGCTCTGCATAACTACCAGCCTCGTCACTCTCTTCCTCTATCTCCTCAGTTCTCTTTTCTTCCACCTTTTTCTTTGCATCTCTATCTCTCACATGTGAAATTTTCTTTCCAGCTTTCCTCAATTCTCCAGCTGTTGCTTCAAGGCAGACCTAGTGCCAACTCTCCTGGCAGTAGGCTCAGCAACAGGCTTATCTCCACTATCTTCACTTGATTCATCAACCAATTTACTTTTTGACACTTGCTTTCCCCTTTCACCAATCTTCTCCTCTTTTCCGGCTCTACTCTGTTTTCCTTGACAAATACTACCTCTTCTTCTTCTTCCTCACAACTCACTCTCTCATCCTCCTCACCAAACTTTCTTTTCCTCTTTGATTCTTCTGATTTCTTGGTAACCCTTTCACTTTCAGTTTTTTCCTTCACAACCTCTTCATTTTTCTCTTCTTCTGAATCTATCCAATTTAGTTCTGCATAATCAGCCTCAGTAGGATCTGGGCAATAGACAGGCTCTTGACCCAAATCCTGTGAAGCCTCAGCAAGTCTAGGTCCTCCAACAGCTGGACCTTTAAGGACAGATGCTCCTTCATTCTCCTCAACAACCACAACATTTGTACTTGGTTCATTTATCCTTTCCTTAAGGGACTCAACAAGATCTTGTTCCCTTAATTGTTCTATCACTCTCTCCGCTACATCCAACTCCACATCAGTCTTTTCTACTAAAGGCACATGCAAGCTTTCCCTGTTTCAACTAGGTTCTCCCTATCTGTTTTGTCATCAAACTCTACTACTCCTATAATTTCATCTAGTCCTGTTACTAGGGTTTCAGTATCCGTCGTACCAGGGGTTTTTATTTCTTCTAAACCAACAGGAGTAGATGTAATAGGACTAGGGATTACCTCAGAAAGTGGTTCCGATGAACTTGGTGCAATTGGCGTGGTAGACAAGGCTCTTGACATCATCTTCTCGACCAATTTCTTTTCGCCCTTTTGGAGACATTTTTTCCTGGCCTTAGCAATTCTTTGTGCGAAGGTAGATGGGGTTGGTTTTGCGGATGATTTCTTGATAGCCTTTGTGGGTGAAGCGGATGAAGATTGTACTTGAGACATAATGAAGGTTTAGTAGGTTTTTTACTGAGATTTCAAGAATTTTTTTTCAGTTTCGAGTCTTTGAGAGAGAATGCAGATTTGAAGAGGCGATGTAGTTGAGTGTGTGAGTTTTCGTGTGTATTGACGAAGGGAAAGGGTTTTGGTGATTGGACAGACCATTGGGAAGACAAAGAAATAATGAGATAGAAGAGAAAAAGCAGCCTTTTTGAAATTTTTGAAAACCGGGAAGGGTTATGGATTTGACAGTTATGGACTTATTTAATTTTTCTTTTCGAGTAGTGGTGTCCTAAGCAAGTCAAATAGAATTTTATTCCAAAAGGAATATGTTCTTATAATTTCGGACAGTTATAGGAACATGGAAGATCTCCCTTGACACACGTATAATTGACAATTTAATTTCAGTTATGACTTTTATCATGCAGGGTAGTGTGACTGTACCTAGACATGATTCCTCATGCTTCAGTCGGTTCCTTCTTAGTACATACTGGGTTCTTCATGGGATTACATTTTCCTCACCTGGTGCTTAATGGCTGAAAAAATATACTTGATAAAGTACAAAATTAGATTGAACAGTAATAACAAAGTTTTACTCACAGAAAATTAAATAATTTAACTAACCAATCATTGAGGGACCACCTGCTGAGTCATTCGTGTATTTTGGTCATCCCTAATTCCAACCTGTTCCTCTCAAACTGTAGCTTGTTCAATGCTTTGGTAAATATGTCAGCAATTTGGTCTTCAGTCCTGCAAGAATTCATAGTAATCAGACCCTTTTCCACATTATCTCTAAGGAAATGGTGTCTAATATCAATATGTTTGGTTCTTTTGTGTTGGACTGGGTTCTTATCAATATTCACTGCACTTGTGTTATCACTGAAAATTGGCACTGCTCCACATTTGATACCAAAATCCTCCAATTGTTGTTTGATCCATAGCAGTTGTGAGCAACATGATGCAGATGCTACATACTCAGCTTCTGCAGTAGACAGGGCAACTGAGTTTTGCTTCTTTGTAGCCCAAGAGACCAAACAAGGACCAAGAAAGTGTGCCATTCTTGAAGTGCTTTTTCTATCCACCAAATGTCCTGCATAATCTGCATCAGCAAAACCAATTAGTTCAAAAGTACCTCCCCTTGGGTACCAAAGACAAAGGTCCTGAGTTCCTTTCAAGTATGTCAGGATCCTTTTCACAGCTGTTAGATGTGACTCCTTGGGCTTGGACTGAAATCTAGCACAAAGTCCCACACTGTATACTATATCAGGTCGACTGGCTGTGAGGTAGAGAAGTGAACCTATAATTCCTCTATATTTTGTCTCGTTTGTTGAATGACCAAGTTCATCCAGATCCAGCTTGGTTCCAGAAGCAATGGGCGTAGTCATTTCTTTTGCTCCTTCCATGTCAAATTTCTTCAGAAGTTCCTTGACATATTTTTGCTGATGAATCATAGTTCCTTCAGGCATTTCCTTTATCTGCAATCTAAGGAGGAAATTTAGTTCACCCATCATACTCATTTCAAATTCACTTCCCATTAGATCAGCAAACCCTTTGCATAGCTCCTCATCAGCGGCTCCAAAGATGATATCATCGACATACACTTGAACCACCAATAGATCATTTCCTTTCTTCTTGAGGAATAGTGTGTTGTCAATCTTTCCTCTCGAGAAATCATTTTTAGCAGGAATCCTGAGAGTCTTTCATACCAGGCTCTAGGAGCTTGCTTCAATCCATAGAGAGCCTTGTCCAGTTTGTAAACATGATCAGTAAATTCATTGTTTACAAAGCCTGGTGGCTGTATCACATAGACCTCTTCATTCAAGTAGCCATTAAGGGAGGCGCTCTTTACATCCATCTGATATAGCATGAACTCCATGTATGTAGCAAAGGAAATCAACATTCGGATGGCCTCCATCCTTGCAACTGGTGCAAAAGTTTCATCATAGTCTATTCCTTCTTCCTGACTGTAACCTTGAACTACTAGCCTTGCCTTGTTCCTTGTCACTATGCCATGCTCATCCAGTTTGTTCCTAAACACCCATTTTGTTCTAATTATTGATCTGTCCTTTAGCTTAGGAACTAGGTGCCACACTTTGCTTCTTTCGAATTGATGAAGTTCCTCCTGCATGGCTAGAATCCAGTCTGGATCTTCCAGAGCTTCTTTTACATTCTTTGGTTCCAGTGATGAGAGGAAAGCAAAGAATGCACAGAATTTCTTCAAGGCTGACCTGGTCATGATTCCTGTATCTAGTTCAGATAAGACATTCTCCAAGGGGTGAGAGCTTTGATGTTTCCATGGCCTGAGTTGAGTATGTCTGGAAGAACCTGCAGCTTTATCTTGGAGGGGTTCTTCCTGACTTGCTGGATCATCAGCATCGTCTGATGTTCCCCCTGTCAAGTTGGCTTCTTGTTCTAGTGTGCTCGGATTTTCACCTGATGTCTCCTTGTCTTCTGAGTCTTCCAGTTCATCTACACCTTCTTCCCGACTTAGGCGAATCACTTGATCATCTGCCTCAGTCTCCCCCAATGCCTTATCAGTTTCATCAAATACAACATGCATACTTTCTTCCACTGTTTGTGTTCTTTTGTTAACACTTTGTATGCTTTGCTTTGAGTGGAATAACTAAGGAATATTGCTTCATCACTCCAGCATCAAACTTCCCCAAGGGTTCCTTGTCATTTGTGTGAACAAAATATTTACACCCAAAGGGTCTCAGGTGAGCAATATTTGGTTTTCTTCCTCTGAGTAGCTCATATGGAGTCTTGTCAAGAATTGCTCTGATGGAACATCTAAGCAGATAGCACGCAGTGTTTATTGCTTCAGCCCAGAAGTTTCTTGCAAGCCCACTCGACAACAACATAGTTCTTGCTATATCCTCCAGGGACCTGTTCTTCCTTTCAACTACACCATTTTGTTGGGGAGTTCTTGGTGCAGAAAAGTTATGATCTATGATGTTCTTTGCACAATACTCAGAAAATTTTGAGTTTTCAAACTCAGTTCCATGATCAGATCTGATGCTGATGAGTTCTAGACTTAACCTTTTCTGCACTACACCAGCCCACTCTTTAAAGCTGTCAAAAGCTTCATCTTAGAAGCCAAGAACAAGGTCCATGTGTACCTAGAGTAGTCATCAACCATTACAAACACGAATCTCTTTCCTCCTCTACTTCTGACTCTCATAGTTCCACACAGATCCATATGCAGTAGCTCCAGTGGCTTTGATGTACTTACAACATTTTTGGATTTGAAGGATGATTTCACATGCTTCTCCCTCACACACGCATCACACATTTTTATGCTTTCAAATCTCTTTCCTGGAAATCCACGAACCAGCTCCTTAGATACAAACTTGTTTAGTTGTGAGAGACTTGCATGACCCATCCTTTTGTGCCACAGCTGAGATTCACTCTCTTGCACAGGTAATGACTTTAGCGAAGCTTTGTATACATTGTTCACCCTCTTTCCTTCCATAACAATTTCTCCACTCTGTAGATTTTTCACGACACATCCTACAGATGAGAACCTCACTTCATTTCCTCTATCACATAGTTGGGAGGTGCTCGGCAGATTGTGTCTGAGACAATCAACACAGTAAACATTTTCAATTGCATGATCCAGAGTTCTCCCAATCTTTCCAATTCCCACAATTTGATCACTTTTACCTCCTCCGAAGGCCACACTGCCTCCTTGAAATGCTGCGAGTGAGAGAAAGTTTCTTCTGTCTCCTGTCATGTGCCTTGAACAACCGCTATCAAGTATCCATCTTGGGTTGTTCTCCCTCACTCCAGCCTGCAAAACAGATTAGAGGTTAGTCTTAGGAACCCAGACAAGCTTGGGTCCCTTCTTACGAGAAAATGGATAAATCAAATCCTGTCTATCCCATCTAGGTAGAACACTTCTTTTATTCTTGGTCTTTGCCTTGCTAGCATTCATGCACTTTTGTTTGAAGTGTCCAGTTTCACCACAAAAGGTGCACAACGTGTTGCAAGGCAACCCCACATACTTGCTCTTAGGATTATATGGAGGTAATGGTTTCTTGAATCCTAGCCCTTGTTTTCCTTTGTTTTGATTCTCAAGAACCCAGTTCATTGCCTCCGATGATTTATTCCATTTAGTTAATCTGGTAAGCTCAAATTCAGAATTTTCCACCTTTTGATTTAAAATCCTGTTCTTTTCAGTTTCCTGATACAGAATCTCATTTGCTCTTTTCCATTCATTTTCAGAAAGGTTTGAACTTCACTTATTACTTGCTTACCATTTACACTCTCTCTTAACTGATTGCAATCCAATTCTAGTTCAGTGATCTTAGAGTTTGACACAAGAGTTTGCCCCTTTAAGATGGCATTGAATTCTTCCAGTTCAATGTTTTGTTCTAGGAGGCTCTTGTGCTTGGTTCTGAGATCACTTAACTCTTCAGTCAATTTATCCTTTTCAATTTTTTCCTTTTCATAACCCTCAATCAAGGTGGCAGTGATTAGAATCAAATTTTCAGAAGAGTATGTATGCAAAGTTTCCTTAAGTTCAGATAGACATACCTCTACTTAATGAGCTGCTTCAGCTCCGTCAGTTGCCATAAGAGCGGAGTCCTTCTTTTGGTTGTCATCTGTGTACAACTCCTTCAGTCTTTCCCAGACTTCCTTGGCAGACTTGCATTCAAGAATCCTTGCAAGCACATCATAGGTAAGTCCTCTCCTCAGGTACCATTCAGCCTTGGAATTTGCATGTAGGCAGTCTAGATCTTGAGGATCTAGTTCCTCCACCTTTTTTGGAACTAAGACTCCATTTCCTGCTCTCTTCACAGGGACATGAGGCCCTCTCTTCACGATCAGCCACAGACTATAGTCAGTTGCTTGCAGGAAAACTTTCATCTGTTTCTTCCAGCTCTTATAATTAGTCCCACTGAACACATGTGGCCTAGATGGATCTCTCCCTCCTCTGAATTCTCGAGGGTCTTCTTCATCAGAACTGATGTCTGTCATACCCATTAGTGCTAGTGGTGAATCATCTTCGGATTCCTTTTCATGATCAGATTCACTGTCAGTTGGTCCCCATGTGGCGTAGAAAGCTTCATTCTTCTTTCTCCTCTCTGCTCTGAAGTTTGGAGGACATCTTGACTTCTTCTTATCTTTGTCAGTTTCCTTTGACGTCTTCTTCTACTTTTCCTTAGATGCTCTATTTTTCATCCACTCTATTTCCCACATAGGACAATCCATGACGGCGTGATCCTCTTTGAAACACTTATAGCATCCTGAGTAATCCGGACTGTCAACTATTTTCTTTCCGCCAGAATTCTCCTTGACACTTCTTTTGAACCCTTTAAATCTACCCAAGTTATGCTTATGTCTTAGAGCACTAACCATTGCTGCTTCAACTGATTGTAGATCAACATATTCATCGGTTTCCTCAGTTGCTTCAAGCGCAAGGGTCTTGTCCTTCTTTGCAGCTGGTTTAGCTTTTGAGTCCTTCATCATTTCATGAGTTTTCAAGCTACCAACCCGTTCTTCAAGTTTGATGGATCTTAGAGGTTTGGATTCAATGATGGTAGTCATCTTAGGTTCCCATGCTTCAGGAAGCACATTCAGAATCTTATCAACCATCTCTACTTCAGGCAATTCCATATCCAGGGATCTTATCTCATTAGTAATGATGGTCAACCTGGTCATCATATCCTGAATTAATTCCTTTTCACCCATAGAGGACAGTTCAAATTTTCTCTTCAGCATTCTTCTTTTTGAGTCCTTTACTTCCGTGGTTCCTTCATGCGCAACATGCAGAGCATCCCAGATTTCCTTAGCCGTCTTATAAGATGATACTCTATTGAACTCCTCAGGACCAAGACCACAAATGACCAGACGTTTGGCTTTGTGATTCTTTTCAATCATCTTACAATCCGTCTCATTGAACTTCTCTTTCAGTTTAGGTTCTTGTTTGGCAGTAGCTCCTTCACCAACTATTTTTGTGGGAATTAGGTTTCCTTCAGATACTATCAACCAGAGTTGATAGTCTTCAGCACATATGCAATTCTCCATCCTGTTCTTCCACCACGCATAGTACTGCCCGTTAAACTGTGGGGGCCTGTGAACTGACTGTCCTTCAGTGATAGTAGGTGGTGCACTCATGATTCTGATCCTTCTCAAGGTGTTAGGCTCACTCGAGAAGACCTGTTCTAATACCACTTGTTATAATCTAAGCACCTCCTAAAGACACTAGAAGGGGGGTTGAATAGTGTCTACCGATTTTCGTTTCAAGAACCTGGTTCTTCAGTGTTAAGATTCCAGTTCTTGACTTTGCAATTCTGCTGTTTCAAACACTGCAACTCACACCAAACACACACACACAGAGAACATGAGGATTTTACGTGGAAAACTCCTTGCTCAAGGGAGAAAAACCACGACCCACTAAATCCACTAACACAACGAGCAAGTTTCTGATTACAAAACTCTGTAACCAAGGGGCTACACTCTAGACCCTAATCACTACTCAAAGCTAAACTCTAGCTTTACAAGCAATTTCTCACAAGTTCACCTAATACATATGCTTCTATAATAAGCCAATAGGTAAAAACAATGAAAGCTCAAACTAGGACAACTTACAACTCAATAAGCATAGACAGAATATCTAGACTTAAACAACTCAAGCACGCCTATTGTCTTCTTCAGTTAACTCACGTAGAAAGATACTGGATCGCCTTTATATGCTCTCAACTCTCTGTTTGTGAATAACTGATTTACGGCTGCATCAACTACTTGTATTTATATGGGTCTTCCAACCTTAGTTGAGTCCTACAAGGAATCCTTGTATTTATGGTAAGACCGGATTCCTAGCAACTCTTTTCCTTGTTGAAGTCCAACTCCTATTCACACTTCGAAGACACAGCCTGGGCACCGCCTCTTTTAGTCTGACTAGGATGCGTATCCATTCACGCGCCACTATTCCTAGTTCCGCAGGGATTTGCAACCCGCACCTCTTTTCGATCAGTCGTTCCCTTCTATTCAAGGACTAGGTTCTTATCTAAGACCACTGAGTCCTTCACGTTTGTCATTCTTCAAAACCAGCACTCAACAGTTTTCCTTTAGGGATGCATCCAACAAGATGATTGTTAGAGAGATTTAAGACTTCAAGTGATGTGAGACATGCTATTTGTTGTGGTATCTCTCCTGAAATATTGTTAGATGAGAGATCCATAACTCGAAACTGTGAAAATATGTCTCTATTCCATGAAGCTTTTATGGAGCCATGCAAATTGTTTGATCTCAAATTCAAAAATTTCAACACTACTAGAAATTATCAGTTTTGCGTCACAGTTTGGAGACGGAAGTTCCCTCTCTAAAAGGAGTTTGGAGACGGAATTCCGTCTCTGCGCGTCCTTCGCCAAAAGGCGCGTCGTTGGCCAACTTGGAGACGGAATTCCGTCTCTAAATGAAAAAGTGACTGGCGCACTGACACATGCTTGGAGACGGAATTTCGTCTCCAAATGAAAAAGGACTGAAGCACTGACACATGCTTGGAGATGGAATTCCCTCTCCAAGCATTAAATTAATTTAATTAATTTAATGCTTGGAGAGGGAATTCTGTCTGCAACATGAAATGTATATATTATTTTTATAGTTTAGAGACGGAATTCCCTCTCCAGGCATATATTTAAAAATTATTTTTATTGTTTAGAGATGGAATTCCCTCTCCAGTAAGAAATTTAAAAATTATTTTTGCTGTTTAGAGACGGAATTCCCTCTCTAGTAAAATAGTTAAATTTTTTTTGGTTGGTTAGAGACGGAATTTCGTCTCTAACTGTATTAATCCTGATAAATAAAAATATTAGAAATTCGCTACAAAGCAACCAAAAACCACATGTTTAACATAAAACAAAGCCACCACGGCCAATTAAACAATTCTACATACATGTTTCATCATTAAGCATTCAACACAAATAAAAACTAAAGTATTTAATTAGTAACATGTTCACAAACTTAACAAACCATGAGACTAATCTGCCCCTTGGGAGAAGCCACTTCCTTGCTCCTTATCCCTCCAAAATTTTTCCACAATTTCCTGTAATTTCTTCACATTCTTACGGTCTTCAAACCGTTGCCTTTCACTATCTAGTAGCCTTTACTCCATTTCCACCAATTTAGAGCGCAACTCATCATCCACAACTTGTGGTGTAGGTGAAGAAGAAGAAGAAGAGCAATTAGAATTGACAATACCTACACGAGAAGACTTCTTGTACCTCGAAGGAACAAGGCCATAGCCTCAATTTTTGCTAGTATAGCCACCACCCCCCTGAACGAGCATTGCATTTTCTTCATCCTGGGTGGGTTTAGGAGAGCCTTCAACGACCTGTGACCCTTGTCTCTCATGCCATTCTTGGTGTAGAGCTTTGTAGTTTTTCTAAAACACACGACGTGATTAGAATAAATTAAAATAAAATAAATTATTTATGATATCTCACCTCTAGTTGTTGTGCATGTGGCTCGACCCATCCCACCTCATTTCCTTATTCGTCATATAAATAATGGAACAAACGGAAAAATTCATAATCACTAACTTTTCCATGTACCGCTTCCTACACAATGCAAATGTGTTAATGCTAAATGAAAATGGTGTTAAGTTTTTAATTTAAATAAAAATTAGATTGACTTACATATCGTGCCCGATGGGTGGCCAAACTAACTGAACCACAAGTATGCTTCGATCCTCCCTTTGCGGATGCTCTGTTTTTCTTAGCCTGCTCGCTCTGGGCTAAGAATTCAGGTGTTTCCCAATAAATTTTGAGTTTATCCCAATTCTGTTGATAAATTCATTTGGGAACTTTACCCTTTTGCCTGTATTTTGACAAGGAATCACTTATCCTTTTAGCCGCCTTTTTCTCAAAAACTGCTCGGACTTCATCATCATATATAGCATCCCACGAACACTTGTGCTGAAATAATAATAATATAATAAGTAAAAACTAATAAAACACATATAATAATCAAATGACAAAAGCTTCATAAGTATAGTTAATACCGTAAAAGCTTCAAACATGCGGTTTCTAACAGGTACTGGCACCTTTCCCCGCGACGACCAACCATCAATACAGTGTGGTGTCATAGATTCAACAGCAAGTTTCACTGCCTTTTCTGATGGAAGAAACCTGCATTAAATTTAACATACAAAATTATGTTGATAAATATATATTGCATTCAATTCAAAAGTTTATAATTTAAGGGTTAATGAATAAATCTTACCCTTCTTTGCTGTCAGGCATGATAATCAACCTACCAGACTCATCGAGAGATCCAATACCACCAGACAACTGAACTGTAGTACTAGTACGCTATTTCTTACCCTTTCGCGCTGTAGTGGTGACAGATGGAGAGGACTCTGGCTGAGTCTCTGGTATGGGTGTACTCGAACTGGGGCATGCCGATGATGATGCAGATGGAACAGCACTCGAAATGGAAGGTGTAGCAGATGGCAAACTATGTGGATTCATACTAGGAGTAGGTATCATCATCAGATGTGAAGGGCCCGGTGCGTAGAATGACTAAAATGTAGGGGCCCGTACATGCACAGACTGAGGAGATGTGCCTACTATAGGCATGGAATTGAAAAGGGGACCAGCAGGCTGGCCAAACTGATAGTGTGGCCCCGTATGTGGCATGGTCTGTGCAGATATACTAGGGGCCTGTGTCTGATAGAATAGTGGGGTACTAGGGAGACCAGCGAAAAATGTACTCGGATAATTACCTAACTGTGAGAGCAAGACAGAGGTAGGGGTCAATGCCGGAAGTGGAGAAGTAGTATGACCTGTGGAAGTATGGCCACCATGGGTCCTAGGTCCTTTCCTACCTTGAGATGCCATATCTGCAAATTAATATTAAATTCAATAGAATTAGATATTTAATAAAGTGTATCATCGTTAATAAAAAAAATATTACGCAATATATTAGTCACAAATACCACAAACAACCAATATAATGCACAAATATTCAACTACTAACATCAATCATCATCGCTTCCTTCTAGTTCATCAAGCAATTCATCCTCAGTTGATTCATTTTCATCTATGTATTCCCCTTCTTCATTTCCCAAAGACGTTTCCATGGTTTGTTTGAGCACCGACATATCAAATTCTTCAAAATAATCCACACCCTAATGCAACTCGTCGGGTAATTCTTCATCTACAATTTCTTGAACAGTTGAAATGTCATTTTGGTATGCTTCATCTAATGCATCATCCACCTCAATTCTTCCAACAGGTTTGGCTTTCAAAACAACCCACCAATTTGCTTTTGCCTTGTTCTTCAGTTTATTTTTGCACTTTGGATAAGGAACGTAGTACACTTGTTTCACATTTTGAGCAATGATAAATGGATCATAATGTGCATACGTTCTTTTGTGATTGATTTAAACTATTTTATATACTGGATGCACCTTTGTACCCCGAAGTGGCGTTGGATCAAACCACTTACACCGAAGGAGCACCAACTTTTTCCTTGGATGACCATTAAACTCTAGCTCTAATATGTCATGTATTACACCATAATAGTCAAACTCTCCATCACCAGTGCCTGCATTCACCCACACTCCGCAGTTATATGTTTTCTTCCCCATGGACCATTCTTCAGTATGAAACTTATAGCCATTGATGAAGTACTTAGACATTTGTATGTACTTATAAATAGGGCACAATGATAAATCACAAAACAGTGGATGATTGACGTCGTTTTCAGGATTGTGCACCTAACATGCATACAATTAAATTTATAAGTTAAAACATAATTGCGTATAGTATTCACCAACGGGATATGTGTCACTAAAATACTTACGTATTCTCTAAACCACTCTGAAAATTTAGCCATCACAGCATCGTGCCTAAAGTTACTGACAAATAAACTGCTATGCACAAAACAATATTCAGGATGTAAAAACTATTATATGTATTAACCTTTTTTGTTATTTGTAGAAAGTGACAAATACCTATAAAAAGGTTGCACTTCTGGGCAATTCAGCAGTACATGTGTCGTAGCAACTTATCTATCGATGTCGCTGAATGGTTTTGTGCAACCTTTTTCTGATCCTCGACCAGGATGATTGAATATGAAAAAATGAGGATACAGTGAATTGCCACTCCCACCATCATCATGTCGGTTACGCCTGCGACTTAGAGAAGGTACCTCAGCCCCAAAATAATAAGAACAGAAATGCGATGTTTCCTTAACAAGATAAGCCTCACATATCGACCCCTCAATTCTATTCCTATTTTTTGCAGTCCGCTTACATTTGCCAATAGTCCTGTATAACATAGATAGCCATATAATTTAATAATGAATTAAAAATTATTAAATATAGGAGGAAATCTTTGATATGCATTACCTTTCAGTAGGATACATCCACCTTCCCTGAACTGGGCCTCCAAGTCTTGCATCTTCAACAAGGTGCATAGGCAGATGTTCCATAACATTGAAGAAACCAGGGGGGAAATATCTTGGTAAATTTAGTAGAGGTCACATGAATATTACTTTCCATCAATTGTAGATTTTCTTCCCTCAATGTACTAGAACACAAGTCCTTGAAAAACACACTCATTTCAGTGAGTGATTTTCAAATTGTATCAGGCAAGCCATTGAACGCAATTGGCAACAAATTTTCCATGAAAACATGACAGTCCTGGCTTTTCATTGCCGTAAGCTTACCTTCTGTCATGTCGACACATTTGGATATATTCGATGCGCAACCACCAGGAAACTTAATATTCTGTATCCACTCACAAATCATTCTTCTCTCCTCCAAGTCAAAAGTGTAGTTCGCTGATGGATTGCGCACCTTAACCCCATCTGATTGTAGGTGCAATTCAGGTTGCCGATAATATGCCTGAACATCTAACCTTGCCTTCAAGTTGTCCTTTGTTTTGTTATTGACATCCATCATAGTGTTAAAGACAGCATCGAAAAAGTTTTTTTCAATATGCATTGGATCCAGATTATGCCTAAGAAGATTGTCCTTCCAATAAAAAAGTTCCCAAAATATGCTCTGCTTTGTCCAATTATGTGTAACACCAAAACCTGCTATTCTAGGCAATGGTTGCTGCTCCGTTGCCTTGGGATACCCCTGAACCCGGGACCAAACTTCATGGCCGGTCAACCTCTGTGGAGGATCATCAAAATCCTCCTTGTTCTTCATGAATGCACTAGTGTTTCTCCTAAATGGATGGTCATCTGGCAAAAACTGGCGCTTACAGTCGAACCATGTGTGCTTACGCCCATGTTTCAAATAAAATGCTTTTGTATCTTCCATACAAATAGGTCAAGATAGCTTACCAGCAGTGGACCAACCAGACAACATGCCATATGCAGGGAAATCATTAATTGTCCACATCAAGCAAGCATGCAATCTAAAGTTTTGTTTCAAGGAACAATCGTATGTTACAACACCATCACGCCACAATATTTGTAACTCATCATCAAAGGCTGCAAGAATACATCAATAGAGCTTTTTGGGTTACTAGGACCAGGGATAATACAAGTCAGGAAAATATATGGACTTGTCATATACATTTCTGGGGGTAGATTATACGGTGTGACGAATACAGGCCAGCAAGAATATGGTGCAGCAGAGACAGCAAACGGAGTAAACCCATCAGAACTTAAACCCAACCTGATGTTTCTAGGTTCACTTGCAAATTCAGGATACACTCTATCGAAATGCTTCCATGCTTCTCCATCAGACGGATGACATAGATACCAGATTGTCGTGTACGTTCATGATGCCATCTCATATGAGGAGCAGAACTCATTGATGCATACAACCTCTTTAAGCTTGGTATAAGAGGTAAGTAATGCATTGCTTTTACTGGGATCTGTTTCTGTTTAGCATTTTAGACTGGCTTGTAGCGAGCCTCACTGCAAAACGTACAAAATTGCTTCTCTTTGTTTTCTTTGTAGTATAACATGCAACCTTTTTACAACAATGAATTCTTTCTGAAGATAGCCCAAAAAACAAAACCAACTTTTTTGCATCGTAGTACGAGGAAGGCAATCCCAATTTACTTATGTTTAGTTCATTCAAAAGTCCAATGATCTCATCCATGCCTCTTTGAGATATGTTATAATCTGATTTAATACTAAGCAACCTAACTGCCACCGACAACTTTGAATGACTTGCCCCCTCGTAAAATGGGCGACTTGCTTCTTCCAACTGTTCATAGAAGAGCTTCGCCTCATTATTGAGAATCTCCTCAACATTCGGTTGAGAGGGTTCCCCTTGGTATATTCCAAACACATCATTCAACATCTCATTCATAGGATAGTTATACCCGACATAGTCATTTTGGAAGTTCTCTCTATGGACACTAGGGTTACACTCTCCATGTGCAGTCCACACAAAATAATTTGGCATAAATCCTTTTCTATAAAGGTGCAACACGACATTTTCAATTGGTTGCACGTGGCTACACTTGCATTTCACACAAGGACATTTGATTGAAACCCCCCTCCCCCCCGTATATATTCAGGAAGTAATTTAGCTTTAGCAATAAACCCGTCAACCCTATCTACATAACTTTTCCTCAAACCCATATTTTCATAGAACATATTGTACATCCAACTACGATTTTCATCATGTTCCATCTACAAAAGTTACAAACAAATAAATATAAATCAATGCAACAAAATATAGCAATTTTTCTAGCAAACTATAGGTGTATAACATTTTTGTTAAATTATGTTGCATATTAACTTTTTAATTAACTAACTAAATCAAACTCCCTACATTTATTTTATTTGCTAAGTTTATAAAATTCACACCAAAAATTCACTAAGTTTTCAAGAACATCCTCCAAACCCAAACAAACTTGAGAAAAACCATTTATTCAAGATTCAATTCAAACCCCTATTTATATCAAGATTCAATATTGCCATGTTCAATGACATTGTTCTTAATTATTTCTTTCTAATTATCCTTGCATTAAATCTATCTACTTTAAATTTATCTACTTTATTAAACAATCCCTCAAGTATACAAACATAATAGAGCTTATTAGAAATTCATTATACAATAAATTCAACCTTGATAAGGATGACAATGGAGTGTCAAAGTTGGTATTGGGGAGGGGAAAATGGGGGCCGAATTAAAGGGTGGAGAAAATGGGGAGGGGAAAATAATGGGGGATACGAATTAAAGCTAAAAATAATGGGGAAGATGAAGGGGACTTACTTGAATAAGTTGACCGGATGGAATGGGGTAGCCGAGATGAATTTTCGCCGGGGAGGGAGAATTTTTGCCGGGAGGGGTTTGAAATTTGGGGAGATATTGAATCTGAAAATATTTTGGGAGCCGCTGGTGAATCTGTATATGTTTAGAGTTGGAGACGTAATTCCGTCTCCAACTCTAAAAAATTTAATTAATTTTATACTCAATACACTTATTGGAGACGAAATTCCCTCTCTAACTGATTGGAGAGGGAACTCCGTCTCCAACCTTTCTGTAGCTTTTTACTCTTTTTCTAGTAGTGCAAATAGGGTAGAGTTCCCAACCATTTTGGGAATGTGTCATTCAACTCATTGTTACCTAAATCAAGAAGTTCCAAATTCTTACAATTGATCAAAGATCGTGGGAGCTTCTCCCCTAACTTATTCCCATGCAATTTGATGATTACGAGTTGGTTTCCAATTCTAAAAGTTGTATTAACTGTCCCACTGAGACTATTGTTGCTTAAATCTAAAATCCGAACTCCAGTCATCTCGCCCAAACATTGTAGGATTGTTGCTTCTAAATTATTACTTCCTAAATCTAGCACTCTCATAGATGTCAGATTACACATAGTTGAGGTGATCTGTCCACTGAAATTATTGTTCGAAAGGAGAAGAATTTCCAGGTCCTGCTGATTTTGGAGTGACATTGGAATAGGACCTTGCAGCTGATTTTGGTTTAGAGCAACACGGTACAATGTTTTGGATTTAAACTCTTGAATTTTGCCACTGAAATGGTTATTGTTCATATATAACACTTCTAGTGATGAAGGGAGAATATCCAGGATGGTATGGTCCCATTCAAGTAATTTGATGACAAGTAGAGTGATTGTAGATTTTGCAATCCACTTACATTGGAAGAAATTGGACCAGTTAGGGAATTGGACGAAAATACGAGGTATTCAAATTGGCCACTGAAGTAGTTTCCCTGAAGTGATAGCTTCCTTAGCTTTCCAAATTTGAAGAACTGGGGAATTCGTCCTTCTAGATGGTTATATGCAAGGTCCAAATTCTCTATTTGAGTGAGATTCCATAGAGGTGTAGGAATCCCCGAGAGATCACAAGAACTCATGTCCAAGTCAAGCAGTGAAGTTAGGTAGCTAAATGACTGAGGTAGGTTATCAGTTACATTCACACCAAGGAGATTTAACTCTATGAGAGATGTACTGCTATTCCATTTGGTTATCGGAAACCAAACCATGAGCTGAGAATTTTCTGATAGAAAAAGAGATTCCAAGTTAGAAAGGTGAAAAACTCTTTCAGGAAAGTTCCCACATAACTGTGTCTCTTCAAGTCGTAGAGTTGTTAAATAAGAAGAGAAATGTAAAGGAATGGTGGAAGAGATGTTCACAAAGGTAAGGTCAAGCATTCTTAAGTTGGTCAAGTTCTTAAGGAGCAGTTTAAGATTATGAGGTCCAAGTCTAAGGTAATTTGTGAAAAGAATGACATTAAGGTCCATGACTCGCATAAGGAAGAACAAATCACGTGGAATCAAATCTCATTCAATGCGCTGCCATATCTCAAGGATTTCCTCAATCAAGATTTATTCCCTGACAGCTCCTCAATCTCCTCTTGACCGTTAGAGCAAAATCAGGAGCTTTAATGTTTAATCTTCTCTTGCCTATTTTATCTCTCGTGTATGTTTGTATATAAAGATCCATTGTAATCCTTAAAGATAATAGAGAAAGCAATACAAATTCCGTTTAACTTTATGAAAATTATCTTGGTATCAGAGCCTCACAAGAGATAAACCAATCCACATGGCCACTTCCGCTCTCACCAAAAACACCTCTGAACCTGAACTTACTCTACAAGTTCTTCATCAGTGTTCCAGCCTTATCTCTCTAAAACTTGACAGCTTTAACTACCTGCTATGGCGATCTCAGATGGAGCCATTGATTCAAAGTTTAGACATGGCACATCATTTGAACGAGGGCAGTGAACCAGCGAAAGAGATCACCAAAGTTGACGGAAAGGTCGAATCAAATCCCGATTATGTTCTCTGGACAAAGAATGATGGTCTGTTAAAAAGCTTGGCTTCTAAGGAACATTGAAATAGAGGTACTGCTTTCTCTTGAAGATATTACCTCAGCTTACAAGGTATGGAAATCCATTGAAGAACAAATTCTTCCTCATAATGTTGAGAAAGAAATGATGCTTGATGATACCTTGATGATTTTAAAAAAAGGGAAGCCTCTCACTAGATGAATATCTTAAGAAATTTAAGAGTGTTTGTGATAGCCTTGCAGCGATCAAGAAACCAGTAAATGAAACAAAGAAGGTGTTTCAGTTGGCTAGAGGTCTCGAACCAAGATATCAGGATTTCCGAACCGCTATGCTAACCAAACCACCTTATCCCACTTATCATCAGTTTGTTTTAGCCTTGCAAAACTATGAACGAATTCTCATTAGCAACAATGAGGATAAAGAAAGCATGCCACGCCATGACCAAGCCTTTGTCAGCCAAAGAGGACGAGGACGGGGTCGAGGTGGAGGCAGATTTAGCTATAGGGGCTGAGGATTCAATCCAGCAGCAAGGTACAATCAAAATTCTCACCAAAACTTTAACTTAAATGAAAACATAAATGAACAAAGTGGGAAAACTTTCGATTGGAAACAAACCTCGCCTCACCAGCAAGGAGAGGGCACTGTGAAATGTCAAATATGTGGAAAGTTCAATCACTCGGCCTTGGAATGTTGGAATCGGTTCGATCATTCTTTTCAACCTGATGATAATCTGCCAAAGGCACTTGCTGCGATGAGCCTGAAAACTGAAGATGATCCAAATCTATATGCAGACTCAGGAGCAACAACACACATCTTAAATGATACAGGTAAAATTTCTAAGGTCACGCGTTATAAAGGTAATGATACAATTCTGGTTGGAAATGGAGAAAGTTTGAATATTTCCCACATTGGTGAAGGAAAACTTGAAACTAAAAATGACACTTTAGAACTTAAAAATGTTCTGGTTGTTCCAAATATTAAAAAGAATCTTATATCTGTGGGACAATTAGCTCATGATAATGCATGTACCATTGAGTTTACTGCTAACGATTTCTTTGTTAAGTCATAGGAGGGCAAACTACTTGCTAAAAGACGGAAAAATGAAGGCTTGTATGCACTAGATGAAATAAAGCATCAAGCTTTTTATGCTTTCAAAAATCCTGGCTCGGAAAATATTTGGCACAAGAGAATGGGTCACCCTCATCCAAAAATTTTGAAGCTTCTGCATTCAAGAAATTTAATAAATATTTCTAGTTGGAAAAAAGAAAAATCGATTTGTATTAGCTGTCAAATGGGAAAGAATTGCAGAATTCCATTTTCTTTATCCAACAATGTTTCAACATCTCCTCTAGATAAATTGCATTGCGATTTATGGGGTCCTGCCCCAATTCTTTCTTGCCAAAATTTAAATATTATGCTATTATTATTGATGACTTTACTCGTTATTCATGGCTTTTTCCTCTAAAGAAAAAATCTGACTTCTTTGAGAACTTTCTTAAATTTCAAAGACAAGTCGAAAACCAGTTTGAAAGGAAAATAAAAGTTTTTCAGAGTGATGGTGGAGGTGAATTCACATCAACTGAGTTTGAAAATCATTTATCTCAATGCGGCATCCATCATCAATTCTCTTGCCCACACACTCCGGAACAAAATGGAGTGGCTGAAAGGAAGCATCGCCATATAGTTGAAACAGGTCTCACATTGCTATTTCAGGCAAATCTTCCTTCAAAATATTGGGTTGATGCTTTTCTAACTGCGTGTTTTTTGATAAATCGTATGCCTTCCACAAAGCTTAAAATGGAAACTCCTTTCTTTAAATTGTTTAACCATCACTCTGACTATGGAAGTCTGAAGGTTTTTGGTTGTAGGTGCTTTCCATATTTAAGAGACTATGGGAAAAATAAGTTTGCAAAGAAAACGTATCCTTGTGTTTTCCTTGGATATAGTCCTATTCACAAAGGTTATAGATGCCTTGATCCCTCGACTAATAAGGTTTGGATTTCACGGCATGTTGTTTTTGATGAATATGTTTTTCCTTACGCTCCTCCCAATGAAATATGTCTACAGGAAAATCTAGAAGTCACAACATTTTCAGATTCAGACGCATGGAGAAAGAAAGAGATCGACTTTGCCATCCAAAAAGGGAGTGCACAACAATCAAAAGAAACTGATGCACATATTGAAAAAGGGGGATCGTGCATTGTATGTGAGAAATACAATGACGCCAAAGCTCGAGAAGAAAATGAGAAGACAACTCAGTTATACGATTCAGGGTCCGAAAATAGCACTGAGATCACTGGCGACTTGGATAATACAACTGAAAATATAGAAAATCATGCAGTAGAAAATCAAAGACTTCTAGTCAATAGCGAAGAAGCTGCAACAGAAAATGAAAGACTCCTTATCAACAGTGAAGAAGCAGAATCATCAAGCAATGGACGCACAATCCCTAACTACAATGATTCTAGAACAAATGAGCAGCACTCTCTTTATGGGTCACCAAATCTGAATGGCAACCTTACTAATGTTTCTAATGATGTTGGTGCAGGTCCAATGCAAGCCTCAGAAAATATTCACATGATTACTCGAACAAAGCTGAGGAATAATCCAGAACTAGATCCGAACCTGGCAAATGAAACTCAACAGATTCGAGACAAAAAGAATCAGCAACGGGGCAAATTACATCACCATACCTTTATCACAGCTAGCAGCATGACAACTCCAAAGTCATACAAAGATGCTCTTTCTCACTCTCACTGGCATGAAGCAATGAGACAAGAGATAATTGCACTACATGAAAACCACACCTGGACCCTTGTGCCAAAACCCACAAATGCTAATGTGGTTGGTTCAAAATGAATTTTCCGAGTCAAATTTAAGGAGGACGGATCAATAGAACGATACAAAGCGCGCTTGGTTTCACAAAGGTACACACAAGTGGAAGGGATATACTATGAAGAAACTTACAGTCCAGTTGTAAGAGCTACGACAATAAGATTTGTATTAGCTATTGCAGTCTCATCAAATTGGCAGCTTAGGCAACTCGACGTCAAAAATGCCTTTCTTCATGGTTTTCTAAAAGAAACGGTATACATAGAACAACCGCCGGGATTTAAAGATCCAAAACTCACCGACTATGTGTGCAAACTAAACAAATCACTCTATGGACTAAAACAAGCACCACGTGCCTGGTTTGATAGATTATCTGAATTTTTAATTCACATTGGTTTTGTCTGTAGCAGGGAAAATTCTTCCTTATTTATTTTACGAAAAAAGGACATTATTGTGCTTATGCTAATTTACGTCGATGATATTGTGCTTACAGGAAACAATGAAGATTTTGTACAGGTATTAATAAGTCAACTAAGCTCAGAGTTTGCACTGAAGGACCTGGGAAAATTACATTACTTTCTTAGGCTCGAAGTGCAATATTTTTCCGGAGGCATTACTGTATCACAAGGCAAGTACACCAGAGATCTTCTCACCCGAGCAAACCTTGTAGAAAGTTCTCACTTTAATACACCAATGGCGTTGAAATCACAACCAACACCAGAAGAATCAAAATTAGTCGAGGCAAAGGAATATCGAAGTCTAGTGGGTGCGCTTCAATATCTAACTTACACACGTCCTGACATAGTCCAAGCAGTCAATAAAGTATGTCAAAAACTCAATGAGACAACAGAGGGAGACATGAAAGCAGTAAAAAGAATATTGTGTTATCTCAAAGGAACAATGCATTATGGAATGAAATTTCTTGCCCAAAGTCCGCTAAGGCTGTATGGATTTTGTGATGCAGATTGGGCAGGCTGTCCAGACACTAGAAGAAGCACTACTAGTTACTGTATATATCTAGGGGCTAACTGTATTTATTGGTCATCTATGAAGCAGCCCACTGTTTCAAGATCAAGTTCTGAAGCAGAATACAGGTCAATGGCAAGTACGACAGCAGATATGGGTTACTTTCTTACTCAGAGATGTTGGAATTAAACTGCATGAACCACCACAACTGTTTTGTGACAACAAAAGTGCCCTTTACATGACGATAAATCCAGTGTTTCACGCCCGCACTAAGCACATAGAAATTGACTACCATTTTGTTCGTGAAAAGGTAGCTATTGGAGCATTGACAACTCGATATGTTCCCTCTTTCGATCAGATTGCAGATATCTTCACCAAGCCTTTATCAAAGCTACCATTTCGTAAATTTAGGGACAAGCTTGGAGTACATTCTGTCATTTCCTCCAGCTTGAAAAAGGGTGAAAAGAATGACATTAAGGTCCATGACTCGCATAAGGAAAGAACAAATCACGTGGAATCAAATCTCATTCAATGTGCTGCCATATCTCAAGAATTTCCTCAATCAAGATTTATTCCCTGACAGCTCCTCAATCTCCTCTTGACCGTTAGAGCAAAATCAGGAGCTTTAATGTTTAATCTTCTCTTGCCTATTTTATCTCTCGTGTATGTTTGTATATAAAGATCCATTGTAATCCTTAAAGATAACAGAGAAAGCAATACAAATTCCGTTTAACTTTCTGAAAATTATCTATTTGGATAATCACTCCGAATACGTAGAACATATGACTTTGAATGATGAGAGATTTGTGTAGGGATTTGACCTGAAAAATCTGAATCCGATAAATCAAGATGTGTCAAGCTAGAAAACTCACCAAATTTAGGTGGAACATCCGATCCAGAGAAATCATTATAGGATAAATTAAGTCTTTTGAGATTAGAGAGTTGGAAGAGGCAACTATTGGATTGAAACTTGCCTTGAAGTTGGCAGCAACTGAGGTTAAGCTCAATCAAGGTGCCTGTCATTTCATCACAATAAACTCCATCCATGAGCAACAATCTGTGCTTCTATTCCAATAAAGTGTTTTAGGATATGCTTCCATGTATTGGACGCTGAGTTTATCAAAACAATAATTAGCATTGGTATTTATGGTAAACATTTGCTTGAACTGTAGCAGAGCAAGAGCTTGATCATTGGGACACAAATGAGGCAAGGGTGAAGAGAAACCAAGTTGACAGAGAAAGGCATATAGTAGAAATAATGCAAGGTTTTGATTGCTCATTTTTGCACTAAAAAGATCAAAATTAAGAAATCAAGAGATCTTTGATCTGTTCCTTTATTAAATAATTTTGAGATATATATAGCAGCACAAAGCAAAGAAAATATTACTACTCTAAGCTTTCAGTAGTCACTTCCAGGAAAACTTAACTAGTTATTTTCAAGATTTTATGTGAAGTTGCTAGACTAGCAGTGGGAAACGAACATCGATGTCAAACTTATCTCAACGTAATGTTCCTATTGGAGTATTAGAGAATGTAATGGGTACACCTACTGAGTAATCAGGAAGAAAAGGTTCAATACGATCTCGGATAGTCTATTACGTATAGTACTTATTACTCTTGATATGCCAAATACTAATTAACACCAGCAATACATACAAAACATTTGACCATTTCAGTCGGAATGGACCATTTAAGTTCAGACCGGCATTACAAAAAAAATCACATCGTTAAAAGTTTTCAAAGAGGATAAGAGTAGTAAATTAGAGGTGACAAAAACATATTTGTAATATATTACGTGGATTTTGACCAGAGGATTATGAAGTACTTAATTAAATTGATTAAGAAAAAGCACGGGAAGGACATCAGCTACTATAGTTATATTTCTACTCCCCAAAGTTTGTTTTTTATTTGGATCTAAGTTTTTTGCAACCAACACTGTGTACAAATTTTACACAATCCGGTTACATTTTTTGATATATATGTAATAGGTTACTTATTTTCCAAGATCTCAAAATTCAACTTTTATGGAGATTATATGAAAAAATATCTAGGATGACCTGATTGGTAAAAATGTACATTGATAGTGAACAAAAACCTCTTTTTTTTTCTTTTTTTTTTATGAACAGTAGACCTATCAATGCTTTCTCGATTTGTTATTACATGAGGGTGGATCCAATATTTTAATTTGATAGATCCAATTTAACTAGAATTTTACCACTGAACTCATCATATTTTCTAAATTATGGGTTGAAAATCAATTCTAGTGATACACACACGTCCTTTTCACTTTTTAATTCAACTATCATGTGTTAATTCAAAATATGATCATTTTTAAATTTTGAACTAAATTTTTTACGCTAATTGACATACTAAACCACTTAATTACAGAAAATATCGATACTTTTAAATAATTACCCTACATAACAACACTTTTTACATTTTATAAAATATACAATTTTTTCATTTCCTTCCTCCCTCTCTACCCAAAACCCTAACTTCTCCCTCTCTTTTTCTCTCCTCTCCTCCACCCACCCCACCCTCCCGCCGTCCCCACCCCCATCGCCGGTCGCCGCTGCTGCTTTGCTCCACCGCGGCGAACTGGAGCAGATATGCTCCTCTCTTTTCCGATCTTCTCCTCTCTTTTTTTTTCTTTTTTTTTCATTTTGTATGTGTATATGTGTGTATTTTTATGTATACATATGTATTTTGTAAATACAAATTCAGATCCGCTTCTCCTTCTTCTTTTTTGCATTTGAATATACACATTCAAATACAAGTGTATGTATCTGTATGTTCATGTATATACATGTAATGTTTTTCAGCACACAAGTGTATGTACGTGTATATCACTGTATGAACGAATATATCTGAGCATCTATTTGTATTTTTTGTATGTTCTTTTGTGTGTATATCAAGTGTATGTGTGATATACATAAATTTGTATATTTTAAGTTGTAGATCCGTAGATCCTTGTATGTATGTGTGAGTCTAGTGTATGTTAAGCATAATTTTTTTTGTATTCACATGTATTTTTTGTTTATATGTATGTTGTGAGTGTATTTTCAAAGAGAAATCAATGTTTATATGTGTAATTCATTTTTTAGATTAAAAAAAAAGAATCCGGTGGCGGCTGGCGGCGGCGGCAGCTGGCGGTGACGAAGCGGTTCCGCCGCCTGGGGGTGGTTGCAGTGGGAGATGGGGCAGTAGGAAGAAGGAAGAACCCTAATTTGTTAGTTTTGTTGGTTTTGTATATAATGTGTAAAAAATATTAGTATTTTTTGTAAAATGAAATAATGTTGTTATTTTTTGTAATTTTGGTGTTAGGATTGTATATATTTGTAATTAGACCTTCAAATATATTCCTTCTTAGCCATTTGGAATAACCCTTACATAATCAGTAAAATACTATAAACTGTACTAGAAATTTATTTTATCAAAAACATATTTTTTAAAAATCTGAAAAATAGTTTTGACTCTTCAATTAAAGTTACTTCTAGATATGAAGTATGGGTGTCAAACGGGTAGGGGTCTACCCGTCAAAACCCGGACCCGGACTCATTAAAACCCGACCCCATCCGGACCCGCAAAAATCCGGATAAAATACCCCTACCCGAACGGGTTTTTTTTCCTTAACGAATATCCGTATCCGTTAAGACCCGTCAAAATTATGGGGTATTACTAGATATACCCGTATCCGTATCCGTTAAAATAAACTGAGTGTTAAAACTTGTATGTATAGAGAAAGGTATACACAAGTTTTCCACTCATGGTTTAATTCGTTTTGTGTCCATATTGTTAATAGTGAAATATGTTCAAGAGAAGCAAGTTTAGCTATTTAATTAAAAAAGAAACTTGATATTCCATAACAAATCAAGAATTTGAATATATACTCCCTCCGTCCCAAATTAGTTGTCGCTTTTAGCTTCTTCACGTCCATTAAGAAAATCATTAAATAGAGTGTGTAGTTTACTATGTTACCCCTATTTAATGTTTGACTATTAAATTTTGTTGAGAATTTTTTAAATTATTAAGGGTATAGTTGGAAAAGACTAATAATTTTTGTCTTGAAATCCTAAAGTGACAACTAATTTGGGACACACCATTTTTCCTAAAACGACAACTAATTTGGGACTGAGGGAGTATTACTCAAATATGGTATAGAACTTCAACTATTAACTTCGATATATACCTCAAATAGGTGATACCCGTCACTCTTTTGGGTAATAATGCTTTAGATGTTCTAGTTTGTTTATAAGATTGGATTAGATCGGAGAGAAGAAACCAAGGAATTGAAGACTCACTATAACAAGATGATACCTTGAACAAATTCTGTTAAGTGATCAAGCACTATCAATGGCACCTACACCGGAGTATGAGGAAAATGACATGGAAGAAATTACACAAAGAAATAGGCATATTTAAATTTGTAATTTGAATTTTTCATTATCTAATTTTGATGTTGCACTTTTCAAATTTAGAAGTTTAATGTTCAATACTTTAATAGTTCAAGTATCTTAAATAAAGTAAGTTTTTCAGTTTTTCCTATCATTCATCTTTTTTTTTAAGTATTTAAAATAATATTATTAAAAAAATAAAACCCGGACTCAAACCCGATTTTTTAAGACCCGAACCCGTACCCGTACCCGTACTCGCTAAGACCCGAACCCGCACGGGTTTTTTTTTCGCACCCAAAACCCGGACCCGTTAAGAACCCGTAATTTAAACCTGTATCCGGACCCGTACCCGGAACCTGCGGGGTTACAATTTTACAACCCGGACCCGTATACCCTTTTGACACCCATAATATGAAGGCACTTACTTGACATAAAGAGAAGGTTGGGGACCAATATGGCATTTAAATTACTTCACAATTCACAAAGATTATCAGTATCTCAAGAGAAATTTCCCAGGACCCGAATGAATGGTAAAAGCCCAAATTGAAAAGCCAATTCATCACTGAAAACAATGCAACAAAAAAGGGATTTTTTTCAGTTTACAAAGCATAGTAGAAAAACCCCATTTTGTTAAAATTCAAGATTTGCAGCTTAAAGGTAACTTCTTTACTAGTATACTGAGATGTTTGTTCAAGTATTTGAATTAGAAAGTGAAAATGGGTGAATCTTGGTACTCAAAACTGGCTATTTTATGCAAAAGTTTAAAACTTTGATTATAAAGATTTGTTAGCGTCTTCAAGTTTGAAACTTTTGCTTTACATTTGATGAAATTCTATCTATGGTTTGATATGCTTGCCTTCTCAGCTAATGTCATGTTTTACAGCAAAATAGCTAATACTCTCATGAAACTTGTTGTATAAGTTTCTTTGAATCCATTTTTGGACTTTCTTTTTTTGGCTTTTTTGTAACCGTGGTCTCAGGCCAGCTTGCGCACACCTCGACTAATCCTACAAGGCACCTGTTACCTCCCACTAGTACAAGTATGGAGTAACTATATCCACCAAAGATTTGATTGATGGAGAGAAATCACCTAGTGTTTTTTTTTGCCTCCGCTAAGATTCGAACCTGAGAATCTCAACCCACCTCATTGGCCACTAGGCCACACTCTTGGGTGCCCATTTTGGAATTTTCTGGTTCTTGGTTTAAGTTTGAAACTTGATTTGTTGGGCATTCGATTATTCTTCCTGCAGCCAAAGATTTTGTCGTTTGCCTGGTTTCTTGGTACTGAGTATTGATTCCTATCATGTATTTAGAAATTAGAATTTGTTTTTTTTTCCAAGATCATGAAGCTTGAAATGTAATTACTTATAGGAAAAGGTGCTTTTAATCTTGTATTTTAGATGGCTCTCATGCTTTTGTGTCGTTTCTTATGGATTATGAGCTTAGTACATTCAGTGTTGATATGGTTTCTTGATCAGGTTTTTAGTTTTCAAGAATGTTACGCTTTGAAGATTGTTACCTTTGTGGCTCTGTGGTCATGCACACTACTTCATGATGGGGACTGAAGATAAAACTCTATTTTGTTTCTGTCATTGGGGTGGGAAAAATAAGGCGCTTCCAGATGGAACCACTTCTTATGTGGGGGGTATTACTGATCAGATTATTCTGAAGACAGGCATAAAGTACAACGATTTTGTGAATGCAGTTTTTGACAGGTTAGGCATTGATCCTTCAGATAAGGTCTTGCATTTTACAGTGAAGTTTGATAGGGCCCAACTGATACGGCTGAGAGACCAAGAAGGTGTCAATACTCTGTTACAATTTAATGAAGGTTTTGCCCATGTTTATGCATCAAGTTTGGAGAAGGAGCCTAATTCTGTAGTTGCTCCTAATATGGCTACCACAAGGTAAGGGCCGTCTTTTAATGGTCCACAAGTTTTCATTGGGATAAATTTCTTGAATATGAGAGTTTGATTGTAAATTATGTTATATATTTTCAGAGTTTCAACCACTGAGGTTGAAGCAGTCTCCCTCGGAAGTGCTGAGGAAGAACAAGTGAGTGCTGATACTGATACTCCAACTCCTGCACCTTCGCACCAATGGATCGCTGATGGAACTCCAGATGCTGCTGCCAACTGGAGTGAATTACTTGTTGGGGAAGGACAAGCTTTTGAGAATGCAGATGCTTTCAGGCTTGCAGTTTTCAAGTATTCAATTGCGAATAGATTTCACTACAGAATTCTGCACAACAAACCTAGATATATTAGCATTCATTGTGCTGCTGATGGGTGCCCATGGAAGGTAAGTGCTGGCATCGAGAAGAAATCTCAAAATGTTTCCATTAGGAAATTTGTTGATTCTCATTCACATCCTCCTCTAGATACATCACAACTGAAGCCTCGGATCAGGATGAAGTGGTTGGGGGGTATCATGCAAGAAGAAATATTAGGAAGTCCTGATTGTTTGCCTCGAAAAGTCTGTGAGGATGCTGAAAAGAATTTGGCAATCAAATTGACCTACCGTCAGGCTTGGAGTGTGAAGCAGAGGATCAGGGAGGCAATTGATGAGAAGTCAGGTGAATCCTATAAACTGATTCCCTGGTTATGCAATCGATTAATTGAGGCAATGCCTGGAACTATTGCTACATGGTCATGCACTGAGGAAAACAGATTCAAGCGGCTCTTCGTGTCATATGACTGTTCAAGACGTGGCTTCCATGTTGGATGTAGACCTTTGATCTTTATTGATGTTTACAACTTGAATGGGCTGCACAACTGCTCCTTTATAGTTGCTTCTACTTTAGATGCAGACAATGAGATGTATCCTCTATCTTATGGTGTTCTCCTGTCCATGAATGAGGAAGATCTTCTGTGGTTTCTAGAAAAGCTAAAGCTTGTATTGCAAAACCGCGAGGTAGTCGTAGTTTCTGTCACAAGTCTCCCTTTTCTTTCCAGCGTGGATGCAATGTTTGGTGATGAGAACCACAGCGTTTGTTTTCATTGCATAAAAGAGAATTTTGAGAAGTTCATTGATGGTACTACTGCCTTTAAGGTGCAGGGGAGAGGTAAGGAGATTGCACTGAAATACTTGACTGACATTGCCTATGCACGAACACTAGATAGTTATAATGAAGCTCTAGGCAAGATCTGTTCTTTCCGCAGGGAACTGTTTGATTGGGTAATAGCTAGCCAGCCAGAACGTTGGTCTAATGCGCTGTTCAGGAAACCTCGTTGGGATCAGCTTAATTGTAACTCTACGGATCTGAACTCCTTCATTGAGGAAGAGAAGTTTGTACATGTCCTAGAGTTGATGGAGGCTTATCATGAGAAGCTTTATATGTTATTACAAAATAACAAGCTCAAAATCGAACAATGGAACCTTCCAGTTGGTCCTCGAGTTGAGGAAAAAATCTTTGAAAACCAAAAAGTTGGTGAGAACTTAACAGTGACAGTTTTATCTGATATCGAATTTAAACTACGAGAGCTGCATGGAAGAGAAGAAGTTGTAAACCTCAAACTCTGGTCCTGTACATGTTTAGAGTGGCAAATGACTGGCATTCCATGCAGTCATGCCTGTTGTGCAATCACAGTAGCAAATATGAACATTTATCAGTATGTAGCTGATTGGTACAAGAGGGAGACACAAGAACATATATATGCTGAAGTAATGGATGAACTAGCAAAATTTGATATACCACATCCAGATGACATCGTTTCTTCGGCTTCCTCAGGTACTGATGTCGTGCTATGTCCACTTTCACCGCGTATTAGAAGACCTCCTGGTCGTCCCCGGAAAGAACCCAAAGGGCCCCAGGTTGAAACTGTAAAAAGACCTATACGCTGTTCAAAGTGTGGTGGTGTTGGACATAATAAACGTACTAAATGCAGCAGTTCTGTAGCACAATGAATATTGTTCAAGCTATTAAAAATTTTATTGGTGCACCCTTTGTCCAGTTTAAGCTTTTACGCAGGGTTTATAACTAAACTTTATGGCCTTCAATGGGGTCGTACAGATTAAGTTTTTGATACATAAAATATTAGATGAGCTCTTACAATTTGTCTAAGCCGTGATGAGTAGAGTTAATCAATACATGGGTTGGTGTGAGGTGACATGTATCTTCGTAGAATAATTGGGGTGTGCATAGGCTTGCCTGGATACCCAGTATTGAGGTGTATTGGGAATCTATATTCAGATTCAATATGTACCGGAAAGTTGGTGATAAAGTACCATTGGGATGTATTTGTAGGAATTAAAGTGAAAATGACATTTTCTTACCCTCTCAACCAAATTTATTATTGTAGTCTCTTTCATACGCAATATTATTAACAATAATAACAACAAAACATACCGAAAGTATTGACACCTTGAAGAGGTAGCAAGTACTTAAACAGGTTTAGGCAGCAAGTACTTAAAATACACAGGTTTAGAGCGTGAAACGAAAACAATGAATCATTCATATTGGTTATTGAAGCTACTTTTTGTGAGAGTCCCGAGGTTACAGAAGCTGGAAATACTGGTCAAATTAACAGAAATCAGCTATGCAACTCTTTGAGTTTCCTTTCATATTCACTTGCCATGTTGGTAAAATAGTTGAAGTGCGTGGTCGTTAAAAAAAAAGAGTAAAAATTATTTCTTGAGATCTCCTATCCTCACAGGCTCACACCCTCCTCACACATTATTTTCGACATAATCCTTCATTCTAACCGATCAATCAAATATCAATACGAGCAAATGTATTATATGTAGTATAATAATAAGAATGAAGAAGATGCATTGGGAGCCTTTCTTGCTCTACTAATCGTACTACTAAAAGTAGAAACTAATTGCAAAGTTTCGTGAATATATTTTTGCGCACTTTCTTAATCATCATCCTAATTTACTTTACCTTTTTAATCAAAATTTAACCAATAGGAGGATCATAGACTCATTTGTTTTTGAGTTAGGAAAAAGAAAACAATAGTAGAAGAAAAGCTAACAAAATTTTGAAAACTGAATTTCATTATTCTTCTTATCACATATGAGATAACGGTTGTGTTGAGTGCACGTGATCATCAAAGTTTGGATCTGATAGCATGTGAAAGAATTTGAGTATCCAACCAAAAAACTTTAAGGAAATGAATGGAGTGGTCAGGACATTGTAAACACCTTTGGAAACCCTTACATAACAGATAAGAGACAAATGTATTTAAAACACATTCCACCATCTCTAGACCCCACCTGCGAGATTATACTAAGGAGTCGTTTGGTTTGAGGGATTAACAAATGTGGGATATTCTATGATTTAGGAACAAATATTGTCTTGGGATTAGAAGTGGGATAAAACTTGGAATAACCTTATCCCGCCCTCCATATAAAATAAGTTAATTCTATAATTATAGGATAACTTTATCCCAATTTATCTTATACCAATAATCAAATAAGGGATAAATCTTATCCCAACTTGTATCCCGGAATTATAACTTTATCCCAATTTATCTTATACCAATAATCAAATAAGGGATAAATCTTATCCCAATTTGTATCCCGGAATTATAATCCCTAACACCTAACTATATTTTTGTAGGCTTTCTCTTGTTACTTAAATCGGAAAAGGGTCTGATTTGCCCCTCTACTTTGTGAAATAGTTTCAAAATGCCCTCAGTCCAAACTTTGGGTCATCCAACCCCCAAACGTTATACTTTTAATTAAATTTGCCCTTTGGGCTAACGGTGGCACATGTGGCACGCCACATCAGACGCCATTGTCCCCACTTATTAATTTACACGATTCTCTCTCCATTATACCTGACCCCTCATTTTATAATCTGTTTTCCTTCTCCTACCCACTTAAAAGTATCCAATCCCTAGTTAAAAACTTACTCCTAAAATCCAATTATAAGAAGAGGGTTTTATACCCATTAAAAGTATCCACTCTTTCTAACCATGTTTGAACATAGTATTTCATATAAGAAGAGGTGTCATTGTGGATAAATTGCTAAAAGCTTGACATAAAAAACTCTTTCTAACCCTGGAAAAAGGTTTTATAAGTGTGCTATACCTGAGGTAAATATATCTTTCTGATAGTTAAATTAATTAGGTTCATTATTTATGATGGGTTAATTACTAAGTTTGTATATATTGTTGCTCAGATTAATTCGTGTGGATCTTGGGAGTGGCGTGATGAAGAGTTGTCTGATAGAGCCATGGCTGTAATAAGCTTGATCAAATAAGAATTAGAAGTTGCTAATGTTAAAATCATTAACTTGAAAGGGTCGTTGGACAATGTAACTGCTGAAAGGGACTTGTTGAAGGAGACAATGAACAAAGAAGTTGAGAAAACCAGGGGTGTGGAAGACAAATTCTTGAAGATGAAGATGTTCATCATAGTCTTATGTGCTATTTTCTTAGGTTATACAGCCTCCTTGATTATGTAATTGTTGTGTATTAGTTAACTTTAAGTAGTTGTTACTATTAACTAATGATGTTGTATGAAAGACCTATTTTGTGTTAATGGAATGTTTTAGTTTTGGTTGAATAATTGCAGCATCCTTGATTTGTGTTTGGGTATCTATTTATTCAACTGGTAAGTATGAACATAAACTCAACAATTGGCAATACATGAAACTGAACAAGACAATTGAAGCAGCATGAACATAAAACTAGAGCTGGAAATTGCATTAACTTAGAACCAAACTGTTGGGGTACATAAGTATGGATGCCCTATTATGACCTCAAAAACTGTCACACTTAGGTAACAATAGGCCATCCATGTTCACTAGTAATCACCCCAAATACTTAACTATCACTTAAGTAGTAATAACTTAACTTAAAAAACTAAAGTACTATCACTAAGCAGTATTACATCAACAATTAAAACAAAAAAGTGTAGCTTTTAGACGACTACACAAACTGGTAGTTTTCCTTCCTAGGCTTGAGCTTGCCAATCCTTTGTTGAGTCTGAGCTTCCAACTGATTTCTAGTCACAGCAGCCTTCCCAATCCATGACAATCCTCTTGGACTATAACATAGATTTGTAGGTTCACTTACTCCTGACCGATCACCTTTAAACCAATTGCCCTTCCTCCAGTTGGTACAAGTTGCTGCTGCCTCATTTGAAGCCTTGTCAATGTCTCAGAATACACTTTAGGCCTAAGAACTGGGTCTTGTTCACTGTCAAACCTTGGGAAGTTAAAATCTCGGTCACCACTTTCAAACATTGAGTCACTGCTTTGAAACATAGAGGGAGTGGTTGCAGCCTGACTTTGAAACATAGAAGCACTTGAAGACTGGCTTTGAGACATAGGGCCATTGCTTAAAGTATGGCTTTGAAATACTGGTACATTGCTTGAAGACTGACTTTGATGCACATATCCACTGCTTGAAGACTCTCTTTGGAACACAGGAGTTGGCATGAACACATGGGCTTGATTCACTGTCTTGTGGGCCTGACAAATTAATGTCTTCTCCAACTGGTTCATCAACTAAAGTTTTCCTTGCCTTTTTTCCCTTTCCCTTTTGGTTCCCATTACTTGGCTGCATAAATATTGTATTAGGTTAAGAGAGTTAAGGTAGTTAGTAAAAATAATAATTGACTTAAAAAAATAAAACTAACCTTAAAACAGCTCCTAGCATTGTAACCAGCCCCTCCACAGTTATTGCAAGCCATGACTCTTCCTTTCCTAGATGTTGGCCATGCAGACTGCCTCAGAATTGCTTCATCTTTCTGCCTGACTCTCTTGGTTATAGGCCTTCCAGCCATGTTTACCAAATCAGGGGGTTCCATAGTGTTGCACTTGGTGCACCTCTGTAGGACGCTAGAGGATAGGGGACGGGGAGGGAGGGGGGTGAATAGTGTCTTTACTCGATTTTTATTGCCCTTAACTTTGATCGCCTAACTTAAAAAAAATCAGGTTCCCTGCAAGTTTCACCTATCTCTGAACCTTAACACAATACGGAAACGTAAAGAACACAGAGATTTTTACATGGAAAAATTCTTGCTCAAGGAATCAAAAATCACGACCCAAACTCTTAGGATTTCAGCCTTCCACTAAAGGAAAACCGATCAAGGTTTAGATTACAACGTAATGCAACCAAGGAACTAGACCTCCTAATACCTAGAACCTTCCAAGCCACACGTTAGCTTGTCAGGTTGAACCTATCACACCAAAGAGTAACCTCTACTATATGCTTCTTAACAAGCTGATAGATTACAACTCGATAGCCTATAACAAAGAACTAAAACAACAGACTAAACTATGAAACTGCTCCTCTGTCAGGTTCTGCTGTCTCACCTTCGTTCTTGAACACAATATTTCTCACGATCAATTTTGTTCTTGATTTGCTCTGTTGAGATCTCTTAAGTGCGTAAAGAATTCTGGCCAAATTAACTTATATTTATAGAGTTTAACATAGCCGATTCCAATCAAGCTTAGAACTTACTTTACAATTTGGATTTTTTTCAAATAAGGTTTACTCATATTGCCTTATTTAAAACTCAAGTTAATTTGCCTAAGTTTCCAATCCTTTTCCATCTAGGAACCACATACTATTTTAACGCCGCCTCACGCTTCTTCTTTTCCCGATAGGATTGAAACTTTGACTCTAGCTTTTCTCATTTTTCTTCTTCAACTCTAACTCGAATAACCCAACGAACAACCCAGTCTTCTTACTCAACTGTGAACCTTTTCGTAGTCCACTCAGCCAGTTCCTTTGTCATCTTCAAAACTATCCTTCAACAAATTCCCCCTTTTTGATGATGACAAACAATGTTGCCTCACCGAGGGTATTAAGCAAGATCAAGAACATGTATAATATCAAACACTAACCAAGAACCAGGGTGATAATAGTTAGGCAAAATTGGTCACAAAACATACAATAAACTAAACATACTAACTTCCCCCTTTTGGCGTCATCGAAAAGTTTCACAGTTGTATGAACCTGCTCAACTTAAATTAAGTTTAGTTGACTCTAGTGCCATAGGCAGCTAGTCAACCTTTTCACGTCAGGAACCTGTTTTAGACAATAAATACTAGCAAATAGCAAGGATATTAATTAACAAAGGCGCCAAACCGGCTTAAACATCCAAAACTTCATCCAGAAGTTACAAACCAACATAATAATTGTCTTAAAAACAGGCCATAAGAAGAACCAACGAGGGGACTGGGAAAGGAACTGATTCAGAATTGGGAAATGTCGTGAGCAAGCAACATGGCAAGGCGACGCGAGTTTCCTTCACGTTCACGCTCCAGCTCAACATCCAGCCTGGTCTTCTCTGCATTTATCCAAGCCAGCTCATCATTTTGTCTCTCAAGCAGCCTCCTGAACCCCTCAATCCTCCTGTCCATCATAGTGTTTCTCCTTTCCTCAGCTTCCTCCTCCATATGCTCTGGTTCATCAACAGGTTCACCATCCAACACATATTCACAGGATTTCAGAATGTTCCTTCCAAACACATCATTGTGATCCGGCTCCGTCCACTTTGTGATAGGCACCCTAAAGAGATCAAACACTTTGCTCAGCAGAAACCCATAGGCTAAGGCATGTTTTCCTAACCCCCTATCAGCTACCCTACCAATGTGCTTGATCACCAATTCAGGCAGATTTATACGAACCTCACGATCTAGCATGTCCATATAGGTTAGATCCAGAAAGTTGGCTTCACTGCGCCTTTCCGACCTCTGCAACAGGTTCTTCAGCACAAATTCAAATAGCAACTGGTAGAAGGGTTGCTTTGCCTTCTTCTTTACTTGAGTTTCCCTTGCTAGCCTAGGTCTCCCTGCAAACTTTTGGGTCACCTCCAAAGTCTCAGCCCTTGAATTTGAAAGTCGTCAATTAAAGGAATAGGTGCTTAGTGAGCAAAAGAAAGTCTCTGCACTCGAACTTGAAAATATAAAACTGAAAGAAGTGTCTGGTAAGCAAGTAGTTAGTGAGGCTCAAGTCAACCTTGAATCTGAACTTAAAAAAAAAAAACCAGATTCTATATCAGGAAACTAAGAAGAACCGGGTTCTCCAGGAAAAGGTTGAGAAAGCTAACTATGAGCTCACCAAACTCACTAAATGGAACAAGTCTTCTAAAGCTATGAATTGGTTGCATGAAAATCATAATAGAGGTAAAACTGGTTTAGGACATAGAAAACCTTTACCTGCTTGGAATCCTAATAGTAAATATATGGGACTTCCTTGAAACACACTCTGCTTCTTGTGTGGAAAAACTGGTCATATTAAGAATGATACAGTGTTGCAAAAAAGGTAGTGCAAAAGAATAAGAAGTAAGTTTTACCTTATTGGGCTAAAAAGGATTTGATTCATCCATTCTATAACAAAAAGGGACCCAAGCTAGTCTGGGTTCATGTTACTAACCCCTGATCTTCTTTTGCAGGCTGGAGTGAGAGGGAACAACCCGGCTGGATTCTTGATAGTGGATTTTCCAGGCACATGACCGGAGATAGAAGAAACGTTCTCTCACTCGCAATGTTTCAATGGGGTAGTGTAACTTTTGGTAGAGGCAAGAGCGGTGAAATTGGAAAGGTTGGGAGATCCCTCAATCATGCTATTGATAATGCACTCTGTGTGAATGGATTGAGGCACAATCTTTTAAGTATCTCTCAACTATGTGATAGAGGAAATCTAGTGAATTTCACTTCAGTAGGTTACACTATAAAGAACCTGCAGACTTGTGAAGTGATAATGGAAGGGTAACGCGCAAATAATGTGTATAAGGCTACATTAGGTTCTCTTCCTGAGAATAATTTGACTTTTCTGAATGTGCTAGAGAATGATAGTCAATTGTGGCACAAGAGATTAGGACACGCAAGTCTGACTCAGTTAAATAAGTTGGTGTCAAAGGACCTGGTTCACGGAATGCCAAGCAAGATGTTCGATGACATCAAGATCTGTGATGCTTGTGTGAGGAGGAAACATGTAATATCTTCATTCAAGTCAAAAAAAGTGGTTAGTACTTCTAAACCACTTGAGCTGGTTCACATGGACTTGTGTGGACCAATGAGGATGAGGAGCAGAGGAGGCAAGAGGTTCGTGATGGTGATTGTTGATGACTACTCCAGATACACATGGACCCTGTTCCTCAGATCTAAAGATGAAGCATATGATATGTTCGAGGACTAGGTTAGAGTCATTCAAAAGAAACTGGGGTTTCAACGGGTGAGTATCAGGTCCATGGCAGGTCCGACCATGGAACTGAGTTTGAGAATGCTAAGTTTGTAGAGTATTGTAACAAATATAGTGTGGATCACAACTTCTCTGCACCAAGAACCCCTCAGCAAAATGGTGTAGTTGAAAGGAAAAACAGGTCCTTAGAGGATATAGGTAGAACTATGTTGTTGTCAAGCGGTCTGTCAAAGAGTTTCTGGACTGAAGTAGTTAACACAGCTTGCTACTTACTGAATCGTTGTTCTATCTGTCCTTTGTTAGAGAAAACTCCCTATGAGCTGATTAGAGGCAGGAAACCAAATATTGCACATCTTAGTGTTTCGTGCATAACAACGGGAAAGAACCTTTAGGAAAGTTTGATGCTATAAGTAATGAGGCCATCTTCTTGGGATATTCTTCACAAATTAAGCTTATAAAGTGTTCAACAAGAGGACCATGACTTTGGAAAAAAGTGTGCATGTGGTATTTGATGAATCTGAAGCTTTGCAAATAAATTATAAGATGATGATCAGGAGATTGGTCTTGCTAAGGATGAACGTGCTGAAGACCCTGATGATTTGAATAGAAATAAAGTTTATTATGCCGATAAGGATCAAACTTAGGGGGAACTAGTAGGCAATCAGACGGGGGGAACAGAAGAGCAGGATGAAGACGATCCAGATGACACAGCTCCTCCTGGAAACACTACTCAGCAGATTCAGCTTAAACCTTGGAAGTATCAAATTTCTCATCCACTGGAGAACCTCATCTCTGATATGAATACTGGAATTGTTACTAGAAGAGCTTTAAAGAACTTCTCTGCATTCTTTGCGTTTCTGTCCTCAATAGAACCTAAAAATATACGAGAAGCACTTGAGGATCCAGATTGGGTGATTGCTATGCAAGAGGAACTTCATCGTTTGAATGTAGGAAAGTATAGCACCTGGTCCCTCGACTAGTGGACATGTCCATCATTGGCACTAAATGGGTTTTCAGAAACAAGCTGGATGAACATGGTATAGTGACAAGGAACAAGGCAAGACTGGTGGTTCAAGGTTATAATCAAGAAGAAGGAATCGATTATGATAAAACCTTTGCACATGTTGCTAGAATGGCCAATAGGATGCTGATTGCCTTTGCAGCTTACATGGAGTTTAAGTTGTATCAGATGGATGTAAAGGGTACGTTCTTTAATGGTTATCTGAATGAAGATGTGTATGTGGCTCAACCACCTAGCTTTGAAAGTAAAGAATTTCCTGATCATGTTTATAAATTTGACAAAGCACTATATGGATTGAAACAGGCTCCTAGGGCATGGTATGAAAAGTTGTCAGGATTCTTATTGAAGAATGGATTTACAAGAGGTAAAATAGACAACACCTTATTTCTAAGAAAGAAAGCCAATGACCTGTTTATTGTTCAAGTGTGTGTAGACGACATCATCTTTGGAGCTACTAATGAGAATCTTTGCAAGGAGTTTGCTGACCTGATGGGAAGTGAGTTTGTGATGAGTATGATGGGTGAGTTGAATTTCTTCTTAGGCTTACAAATCAAGCAAACTCAGGAAGGCACAATGATCCATCAGCAGAAGTACATTAAGGAGCTCTTAAGGAAGTATGATATGAAGTCTGCTAAGGATATGAACACACCAATTGCTCTTGGAACAAAGATAGATCTGGATGAAACTGGTCCTTCGATTGATGAGACTAAGTACAGAGGAATGATTGGTTCTCTATTGTATTTAACTGCAAGTCGTCCAGATATTATTTATAGTGTGGGGTTGTGCGCAAGATTCTAGTCAAAACCAAAAGAGTCACACTTGTCTGCAGTCAATAGAATCTTGAGATATTTGAAAGGAACTCAAGATCTAGGCTGATGGTATCCAAAAGGTGGAAGCTTTGATCTGATTGGTTATGCTGATGCTAATTACGCTGGTCACTTGGTTGATAGGAAAATTACATCTGGGATGGCACACTTCCTAGGTCCTTGTCTAGTTTCATGGGCTACTAAGAAGCAAAATTCAGTGGCATTATCTACAGGTGAGGTTGAATATGTAGCAGCTGCTTTATGTTGCTCACAACTATTATAGATCAAGCAGCAGTTGGAGGACTTTGGAATTAAGTGTGGACCAGCTCTTATCTTTTGTGACAATACCAGTGCAGTCAATATAGCCAAGAACCCGGTCCAGCACAAGAGAACAAAGCATATCGATATTAGGCATCACTTTTTAAGGAACAATGTTAAAAAAGACCTAATGAATTTTTGCAGGACTGAGGATCAAATTGCTGATATCTTCACTAAGGCATTAAACAGTGTACAATTTGAGAAGAACATGCTTAAGTTAGGGATGACCAAGATACACTGAACTAGGCAGCACCTGGTTCTTCCAATGATTGGCTAGAAGAGTTTCTTTGTTTTACTTAACTTAACTTTGTTTAGTTGATTCTTTTTTTGAAACTTAATTGTTTTGCTTGATAACCTGTTTGGAACCTGTTTTCATGACTTAGATGCTGGCAAATTTTTTGAGTAAAGGATAAAGTTGCAGAACCCGATGCATGGACATTCAGGTACACATTCTATATTACTTACTGATTGTAATACTTGTCTTACGTGGCCATTTCGTTACCAATTAATCTTACATGGCGCCGGATTTTGTGTGATTATTTAAAATTCAAATTCTATGAATCTGGTGGCGTCAGCTCCCATGCATCATAATGACTTAGACAACTTTTTCACATCACGTCACCTGTTCCCCTTCCCGATACGACCTAAAACCTTCTATATTCCATTAATTTATCAGATATTGAGAGAGATACATTGTTTCTATCGCTGTAAAGAACCAAAATTCTCTCCAGAAAAAGTTCTCACATTCTCAACTTCTGTCATCATGTCTACTGGTTCTAAAATCGACTTAAACCCTTTATCTCCTAAACTCAAAATCTCCAAACTAAATCAAAAGGCTAAGCAACTGGCAACAAGTCGCTCCGTTGCAATGGCGAAAAAGTTTGCTAAACTAAGCAGAAGAAATTGTCAGAGGGGGCTACTAGCAAGGGGAAAAATGCTTCGATGACTATTGCAGAAGAAAGGGTGGATACGGTTCAAGAAAGTGTGAAACTGAAAAGGTAAACCCTAGTTCGCCTGTTGTTACTGTTTTCGTAAAGAATAGTTTGAATTCTGAGCCTGTAGATTTAGGGAAGGAAGTAGTGGCTGAAGTAAGTGAGAAAAAGAGGGATGTAGTTAAAATTCTTGAAAAAGAAAAAACTGACAATGAAGGGGGTGGTTTAGTTGAGAAGTTGACTGAGGAAGCTGTCAAGGAACCTGTTCCTGTGACAGTTTCTGTGGTGGAAAAACCCAGTGGTGATAAGGGAGAGGAGAAATCTGCTGAACTTTCCAAGGAACCCGAGAAAAGACCTGGTTCATTCTCTGGTTCTGTGGCAGGTGATGACACAGATCTGAGAGAAATAGATGACTATGTGGAAGAGAATGTAGAAGGTGTAGGCTTTACTGAACCTTTGGATGTTGTGTTTCCTAAGGCAAATCCAACTCCTCAAGCTAGTGAAGGTTCCTCCAGGAAAACTGATGTGGTAGTTGTGGAGGAACAGAGGAGGTTGGAGAAATGGCCTATGGTAGAGGATTAGGGAAAAGTTATGAAGAAATGGAGGTTGGTAAAGGGAGGTGAACGTGTGGGTAGTTCCAAAGTCGATAGTTCTAGTGATGCTGAAGGTATGGGAGAGAAAAATAGGAAGACTATGAGTCATGCTAGGAGACCTGCTACTCGAGGTTCCATTAGAGAGCAGCAGGAGAAGATTGTGGAGGAACTTGAGGTTCGTAGGAGAGATTCCAAGATTAAGTTGGTGATTGGCGATGACAAAGATGAAAAGAAGAGGAGAGTGGCTTACTTTAGGAGTTTGCCACTGGTGAAAGGTAAAATTCTCACTGACCTGGAGTTAGAGGGTATGACACAACTTGGTGCTAAGCTGAGTGCTCAGGGTTGGTTGAACCTGTTTCCTGACAGAACTAGACAACTGAGAGAGCAGGAGGTTCGAGAGTTTACTCAAACTGCATAGTGAGTAAGGGAATTGTGACAACCATAGTAAAAGGATTGGTGATCCAGTTCGACTGTATAGAGCTTGGTGAGATTTTAGGTATTCATTCTCAAGGCTACAGTGAGTGCATGTGAAATTCATGGCCGACAAGAGGAGATGATGTGTCTGCCTTGGAGGTGACCCAAAAGTTTGCAGGGAGACCTAGGCTAGCAAGGGAAACTCAAGTAAAGAAGAAGGCAAAGCAACCCTTCTACCAGTTGCTATTTGAATTTGTGCTGAAGAAACTGTTGCAGAGGTCGGAAAGGCGCAGTGAAGCCAACTTTCTGGATCTAACCTATATGGACATGCTAGATCGTGAGGTTCGTATAAATCTGCCTGAATTGGTGATCAAGCACATTGGTAGGGTAGCTGATAGGGGGTTAGGAAAACATGCCTTAGCCTATGGGTTTCTGCTGAGCAAAGTGTTTGATCTCTTTAGGGTGCCTATCACAAAGTGGACGGAGCCGGATCACAATGATGTGTTTGGAAGGAACATTCTGAAATCCTGTGAATATGTGTTGGATGGTGAACCTGTTGATGAACCAGAGCATATGGAGGAGGAAGCTGAGGAAAGGAGAAACACTATGATGGACAGGAGGATTGAGGGGTTCAGGAGGCTGCTTGAGAGACAAAATGATGAGCTGGCTTGGATAAATGCAGAGAAGACCAGGCTGGATGTTGAGCTGGAGCGTGAACGTGAAGGAAACTCGCGTCGCCTTGCCATGTTGCTTGCTCACGACATTTCCCAATTCTGAATCAGTTCCTTTCCCAGTCCCCTCGTTGGTTCTTCTTATGGCCTGTTTTTAAGACAATTATTATGTTGGTTTGTAACTTCTGGATGAAGTTTTGGATGTTTAAGCTGGTTTGGCGCCTTTGTTAATTAATATCCTTGCTATTTGCTAGTATTTATTGTCTAAAACAGGTTCCTGACGTGAAAAGGTTGACTAGCTGCCTATGGCACTAGAGTCAACTAAACTTAATTTAAGTTGAGCAGGTTCATACAACTGTGAAACTTTTCGATGACGCCAAAAGGGGGAAGTTAGTATGTTTAGTTTATTGTATGTTTTGTGACCAATTTTGCCTAACTATTATCACCCTGGTTCTTGGTTAGTGTTTGATATTATACATGTTCTTGATCTTGCTTAATACCCTCGGTGAGGCAACATTGTTTGTCATCATCAAAAAGGGGGAATTTGTTGAAGGATAGTTTTGAAGATGACAAAGGAACTGGCTGAGTGGACTACGAAAAGGTTCACAGTTGAGTAAGAAGACTGGGTTGTTCGTTGGGTTATTCGAGTTAGAGTTGAAGAAGAAAAATGAGAAAAGCTAGAGTCAAAGTTTCAATCCTATCGGGAAAAGAAGAAGCGTGAGGCGGCGTTAAAATAGTATGTGGTTCCTAGATGGAAAAGGATTTGAAACTTAGGCAAATTAACTTGAGTTTTAAATAAGGCAATATGAGTAAACCTTATTTGAAAAAAATCCAAATTGTAAAGTAAGTTCTAAGCTTGATTGGAATCGTCTATGTTAAACTCTATAAATATAAGTTAATTTGGCCAGAATTCTTTACGCACTTAAGAGATCTCAACAGAGCAAATCAAGAACAAAATTGATCGTGAGAAATATTGTGTTCAAGAACGAAGGTGAGACAGCAGAACCTGACAGAGGAGCAGTTTCATAGTTTAGTCTGTTGTTTTAGTTCTTTGTTATAGGCTATCGAGTTGTAATCTATCAGCTTGTTAAGAAGCATATAGTAGAGGTTACTCTTTGGTGTGATAGGTTCAACCTGACAAGCTAACGTGTGGCTTGGAAGGTTCTAGGTATTAGGAGGTCTAGTTCCTTGGTTGCATTACGTTGTAATCTAAACCTTGATCGGTTTTCCTTTAGTGGAAGGCTGAAATCCTAAGAGTTTGGGTCGTGATTTTTGATTCCTTGAGCAAGAATTTTTCCATGTAAAAATCTCTGTGTTCTTTACGTTTCCGTATTGTGTTAAGGTTCAGAGATAGGTGAAACTTGCAGGGAACCTGATTTTTTTTAAGTTAGGCGATCAAAGTTAAGGGCAATAAAAATCGAGTAAAGACACTATTCACCCCCCTCCCTCCCCGTCCCCTATCCTCTAGCGTCCTACAGAGGTGCACCAAGTGCAACACTATGGAACCCCCTGATTTGGTAAACATGGCTGGAAGGCCTATAACCAAGAGAGTCAGGCAGAAAGATGAAGCAATTCTGAGGCAGTCTGCATGGCCAACATCTAGGAAAGGAAGAGTCATGGCTTGCAATAACTGTGGAGGGGCTGGTTACAATGCTAGGAGCTGTTTTAAGGTTAGTTTTATTTTTTTAAGTCAATTATTATTTTTACTAACTACCTTAACTCTCTTAACCTAATACAATATTTATGCAGCCAAGTAATGGGAACCAAAAGGGAAAGGGAAAAAAGGCAAGGAAAACTTTAGTTGATGAACCAGTTGGAGAAGACATTAATTTGTCAGGCCCACAAGACAGTGAATCAAGCCCATGTGTTCATGCCAACTCCTGTGTTCCAAAGAGAGTCTTCAAGCAGTGGATATGTGCATCAAAGTCAGTCTTCAAGCAATGTACCAGTATTTCAAAGCCATACTTTAAGCAATGGCCCTATGTCTCAAAGCCAGTCTTCAAGTGCTTCTATGTTTCAAAGTCAGGCTGCAACCACTCCCTCTATGTTTCAAAGCAGTGACTCAATGTTTGAAAGTGGTGACCGAGATTTTAACTTCCCAAGGTTTGACAGTGAACAAGACCCAGTTCTTAGGCCTAAAGTGTATTCTGAGACATTGACAAGGCTTCAAATGAGGCAGCAGCAACTTGTACCAACTGGAGGAAGGGCAATTGGTTTAAAGGTGATCGGTCAGGAGTAAGTGAACCTACAAATCTATGTTATAGTCCAAGAGGATTGTCATGGATTGGGAAGGCTGCTGTGACTAGAAATCAGTTGGAAGCTCAGACTCAACAAAGGATTGGCAAGCTCAAGCCTAGGAAGGAAAACTACCAGTTTGTGTAGTCGTCTAAAAGCTACACTTTTTTGTTTTAATTGTTTATGTAATACTGCTTAGTGATAGTACTTTAGTTTTTTAAGTTAAGTTATTACTACTTAAGTGATAGTTAAGTATTTGGGGTGATTACTAGTGAACATGGATGGCCTATTGTTACCTAAGTGTGACAGTTTTTGAGGTCATAATAGGGCATCCATACTTATGTACCCCAACAGTTTGGTTCTAAGTTAATGCAATTTCCAGCTCTAGTTTTATGTTCATGCTGCTTCAATTGTCTTGTTCAGTTTCATGTATTGCCAATTGTTGAGTTTATGTTCATACTTACCAGTTGAATAAATAGATACCCAAACACAAATCAAGGATGCTGCAATTATTCAACCAAAACTAAAACATTCCATTAACACAAAATAGGTCTTTCATACAACATCATTAGTTAATAGTAACAACTACTTAAAGTTAACTAATACACAGCAATTACATAATCAAGGAGGCTGTATAACCTAAGAAAATAGCACATAAGACTATGATGAACATCTTCATCTTCAAGAATTTGTCTTCCACACCCCTGGTTTTCTCAACTTCTTTGTTCATTGTCTCCTTCAACAAGTCCCTTTCAGCAGTTACATTGTCCAACGACCCTTTCAAGTTAATGATTTTAACATTAGCAACTTCTAATTCTTATTTGATCAAGCTTATTACAGCCATGGCTCTATCAGACAACTCTTCATCACGCCACTCCCAAGATCCACACGAATTAATCTGAGCAACAATATATACAAACTTAGTAATTAACCCATCATAAATAATGAACCTAATTAATTTAACTATCAGAAAGATATATTTACCTCAGGTATAGCACACTTATAAAACCTTCTTCCAGGGTTAGAAAGAGTTTTTTATGTCAAGCTTTTAGCAATTTATCCACAATGACACCTCTTCTTATATGAAATACTATGTTCAAACATGGTTAGAAAGAGTGGATACTTTTAATGGGTATAAAACCCTCTTCTTATAATTGGATTTTGGGAGTAAGTTTTTAACTAGGGATTGGATACTTTTAAGTGGGTAGGAGAAGGAAAACAGATTATAAAATGAGGGGTCAGGTATAATGGAGAGAGAATCGTGTAAATTAATAAGTGGGGACAATGGCGTCTGATGTGGCGTGCCACATGTGCCACCGTTAGCCCAAAGGGCAAATTTAATTAAAAGTATAACGTTTGGGAGTTGGATGACCCAAAGTTTGGACTGAGGGCATTTTGAAACTATTTCACAAAGTAGAGGGGCAAATCAGACCCTTTTCCGATTTAAGTAACAAGAGAAAGCCTACAAAAATATAGTTAGGTGTTAGGGATTATAATTCCGGGATACAAATTGGGATAAGATTTATCCCTTATTTGATTATTGGTATAAGATAAATTGGGATAAAGTTATAATTCCGGGATACAAGTTGGGATAAGATTTATCCCTTATTTGATTATTGGTATAAGATAAATTGGGATAAAGTTATCCTATAATTATAGAATTAACTTATTTTATATGGAGGGCGGGATAAGGTTATTCCAAGTTTTATCCCACTTCTAATCCCAAGACAATATTTGTTCCTAAATCATAGAATATCCCACATTTGTTAATCCCTCAAACCAAACGACTCCTTAGTATAATCTCGCAGGTAGGGTCTAGAGATGGTGGAATGTGTTTTAAATACATTTGTCTCTTATCTGTTATGTAAGGGTTTCCAAAGGTGTTTACAATGTCCTGACCACTCCATTCATTTCCTTAAAGTTTTTTGGTTGGATACTCAAATTCTTTCACATGCTATCAGATCCAAACTTTGATGATCACGTGCACTCAACACAACCGTTATCTCATATGTGATAAGAAGAATAATGAAATTCAGTTTCCAAAATTTTGTTAGCTTTTCTTCTACTATTGTTTTCTTTTTCCTAACTCAAAAACAAATGAGTCTATGATCCTCCTATTGGTTAAATTTTGATTAAAAGGTAAAGTAAATTAGGATGATGATTAAGAAAGTGCGCAAAAATATATTCACGAAACTTTGCAATTAGTTTCTACTTTTAGTAGTACGATTAGTAGAGCAAGAAAGGCTCCCAATGCATCTTCTTCATTCTTATTATTATACTACATATAATACATTTGCTCGTATTGACATAACTCTCGATGTATTCGTCTATTTGATTGATCGGTTAGAATGAAGGATTATGTCGAAAATAATGTGTGAGGAGGGTGTGAGGTAAGGCTGTCTATTGACCCGGTCCGGTCCGGTCCCGGTTCGGCTGGTCCGGTCCGGTGTTTTGTTGAAAAAAAAATCCGTCACCGGCCCGGTTCCGGTCCGGTGCACCGGTGCAATTGCACCAATGCCGGAAATGAACCGGAACCGACAGCCGGATATTGTGCCGGTCCCGGTCCGGTTTGATCCGGTTCGGTTCGGTTCGTTAATTATTATTTTTTTTGTTTTAAATTAAATTTTTTATTTTTTAAAATACTAAAATCTAAATAAACAACACAAAACACATATATTATTCAACAATACACACAGTACATTATGTTGGAAAATGAAAATGCATAATTAGAAAATAAAAACATGAAAATAGACTAGAAATTAAAAAAATACATAAATTTTCAAGTTCATCGACTCAACACTGACTCAACTCAATCATCACGTGGTTGCAGATATTTGCCACCAGCACGAGCTGCCCATTCGGGGTCATGATGGTTTTCCAAGTGGGTCTTAAACCTCATTGTCCCTCCAGTATTTGTTCCATCTTCCCAATTCCAAACTTTCTGACAAAGAGTACATTGAGCTTTGCCGGTATCATTATTTTTTGTGATAAATTCCCAAACTTCGGATCGTTTAGTTCTTTTTGGAGCACCAGACGGACCTACGTTAGTAGCACCTTGAACTTGATTTGCATTATTTGCATTTGCAGCCATGTTGATAGAAAATTTAATAAAATAGCCTTTTTTTTTAAGAGAAATGAATAGAAAATATTGAATTGTTATTAATTTGATGAAATATGGGAGTATTTATAGGCAAAATAGGTAGGGGAGGGTCGTAGGGGCGTTTATGGGTGTGGGGGTGGGAAAAATAGCCGTTTATGGCCGTTGCCAACAGCTATTTTTCAAAATGGAGCGGTTTTGGACATAAATTTGAAGTGGGCCGGTCCGGTCCGGTTCCGGTTCCGGTCCGGTCCGGCCCGGTTTTATCGTTTTCTTTATTTTTTTTTTGTTTTTTGTTTTTTGGTTATTTGTTTTGTTTAAATTTTAGTTTTATTTAATAACTTTTATATAATACTAGTAATCTAGTATTAAAATATTAACTATTATGTAATGTAGTATTTTAGTATTATAAAAGTATAATTGAGTATTTTTTATAAAACTTAGTAATCTAGTATAATGTAAGTAAATTGTTATTTTTTTCAAACTTAATACTAAGTTAGTAGTATAATAGTATTTAGTATTTTAGTATTTTAGTTTTTAGTATTTAGTATTTAGTTTTTAGTTTTTAGTTTTTAGTATTTTAGTATTTTAGTATTTAGTATAGTATTTTAGTATTTAGTATTTTAGTATTTTAGTATTTTAGTATTTAGTATTTTAGTATTGAATTGCAAAGAGGTAACTTAATAGCAAAGGATACTTGAGAATATAACAAAGGATTTACTTAATAGCAAGGCGTAACGCATTTTATTGAATAATGGATAATGGTTGATTTTTTGCAAAGTACATAGATATTAAATTGCAAAAACTACATATTAATAAAAAAACTTCTCATTTTCTGAATAATTTCGTCTGGCACCTCTGGAGGAACCGGTGGCAAAGAGTCATCTTGTTCATATTCAGTTTCATTGTCCAAACTTCCATCGCCTGATAAAATTTCTGATGATGCTTCTGCATCGGCTACTTGATCTTCTGCAAATCCAAAATTTCTTCGCTCCGATCTAATCCAATCTCTGAATAATACGGCCGTCTCCATTGCTTCTTCCTTCAATGAATGTCTATGATCTCCAATTTGTAATCTTCCTTGGCTAAACGCGCTTTCTGAAGCAACAGATGATGCTTGAATAGTTAGAATATCCCGCGCCATTTTTGCTAAAACTGGAAACTGTGCTTGTTGATCCTTCCAAAATGGCAGTAGTTGATCGCTTCCAAAATACTCAATTTCCTTGCAACCATGAAGTAAATAAACATCAAGCTCGTTGAACCCTCCGCTGCTACTCGACTGCCTGCTAGAAAGCCTTTGATTAAGGCTGGAAAAACTTCCCAATCCGGTTGCAGGTCTTTTGGGAGCCTGCGTTGAACTTGATCCAGCTCCACTTGGAACACTTGGAACAACATTATCAGCTGCACTCCTATACCTTTCATAAATCCGTTGGCAATCTACAATTACCTGCGCACAAACTGTTTCTACACTTGGTGTTTCTTCATCAGTAATTCTCAAATTCCGATAAATTTCTCTAATGAGCATTTCCGTATTAAAACGTTTAAAACATGGATGTAATACAGATGCAATGTAATAAAGTGGTGGAATCGGAAAAAAATATTTTTTAAATTTTTCAAGCATTGCTTCTACCGCAACTTCATAACCAGGCACTACTCTATAATCGTTAAGTAATTCTGCTATTCCAGCTATAAAATACAACATGGTAGTGATTGTAGGATAATATTGACCGGAAAATTCTTTAGTAGCATAAAAAAACTTTGCTAAAAATTGAAGAAGACGCTCAACATCTTGCCAATCTATTTCTTCTAGGTGATACACGTCAGCTACTTTGCGATTAAAATAATTAGTAATAGGCACTCGTAAAGTGTAAGCAACAGTCAAAGAGTCATATACAGTGTTCCACCTAGTTGAAACTTCCTTTGGAACTTTTCTAGGAGCTATACCTTCTTTCACACAATCTACTTGAAAGTCCCTCCATCTATCCGGTTTTTTAGATTTAAAAATATAACTAATTGCGAGTTTAACCTTCATAATAGTAGGATCAAATAACTTAAGGCCATCTTTTACAACTAAATTATATATATGACATGCACATCTAACATGAAACAATTCTTCAAAAGGGGGATGCAATGCGGGTATTAACTTAGTAATAGCATAATCATTGTTAGTTGCATTATCAAGAGTTATACTTAAAATTTTATCACTAAGATAATACGCCTTACAAATATCCGAAACTTCTCCCTTAATAAAATTTCCCGTGTGTGGTTCATCGACAGCAGAATATGCTAAAATTCTTTTTTTGCATTACCCAGTTAAGATCTATCCAATGACAAGTAACTGTTAAATACTCATACCCATTAACACCACGACCCAAATCAGAAGTAAGACAAACTCTACAATCAAAGTGATAAAATATATATCGTAAATATTGTCTATATTCATTTTTAAATTTTATAATATCAGTTCTAACCGTAGTTTTTGGAAAACCTTGAAAAGATGGATTATATACGGTTTGAATATAACGAATAAAACCTTGACAAGAAGCAAATGTAAAAGGTAAGCACTCTACCGCAATCATTTTTGCCATTTGTTCCCTATCTTTCTTTTTATCATAATGCAAAAGCCCCCCCGTCACTGGGTTAATTTCCTGTTGGACTCCACTACCTTGCGATGGAGCCATTCTATTCCCTGAACGAGGGCCACCCTCCCTCCTTTCCCATACATCCTTATGATGGTTTTCTAAGTGTGTTCTCAACTTTCCCGTCCCACTATTATGGCTGCCGGTTTTAAATTCCCAAACTTTTTTACAAATATTACATTTAGCTTTCTGAGCCGGAATATCTTTAGTCATAAATTTCCACACATCCGATCTTTCGGGTCGTGCATATCGTTCTCTACTAGGAGGCATAGGTGGTAATTCAGTTTCTTCATGTTGTTCACCTTGAAATTGACTAGTGGGTGTTTCATCTAAATTAGCCCCTTCGGTAAACTCTTCATATTGTGTCTCTAACATATCATTATCTAGTGGTGCACCAACATTTATATCATGCAAAAATTGCGAGTCATCTTCCTGAGTAAAATCATCTAGAAGAGAAGGAGCGCTAGAAGTACCAACTGGTCTTTTACCTAAAGCACGACTACGTCTATCATCCCCCCCTCGGTTAGAAGCACTTGATCTACGACCGCTACCCGTACGCCCAGTAATTGATCTCCAAATTCCAGACATTTTTATAATTACTAAAATATGCTTCAAACAAATTACTAAAATATGCTACAAATAATAATATTGCACAAAAATAAAATAGATAATAAAAAGTAAGAACGAGTTTACTTGATATCGTGAACTTAGAATGCAGAACTTAGGAAGTGAAAGTTGAAACTTGACCGGAACCGCACCGAACAATATTTCCACTTTACTCCAAATATTTTTTTAGTATGCAATTTAGCAAATAGCCTTTTGTAGAAATAAGAGATATTGATAGAGATTTAGAGAGAATATTAGAGAAATTGTGAATAAATTGATGAAAAATGATGGTATTTATAGAAAAAATAGATGGGGGGGTATGGGGGCGCCCTAGGGGGTGGGGGGGCCAAAATAGCCGTTTTTGGCCGTTGGGGCAACGGCCAAAAGTGAAATAGCCGTTGTCCAACGGCTAGTTTTCGCAAGCCCATCAGTCATCCGGTCCGGTCCGGTTCCGGTCCGGTCCGGCCCGGTTCCGGTCCATTTTGGTCCGGTTCGTCCGGTCCATTTTGGACGTGCCGGATCGAGACCGGGTCGAATTTTTTTTTTTATATTTGGCCCGATTTAATCCGGTCCGGACCGGTTTCCGGTCCGGTCCTGTTCGACCCGGCCCAAACCGGGCTATTAGACAGCCTTAAAACCAACATAATAATTGTCTTAAAAACAGGCCATAAGAAGAACCAACGAGGGGACTGGGAAAGGAACTGATTCAGAATTGGGAAATGTCGTGAGCAAGCAACATGGCAAGGCGACGCGAGTTTCCTTCACGTTCACGCTCCAGCTCAATATCCAGCCTGGTCTTCTCTGCATTTATCCAAGCCAGCTCATCATTTTGTCTCTCAAGCAGCCTCCTGAACCCCTCAATCCTCCTGTCCATCATAGTGTTTCTCCTTTCCTCAGCTTCCTCCTCCATATGCTCTGGTTCATCAACAGGTTCACCATCCAACACATATTCACAGGATTTCAGAATGTTCCTTCCAAACACATCATTGTGATCCGGCTCCGTCCACTTTGTGATAGGCACCCTAAAGAGATCAAACACTTTGCTCAGCAGAAACCCATAGGCTAAGGCATGTTTTCCTAACCCCCTATCAGCTACCCTACCAATGTGCTTGATCACCAATTCAGGCAGATTTATACGAACCTCACGATCTAGCATGTCCATATAGGTTAGATCCAGAAAGTTGGCTTCACTGCGCCTTTCCGACCTCTGCAACAGGTTCTTCAGCACAAATTCAAATAGCAACTGGTAGAAGGGTTGCTTTGCCTTCTTCTTTACTTGAGTTTCCCTTGCTAGCCTAGGTCTCCCTGCAAACTTTTGGGTCACCTCCAAGGCAGACACATCATCTCCTCTTGTCGGCCATGAATTTCACATGCACTCACTGTAGCCTTGAGAATGAATACCTAAAATCTCACCAAGCTCTATACAGTCGAACTGGATCACCAATCCTTTTACTATGGTTGTCACAATTCCCTTACTCACTATGCAGTTTGAGTAAACTCTCGAACCTCCTGCTCTCTCAGTTGTCTAGTTCTGTCAGGAAACAGGTTCAACCAACCCTGAGCACTCAGCTTAGCACCAAGTTGTGTCATACCCTCTAACTCCAGGTCAGTGAGAATTTTACCTTTCACCAGTGGCAAACTCCTAAAGTAAGCCACTCTCCTCTTCTTTTCATCTTTGTCATCGCCAATCACCAACTTAATCTTGGAATCTCTCCTACGAACCTCAAGTTCCTCCACAATCTTCTCCTGCTGCTCTCTAATGGAACCTCGAGTAGCAGGTCTCCTAGCATGACTCATAGTCTTCCTATTGTTCTCTCCCATACCTTCAGCATCACTAGAACTATCGACTTTGGAACTACCCACACGTTCACCTCCCTTTACCAACCTCCGTTTCTTCATAACTTTTCCCTAATCCTTTACCATAGGCCATTTCTCCAACCTCCTCTGTTCCTCCACAACTACCACATCAGTTTTCCTGGAGGAACCTTCACTAGCTTGAGGAGTTGGATTTGCCTTAGGAAACACAACATCCAAAGGTTCAGTAAAGCCTACACCTTCTACATTCTCTTCCACATAGTCATCTATTTCTCTCAGATCTGTGTCATCACCTGCCACAGAACCAGAGAATGAACCAGGTCTTTTCTCGGGTTCCTTGGAAAGTTCAGCAGATTTCTCCTCTCCCTTATCACCACTGGGTTTTTCCACCACAGAAACTGTCACAGGAACAGGTTCCTTGACAGCTTCCTCAGTCAACTTCTCAACTAAACCACCCCCTTCATTGTCAGTTTTTTCTTTTTCAAGAATTTTAACTACATCCCTCTTTTTCTCACTTACTTCAGCCACTACTTCCTTCCCTAAATCTACAGGCTCAGAATTCAAACTATTCTTTACGAAAACAGTAACAACAGGCGAACTAGGGTTTACCTTTTCAGTTTCACACTTTCTTGAACCGTATCCACCCTTTCTTCTGCAATAGTCATCGAAGCATTTTTCCCCTTGCTAGTAGCCCCCTCTGACAATTTCTTCTGCTTAGTTTAGCAAACTTTTTCGCCATTGCAACGGAGCGACTCGTTGCCAGTTGCTTAGCCTTTTGATTTAGTTTGGAGATTTTGAGTTTAGGAGATAAAGGGTTTAAGTCGATTTTAGAACCAGTAGACATGATGACAGAAGTTGAGAATGTGAGAACTTTTTCTGGAGAGAATTTTGGTTCTTTACAGCGATAGAAACAATGTATCTCTCTCAATATCTGATAAATTAATGGAATATAGAAGGTTTTAGGTCGTATCGGGAAGGGGAACAGGTGACGTGATGTGAAAAAGTTGTCTAAGTCATTATGATGCATGGGAGCTGACGCCACCAGATTCATAGAATTTGAATTTTAAATAATCACACAAAATCCGGCGCCATGTAAGATTAATTGGTAACGAAATGTCCACGTAAGACAAGTATTACAATCAGTAAGTAATATAGAATGTGTACCTGAATGTCCATGCATCGGGTTCTGCAACTTTATCCTTTACTCAAAAAATTTGCCAGCATCTAAGTCATGAAAACAGGTTCCAAACAGGTTATCAAGCAAAACAATTAAGTTTCAAAAAAAGAATCAACTAAACAAAGTTAAGTTAAGTAAAACAAAGAAACTCTTCTAGCCAATCATTGGAAGAACCAGGTGCTGCCTAGTTCAGTGTATCTTGGTCATCCCTAACTTAAGCATGTTCTTCTCAAATTGTACACTGTTTAATGCCTTAGTGAAGATATCAGCAATTTGATCCTCAGTCCTGCAAAAATTCATTAGGTCTTTTTTAACATTGCTCCTTAAAAAGTGATGCCTAATATCGATATGCTTTGTTCTCTTGTGCTGGACCGGGTTCTTGGCTATATTGACTGCACTGGTATTGTCACAAAAGATAAGAGCTGGTCCACACTTAATTCCAAAGTCCTCCAACTGCTGCTTGATCTATAATAGTTGTGAGCAACATAAAGCAGCTGCTACATATTCAACCTCACCTGTAGATAATGCCACTGAATTTTGCTTCTTAGTAGCCCATGAAACTAGACAAGGACCTAGGAAGTGTGCCATCCCAGATGTAATTTTCCTATCAACCAAGTGACCAGCGTAATTAGCATCAGCATAACCAATCAGATCAAAGCTTCCACCTTTTGGATACCATCAGCCTAGATCTTGAGTTCCTTTCAAATATCTCAAGATTCTATTGACTGCAGACAAGTGTGACTCTTTTGGTTTTGACTAGAATCTTGCGCACAACCCCACACTATAAATAATATCTGGACGACTTGCAGTTAAATACAATAGAGAACCAATCATTCCTCTGTACTTAGTCTCATCAATCGAAGGACCAGTTTCATCCAGATCTATCTTTGTTCCAAGAGCAATTGGTGTGTTCATATCCTTAGCAGACTTCATATCATACTTCCTTAAGAGCTCCTTAATGTACTTCTGCTGATGGATCATTGTGCCTTCCTGAGTTTGCTTGATTTGTAAGCCTAAGAAGAAATTCAACTCACCCATCATACTCATCACAAACTCACTTCCCATCAGGTCAGCAAACTCCTTGCAAAGATTCTCATTAGTAGCTCCAAAGATGATGTCGTCTACACACACTTGAACAATAAACAGGTCATTGGCTTTCTTTCTTAGAAATAAGGTGTTGTCTATTTTACCTCTTGTAAATCCATTCTTCAATAAGAATCCTGACAACTTTTCATACCATGCCCTAGGAGCCTGTTTCAATCCATATAGTGCTTTGTCAAATTTATAAACATGATCAGGAAATTCTTTACTTTCAAAGCTAGGTGGTTGAGCCACATACACATCTTCATTCAGATAACCATTAAAGAACGTACCCTTTACATCCATCTGATACAACTTAAACTCCATGTAAGCTGCAAAGGCAATCAGCATCCTATTGGCCATTCTAGCAACATGTGCAAAGGTTTTATCATAATCGATTCCTTCTTCTTGATTGTAACCTTGAACCACCAGTCTTGCCTTGTTCCTTGTCACTATACCATGTTCATCCAGCTTGTTTCTGAAAACCCATTTAGTGCCAATGATGGACATGTCCACTAGTCGAGGGACCAGGTGCTATACTTTCCTACATTCAAACGATGAAGTTCCTCTTGCATAGCAATCACCCAATCTGGATCCTCAAGTGCTTCTCGTATATTTTTAGGTTCTATTGAGGACAGAAACGCAAAGAATGCAGAGAAGTTCTTTAAAGCTCTTCTAGTAACAATTCCAGTATTCATATCAGAGATGAGGTTCTCCAGTGGATGAGAAATTTGATACTTCCAAGGTTTAAGCTGAATCTGCTGAGTAGTGTTTCCAGGAGGAGCTGTGTCATCTGGATCGTCTTCATCCTGCTCTTCTGTTCCCCCCGTCTGATTGCCTACTAGTTCCCCCTAAGTTTGATCCTTATCGGCATAATAAACTTTATTTCTATTCAAATCATCAGGGTCTTCAGCACGTTCATCCTTAGCAAGACCAATCTCCTGATCATCATCTTATAATTTATTTGCAAAGCTTCAGATTCATCAAATACCACATGCACACTTTTTTCCAAAGTCATGGTCCTCTTGTTGAACACTTTATAAGCTTAATTTGTGAAGAATATCCCAAGAAGATGGCCTCATTACTTATAGCATCAAACTTTCCTAAAGGTTCTTTCCCGTTGTTATGCACGAAACACTAAGATGTGCAATATTTGGTTTCCTGCCTCTAATCAGCTCATAGGGAGTTTTCTCTAACAAAGGACAGATAGAACAACGATTCAGTAAGTAGCAAGCTGTGTTAACTACTTCAGTCCAGAAACTCTTTGACAGACCGCTTGACAACAACATAGTTCTACCTATATCCTCTAAGGACCTGTTTTTCCTTTCAACTACACCATTTTGCTGAGGGGTTCTTGGTGCAGAGAAGTTGTGATCCACACTATATTTGTTACAATACTCTGCAAACTTAGCATTCTCAAACTCAGTTCCATGGTCGGACCTGATACTCACCCGTTGAAACCCCAGTTTCTTTTGAATGACTCTAACCTAGTCCTCGAACATATCATATGCTTCATCTTTAGATCTGAGGAACAGGGTCCATGTGTATCTGGAGTAGTCATCAACAATCACCATCACGAACCTCTTGCCTCCTCTGCTCCTCATCCTCATTGGTCCACACAAGTCCATGTGAACCAGCTCAAGTGGTTTAGAAGTACTAACCACTTTTTTTGACTTGAATGAAGATATTACATGTTTCCTCCTCACACAAGCATCACAGATCTTGATGTCATCGAACATCTTGCTTGGCATTCCGTGAACCAGGTCCTTTGACACCAACTTATTTAACTGAGTCAGACTTGCGTGTCCTAATCTCTTGTGCCACAATTGACTATCATTCTCTAGCACATTCAGAAAAGTCAAATTATTCTCAGGAAGAGAACCTAATGTAGCCTTATACACATTATTTGCGCGTTACCCTTCCATTATCACTTCACAAGTCTGCAGGTTCTTTATAGTGTAACCTACTGAAGTGAAATTCACTAGATTTCCTCTATCACATAGTTGAGAGATACTTAAAAGATTGTGCCTCAATCCATTCACACAGAGTACATTATCAATAGCATGATTGAGGGATCTCCCAACCTTTCCAATTTCACCGCTCTTGCCTCTACCAAAAGTTACACTACCCCATTGAAACATTGCGAGTGAGAGAACGTTTCTTCTATCTCCGGTCATGTGCCTGGAAAATCCACTATCAAGAATCCAGCTGGGTTGTTCCCTCTCACTCCAGCCTGCAAAAGAATATCAGGGGTTAGTAACATGAACCCAGACTAGCTTGGGTCCCTTTTTGTTATAGAATGGATGAATCAAATCCTTTTTAGCCCAATAAGGTAAAACTTACTTCTTATTCTTTTGCACTACCTTTTTTGCAACACTGCATCATTCTTAATATGACCAGTTTTTCCACACAAGAAGCAGAGTGTGTTTCAAGGAAGTCCCATATATTTACTATTAGGATTCCAAGCAGGTAAAGGTTTTCTATGTCCTAAACCAGTTTTACCTCTATTATGATTTTCATGCAACCAATTCATAGCTTTAGAAGACTTGTTCCATTTAGTGAGTTTGGTGAGCTCATAGTTAGCTTTCTCAACCTTTTCCTGGAGAACTCGGTTCTTCTTAGTTTCCTGATATAGAATCTGGTTTTTCTTTTTAAGTTCAGATTCAAGGTTGACTTGAGCCTCACTAACTACTTGCTTACCAGACACTTCTTTCAGTTTTATATTTTCAAGTTCGAGTGCAGAGACTTTCTTTTGCTCACTAAGCACCTATTCCTTTAATTGACGACTTTCAAATTCAAGGGCTGAGACTTTCAGATTTAGTTCAAAACTTGAGCTTCACTAGAAATTAGTTCCTTTTAAGATCCGGTTTAGCTTTTTCCAAGTTTTAATATTTTGTTGAGTAATCAGACACAACTGACATTAGTTAGTCCTTCTCAGAAAGCACCGGTTCCTTCTCAATCCTCAAGTTTTCAATGCCTTCAATAAAGTCAGAGCAAACAAATTTAATTCCTTAGGGGAGCAAGTATGAAGTCTAGTTTTTAGTTCATCGAGACTTACCTCAAGTGGATCATCAGTGGAAGATTCATAATCAAGTGCCATCAACACTAATGGAGAGTCATCTTCAGGTTCATCTTCTTCTTCCTCACTTTCGCTCTCAGATGGTCCCCATGTAGGACAATTTTTAATAACATGGTCCTTCTTGCGGCACTTGAAACACCCTGAGTAGTCCAGATTTTCGACAGTGTTATTCTCATTAGGAGTGACTTTGATTGAACTTTCTTGTATCTTTTTTGTTTCTTCATTATAGATACTATCTAGCATATCCCAGATTTTCTTTGCAGTTGAGCATTTTGGAATACATGCGTAGACATTAAATCCTAGTCCACACTGAAGAATTTTCATAGCTTCTGCATTCATTTGAAGTAGTTTGAAATCATCTTTATTAAATTCTTCTACAGGCTTTTGAACCTTGTTCCCTGATACATCAATTTTTGTGGGAATCATAGGACAATGCCTTGTAATTTTCCATAATTGATAATTCTTTGCCTGTAGAAAGGTTTCCATCCTAAACATCCAGAATTTGTAGTGTTGACCATTGAACTGCGGAGGCTTGTTGATAGAATGTCCTTCGGTTGTGATCAGTGGTGCACTCATTGTTCAGTCAAAATGTCAATCTTTATATGAGAGAACCTGCTCTGATACCACTTGTTGCACTTGGCCCACCTCTGTAAGACACTAGGGGGGGGGGGGTGAATAATGTCCTTACCCGATTTTTAATCTTCTAAAACTTACCCTTAACTTTGATCGCCTAACTTACAAGAACCAGGTTCCCTGCAAGTTTTACCTATCTCTGAACCTTAACACAATGCGGAAACGTAAAGAACACGGAGATTTTTACATGGAAAAATCCTTGCTCAAGGGATCAAAAACCACGACCCAAACTCTTGGGATTTCAACCTTCCACTAAAGGAAAACCGAGCAAATTTTAGATACAACATAATGCAACCAAGGAACTAGACCTCCTAATACCTAGAACCTTCCAAGCCACACGTTAGCTTGTCAGGTTGAACCTATCATACCAAATATTAACCTCTGCTATATGCTTCTTAACAAGCTGATAGATTACAACTCGATAGCCTATAACAAAGGACTAAAACAATAGACTAAACTATGAAACTGCTCATCCGTCAGGTTCAGCTATCTCTCCTTTGTTCTTGCACCCAATATTCTCACGATTAATTTGTTTTTGATTTGCTCTGTTGAGATCTTATTAGTGCGTAAAGAATTCTGGCCAAATTAACTTGTATATATAGAGTTTAACACATCCGATTCCAAATAAGCTTAGAATTCCTTTTACAATTTGGATTTCGTTTCAAATAAGTTTTACCCATATTGCCTTATTTAAAACTCAAGTTAATTTGCCTAAGTTTCCAATCCTTTATCATCTAGGAACCACGTACTATTTCAACACCGTCTCTCGCTTCTTCTTTTCCCGATAGGATTGAAACTTTGACTCTAGTTGTTCTCGTTTTCCTTCTTCAACTCCTAAATAGAATAACCCAACGAACAACCAGTCTTCTTACTCAACTGTGAACCTTTTCGTAGTCCACTCAGCACTAGATCCTTTGTCATCTTCAAAAATATCCTTCAACACATAGCTTGTGAAGGGTCAATTTTTCAGAATTTCTCTGACCTAACTGGTTGTATTTCATTCTTGTAGGTGAGCAGAAAAGCCTCTTTGCTATGATACCAGTTAATCTCAGTTGTTGGGTCCACTCTTTTGTGCAAGAGAGCTTTGATTGCATGTGGGCATGGAATTCCAGTCAGATCCCATGCCCTGCAAGTGCATTCATTTTCCCCCAACTTCACAGTGTGTGTATCACCCCTTTCACTCACCTCAAACCCTCTATCACCATTAAAATGCACCCTACATGCTTGACCTATTTTCATATACTCACCAAACAATTTCATAGCATATGGACTGAACTCCCCAGGCCATTTCATAACAGATTCTTCATATTCTCTTAATTGGACCATTACTTTAATCCTAATATCCTCTAACATCCTAATAATAGGGTTATCTAGCTTCAATTGTCCAAGCATTAAATGATTCAGTAAAATTATTATCCACACCTTGGTTTTTACAAACAGTACCAAAATAAGCTCTACACCACTGTTGGAAGGAGGGGGGGGGGGAGGTAACTAACCAGGTCAGTTGCAGCAGCTTTATCCATTTTACCCAGCTCTTCTAATTGATCATTGAAGTCCTCTTCATAGGTGCTCCAAGCAGACCATCATAGGTACTTTATCATTTCTTTAGATTTCCACCTTTTGCCCAGTTAGACTCAATGTGTCTAACACAAAACCTATGGTGTGCTGCTGGTAGTACATCCTTCATTTCTACTTGCAAACCCTACAAAGTAAAAACAAAAGTTAAAAAAGTAAACTCAAAAATTAAAAAACAGTTATGGAATAATAATGATGTTATACCTTTTGCATGTCTGACATAAAGGTTATCCCTTCACCATCCTGTAGGTCCAAAGAATGTTGTAGCAAACCAAGGAACCAGCTCCAAGTCCTCTTTGTCTCTCTATCAGCCAATGCCTAAGCTATACGGTAGAAATGGTTCGTGTTGTCTTGACCACATGCAACTAACAACTGTCCAGGTGCCTTCCCTTTAAGAAAATTCCCATCACCTATAAAGGGTCTCAGACCCTCCTTAAAGCTCATTTTCAAAGCATAGAAGTAGATATACATCCTAAGAAACCTTCTTTTGCCTTCTGCCAATGCATCTTCTAACAAGTTAATGACAATGTCACTTCCAGGATTGGATTCCCTTAATTCATTGGCATAGGCTTCAAGTTTGTTGTAAACATCCCTAAAGCTGCCTTCTAAAGTTTCCAAAATCATTTTCTTGGCTCCCTTGCATTTCTGCTCATTGACATTTAGCTCAAAGGCAGATTTCATGTCATCTTTCATCTCCCTAACTTTATACTTAGGTTTGTCTTGAAGCTTCCTTTTGAAATATTGAACAATTGTGCCATAGTCAACACTTGCATTATCAAATACAGTGTCACAGTTATGATCATTAATTAGGGTCTTAATTCTAACCTCTGGACAACCCCCATCCCCATAAATAAGACAAACAAATAGGCAGCCTACAATACGCTTATTTCTAACCCTTGTCTTATCACTTTTAGCAGATTTTAACTCTTTTTTAGTGGCCATGGCATGTAGTTTCATGAATTTTCTAGCTTCAGGTATGTCCTTGAAGGTCATACCCATATATAGCTCTTTAAAGTCATGCAAGCTTTCAGAAATATCCCTCAACTTTTGAGCAGCTAGTGCCTCAAGTTTGTCAGAATCATATTCAAACTCATCAGAGTTACAATCACCCTCATCAACATCACTACAGTCAGTACCAGCTTCATTGACAATAGAGAAAAAGGTCTCCCTATGTTTAGTTATGTTGGGAACATCAACAGGGACTTCAAATTCATCTAAGGCAAATAAGTTTAGTTTAAGAAATTCTTCAAAAACTAAACCCAAAAGTACCTTAATCCCATCATCAGAATCTACTTTATAGTACTTTCCAGAAGGACCAGCAACAAGTAATTGTTGAACACCCACATAACCTAATTGATTGATTTATTCATTCACTAAGTTAATAAAAGAAAGCAAGTCAGAGTCATAACCTAGCCAGCTCTGCACATGCTTCCTTGTGTACAAGACTTGAGGTACTCTAATCCAGTCACCACCATAATGGAAGATTAACACTTTGTTTGGATCATTGTTACCCATGGTATTGTATTGTATTGTTATTATGATTACAACATTTGTTTTGGTTGTTACTTTAATTTCGTTGTATTGTATTGTTAAGTTCCGTTGTTACCTAACAATGAAAAGACCCACTTTTTGTCACAACCGATTTGGTGGTTTTGCATTTTTACGCTTTTACACTTTCTCATCATGTCCTTAAATTATAACCTTATAATCATATTTTACCCTCTACCCTATTTTCTTATTTAAATACACCCAAGTAGTTATTTTGACCTCATCTCCCCTCTTCTCAAAATATAGTACGTTCCCTGCCTCTCTTATTACTTTGTACGTTCCCTGCCTCTTCAGATTCACAAGTCATCTTGTTGTGTGATTACATTAAACGTTTTATCTTAATTTATTAAATGTATAATTCTTAATTTCATTAATTACAGAGCAAAAACGTGAAATTTGAGTTAGTAGATTTCATTGATTACAATCCATATGTTCTTTTTTTTATATACAAAATATATGATGACACTTTTGTTAATAACTATTATTTGGATAATATGATTGCTTGCATGTCGTTATGGAATATTATTTTTTATCTAAATTATTAATAGTGTGAACTTACTGTTATGTTTAATATTATTAACTTATTTTTTTATTATTTTTATTATAATTTGCATGAATATATTTACAAGGTATAGTTGGTGATAAACTAGTAAATATAAACTGTCTCAAATTATATTAAAGAAAATTTGTTACTTAATCTAATATTTAGAACAACTATGGGTATATTAGTAAATTTATTAGTTACAGTATAATACAATACAATCAAAACAAACAATAACAATGTTACTAAACAACGGGAAACAATACAATCAATTCAAACGTTGTTTTTATAATACAGTATGATACAGTACGATACAATACAATACAAAACAATACATTATGAAACAATAGGTAACAATGATCCAAACAGAGTGTAAGTCCAGCAAGACCATCTCAACCACACGCATGCATGTGTCAAATGGGTGCCAAAACAATTACTAAACAACAAAAAAAAAAAAGAATATAGCAGACAAAAACTAGTGGAAAGAAATAAAGAACATCAAACAAGAAGAAAATAAAAAACGCGAAAAGGGACCACATATACACACATCAACAATAAATAACTAGCATACAAAATCAGGAAAATATTTTTTATGAAGGGTCACCTAAAACCATAGACATCTCCTATGTTGTTCCATTAAAGTTCTCTCTTTTTTTGTTTAGTTAGTAGTTCATTACAACAACTTTAACTCATACAGGGACCATAAAAATTAAAAAAACAACTATAAAGTTGAAAACATGGGAACTTTCTATTTCGAGATCACAAAACCAAAATTGACCACATGCAAACATAAACAACACAACAAATAACAAAACATTTATATATATATATATATATATATATATATATATATATATATATATATATTATATATATATATATATATATATATATATATATATATATATATATATATATATATATATATAGGTATATAACTGTAGATCTTCAAAATATATGGTAACCCTAAATCGATTAACTAAAACCCTAAACGTGTAGATATTCATAGAATATATGAAACCATAAATCGTTTAACTAAACACTTTACATAGAATTAACCCCTAAACAACCAATAATAAACATAAGAAAGTGAAAAATTGTACCTTCAACAGAGATTCAAAAGCAAAATCGTGAAAAGAGAAGAAAAATGGTCGCCGTTATTTAAGACATTTTAGGGTTAGAGAGTGTTTTAATTAGAGAGTGGGTGTGTTATGTTTTGCCGATTGTGAGAGAGTGTGTTATGTTTTGTATTTGTGGGTTTGGTTAGAAGTGGAGGGGTCGGGTTAGAAGTGGAGGGTGAGGTATGAAGTGGAGGGTCCTGTCATTTAATAAGTGGGGACGGGCTGATCTGATGTGGCGTACCACATGTGCCACCATAAAACGATCTTAGGTAGTCGTTTTGGAAGTCAGAACTCCGATTGACGTGCTGATAATTTTAAAATCTTTGTAAGGTCCATTAGGACCTGTCTGTAAAATTTGAACAAAATCAGACCTCGTTTGGTAGGTATCGGAAGAAGGTTTTAGTTTCCGTGGTTGATAAATCATAAAAAGAGATTTTCGAACTCGATTTTTGGCGAATGGACTTCGATTTAAAATCCGAAAGTGTCATTAGGTTTGTATAGTCATTTGTGACCTGTGTGCATTTTCGGATGTGAATTTTGATGTCGTTTGGATAATTTCCGCTAAAATTCCGAAAGTTAATAATTTGATCTCTTTCTGTTTAATTCGTATCTTGAATCAGGAATTCGATTCGAGATCCGCCTTAACGAGTACGTCACATAAATTTTGTATAACTTGTATGTAAAATTTGGAATTATTTCGAGTTTCGTAGGATTCTATATTAATTTCGTCACGATATAAAAAGGAAAAAAAAGGAAAAGAAAAAAAAAGGATAAAAAGGTAAGCTGAGGCGGTGGGCTGCTTTCCAAAAACATAAAAGAGAACAAGAAACAAGGAACAATACAGAGAAAGGAAAACAACGAAAAACTGCAGAAAAGAGAAAAGGGAAAGGAGAAGGAAAATAGTCGAACTTTCACTCCGAAAAATTTAGGTAATGATGTTAATTCATTACTTTAGTTTATTACGTGTGTTTGAATATATTCTAACGGTAGAAATCAGGATACTAGACATCATTCTAATAAGTTAAATGGATAGTTTAAAAGGTTAACTGGATCCCGATAATGAAATTGATTATATATTCGAATTCACAGAGTTATGTGAAACTCGTAAATGTAATTTATTTAGGGTTTGATTATGTGACTTTGAACCCTATATATAGGCCTGACCTACGTATTGCGTATGCGCATAGGGTATCGGATTCCTAATCGGATTGTTCTAAGATGTTAGGAGTAATGCCTTTAGCCTTATTTGATATATTTTTCTGCTTATTGAATAGAGCAGGATCATTTGACAGTGAATCCAAAGGACAAAGGGTTTGATGAATAGCAATGCTAACTCTGGAACAAGGTATGTGATTATATCAATTTCTTTGGAGGCACTTGGTTGAATAGCAATACCACGTGTTTATTACGTGTGTAGCTGCCGATAGGCGTATTCATTACGCCTTTGCTTTGGATTTACATTGTATATTATTTGTTATGTCTTGTTGTTAGTATTGCATTGAGCATCTGAGCATCGTATTCTGTTTTTGAGCTTGACATATACTTCCCGGTAGTCGATGAGAGTCTTGCACCGATGATATGTGTAGTAAATTGTGTGTTTACTATTATGTGTATTGATAAATATATGGATCGGGTTGCACGGCGCAACAATATAACTATATGGATCGGATTGCACGCCATAACAGTGTAAATATATGGATCGGGTTGCACGCCGCAACAGTATAACGATATGGATCGGGTTGCACGCCGCAACAGTATAAATATATGGATCGGGTTGCATGCCGCAACAGTATAACTATATGGATTGGGTTGCACGCCGCAACAATATTTACATATAATAAGATGTATTTCTGATTGTTGATATGTCCGGGATACCTATATGTTCTATTTATCTTATGCTCCTAGTTATTTGTGAGTATGTGATTCCATACGTATTTCCAGTTATTATCTGGCTTTGCCTTTTGTGGTTGGGATAAGATGAATATTGATACAAACCAAACTACGCGGAAGAAAGATAAAGGAACGGAAGCGATAAAATAAACACAACAATGAGAAAATAGGACGGGGAAGGACAAAAATAGAAGAAAGAAAGGATATTCGATTCAAACAAGATTGAATATCCGAGAGAGAGAAAAAAACTCGAACCTATCGAGGATCCATGCTAGGATGACATCCACTGGGTTCCAAGTAAAGGAGTCCGTGAAGCCTTGGGCTTTCACAAGATAGGCTCGGCCTAATCTATCTCTATCCTCAATAAAAAACTAACTAATGAAATGAAAGACTAAGGGAAGCTTATATAGTTTTCCCATACACAAGTGTAAAATGACTAGAAAGCCCCTAAGCCTAATTAAACAATAGTAAATGGCCTAAATGCCCCTTCAGCAAATTCCGGAACGCTGCCTGATCAATCCTTCATCGCGATCGCGCATGGAAGGACGCGATCGCGCAGGGCAATGTGGAGCTTCATCGCGATCGCGTGGGTGAGCTCGCGATCGCGTGGGTGAGCTCGCGATCGCGTAGGGCAATATGTTTCCAGCAGTCCAGCAAGCTCGCATCTTGGTCTTTTGGCCTTCTTTTACTTGAATCCTGGTTTCCAAGCTCTCTTTGAAGCGTTCCAAGTCCCGTATGTTGAGTGTAAGCTCCTCACGGCTTTGGATACCAATCCAGATTGCATCATTCTCCCCTTCTTAAATGGATTTCGTCCTCGAAATCAAGCCAACAAGACCTACAAGCAACGCAAAGACAAACGAATTTCCTACTCCAAGAGTAGGTTAGTGCTCAAAAGTGTGGAAAACACACTCTTATGATAGAGCCAAGCATCAATAACAAGTAATAAGCTTATGTCTCCAAAAGGAAACAACAAGTACTTGACTCCAAAGAAAGGTGCATCCAACACAAGAACAAGCAAAGAGATCAATAGGTTTAGGAACATGCAAGATATAGCAATCAAATTCCCTATGACCCTTAAGCGTATGACCAACACACCAAGCCTTCAAATCAATATTATCACGAAGTGACACATTGGCTTTGGCATGCTCAACACCCAATGTGTGATCAACAAGTGGGGTGGAGTAAACAAAATAGTTCAATTGGAAACTAACATCAAATACTCCACTCCCCTTCTTGGAAGCACTCTTACACACACCAAGAGTGACTTCGTCACCTCTAAATCCAACTCCAAGATAATCTCCCTCACTTGACAAACTCCAAAGGAAGATCTCCAAAATAGGTTCTTCATCATTGTAGTCTACACAACGAAGGCTAGGGCTACTAGAAGATGGTTCAATACAACCAATATCAAGACAACTCATCCCACTTGGAGTTCCAAACAATGGATCATCCATGGAGTCTAACTTCACAAACCATGGAGGTTCAAGCTCACACTCTCCCCTAGTTGAATGCATATCACCACCACTTTCAAAATCCCCTTCAAACATAGGATTAGTGAAGATAAGTTCACCACCCATCAAAGGTGAGGCATCCAAACTAGAATCATCATCTCCACTTGAGGATTCATCGAATACAATTCGATCCATCCCATCCACTAGCGACTCCTCAAGGTCATCATCAACCTCACTACAATACATAGATCCACCATATGCAATAACATCCATAAGGGTATGATCATACAACTCATCTACCCCTTTTATCAAAGATTGGTGGTGTGTCATAACAAGGGTCACAAGCAAGGTCAACTATGACATCTTCGCTAAAGAAAGGTTCAATGAAAATCGAGCTCACATCATGATGTGGCTTATCAACCCTCTCAACTAGTAGTTCACATTCACACACAAGTTGACCATTTGACTCTACACTAGTTGCAAACACATTGTAATCACACAAATCACCAACTAGCATAGAGTTTTCATAAACAATATCACAAGACAAGGAAAAATCATGCTCATGGGAAGAAGGACTAACACATACGTTTGAGTGGCCATCTTGCTCACTCAATGCACTTGAAGTGTCATGGGTAGTTCCTCCAACTTGAAGCTCACATTCTAGATCTTTTTCACCTTGCCTTTCCGCATTGGAACATGATTGAAGCTCTATTAGTTTACCTTCAAGAGTACCTACTCAAGAGGTCTCACAAGTAGAAGAAAAAGATAAAGGGTTAGGGTTAGAATAAGGGGTGTCCTCACTCTCAATGATTTTTTTCCCTCTTTCTTTTCCCTTATTTTCTTTTCAAGGTCGGGTGTAGATTCGGATGGTGACATCCCACTCACATCACTCAACACATCCTCTCCTATTTCCACTCGAGGAATGTCACCGGTCACTCCCTTACTCCTCTCAATCTTTTATCTCTCAAATTCGGGTGAGTTGGGATGAGGCCCAAGAATACCCATAGCCGGAGTAGGTGGACTTTTAAGATCAACCCGGAATCTAGGACTTAGAGACTCATCACTTGAAGTCTCCTTCTTCTTTGTTAGTGAACCACTTGGCTTTGGAGCTTGTGGTTGGAGTTCACCTTGTTGACATTTGTCAATTCTTGTCTTGCACTAGTCCCACCATTTCTTGTGTTTGTAAGACTTCTTGATTGCTTCCTTTCATTCTTGGATTGAAATACTTGTTCCTTTCCTTTTTGCATAGACCAAGAAGGTGTACTAGAAGGTAACTTGATCTTTTCCCAAAGAGGCTCAAAGTCATAAATCCTTTGACCCTTGCTCACAAGATACCTATCATGCACAATACTCTATCGCACTCTCTTGTCTTGCACCCATGGCTCACCTAGCCAAACATCAACACCCCACTTGGTACACACATCACACCAAACATAACTCTTGTAATTCCTATGAGATATGCATACCCAAGCTTTCTTGGTAACCCACACTCCATTGTACTCATATGGAATCTCTAGCGCATAGCATGGTAACCTTAGCTTACTAACCAACAAAGTGCTAATGTAATTGGCACCGGTGTTACCAATCTTGAGCAAGTATTCTCCGTCAGCATTCACGGCAACAATGAACATTCTCATACCTAAATTTCGTATAGGATCATCCAAGTAAGAACTTGGAAGTTCAAGAAAGACATCACCATTAAGTTGGGTCCTCCATATTTCTCCTCTAGTGGCAACACCACTAGAATAACCTCCCTTCACATGGGAGTTAGAAGCATTAACCCCTTTAGCACAAGTAGGATAGTCAATCCTCCCTTTTCCCATGGAACAACCACCTCCTCCTCCCATACTAATGGAAGGACCTCTACTATTCCCTTGTACACCACAAGTAACACCAAGAGAAGATGCATATACACAATTCATATTATCAACTTCATCCTCCGTTCTCTCTATATCACTATCATCATGTTCAAATTCATCACAAGAAGAGTAAGTAGGAACATCATACCTTGAATCGTCACCATATTCGGATTCTTGACTAGAAGCATTAGGATCAACACATTCACCATCATGAGCTTCATAGTCCTCATCAACCTCACGATCATCATAGTGACCCGCTTCATCCTCATACGAACCATAGCAGAATCATCATAGCAATATCTGTCATCACCATCGTAGGAACCATAGTCTCCATCATCTCCACACGAACTATACCCTCCACAATCATCATCTGATGCCATAGCTATAACAAATAAGAGTAAAGGACCTCACAAGTTCACTCCCTCACGTGTATCACTCAAGTAATGTTCACTCAATTTTCTTTCCACTCGTGTATACACTCAAGGTCTTTGGCTTTTATGACCACACTCTATTGTTCGCACTACTCTTAGCCTTTTTTCTCTCAATCCTAGCCTTATCCCCTTTATAGGAACCAAAATGAAATGATCACCAACTAGCACGTCCAAGTATAGGTTCGGAATGGAGTTTATAAGACACCAAAGAAACGAATAAGGACTCACAAAAGTACTAAGAACAAAGGAAACAAAAAATAAAACCAAAAGAGAGAAGTTACAAGACTACTAAGGAAGTGACACAAGAAAGACTCGATTCGAATTAGCACTAAATGGATTCAGAATTTGATGGAATTTTGTTTGTGATCTAGCAACTCACCATATTTAATGAATCAATTGGAGTTTTGATGATTGGAAACTGTTCGGAAGCTGTTCCGAACATTCTGTCTCAAAACTGGAATTCTGGAAAATTTGTTGTTCTTTGCTATCGCACACAAACCGGCGCGTTCGCGATGAACAAAAAAAATTCCAAGATTAATTTTTCTCTTCGCTATCGCACTCAACTCTTCACGATCGTGAAGAGTAAAATTTTCTTCAGCGCGATTGCGCGATCGCGCAGGTCTGCTGCTGCTGAACCAGAACCGATTTTGAACTTCAACTTTTCACTCTATTCAACTTATTTTTGTAATCCAATGGTACCCAATTGTGTTTTCAACTATTACAATCAATCCACAATGAATTATAACAACACCCAATCCATAACGAATCCAAATCAAGAAATTTCAATCAAATTCAAGGGTTTTTCAATTTTTGAGGTTTTTTTGATTTTTTTTCAACTTTTGATTCTCAGCACCAAATCATGTAACAAGGGTACAAAATCAACAGGTAATCATCATAGATCAATCCCCGATATCAAACAACCAACGGATCATCAAATTCAATCCACAACACGATTTTTTTTGTAATTTTCACTTTTTTTTTCAAAATTTTTTTTTTTGTTTTTCTTCTTTTCTCCAAGAACAAGAACAACAATAACAATAACAATAAACTCAACTAAAAGATAGGATGAACAAGGAACGTGGATTCGCAAGAACGAAATCCGAGTCTTGCTCTGATACGAAATGATGCGAAACTACGCTGAAGCAAGATAAAGGAATGAAAGCGCTAAAATAAACACAACAATGAGAAAATAGGGACGGGGAAGGACAGAAATAGAAGAAAGAAAGGATATTCGATTCAAACAAGATTGAATATCTGAGAGAGAGAGAGAGAGAGAGAGAGAGAGAGAGAGAAAGAAACTTGAACCTATCGAGGATCCATACTAGGATGACATCCACTCGGTTCCAAGTAAATGAGTCCGTGAAGCCTCGGGCTTTCACAAGATAGGCTCAGTCTAATCTATCTTTATCCTCAATCAAAAACTAACTAATGAAATGAAAGACTAAGGTAAGCTTATATAGTTTTCCCATACACAAGTGTAAAATGATTAGAAAGCCCCTAAGCCTAATTAAACAATGGTAAATGGCCTAATTGCCCGTTCAGCTAATTCTGGAACGCTGCCTGATCAATTCTTCATCGCGATCGCGCATGAAAGGACGCGATCGCGTAGGGAAATGTGGAGCTTCATCGCGATCGTGTGGGTGAGCTCGCGATCGCGCATGGCAATGTGTTTCCAGCAGTCCAGCAAGCTCGCATCTTGGTCTTTTGGCCTTTTTTGACTTGAATCCTAGTTTCTAAGCCCTCTTTGAAGCGTTCCAAGTCCCTCATGTTGAGTGTAAGCTCCTCACGGCTTCGGATACCAATCCGGATTGCATCAAATATGGTTTATCTGCTTTTCTTCTCGCTGGCTAGCTATCCTACTCTTTGAGGTGGTTAGTCTGCCCCACTTATTGAGTCCTTTTGACTCACCCTTGTTTGTTGTTTGTTTCTTGTCTATTTATTTTGTTCCGGCAGGTTCGCTCCAGGATTGAGTCCACGTTGTTAAGGAGCGAAGACGACTTCAGCTGTCAGGATGAGCCAGCTTTTATTCAGGATGACCACCAATTTTATGTTTACTATTCCAGTTGTATTTTGCTCCCATTAGGAGGCGCTGGTATTCTTTTGTACTCTTAGATATCTAGTCTAGATAGCCCTAAACCTAGTATGTTGGGTAATCAGCTGTAATTTCTTTTGTACAGTTTAGAGGTATCAGTATATCTGTGCTTTTTCTAACTCTTGTTCTTATTTAGGAGTTGAATTTATCTTTATTTTCCTAATTCAATTGGTAAGGGTTCGTCCGACGGGTCTAAAGAAGGATGTCGGGTGCCCGTACGGCCTAGCCGGAATTCGGGTCGTGTCTGTTGGTATCAGAGCCCGGTTTAGAAACTATCTAGACTAAGACAGTGTCGAGTAGAGTCTCGCTGATAGGTACGTAGACATCCATGCTTATCTACGAGATGCTATGGTGGTATTTAGGCAGTTTCCTTTCTTTTTTGTCCCATTGTGCGTGAGTGCTCTTATCTAGGAATCAGGTCATCCAAATTCTCTTGTTATCTATGTGAATTTTTCTTTAGTCTTAGGCTCATTTGAAGACGGACGAGATTCTAAGTGGAGGAGAATGAAACAACCTTAGGTAGTCGTTTTGGAAGTTAGGACTCCGATTGGCGTGCCGATTATTTTAAAATCTTTGCACGATCCATTAGTACCTGTCTGTAAAATTTGAACTAAATCGGACCTCGTTTGGTAGGTATCAGAAGAAGATTTCAGTTTCCGTTTCGATAAATCATAAAAAGAGGTTTTCGAGCTCGATTTTTGGCGAATGGACTCCAATTTAAAATCCGAAAGTATCATTAGGTTTGTATGGTCATTTGTGACCTGTGTGCATTTTCGGATGTGAATTTCGATGTCGTTTGGATATTTTCGCTAAATTATGAAAGTTAATAATTTGATCTATTTCTGTTTAATTCGTATCTTGAGCTTCAGGAATCTGATTCGAGATCCACCTTAACGAGTACATTACATAAATTTTGTATAACTGGTATGCAAAATTTGTAATTATTTCGAGTATCGTAGGAAAACAATGAAAAAAATGCAGAAAAGAGAAAAAGGTAAGGAAAGGAGAAGGAAAATAATAGAATTTTCACTCCGAAACATTCAGGTAATGATGTTAATTCATTACTTTAGTTTATTACGTGTATTTGAATATATTTTAACGGTAGAAATTGAGATATTAGACGTCTTTCTAATAAGTTAAATTGATAGTTTAAAGGGTTAACTGCACCCCGATAATGAAATTGATTATATATTCGAATTCACAGAGTTATAGGCAACCCGTAATGTAATTTTAGGATTTGGTTATGTGACTTTGAACCCTGTATATAGGCCTGACCTGCGTATTGCGTATGCGAATAGTGTATCGGTTTCTTAATCGGATTGTTCTAAGATGTAAGGAATGAAGCCTTTAGCCTTATTTGATATATTTTTCTACTTATTGAATTTGGTTTATCTGCTTTCCTTCTCCCTGGCTAGCTATCCTATTTTTTGAGGTGGCTGGTCTGCCCCACTTATTGAGTCCTTTTGACTCACTCTTGTTTGTTGTTTGTTTCTTGTCTATTTATTTTGTTCCGGCAGGTTCGCTCCGGGATTGATTCCACGTTGTTAAGGAGCGAAGACAACTTCAGCTGTCAGGGTGAGCCAGCTTTTATTCAGGATGACCACTAATTTTATATTTACTATTCCAGTTGTATTTTGCTCCCATCAGGAGGCGTTGACATTCTTTTGTACTCTTAGATATCTAGTTTGGATAGCCCTAAAACTAGTATGTTGGGTAGTCAGCTGTAATTTCTTTTGTACAACTTAGAGGTATCAGTATATCTGTGCTTTTTCTAACTCTTGTTCTTATTTAGGAGTTGAAATTATCTTTATTTTCCTAATTCAATTGGTAAGGGTTCGCTCGACAGGTCTAGGGAAGGATGTAGGGTGCCCGCACAGCCTAGCCGGAATCCGGGTCGTGTCACACCATTAGCCCAAAGGGCAAATTTAATTGAAAGTACGCAAAAGGGTCAAAACTGCCCTTAATGTATGAGAAAAGGATTAAAATTGCCCCCACTGTTAAGTTTCTGCAAATTTTGCCCTCACCGTTAAGTTTGTGGCTCATTTTTGCCCTTACTACTAACGGCTCTATTTTAATTTTTCTGTTTTGTTTATTTTAAAATACGTGGCGCTCTATAATTGGTCCGTCCCAAATAAATATACCCAAACCATTTTAATACCCAGCTCATTCATACAACCCGCCCCAAATAAGTATAACCTATCTTCTTCATAACTCATTTTTCCTCGTTCAAAACAATAAACTGATTATATTGATGAAAAAGAAAATGGGAAAGTCCATGAAAATTAATTTATATACAGTTGAGATCTTAAATAGTAGATGTTGAGAAAATTATCTTCTTATATACTATTGATGGAACTGAAGATAGCTATATATATAAATGAAAATTTTATATTTATATTTTACTTGAAATCCGCAGCAAAAACAAATATACGTAATTTGTAAGTAACTTGGATTCTATTAAAACAAGACTATACGGAAATTTTTACAATATTGATAATAATTTCAATTACAATTTTGGTGTGACTCTAGGCTTCATTTATTTGTACTTAATAAAGGTCTTGATCTTTATCATTTTAATTTGATTTATTAAGATATTTAATTTTAGGAGGTTTGAAACTTAGACCAACACTTAATAAGTCTAAATAGATCTGACCCACAACCAATTATTTGGAGTTATGAAGAAGATAAGATTATTTTTATTTGGGGTGCGTTGTATGAACGGGTTGAGTATATTTATTTGGGACAGACCAATTATACAGCGCCACGTATTTTAAAAGAAACAAAAGAGAAAAATTAAAATAGGGCCGTTAGTAGTAAGGGCAAAAATGAGCCACGAACTTAACGGTGAGGGCAAAATTTGCAGAAACTTAACGGTAGGGCAATTTTAATCCTTTTCGCATACGTTAAAGGCAGTTTTGGCCCTTTTCCGTTAAAAGTATAACGTTTGGGAGGTGGATGACCCAAAGTTTGGACGGAGGGTATTTTGAAACTATTTCACAAAGTAGAGGGGCAAATCAGACCCTTTTCCGTACTTAAATTCACTCAAGTCTACTATGTGGGTCCATTTTCCTGCTGACGTAGCACTCAAACAAACTAGAGTCCACAAGTAGGTGCTAGTGACAGCTCACTTAACTCCTCTTTCATACAGCAACATGACGAATTAGTATACTCTAAACAAAAAAGGAAAAGGAGAAAGAAAATCTCATTTCTTTAACTAAAAGTACCAAAATCTTCAGAGTAAAGACACAAGATTTATCATATCAAAATCTTGCTAAGATCTCTTCTAATTTTCAGCTCAAAAAAGCTCTCTTTTTATACAAAACCCTCTTCAAGATCCAATCTTTCTGAATCTTAATTCAAGGTAATTAAAGTTATCCCTTTTCCCCATTGAATCTTTTTTTTGCTTGTTTGTATTTTTTGGCCATACATTCTTTATTCACTGTTATCAACTTCAAGATTCAATTTTTATTGTTCATTTGGTGTTTTTGAATAAAGGGTCAGTTATAGAGTTAGTGGTGAGTAAACCCTTTTCTTGATTTGTCCTAAAGGTACTTTGTGTAGATGTTTTGGATTTGATTTGTAGAAAATGAAGGAATTGAATTCAACTTCAGATCCAATTGGACAGAACTTGATAAAAGTTATAAGTAATGTGTGCTTCTCAGTGTTTGTATTCTCTGTTCTTATATTTACTGTAATTGCTATTACATACCAACCTCCTGATCCATGGGAGTCTTCTAGAGCACTAACTAGAGTATTCACACAAGTTGAAAATGCCACATTTAAAGTTGATAATTCTGTCCTTAAAACTGGTGAGGATGTTGTCACTTCCCCCATGGCAGCACCTGCGGGCGCTTTTCCTTTAGTGCCTATTACTGAAGCTACTATTGAGAAATCTGAAGAGAAACTGACCAATGAGACTCTGAAATCGGGCTGTGAGGATGTGACGGTTGTGAATTGTTCGGATCCCCGGGTTTTGATCACGATTGAGAGGTTTAACTTGAAGACCTTTAAGTCCATTGCGTTTTTGGATTATCGAACACCTGTTAATGGATCGAAGCCGAATGAGTGTGATGTGGCTTGGAGGTTCAGGAACAAGAAAGAGAGATCTTGGAGAAAGTATAGGGATTTCCGGAGGTTTAGGATTGGGTTTACTGATGATTGTAGTTACAAAGTGGTTCATGCAGGTCGCTGGCATTCAGGAGTAAATGCTCGTCGTCCGAGAATGCGAGTTAATTCCACTAGATCAAGTCCAAAACCCAAAATTGCTCCTCCAGTTCTAGATGAGGAGATCAATGATACCATTCCGATCTTGGCATCTGATTCAGCTTTCAAGAACGGGAGGTACTTGTACTATTCACGAGGCGGTGATTACTGTAAAGGAATGAACCAGTACACGTGGAGTTTTCTATGTGCTTTAGGTGAGGCTCAGTACTTGAATCGCACGTTCGTGATGGATTTGAGTATCTGCTTGGCATCTTCGTACACTCAAAGTCATAAGGATGAGGAGGGGAAAGACTTTAGGTTCTATTTTGATTATGAACATTTGAAAGAGACTGCAACCATTGTCGATGAAGGAGACTTCCTTAAAGATTGGAAGAAATGGGATAAGACGCATAAGAAGAAAATCTCTGTAAGAAAGGTTACTGACTACAAAGTATCTCCCGTGCAACTAAAGAAGGATAAGAGCACAATTATATGGAGGCAATTTGATGCCCCTGAACCAGAGAACTATTGGTATCGGGTCTGTGAAGGGCCTTCTGCCAAGTACATCCAGAGACCATGGCAGGCTTTGTGGAAATCAAAGAGACTGATGAATATAGTAACTGAGATCAGTGGAAGCATGGACTGGGATTTCGATGCTGTTCATGTTGTTCGTGGAGAGAAAGCACAGAATAAGGAGTTATGGCCCCATCTGGATGCTGATACATCCCCCGATTCCCTTGCCACGAAGCTTCAAGGAATTATTACACCTTGGAGGAATCTGTATGTTGCCACAAATGAGCCATTCTATAGCTATTTTGATAAGCTTAGATCTCACTACAAGGTGCATTTACTTGATGATTACAAGTACTTGTGGAGTAACACAAGTGAGTGGTATAATGAAACAACTCAACTAAATGGTGGCCGCCCAGTTGAATTCGATGGGTATATGAGAGTTGAGGTTGACACAGAGGTCCTTTATAGAGCAAAAACACGAGTTGAGACATTTTACAACTTGACAAAAGATTGCAAGGACGGAATCAACACGTGCTAGACAGGAAGGAGATAAATTTAGTGCTCTATATACGTCATTACACTTGTTTCCCCTGTTTCAAAATTTTCTTAGTTTTGTTTTGGAGGTTTGAGTTATTTTGAAGCTGTGATAATGGTTGTTCTTCAATGAATTGGTTGGATGCTTGTCTCATCACACATTTGTACAATATTCAACACCATAATGTTCATTGGATTGCGATATGTTGCCACTATATTGTCTCCTAAATTTATCTTTCATCATTGTTTAGCTTTTCTCCTTTTTAGATCTGATCAAGTTCGTAGGTTGTTGCAATATCCAAGGAGGAGCAGGTCCAACTTTGTTGACTCTCATCCCACTCCACTATAGACAAATCAATGTTCTTTTACCAAATATACAACATCTCTAGCTATTCAAAACCAATGTATTTTTCTTTTGTGCTCTTTTCAGTTGCAATTTTCATGTGAGTGGTAAATTACAAAGTGTCTGTCAAACAATGGAAAAAACAATCTTCACACTTGGGTAATATGACAAAACTCCATGCAGAAATTATGAACTTCTTGTCACAGGTCCACCAGTGTTCCAGCTCCTGCTTGGTGCCACTGGATCGTGTATTGGCTCATAATCCTGCAAAACAGTTCACAAGATTTAACATTAGCAAAACAAAAAGAGCATTGCTTGTCTCCACGGGGATTTAAACCTTAGTCTCCCATGATTTTCAGCTTTCATTATCTTCTTCTTGTTGATTAATAGTTCTGTGGAAAAGGATTAAGGGAGTATTGTCAAAGAAGTACCTCCATCTTTTCTAAAAGCTCTTTGGCTGTTGTAGCTGATATGACAATATTTCTGGCTAAAGGCCTAATAAATCCTTCTTCTACACCTTTGTCAAATAATCCAAGCAAGCAATCATAATATCCATCTATATTCAACAGTCCAACCTGTTTCAAGATATGTATTCTTTCATTATATATTGTTTATGCCTATTGCTGGAAACAATAAATAATGCTCTAAAAATAAAGGTGAAAAGAAAGTACTGTATCAATTAATCAACTACGAGTATGTCTCAAAACGCACATTAGTAGGATTTGAGTTCATGAATATTTGTCTCTTTTCCAATTTATTCGGTTCAAGTTCCAACAACTAGTTAGTACAGTATCTTTCAAAATTATTAGGGGTTCTTTAATTTGAACTGTATGTTTGACACTTAATTTCTAATCACATTAAAGAAAGCACTTGACAATCACAAACTTTTTCCTTTTTTTCTGTGGCTTCAAGAAAATCCCAAACTTAACATAAGGTAACAACAATGACTAACCCTTATCCTATTGCTAGCTAATTCATACTCCATCCGGTCCATATTATTTGATTTTTTGAGTGTTTTCACACATATTAATAAAATCACCTTTATAGCATTAATTAGCAATATAATTGACTATATTAGCCCTTATTCAAGCTATTATTACTTATCATTTTATTTAAAATTATTTATTAGCAAGGGATGACATTGTAAAATTGTATCTTGATTTCCGAAAAGATCAAATATTGTGGACTAAAAAAATTAGGCTAAAAAATCAAATAAAATGGATCAGAGGGAGTATCGTTTTTTTAATCTTTTTTTTAAAATTATGTTCTATTCTTAACTTTTTTTATAAAAAAAAGAGAGAAAAAATGGAGAGAGAAAAATTCAAATAAATGTCTATTCTTCTATTTAAAAAGAATGTCAAAATTTTCTTATTGATAATTTTTTAAATATAAAAATAATTTAATTTCAAATTTATCACTTTATCCTTGATGAGATGATCTATAGTCCCAAATAGATTGCAAGTCTTAAAAGAGTTCATTTTTTATTTTAAATTTTGTGAACAAAGTTAAATTATACTAGTAATTTATAAAAGTATAAAATTGAAACGGACTAGATACCTCTTTTGTGATATTTTAGAGATCCCTTTCTATCCCTTTCAAGGTAGGAAGGGTGTCGAATCGAATGTCTCTGGAATCTTGTCATTGCTACCTAATTCCATTGATTTGATTGAAGTATCTAACTTGTGGTTTCATGCATAATGCTTAATTTAACAAAATAAAATTACAGTCCTCTTATTACAAAATTAAAGTTTTATGGCGTGTTTAGATTTTTTCTTCATATTTTGTCATTTTGTAATTACTGTTTAGCATTGATTCGCAAGTGTTCTTAAAATCTTGGGTTCACATTTGGTTTGGACTAATTTATTTTGTATTGGGTGAGTTTATTAGGTGAAACATGACATATAAGGTAGATTTGACTATGATTCTCATTATTGTCTTGTTCTTCCTCTTCTGAATTTAAAAATGAATAAGGTGAATAAACAAAAAATATTTAGATCTTCATTCAAATAGCGTTTTATGAAAGGAAATAGTTACTTAGACTTGGTACATATATACATTAAAGCATGTTAATTTAACATTAGTTAAGTACTCTGTACTCCAAAATCCTAATAGATTGGTGTAATATATAACATATACTGTACTAATTACTAACAACTTATGGTTAAATGATCACTTCTTGTATTGATGCTAGTATGCACCTAATTTTTTTTAGTATATATGTATGGATAGAGCTATGTGTTTTCCTTTTATTATGTATCCATCTATTTTCTTTTCTTTTTTGAATTAGTTTATCCGTACAAGTTACTCTATATGATAATATCACTCAATGAAATTGTTAATAACAACATTCTATTGGGTGAGTTTATACTTTATAGGCAAAGCATGTCATGCATTGTTGTGGTTCTCTGCTGGGGGAGAATATTCAAAGGAAGAGGCGTATATTCTTACAAGCTAGAGTGCCTGTTCTATTTATCACTTACAGAACAATTCAATTAAGTATATATTTATCTTCCCTCTCTAAATATCTGCTCATTCAATTTTTAAAGATTTTTTTATACCATTTTATCCAAAAACTCATTTTAGTTTTATCGTCTTCTCCATTTAGTTATTCATTCACCATGTCATGTTATACTAATTCTCACTTTTTGTGGCTTCACTTCTCAACATTACCTCACCCCCGCTCCCCCAAAAAATAAATAACTAAATAAATCCAAACCAAATGCCAAACAGTTAAATATAATGGTCATCAATAAATTAAAATACCCCAAACTAAAATAATTGTTACAAGATGAATGAGTAAACTAGACAAATTCAAAGATTCAGAGAGTTGAAAGAAATATCACAGAAAAAACTAAGGCATATTTGTTAATGCTTAGCTACGATTTAGTTTTGTAGGATCAACTTGCTAGCTACAAGGTGCATTGACGAATATTACATCAACAAAAAGCGTACACTGATAATCACAATTCTTCAATTTCTTTAGCTATCATCAATATAGGCTATAGTGTATATACAATGCGCATAATTGGACCTGTGTTTTACATATCTTTTATTAGGAGCCTATTCACCGTATTTATCCACTAATCATTTAGTTCCTTAGTTAACTAACACTTCCCTATGGGTCTAAGCAGTGGGGACTAAAGAGAGACACCTCAAGCCTTTACACCATATTAGTAGTTATCAGAATATAGCATCATCTTCTCTCCTATTTTTTATTTGTCCTTTCAACTCTTTATTCAATAAAAGATCTCACAAATTTCTAATTTTAGCCTTGTATTAATTTTTTTTCTTGCAACACATGAAGTATCAATTAACTAAGCCAGACAAAGAGAGAAAAAACCCTCTAGTTTAGTGTTATTAGTTCGATGTATGGATGAGTATTCAATCAAAGATCTTTTCCGAAAAAATGAAGGATTGAAATTCAAAAGACTCAACTATAATAATAAAGTAAAACATGTTAAAGTAGGAGAGCTATATTCTAGTTTGAAAAAAAAAAAAAGAATAAGTAATATTCTTACTGGTTTTTCATGAATTCCAAGCTGAGACCATGTTATCACCTCAAGCAATTCTTCCATAGTTCCATACCCTCCTTAATATCATCATTAATTAATTAACACGAAAATTGTTTCATGTAATAAAATTAATGAATCCAAATTTCAGATATGAATCTTATAAATGAACAAAAATATAATAAAAAATCCAAGTTAGGGTTTTACCAGGAAGTGCAATGAAAGCATCAGCTCGACGAGCCATCTCCGCTTTCCTTTCATGCATATCAGAAACTATTATTACTTCTCCTACTGCATGGCCTGATATCTGCTAAAAAGCACTTCATTTATAATTTAACAATCTTATAAATTATGCATATGTGCATACATGTCATGTTTAAAAGAGAGAAATACGACAACAAAAAAGGAAGGTATTGGAAGGAGGATGTTTGGTATTGAGATTCATACCTCTACTGGAACAAGAGCTCTTGGGATAATTCTGTTCAATTGCAAAACGCAAAAATGAATAAAAGCTAATCATATATTCAGAATTTGGTTCAACTTTCTTTTATATTGATGTCGGGACAACTCGAACACGCATCGATTACCCATCAGGTACTTTCCTTATTCCAACTTGTCATTATTCAACAAAAACTCCTATCCATTATGTTTCACTTAGCTGAACCCCAATATAACCTATCTCGGAAAATTTACGAACACCTACATTTCACCAATTAAATGAATACCTGATATATATGGTGCAGGAATCCCAATAAATTAAGATCCTTTTTCGTGAAAAAAGATTACTCATTCAGTGTTAACACCAACCTATGTTCAATTAGCCGCGGTAAACCAATAACCATAACCATTTTCACCTTTGTTTAATCAAACTAAACCATTGTAAGTTTCTTTTTCTTCCTTCTTCCCCCATATTTCCAAGTTATAAAAAGAAAACAATTGCAACAACAAGAAAGAGAAGGGGTTTTGGCAGGGGTGGGGGTGGGGGTTAAAGGAATCTCTCTTACCCTAGAACATTGCATCCAGCATTATAAACAGCTTGAGAAATTAACCCCATAAGTCCAATACTTCCTCCTCCATAAACTAGATCCATCTTCCTCTCTACCTAAAAAAATAATATATTTTTGAATAATAACAGTCCTTAAAAACCAATAATGTTTCCAATGAAACGGAAGAAAAACATAACTTCTCATATAAATATAAATACACGTAGAAAGACAGATGAAAGGAGAAAAAGAAAAAGACCAGTTCTCTTCCAAGATCAAGAGCAGCATCACTGAAAATATTCCTATTGCCTGAATTGCTTCCACAAAATACACAAACTTTCTTGAAGTTGCCCATATGAATATGATGTTTACTTTTCCTTCAACTTCAATAGCTAGAGATGTATTTGATTACTTTGGTAGTGTTTCACTTTAAGTGGTCAACCACATGATTTGATACATATAAATAAGCAAATAAATTAAATAAATATTAAAAAGTTACTATTATGAGGGGCTTGCATGACATGTTGGTAAGGCGAGATCCATGTCCCATTTTGCTATAGGAAAACTAATTAACTTATTTTTATTATATTGTTAAAATTCCTTTTCTTCTAGGGTGTGTTTGGTATGGATGAAATCATTTTGCAAGAAATGTTTTTGACTTCTCTCATGTTTGATTGGTGTATTGATCAAAATCCGGATGCACACTCGCTGCACGTGATCGGTGACGTGGTGAACTTAGCTTCAGTACCGGAGACAAGTCAGTAAGGGTTTGTCATAAAGGATCCAGCAACAACGAAAGCTGTGTGAAGATCGACCGATCGATATGATTTGGATGCTATCATTATGAAGACAATCGTTCAATCACTAGCAAGGGATAAATTCGATCTCTAACGGATTTTGCTATTTTCGAAAGGCTGTTAGAAGTGGATAAGGGCGTCATCTGTTGGTGGAAAGACGTGCAAAGGGAGAAGTCTCACTAGAATTAGGATTCTATAGCTATAAATAGAACCTTCCCCTCCTCTTTGTATTTTTATGTTCTGTCGAACATAAACCTTACATTAATGTACTTTACTCTCATTTACTATTGCAAGCTATAATTGTCCTTCCATTCCATTTTAATATGCTGTTACATTATTTAAAGTTCAACCCTATCTTGCTCTGCTTCGCTGGGAGGAGACGAAATTCATCCTTTGCACTGGAGCACGACGACCGTTTGATTGAATAAGCTTTACTGTTTTCGTTATTTATTTATTTATTTATTTATTTATTTATTTATTTGTTGTCATTGTTTTGCTTGCTTATTAATTACTGTCATTATCTTCCTCACATGATTTAGTCTAGGCCATTAATTGCTAAATTAGTAATTATAATCACAATCTTAAAATGGTCTCATCATTTCTTTGATTAACATTATATTCTCTTCCTTATTTCTCATTATTCCGTTATCTATTGCATTGGTAATTTGCTTCGTTTACATATTCCAACTTTAACCAAACAAACGTATAATTCACCAACCGCCCGTTCTAGTTTCGGTCACTTAGTTAATCTAGCCCATAACATGAGTTCAGAAATTAACCAACCAGATTTCGATATAAACGGTCGCATGTGGCTCAACTAATTATACATTTAATTGCAATATCTATAGGAAATACAATTGGTCGAAACATTTTTTCAAATACTTTTACCTAGAAAAATTGGTCCTGAAAAATCAAGAGTGGAAATAAGGTCAGGTTTCATAAGTGACATTCCACGCTGTATATCTGATCCCTACACTCTGCCCTTTTGCCCCTGGCTCACCCCCACCCAAATCCCAACTCCACCTCAACCCAACCACTGGCCCTTGCTCACCCCACCCTTTCGCCAAACTCCCTATCCCACTCTTACACCTCCACCACAATATCCTCGCAACTGCATCGCGCCCACCCACTGTCATAGTAATTATGTAAATGATTTTGAGATGATATCTCATGTGTACGTATTAAAACCAGAATTAAAATAGACACTCATTTATTTTTCAGAAAAACGTTTTCTTTCATACCAAACACATCCTAGTCAGAGAAAATTTACTGTATCACTGTTTTCCCTTTTAAACTTAAACCACCTTCTTGTTATGGTGGGTGCGCCAAACACAACCCTATTCACCTTCTTGGAATTTAGGATCAAATTCATCCCCCAACTCGATCTTTTTAGTTCTTTTGACATTAGTCATATTGTCGTTTGGAACTCCATTGAGGTGCCTATACTCAATATAGCTTTTTTCTTCAATTTTTTTCCGCTTTAAAAAGTCCAAGTTGAACATAACTTTGTCATTTACTTCTAAGAAAGTCAATGTACTAGTATTAAAAGGTGAAATGTAATGTTTTATTCAAATAACAATATATATATAAAATCCTTATGTCCCTTGAAGAATTTAAAAACTTCATTATTAAAAGTGGTGTAATCTACTCAAGTAAGGAAAGACAACATTGTTTTAAGTATTATTAAAATTAATTATTTTGACTAGAGTTGCTTCTTAATTTTTTTTTTATAAAAATACGTACAGTGGTTAATTTATTTGAGAAGATATAAACTAATAGAACAGTACCGAATATTCATCGAGATGCAAGTCTTCGACAATATCACCACCAGAATCATACAAGATTACTTTGAAATTTTTTCGGGGTTAGAGAATCCAAATGAAATACCAAGTGCTAACAACTACTGAATTTATTAAACTTCATTAAAATAAAAAAGAATTACATCATCAATGACAAATAGTGCGATTTCTTGTACACTCAATATATACCAAATCCACGGGTTACCATATCTTACTTTCAACTTTTTATATCCGTGGTCTGCAGCTTATCACATGCTCTTGAAACCAAGTAATATTTGTTCTTTAATTTTAGAGGTACCAATACAACAAATAATGTATTCTCTTTCTGCATATAATTATTAGAGATCTGAAACAACGATAAAGAAGTTGGTTGCTAAGGGCAAAATGACTCTATTCACCAGCTATTGATCTTTTCCATTGATTAAGCAAATGATCCTTTCTATTTAAATTTTGTAGCGTCCTATCTCGTGCTTGCAATCAAAGAATTCGAGAATCGAAATATTTCAGTGATCTCTTGCTTAGCCTGATAAGCAGTCTAATTGTAACGACATCTTTTTTACTATTTGATAATTTTGTCAAATGAAATTTGAAAAGATTTGCAGTTTAAATTTTATTTACATGAATATGAATCATTAATTTATAACCCCCTATAATCTAATTTTGTTTATTTTTCTTTTTCCGTGGGCAAGGGGTAGGGTAAGTAAGGTGTGCTCTCAGTCTTTTTTGTGATTTTATATATGGCTTTGCAAGTGGTTTTCCTCTCTCCAAATCATAATCACAAGGATTTAAGCTTTTCTTTGACCAGTCCTCACTAATAATTAAGGGCAATATCTCTTTTATAATCAGAGACAATTAGTGTATACTATTATCTACTACTTCATCCATTCTAAAAAAATGACATTATTTCTTTATTAATGTGTTTAAAAAAGAATAACACAATTTTAAATGTAGAAACAATTTAACTTGAAACTTACCATTTTACCCTTAATGAAATACTTTATGGCCACATATTCATATATGACTTATTTTATACCATAAGTTTCAAAATATTCTCCTATTTCTCCAAGTCAAACTAACCGAATCTCCAGATCAAACTAAGCTATCCTTAATGGAACTGAGGGAGTAATATTATACTAATAATACTTACGTTTGCAGACAACTATTTGTATTTGGTGGTTAAATCAAACCAAGCAATTTAAACTTACCTATTAATATAAGAATATATACTCCTATTATTTAATTTAACCATAATTCAACGATAAATATACATATGAGAGATGCTGTACTTTGATTTGATTGCACACTTGATACATAGGAGAAGTGTTGTTTTCAAAAGTGCTTTACACGTAAATACTTTGGATAGTACAGTTTGATTTGGCCAACTCATTTAAGAAGCTCAAATATTAAGCAGCAACTATGTTTGGTCAAATTTTATAAAAAGTGCTTTTAAGAGATTAACCGTTAGACGTTCGCACGAAAGATTGGAAAAAATAAGGAGAAAGAATAACGTATTATTCATACTAGCATATAAATATTTACACGATAATTAAGAGGGGTAAGTTAGTAAATATAAATTTCCAGTTTCTTTCACACATTAGGAAACGACTCTACTACTATTTAAAATCGCTTATTTTTTCCAAAAAAAAAAAAAAAAAAAAACCTTGGCCAAGCATCTTAATTATCTTAAATTATCATTTTTCTAAAATAAAAAAGAAGCACTTAAGTACAATGAAGCTCGGGCATGGATCAATTGATTTGATTGTTTTGATTTGATCATATATGTAATTTTAAGGCAGAATACATGTTTTACCCACTGAACTTTACACGAAATTCCGCGACACACTTATTCTTTGCGGGCAATTTTTGACACACTAAATTTTAAAAAAGTGTAACTATTACACACTAATTTGACCCAGCCCCATTAGATAAACAAGCTGTGTTACACACGCGCATCTTAACCCGACCCATCGGGTCTTTTAACGTTTTAATTTCCCAACCCGACTTAAAAACAACCCGACCCCTCTTTTCATTTCCCAATCTGACCTAAAAACTATCCCTCTTTTCATTTATCCTAATTAACCCCACATAACAAAAGGAAATAAACCCTAAAACTCACATGCCCTTTCTAATTGTTGTGCTGCGATGACAAAAATTCAAAAAATTCAATGACAAAACCACTTCATCACTGCAATGACAAAAATTCAAAAAATTAGTCATTCTTTTTGACACCCTAAATGTAAAAATTTAGTGTACAAATATTAAAAATAAGTTTTCTAAAGAGAAGAGGAAAAGATATAAGGGGAAATGTAGCAAGATTTGGACAAGAATTTTGCAAAAGCTCAAATTTTGGTAATGGAATGAGTTCCAATCGGGTTTGGTTTGATTTGGGGAAGAAGGAGACCCAATTTATTAAAAAATGAAATATAGCCATTAATTTTAGCAGTTTGGACCGTTAGATATAGCTGAGGTGGGTTTTAATGAAGGCTTCACGCGCTTGCCCATGTTGTTGCACACTCTCGCTTACCTGAGTCAAATTAGTATATAATAGTTACACTTTTTTAAATTTTAGTGTGTCAAAAATCGCCCCGCAAAGAATAAGTGTGTCAGTAAAATTTCGTGTAAAGTTCAGTGGGTAAAACATGTATTCTGCCGTAATTTTAACTATAAAAGATATCTAACAATATATTTTGATCATTGATATGCTCTTTAAGTACGGGCAACAAAAAGTGATTATTATGTTATTTTTGAAAATTAGTTATGCTCATATATCTTGGTTGATATATAAAATAGGCACCACAATAGTAAATACCAAAATCTCTATTTTGATATATAAAATTTGCAATTAATTTTTATTGATATCGACCGTGATGATGCGCGGGTACTATACTAGTTTAATTTAACTATAATTAAGTGATAAATATACCTATGAGAGAGGCTATACTTTGATTTGATTACACACTTGGTGCCGCTGTCTAAACTTAATTAGCTTTTCTTCTCACCGGCATAACTATGAAGGATCTTCATAACTGTTGTTACTCACACATGAATTTACGTGCAGTCTTTACTTTAGGGAAAGGACTTAGGCAGTCCATATGGAAACTGAGCTTCAAGCAGAAGTATCACATTTTTTATTTGAATCTCTGGTCTTATCATGAGTTAGAGTTAATCTTAGAGGATACAAAGAAACAAAAACAGAAAATTTATCAATTTTCCCAATCCCTTCCCTTTTCCCTCTTCTTTTAAAATTGTTGGTATAATCATCATGATTTCAGAACTCATAATTCACTGAGTTGGACTAATTCAAATTTGAGCTACGTTGGGCCTATTGGGGGAAGTACTTCGTACTACAAATTTTGTGGAATCCCACTATACCCTGGTCGGTTAAAAACTTAGAGTCTATAATAAGAACACCTAAAAAAAAAAGGTAATGATTCTTCTATGAAGGATTGAAAGAATTGCTGAACTAAGAATATTGAGGGGCAACACATTGAATTATATTAGTTCCGAGCGTGCAATCAAGGTTATGATTATAAGAAGGGGCCTATCATCCACTTCGACTACCACTAATTAAATCTTATCTCATTTTATAAAAAGAAAAAGAAAAGAACTTCCATGCTTTATTCAGTTAGTTGCAAATATAATCATGTTACTTTTCTTGTTGTTGAGCAACTTATTAATTGAAAAGAAACAAATTGATATCCACAAACAACCACCATCCACCAATGAAATGATTGGTATGGCTCTAGCTTCTTAATTCCTTTTCTTGATTTTTCTATATTTTTTTCTTCTGGAATACACTTGAATTTTTTTGCTATGTTGCAAATTCATGCATTCTAGAAAGAAAAAAAGGGGGTTTTGATGTTTGCTTAAGATTCAAGCTTAGGTAAGGTTAATTAATTTGGATTGATCATGCATTGTAAAGATGTTATTTACACTTTAAGTTAGCAAGAACAAGTAAACCTAATACCAAATTCCCTAACAAATCAAACCTGCTCACAGCTCTGCTTAATATGGATTTACGAATATATTAGTTTAATTTATGACGAAATAATTAAAAATAAGTGTTTATAATTTCTTAATTTGTTAGATAAAAACAAGTGACTTGCCTATACCATGTTCCTATAATATTGAGATCATATGGTAAAAGAAACTAAGGACATCGAAGCAAATATATCAGATAGGGAGATGAAACTAACCATAAGAGTAGACCAATCAATTTTGTTGCTTCCTATCAAAGTCTTACATTTTTCTTCTTTAATTTGCTTAAAATCAAGACAGAGAGTTTCTAAAGAAAATTATATTTTATAAATTCATCTCAAACATTATCTTTAAGAGATCAAGAACTTCTTATGAACTAAGGACAGACGTACTAAACCAAAATCAATATAATCTCCATATAATTACATTCACATCCTAAAGATAATCATTAACTCAACAAGGTCAACTAAGAAATTCATTGTGAGTTACTTTTCCTAAACTGCCTGTGAATTGCTGGAGTTATGATTCATTTAGTAGGATAGGAAGTGCAATTAGCACACCTACGTGGCTATGTATGCTGATGAATGCACAACTAAGTATAGTAGGATATCATATGAAAGGATGTTAATAGAAGTGAATATAACTAAACCACTAGTAGAGAAAGTTATCATTATTGAACCTAGTGGGAGAGAATTTGCTCAACCAATGCACTATGAGTGGAAACCTAAATTTTGTGGGAAATGTATAAAAGTAGGGCATATTTGTGAGCAACAAAAAGCTCAAGTTAGGCCACCACAGAATAGGGAGGAGCAGTATATTCAGCCAAGAAAGAGAGGGGAGCTAGCCCAGTTCAACAATGACTATATAAAGGACTTGTCAATAATGAGAATCAGGAGAAACATGTGAATGTTAATAAAGAAAAGTTTGAGAAGCAGGAGAAACAAGTGAAGGGTGACAATGAACAGACTGAGCAACTGGTGAATACCGATAACTCTCACGTAAATAAGCATGAGGCTGAAATGAAGCTGGCAAGACCTAGGCAATTTATTATTCTGAGCAGATCACCGAATCAGCAACAATGTAAGATGAGTGATAAAGGAAAAAAAATCAGTAGTACACCTGAATTCAACTTAGTGGAATATCCTGAGTTAACCGACATTAAAACTAGGAACTTTTTTTACTGCTATGAGAATTAATGAGGATTTGAGTGAAAAGGACCTTCTTCATGATAGGGGAGTGACTATTTCACTAACTCAATGACATGGTTATTCTGGAATGTCAGAGCCCTCAATAAGAAATATAAACAAAGGGAGCTGAAGAACTATATGTAAACAAGACATATTCAATTTGATGGTCTCATTGAAACAAGCGGGAAAGAACATAAAGCTCCAGGAATTCTAAGAAGTGTGGCCCATTGATATATGTGGGAGAATAATTATCAGTGTGCTGTAAATGAGAGGATATGGTTTATATGGGATGATAGAGTGTATAGGGTATAAGGAATTGTGAAGCATGATCAGCTTATCCATAGTAAGGTGCAAGGGAGAAATGATAATGCAAAATATGAGGTGACTGTTGTGTATGGATATAACACTGTTGAGAAACGAAGATGCTTATGGAAGCAATTACAAGATGTGAGTAGAAAGGTGACCAGTCCATGGATTGTCTGTGGAGATTTTAATGATATACTTGCCCCTCAAGACAAATTACATGGCAATCCAGTTACTAATGCTGAAATCAAGGAGTTTGGTGACTGTGTACAACAACTATTTCTATTTGAGCTGACTTGGAAAGGGGAATTCTATATATGGTCAAACAATTAAAGTGGTGATGATATAATATACAACAGGATTGATAGGTCTTTTGAAAATGATGAGTGGATGCTTAAACGGGGCCACCTAATTCTAGAATATGATGTCCCATACATATCAGACCATGCTCCTATGTTACTAACTATTAAGCTCTCTAACCAAAGTACTAAAGTACCATTCAGGTTCTTTAATATGTGTGCTGATCATGAGTCTTTTTTACAAATCATGGACGAAGGATGGACAAACAGATTGGATCATGGCACAATGGTAAATGCATGGAAGAAGCTTAAAGCACTTAAAGGGATCTTTAGGAAACTTAATAAGGAGTTTCTGGGAATAGCACAAAAAATAGTAGCTTGTATAGAAGAGCTAAAAGCAATACAAAGAGCAATGCAGCAACAATACTCAGTGGTCTTGGATGAGCAAAAAAAGAACAATCTGATGAAGCTGGAAAAATGGAACTTGATGGAAGAAAGTGTTTTGCAACAGAAGGCTAGAAGCAAATAGATTAAACTTGGTAATTCAAACTCCAAGTAATTTTCAGCACTCATACAAGAGATAAAGCACGGGAAGCAGATATCAGAGCTTACATCCCTTGATGGGAAAAAGCTCGCAGAACCAGAATAAATAAAGGCTGAAATAGTGCAGTTTTATTAGTCACTGACAGGGTCTGCTGCTTCTATGCTGCTTCCAGTTGATAGGGAAATTATGAAGCAAGGGACAACTCTGAACCTCTAGCAACAGGTACAGTTATGTGCTGAAGTGACATATAAAGAAATCCAAGAGAGGCTGCATGCTATTGAGGATGATAAGGCACCTAATATAGATGGGTAAAATGCATATTTTTCAAGAAAGCTTGGCCAGTGATCAAAGATGATGTTTTCAGAGTTGTGAAGGAGTTTTTTGCAACATGAAGAATGACAAAAGTTATAAACTATACATCCATTACCCTGTTACCAAAGACTGCTAACCCTGATACTATAAAGGATTTCAGACCAATATCCTGTTGTACTATACTATACAAGCTCATTTCTAAGGCCCTAGCGCAAGAACATAAAAAGTGATAGCTTCTATTATCAATGAGGCTCAGGCTGGTTACATACATAGCAGGAAGATATGAGATAATGTGATTCTAGCATATGAGATTGTCAAGTCATATACTAGAAAACACATATCTTCTTGGTGCATGATAAAAGTTGATATGCAAAAAGCACTACGATTAAGTTGAATGGGTGTACTTAGAGCAGGTTGTGAAAGGGCTAAAGTTTTCATCTAAGTTCATAGGATGGGTAATTTAATGCATCAAAACTGTGAGCTACGCTATTTTGGTGAATGGGGAGCCCACTGAACCTTTTGAAGCTGCAAGAGGTCTCAGGCAAGCGTACCCTATGTCACCCTTCCTTTTTCCAGTGTCAGTGGAGTACTTAAGTAGAATATTGCACAAACTTAAGGGTGATAAGAAATTTAAATGTCATCCTAGATGTGCACACAAGAGATTTCTCCATTTTTCTAAAGCATCTAGGCTGCAAGCAAACTTGAGAAAAAGTGTTGTGTATTTTGGGGTTAATGAAGCTGAGAGGGAACAAATTTTGAAGATCTTGGGATACACGGTTGGTGAGATACCTTTCAAATATTTAAGTATCTCATTATCAACAAAGAAGCTTGCACTGGTAAAATGGCAACCTCTTATTACTAAGATAGTCTTGGGTTTTTTGTAATGGGTGTGATTGAAAAATAGTTCCTTAATACATTTTCATTGAAAAGGTTTCACACCTCTTCACTTCTCCCATTTATTGGCTATAAATAGTGATGCATTGCCTCAGGTTTTATAGTTTTTTAGACATACAAAATTCTGAAATTCTCCCCTCTCTTAAATGCATTGTTTTACAAATCAAAAGTTAGAGTTCTGTGATTTGCTTCATTCCTTTGAGTTCGCCGATAATTCTATGGTTTGAAGTGTCGCTATCACACAGTTGAACGTTTCCATTCTATTCTGGTAGGAATTAATCCGTAAACTTTGGGCAACAATGAGGGGATTAGATTTCTTAAGGACACACTGTGAATTCAATGGGATCAGAATTATTTTCGTCTAACACATACTTTGTTTGACTTTTGTTTTGCTTTTGTTTGTCTTTTTCAAACACAGAAAAAAACAATCTTAGGAAATCTAATTTATTATTCTTTTCTGTGTTTGTGCGGGGAAAAAAATGCTGAACAGGAATAACAAAGTTGATGCCTGAAGCCAGATCAATGTGTCGACGCCTATTTTTTCCCGAACCAGTTAAAGTTCGAAATAGGGCTTGACTTATTGGAACTGACGGGTAAAGAGTTGGAGTCGCCACCTAACATATTTTTTAACTAGGCGTATTTTGACACCTACTTTGTTTCTAGCCAATTTTAATGTTAATTCTGAAATTTGATCTACGAACCAGAAATTCTGAGTAAGGGTTCAAATTAACCCAAGAGGAAGATGTTTAGGCACCTCTCAGATTCCACCAAGTGTGGTTCCCAACCGGACTAAATAATTGGGATTCGAATAATAAACTAAAGTAAAACAAAAAAGGAATGTTCACTAATATTCTGTAATACAAATAATTTGCATGAAATAAACATTCGTCTTCTCTAATATCTTCATCCTTCGCAAATTTCGTCTCAAATATTCCTTGAAAAGAAAACGAATAGTTAGCGCGAATAAAATAGAGTATAAAATAAAATGAGATAGAAGTAATAAAATATTGTCCACTCCAAATGCGTCGTCCTTTAATAGAATTCATTCAAATGTACCTCGCAAAGAACATAAAAATGAATTAGTATTATTACTAATAAAATAAAGCTAAACAAAAATAAAATAAAGTAATAAAAATAATAATAACAATGGTAATAATAATAATAACAACAAGAACAATAATAATAATAATAACTATTGTAATAATAATAACAACAACAACAACAACAACAACAACAACAGTAATAATAATAATAATAATAATAATAATAATAATAATAATAATAATAATAATAATAATAATAATAATAATAATAATAATAATAGAGGGAAAATAGATTTTTTAAAGATTTAGGCTCAGATTTTGTCGTATCGGGTAGAGGTTTAAGGACGTCGGTACAGCTGCAAACAATGGTGGCCGGCCGTGTTACCATGCCAGGTACTGATCCCATACACTCTATGCTTATTTTTTAAAGTAAGCACTCATCATCATTGCCAATTTGTTTTTAGAGACACGGGGTAGCGTAACGGGAAGGGATTGATTCGGACTCTAAACATCATTGGCCTAAGTGTAGTATCATGTTCAAATCAGTGCATAGTATCCGTCAAATCATTGTAAAGCCTCAAATAAATATATTTTCATAGGCAAAAAGTATACCCAGTGTCTGCCTATATTAACGAGACCAAGAGTCCTTGCAGAATGCAATCCAGCAGCAAACAATAATTATCCATTATCCACCGCGAAACAATAAGATTAAAGAAAGCCAGGAATCAACATTTGCAGAGAACTGAGTAGACCCAGAATGCTCCTGCAATAATAGCATATATTGAAATAGCAAGGAAATAAAAGTCCAGCAGTGACAATGACTACACCATAAACAAATGACCAAAAGACCACCACCGGCCAGACATCCAAACGAATTGTCGGCGTGATAGCAGTAGATACATCAACCAATTCATAGCCCAAACATGACATGGATCCAATTGTATCACATATGACACATAAAATTTGAACAAAACTCTGAAGCACCGGTAGTCAAAAACATATTGGGATCCGGCGAAAAGAAAACACGGCAAAGTGGTCGAGGAGCGAGGGAGCGACTGCCGGACCATTTTCTGGTGGCGTTGCTGCTACCTCACTGCGACTGCTATCATCATCCGGTGATGGCTTCTTGAATTTCAGTGGTGGCAGTGTGGGTTTCGCCACTGTAGGTTTCTGCCTTGATTTCCCCGTGTGTGTGAGTGTGTGTTTTGCTCTGTTTTTGGATCCGTGTGTGTGGTGTATTGAAGAAAGAGATTGAAGGGAGTAGATAATAGAGTGATGGTGTGTGTGTACATGGTATGTGTGAATTGAGCAAGATGACAATGAGTCCGTATACTATGTTTGAAGTTTTGTATGGTACTCTGTGTCTTGTCGAATTGTGTGGGAATGAGGTTTGTTCATTGTTGATGGTAGGGTGTTTTTAATAAAAAAAAAGAGATTGATTGATAATGGTGTTTGGATGTTTTACGGGGGTTTCAGTAGTGGTGGTATTTCACCACTAGTGGCATGTGATGGGGATTTTAGGAAGAAGACCCAAAAAGGACATGGGGTCTGCTGATGGTGGTGAAGTGGAGTGTGTCCTTATATTGTGTTGGGTGATTAGTTAATCAAGGGGTGGAGATATTAAGGGGATTGGGGATGATTGGGAATATTATATTTTGAAATACTTAAAAATGTATTTGGCCCAACCCTATGTCTAGGTTCAAGTGAAGGTATATAGAAAATGATTTTGGACACATAATGAAATTTATAAAAGAAAAGAAATGTGGAAGAATTCAAATTTAATTGAATCTAATTTTAAAAGAATTTGATAGATTGAAATGAAAATAGAGACTTGAGCATTTTCATTGGCTTTATATTTAATTAAGGGTGCAGAATGAAAAAATATAAAATATACATATTACATAGAAATGTACACATAAAAGACAATCAAGGCTAAATTAAATCAAATAAATACATAGATAGTTACAAATATTTAAATGTTATGAATACAGTTAACTGCACAAATAATTACAGCTTCGCACATACTTCACATATAGCCTAGATGATGCTAAATTACATTATATAATTGCAATTAAATATATAATGTATAAATAAGGGATAATCGCACATAAATGCATGCATTTTAATACAAATTTGTTCAAACAATCAATATTGCACCTTTAGGTTAAATATAGCCAATTTTAGAAAAAATGAGGGACAAAATTGGGTGTCAATAACTGCCCCCCCCCCCCCCCCTTGCCCGGGGATGATGAAAGAATCTTCGAGCAAAGATAGTTGATGGAGTAGCCAATTTTGTCACGACAGGCAGACAAAGTTGTGGAAAAGGAAAATGAGAGTTTTGAGGTATTTTCGGCCAACCCCGGTCTCTGAGTTGTCTACATATCTCGGATTTCACGAGAATCAGGCCATGTGTAGTTCTAGAATGGCATGTTGCCTGTGTGAGATGTTTATGACGCACGATTTTTAGATGTCAGGAGTAAGCTTATTCAAGTATGCAAAGTTTATCTTTAAATGTGCTTTGAAATTTGCTGAGATATGATCGCTGAATATAACAGAGGCGTTGTCGAAGACGAGATAACATCGACAGATCGAGCGTGGGAAAGCGGCTTGTAATCATCCTAGTTATGAAGATATGGTACACGGCACACCCATAAAGAGGAGTTTACATGGACATAGTTTCCACTACAACTCGATAAATGAGTCATCTTGCCTTCAATAGTGTCTCGACCAAATTGGGAAATATTGAGAAGTAAAGTACAATAAGTATGCACAATTCAAACAGATAGGCGGGATAAGGTATGAAAACACGTACGATTGGCATAGATAAGCTTGAGTAGGAAGGAATACGAATTGGCATCCAATCAGGAATGAAAGATTAGGAAGATTATTGGTGCGGGTATGAAACTGTAGCTTTGAGCGCTTTGGAACTCGGGAAAATAGGTAGCTCGCGGGTGTAGCAAAAGCATTGTCTGTAGGATTAAGCTTCTTGAATTGGGTTTTGGGATGATGCTTTGTATGTATTTGAGGTTTTGTGGTTGCACAATTTCGCGTATGATTTTGGGAGCAGGTGTGAGAGTATGACGCAGTGGTTCATCGAGAGATCGGGGAGGGCCCTGCAGCAAAATCAAGATAAATGCAAATAGAGATAAAGATATAGATAAAGTAAACTTCCCTGTTGAGCTGAGTAGTTGTCTTTTCTATTTTCAAACGCATTAAGTGCTTAGGAAATATATGCCACTCCTCTGGGGATATTTGTTTGTTGCGTCGGGCTGTGTACCTGCGAACAAAAAGTAAAGTGCCTGAACAAAAAGTAAAGTGCATGTCGCGTTGGGCTGTGTACCCTGCGAACAAAAGTAAAGTGCCTGTCGCATCGGGCTGTGTACCCTGCGAACAAAAGTAAAGTGCCTATCGCGTCGGGCTGTGTACCTTGCGAACAACAAGTAAAGTGCCTGTCACGTCGGGCTGTGTACCCTGCGAACAAAAAGTAAGGTGAAGTGCTAAAAATAAAATGCCATTATCATGTCTGCAATGCTGCTAAGAAGGTCGTCCCGCTTCTGCTTTTATAATGCCTTCATCATGTAGTGCCTTCTTTCATGAATGTTGGGCCTTGGTCAAATTTTCTTCGATAAATTCCGAGATCTGTACTTCGTCTCTCTTGAAATTTTTGAGGGGATCTAAAAAATTTCTGCCCAGTGTCAGCTTGCGTTTTTTGAAATTTTTGAGAGGATCCTCAAAAATTCTGCCGCAGTTTATTGCCTTTGATAGATCATCATATTATAGTATTGCCTGCAAAACAGACATAAAATACGTGCGTATGTCCAATTCTAAAGCGGACGAGCCTATTGTAGTGGTCCTGCAAAACAAAATATATGAGTTTGTCCTATTTTAAGCCAGACAAAGCTAATCGTCATATTTTAAGCCTGACGTTGCTAATCGTCATATTCTAAGCCTCACGAGGCTGGTCGTCATACTATAAGCCTAACGAGGCTAGTCATCATATTATAAGCCTGACGGGGCTAAACGTCATATTCTAAGCCTGACGAGGCCAATCATCATATTCTAAGCCTGACGAGGCTGGTCGTCATATTTTAAGCCTGACGTGGCTGATCATCATATTATAAGCCTGACGGGGCTAATCATCATATTTTAAGCCTGACGTGGCTAGTCGTCATATTTTAAGCCTGACGTGGCTAGTCGTCGTATTATAAGCTTGACGTGGCTAAAGTGCTATTATGTCTGTTGTGATTGCCTGTGACTCTTGTGTTTGTGCTGAAAGATCTGTTGTCAAAGAAAGATTCGTTAGTCGAAACAAAGTGGTTGCATTGCACTGAACACCAATGTATTGGCTTAAATCTGCATTCGTCTTTTAGCATGACAATTGGGCATCTCGATGACTTTGATAATATAGATACTTGAATTCTTAGACTGACGTTAGATTTGTCGGATTTAGAGGCTGTCCAAAATTGTATTTGTTTTGAGTTGTGATGGGGTGTCTTCATGTTTCGTGCTTTTCTTTTCAAAAAGTCATGGAGCTAACTTTGATGGATTGGTCTGTATAGGAAATTTATTTGTAGTTTCGGAGTTGTGGTTTCCATTTGTCAATTCTTATTGTACCATTGTCTTGCTTTGGTCAATCAAACTCTGAATTTTGTGTTTCGGTGCTGGGTGTTTTCTGATGTCATGGTATTGAATGTTCGAGTGACGAGTGTAGATCTTTGTTGGATCAAATTTCAGAATAGGTATTTAGGGAATAGTTTGTTTGTCGGTTGCAATATCTCTTGACAAAGCTAAGGGAGTAAAGGTGTGAGATTTTGAGTTTTGCCAGTTTCGGTTGTATAGTGATTGGATTTTTTCTTGTGGCTCATGTGTGCGTATGCTGCCAGCTGTTTTATTCATCCGTACTACAAGTTGTACGGAAGTGAGATTGGGATTGGCTGGGTTCTCTTAGTGTCATATGTTGGTGGTTTGAAGGACTTTGTTCGAGAAGGTAAAAGTTTTCAGTTTGGCTTGCCATTTCGGCTTTTCTGAATACAGATTCTTGGCCAATTTCAGTGTTCACATGTAAAGCAACCCTAATAAAGTGATAAAATGCAAAAAACTGTGTGAGCACATTAGCTAAGATTTGATGCAAAAACAACACATAAAGCTTAAGAGAATGCCTAGACCGTGGATGATAGATTAGCACTTGGAATTTGGAGATTATGACAAATTGTATAGAGATTCTGAAAGATTGCTTGAGTGCTTTATGTAGCATTCAAGACAAGGATTTTGGTTAAAAGACTGATGCTTGCTTAAGCAGGAGATGAGAATTTGAATGTCAATGAAAGGTGGTAAAGATGTTGTGTAAGGAATAAGTTGTGTTGTGCGATAGAGAGGGGGGTTGGCTTTTATCAGATACCAAGACTTTGAGTGCATTTGTCATTTTTGCTTGCAAATTTGTGTGTCATGATGCCCGTGTATCTTTGAGAGAGATACTCAATATCTTTCATACTCGTCGACCAACTGATGCAATTCAATCGTCGCCTCAACCTTCCTTGTCAGGTAGATTTTGTTGTCGAGAGACCAATCCCAGTGTATCATGTATATTCTTAGATTGCTGTTCAGTCAAGACTGTTTTAGAGGTTGGTCATATTGTATCTTTCCTTTTCAGCAGGCTACTGTATTTATGGTTGTCGTCATGAAATCCCAAATTTCTTGAAAAAATCTTTGGCCAAGAAGTCTAGTTCTTTGAGTCTTGCTCTTATGTACCAAATCAGTGTCTTAACGGATAATTTCGTCCGTCATCTTGCTTTATGCTTGCTAGTGGGTAGAGATATGCTTCCAAATGCTTAGGGAGTTTCTAGGTCTGTTATATGATGAGAGCTTGCTCGTTGTGTCTTTTCCTTCGGCTTGCCAGTTTTTGGTTGTTGTGCACAAGTCTTTGCTACATTTCTTTCTTTCCAATTCCCTATTGTCTTCCTCTGGCCCTTCGACTGCTATTTTGATTATGATAGATGCAAGTTTGAGAATTGCTTTGGATCACAGTCATGTATTACAGGTGGTGTGACTGTGTAGGCTGAAGCAACAAAATAATCCTTGGATATTGGTGTCAAAAGGTCTTGTGGTAAATCAGGTGTGCTTTTGAGTTTGACCAATATATCTATCCCTTTGTCAATTTTCCTCTCCATGTGCATAATGCATGTTGTAGCAAACTCTTCTTGTTTTGACAAATCAATGACAAATGCACTTTGTTTAACCATATCTTCTATCTTAGTATTCAACTTAACCGACCTTTGCAGAATAGGTTTTCGAGTTGGTAAGGGATAGGGAATTATCAGGACATGCGAAAGATTTCTGACATCGGGATTTGGGTGTAGAGTGGGGAGATGAGGTGCCTTGGTAGGAGATTGAATTTGGAAAGGGCTTGACTTAGGTAGAAAGAGACCTAGAGCAGCAAACACACTCATGCAATGTACACATATCAGATAAGAAATGCATCTTATACTGCGAAGAACCGTTATGTGCATGATGATTTGAAAAGCGCTTTGTGCTACATGAATCTTTTTTTTTTGCTAACAAAATGCGGAGCCTAAAGGATAATATTGCATTTATTGATTTTTTGTTACATTAACTGATATGGAAATAGTGCAAAAGGTGGAAAACATAGCTAGGAGATTAGATCATGGCTAGGTGAACATCTTTCATGCTGATCCATCCTAAGAAGATTCTTCTTCTTCTTCTTCATCGGATGAGTCTCCCTCCGACAAGCTTACCTCTGATAAGTCTCCTTGAAAAATAATATTGTCTGCATCAATTAAGAGCCGAGATACGTCAAATATGAAGTTTTTCAACATTTTCCAAGCCTTACTTCCTTTCTCCTCTATTCCTTTGTCAGCCACAGCGTTCATTCTTTCGTCAGCCCAACACTGATAGACTTTATGTATTTTGTCAGGAGTTCTGCCTTACTTCGCTATTTTCCTTTTTCTTTGTTTTTTGCTTCAACCAAACTTTGCTTCCTTGCTATTTTCTCTTGTGCCCTCGCCAGTTGTTTACATAACCTCTTGTACTCAGTTTCTAACTCATCAACATTTCTTTTCCTTTTTGTTGTTGCTCTTAGTTGAACTGCCTTGCTATGTCTTTCCTAAGCCAGTCTGGATATTCTTCATCATAGCCTGCGTCAAACCTGCCTCGTCTAATAGTCTCAAATCCCATTCGTTGCCTTTCTTTCCAAAGTTCTAATATCTTGTCTTTGAAGGGTATCACTCCCCCGAGAATATTTGCTTTGAAACTTCTATTGTCTATAATTTGGGGTACAATCTGCTTTCTCCCTGCTTGTCTAAGTTCCCTTAAAGGAGTGTATGGGTAAACTCCTCTAAAGACCACTAAGATGAGAAATGAGTCCCTTTCCGACCATATGATTACTGTAGTTCTGGGAAAGTAATCAAACATCCATTCTATATTTTCAGATGTCAGCTGACGGAATGTAGTGCCAACCGTTGGCAGTTGTTGGTTGGTTCCACTTTCCAAGAGCATTGTCCATGCGGGCGGTATAAGTAAAGATGTATTTTTCTCTTGGTATGGAGTGGAAGGCTTGGTCCGTGCTGTTCATCCTTTGCAAATGTTCCATTAACCAAATTTATAGAAGCAAATTGCAACCCTCGAAAAAACTAGCACCCCTCTTGCATCTTTCTAAAGCTCGGTACATTTCTTCAACAATCATTGGTACCAAAGTGTATTTCTATTGAAGTCCTTGAGTAAGGCATCAGGAATTGATACCATGCGTACATCAACTCGTTCTTTGTGTTGTGGAAACATGACAGTTCCTAAAAAGCTGGTGACAAAAGCAAGCACTCTCCGCTCTTACCAATCTTCGTAGTTAATGCTGAAATAGTCTTTGGATTCTTGAAATGCTTCCCCATATCCAAATTTGATATAGAGGGAAGTCAGAGAAATTTCCGACTGCCTTATACTGTCTGTGCATAATTCGGGCTTAAACCCTACCATTTTGAAGAACTCCACGGGTGTAATGTTCCTAGGCATCAAGACTTCTTCACTTTCAAATGGTAATTGAGTTAACCCGCCTATTTCTACCAGTAATGGTGTCAACTCTACACTCCCAAAGTGAAAAACTGCTCGGTCTGCATCCCAATAGTGTACTGCTTCTTCTACTATCCCTTTCACTGCAGTATGCTCCATCAGTGAAATCAGATTCTCCAGCACTATTTTGACTCGGTCTTTTTGGTCTATGCTTAGGTTTTTCCACCAGTCTCTGAGCAACTGAGGGATTTCAGCAACCATGTCAAATGTTCTAGTGGCCATAATCTTTTAGAAAAGGTGAGGGACGATAGGAAAAGGAAGAAGAAAAATGCCTAAGATTCGCTTTATTGTGAGCAAAATGATCAACGTGTGGCACAAGCTTTTGAAAACAATGCAACAGAGAATATGAAGAGATGTGTCGTTATGGGTTGAGAACCCTTTAGACACTTTAGACGGAGGTTGCTAATAGGCTTTTGATATGCTAAGAATGTCAAGTCTTTATATAATTCTTAAAGGATAAACGTGCGTTATGTGTTATCCCATCTATCAAGCGGTCATTTCTGCTTCAAGTTGGGCTTTTAATGCCTCTTCAGTTACCATTTAAGTCTTTGAATAACATTGAATACAAAATGATTCCAATTCTTTAGGAATAAACGGTCGTTTCTGATTCAATTTGGGCTTTTAATGCCTCTTAGGTTACCATCGTTCCTTTGAATAGCATTGAATACAGAATAATTCCGACTGTTTATGAATAAACAATCATTTCTGATCTAATTTGGGCTTTTAATGCCTCTTAGGTTACCTTCGTGCCTTTAAATGGCATTGAGTACAGAATTATTCCGACCGTTTATGAATTAACAATCATTTCTGATTCAACTTGGGCTTTTGAAGCCTATTAGGTAACCCTTATGCCTTTGAATGACATTAAATGCAGAATAAACCCAATAACGGGTCCACATTCGCATGTTCAATCCTTTAAGCAAATGCAAACAAATCATTGTTCAACGCTCTTTCGAGGTCAAAAACCCGTTCGGATTGTTTGAACAAGTTGGCCTATTGGACTTGAGAACAAGCCGACAATGATATGTTATGATGCATGATTCCTAGCGTTGCTACTAAGGAAATCGAGTTAGCTAGACCAGGCCTTATTATCCTCCCAAGCGGACAACTCGGGAACGGGAACGTCTCGGACCAAGTATATTCCAAGTCATTCCCCTAAAGAATTTTTTTGAGGGAAGAGGTGGTCGTAACCACCATATTTTCAACGCACGATTTAGAAAATTGCTAGGAGTGGCGGAAGGTATGCATGATATGCACAAGTTTAAAAAAATGTACAAGTTTTGAAAGAAATGCACAAGTTTTGAAAGAATGCGCATGTTTTGAAAGAAATGCCCATGTTTTCTAAAAATGTTTAAGTATTGTAAATATGCACTTATTGAAATATTTAACAAAATAATTTTAAAAAGGATGAGTATAAAAAGAAAAACAAGCAAGTTAGTTTCGAAAATTAGGATAATATGAACTAGATAATATATTAAAAATGCGAATAGAATCATGCCGTGAATTTTTTTTAAAGAAAACGATTTAGCAAATTTATGGAAGATTTGAAAATCATTGAAGTGTGGGATACATTGTACTATCCTAAAAGAACCTTCCAAGAGCTAGGTAATCTAGACGAGGGTATGGTTCTCCCAGGCGGACAACCAAGGGATGGGGACATTTTGAATTGTTGGCTGTACCACGGACCAACTATACCCCAAACCGTTCCCCCTAAAGGGATTTATTTTTTTAGAATGAAACGGCTGTGAAGTCCACGTAACCGCTTATGGTGTGTGCAAGTGTAAAACCATCCAGGAGTGGAGGAAGTGTAAGTGACATAAACAATAATAAAGAAAATATAACCAAGCAATAATAGAGTGCCAGAATTTGAAAATTTAAAAATGACCTTAATCCTGCAAAAAAAGAAAAGGAAAAAAGTTAGTTCCGAAATAAATCGCAATAAAGCAAGTAAAAAATCCCAATTTAAAATCCGTTATGGTTAGAACCTTGATTTCCCTAGCGGAGTTGCCATTTTATCGACACCCATTTTTTCCTGAACCGGTTAAAGTTTGAAATAGAGCTCGACTTATTGGAACTCACGGGTAAAGAATTGGAGTCGCCACCTAACATATTTTTTAACTAGGCGTATTAGGACACCTACTTTTTTCTAGCAAATTTTAATGTTTAAATTTGAAATTTGATCTACGAGCCGAAAATTCTGAGTAAGGGTTCAAATTAACCCAAAAAAAAGGTGTTAGGCACCTCTCAGATTCCATCAAGTGTGGTTCCCGGCCGGATTAAATAATTGGGATTCAAATAATAAATTAAAGTAAAACAAACAAGGAATTTCCATTAATATTCTATAATACAAATAATTTGCATGAAAATAAATATTCGTCTTCTCTAATGTCTTCATCCTTCGCAAATTTCGTCTCAAATATTCCTTGAAAAGAAAATGAATAGTTAGCGCGAATAAAATAGAGTATAAAATAAAATGAGATAAAAGTAATAAAGTAGTTTCCACTCCAAATGCGTCGTCCTTTAATAGACTTCATTCAAATGTACCTCGCAAAGAACATAAAAATGAATTAGTATTATTACTAATAAAATAAAGCTAAACAAAAGTAAAATAAAGTAATAATAATAATAATATTAATAATAACAATGATAATAATAACAATAATAATAATAATAATAATAATAATAAAAGATAATAGAGGGAAACTAGATTTTTTGAAGATTTAGGCTCAGATTTCGTCGTATCGGGTAGAGGTTTAAGGACGTCGGTACAGCTGCAAACAATGGTGGCCGACCTTCTTTCCATGCCAGATACCGATCCTATACACTGTATGCTTATTTTGCAAAGTTGACACTCATCATCATTGCCAATTTATTTTTAGAGACACGGGGTAGCGTAACGGGACAGGATTGATTCGGCCTCCAAATGTCATTGGCCTAAGTGTAGTATCATGTTCAAATCAGTGTATAGCATCCGTCAAATCATTGTAAAGCCTCAAATAAATATATTTTCATAGGCTAACAGTATAACCAGTGTCTGCATAAATTAACGAGACCGAGAGTCCTTTGCAGAATGCAATCCAGCATCAAACAATAATCATCCATTATCCACCGCAAAACAATAAGATTAAAGAAAGCCAGGAATCAATGTTTACAGAGAACTGAGTGGACCCAGAATGCTCCTGCAATAACAGCATATATCGAAATAGCAAGGAAATAAAAGTCCAGCAGTGACAATGACTACACCACAAACAAATGACCAAAAGACCACTACCGGCAAGACATCCAAACGAATCGTCAGCGTGATGGCAGCAGATTACATCAATAAATTCATAGCCCAAACATGACAGGGATCCAATTGCATTACAGATGACCCACAAAATTTGAACAAAACTCTGAAGCACCGGTAGTCAAAAACATATCGGGATCCAGCGAAAAAAAATACGGCAAAGTGGTCGAGGAGCGAGGGAGCGACTGCCGGACCATTTTCTGGTGGCATCACTGCTACCTCACTGCGACTGCTATCATCATCTGGTGATGGCTTTTGGAATTTCAGTGGTGGTAGTGGTGGGTTTCGCCACTGTAGGTATCTACCTTGATTTCCCCGTGTGCGTGAGTGTGTGTTTTGCTCTGTTTTTGGATCCGTATGTGTGGTGTATTAAAGAAAGAGATTGAAGGGAGTAGATATTAGAGTGATGGTGTGTATGTACGTACATGGTATGTGTTAATTGAATAAGATGACAATGAGTTCGTATACTGTGTTTTGAGTTTTGTATGGTACTCTGTGTCTGGTCGAATTGTGTGGGAATGAGGCCCATTCATTGTTGATGGTAGGATGTTTTTAATAAAAAAGGGATTGATTGATAATGGTGTGTGAATATTTTATGGGAGTTTCAGTGGTGGTGGTATTTCACCACTAGTAGCGTGTGATGGGTAATTTAGGAAGAAGACTCAAAAAGGACGTGGGGTCTGCTGATGGTGGTATGTTGGAGTGTGTCCTTATATTGTGTTGGAAAATCAACATAGCCGTTGGGTGATTAGTCAATCAAGGGGTGGAGAGATTAAGGGGATTGGAGATAATCGGGATATCATATTTTAAAATACTTAAAAATGTATTTGGCCCAGCCCTATGTCTATGTTCAAGAAAATAATTTTGGACACGTAATGAAATTTATAAAAGAAAAGAAATGTGGAAGAATTCAAATTCAATTGAATCCAATTTTAAAAAAATATGATAGATTAACATGAAAATAGAGAAGCATTTTCAATTGCTTGATATTTAATGAAGGGTGCAAAATGAAAAAAATATAAAATATAGATATTGTAGAAATGCGCACATAAAAGACAAGGCGGAATAGCCTAACCGACACTTCAACTTATCCAAGTTTGCCACCCCGACCATTAAACTTATGAGGTTTCCATTTAAACACTTCTACTTGATAAAAACATAACTAATAAATACTTTCTCAGTGCGTGTTATTCAGTTTCCCTGAGATGTCGCCCACGTGGCATCCATGTCAAAAAAGTCAATACCACATCATCTTTTGATATTTATTTTATCAAATTTTTTATCTTAATTAAAAAAATTTCTTTGTATCTTTTCCCACCCCAGAACTTTTCCGCCACCACCATCACATCTCCCCACGACCAACCAAGGCTCCCCCACCACTACAATCCAACAACACATAGTAGCTCCACCTTTCACTGTTGACACTTCCTTCTTAAATAATAAAAATTCAATATCTTACTATAAAATCTACTCTGGTGATTGTGATGATGAGAATGAAATAGTTCAAAAAATTTCCAGTGCAGATCCGATGATGACGCCGATTACAATATTGGCATCCTTGAAGTTCGATTGAAGCAGAAGCGATCATGGATCAAGTGAAATACTTTGTTGGAGTGAATACTTTATAGCATTATTATCATATTTTTCAACATCACCACCTCTTTAACATCTTCCTCCATTTTCAGATCAAGATATACAAACAATATTATTCCACAAAAAAGAAAGTACAACCACCTATAAGCTATAAACTGGTGAAAATGACGGTGGAGGAAGATGGATTTAAAGAATATGATGGAAGGGATCAGTGGGGTGAGGGATTTGGAGAAGATGAAGATAAAGGGGAGGTGGGGTTTGATTTTTTCTGGATTTACTGAGAAAGATTAGAGAAGAAGAAGGGGGTGGGGTTGGATTTTCATTTTCTATTTTTTGTTAATTGATACTAAAAAATTCTCTTTCAATATTGTTTTAGTTTTTGTTTTATTTCTACGCGCCTTACCCGCGTGTTTTGCGCACATTATTGCCACATAAGCTAAAACTCTTGCACATAGGCACAGTCAACAGTCAAAGGTGTTTATTAATATTCATTTTATCAAGTAGAAGTGTTTAAATGGGAACCTCCTAAGTTTAATGGTCGGGTTGGTAAACTTGGACAAGTTGAAGTGTCGGTTATGCTATTCCGCCAAAAGACAATTAAGGCTAAATTAAATCAAACAAATATATAGATAGTCACAAATATTTAAATGTTATGAATACAGTTAACTGCACAAATAGCTACAGCTTGACACGTACTTCACATATAGCTTAGATGATGCCAAATTACATAATATAATCGCAATTAAATATATAATGTATAAATAGGGGATAATCGCACATAAATGCATGCATTTTTTAATACAAATTTATTCAAACCATCAATATTGCACCTTTAGGTTAAATATAGCCAATTTTATAAAAAAAATGAGGGACAAAATTTGGTATCAACACAATGTTTCAAGAAAATTGGCATCTCTACTGTTCTTATACTAATAGTTTCTGAAAGGAAAGGGATTAGTTTTTCCAAGTATAGCATTGAGAAGCAAAAGGCTATTCACGGGAGATATCCTATGTTAAAGGTAGATAATATATCAACAAAGGGAATATCTTAATTTCTAATTTTCCATTCTATATGGAATTAAGGAAACAAGTTAACTTTACGTAAATAAGTTTCCTATGGGCAACTACCTAATATTGGCAGATTCCCATTTTAAGCATCAATTGGTTTAGTCATGCTATTTTCTTGCCCCTCTTATGACTAATGAGAATAAGTAATATTGACAATATTTCGATGCAGTACAGGCTTTGAAATTTGGAGACAAAAATCTTCATGGTTTTCCACTCCGTCAGAAGATTACAATCATCGTATTTTTTACACCCATTTCGTAATTGATTTGAAGATTAAAAACTTCACAGTTTTATTGAAACGGCTTTGAAGATTGAAGACTTCGCCGTCGTATTAAATCGTCTTTGAAGATTAGACACTTTACCGTTTAGCAATATGGTTTTTCTTTCTCTCAATTTAAAGATTAAAAACATCGTCGTCGTATTAAATCGATTTGAAAATTAAAAACTTCTTTGATTTAATAACTCTAGTTGTATCATAAAATTAGCAGTGACATTATGATATGCTTGCTAATTGATCTTACGCACAATCTGTTAGGTCTAATTTGCATTGAAATTGGTAAGAATCTTTTGTGCTGGTCGTATAAAATACTTTTGGCATTTCACAAGAGCATGAATCTGCCCATGTAGGTTTGAAATACTTTGTGTATATCTTGAAGTCTTGTGATATAGACTTATCCAAAGAAAGATGGAAACGGTGCATGCCTTTTCATGCGAACACTACTCACGCTAGTTTTTGGAGTGGGATGTAGTTAATTGAACAAAAGTATTCTGAGGCTACGTCGTGAAATCACACAAATGAAAAGGCATTAAATTAATGTCATTATCATGGCTAGCATTATTCTAACTGGTTTCCCAAGAACAATAAGTATAAGTGGTGCCATGGATAGTCTGATTAATTGGCTTAAATGTGGTTTTGTTCTTATACGAGTTGAATGGGCGCTTCGCTTGGACGAATAGGTGTGGCTAATCATCAATTCAGTTACTCATTGTTTATGTTTGTAAGAGTGTTCCAATCAGTTATAGACCAAATAGCCATGTCAACATGAAAGAAAAAAGAGCTAGAGAATGGCTAACGTGTCAAAGTAGGAACAAAACCAAGTTTCTTTGTGGACACGTTTGACTAGGATAAATGCCTAATGATTTGGTTTATTAGATGTGCTACTTAAAATTTAAAATTATGATTTGAGTTCTATGAATATTGAACATGAAATTATTTAAAATGGGGGGTGCATTCATAATTTGTGCATTCATAACTACTGCTACTTTGGAGCGACTAGTAGATAAAGCTACTAATTCGAAGGTTGGACATGTGCCTTTACAGAAAGTCGATTATGTTCTTTTGTAAAAAGGTGCCACTTAAAATGTTATGTTCTTTCATGAAAATTGTCACTTGAAAGGTTGTGACTTTTCATGAAAAGATGCAAGATTAAAAGATTACCTTTTTGCATAGACCTGACCGTTCATAAACGGATGTATAAATACGTTGGTCTATAATGTGGTAAACCAGCATATGATATTAATGTTAGAATCCATATCAAGTTGGATTTAACTGGTGAACCAATCAATGATAATTATAAAATACATATTGAGTTAGATTTGTATAATGATTGAAGGTTCTATTATTTTGAGCATCAAATAAATAGCAAGGTGGAAATGGTTGAGAAATATATTGAATGTTAAAAGGTTGTGGCCACAACTGATGCAACTATTTCAAACTGTTGATATAATGATGTTAAATTAAGAATAGTCGATTACCGCTCTAGCAAGGACGGTGAAGAAGCTAACTGGCTTCGGAATTTCTTGAAAGATATTCCATTTTTACCCAAACAGTTGGCACCGATTCGCATACATTGCGATAGTCAAGCAGCAACAGGAAGGGCTTGAAGCGTAATGTATAACGGGAAAAATTATCATATACGAGGAAGATAGAAATCTGCTAGACAACTACTCTCTAGAAAAATTATCATAATTGACTATGTAAGGTCAAATGATAATGTGTCGGATCCATTTAAAAAAAGGCCTAACTAGAGAGGGAGTTGAGGTCATCGAAGGGAATAAGACTATGGCCGAGGACAAGTTATCATGGCGGTAACTCTACCTAGAAGACTGGAGATCCCAAGAACTAGGTTCAAGGAGAATACAAAGTTGTGCATGACGGTTCGACACTGTCGAATTAAACTTTTTTGGTCCATTCTCGTGATAAGACAATGTTCAAGTACCAAGGATAAAGCGCTAAAGGTATTTTTTAATGATTATCTAAGTTTGATATTGGAGTTATCAAATAGTGTACATCTATGGGATTACACGTTTAGAAATCACCTATGTAAGTGTGAAGTGAAAACCACTTCAAGGAGAATTTTGTAAGACCAATTCTCTACGCACATATGAAACCAAGCGGTGTTCATAGCTAAAACGAACACAACAATGAGAACCAAAGATGGATAAGGGTTAACTGTGTGACATATGTTGTCTAGGTATACACCAAAGCTTGACGGTTCAAAGATATCAAATTTACCGATTGACCGAGTATATCCGATATATGTTCACTACGGAAAGTTCAAAGGGAAACCTACTTATCCTGATGCGATTAATCCTTTGCTGTGAATCACACAGTTTTTCTGCATGTTTTCATCATATAGTCATTTCCCATTCATGTAGAGGATTACTGGGGTTTTTGTAATAGGTGTGAATGGAAAATGGTTCCCTAGCACTTTTTCATTGAAAAGGCTTTACACCTCTTCACTTCTCCCATTTGTTGGCTATAAATAGTGATGCATTGTCTCAGATTTTATAATTTTTTAGACATACAAAATTATGAAATTCTCTCCTCTCTTCAATGCATTATTTTACAAAATCAAAAGTTAGAGTCATGTGATTTGCTCCGTTTCTTTGAGTTTTCCAATAACTCTGTGGTTTGAAGTACCGCTACCGTAGAGTTGAACGTTTTAGTTCTATCTTGGGAGGAATTAATCCCGTAAACCTTGGGCAACAGTGAGGGGATTAGATTCTTTAAGGACGCACTGTGAATTCAGTGGGCTCGAAATCATTTTGGTCTAACTAACGCTTTGTTTTGCTCTGGTTTTGCTTTTGTTTGTCTTTTTCAAACACAGGAAACAACAAATAGTGGCAAGAATCTCATCATAGACAGCCAAGAAGCTGTCATATACTGGTAAGATTCAGCTGGTCCAAACTATATTGTTTGGTATCCTAGCTTACTAGGCACAACTGTTTGTGATACCTACTAAAGTGATCAAGATCATTGAAGCTCACTGCATAAACTATCTCTGGCCAGGCTCTAATACGATCACTAAAAAAGCTTTAGTAGCCTGGGCAAAGTGTGCACTCCAAGCGCATCTGGTGGATTTAATCTGACAACCTAATGGTGTGGAACAAAGCAGCTATAGCTAAATAATGCTAGGAGCTAAGTAAAAAACATGACAAGCTATGGATCAAGTGGATCTATGAGTATTATATAAAGAACCAGACAGTGGAGAGTTATAGAATTCCTAATCAGGCTTCCTGGATGGTGAGAAAGATACTAGGGGCCTGAAGTCACTACATTATTAGGCAATCAAGTATTAAATCTAACAAGAGCATAATCGGGCAATTCTATCATCAAATATTGGGAGATACATGCAGGGTGGAGTGGAAATGTATCATGTTCAGGAATGAGGCAAGACCTAAGGCAAGGTGTATCATGTGGCTTTGCTTACATAGGAAGTTGCTAACAGCTGACAGGTTGGCCAAATGGGGCATGACAGTGGAGCAGAATTGCAGTTTGTGTAAACAGCAAACTGAAACAAGAGATCATCTGATTATAGTGTGTGATTTTGCAAGAGCATTGTGGGCCAGAATAGGAGCATGGATGTAGTGGAATAACTATCAAATGCACAACTGGGATCAACATGCGCAGTGGATAGTCAAGAGAGAAAAAGAGAAATCATCAGAGGTACAAGCATTCAAGCTGATTTATGCAGAAGTGATTAATGCAATCTGGATAGAAAGGAATTAGAGAATCTTTGAAAGAGTAGCTAGAAACATGGAGATTATTGCAAAGAACATTGATGTGGTGTGTCACACTCGAGCTTCAGGCAAAGCTGCTCAAGTTTTAGCTAAGTACATGTACTAGATAGAGTTAGCAGTTGGTGGTAGTGTTCTTTATATGTGTATGATTTTGTGAGTCCAATTTCTGAGACAACAAGCAGATTTTGAGCTTGTTGTAGTGTAAATTCTTCCAGTTGGGAATTAATAAAATTATAATTATAATTATAAAAAAAAAAAAGAGAATCGTGAACTCTCGAAGGATGAACCAAAACAAATTAGTGAACAAAAAAAATGCAGAAATGAAATGGTGACTAATGCGTTTTTGACCAAAATGATAATGATAATGACTGGATACCATACTTATTTATGGCCCAATCTAATAATTCATCGTTTTACTCTAATAATGCTATGGATACCATACTTATTTATGGCCCAAAGGTGTCAATCAAAGATTTAGAGTTTCAATCCTTAGATAGTCAATTCTGACCCTTCTGGAATTATGCTCCCGCTGGTTAAATATTACTAGTCTCCATTTATGTGAGTGTTTGATTGGATACGAAGTTTAAATTTAATTTTTAGAAATTTATTTTTTAAATAAGCCATATAAATTAATACGGTTATACATCATTATTTTAAGGATAAATGAGAATTTTAAAGTTTATATATATCTAAATTAGAAGTGTATCATTCTTCTTGAAACATATTATAAATGAAAGATTGTCACATAAATTTAGACAGATGAAGTAGTAGTTACTCTGGTAAAATGAAACTGTTTCGGTGATATCACAGAAAAATGAGCTCACCCACGGTTGTATTACTGGTTCAACAAGTGAAATATTTATTAAGCGAGATAAAAATTTAACTTCTAATTATAATGGGTTTGTTGGTTTCATCTATATATTTAGGTTGTATAGACTAACAATAAGTGAGACCTCCACTTAAGTTGGAGACCTACTAGGACAACATAAGCTTTTGACTTCTGTAATTGGATTTAAGTTAACTTCCATCTTCCACTCAAACAACACATTAATTTGTGTTTGAGAGATCGATGATATCATGATAATGACTTCCAAAAGAGTAGACTTTATACTTACTATCACAAATCACATTGATGATTGGTGGCAAGCGACATTCAACCTAAATGGTCGGGTTTAATATGAATAACCAATTATTTTTTTTTTTTAAAAAAAAAAATTGAGTAAAGTTTATTCTAACGGTACAGTACCTCCATTATCAACTGATAAGTTAGAGATTCGAGTCAGGTGAAACGCTGTTGATCCTTTCTCGAGAGATGGCAGCTGGAAAAGAAAATCACCTACAGGCATTCTCGCATGTCTTAGGCTCTTAGCAATATAACCATTTCCGTGTATAAAATTTTTCGTAACGAACACTTCCAACTGAAAACTTTCCATCCGAATCTTATAAGGAACAACCCAGCTGAATAACAGAACAAGTTCAATCGCAAAGAGGTCCCTGGTCCTAACACTCATTCAGTAACAATATTCTCAAACATCTATCATATTCTGAGTATTAAGCCTGCTTGCAAAGGAGAACTTATCCTTGTTTTAGTATACAAGTTATGGATCAAACTTAGTTTGAGATTTATACAAATTTTCCACTTACAATTACAAATAAGCAGGTTACAACATCAACAACAACAAGCAACTACGCCTCTAACCCCAAGCAAGTTACGGTCAGCTCTGTGGATCCTCGCTGACCATGCTGCTGCATTTAAGTTGGGTTACAACACATCAAATGACTAAAATTGAAGGTTATGAGGTGAGCTTCATCTTAAGTCATTGACTAGAGGGTGACAATGGCATTGTTGACTCTGTCAAAGCCTCATCCAATCTTCTCCTTGCAGATTTGGTTCGGTAACACCATATCTCAAAGGCTTCACTAAGGTCAGGATATTTCACCTGCTCAGCACTTATCCAATCTGCTAGAATATCAGCTTGATCATTAGATGGTAATGCTGAAACCAGTGAAACTATTGCTCCCTCGATGCATTGGCAAAGATCTTCCCCCATCTTATATGGAAATGCAGCCTCCATATTGCCCATTTTATCGGAAAGGGACTTCATTTTCCTTATGTACGGAAGCCATGTCTTGAGCAGCTCTACTCGACTTTCTGCTGGAAGAACTACAGTTCCATAAGCTACCGCTTCCAAAACTTTTGATGTCACTTCTATTAACTTTATCTTCAAACCCCACATGATAGAATCGAGTCTTTGATCTTCGATCACCTTCAATAAATTGCTGGATGCATTAGCCCAGTGGTAGACAAAGTCCTTCATGAGATCCATCTTTAAAAGAGTGTTATACATCCATTCAAGGTCAGACAGACTACGCATGATTTTCTTTTCTATCTCTTTGTTTGCAATGTCAGGCTCCAAAATCAAGGAGAATAATTCATTTTCAAAAGAGCAAAAGATTTTAGACACCATAGTTCTAGTCTCCGACCTTATTTCATCACCAGCTATAACAAGGGGAATCTTTTCATCATTCTCAAGCATAAACTCAACTTGTTCCTGTGCTGAGGTTCTTAGATCATCCTCAAACGGAGGGAAAGAATCACCAGTGGAAGTGGCAAAGCGGATAGCAGACAAGAAAACTTCTTTTGTGCCACTCAATTCTGTTTCTTGTATTTTGGAAATTATGGGCATGATAACTTTCCAAGGAGTTCCTATTATATTGAGCTGCTTATTTCCCAAGGAAAAGCTAAATGATTGGATGCAGCTATGACGAATCTTTTTAACTTGAAGAAGCGTGAGTTCAAAAATACCAAAAGTACATCCAAAAGAGTCCACCTGAAGAGGGAAAGGTCAATCTAGAAACAAAAAGGAACAAGAATTCTAAGCAGGGGTTACTAACAGGGAAACAAAATGCAGATTAGAAACGCTATAATCTCGAACAAGTCATGCTAGTGAGCAACAAATAAATGCATTTCAAGGCCAACATACTGCTCATTTTTTTTTATACATCAAGCAATGAGCAGTTAACTCACACATCACACTCCGAGCTCTTACCACTAGACCAAACCCTCGGGTACTTCTGCTTAGCATATTTTATACACTAATAACATAATCAAATTATCTTTCAACCAAAAATATGCTCTTTTGTTTTCTTTTTTTGAAAATAAAAAGATGAAGATCAATTAATAGCCAAAAAAAAAAAACGAGCACCACCCCTTCCCCACCCATGGTAGAACATCTCTTAAGAGATCTCCAGCTAAGCAATAACAACATCATACCCAATATAATTCCGCAAGTGGGGTTTGGGGAGGGTGAGGTGTACGCATACCTTACCCTATATCGGGTGAGATAGTAAGGCTGTTTCTGATAGACTCCAGCTAAGCAAATAATATAAAATTAATAACAGAAATTTTGATTTCTTCAATTTTACTAGGAAGGCCAAAACCAAGAAATCAAGATTCAATTTCTATAACATACCCAAAAACTATTTACTAAATTAAAAAACTTTACTTCCTAGTTGAAATGGTTAGTAAACTGATAATACTATAAAAGGGTTACCTATAAAATTGATTTCGCTGGAGAAAATAAGCAATTTTACAGCCTAACTGTAGAGAGACAGCTCAGACAAAGAAGAAAGCCATGGTGTTATTTGAAATTGGGCCTCATTTTTGGGTCTAAATTGAGTCCGTTAACTCATTATTTGGGCTTGCAAACTGGGTCCTAATATTTCTTCTGATTGTTTACGAAAATACCCATCAATATTAAATTATTTATTCGCTCTACCCATCAATTTCATATTTATCCGAAATATCCAAAAACTAGTTACCCGTCCTACCCATCAGAATCCGGCCAAAATATACCATAAAGGTATACACTGGAAAGATAGTATACCATAGAGCCGTAGAAATTGAAAAGGTAATACCATAATTTATGCAGTATATCATCCTTTTTCATCCCCTTCCACTAATATAGCTCTTGGGGATCCTGATACATCTTAGTAATGCCAGGATAAATAGAATAACGTGAGATATGAGCCTCGCAAAACAGTGACTACCTCAGATCTTCGACATCAGGAACACAGAGTCGGCCATTAAACCGAAGAATTCCATCTGGATCAAGTTCGAAGAAAGGAACTCCTCCACTTAAGACACGACCACGTAACTCCTACAGGTGATGATCCTCGAAATGTCTTTCCTTAATCTGAATGACCAAGGAAGATTGAGCTGCAATACATGTCAAGACTCGAATGGAGTTTGAGCGAAGAAATCTTACTTCCGAGTTGCCAAGGGACTGCAACTCTTTGGCGAAAGGTCTCATGTCAGAATAGAGAAAAGCCATGCTGCCAATGGACTTCATGCTCAGGGCATCTGCTACTACATTCGTCTTCCTAGGATGATAATAGATGATGATATCATAGTCTTTAATCAATTCATGCCACCTCCGCTACCGGCTATTAAGATCCTTGTGAGATAAGAGATATTGCAAGCTCTTGTGATCGGTATACACCTCAGAAGGCTCGCCATAAAGATAGTGCCTCCAAATCTTCAAAGTAAAGTCCACAGCTGCCAACTCTAGATCATGAGTTAGATAATTCTTCTCATTTGGTTTAAGTACTCTAGAAGCATAAACAATCACCTTCTCGTGCTACATAAGAACACATACAAGACCAACGCGGGACACATTAGTGCTAGAAGGAAGGGATAACACTAGAGTTGAAGTCACTAAGGCCGTAAGCTTCTGAAAGCTCGCCTCGCATTCATCGGATTACCGGAACTAAACCACCTTCTGAGTCAGGCAAGTCAAAAGAGCTGCAATAATGGAGAAATTCTCTACGTACCTCCAATAATAACCTACCAGACCAAGAAATCTACGAATCTCAGTCAGCGAGGTAGGACAAGGCCAATTCTGCATCGCATCAATCTTCTTCGGATCAACCTTGATACCCTCACTGGATACCACGTGACCCAAGAATGCTGCAGAATCAAGCCAGAACTCGCATTTAAGAGAACTTGGCATACAACTTACTATCACGGAGGGTCTGAAGAACCACCCTCAAATGATAATCATGCTCCTTGTGACTGCGAGAACAAATAAAAATGTCATTGATAAAGACAATGACAAAAGGATCGATGAACGGCTTGAATATCCAATTCATAAGATCCATAAAGTTTGTAGGGGCATTAGTTAGCCCAAAAGACATAGCTAGGAACTCATAATGGCTGTAACGAGTCCTAAAAGCATTATTCGGTATATCTGACTCCCTAATCTTCTACTGATGATAGCCAGACCGTAAATCGATCTTAGAAAAGAATCTGGCACCATGTAAATGATCAAACAAATAACCAATACGAGGCAATTGGCACTTGTTCTTGATGGCGACCTTATTTAGATGTCAATAATCAATACACATCCGCATGGTGCCATTTTTATCCTTCACGAACAGAAAATGAGTACCTACAGAGAAATACTCAGCCTAATGAATCACTTTAACAAGAAAAGCCTGCACTGCTTCTTCGGCTCCTTCAGCTCTGATGGAGCCATGCGAAGAAGGGATGGAAATAGACTGAGTCTGTGGCACTACATCAATGTCAAACTCGATCTTCCGATCAAGAGGAAGTCCTAGAAGATCATCTGGAAACACATTAGAGAACTTCCTCACAATAGGAACCGAATCGAGAGGTGGAATCTCATTTGTAGTATCTCAAACCATGGCAAGATACGCCGAACACCCCTTATTCATCATCTGCCTTCTGCAAGAAAGAGATAACACGCCCTGTAGGTGTATATTGCTTCAGGCTCAGTCATACACCACTAAGGGTGAGGGACGACCGTCAAAGAATAATACCTAACTAGGAGACGGGTCGATTTCCACTAAGAGCTAGCACGTGATCTAAAATAGAGTGAATAAGTTCAAGTTATAATGCATTGTTTGGTGATTCCTAATTAAAAAGAGTGTAATCTTGATAAAAACCACTTCAACAATAACATTAACAACAATAACTAAACGGGGTCATAAATAATGAATGGGAAGCTAGGGGTTTACCTACGCAAGCAAAATTCACATAACTTGGATACTAATTCCGTCCACAAATCTCATGGGAAAGGGTTTATGGTCAAAATTTTATATTTAATGCTCTAAAACTGTTAGGTAAGGTCAATAACAATTCACATAAAGGCCTAGTTCTAAGACCCGAGTATGAATGACCCTTTTTTGGTCACTTCTTTTAGATAGGGTATGCTCGTGAGCCAATATAACCCAAATACTTGCTAATTCTCGTAAACCCACAGTCTCAACCCTGTTAGGGAGATGAAAGCAAAGTGGGATTTGGTCAAGTGAGGTTTCACCATGAACTTTAGCAAGAAAGAACAATAAGAACTAGAATTACATTCAGCCATAAGTTTTGCAAGACTAGATTAAGCATCCAAGATTAAAAGAATGAAGCCATAATAGATAAGCCCCTAGTATGAGTTTAGTTCTAACAACAACAACAACATACCCAGTATATTCCCATAAGTGGAGTCTGGGGAGGGTGAGGTATGCACAGACCTTGCCTCTACCTCGAGTAAGGTAGAGAAGTTGTTTCTGAAAGACCCTCAGCTCAAAGGGAACGGATTTGGAAACTTCTTAGGAAAAGAAAAATAGAGATAAAGAAAAGGTGGATAAAGAATAGAAATAACATATCGGTAAAATAATGACATTAAAATAGCAGTACTAGAAAGATCGTAGGATATAATAACCATATAAAACTAACAGCGGATAATCTCTACATTGCCTAGTTCTCCACAAAAAGAGAAAGGATATGCAACTACCTACTAACCTACCACCATAATCCTCGACTTCCATGCTACCCTATCTAGGGTCATATCCTCGGTGATCTGGAGCTGAGCCATGTCTAGGTTTTAACATAGATGTAAAATGGAATGAAATAGCATGGACCATGTAATGGATTAAGATAAGGATGATAAATTCTTAAAAAAATGATGTTAAAACCTTTGCTTGTTGTCCAAGTTTACAAGAAGTTCAAAAGTGTAAAAATAGAATAAAGAATATCTGCCTTGGAGGGCTAATAGTCTATTTATAGTCCTGGGTTTGAAAGCTAATTAATTAATTACAAATTTGCCATTTCACACTATTTACAGTATTCAGCTGGTCATTCGGCGGCTGCCTATTAAAATGGGCCGCCGAAGGCTAAATTCTGACTATCTTTCTGTCTTCCGCCTTTCAGAATCAGCGAGTCCCTATCAATCGGATGAATCAACATCCTTCAAGTCCTTGGCTTTGGAGCTCACTGTGATGGTCGGGGAAGAACCGATGTTTTGGTGGCCGCCCATATGGTTTAGCCTATGGATCGGCGGCTGCCCATTTCATTCGGTGGCTATAGAAACTTCTTGACTCCAGCTCTTGAACTCACTACCTCCACTAGCGGAAGGCTCCTCCATTTACCCCTTCATTCGGCGGGGGTCGATCTGACTCTGCACCAGCACTTTCTCCAATCTTCAATTTTGTAGCCAAACTTCTTGTATTATTAACTTTTCATCTCATTTTGGCTTTGTAACATTGTATGTCATTGATTACCTGAAACATGAAGATTTACATAATTTTTCCCTATAAATTAAGGTTAGAAGACTAGAAAAGCCAATCCAAATAAGCTAATTATGCGAGTGAAATACCAACACATCAATTCCCCCAAACTTAAGTTTTTGCTTGCCCTTAAGCAACAATAAAGACCAATCTAATGTTCAATTTGAAAACCAAGCTTGAGTTCACATGATAGGATTAAACAAAATAGAAAGTCAATAACTTCGGTTGGTACCAACATTTAGTTTAACACATGAGAATCCAACCAAACTTCCACGAGAACCAAAGTTGCAACTATATTAACTAGAGCTTCTAATGGTAACTAAAGCATGATTAGCACATTCACTTTCTCAACTCACTTTACGCTTATGATATTGCATCTTCTATCATCTGAAGTCTCGAGTGGCCTCACCATGAGGAATGGGTCCCTATCTCACAGTAAGAGTCAAATGAGGGACCCCAAGTCTAAACTCTCACTATCACAAGGAAATTCAAGTAATACAATTGCAATGTCATCGACTTGTCGTTAGTTGTCATTCTTTTCATATCACTCGGGAAATGATCAAATTGGAATTTCTAAGGTTATAATGTAGGCTTTTGGGCATAGGTAGGGTATGATTTGGATTAAATAGTGATTAGTCTCCCTCCTTGGGCACCACACTAAATTTTCATTCCATTTCTTTCGAGCTTTTCTTATACTTTAGCTCTTATTCCCCAATTTTCACTCTTGTTTTTGCTTTGTGGCTCTTATTTTTCTTTTGTTTCTCTTTTCTTTTTGCTATTTTCCCCTTGTTTTTCTTCTTTTCTTTTCTCAACTTTTCTTTTGAATGCTTTCTTTTGTCGAGCCACCTAACAATCACCCCCCTTAATCCCCATCCCCCCAAACTTAGACTTTAGTCTAAGTTGCACGTTTTCCCATACCACAAGGAGATAGGCTAAGAGAAGGTTAGTACTTTGAAGCATTGAATTGGTCTAGGCTAGTAATGTGGTTAAGAAATGAAAGGTATTAGGCTCAAATTTGGCTAACTAGTATACAACATCATTTGGTGAGCTTGAAAGGCTCAAACGGGTCAAATACTACCTATTATCTTATCCAATACCAAGTTTGATATTCAATTCATATCCAAGGACACACAAGCCAAGTTCTAGCAGACAAAGCAATTTCGAGCCACTATCAAATCTCACCACACATGGTATAAGGGACAAGAGATAAAGCAAGGATTAAAGCATTTACTACATATTTATAGAGTCACCACAAGAACCTAAAGGTTTTAGGAGCAACTTTAACCAAACAATCCACTTAACTTTCTCGTGTGCCCCTAACATGTTGGTATAAAAAAGTCACAAAACAAGAACGAGATGGCACTTCTATGATTAAGTCCTAAAAAGTGTCCACTTAAAAAGAATTGCATTCTTGAAAAAGAAACGAGTGAAAAAAAGCGAAGAAGGTCATTGACTAATCTAAAGGGTATTTACAAGGGTGGTATTCACAACGGAAGGTTCGAGCCCAAGTGGGTTATCTACGTATTGCAAGAAGTGCAAATCAGAAGAAAAGATGTAACATCCCAAGTGTAGTTTATGGGAGTACCCATTGAATCTTTTTGAACTTTTCAAAATTTTCCATTTTCTTTGAATTTTTAACTTTTCGATGTTTTTGGATTTTTAACTTTAATAGTTGACTGTTAATTTAAAGACAATGATACTACAAACTTAAAGACAACTAAGATAGCAATTTAAAGACACTAACTAAGATTAAAAACAAGATAGCATGGGACAATTAAGATTCAAGTACCCCACCCCTAACATGAAAAGCTGATATGTCCCCAAGCAACAAATCAAACAATGAAATACAAAAAGTAAATAAGATAGGGGTAAAGGTGCTCCCTGTCAAGATGACTACAATTTTGACCTGAGAGCTTTGTTCGTTGCAAGTTGAGTAGATGATGCTGCTTTTTCTTGGACCTTCTCGCTTGACTTCGAACTTTGGACTTCTTTAGATGGAGCCAATGGTGGAGTTGTACTTGGAGTGGATGAAAATGTCTTCAATCTATCTGCTTCAAGCTTTTCGAGCCTCAGTTGCCGCAATCTCTCCATTTCTTTTGCTTTTGCTTCCTTTTTCTTTCTTTCTTTCTTCCCCCATCTTCCTTTTGTTTTCCTCTATCTTATTCTTTCCAACTCCTTCCTCCTTCTATCCTTCTCTTCACTCTCTTTCTTTTCCTCAAGTCCTCTCTTTTTAGCCACTTCCTCTTCTTTCTTCCTATTTTTACCCCCTCTACTCTTTTTCTCCTCTTCTTCTTTGTTCTCACTTTCTTTTCCCTTTTTCTCTTCTTCTTCTTCTTCTTCTTCTTCTTCTTCTTCTTCTTCTTCTTCTTCTTCTTCTTCTTCTTCTTCTTCTTCTCTCTTCCTACTTCTCACATACTCTTTGTTTTTCTCACCCTCTTTCTTTTCTTTCTCCTCACTTTCAAGTTTTTTCTTTTTCAATAGGGGTTCTACTTTTTCCCCTTCTCATTTTGCCTCTCTTTCTTCTTTTTTGTTTCTTCTTCTACTCTTGTCTTTCTTTTTGCTTTCTTGCCCTTGTCATTTTGAGTTCTATAAGTGCCTCTTCTGTGGACTTAAGAATCATAATTGTTGAAGGATCTTGCTTTTGCTTTTCCACCCTATCAATATCTTCTTCTTCATCATCCACTTCTTTTACCACCTTTTGCTTCTTCGGGGTTCTTGTGGTATATCCGGATGTAAACCCAAAGAATTCTCCAGTTTAGATCTTTTTCAATTCATCACTCACCCTTCTCACCTGAATTATACTTTGGGCATCCGAGGTCTGAAGTGCTGTCAACCTCGACTTAACCTCCCTGAGCTCCTTGGTGTTGTTCTCTACCGCTTGAGTGAGCTTTGTGATTTCATCCACCGTAGGCTTCAAAGCCTTTCCAAAATACGTCAACGGTTCCCTCACATGTTGGAGTTGTGCATCCAATACCGCAAGTTGTGTACTTATATGGTTCAATGTGCCTAGGATGTTGAACAATGTGAACTGCCTCGAGAAGACCTCTTCTATAATTGATAGTGGAGCTGGAACTGATTTATTAGCTGTGGGTGGAGTTTTCTTTTGTTCAAGTGCCTCTTGTTCTATTTCTTTGATCTCTCATCATGTAGCCTTTTCAAATCAATAGTGCTAGAGGCTTCTTCCGTCTTGTCCAGATCAAGCAATATTTGTACCCTGTTCTTTATTAACTTTGTGAGCAAGCAAGGGAATCCATAGCTAGTTGTATCTTGATGAGCCTTGGTGTTTATACTGCTAAAGATCACCTAGCCCACATCAATATCCATTTCATCCATGATTGCCGCAATGATAATGGCCTTGTCAATTGTGATATGAGTGTCATTGAAGGAATGGTAGAATCTGCTACTGATGACAGCATTCCAAGCTTTGGCTACGAAATTTAGAGTGTACTTCTTGATTTTAATCCTGAGTTCATCCACTGTAGAGCAGTGCCACCGGCTGAGATCACAACTGCAGCCATACTCTCAAACTAGACTTTTCATTTCTCTTTATTCTCATCTTTGTATCAAAATCAAAGGTGCTCAATAGTCTTGTAAAATCATATGCTTCATTGATTTCTTCATCACTAAAGTAAACATCAAAACCCCTTACCTTTACATCATAAGAGTCTTTCTTCTTTTGAGAGAGGTTGGCATAGAGCTCTCTAACCATCACCTCATTGTACTCACCAGGAAGATCATATAGAAACTAACACCCTCTTCTTACAATCCCATAATAAAACTCTTCACAGTACTCCTCTGCCCATTCAACTTGTACCATCTTTTAGGGATTTAGGGCTCTCCGTGGTACTTTTGAGAACATTGTTGTAGCATCATCATTTACAAATCTCTGCTTCTTGATCCTCCTTGTTCAGTCGGGATCTCTCAATGGGTCAAGAACAATTTGTACACCCTCCTATGCCCTGTCTTCTATGTCAGACCCAGTCTTAGAACTTGAATCTATTGGGCTAGAAGGGCCTTGCTCCCTTAGAATGGACCGAGCAACCTTCTTTTGAGATGGCATTGGGACTACATTGGCCTTGCCCTTTTTTTTTCCTCTCTATTTCCTTATGATTCGCCTTGGCCAAGGTCTCCTCCATCTGCTTCTTGACCTCCTCAGCCTTTCTTTTGGCCTCCTTAGTGTTTTTCTTATCAGCTTAACTGCTTTTTGGTTTGCTTGTGGCTTTGGTAGGCTTGGCTCCCTCTTTTGAAGCTTGATGTTTCACCATTTTGCAATTTGAGGAAAGCACACATCAACGATGTATTAGCACATGTCACATGAACTAGATACTATAAACTACTCCTAATCTATCCTAAAATTACTACATATAAAGTCTAAGAAGGTTGACAAACAGTTGAAACAAGCAGTGAAAGTCCCAGGGAGCACAAAATTCAGCGTCCGCAGAAAAGAAATCAGCGGCCGCTGAATGGAATTGGCAGCCGCACAATCAAGGGCTAAACCAAATTACACCAAGATCCAATTCTTAGACCTCACTGTCAATACCGGCAGAACTGTCGAAGTTTCAGTGCCCGCCAGTTGCCTTTGGCAACACAATTTCACAGAAGAACCTCATCGATGGGCCCAATTCATCGGCCAAATCAAGCCAATTATGAATTCAAAACTTCCAAAACTCACATCCTTTAACACCCCCAAACACACATCTAAGGTAGTCTTTTCAACTTCTCACCAAGTTTAACTTTACTCTCAAGAACTTGACCCATTTCCAAACAAATTTGAAGCTATTTCAACTATGATTCATACCAAGTTCAAGACTATTTCAAGATCCAAGCATAACAAGGTATGTTTGTGAGTTTTTCAATTCAAGATTCTGCTTTTATGTTCCCTCTTCTTATACATGTTTCTTCACTCAACAATTACTTGCAATTAAACAATCGCACAACAAGATTCTAATATGAATTTCACAAGAACAATACTAAAACTAAGGTACTCAGAAATCCCTAGGCTAAGCATGTGAAAAAGCATATATCCATGTTACATCTCACCCCTAACATGATGATAAAGCATAACCCTAACTTACGTAATGAAAATTAAAACTAGGGTTGAAAACTCTTACCGAATAAGTTGAACTATGGAATTGAGTGGTGGAATTCTTCTTGAATCCGTGAATCGGGTGAGAATGAGTGAATTCGTGCGTGTTTGTTAGTTTGGATTAGCCGAAATAATGTCGTCGGATATTTGGTATGTGCTTTTTCCGATTTGGGGAGTGTGCAAAGTGAGTAAAATACTTACCGCACGCCTTTTATAGTCGATTAACCCGACTTTGACCCACTGCGTCGGTGGCCCAGCGAATTTTGTGCGCCAACTAAATTTTTGGCCCCCGCCCTTATAAAATTGGTTACCTTCTTTTTGAATCGGTAGGTGCTGATATTTAGATCAAATGGGGCTTGAATCCCCTGTCAAGCATGAGAATGAGCGGACCCGCAAAACTTTCGGCATTCTGTTGAATCAAATGGGTTGATTGCCGAAATGGATCAGCAGCTGCCGTTTGACCGGCTAAATCCACTTTCCATCTTGGGTCAAATTGAGATACTTACTGTAAGCATCAATGATCCTGCCCATGTTTCGGCAGTCCTCTGAGGTATTTAGCCTATTGTTCAGCAGGTGTCGATCCTCTTCCACTCCATTTCTTTTTTCAGGTTATTGGGACTAAGTCCCCCACTTTTGCACATTTTCATGCTTTCGTTCCTGCATGTGCTCTACTAAACCAAGATCAAATACAACATCAAAGAACTTCATGTGTGAATTAACATTAACTAAATGCGGAAATGTATAACTTGGATTGCATCCTAAGAAGCGCCTGATTTAACGTTGCGACACGATGGTGTTGGCAAGCTTGTCAATAATCCTTCAACAGGAATCTGGCCACCCTCTAGGTCACCTCCAGTATACCCAAATAATGCTTGACATGATGGCTATCTACTCGAAACACCTTTACCTTTGAATCAACCAGGTCAATATACCATTATGAAGTACCCCATCAATTGTAAATGGACCTCACCACCTTGACTTTATCCTTTTGGGGAACCATTGAGCTCGGGAAGTGAATAAGAATACCAAACTGCCTTTCTTATGCCCCGATTCTATGCCTTTTTGTAGGCAATTTGTGTGTCCACGTGATATTCTTCCAATTGGAACGAGTTAGATCTTTTTAAGAGCTCCACCTTAGTGGTGTCAGAAACAACTCTTTGATTTGTTTCACCTACACAATTTTGGAAAGGGAAAGTGTCATCCCACTTCTTTTTATGTGTATGGGTGACACCTTTAGGTATTTTACCACCTTCTTCATTGTTGACCAAGTCCGGATACTTCAAGTTCGATGGTGGCATATCCATCTCCCATATTGATGGCTCCTCAATAGATGGCTTTGTTTGAAAAGTTTTCTAGTTCTCCAAATCAAAAGAAAGTGTCGTAAGAGCATATGAATGACTTCCAAAATCCTCTAAAGCACATAAACAGTCCTCAATGTTGTTCTCAACATCAATAGCTAAGTTCCAAATCATGGATAACCCACTATCTTCTTTCTCTTTAGTGCATTGTGTTGTGCTATGGAGGCAGCCCTTAACATATCCACATAAGAGCAAGTAATTTCCTCAATTGGTTGCTCTAAAAATTGAGGCAACACTTTCAACTAGAGCTTTGGGAGTTCTTCAATTGGAGGCTTTTTAGATGGTGGTGGATGGTTTTCAAGGTCTAGGGAGAGTTTAGTAGGATAAGCACAAGTCCCCAACTCCTCCAATGCTAGAACATATACATTGACACTTGCTTTGTCATTGATGTCCATGTTCTATATTTCCAAAACTAGAGCATCTTTTTGGGCGACCATAGCACTTTCTTCCTCAATTTTGGTATCCAAAACCCAATGACATATGAAAAAGTGGCTTTCTCCTCCATAGGTTTTCTCAATGATTTTCGTATTTGGAAGACCATTTTTTTCTTTATTGAACCAAAATGTTAACTCCCCTCTTTCAACATTCCCTAAGGCCTTCCCGGTGGCTAGAAATGGACGTTCGAGTATGATAAAGACATTAAAGTCCACAGGACAATCAAGAATCATAAAATCCACAGGGAAGAAGAATTTTTCTACCTTCACCAAGACATCATCAACAACTGTAATTGGCTTTTTCATGGAACGATCGACCATTTGCAATTTCATGGCAGTTGGCCTTGCACTCTCTAGTCCCAAGGTCTTTTACCCTGTATAAAACATCTAATTAATGCTAGATCCCAAATCACATAAGGCTTTTATCAGAGTACCTTCCGCTAATGGAGCAAGGATTAGTGAAAGCTCCGGGATCTTCCACCTTTTGGGCCATGTGTTTTGACATAATTTCACGACTCCATAGGTCTTTTTTGTCACAAGATCCTTTATGATAAACACATTTGCCATTTTTCCCAATACATCAACTAGTGGAACGTTGATGGAAGTCGTAGTTATCTTCTCCCAAATCTTTTTAGCATGAAAAGCTTGACTTTGCTTGGCACTTCTTTGGGGAAAGGGAAGTTCAACTTTGGGAATAGAGCTAGGTTTAGGAGGGCTTGCTTTGGGTTGTGGATTTTTCTTTGGTATGCTCATTTGGGTAGTGGTGGTTTGGGTGATAGATTTTTGAGGAGTTGCCTCATTATCAACATCTTGCCTTGAACTATATTCTTGCACCATATTCTCCAAGGTTGACTTGAAGATTATCAATCTTGTTGATCTTTTTCCTTATTACCCATCTTAGAATTGTGACTAAGGAACTCAATACAGTAGGGATCCTTTCCATCTTCTCATCTTGTTCTTTCTATAATCTTCATCATCATTGGGTTTATTCTACTTTCACCACTTAGATTTTGAGCTTGACATTGTCAATCTTGGGATTGTTTGAGAACCTTGTTGAGTATCTCTTTCACCTCTTCATAGGACTTGTCCATTATAGCACCCCCACAAAGATTGTTCACCGTAGATTGGTTCATTTTATTCAACCCTTGATAGAATCATTGCAAGAACATATCATCACCAAATCTGTGTGTTGGGCATGCAAGTAATATGTCTTGAAAGTTTTCCCAAGCATCAGACAAGGCATCCGATGGGTCTCGTTTGAACATGTAGACCTTATCCCATTGTTTACCTTTTGGCAAGAACCTTGCCAAAAAATGCTTAACAAGCTCATTCCAAGTGTATATGGAGTTCTTGGACAACTTATACAACCACGCCTTAGCCTTGCTTTGCAAAGAGAATGGAAATACATAAAGGCGTAAGGACTCATCAATAACATTGGCCAACTTGTAAAGACTACAAGTTTGGAGGAAGTACCGCAAGAGTTCATTAGCATCCTCATGTTCTTCTCCGCCAAAGAACCCTTTTTGGTCTAAACCATGCAATATCACTTAAGGGGTATTGAAGGTTGCATTTCCTCAAATAGGTGGTGGAACAATAGCACTAGAAAACCCTTCAAAATCAACCTCTTCATCGGTTTCATCATCAACATCTTGCATGGGTAGATTGAAATTCCTTCCAACCCTAGTATTCCTTTGATTCCAGTTGACACTGCGAGCATTCCCTCTATTCACGTTTCCCGCTCAGTTGGGATTCATGCTATGGCTTCCACGTTTTGCACTTCAGCCTCCTCTATTTTCATTATTTCCACTCCGATTGACATTTCCAGCAACACAAACATTAGCATATACATCTTCATTTGCTTGAACACCCTCAAGAGGGTTATCATCATTGGCTATCAAATTTTCACCAAGGGCATCAAGAGCTCTGGCCTCTAATCCTTCTTCGGCTTGTTCACCATCTTCTACTTGGTCTTCGACACCAAGTTCCACATCCTCAAATTCCTCCTCGTATTCCCTCTCATAGCCTTCTGGAACCCTACCGAAGGGATTGCCTTTGTTGTCCACATGAGCACAAGTATAGTTAGGGTTCCACAATGCTCTGTTCGGAAGAACCCTTCTTATTGCCATAGTTCACCTATTCAAGGTAAAACAAAGCGAAAAGATAAAATGGTAGAAATAGCAACAAAAGAAAATGATATTTAGTTATATATGCCTATATTTCCTTGCATTTGTAGTACTATGCCCAATCCTTATAGGTGATACATCTGGTTTTTGCACTAATTTTTTGTAATATTGCTTGTAGGGCGTGAACGAGTGTAAACGGAGCAAGAATGGATACAAACGAACAAAGAATTGATGAACTTAGCAGAATGTGGGAAATGGTATCAGAAGGCAAGGCTATGGTGCAAGCTGTAAATCTATCACAGCTTCAGACTATGGAATGTTGTCTTCCAAGCTACACCTTCAATATAGCTTGCGACATCAAGGTGCTATTTGGCATGCGCCGTTTGAGCAATCGCCTGAAGCTACTGTTTTGGCAATACGACTATGCATGCGACATTTGCCTAACAGCTTTCAAGTTCCGAATTTAACTTATCCTTATTAGTTTAGGATTTTGAAATTCGTACTTTATTACATTGTAAACACTATAAACACATTATTAGGAGGTCTTTTTAGGAGGTTCGACGTGGAGGAGGGAAGAGGAACCCTAGATGTCTTCTAAATAAGGTTTTTCTCTCTTTCTCTTATTCTTTTCCTTAATTCTATAGTTTGTTCTTTCTAGAGTTAGGGCAATTACATGAAGGTTGATGTTTGAAAGTTTATTTCTTCCTATTGATTTACCACTACAGATTGTTTATTCTTTTTTGAGTCTAATTGTTTGGTTATTAGGGCCCGATAATTGAACACTATCTACGGTTTACAAGTTGAACTCGACAGAGGGAACTTATAAACGTACATAAGACAGAATAGGGCTTGATTGTGAACCTAGGCATCAATGAATCAATTTGTTGGTAGGATAGACATATACATATACGCCTTGCTTAGCTAAATACAGAGTTCTTTAATGCATACATGTGATTTAATTCCATAGACATATAGGCGTTAGAGTAGCTTGCATAGAGTCGTGAAGAATCGACAAGTTTTCACGAATATAATTAACATGTTAGTTAGCAATCTAGGAAATCAAGAAGTAGAATTAACTCGAAAACTCAACTGGACTGTTTGCAGCTCTGACTCTGGACCTTTTCTCTTTTATTGATAACAACCCATAACTATCTTTAGATTACTTGATTTCAATTGCTTGATTTTAATTATTGTTTGCTTAGTTAGTAAATTACAAATCATCATCGAAACAGATCCCTGAATAGTTTTTAGAAAATTGCTTGCTAGGATTCAGTCTGAACAATAGTCCTCGTGGGAACGATACTCAACTTATCACTTTATTACCTGTCGACCACGTATACTTGCGTGTGTGTTTGGGAGCAGCAAGTTTTTGGCGCCGTTGTCGGGGACTAAAAAATTAACTGTTTTCTTTTTGAACGATTTATTATTTTCTATTCAGGTTTAATTTTTTGTTTAGTTTATTATTGTGTTACTTGTTAACATGGAATCTTTTAATGAAAACTGGTCAAATGATAGTTGCTCAAAGTTTGATGATCTTTAATTACTGTGCGGAGGTACCGACTAGAGAAAAAATTGTCCAAGTCTTTCAACCCTATAGGACTGGTTATGTGAATTTTCTACAGCCTTTGACTGGAATTTTGCAAATGATGTGGTGGTCTGTGGAATTCTTGTCCTAAGTATCATACTCATTCTCCAATCAATAGGTGTGATGATTCTTATAGTGTTTGTGAGTTTGACATGAGCGATAAAGTGTAGGTTGTTAGCGAAACTTGGGTAATGGAGCACACCAAACTCTTTGAAGCATATGAGGATTTCTCTAAGGAAATAACAAATATGACGAGGCAATTTATGGAAGAAAGAGTGAAGCTCACACAAGAAATTGATCGATTCGACTTAGCCATTCATGATCTTGAGGCAAATTTGAGTGATATGGTTGAGGTGTCTAATGCCCAATTATCAATTGTCGTGAATAGTAGATCTGAGATAGAAGAGCTTAGGGGCAAATTCGAGGAGCAAAAAGTGGAATTTCTACCATTCGACCCAATATTAGTTGATGATGCCGAAGTTGACAAAATTACATTAGAGTCAAGTGAGACAAAAGAAAACATCATATTTTAAGGACTCTAGTGTTTGTGCAAGTGAGGGTGTCAAAAGTAATGCAATTTTAGAATTGAAGCGCATTGGACCTCATTCCAATCATTTTTCAACATTGTGTTTGGATGGTGACATGAAAATTGATCCACCCGAGCCTATGAAGAAACCAAAGGAGGAGGAACAAGGTGCTTATATTTTAAAGTTTGTAATGTCGAGGAGACAAAAATACATCCCTCATTTAAAAGTTAAGAAGTGTAAAATGCGACATTGGTTACTTGATCTTTTTGTATTTTTGCCACCACCCAATACCATAGTCGTAAGCTTGAGGCAGAGTTGGGGATTCAATTCATAAGTTCAAGGTAGAGAAAAAGTGGTGAAGTTGTCTTCGTCGTGCCGCGACGTTAAATCAAGCGCTTCTTGGGAGGCAACCCAATTTGCTTGCTTTACTTTTATTTTTTATTTTTTATTATTAATTTTATGGTTGTATATTACTTTGGGTGATTCTTTGGATTGAAGATTCATGTAATGTCGAGTTTAAGTGTGGGGTGTCCTTACTCCTGCCTAATATTGATGACCTGTTGAGGGAAGTCTGAATACCTTATGCTATACGGAAGCTTGGAGGATGCTAGCACCAAGGGCTAGAGCTTTTATTCTTACCCACTTGCAATATTAATTCCTTTTCTTGTTCACACTGAGGACAACGCTTGATTCTAGTGGGATGGGGGAACTTCCGTTCTTTTTGAGGTTATGGATGACTGTACCATTAGGAATTTCTTTTTTAGCAATTTTTATTTTTGTCACTTGACTTTATTTTTATTTGTTTCTTGCTTTATATATAAAATATTGAAAAAATAAATTAGAAAACTAATGAAAATTTCAAAAAAAAAAAAAAAAATTCTTTTTAGTTTTAGTTAGTGGTACATGTCATTCGCCCCGTGGTTTTTCTTATGGCCTCGGTTCTTTTTCATGGGTAGACCTTTGAACCGGGTAAATTTTTATTTTTAGGAGTAGTGTAGTATATTAGTTAATAGAGTATTTTTAAGAAAATGATAGAATGCTAGGTGCCTTTGGTTTGTTTGATACCGGCGGATTTAGACTTGAGCATTTGCTATTTGTGAATCTCTTTTGGTCTTAAAATTGTGATGCATGCCTAGAAAAATTTGAATGACCTTCTTGAGACGCTTAAGTTCAACTACTTGACTCTTTTATGAATCATTGTGCCTTAGTGCTTACATTTCAAAAGTTGCACCTTATTTGCTTAAACCGAGAGTTGGAATGGAATCTTCTTCAGTGAACTATGTGACATGTGTGATGTGAGGTATCCTTTCTTATGTTCCGTGCTTGCATATTGATGTCTAGAACTTGCCCCATGTGTGTTCAAAGCGAAATCCTAGATTTGCTCTAGTCGGGCATTTTTTTGATAAGTCTTTTTAGCCTTGATTAGCCTACCCTTTAATATTATATTTATTAAGCCTTTTTGAGCCTTTTGACCTTTTTATTGGCACCCACATTACAAGCCTAATCCGTTTTGTTCTTAATTATCTTTTTTTTGAACCCATACTCCTTAGAGCACTTTAATTAAAAAATACTTTTGTTTGTGGAGTTGTGGTTGGAGAAATTGGGTGGCTTTTGAGTGGAACCAATGAAAGAAAAATATGGTGCAATTTGGAAAAAAAAAAATCATTGGCAAGGTTGACAAAAAAAAAATATTGAAAAGAAAAAAAATGAAAAAGAGAAAATTAAAGGAAAAAAAAAAAAGAAAGAAAAATCTCTATCCTTGCTAGTGTTGTACAAAAAGTAAAGTTTAAAATTGCTTAAAGTTGAAAGGAAAATTCTTATGTGATGTTCAGGCTGTTGCTTGGTTTGTTTTGAGAAGAACTGTAAAAAAAATTGAAAGTGATATATTAAAGTGCTTAGGGAGGTAGTCACTATTTTATCCATATTTATCCTACCTGCCCCTTAGCCTACATTACAACCCTTAAAGTCCTAGTTAATCCCGAATTGGAGCGATCCTACATTAATGGAGTCCTACACTATGTGCAAGCCTATGGTACGTCGTGTGTGGCACGTTAACTTCTTCGTGAGAGCGAGTGAATTCGTCATATATTATGTCCCTAATCTATTCTTGAAATTTACTATTTGTGTGATATTTGGGACGCTCTCTTGATTCATTATTTTTTGTGAGGGCACATGGTTTTCGAGAGATAGCTGAATTTAATGGCTTCTTGGTTGAGTGAATGAGCATGATTTTGTGAAAGCTTGGTTATATTGAGTCGGTTTTTATAATTAAGATGTCTTGAGTTGGTTTTTCTAGTGTTTTAAAATTTGATGAATCTTTGGCATGTTGTGGGCCACATGGTATATATTTATGCTCTTGTTTAATGGACGGTATCACCCATAACCATAGCTAGTTTTGTTCTATCAAATGTTGCTATTTAGTTGGGGAGATGTTCATTGTGATTTTCAAGGGCGAGCAAGGGTCTAAGTGTAGGGTGGTGATATTTAGCGATATACCTATATTTCCTTGATATTTCCTTGCATTTGTTGTACTTTCCCCCGTTCCTATTAGGTGATACATATGGTTTTTGCACTTATTTTTTTTAATATTGCTTGTAGGGCGTGAACGAGTGTAAACGGAGCAAGAACGGATACAAACGAGCAAAGAGTTGATGAACTTAAAAAAAATGTGGGACATGGTAGTAGAAGGCAAGGCTATGGTGCAAGCTATAGATCTGTCACAGCTTCAGACTATGGAATGCTGTCTTCCAAGCGACGCCTTTAGTATAGCTTGCAACATCAAGGTGCTATTTGGCATGCGCCGCTTGAGAAATCGCCTGAAGCTACTGTTTTGGCAATGCGACTATGCATGCGATGCTTTCCTAACAGCTTTTAAGTTCCGAATTTAACTTATTCTTATTAGTTTAGGATTTTGAAATTATTACTTTATTACATTGTAAACACTATAAAAACATAATTAGGAGGTCTTCTTAGGAGGTTGGACATGGAGGAGAGCAGAGGAACTATAGATGTCTTCTAAACAAGTTCTTTCTCTCTTTCTCTTATTCTTTTCCTTAATTCTATAATTTGTTCGTGCTAGTGTTAGGGCAATTACATGAAGGTTGATGTTTGAAAGTTGATTTCTTCGTATTGATTTACCACTACAGATTGTTTATTCTTTCTTGAGTCTAATTGTTTGGTTATTAGGGCCCGATAATTGAACACTATCTACGGTTTACAAGTTGAACTCGACAGAGGAAACTTATAAACGTACATAAGACAGAATAGGGCTTGATTGTGAACCTAGGCATCAATGAATCAATTTGTTGGTAGGATAGACATATACATATTCGCCTTGCTTAGCTAAATATAGAGTTCTTTAATGCATGCATGTGATTTAATTCCACAGACATATAGGCGTTAGAGTAGCTTGCATAGAGTTGTGAAGAATTGACATGTTTTCACGAATATAATTAACCTGCTAGTTAGCAATCTAGGAAATCAAGAAGTAGAATCAACTCGAAAACTCAACTGAATTGTTTGCAGCTCTGACTCTGAACCGTTTCTCTTTTATCGATAATAACCCATAATTTGCTTTAGATTACTTGACTTTAATTGCTTGCTTTTAATTATTGTTTGCTTAGTTAGTAAATTACAAATCATCATCGAAACAGATCCCTGAATAGTTTTTAGGAAATTGTCTGATAGGATTCAGTCTGAACAATAGTCCTCGTGGGAACGATACTCAACTTATCACTTTATTACTTGTCGACCACATATACTTGCGTGTGTGTTTGGGAGCAACAATTTTTTGGCGCCGTTGCTGGGGACTAAATAATTGACTCTCTTCTTTTTGAATGATTTATTATTTTCTATTCAGGTTTAATTTTTTGTTTAGTTTATTATTGTGGTACTTGTTAAATGACATCTTTTAATGAAAACTGGTCGAATGATAGTTGCTCAAAGTTTGATGATTTTTTTTAACTGTGTGGAGGAACTCACTTGTGGGAAAATTTTCCATGTCTTTCAACCCTACGGGACTGGTTATGTGAATTTTCTACAACCTTTGACTGGAACTTTTGCAAATTATGTGGTGGTCTTTGGAATTCTTGTCCTAAGTGTCATGCTCCTTCCCCAATCAATAGGTGTGATGATTCTAATAGTGTTTGTGAGTTTGACAGGAACGATAAAGTGTAGGTTGTTAGCGAAACTTGGATAATGGAGCACACCAAACTCTTTGAAGTATATTTGGATTTTCTTTAAGGAAATAACAAATATGAAGAGGCAATTTATGGAAGAAAGAGTGGAGCTCACACGAGAAATTGATCGATTCGGCTTAGCTATTCATGATCTTGAGGCAAATTTGAGTGATATGGTTGAGGTGTCTAATGCCCAATTATCAATTGTCGTGAATAGTAGATTTGAGATAGAAGAGCTTAGGGGCCAATTCGAGGAGCAAAAAGTGGAATTTCTACCAGTCGAACCAATATTAGTTGATGATGCCGAAGTTGACAAAATTACATTAGAATCAAGTGAGGAAAAAGAAAACATCATATTTTAAGGACTCTAGTGTTTGTGCAAGTGAGGGTGTCAAAAGTAATGCAATTTTAGAATTGAAGCGCATTGGAACTCATTCCAATCATTTTTTAACATTGTATTTGGATGGTGACATGCAAATTGAGCCACCCGAGCCTATGAAGAAATTAAAGGAGGAGGAACAAGGTGCTTATATTTTAAAGTTTGTGAAGTCGAGGAGACAAAAAGACATCCCTCATTTAAAGGCTAAAAAGTGTAAAATGAGATATTGGTTACTTGGTCTTTTTGTATTTTTGCCACCACCCCAATACCATAGCCGTAAGCTTGAGGCAGAGTTGGGGATTCAATTTATAAGTTCAAGGTGGAAGAAAAAGTGGTGAAGTTGTCTTCGTCGTGCCGCGACGTTATATGAAGCGCTTCTTGGGAGGCAACCCAATTTGCTTGCTTTACTTTCATTTTTTATTTTTCTTATAATTAATTTTATGGTTGTATATTACTTTGGGTGATTCTTTGGATTGCAGGTTCATGTAATGTTGAGTTTAAGTGTGGGGTGTCCTCACCCCTGCCTAATATTGATGACCTGTTGGGGGAAGTGTGAGTAGGTCATGCTATACGGAAGCTTCGAGGATGCTAGTACCAAGGGCTAGAGCTCTCAAGGAGTTTTCTTATCCACTTGAAATATTAACTCATTTACTTGTTCGCACTGAGGACAGCGCTTGATTCTAAGTCTGGGGCGGGGGAACTTCCGTTCTTTTTGAGGTTATGGATGACAGTACCATTAGGAATTTCTTTTTAGCAATTTTTATTTTTGTCACTTGACTTTATTTTTATTTGTTTCTTGCTTTATATATAAAAAATAAAAAAAAATTAGAAAACTAATGAAAAATTTCAATTTTTTTTTTGTTTTAGTTAGTGGTACATGTCATTCGCCCCGTGGTTTTTCTTATGGCCTCGGTTCTTTTTCATGGATAGACCTTTGAACCGGGTAAATTTTTACTTTTAGGAGTAGTGTAGTATATTAGTTAGTAGAATATTTTTAAGAAAATGATAGAATGCTAGGTGCCTTTGGTTTGTTTGATACCGGCAGATTTAGACTTGAGCATTTGCTATTTGAGAATCTCTTTTGCTCTTAAAATTGTGATGCATGCCTAGAAAAATTTGAATGACTTTCTTGAGACGCTTAAGTTCAACTACTTGACTCTTTTGTGAATTATTGTGCCTTAGGGCTTAAATTTCAAAAGTTGCACCTTATTTGCTTAAACCGAGGGTTGGAATAGAATCGTCTTGAGTGAACTATGTGCCATGTGTTATGTGAGTTATCCTTTCTTATATTCCGTGCTTGCATATTGATGTCTAGAACTTGCCCCGTGTGTGTTCAAAGCGAAATCCTAGGTTTGCTCTAGTCAGGAGATAATACAGGCATTTTTTTTATAAACCCTTTAAACCTTGCTTAGCCTACCCTTTAATATTATCCTTGTTAAGCCCTTATGAGTCTTTTGACCTTTTTATTGGCACCCATATTACAAGCCTTATCCCTTTTGTTCTTAATTATCTTCTTTTTGAACTCGTACTCCTTAGAGCACTTTAATTAAAAAATATTTTTATTTGTGGAGTTGTGGTTGGAGAAATTGGGTGGCTTTTGAGTGGAACCAATGAAAGAAAAATATGGTGTAATTTAAAAAAAAAATCATTGGCCAGAAAAAAATATATAAAAGAAAAAAAACGAAAAAGAGAAAAATAAAGAAAACAAAAGAAAGAAAAATCTCTATCCTTGCTAGTGTTGTGAGAAAAGTAAAGTTGCAAATTGCTTAAAGTTAAAAAGAAAATTCTTATGTGATGTTTGGGCGGTTGCTTGGTTTGTTTTGAGAAGAATTGTGAAAAAAATGAAAGTGATGTATTAAAGTGCTTAGGGAGGTAGTCACTACTTTATCCATATTTATCCTACCCATCCTTCACCCTACATTACAACCATTAAGTCTTAGTTAATCCCGAATTGGAGTGAGCCTACATTAGTGGAGTCCTACACTACGGGCAAGCCTATGGTACGTCGTGTGTGGCACGTGAACTTATTTGTGAGAGCGAGTGAATTCGTCCTATATTATTTTCCTAATCTATTCTTGAAATTTATTCTTTGTGTGATATTTGGGACGCTCTCTTGATTTATTATTTTTGGTGAGGTCACATGGTTTGTGCGAGATAGGTGAAGTTATTGACTTCTTGGTTGAGTGAATGAGTGTGATTTTGTGAAAGCTTGGTTATATTGAATCGGTTTTAGAAATTGAGATGTCTTGAGTTGGTTGTTCTAGTGTTTTAAAATTTGATGAATTTTTGGCATGTTGTTGGGTCACATGGTATGTATTTATACTCTTGTTTAATGGTCGGTATCAACAATAATCATAGCTAGACCTGTTCTATCAAGTGTTGGTATTTAGTTGGGGAGTTGTTCTTGGTGATTCCTCGAGGGCGAGCTAGAGTCTAAGAGTGAGGTGGTGATATTCAGGGATATATGCCTATATTTCCTTAATATTTCTTTGCATTTATAGTACTTTGCCCGTTCTTTTTAGGTGATACATATAGTTTTTGCACTTATTTTTTGTAATATTGCTTGTAGGGCGTGAACAAGTATAAGCGGAGCAAGAATGGATACAAACGAGCAAAGAGTTGATGAACTTAGCAAAATGTAGGACATGGTATTAGAAGGCAAGGCTATGGTGCAAGCTGTAGATCTGTCATAGCTTCAGACTATAGAATGTTGTCTTCCAAGCGACGCCTTCAGTAGCTTGCAACATCAAGGTGCTATTTGGCATGCGCCACTTGAGAAATCGCCTGAAGCTACTGTTTTTGCAATGCGACTATGCATGCGACGCTTCCCTAACAGCTTTCAAGTTTCGAATATAACTTATCCTTATTAGTTTAGGATTTTGAAATTAATACTTTATTACATTGTAAATACTATAAATACATTATTAGGAGGTCTTTTTAGGAGGTTGTACGTGGAGGAGAGTAGAGGAACCCTAGATGTTTTCTAAACAAGTTCTTTCTCTCTTTCTCTTATTCTTTTCCTTAATTCTATAGTTTGTTCGATCTAGAGTTAGGGCAATTACATGAAGGTTGATGTTTGAAAGTTGATTTCTTCCTATTGATTTACTATTACAGATTGTTTATTCTTTCTTAAGCCTAATTATTTAGTTATTAGGGCCCTATAATTGATCATTATATACAGTTTACAAGTTGAACTTGACAGAGGGAACTTATAAATGCACATAAGAAAGAATAGGGCTTGATTATGAACCTGGGTATCAGGCAATCGATTTGCGGGTAGGATAGACATATACTTATTAGACATGCTTAGCTAAATACAGAGTTCTTTAATGCATGCATGTGATTTAATTCCATAGACATATATGCGTTAGAGTAGCTTGCATAGAGTCGTGAAGAATCGACAGGTTTTTTTAAGAATATCATCAACCTATTAGTTAGCAATCTAGGAAATTAAGAAGTAGAATTAACTCGAAAACTCAACTGGATTGTTTGCAGCTCTGACTCTGGACCATTTCTCTTTTATTGATAACAACCCATAATATGCTTTTGATTACTTGACTTCAATTGCTTGCTTTTTATTATTGTTTGCTTCGTTAGTAAATTACAAATCATCATCGAAACAGATTCCTGAATAGTTTTTAGGAAATTGTTTGCTAGGATTCAGTCTGAAAAATAGTCCTCGTGAGAACGATACTCAACTTATCACTTTATTACTTGTCGACCACGCATATTTGCATGTGTGTTTGAGAGCAACAGAAAATTAGAACAAGAAATACTTAAACTAATATTTAATCCACGCTCAATCCTACACCACTAAGGGTGAAGGGCAATCATCAAAGTATAATACTCAACTAGGAGTCGGGGTTGATTTCCACGAGGAGATAGCATGTGATCTAAAGTAGAGTTAATAATTTTGAGTTCTAATGAGTTGTTTGGTGATTCATAATTAATAAGAGAATAATTTAGATTAAAACTACTTACAATAACAATAAAAAATAATTAAACGGGGTCGTACATAATGAATGGGAAGCTAGGGGCTTACCTACGCAAGAAAAATTTACATAACTTGGATACTATCTCGTCTCACAAATCTCATGGCTAAGGGTTAATGGTCGAGCTTTTATATTTGACGCTCTAAAACTATCAGGCATAGAAAGTGTCTACCTTATTAAGCCTGTTAGTGCCAATAACAATGCGCATAAAGGCCTAGTTCTATGACCTGAGTAGGAGTGACCCTTTTTTATCACTCCCTTTAGATGGGGTAGGCTCATGAGTCAATATAACCCAAATCCTCGCTAGTTCTCCTAAACCCACGCTCTCAACTCTGTTAGGGAGATGAAAGCAAAGTGTGGTTTAATTCAAGTGATGCCTCACCCTGAACTTTAGACGAAAGAACAATAAGAACTAGAATAACAATCAGCCATAAGTTTTGCAAGACTAGATTAGGCATCCAAAATTAAAAGAATCAAGCCCTAACAGATAAACTCATAGTATGAGTCAGACTAGGTTCTAAAATGGATGTAAAATAGAATGAAATAGAAGGAATCATGTAATGGATTAAGATAAGAATAAAAGATTTTTACAAAAATAATGTTAAAACCTTTTTTTGCTCTCCAAGTTTACAAAAAGTTCAAAAGTGTAAAAATAGAATAAAGGATATCTACCTTGGAGGCCTAATGGTCTATTTATAGTCTTAGGTTTGAAAGCTAACTAATTAATTACAAAATTACCATTTCACATTGTTTACAATATTCAGTCAGTCATTCGGCTGTCGCTCATTGCAATTGGTGGCAGCGCAAGGCTTAATTATAAATATCTTTCCATCTTCCGCCTCTAAGGATTGGCAGGTGCCTATCAATCGGCTGAATCATCATCCTTCAAGTCCCAAACACCCTGAGCCATACTGGCACTACACGAACTACTGATGACTAGTGGGAGGAATCTGGGATAATCTTGTCGAGGTCCTGGCGCACTCTGAAAACCACGAGCCATAGAGTTAGCTGGCCTAACAGGTGGCCTGCTTTGCCGCTGATAACTCTTACCTACAGATGTGGTACTAGGATGCCCTGAACCACGAGATCTCTTACTCTCCCACTCTAAGTCCTCCAGCTCTAACTTATGATATGCCTCATATCTCCGAGCAATATCAACGACGACATCAATAGAGTCCCAGCCTCAATCTCTTGATCCTTCTTGGACTGCACATGAGAAGAAAGCCCATCAATAAAACGCCCGACCTTCTTAGAAGGCTCCTGAACAAGATCTAAAACATAATCGAACATCTCAAAAAACAGAAGCTCATACTCAGTTACTGAAAAGTTATCCTACCCAATCCTCTCGAACTGCCTCCTCCTCTCATCCATCTCACTGTAAGAAAGGAACTTCTCTATAAACCCGCGAGAAAACTCACTCCAAGTCAACTTAGGCAAGCCTTGCCTAGCTGATTGAAGTGCGGTCCACCAAGGCAAGATCCCAAAATTGAAATGCAGTATAATCAACTTCATACCGTTCAAGATAACCAAAGGGCCTCCAGAATACGTTGACATCGATCTAGAAATTCATGTGGTCTCTCTGATGTATTTTGGAGGCTTTAGCCTGGTGAAATGATGTAGTCTCTCTAGATTCTCGGTCTGGAATGCTACCTGGGTTGGCTTAGTAGCCTGGTGAAATGATGTAGCCTCTCTATATTCTCGGTCTGGACTGCTACCTGGCTGGCTTACTAGCCTGAACAACTTGAGGCACAATACATATTGCCTTTGGAGCATGAACACCCAGAGCATGAACTCCTGGAGCTACTTTTGGAACTTGAATAGGTGCTCCCTGAGCCTGAGCACCAATATCTATAACAGCCTGAGGAGGTTCCTGAGGAATAGGAGGTCCCCGGGGTATCTGTGCCGCCAAGAATCTCATAAAAGCATTATGGAGTGTCGGGGGAACTAATAAGCCCTAATCCCCCTGCCCACCAAGAGCTGGCAATGCTGGGGCCTCAACAACTAGACCATCACGTTCCACAACCCTCGCATCCTAGGCAACTCTACCTCAACCTCGACCATGACCTCTACAACGGCCTATACCGCGGCCAACACCTCCGCCTTGTGGAGCAGCACAATGATATGACCTTAGGTAGTCATTTGGGGAGTTAGACTCTTATTGACGTGCCGATAGTTTTAAAATCTTAGTAAGGTTCATTAGGACTTGTCTGTAAAATTATAACTAAATCAGACTTCGTTTGGTAGGTATCGGAAGAAGGTATCTGTTTCTGTTGTTGGTAAATTTTAAAGAAGATATTTTCGAGTTCGATTTTGGCAAATGATCTCCAATTTGAAATCTGAAAGCATTGTTATGTTCGTATGGTCATTTGTGACCTGTGTGAATTTTTGAAGTGAACTTTGAGGTTGTTATGCTGATTTCGGCTAAAGTTCCAAAAATTAATAATTTGATCTTTTTTCGTTTAATTCGCATCTTGAATTTCAAAAATTTAATTTGAGGTCCGCTTTGGTGGGTATGTTATATAAATTTTGTGTAAATTACTTGAGAAATTTGGGATCATTTCGAGTTTGGTAGGGTTACGTTTTAATTTTCGTTACGATAGCAAGTTTTTAAAGAAAAGAAAAAAAAAGATTAAAGAAAAGAAAAAGGGAAACAAAATTAAAATTAAAAGGGGAGGCGGTGGACTCCTCACCTTTTAAGTCCCCAACAAGCGCACAAAACAGAGAAAGATAATGAGAAACATAGAAATTGGAAACAGAGAAAAATATCAAAAAAAAAAAAAATGAGAAAAGGAAAGGAAACGGAGCAGAAAAATAGAATTTCACACCGAATCATCCAGCTAATGATGTTAACTCATTATTTCATTTTATTACGTGTGTCTGAATATATTTTAATGGTAGAAATCGGGATATTAGACATTGTTCTAACGAGTTAAATTGATAATTTAAAGGGACAATTAGATCCCGATAATGGAATTGATTATATATTCGTACTCAGTGAGTTATGGACAACATATAAATATAATTTATTTAGGGTTTGGTTATGTGACTTTGAACCTTGTACATGGGCCTGGCCTGCGTATTGTGTATGCGAATAGGGTATCAGGTCCCTAACCGGATTGCCCTAAGATATGAGGAATGAAGCCTTTAGTGTAATTTGATATATTTTTCTGCTTATTGAATAGAGCGGGATCGTTTTGCAGTGAACCCAAAGATAATGCGGTTGCTGAATAGACGTGCTAGCTTTGGAACAAGGTAAGTATTTGTATCCATTTTTTTTGGAGGTCCTTGGCCTTGTGAATATTCTACCACGTGTTCCTTACGTGTGTAGCTGCCGATAGGCTTACTCATTATGCCTTAGCTTTGAATTTACATTGTATATTATATGTTATACCCTGTTGTTGGTATTGCATTGAGCATATGAGCATGGTACTCTGGTTTTGAGCATTGCATATACTTCCCGGTAATCGATGAGAGTCCCGAGCCGGTGAAGGGTCATTATTGCATATTCTTTCCGGTAATTGATGAGAGTCCCGAGCCGGTGAAGGGTCATTATCGCATATACTTCCCGGTAATCGATGAGAGTTCCGAGCCGGTGAAGGGTCATTATTGGATATATCTCCTGGCAGACGATGATAGTCCCGCGCCGGAGATAGGTATCAGGCACATGTGACCGCATTGCATCATACCGCATTCATTCCATTTCATTGCACCGCATATTGACTATTGTGTGACTATTGTGTTTTGTTTTGTGTATGCGGTATGTATACCATGTTGTGGACATATTTTAGTTACCTATATGTTTCTGGCTATTTTGTGCCCCTAATTGGTTTATATGCTTTAGTTATATGGATCGGGTTGCACGCCGCAACAGTATAAATATATGGATCAGGCTGCACGTCGTAACAGTATAAATATATGGATTGGGTTGCACACCGCAATGGTATAAACATATGGATCGGGTTGCACGCCGCAACATTATAAACATATGGATCGGGTTGCACGCCGCAACATTATAAACATATGGATCGAGTTGCACGCCGCAACAATATTTACATATAATAAGATGTATTTCTGATTGTTGATATGTTCGGGATACCTATATGTTCTATCTATCTTATATTCCTGGTTGTTTATGAGTTTCTGGTTCCATACGTGTTTCCAGTTATTATCGGGCTCTGCCTTTCTATAATTTAAATAAGAGAAATTTGGTTTATTTTCTTCTCTTCTCCCTAGCTAACTATCATATTCTTTGAGGTGGCTAGTCTGCCCCACTTATTGAGTCCTTTTGACTCACCCTTATTTTTTTGTTTCTTTTCTATCTATTTCGTTTCGGCATGTTCGCTCCAGGATTGAGTTAGCCACGTTGTTAAGGAGCGAAGACAACTTCAGCTGTAAGGGTGAGCTACCTTCTGTTCAGGATGGCCACCAGTGGCATGTTTATTATTTCAGTCGTATTTTGCTCCCTTCAGGAGGCGTATGTATTCTTTTGTACTCTTAGATGTCTAGTCTGGATAGCCCTAAACTTAGTATGTTGGGTAGTTAGCTGTAATTTCTTTGTACAGCTTAGAGGTTTTAGTATTTCTGTGCTTTTTTTCTAAGTCTTGTTCTTATTTATGAGTTGGATTTATACTCATTTTCCTAATTCAATTGTTAAAGGTTCGCCCGATGGGTCTAGGGGAGGATGTCGGTTGCCCGCACGGCCTAGCCAAAAATTCGGGTCGTGTTACATGGGCTATCTCTGGCTCATCCACCTCTTGCTAAGCAGTAGTGCATGTTCTCACCATTTACTGCGAATTAACAAAGATATTTAACTTTAAACAAGAAGACTCACGCACGATCAAAACAAAAAGAAAGGAAAAGGCCAAAATTCCACCATAGGCTCTTGTAGATAGGTACGGACTGTGAGACTCTATTAGACAACATCTTGATCTGGAAAGACTCTAAACCGAACTCTGATACCAACTGATATGACCCAAATTTCTAGTTAGACAGTAAGGGCACCCGACAACCTTCCCTAGACCCATCAGGCGAACCCTATCGACTTACTCAATGTAAACCACATGAAACTAACTTGAAAATAGAATGAGACAACCTTTAATAACATAAATAGCTCCACGTACACTAAAACTTAGGTACGTGTGTTTTAGCTCTACATAATAACATATATATACATACATACATACATACTAGTTTTAGTGTACGTGTGTTGCACGTGTCATCTAATGCAAATAATTACAAATTTTATTGGTAGAGATAAGAATGAAACTTAGGTATTTCTTTCCCATACTAATTGAACTATAAGACATGCCGAATTTTTTCACTGACTGATTAAGAATCTAGAATTTGAAACTATTTTTTAAGTTAACCTATGTGGAAATTGTTTTATGTATGTAAATATTAAGACATTATTAACCAATAAGGCAAGCATAAGTTTCTATAAGAAGTGTTCTATATCACGATAAATTAACACAAGATATAGTAACTGTTTGGTGTATTGGATAAAAGCTGACAACACCTGAAAGATAACATGTGTCCACTATGTGGCACGGGCAGAAGTTCCACCGGTCAGGTATCTAACGGATAGACAATTATCACGAACAGACCCAAAGCAATTATGAGACGCTTCACCAGTCAACACGATCTGAGTAAGCAGTTATTAATCAAGTCATGCGCGATCATTCAATTAATGATCATAAAGGCAATCATTACAACCCAGCAGTTACATATCCAACGGATACGTGCCCAGCGGTTACATATCCACCAGATACGTGCTCAGCGGTTACAAAAATCCAACGGACGCCTATCAGACCTATAAATAGCATTTGTTCTAAACCATTTTAAAAAAAGACAACTTTATTTCCTGTCTACAATATCAATAAGAATACTCCCTCGCTCTTGCTCAAATCTGATTGTTTGCTCACATTCTTATCTTCTAAAATTCGATTAGTATTGAAGAGCTCTCACCGGAGATAAGCGACACAGTACGGTTACTTCTGTTTGACCCTATTTTCGCTCTATCTTTGCTAATTCCTGTTTGAATCTAACGTTGTTTTAGTTCGTCATTCAAACTCTTAATCTAAACTATTGATCATGACTCCGCAAATATAAATTTAATTGTTAATTGGTCTAAAATCGGATCTAGGTTAAACAATTTGGCGACCACAGTGGGAGCCGGTCAATAGCCTTCGTACGTTAATAGTTTATCTTTTCAAATAATATACCTCTTTTCGTCGGCCTTTTTGCTCTACAACTAACATGGCAGAAAGCAGTTCAGAACGAACTATTGTAGGCGGAAGTCAGGTAAGTACTCCTCCACCCAGTCCCAATTATTCTCCCGGCTATTTGTCCGATGGGCAGCAACAATCTTCCCAAGGACCAGTCAGGCAGCGAAATGGGCGTATGCGCTCTCAGAGCACTACCCCACCCAGGAGACGATGCCATAGGAGTCTCTCCCCTGGCCAAGGGAATCTCCAGGAAACACTTTTGCGTTCATGCAGGAACAGGCAGAGGTGAACCGAGGGATAAACGAGGCGCTCACCTCTCTCCGAAGGAGCAACCCTTTAACTGCAAGAGCTGACGCTGCAATGCCTGGTCGTGACATTCCTTCTTAACGTACCTCAAGACAAGGTGAAGAACGAAACAACGATGGGACTGCAAATCCAACGACCCAAGTCAACCAGAATCGGAATGGAGGATCTATGGCATCTACAGAAATGAGCCTTGTTGTGGAAGCTCTCACCAAACAATTCAGGGAAAGCCAAGAAGCACTTCAAAAGTCTCTCCACGAGAGAATTGATCAAATACCCGACGCTTCGCCCACGCTGAAGAAAGTCGATGTCCAACGGTATTCCCAACGGCCTTGGAAGAAAGAAGCAGCCCCAAAGGCGATACCTAAGACATTCAAGATGCCAAACATCCCGAGGTATCGTGGAACATCCGATCCCAACGACCACCTCATGATGTTCAGCAACTTTATAAAGGCTAGCGATCTCACTGACGAGGAGATCGAATCTGTTCAACTGAAGAAATTCGTGGAAACCCTAGCAGATGGAGCTCTACGATGGTACTCAATGTTGCCACCAAACTCCATTGGGTCTTTCGCAGAGATGGCTGAGTTGTTCGTGAAGGCACACACATGCGCTCAGAAAACAGAATCCCGCGTAGAGGATATCTTTGAAATCAAGCAGAGGCCCGACAAGTCTCTCCGCAAATACGTGGATCGCTTCCAAAGAGAGTGAATGATGCTCCCCAAAGTACCAGACAGATGGGCAGCGATCGCGTTTACCAATAGCTTGGATATTAGGAGCTCAGAGGCTATACGCAGACTTTATGAGTCTCTTCGCGAGTTCCCGGCAGCCAGCTGGTCGGACATTCACAACCGTTATAAATCAAAGGTACGTATTGATGAAGATAAATTTATTGGAATAGGTACCCGAGGAAAGACGCAGGCACGTAATGGTGGTCCCGGCGGAAAAGCGGAGACAGAGAGATTAGACGTACGTTACGAGCCGTACCTTGACCAGTCACGCAACAGTTCCAAAAGACGCAACCGCAACAACAGAGGACTGTCCCGGAGAGATGACTCAGAATCAAGCCTCCGAGGAGCCCCAAGCCTGCCGAATTTCAATGTAGAAATGTCCGAAGTGGTGGCAGCACTCAAGGATATGGGAGGAAAGGTCAAATGGCTGAAAGACATGAAGACCAACCCAAGCAAGCGAAACCAGGACTTATGGTGCGATTTTCATCGCGACCACGGTCACACCATCGAGGACTGCAAAGCCCTAAGGTATGAAATTGCTCATTTATTGAAACAGGGGTTCTTGAAGGAGTTCCTGACCGAGAAGGGGAAGCAGACTCACGCAAAAGCACTGCAAAACAAACCTGGCCCTCCACGAGCATCCTCTCCAAGGAGGACAGTTAACGTTATTTCAGGTGGAATCGAGGTGGACTCCGTCACCTTCACAGCGAAGAAATATGCAAAGGTCTCCATCACGAACACCAAACGCCCATGATCAGAAGGAATAATAACATTCGAGGACTCCGATGCAGACGGTTCGCAGTTCCCACATGCTGACGCGTTAGTAATAACGTTACGCGTGGCGGAGTTTGATGTCAAGTGAGTACTTATTGATGCGGGCAGCTATGCAAAACATTATCAAATCACGGGTCGTGAGGGAGATGCAATTATCGGATAAAATCGTACCAATATCTCGAGTTCTCTCCGGTTTCAATAATTCGAGTGAGAAGACTCTTGGCGAGATTACCTTGACAACTCTCGCCAAAGGAGTAGCGAAGGAGACAACTTTTCATGTTGTTGATGCGGTCCTAGCCTACAACATCATCATGGCGAGACCCTGGATCCATGATATGCAGGCTGTTCCCTCAAGCTATCATCAAGTACTGAAGTTCCCATCCGAATGGGGCGTACGTGAGGTCCGAGGAGAGCAGCGCTCTGCCCGAGATTGCTATTCAGTGGCTCTCAAATTACCCGAAGAGAACAAATAGTAATTACAGCAACCGGGACCAGACGCACCGCATGAAGAAACGAAGTACGAGTTCCCGGAATTCATCACGAAGATGGACGAGAGAGAAAGCCACATACCGACTGTGGAGGCTTTGGAACCCGAAGAATTGTTCGCAGATAAGCCGGAACGGAAAGTATACTTAGGGACCGAATTGAGCAAACGTCTACGAGGAGATATCCTCCAGTTCCTCAAGGAGCGGCATACAACGTTCGCCTGGTCTCACACAGATATGACAGGTATTTCTCCAGACATTATTACTCACAGGTTGAACGTCGACCCATACCATCGCCCGGTAAAACAGAAGACGCGCTAACAAGGAGCTTTTCGGAATCAGGTCGTCAATGATGAGGTTGATCGGCTGTTGAAAATTGGGTCGGTACGTAAAGTCAAATACCCGGATTGGCTAGCCAACGTGGTCGTTGTACCCAAGAAAAATGGTAAATGGCGAGTCTGCATTGACTTCACAGACCTAAACAAAGCCTACCCGAAGGATTCATATCCTCTTCCCAGGATAGACCAGCTGATCGACGCAACAGCCGGGCACGAGGTACTCACCTTCCTAGATGCATACTCCGGATATAACCAGATATTGATGGACCCAGAAGACCAGGAGAAAATAGCATTCATAACGTGCACAGGTACGTATTATTATAAAGTTATGCCATTTGGGTTGAAAAATGCAGGTGCGACATATCAACGTCTAGTCAACCGAATGTTCCATGACCATATCGGAAAGACTATGGAAGTGTACATCGATGACATTTTGATTAAGTCCAAACGAGCAGAAGACCATCTGGCGCACCTAAAACAAGCTTTCTGGATTTTGAATCAGTACAACATGAAGCTGAACCCGGAAAAATGTGCATTCAGAGTCGGATCGGGAATGTTCTTGGGCTTCATCGTCTCTCAGCGTGGAATTGAAGTCAATCCCGCTCATATCAGAGCCATTGAATCAATTCCAGACGTACTCCACAACCGGAAGGACGTCATGAAATTGACAGGAAGAGTGGCAGCCCTGCGAAGATTCATTTCCCGATCATCCGACCGATGCAAGAGTTTCTTCGACATTTTAAAGCAAAACAAGGAGTTAGAGTGTACCCCTGAATGCCAACAAGCATTAAAGGATCTGAAAAGGTACCTGTCAAATCCACCACTGCTCTCAACACCTCAGCAGGGGGAGCAATTGCTGATTTATCTGGCAGTCTCAGAATCGTCGGTAAGCGTCGTTCTAGTCCGGGAAGAAAAAGGTAAACAACTTCCTATCTATTACATCAGTAAAGCTCTAATTGACGCAAAAACGCGCTATCAACCATTGGAAAAATTGGCATTAGCACTAGTAACAGCTGCTCGTAAGTTACGCCCTTACTTCCAAAGTCATTCAATAGCTGTGGTAACAACTTTTTCTTTGCGAAATGTTTTGCACAAACCTAAATTTTTACGAAGGTTAGTAAAATGGGCTATAGAATTAAGTGAGTTTGATATCACCTACCAACCTAGGGTAGCAATAAAATCACAAGTTTTAGCAGACTTTGTGGCAGATTTTAGCGCTAATATATACCCTGAAGCAGAAAAGGAAGCTGTTCTTTATGCTGGACAGGCTCTCGGTGCGTGGACCCTTTACATTGACGGCTCCTCGAGCGTCAAAGGATCTGGTCTTGGACTGGTTCTCATTGCTCCATCCGGAGAGACGGTCAGGCAAGCTATCAAGTGCCCATTTATTACTAATAATGAGGCCGAATATGAGGCCGTTATTGCAGGTTTGGAACTAGCCCGAAATTATGGAGCGACCATCATCAAACTCAAAAGTGATTCTCAGCTGGTAGTCAATCAGATAACTGGAGGCTTCAGTGCACGAGAATCCAGGATGCAACTGTACCACGCCCGAGTGAAGGAACTCCTAACACAGTTTGATGACTGGGAGGCACTTCAGATTCCACGGAAAGAGAACCATGAAGCTGATGCTCTCGCAAATCTAGGGTCGGTAGCAGAGATGGGGGCAGCCAGCTCTTCAGCTGTTGTTCAACTCCTCTACACAACCATAGATCGGTAAAAGTTCGAAATCAATGTCATTAACGCTACTTGGGACTGGCGGAATGAGATAACAAACTATCTTCTCCATGGAACTCTACTCATTGACACAAAAGCCGCTCGCAAGCTCCGAATAAAAGCTGCTCGGTATACAATCGTCAACGGCGAGCTCTACCGCAAAATGTTCGCAGGACCTCTCGCAAAATGTCTTGGACCGAGTCAAATCAACTATGTGATGAGGGAAGTCCATGAAGGCTGTTGTGGAAATCATTCCGGGGGCAAGGTGTTAACCCGAAAGCTGATTCACGCATGTTATTATTGGGACAAAATGGAGAAAGATACGTACGAATTTGTCAAAAAATGCGACAAATGCCAAAGGTTCACACATCTTCTCCATCAGCCAGCAGAACCACTCCATTCAATAATCTCTCCATGGCCCTTCGTGAAATGAGGGATGGACATAGTTGGTCCTCTTCCCACAGCGCCGAGAGGAATACGTTTCTTGTTGATCATCACTGATTACTTCAATAAGTGGGTCGAAGCGGCAGCATACACAAGGATACGGCAAGCAGAGGTTGTCGACTTCCTCTGCGTTTTGTCATATGTCGCTTTGGAGCACCTAAGGAAATAGTCATGGATAACGGCCCACAATTCATCGGCCAGAAAGTGACTAGGTTCCTCGACGATCTACACATCAAGAGGATCACTTCCTCTCCGTATCATCCTGTTGCTAATGGACAAGCAGAATCTACCAACAAAATCATCGTCGAGTCCCTCAAAAAACGTCTCGAGCAAGCAAAGGGATGTTGGGTGAAGAGTTACCTGGCGTGTTATGGGCTTATCGCACAGTGATAAAAATGAGTACTGGAGAGACTCCTTACTCATTGGTGTACGGTGCAGATGCTTTAATCCCAGCTAAAATCGGCGAGCCCAGCTTGCGATATGCGCACGCCACTGAAGAATCCAATTCAGTCAACCTCTCCGAAGAGCTGGACCTCCTCGAAGAACGAAGAGAGTTAGCCATTGTATAAATAATCGCCCAGAAAGAACGAATTGAACAATATTACAATCGGGGGCTGCGCGTACGAAGCTTCCAAGTTGGACATTTTGTGCTAAGGAAAGTCTCCCAGAGCACACAAGAAACAAATTCTGGGAAACTTGGCCCTAACTGGGAAGGCCCGTTCAAGGTAATCGCCTCAGTCGGCAAGGGATCCTATCGCTTGGCACGACCAGATGGCTCCACTGTTCCGAACAGTTGGAATGTGATTCACCTCAAAAGATATCACTTTTGAGTGGTAAAACGGTTAGTTGTCTTAAGCTTGCCTTTTACTTTTACGGAAGTTCTTACTTTTATTTTATTTTCTCTAAATGGTACTAACGGCCTGAACAAGGTCAGATCCGTTTAGCTCAACTGGTAGAGCTCGAAGTTCTTCAACTTCGCGGCTGTGGGTTCGAATCCCAAAACGGACACACTCCTCGTTTGGTTATATGTGTTCTTCTATATACAGCTTACCTCAACTCTTTTTATGTTATCACTTCCCGTGTTCCAACATAAAAACAAGGAGGGGGTGAGAGCCCCCTGTAGGCCAGATAAGACCTTCATAAAGGCAAAAGACCTTGCCAAAAGGCGAATTTCTTGAAGTTTTTCAAAATCTTTTACGTGACAAACTTCCACGAAAATAAGAGAAGTCGTTCACAAGGCTAGAGACTCGGCCAGAGCCAATTTGCAAAGTCACGCGACAACTTTCGAATATCAAAACGATAAGCAAAGTTATACGCAAAGGGCAACGATTCGGCCAAAAGTCTAACAACCACAACTCGGTCAGAATAAAAAATCTGCGCAGATTATTCACAACTTACGACCTCTTCCTAAGGAAAGGCTAAGTTAAAACATTCGGGCACACTTTTGGAGACCAGAACTTAATAAAGCTCAAACTTCAAAAAAAGCTCCTAAACATAAGGCACGAAGGCCACAATACACACAAAGAAAATATCAAAAATTCGGGCTAAATATAGTCATTGAATAGATCTGAAATCATATATATACACCTGTGAAACGATAAGATGCCGAAAACGGCTGACAGAAGTTTATAGAGTGATCAAAGGCCAAATGGGACCGGCCATACAGAGATCAGAGAGTCTTTACAAGACCTCTATCCACAAACAATTAAAATCCGGCTCTCGCCAGATGAACAAACTTGAAAGATTGGGGAAGGGCATCAGCATTTGGGGCTACGATCAGAACCCGACGCACCAACTCCGTCGGTTCTGCCATCGTCCCCCGAATTCTCGCCATCGTCTTCATCTTCATCTTCATCTTCATCTTCACCTTCAGACACCTTAGGAGAGAGATTCAGTGCTTGTCTTATTCTGCGGACAACGCTTTTCGTCATCTGCAGCATCTCTTAAACATTAATCTGCTTAGCTTGAATCTGCCCAAGCAATGAATGTTTAGCTTCGAGCGCAGCAAGCTTGGCCCTTATTTCAGATTGATCGTGCAGGTTTGCCAAGTCTTTGGATAATGCGGCCTGAGCACTCATCGACTGAGCAACCTGATCCTTGGCAGCCTGGAGGTCAGCTCTGGCCCTAACGGATTCCTCATTAGCCCTCTGCAGATTCAGCTAAAGAGATGTGCGATCATCGATAGCACTATTCAATGAAGCCTTACATTCTTCAAGTAGACTCTCCAGGCCCTGGGCAGAGCGTGCGAACCCTTCTTTCTCTCTAAAAAGAAGGTCCTTCTCCTTAGTGAGTTCATTAATCTGCTCAAGTCGCTCATTGCTGACTTCAGTTGGTCGATTAACTTCACTCCCTAGGAGACCACACTGCTCTGCCAGGACCTTGTTCTCCTTCAGAGCATCCATCAACTCTTTCTTTACCTCGAGTACTTGATCGACGTTGTTGATCCTGGAGCGGAACATGAGTTCGGCAGCCACCATACTTGACTGAAAAAAACAAAGCGAAAGTTAGAAACCTGAGGTCGAAGTTATTCCCAACGCAAAGCGTAAAACACTTACCGGGGCAGAATCAGCAGCAATCTGAAAGGCTAACTCCTCATCACTCAGTTCCCTCATCACCCATTCTTCCCGGGGGCCGATGAGCGAAGAGACAGCCTTGGCTAAGCCACCCGGCCCGGATATAAAGTTAACATCAGGGGACAGTTTCATGGTATGCTTCCTCTCACAGTACTTGGGTTCCCAAGCCTGTTTAGAAGGATATTTTGGCCCAAACTTGTAACGCACACCCCTAATATCCTTCAATCCGGTTTGGTCGTCGATGACAGACCGCCAAATGAGCCTTGTTGTTGATAAGTTGGAATCACCTTCCACTCCAGGATCTATCGTGTCACACTCGCGAAGACCGACAGGTGTAGCCCCCTCAGTGGCCACATTTTCCAGGTCTTCGAAACGAAAAACACGAGGACCTCGGCCACTCTTTTGGGAAACCTCTTCCCTTGCCTCTTCTTTTTCTTCTTCTTCTTCTTCTTCTTCTTCTTCTTCTTCTTCTTCTTCTTCTTCTTCTTCTTCTTCTTCTTCTTCTTCTTCTTCTTCTCCTCCTATTTTCCTTTTCTCTTTGTCCACACGGGAAGGAGCCGCCTTCACCCCGTCATCAACTCGGGGACTCCTCTCCGGAGTACGGGCAGCTTCCTCTTCGACCTTTCTCTTATCACTCCGAAGATAAGGCTTTCGCGCAAGGGGTTCATTGACTTCAATCTCAGTATCTGAAAGATTGATAACCTCCTTGTCTAAACCTTCTCCCCGTGAAGACTTGGGGACTTTGGCAGTAGTCTTGATGTTCCCTTCAGCAGACTCTGGTACATTGGCCCTAAGCGAAGGCTCACTCCCAGTAGTTGAGGCTTGCCCGGCAGCAACGGAAGTCTTACGAGCAGACTTTTTTCGTGCTCCGCCCTCATCCTGGTTCTTCTTCTTCCTTTTCAAAGAATCAAGGCCACCGGACAAGAGTTCCTCGCCACCCACCCTGCGGCGCATGCCTCCACTGAAGCTAATATAGATGCGGCTTCAGCATCTGGATTAACGACAGGTTCGGAAGGCACGTCCTGGGGGGAGTAGGAAAGAAATCCCCTTGAGTACCCAGACCTGCAAAAGAAAAAATCGTCAGACTCGGAGAAGCTACAAAGGAGAGGAATAATCATGAAAGCAGAAATACTCACCATGATTTTTCACGGTCAAACTCTTATGCGCAGCAAAATACACCCATTCTCTTCTCTCAGGAGTGAACTCCTTCAAAATTGCCTCAACCCACGCCGTCAGCTCATCAACAGATATGAGCCCGTCGTAGGGTCGCTTGGCCGCTACAAAAAGAAGTCAGAAAAGTAAGCAAATAAGAAGAAAAGAAAGAATACGAAAAATCTCAATTTAATTTACTCGGGGACTTACGCTTCTTGTTCCAAACTTCGGGAAGATAAGTCTTGGAGTCGAAAGCCAAGGCCGAGGAGCGCACAAACACATACCGGTGTAACCAACCCCGGTCACCTGTGTCCTCAGCACTGCGCACCAAGCCCTTGCTCCCGCGCATCCTGGCGTTCACATAGCCGTCTTTAAAAAGTTGTATGCTATACAAAGAAATGAAATGTTCGTATCCAAAAGATTGATCGGTTTCTGTCGCAAACCTATCCAAAAGCGAAACTATTCTATATATACTGGGGCACAGTTGCCCCGGGCAGAGTAAATACTCCATGCAGAGCCTTTCCAGCACAGGATGCAGGGGTAATTTACATCCCACTGTGAAAAGGTAGGTGCACATAGCTGTCCACCCAGCCCTGTGAGAAGTAATATTCTCCTCTCCGGAGACCGGTAAGAGGGGAATCCTATCATCCCAGTGGCAGTCCATCCTAACTCGTGGGATCAGCTCCGATGTGATCCCAGATTTAAATCTATACGCCGGCCAGTTGCGCGTATCCCCCTGATGATTATTGAAGGCCTTGATATTACAGTCTGCTTCTAACTCACCCCATTTTTTTGGGATAATCTCCACATCAGTAGCCTGGGTAGCCCTGGGCCTAGGAGTGGGTGCTTAGGAACTACCAGCCATGTCTGCATTTTGATTTTTTCTAGCTCTTGAAGACATGATTTCAGAAGAGTTATGAAGTTCGCAAGAAGAATTGAAAGCTAATTCAAAGGTTTTCAAGAAGCAACAGAGAAGAAATAAAAGCAAGTAAAAAGTTTCTCATTCAGCAAACCCCTATTTATAAGAATGGAAATTCGGCCCATCAAATTCCTTCGAAACACGTGGAAGTTATCCAAGAAACCACGACCAGATCCGACCATCAAAAGAAGGAATAGGTTTCGTCAATTTTTATAGTGTTGTCATTGCCCTGAAGAGCAGCGGTCACCTCGCGATCAACAGTCGACATGTGTACGTGATTGAGGCGGTTAAAATCATCATTTTTACCCTTGGAACGCGCAGTATTCACTTTAGAGTAAACTGCAAACGCGCAGGCATGTCAGCTGCAGTTACTTTTTTATACGGCGCATTTAATGCGCACGTCATAAGGGTTTGTCACGTAGCTGATAAGATGCATACGTCACTAAGCTTTGTCACGCAAAGATAGAATTTTACAAAGCAGAAATTCCCGCCAAAATTCACGTCCACTCCTCGAACAAATACTCTGCTCGGGAAGTGCGGGGACTATCTGTATTGGATAAAAGCTGACAACACCTGAAAGATGACACGTGTCCACTACCTGGCACGGGCAGAAGTTCCACCGGTCAGGTATCTAACGGACAGAGAATTATCACGAATAGACCCAAAGCAATTATTAGACGCTTCACCAGTCAACACGATCTGAGTAAGCAGTTATTAATCAAGTCATGCGCGATCATTCAATCAATAATCATAAAGGCAATCATTACAATCCAGCGGTTACATATCCAACAGATACGTGCCCAGCGGCTACATATCCACCAGATACGTGCTCAGCGGTTACAAAAACCCAACGGACGCCTATCATACCTATAAATAGCATTTGTTCTAAACCATTGTAAAAAAAGACAACTTTATTTCCTGTCTACAATATCAATAAGAATACTCCCTCGCTCTTGCTCAAATCTGATTGTTTGCTCACACTCTTATCTTCTAAAATTCGATTAGTATTGAAGAGCTCTCACCGGAGATAAGCGACACAGTACGGTTACTTCTGTTTGCCCCTATTTTCGCTCTATCTTTGCTAATTCCTGTTTGAATCTAAAGTTGTTTTAGTTCGTCATTCAAACTCTTAATCTAAACTATTGATCGTGACTCCGCAAATATAAATTTAATTGTTAATTGGCCTAAAATCGGATCTAGGTTAAACATTTGGATTTGAATTTTTTAACTATGTCAATACATAAATCTTACTTTTCATATCTAAAATGGCATTATGAAATAGAGCTCTTCAAGCAAAAAGAATGTTAGCAGCCCATATGGGATTAACATGTTGTCAAAGGAAAGACTTTACAAATATTGTGCTGGAAGTTGATTCCATGGTTATAGCCAACATGATCGAGAATAAGGGTACTGATAATCTGAAGCTCAAAGAGTTGATCCAAGATACAGCATACATTTTATCTCAAGTTGAAGGAAAAGTGGAGCATTGTTACCGGGAAGCTAACCAAGTAGCAGATGGTCTGGCAAAAAATGCGACAACTTTGAAGGAGCCTAAATTCTACAATAACTTCCAAGAACTACCAGCGAACTGCAGAAGCTTCTATCACTTAGATAAATGGCAAATGCCTAATATTAGATGTAGGTATGACAAAGCTAACTTTCATGTAAGCTAAGTAGGAAGAGGTAATCTTTCCTCCTTCTCAAGTTTTTGTAACTGCTCTTTGATGTGACTTTTAAGAGGCCAGGCCAAGCCCTCCTCTCTGTTCATTTAGATCAATACAACAAAGACAGTTAATTGAAAAAAAAAAAGTTAGCATGTTTTAGTAGATAGATTTGTCTGTCTTTATTGTGTTTCAAAGGAAAATCCTAATATCAATTCGTCATTTTCTCTATACTCTGCAAAACGAGACAACAATAAGAAAATAGAAAAACTAATTTCCAAAGAATGGAACTTTGAATACAAAGATACATAAATAATATATAATTTCTCATAATATTTATACTAAGAGATATTACAGAGTTAATATCCATAAATAATACTTAATGAAATGTTGCAAATTTAGATATGCAATTATATTAATCGTGACTTTAGCCTTTGCAATATGGAGTGTTGCTCTGAACTTAAATCACATCATTTTTGTCCTGCTTTTCGATTCCATGAACCTATAGCTCCTAACACCATCCACCCTAGCTATTACAAAATGAGTTTAACCTATAGATAGTCAAATAAACTAATCTTTTTTGGATAAATATTTATCTCTTTTACTATCAACTCAAATAACTTTTAATTCAAAGGTTTTGAGATTTTATCTTACCCCAAATATACAATGCTTTGAGTTTGCTTTAACCTGTAGTCTAGTTTAGCAATATATCCATCGCTGGAATAAATTTTTACATCACTACTAATTACACTTATATCTTTTAAACTAGAGAATATAAAAAAAAAAAAAAGAATATATATATATATATATATATATATATATATATGTGTGTGTGGGGGGGGGGGGGGGAATAACAACAATAAAATATGTGCATCAAGTAATATATCAAAAAAAAAAAAAGCATAATTGACAAAAATAGGAACCAAAGCAAATGTGGATCATAAGATTAGCTATGTATGGAACTATTACGTACTTTTAGGGGAAGGTAAAAGGATTTTCGAAGAAATTTCATCAGCAAAATTATAATCTTGAAAAAAGTAAACCACTGGAACTTAAAATGTATCTTATGTGATACTACCCTAAAGGAGAAAATATATGCACAACAAAATTCTAAATTACATCTAACCATGTGCAAACTTGTAAAGACAAAAGACAGATAAGAGAATGAAAAAAGCTAACTAAAAATTTATAAATGAAGCAAACGATTGATATGGTAAGCACAAATTGTTGCCAAAAAATATCCATCTGATGTTAATTCAAAGAGTGAAACGGAAGAAGCAGCAGCTTAGCTTGTTTTGGAAATGGGAGTTAATGTCTGAGTCTATAAGGATGGTCCAAAATTATGTTTGGGTCGGGTCAGTTGTAATTGGATCAATTGAGTTTTATTGTGGGTTGGGCCTGCTCAGTTTTAGTTATGTTTTCATTAAGTCTTAGCTCAACTTATAATGTTCATCAGTTCGTATATACTTCTTGTGCAGATATAGGATAGTCATGGACTAGATAAACTTGGTAATTCAGGATTAGGAGGAGTCTAGTTATTTTGTATAGCACGTTTGGGATCTTAGAGTCCCTATCAGTTTTGGGACCTCTTGTACCTGTATAAATAAGGTTTTCCTGTACATCAATGTATACAGAAGAAAGTTTTCTTCAAATTGTCCTCTAAAATCATTAAATTCACACATGGTATCAAGAGCAATTTGAAAAAGGAATTGCAATCAATTTTTTTTTTTTACCACAACTCATTTTTTCATCCACTTTTCTATTGATCAGTAGCCATGACAAATTCTTCAGGTACTGAGTCTGAAAAACATTCTTCATCTATTGGAGCACTTACAAGTCCAGATAACTCAAAATTATCCGCTAAGAAAGGCAACTCAGAAGTGCTAGATGTATCTCACCCTTACTTCCTCTCCACATCTGATTCACCAGGGATGAACCTCATTAATACAGTTTTTGATGGTACCGGATATGCAAATTGGAGAAGAGGAATGCTAATTTCTTTATCTGCTAAAAATAAACTAGGATTTATCAATGGTACCTCTACTATTCCCGATGAAGAATCACCTCTTTTGACAACTTGGAACAGGTGCAATGACATGGTTATTGCATGGCTTTTGAATGCTTTGGATAAGGAAATTGCTGGAAGTGTGATTTATTCACAAACTGCTGCAGAACTATGGAGTGAAATTGAGGAAAGGTACGGACAAGCAGATGGAACCAAGCTCTATCAACTGCAAAGAGAATTAAACAACATCAATCAAGGTACTATGAATATAGCAGCCTATTTTAATAAATTAAAGAAAATTTGGGATCAATTGAAAGTACTAAACGCTTTTATGGTGTGCAATTGTGATTGCAAGTGTGGTGCTAAAACACACAATTTCAAGATGAATGAGGACCAAAAGTTGATCCAATTTTTAATGGGACTTAATGAGGCTTATTCAGGGGTAAGAGGTAACATCTTGATGATGAAACCACTTCCCACTATAGGACAAGCTTATTCAATTGTCTTACATACAGAAAGCCAAACAGAGGTACAATCAGGAAATCAAGTCTATAGTGAACCAAATGCCTTTAATGCAATCGGGCAGCAGGTAAACTTTCAAAGAAGTAACCAATTTGATAAAGGAAAGTCATACAATACTAACTCAGGTATGAAAAGAAACAATCTTTACTGTACTACTTGCAAGAAGAAAGGACATCATGACACGACCCGGAATCCGATTAGGCCGTGCGGGCACCCGACATCCTCCCCTAGACCCGTCGGGCGAACCCTTACCAATTAAATTAGGAAAATAAATATAATAATTCATAAATAAGGATAAGACTTAAAACAAAAACACAGACATACTGATACCTCTAAGCTGTACAAAAGAAATTACAGCTGACTACCCAACATACTAGGTTTAGGGTTATCCAGACTAGACATCTAAGAGTACAAAAGAAGACAAATACCTCCTGAAGGGAGCAAAATGCAACTGAAATAATAACCAATAAACTGGTGGCCATCCGGAATAAAAGCTGGCTCACCCTGACAGCTGAAGTCGTCTTCGCTCATTCACAACGTGGCGAACTCAATCCTGGAGCAAACCTGCCGAAACGAAATAGATAGACAAGAAACAAACAACAAACAAGGGTGAGTCAAAAGGACTCAATAAGTGGGGCAGACTAGCCACCTCAAAGAATAGGATAGCTAGCCAGGGAGAAGAAACAGATAAACCAAATTTCTTTTATTTAAATTATAAAAAGGTAGAGCCAGATAACAACCGAAAACACGTAAGAAACTTATAAACTCAACCAACGATGCGTGCCAGAAACATAACAACAAATAAGAAATGCACATATAAGCAGGACAATAGTTATGTACCACAGGTTTACACAATGGTATGAAATGAAATGAAATGAAATGAAATAAAATGAAATAAAATGAAGTGAGATGAAATGAGATGAAATATGATGCGAAGGGTCACATGTGCCCGTAATCCCATCCCGAAGCGGAATACTCCTGCATTCGAGGGGAATCCAATCTGATAACCAACTGGAGCGGAATACTCCTACTCCTGGGGCGGAATACTCCTGCACCCGATATAATAGAAACCAGAGGCGGAATACTCCTGCACTCTCCTGGGGCGGAATACTCCTGCACCCGATATAATGTAAAGCTGAGGCGGAATACTCCTGCACTCAATATCTGACATAAGAGCGGAATACTCCTGCTCTTGGGGCGGAATCCTCCTACCCTCAATGTGATACAATGGAGCGGAATACTCCTGCTCCTGGGGCGGAATACTCCTGCCCTCAATATGATACAATGGAGCGGAATACTCCTGCTCCTGGGGCGGAATACTCCTGCCCTCAATATGATATGCAATGTAATGCATATGAATGCAATAATAACCCTTCACCGGCGCGGGACTCTCATCGACAACCGGGAAGTAGATGCCAACTCGCAGCCAGGGTACAATGCTCAAATCCTCAATGCAATACCAACAATAGGACATAACATATAATATACAATATAAATCCAAAGCTAAGGCGTAATGAGTACGCCTATCGGCAGCTACACACGTAAGGAATACGTGGTAGAAAATCCACGGGGCCAGGTGCCTCCAAAGAAATGGATATAAACACTTACCTTGTGACAAAGTTAGTACAGCCACTCAATAACTGCTTTGTCCTTTGGATTCATTGCCAAACGATCCCACTGTGTCCAATAAGCAGAAAATTATATCACATTAGGCTAAAGGCTTCATTCCTCACATCTTAGGGCAATCCAGGTAGGAACCTGATACCCTATTCGCATATGCAATACGCAGGCCAGGCCTATGTACAGGGTTTAAAGCCACATAACCAAATCCCAAATAAATTATATTTATAAGTTGCCCATAACTCACTGAGCAAGAATACATAATCAATTTCATTATCGGGGTCCATTTGACCCTTTAAACTATCAGTTTACATCATTAGGGCGATGTCTAATATTCCTATTTTTACCGCAAAAATATATTTAAACACACGTATTAAACTCAAATACTATATTAGGATCATTACCTGAATGTTTCAGGGTGAAAATTCTACTTTTCTCCGGCCTCTTTTTCCATTTTCTGGCATTTTTTTTCCAATTTATCTTATTCTGTATCGTTTTTGCGTCAATTCTCTGTTTCTGCGTGAATTCGTACCACTTAAAGGTCAACCACCGCCTACTTTATATACTTTTTCTTTTTGACCTTTTTCTCTTCTTCTTTTTTTTTTTGTTTTCTTTTATTATATTTTCTTTTTTTTAACGAAAATTAAAACGGTGCTCTACGATATTCAAAATAATTCCAACTTTTGCATACGAGTTATACAAAATATATGTAACGTACTCGCGAAGGCGGATTTCAAATTGGACTCCCGAAACTCAAGATGCGAATTTAAATAGAAAAAGTCAAATTATTTAACGTTCGGCATATTTAGCGGATACTAGCCGAACAACATCGAAATTCACTTTCGAAAGTTTACAAAAATCACAAATAATCATACGAACCTAACGGCGCTTTCGGATTTCGAATCGGAGCTCATTCGGCAAAAACCGAGCTCGAAAATCTCTTTTTAATATTTATCGCCAATAAAAACTGACATATTTTTCCAATACCTACCAAACGAGTTCTGATTTAGCTCAAATTTTACAGACAGGTCCTAATGGACACTACGAATATTTTAAAATTATCGGCACGCCAATTGGAGTCCTAACTTCTAAAACGACTGACCGAGGTCGTTTCATTCTCCTCCACTTAAACTCTCGTTCGTCCTCGAACGAGCCTAAATCTAAAGAAGAATTCGTACAGATAGCAAAAGAACTTGCACGACCTTCATGAGCTACTCCACGGGCATTATTTCCTGATTATAGGATCAGAATTATATTACGCGCATTGTACTTTTCGAATAAAACATATCTGGATAATATTATCACATCATTACCAAACTTATTCCGATTAAGCTGACCCTTCCTCGATCATGAGAGAAGAGTTCTATATTTTCGAAACAAAAATACACGAAATTTTGAATGGGTTAACATAATTCAGCCGATAATTACCTCTTCGATATACCTTTCGATATAGAACAAATTGATGGAACTAGGAATTAGCTCACACTTGATGCAATAGGGGAAGCTTTTGAAGTACCTTGTCACCACTCACTATAGAAGATTTGATGCAAGCTATATTATTTTTACGAATGCACTATACAACATCTCAGCTGATGTTAGTGTTGTTCTGCAAGCTCCTTGTGGGAATGTAGCTACTCATATCCCAATGTTTGTCAAAGGCTCATCTAAATAGGGTCTATCATAGAAAGATAAGGATCATGTAAATACTACTGGATAGTCTGATCCAGACCAGGAATGATCTTCAGATTGAACATCTACTTTAGGGTATTGTCTTTGAATTGGAATTATTATGACTTGAAAAAGTAAATATAAAAGATACATGTAGTTGGACTTTCAGCTAAGGCAGAATACCAGCAACAAAGTTGATTACATGAGCACTTACAACGCTAAAGTAACTTCTCAAAAAGTTGAGGTGTGAAAGAGATATATATACCAATGATGGATTATCGACAAGCTGGACTAGACCTTTAACTCTAAATTTTCATGAAGTAAAACAGCGTCAGTATGAGGATCCAGTTCTAGTTGAATACAAACAGATAGCCAGAAGAAAAATGGAGTCACCATACAGGGTTACTACTGACGGTTTTTCCCATGTATAAAGATAGACTTTGTGCTCCTGATATTGCAAATTTACGTGGACAGATTATGATAGAGGCACATTGTTCTAAATACACTGTTCATCCGGGTTCAACTAAGATGTACCATGATCTTGAACAGATTTATTAGTGGGATGGAAAGAAGTGTGACATAGCAAAATTTGTGGCTCAATGTTCTAATTGCCAGAAAGTTAAAATGGTGTCATCTTTCCAGAATTTATGCTTTCAGCAAATAGGTACGTATATATGATCAGGTTGCCAGCTTATCTCTGGCATTAATAGATTAATAATGAGTTTAGTGTCATGGCCCTAGGTTGAGTCGTGACAAAAGTGGTACTAATGCCTTAGAGATTTGGTATTATCATTCAGTATTTGGAGAAAGACTCCTCCACTTAAAGCACTAACTCATGCAGCCATTTGAATAGGAATAATCATCCTCGCACAGCCTGCTGGACTAAAGAGGATTTAGCTAAAAGCCGAACGTAGGCGGACCTAAGCTACCAACTATTCTTTCGAGTTACCAAACAGCTACAACTCTCAAGTTCACAACTCCATACCTTTGCCGTAAACACCGCCGCCTGATGGATGATACTTCTATATAAAAATTTCGGCAGAGTTTCCCCTGAAACTGGATGATCCGCAAAAACAGAACCAACACTATACTATACATGGGAATGGATACCCGGATAAACTGATATACAAAACAATAATATGCTTACCCGTCTACAATAACACGTACTCTTGCTCAACACAGGGAATGCCACAAGCGGCTACCAATCGCCCAAGCTCACGAGTGTCAGACGAAGAAGAAATGGAAATGGATCGAGGATAGAAATAATTAGAGCTTCAGGAAGCTCATCTTCTTATTGCTTGGCTACCAGATCTAGACTACTTCCGAGTCAAGCTAGCCAAAGAATCACAATCGAAGAATAAATATTAAATAAGCTTTATGGAACAACATCCATGCTAATTTAATCTCCCAATAATAAGGAAACTCTAACAATTTACCAGAAAACCCTTTTATAACTAAAACAAGCTCATAGAATAACATGACTCTATTAGCGTCTCGAACCAAGAGGAGACACATAGATCGAGTATTACTACTAACCACTTTACACCGGAAGAAACAACGACACTTCCTGATGGTGATGAATAAGAATCCCATCATCCTACCAACACTGATTTCCGAGGAGAGAGGTAAAATAACTTGACATAATAACACAAGGTGGCATGACAGGATGCCAAGCAGGCAATAGCAATACTCACCGTCAAATCTCTCATATTTAGATCAGATAAATTAGTAGGGTCTCATAAATGCCAGGAATAAATCATATCAGAAGCTCACTCCTCTACCGCAACTGATTCTTAATAAAAATGACATTCAAGGAAACCATCGAAACATGATAAGACACACCCTTTCCAAATCGATCAAAAGGATCAAATCTTACTCACATTTAAGAGAAGAGTTCTTCTTAGGTCAGGGGCGGCCGGACCGGGGGTTACCCGCGAAATACATGGGTGTACTACATCAGATACCTCAACATCCTGCCAGACTAGCAGTTCATAGAACTGCCTCTGCGGCTGAGTCGAGCCACAACCCTGATAATTACTTCTAGAAGAACCACTACCACCACGCTCTCGACCTCTACTGGATGGTGGAATTTTTTTTTTTTTTTTTTTGCTGATTGAGATCTATATGAAATCCCCTACGACTGCACAGATGCCTGATAACGAGAGAAAAGACGACTGTCTACCTGTCGGAGTAAGGGAAAACTCCTCAAAGGATAACCAGACTCATGACAGTGATAACAGATTTTCATTGAAAATGGAAGCTGGACATATTGTCGATAGCTATAAAGAGAAAAACTGGGTCTAATCTTGATGAACTACTCGCGCACTCTAAGAATCACGCTCTACAAGCTGAGATAACCTGGAAGGTGACTTCAAAAAATAATCAGAACTTTTACCTCCAAATGAGGTACCATGGTTACCCACCAGGGCCATGGGATCTCTTACTTTCCCGCTCTAACTTATGGTATGCCTCGAACCTTCGGGCAATATTAACAACAACATCAAATAAAATCCGGACCTCAATTTCTCGAGCCATCTGGGATTTCAAGGAAAAATAAAGGTCATCAATAAATCTCTGAATCTCTCGAAAGGCTCATGAACTAGTTCTGATACATATCCAGCCATTCTATAGAATTCAATCTCATATTTTGAAACACCAACAGGCTAACCGACAGGCTACCCTGTCCAATCCACTCAAACTGGCAACACTCTCCATTTCGCTCGCTACTCGAAAGGAATTTTTTTTTTCCACGAATCTAGAAGAAAACCGAACCAAGTTAGCTAATAAGAGAGAGAGACCCATCAATTCAAGGCTGGACCTTGAAACTGGAAAGCAGGATAATCAACACTATACCGCTCGATATAACAAGAGCCTGAAGGATATGCTGACATCATTTTATTTTAAAAAGAATCACGGGGTTTATCTTATGCATTGCTTAAGAATATCGAAAGGTTCAACCGCGTAAAATAATGGAACCTCTTTCGGCACTCAAATCTAACCGTTACCTCGGCTGGCTAACCAGCCGGAACACTTGGTGGCGCAACACATGCTGCTTCTAGAACATAATTCACTGCAGCAATATTAAGAACTGGAATAGGAGCTCCCTGAGACCGAACATCTACATCTGCGGCAACCTGATAAGCTGCCTAGCGAATAATAGGTTCTTGCGGTATCTGCATCGCCAAGATTCTCATAAAAGCATCATAGAGAGCCAAGGGAACCACAAGGCCCTGCTTCCTTGCCCATCGCGAGCTCGTACAGCTGGAATCTCCTTAACTAGATCGTCAGCACGATCAAAACTCTCGGGGCTTCGTCAGTGCTAGCCCCAGGCTAGACTGCTTCGTCCTGAACTCCTTCCGTTTGCTGATTCATCGCACGAGGGTTCACAATTACCATGAAGGAATTAACGAAACTACTTTTGCATCCTAGACCGACGCATGATCAGAAATGAACGAAGTGAAACTTCATAAATGCCATCATAGCCCCTCGTAGATAAGTACGGACGTCTACGTACCCATCACCGAGACTCTACTAGACACTGTCTTAGTCTGGATAGACTCTAAACCAGGCTCTGATACCAACTGACACGACCCGGAATCCGATTAGGCCGTGCGGGCACCCGACATCCTCCCCTAGACCCGTCGGGCGAACCCTTACCAATTAAATTAGGAAAATAAATATAATAATTCATAAATAAGGACAAGACTTAAAACAAAAACACAGACATACTGATACCTCTAAGCTGTACAAAAGAAATTACAGCTGACTACCCAACATACTAGGTTTAGGGTTATCCAGACTAGACATCTAAGAGTACAAAAGAAGACAAATACCTCCTGAAGGGAGCAAAATGCAACTGAAATAATAACCAATAAACTGGTGGCCATCCGGAATAAAAGCTGGCTCACCCTGACAGCTGAAGTCGTCTTCGCTCATTCACAACGTGGCGAACTCAATCCTGGAGCGAACCTGCCGAAACGAAATAGATAGACAAGAAACAAACAACAAACAAGGGTGAGTCAAAAGGACTCAATAAGTGGGGCAGACTAGCCACCTCAAAGAATAGGATAGCTAGCCAGGGAGAAGAAACAGATAAACCAAATTTCTTTTATTTAAATTATAAAAAGGTAGAGCCAGATAACAGCCGAAAACACGTAAGAAACTTATAAACTCAACCAACGATGCGTGCCAGAAACATAACAACAAATAAGAAATGCACATATAAGCAGGACAATAGTTATGTACCACAGGTTTACACAATGGTATGAAATGAAATGAAATGAAATGAAATGAAATAAAATGAAATAAAATGAAGTGAGATGAAATGAGATGAAATATGATGCGAAGGGTCACATGTGCCCGTAATCCCATCCCGAAGCGGAATACTCCTGCATTCGAGGGGAATCCAATCTGATAACCAACTGGAGCGGAATACTCCTACTCCTGGGGCGGAATACTCCTGCACCCGATATAATAGAAACCAGAGGCGGAATACTCCTGCACTCTCCTGGGGCGGAATACTCCTGCACCCGATATAATGTAAAGCTGAGGCGGAATACTCCTGCACTCAATATCTGACATAAGAGCGGAATACTCCTGCTCTTGGGGCGGAATCCTCCTACCCTCAATGTGATACAATGGAGCGGAATACTCCTGCTCCTGGGGCGGAATACTCCTGCCCTCAATATGATACAATGGAGCGGAATACTCCTGCTCCTGGGGCGGAATACTCCTGCCCTCAATATGATATGCAATGTAATGCATATGAATGCAATAATAACCCTTCACCGGCGCGGGACTCTCATCGACAACCGGGAAGTAGATGCCAACTCGCAGCCAGGGTACAATGCTCAAATCCTCAATGCAATACCAACAATAGGACATAACATATAATATACAATATAAATCCAAAGCTAAGGCGTAATGAGTACGCCTATCGGCAGCTACACACGTAAGGAATACGTGGTAGAAAATCCACGGGGCCAGGTGCCTCCAAAGAAATGGATATAAACACTTACCTTGTGACAAAGTTAGTACAGCCACTCAATAACTGCTTTGTCCTTTGGATTCATTGCCAAACGATCCCACTGTGTCCAATAAGCAGAAAATTATATCACATTAGGCTAAAGGCTTCATTCCTCACATCTTAGGGCAATCCAGGTAGGAACCTGATACCCTATTCGCATATGCAATACGCAGGCCAGGCCTATGTACAGGGTTTAAAGCCACATAACCAAATCCCAAATAAATTATATTTATAAGTTGCCCATAACTCACTGAGCATGAATACATAATCAATTTCATTATCGGGGTCCATTTGACCCTTTAAACTATCAATTTACATCATTAGGGCGATGTCTAATATTCCTATTTTTACCGCAAAAATATATTTAAACACACGTAATAAACTCAAATACTATATTAGGATCATTACCTGAATGTTTCAGGGTGAAAATTCTACTTTTCTCCGGCCTCTTTTTCCATTTTCTGGCATTTTTTTTCCAATTTATCTTATTCTGTATCGTTTTTGCGTCAATTCTCTGTTTCTGCGTGAATTCGTACTACTTAAAGGTCAACCACCGCCTACTTTATATATTTTTTCTTTTTGACCTTTTTCTCTTTTTTTTTTTTTTTTGTTTTCTTTTATTATATTTTCTTTTTTTTAACGAAAATTAAAACGGTGCTCTACGATATTCGAAATAATTCCAACTTTTGCATACGAGTTATACAAAATATATGTAACATACTCGCGAAGGCGGATTTCAAATTGGACTCCCGAAACTCAAGATGCGAATTTAAATAGAAAAAGTCAAATTATTTAACGTTCGGCATTTTAGCGGATACTAGCCGAACAATATCGAAATTCACTTTCGAAGTTTACAAAAATCACAAATAATCATACGAACCTAACGGCGCTTTCGGATTTCGAATCGGAGCTCATTCGGCAAAAACCGAGCTCGAAAATCTCTTTTTAATATTTATCGCCAATAAAAACTGACATATTTTTCCAATACCTACCAAACGAGTTCTGATTTAGCTCAAATTTTACAGACAGGTCCTAATGGATACAACGAATATTTTAAAATTATCGGCACGCCAATTGGAGTCCTAACTTCTAAAACGACTGACCGAGGTCGTTTCATTCTCCTCCACTTAAACTCTCGTTCGTCCTCGAACGAGCCTAAATCTAAAGAAGAATTCGTACAGATAGCAAAAGAACTTGCACGGCCTTCATGAGCTACTCCACGGGCATTATTTCCTGATTATAGGATCAGAATTATATTACGCGCATTGTACTTTTCGAATAAAATATATCTGGATAATATTATCACATCATTACCAAACTTATTCCGATTAAGCTGACCCTTCCTCGATCATGAGAGAAGAGTTCTATATTTTCGAAACAAAAATACACAAAATTTTGAATGGGTTAACATAATTCAGCCGATAATTACCTTTTCGATATACCTTTCGATATAGAACAAATTGATGGAACTAGGAATTAGCTCACACTTGATGCAATAGGGAAAGCTTTTGAAGTACCTTGTCACCACTCACTATAGAAGATTTGATGCAAGCTATATTATTTTTACGAATGCACTATACAACTTCTCAGCTGATGTTAGTGTTGTTCTGCAAGCTCCTTGTGGGAATGTAGCTAGTCATATCCCAATGTTTGTCAAAGGCTCATCTAAACAGGGTCTATCATAGAAAGATAAGGATCATGTAAATACTACTGGATAGTCTGATCCAGACCAGGAATGATCTTCAGATTGAACATCTACTTTAGGGTATTGTCTTTGAATTGGAATTATTATGACTTGAAAAAGTAAATATAAAAGATACATGTAGTTGGACTTTAAGCTAAGGCAGAATACCAGCAACAAAGTTGATTACATGAGCACTTACAACGCTAAAGTAACTTCTCAAAAAGTTGAGGTGTGAAAGAGATATATATACCAATGATGGATTATCGACAAGCTGGACTAGACCTTTAACTCTAAATTTTCATGAAGTAAAACAGCGTCAGTATGAGGATCCAGTTCTAGTTGAATACAAACAGATAGCCAGAAGAAAAATGGAGTCACCATACAGGGTTACTACTGACGGTTTTTCCCATGTATAAAGATAGACTTTGTGCTCCTGATATTGCAAATTTACGTGGACAGATTATGATAGAGGCACATTGTTCTAAATACACTGTTCATCCGGGTTCAACTAAGATGTACCATGATCTTGAACAGATTTATTAGTGGGATGGAAAGAAGTGTGACATAGCAAAATTTGTGGCTCAATGTTCTAATTGCCAGAAAGTTAAAATGGTGTCATCTTTCCAGAATTTATGCTTTCAGCAAATAGGTACGTATATATGATCAGGTTGCCAGCTTATCTCTGGCATTAATAGATTAATAATGAGTTTAGTGTCATGGCCCTAGGTTGAGTCATGACAAAAGTGGTACTAATGCCTTAGAGATTTGGTATTATCATTCAGTATTTGGAGAAAGACTCCTCCACTTAAAGCACTAACTCATGCAGCCATTTGAATAGGAATAATCATCCTCGCACAGCCTGCTGGACTAAAGAGGATTTAGCTAAAAGCCGAACGTAGGCGGACCTAAGCTACCAACTATTCTTTCGAGTTACCAAACAGCTGCAACTCTCAAGTTCACAACTCCATACCTTTGCCGTAAACACCGCCGCCTGATGGATGATACTTCTATATAAAAATTTCGGCAGAGTTTCCCCTGAAACTGGATGATCCGCAAAAACAGAACCAACACTATACTATACATGGGAATGGATACCCGGATAAACTGATATACAAAACAATAATATGCTTACCCGTCTACAATAACACGTACTCTTGCTCAACACAGGGAATGCCACAAGCGGCTACCAATCGCCCAAGCTCACGAGTGTCAGACGAAGAAAAAATGGAAATGGATCGAGGATAGAAATAATTAGAGCTTCAGGAAGCTCATCTTCTTATTGCTTGGCTACCAGATCTAGACTACTTCCGAGTCAAGCTAGCCAAAGAATCACAATCGAAGAATAAATATTAAATAAGCTTTATGGAACAACATCCATGCTAATTTAATCTCCCAATAATAAGGAAACTCTAACAATTTACCAGAAAACCCTTTTATAACTAAAACAAGCTCATAGAATAACATGACTCTATTAGCGTCTCGAACCAAGAGGAGACACATAGATCGAGTATTACTACTAACCACTTTACACCGGAAGAAACAACGACACTTCCTGATGGTGATGAATAAGAATCCCATCATCCTACCAACACTGATTTCCGAGGAGAGAGGTAAAATAACTTGACATAATAACACAAGGTGGCATGACAGGATGCCAAGCAGGCAATAGCAATACTCACCGTCAAATCTCTCATATTTAGATCAGATAAATTAGTAGGGTCTCATAAATGCCAGGAATAAATCATATCAGAAGCTCACTCCTCTACCGCAACTGATTCTTAATAAAAACGACATTCAAGGAAACCATCGAAACATGATAAGACACACCCTTTCCAAATCGATCAAAAGGATCAAATCTTACTCACATTTAAGAGAAGAAGAAATACATGGGTGTACTACATCAGATACCTCAACATCCTGCCAGACTAGCAGTTCATAGAACTGCCTCTGCGGCTGAGTCGAGCCACAACCCTGATAATTACTTCTAGAAGAACCACTACCACCACGCTCTCGACCTCTACTGGATGGTGGAATTTTTTTTTTTTTTTTTTTTTTTTTTTTTGCTGATTGAGATCTATATGAAATCCCCCTACGACTGCACAGATGCCTGATAACGAGAGAAAAGACGACTGTCTACCTGTCGGAGTAAGGGAAAACTCCTCAAAGGATAACCAGACTCATGACAATGATAACAGATTTTCATTGAAAATGGAAGCTGGACATATTGTCGATAGCTATAAAGAGAAAAACTGGGTCTAATCTTGATGAACTACTCGCGCACTCTAAGAATCACGCTCTACAAGCTGAGATAACCTGGAAGGTGACTTCAAAAAATAATCAGAACTTTTACCTCCAAATGAGGTACCATGGTTACCCACCAGGGCCGTGGGATCTCTTACTTTCCCGCTCTAACTTATGGTATGCCTCGAACCTTCGGGCAATATTAACAACAACATCAAATAAAATCCGGACCTCAATTTCTCGAGCCATCTGGGATTTCAAGGAAAAATAAAGGTCATCAATAAATCTCTGAATCTCTCGAAAGGCTCATGAACTAGTTCTGATACATATCCAGCCATTCTATAGAATTCAATCTCATATTTTGAAACACCAACAGGCTAACCGACAGGCTACCCTGTCCAATCCACTCAAACTGGCAACACTCTCCATTTCGCTCGCTACTCGAAAGGAATTTTTTTTTCCACGAATCTAGAAGAAAACCGAACCAAGTTAGCTAATAAGAGAGAGAGACCCATCAATTCAAGGCTGGACCTTGAAACTGGAAAGCAGGATAATCAACACTATATCGCTCGATATAACAAGAGCCTGAAGGATATGCTGACATCATTTTATTTTAAAAAGAATCACGGGGTTTATCTTATGCATTGCTTAAGAATATCGAAAGGTTCAACCGCGTAAAATAATGGAACCTCTTTCGGCACTCAAATCTAACCGTTACCTCGGCTGGCTAACCAGCCGGAACACTTGGTGGCGCAACACATGCTGCTTCTAGAACATAATTCACTGCAGCAATATTAAGAACTGGAATAGGAGCTCCCTGAGACCGAACATCTACATCTGCGGCAACCTGATAAGCTGCCTAGCGAATAATAGGTTCTTGCGGTATCTGCATCGCCAAGATTCTCATAAAAGCATCATAGAGAGCCAAGGGAACCACAAGGCCCTGCTTCCTTGCCCATCGCGAGCTCGTACAGCTGGAATCTCCTTAACTAGATCGTCAGCACGATCAAAACTCTCGGGGCTTCGTCAGTGCTAGCCCCAGGCTAGACTGCTTCGTCCTGAACTCCTTCCGTTTGCTGATTCATCGCACGAGGGTTCACAATTACCATGAAGGAATTAACGAAACTACTTTTGCATCCTAGACCGACGCATGATCAGAAATGAACGAAGTGAAACTTCATAAATGCCATCATAGCCCCTCGTAGATAAGTACGGACGTCTACGTACCCATCACCGAGACTCTACTAGACACTGTCTTAGTCTGGATAGACTCTAAACCAGGCTCTGATACCAACTGACACGACCCGGAATCCGATTAGGCCGTGCGGGCACCCGACATCCTCCCCTAGACCCGTCGGGCGAACCCTTACCAATTAAATTAGGAAAATAAATATAATAATTCATAAATAAGGACAAGACTTAAAACAAAAACACAGACATACTGATACCTCTAATTAGGGTTATCCAGACTAGACATCTAAGAGTACAAAAGAAGACAAATACCTCCTGAAGGGAGCAAAATGCAACTGAAATAATAACCAATAAACTGGTGGCCATCCGGAATAAAAGCTGGCTCACCCTGACAGCTGAAGTCGTCTTCGCTCATTCACAACGTGGCGAACTCAATCCTGGAGCGAACCTGCCGAAACGAAATAGATAGACAAGAAACAAACAACAAACAAGGGTGAGTCAAAAGGACTCAATAAGTGGGGCAGACTAGCCACCTCAAAGAATAGGATAGCTAGCCAGGGAGAAGAAACAGATAAACCAAATTTCTTTTATTTAAATTATAAAAAGGTAGAGCCAGATAACAACCGAAAACACGTAAGAAACTTATAAACTCAACCAACGATGCGTGCCAGAAACATAACAACAAATAAGAAATGCACATATAAGCAGGACAATAGTTATGTACCACAGGTTTACACAATGGTATGAAATGAAATGAAATGAAATGAAATGAAATGAAATAAAATGAAGTGAGATGAAATGAGATGAAATATGATGCGAAGGGTCACATGTGCCCGTAATCCCATCCCGAAGCGGAATACTCCTGCATTCGAGGGGAATCCAATCTGATAACCAACTGGAGCGGAATACTCCTACTCCTGGGGCGGAATACTCCTGCACCCGATATAATAGAAACCAGAGGCGGAATACTCCTGCACTCTCCTGGGGCGGAATACTCCTGCACCCGATATAATGTAAAGCTGAGGCGAAATACTCCTGCACTCAATATCTGACATAAGAGCGGAATACTCCTGCTCTTGGGGCGGAATCCTCCTACCCTCAATGTGATACAATGGAGCGGAATACTCCTGCTCCTGGGGCGGAATACTCCTGCCCTCAATATGATACAATGGAGCGGAATACTCCTGCTCCTGGGGCGGAATACTCCTGCCCTCAATATGATATGCAATGTAATGCATATGAATGCAATAATAACCCTTCACCGGCGCGGGACTCTCATCGACAACCGGGAAGTAGATGCCAACTCGCAGCCAGGGTACAATGCTCAAATCCTCAATGCAATACCAACAATAGGACATAACATATAATATACAATATAAATCCAAAGCTAAGGCGTAATGAGTACGCCTATCGGCAGCTACACACGTAAGGAATACGTGGTAGAAAATCCACGGGGCCAGGTGCCTCCAAAGAAATGGATATAAACACTTACCTTGTGACAAAGTTAGTACAGCCACTCAATAACTGCTTTGTCCTTTGGATTCATTGCCAAACGATCCCACTGTGTCCAATAAGCAGAAAATTATATCACATTAGGCTAAAGGCTTCATTCCTCACATCTTAGGGCAATCCAGGTAGGAACCTGATACCCTATTCGCATATGCAATACGCAGGCCAGGCCTATGTACAGGGTTTAAAGCCACATAACCAAATCTCAAATAAATTATATTTATAAGTTGCCCATAACTCACTGAGCACGAATACATAATCAATTTCATTATCGGGGTCCATTTGACCCTTTAAACTATCAATTTACATCATTAGGGCGATGTCTAATATTCCTATTTTTACCGCAAAAATATATTTAAACACACGTAATAAACTCAAATACTATATTAGGATCATTACCTGAATGTTTCAGGGTGAAAATTCTACTTTTCTCCGGCCTCTTTTTCCATTTCTGGCATTTTTTTTCCAATTTATCTTATTCTGTATCGTTTTTGCGTCAATTCTCTGTTTCTGCGTGAATTCGTACTACTTAAAGGTCAACCACCGCCTACTTTATATATTTTTTCTTTTTGACCTTTTTCTCTTCTTCTTTTTTTTGTTTTCTTTTATTATATTTTCTTTTTTTTAACGAAAATTAAAACGGTGCTCTACGATATTCGAAATAATTCCAACTTTTGCATACGAGTTATACAAAATATATGTAACATACTCGCGAAGGCGGATTTCAAATTGGACTCCCGAAACTCAAGATGCGAATTTAAATAGAAAAAGTCAAATTATTTAACGTTCGGCATTTTAGCGGATACTAGCCGTACAACATCGAAATTCACTTTCGAAAGTTTACAAAAATCACAAATAATCATACGAACCTAACGGCGCTTTCGGATTTCGAATCGGAGCTCATTCGGCAAAAACCGAGCTCGAAAATCTCTTTTTAATATTTATCGCCAATAAAAACTGACACATTTTTCCAATACCTACCAAACGAGTTCTGATTTAGCTCAAATTTTACAGACAGGTCCTAATGGACACTACGAATATTTTAAAATTATCGGCACGCCAATTGGAGTCCTAACTTCTAAAACGACTGACCGAGGTCGTTTCACATCAGAAGCAAAACTGTAGAAGCAATATGTTTTGCACTTACTGTAAATTGCAAGGTCATCTCAGGGAAGGTTGCCATAAATTTCATGGATACCCTGATGACTTTAAATTTACCAATAATCAAGGAAGGACTAATGCTAATGTGCAGGCCAATTCAGCAAATATTGGAGACACAGAGAAGTCAAATGATTTGAATGCAGGGAACACAATTTCAAATTCACAAAGTTCACAAGGTTTCACAAAGGAGCAGTGTAATCAAATCATGCAAATGTTCAAGTCAATGCAGAGTGGTAACTCTAGTGCTTCTGGTTCAGAGGAAGTTGCAAATGCTAACTGTGCTGGTATTGCTTGTCACACTTTTACCTCATGTTTCAACTATATTGTCACTAACCCCTGGATAATAGATTCAGGGGCTTCTCAACACATGACTTCCAATAAATCAATTCTTCACAACATTAAGCATCTTCAGAAACCAATAATAGTAAATCTACCTAATTCTTTTAAAGTAAAGGTAGAGTATGTAGGAACCGTCAGACTTTCTAATGAAATTGAGTTACAAAATGTGCTCTATGTACCTTCTTTCAAACACAATTTGTTGTCAGTTAGTCAGTTATCTACACAACTATACTCCACCCTTATATTCACTAAGTCTGGATGTTTGTTACAGGTCCCTATGAAGAGGGAGGTAGTTTTTGGTGAAGAGGATGCAGGTCTCTACTTATTGAAGGATAACACATCACATGTCATTTAACCAAATTCTAGTTCATCTGAGTCTGTTATTAAGAATTTTTTATTTCCTGTCAAGAATCCAGTTAGTTCTAGCAAAGTTGAGTCTCCTGTTTCAGTTTCTAGTTTTGGAAAACAGTTGTCTTATGTTAATGAAGTTAAAGATATGAATAAAATGAATGTCATTCAAAAATCCATTGATTCTTCTAAGGTTTGGCATTATAGATTGGGACATCTACCAATTCAAGCAATGAAATACATAAAGGGAATTAAAATCTCAAACATGGAAAAACATGAGTTTCCATGTGATATCTGTCCCATGGCAAGACAAGCAAAACCACCATTTCCTTCCAGTACTATCTCTTCTAAAAGATGTTTTGAATTAATACATATTGACAGTTGGGGACCATACAAAATTCCTACCTACAAAGGGGAAAAATACTTCCTAACTATTGTAGATGATTTTTCTAGAGCTACATGGACCTATCTTCTGTCTACCAAATCAAATGCTTTTCCTACCTTAAAGCAATTTCTAGCATTTGTTGAAAGGCAATTTTCAGTTAAAGTTAAAATTATTAGATCAGACAATGCGTATGAATTAGGATCTGAGAATTCACCAACTGAATACTTTTCTTCCTTAGGCATTATACACCAAACTTCTTGCACAGCAACTCCACAGCAAAATGGAGTGGTTGAGCGGAAGCACAGACATCTTCTAGAGGTATGCAGGGCGTTACTCTATCAATCTCATTTACCCAAGAACTATTGGGGAGACTGCCTACTTACTGCAACACATTTAATCAATAGATTTCCTTCTAAAGTGTTGAAAAATAAATCTCCTTATGAGATATTATTTAAAAAAACACCAGATTATAGTCAACTCAGATCTTTTGGATGTCTAGTATTTGCAAGGACTTTATCTTCTCATAGAGACAAACTAGACCCCAGGGCAGTCCCTGGAGTGTTCTTATGTTATCCTTTTAACAAAAAAGGTTACAAAATATTGTGTCTACAATCAAAACAGATAGTAATAACAAGAAATGCAAAATTTTGCGAAACAATCTTCCCTTTTGCTCAAGTTAATTCACCTGGCAGATTGTTTCCAGGTTCCTTTCCCTCACATGAACATTCAATTCCTACTGGTACTCCATTTCACAACCAGAACCATATGATTTTCAGTCCAATCAACATAATCCAAGCACCATCTCATACTCTACGCCTATTTCAAGTCAGCTTTCCAGTCTACAACAGTCTCCAAGTAAAAGTCCTTCTTCCTCTATAGGAAGCAGACACAGAATATCTCTCATTCCATTTCCAGTTATGAATGATGTGTTACCTGAAGAAGAAGGGTCACGCAAGTCTTCTAGAATAACTATTGCACCTAAGTACTTATCAGACTACATCTGTAACAATGCCTACTCAGTCGTATCTCCTGACCCACCAACCCTTCCTTTACATGCTTTTTCATTTTCTGCTTTATCATCACAGAACAAACAGTTTCTACACAATATATCACAAATAAAAGAACCTAGCACTTATCTGCAAGCATCTCAGCACCCAGGTTGGCAAGCAGCAATGTCCAAAGAGCTAGAAGCACTTAAAGCCAATTCCACTTGGGATGTTGTTCTTCTACCACCAGAAAAGAAGGCATTACCCTGTAAATGGGTTTATAAGGTGAAACTAAAATCAGATGGCAGCTTGGAACGTTTAAAGGCAAGATTAGTCATAAGAGGAGACATACAACGTGAAGGAATTGATTATACAGAAACTTATTCACCTGTGGTTAAAATGACCACTATCCGTTGTTTAATTTGTATTGCAGTGAAGCGCAAATGGCCTTTATATCAGCTGGACGTCAATAACGCGTTCCTTCACGGTGATTTAAATGAAGAAGTGTTCATGAAATTTCCACCAGGAGTCACTCCTCCTTCACCTAAGCATGCTTGCCTTTTGCGCAAGTCCCTCTACGGGTTGAAACAGGCTTCACGCCAATGGTATTCGCGTCTTTCTGCAGCACTAGGAACAAGAGGGTTTATATCCTCTTTGAATGACTATTCTTTATTTTATAAAGCTGCAGGTACGCTTGTCACTATTATAGCATTTTATGTTGATGATATACTTGTGACAGGGAATCATCAGTCAGAAATTCAGGGTCTCAAACAGTATCTTGATTCGGAATTCAAAATCAAGGATTTAGGCACTGCAAATTATTTTTTGGGAATGAAATTATTACCTGAATCTGGAGGCCTTGTGGTTACACAACGCAAGTTTGCTTTGGACTTATTGGCAGATTATCCTTTCCTTGGAGCTCGTACTGTTAATTCTCCCCTTGATCCTACCATGAAATTGAACAAAGACTCTGGTGTACCACTCTCCGATCCCACGGTTTACCGACGTCTCTTGGGGAAGTTAAATTTTTTATGCCATACACGTCCTGATCTTTCTTACACCGTTCAGACCTTGAGTCAATTTATGCAAAATCCTCGATCTGATCATCTTTCCGCTGCTTATCATACTTTGCGTTATTTAAAAAGGGATCCTGGTTTGGGGCTTTTCATGTCCCCCTCTTCCTCTTTTCAGTTAATCGCTTATTGCGACGCCGATTGGGCTGCCTGCTCGGATTCTCGTCGATCGGTTAGTGGTTTCTTCATTAGTTTGGGCAATTCCCCTATTTCTTGGAAATCCAAGAAACAAGCTGTTGTTTCCCTCTCATCGGCTGAAGCCGAGTATCGATCAATGAGACGTATAGTTGCAGAGTTAGCTTGGATTGTTCGTCTTCTCTCCGATCTATCAGCTTCTCCAGCGTTGCCCGTTCCTCTACATTGCGAACAATCAAGCTGCGATACATATAGCAAAAAATCCAGTTTTCCACGAACGGACAAAACATATTGACCTTGATTGTCATTTCGTTCGTGAAAAACTGGTGGATGGTCTAATTTCACTCTCTTTTGTCCCCATCCTCTTTACAGATCGCAGATCTCTTCACTAAGGCTTTGGCAGGGCCTTTACATCGTCATTTCTTATCCAAGTTGGGTGTCCGATCATCAGATTCCCACTTGAGGGGGGTGTTGCCAGAAAATATCCATCTGATGTTAATTCAAAGAGTGAAACGGAAGAAGCAGCAGCTTAGCTTGTTTTGGAAATGGGAGTTAATGTCTGAGTCTATAAGGATGGTCCAAAATTATGTTTGGGTCGGGTCAGTTGTAATTGGATCAATTGAGTTTTATTGTGGTTTGGGCCTGCTCAGTTTTAGTTATGTTTTCATTAAGTCTTAGCCCAACTTATAATGTTCATCAGTTCGTATATACTTCTTGTGCAGATATAGGATAGTCATGGACTAGATAAACTTGGTAATTCAGGATTAGGAGGAGTCTAGTTATTTTGTATAGCACGTTTGGGATCTTAGAGTCCCTATCAGTTTTGGGACCTCTTGTACCAGTATAAATAAGGTTTCCCTGTACATCAATATATACAGAAGAAAGTTTTCTTCAGATTGTCCTCTAAAATCATTAAATTCACACACAAATCAAAAAGAGAGAGTAAAAGAGGAAACAACACAAATTACTAACTTCCCTGGTTGTTGAATCTCGAATCTCCATCAACCTATACATGTGATAAGTAACTCAAGTTATTTACTGATATATTAGTATTATTTGAGGGCACTTAATTATATATTCCAAGAGACAGACTTGGAATTGGAATTTGAAGTCTATACAAATTCATTCAGCTCTAAACTTTTATGGTTCAAGTAGAGTATGCATCCTAAAAATTAGACGATCTTTGAAGTGGTTTTAGCCATAGATATTAGAAATTCATGCATAATTACAACAAAATAGTCGTGAGATATTTAAGGACATAATAATTCTGAATTTAGAGAGATATTCAGAGCACTAACTTTTTAACATATACAATCGAAAAACTCTTATAAATATTAAAAGTTTAAGAAAATACAACCCTAGAATTCTCAACTAAAATAAAACATGAAAATACATTTTAGAGAAGGAATCACATATTTTATGTTGATCATACAACCTGACGATCTGACTCTTAAGAGTTAAGAACAACAATTTAGTTACTAATCGCAAATCCAATCTTTTTCACGAGACCTAGTAAGTAAATCAATTGAACTAAATATAGTTTATAAATAACTAATAATTAAATACTAACCAAATAGTATTGATTAAAAGGAACATAAACATGAAAGTTAACTTACCAAATATATGCTTCATAAGTGTTTGTCATAAAACAGAAAGTTTTAAAACCTAAAAATCCACAACTCAAATCTGCTAAGAATAAGAAGCAGGCGCAGTACGTGGTATATAAAATTGCAAAGATAAAGAATAAGAAAAGGATTTACCCAAAAAAAAAGGAGGAGAATAAGAAAAGGGCGTAGTAGAAAAGTACTAGAGTATAAGGAGTTCTAAACTTTCGATCTACAAGACATTGATACCTAAATAGCTGCCAAAGGAAGTACATTATTAAAATACGTTCGATGTAAAAATAGAAGTACTTACAAATATAACTGAAGCATAGATAAAATACTTAATTAATGTAGATACAAGGCAAAGAGAACATAAAAAGTTGAAAACTTACCTAATATATTAAGCTTTTAAGTTTGGCTTACAAAACACCCAAGAAAATATTGGTCGGTTGATCTGAAATAAAAAGAAAGAAGAATCAATAATTAAATTGTAGACAATTGATGAAACGACACTTACATAAACATATAAAGGTATTAGGTATAAGAGATGCTGAGAAAACTTGATGAATTGAGTATCTGGTTTAATTTGACATATTATAATGACATATTATAAGGGATTTTTTCTAAAAGAATCATATAAACAAATCTTAGTTATTTTCAATCTATCTATATGTGAGCTTCCCACTCATATAAAGCCTATAGTTCGTCCTCAACAACTAACCATATCTATACAGAAGTTTCCCACTCATATAAAGCTTATAGTTCGTCATCAATGTTCGATATTTCAATCGATACCCAAAATTGATGAACTCGTATACCGTAAACGAACCAAAATATTAAAAATTCAAAATCTAAATACTAAATTAGTTCAGTCAGACACCGTAAACAATCTTTGCACTTTGCCAAAAGGTTATTGAAAATTATTGTTTAAATTTTTGTTCACTGTAGAAAGTTTAAAAATAAACAATATCATGATTGTTATTAATATGAAAAGACATGGATTATAATATGAATATATAAGAATATCATTACCTCCTCATCATCCATAAAGAAACCATCGTAGACCTTGATTTTCTTAGTTTTATATTCTTTTACTGCTCCACTTCTAATTAGTAATACATTTATTACCAATTGATAAGCTGCACGAATAGGCCTGGCACAGTGGAAAAGGCACCGTTAGTGTACTTGTAGTGGGCGTAAGAGTTTTAATACAAAGGTGAGAAAAATATCATATTATAACATAATACTAAAGTGATTCTATGATGATAATTTGTATGATATAACGATAATTGTTTACTTAATTAGGCGTCCAAAGCTGGCTAAAGGCAAGGAGGCAATGCAACTCTCTATTCTTGAATAACATAATTTTTGAATAATGTATATATTATGATACACTCAAATAATTAAAGCAGACAACATAATCTGCGGAAAAAAATACTTTAGGATAAATAACTTGAGCTAGCATAGCAATTGGTAGTGATAATTAGTACAATAATTGATATATCTAGGGTAGAAATTTAGAATTAGTAAGGCTTTTGCTACTTATGAATTGCAGTGATCTTCAAAACCTGCATAAAATTCATAAGTTATGTCGAAATAAAAGTCTTCCAAATCAATAAGAATATTGCAAATTTATTCAAGATATCTACGGGTCATGTAAGTAGCAATGAAGGCAAATGCTGAAAGCAAAAGCTTATCCTATTTACATGTATAGCAGTCGGTGAAATATTGAAAACAAGCATAATGGTTTGATGATTAGCAACAAAAGTCAAAGCTCGAGCGAATAACTAATCCTTCAATTAATTTCAAATATGAGATAAAAAATAATGGAGAACTGATAATACCTTCGATAAGTTCGTCTAAATTTTTCCATCTCCTTCTGTAAAAAATATATATGAAGAATGTGGCTCCTGTTAAGTTCCTGTATCTATGTATGAAACCAGCTCGTGTACCTTGAGCTTCAGCTCCAATGGTGAATGAGCTCAGGGATTTCTAGAAGCTTCCAGTGGGGAAGCTCAAGCAGGTGAAGAGAGAATCTGGAGAGAGAAAGAGTGGAGAGAAACTGAATCTCATTTCTGAAAATTAAAGAGTATGAATTGGACTAACTAACTCTTACAACACACACACACACACTTATATAACTAACCTAAGCTTAACTGACTAACTAACTAGTTAGTTACAAAGTATGATAAATTACAAATTGGTCCCTAAACTATTATCTGCTGATAGTTCAAGGCTCCCCCTCAATCTGGAGGCTGGAAAACATTCCTTACTCCCTGATTGTTCAGCAGATGTTCATGTTGTGCTCTACCCAATCCTTTAGTCAGTATATCTGCTAGTTGTTCCTTTGTGTTCACATGATATGTCCTCACCATCCTGCTTTGAATTCTCTCTCTTACAAAGTAGCAATCAATGTCTATGTGTTTGGTATGCTCGTAGAAGATTGGATTTGCAGCTATCTGCAAGGCTGCCTTGCTGTCACAGAACAATTCTACTGGCAATGCAATGTGTATGCCCAGCTCCCTATACAGTCCTACTAACCATATAATTTCTGCCACTGCTGAGGCCATACTCCTAAACTCTGCTTCTGCAGAGCTTCTGGACACTGTTTCCTGCTTCTTAGACTTCCATGAGATCAGTGAGTCTCCATACTTGACTACATATCCTGTTATTGACCTCATAGTTTCAATGCAGGCTCCCCAGTCAGAGTCACAGTACACCTGCAACCTAGAACACCTTCCAGCATTCATCAAAATGCCTTGTCCTGGTGCTTTCTTGATGTACTTCACCACTCTAAGTGCTGCTTCCATGTGTGATTGTATTAGAGTCTCCATGAACTGACTCAACAGTTGCACAGCATATGAGATGTCTGGTCTAGTCATTGTCAGATAGAGTAGTTTCCCTATTAACCTTTGGTAACTTCCCACATCTTCCAGCAGCTTATCAGTGTCAGCTTCATCATTCTTTACAAAACTATCAAATTCAACAGATGTCAGCTTCTGGTTAACCTCCAGTAGAGTGTTAGCTAGTTTTGCTCCACTCAATCCCAGGTCTGAAATGAGTTCCATAGCATACTTCTTTTGGTTCACAAGGATCCCTTTTCCAGATCTAGAGAACTCTATCCCAAGAAAGAACTTCAATTGGCCAAGGTCCTTCATTTTGAACTTAAGTTAGAGATCAGCTCTTGCTTGTGAAATCAGGGCCTCATCATTACCAGTCAATAAGAGGTCATCTACATAAATTAGTATAATCACCAAGCTTCCATCCATGTGTAATGTGAATAAGGAATAATCATGTAAACTCTAAACAAAGCCAAGCTGCATTAGTGCTTTAGTAAGTTTAATGTTCCACTGTCTGGAGGCTTGTTTCAGTCCATAGAGGGACTTTTGAAGCCTGCACACATACTTCCCCTGGCTTCTAAAGCCCTGAGGCACCTCCATGTAAACTTCTTCAAACAAGTCTCCCTGTAAAAAAGCATTGTAAACATCCATCTGAAAAATAGGCCAGTTCTCAGAAGCTGCAACATAGATAACACTCCTGACTGTGACCATCTTGGCAACAGGAGAAAAGGTCTCTTTGTAGTCCAGGCCCTCTCTTTGGTTGTACCCTTTGGCCACTAGCCTAGCTTTGTATCTTTCTACCTGGCCATTTGCTTGATATTTAATCTTATAAACCCATTTGCACCCTATGGGTTTCTTGCCTGGGGGAAGAGGCACAATGGTCCATGTGTGATTATCCTCAAAAGCTTTGATTTCTTGCTGCATTGCTTCCACCCCATTTGGGGTCCTTAGCAGCTTCAGCAAATCCCTTTGGCTCTAAACAGGAAGATTGAGCCAACAAAGCTGACTTATAGGAGGGTGCCAGATTTGCATAAGACACATAGTTTGAGATGGGGTACTTGCTTTGAGCTGAGGGCATAGTAACATAATCCTGTAACCAACCAGGTGGCTTCCCTTTGCCTGCTCTAGATGACTTCCTAGGCTCAACTGGTGAGGGTGACACCCCATGTGGTGGAGAGGAGGCAGGTGATGACTCAGTGGTGGCAATAATGGGCTGAGAAGATGACACAGCTAGTGGTTCATCATCAATACAGGCATGGAACTGTAGAACAGGAAACTTTTGAGAAGGAGAAGTTTTGAGATCTCTGGAGGGAAATATGGTTTCTGTAAACGCTGCATCTCTGCTGATCATAAAGGCATGACTGTGCAGATCATAAATTTTGTAGCCTTTCTGTGTTGAGGAGTATCCCATGAAGACCCCTGAAATAGCTTTTGCAGCAAACTTATCAGTTCCAGTTAGCACTTTAGCATAACACAAACATCCTATGACTCTCAAGTGAGCAAGCTGAGGAGGATGTTTGTACAACATCTCAAATGGAGATTTGTTGTTCAAGATCTTAGAGGGTATCCTGTTTAAGATGTACACAGCTGCATGCATACATTCACCCCAGAACCTTAAAGGAATGCTACCTTGGAACCTGAAGGCTCTAGCTGTTTCCAAAATAGTCATATGCCTCCTTTCTACAATGCCATTTTGCTGAGGAGTATATGCACAGCTACTCTGATGGATTACGCCTGAGGTGACCAATAAGTCAGTCATCTGGGAGTTGAAGAACTCTCCACCATTGCCAGACCTTAGTATCTTGACCTGGACATCAAACTGTGTCTTTACCATTTGAAAAAAATCTCCTTAAGATGACTACTGTCTCATCTTTAATGTTAATCAAGAAGATCCAAGTAACCTGGTGAAGTCATCCACCAAGGTTAGGAAATATTTCTTTCCATCATGTGTAGGCACTCTATAGGGGCCCCAAACATCAGCATGCAACAATTCAAAAGGCAAACGTGTAGAAGAAGTGCTCAAGGGAAAAGGCAGTCTTATTTGCTTGGCTAGTGGACAAACAGTACAGATATGATCTTTGTCTCTTATTCCTTCTAATCCTACCATTCTTCTTATGACATTTACAGGAATGTGCCCCAATCTATTATGCCAAATATTCAAGCTGTCCTTATTTACATTGACTGAATCATGAATACACTTAGCTGCTCCAGAAAAACTTGCTTGTCCAGTCCCATGCTGAGATATCTCCTTATCAAGAAAGTAGAGGCCTTGTTCTTCCTTACCAGTCCCAATCACCTTCCCACTCAAGATGTCCTGAAATACACAGAAGTGAGGAAAGAAAAATGCTGAACACTTTAGCTCCTTAGTCAGCTTGGACACAGAAAGTAGATTATACTTGAATTCAGGGACATGAAGCACATTGTTCAATGTTTTCCCATTAAACACATAAGTTGTCCCAATATGACTAATTGTAGCCAGACTTCCTGTGGGTAAGTGTACCTTGCCTGCCTGGTTTGAATTTACTTTCTTGTAACTATGCAGTAAACTGAGGTTAGATGTCATATGAAATGATGCACCTGTGTCAATGATCCACCTGTCATTACTGTTACATGTCATAAAGGCTGATATGATACCTGCTGTATTTGCATGCACATCAGTACTCTTCATTTTTCCAGCATCTTGATTATCTCCTGGTACTGATCATTGGAGAACATTGGACCAGTTAAACCTGCCTGATGAGCCTGATATGAGCCTGGGAAGTTCTGCTGATATGAAGTAGGAGGCCTCAAGGAATTGAACCTTGATGTGTCATGATAATAAGGAACAGGTGGAGTATAGGAGGGCATAGATCCTGCCGGATGTGCTAAGTATCCAGGTCCTGCAGGGAATCCTTGTGGGGCAAATGACCTAGCATCATGACCTGTAGGAACTGGAGGTCTTGAGCCATAGTAAGCCTGATTCTGGACTTGGCTAGTGGTCTCCACCTGATTTGCTGATGCAGAGTATCCTCTATTCTCATATCCTCTAGTCTCATTGCCTTTGTTTCTTGGTTTGTAGTCTGCTGGATATCCATTAAGCTGATAACAGTCATCTCTAGTGTGTCCCTTAAGATGGCAATGATCACACTGCACATTTCTATTCTTTCTTGGCCTAGAGTAGTTTCCCCCTTTCTTGCTATAAAAGGCTACTGATTCCTGACCTGGATTTGCAACTGGTGTAGATGTGGCTAATGGTCTTTGACTTTCATCTTGCATAATCATGGCAAAGGCCTGGTTCAGGCTAGGAACAGGGCTTGTAAGCAGTATCTGACTCCTAACTTGTGAACACGACTCATTAAGCCCCATTAGAAATTGCAGCAGTCGCTGAAACATCAGGTGTTCAGTGAAGAGCTTAGACTTGGGGCAACCACACTATGGGGGTGAAACCATAGCATCATACTCATCCCACAAATTTCTCAGTGTAGAGTAGTAATTTGACACAGACGACACACCTTGTGTTAGTGTTGCTATCTCTCTATGGAGCTGAAAAGCTCGAGATGTGTTTATTTTGTCGAATCTCTCCTTTAAATCATCCCATAAACATTTAGCATTAGATGCAAACACCATTCCTGTGACTAAGTTCTTAGCTACTGAATTCATAATCCATGACAAAACGACTGCATTACATCGCTCCCACTACTGATGTAAAACAGGATCAAACATGTCCTTTTTGCAATTTCCATCAATAAATCCAAATTTATTCTTAGTTAACAAACAGATCCACATTGACTTACTCCATACAGTGTAATTTTCAGAACCTAAGAGTTGAACAGGGATGTTAATCGAACCTGTAGTATCTGATGGATGAAGATAGAGTGAGTGAGTGTGATCTACAACAACAGCATCACTCGATTCTCCCCTACTCCTCCACTAGCAGCATCAGTAATTGCCATTGTTGAATTCTGTAAGCTTCACTGAAACTCAAAGGAAAACTGAACCAATTGATGAAAAAATGTAACCCTAGAAAAAGTGCGCACAATCGAAAGCTCAAACCAGTCTCGTGTGCTCTGATACCATGTTAAGGTCCTGTATCTATGTATGAAACCAGCTCGTATACCTTGAGCTTCAGCTCCAATGGTGAATAAGCTCAGGGATTTCTAGAAGCTTCCAGTGGGGGAAGCTCACGCAGGTGAAGAGAGAATCTAGAGAGAGAAAGAGTGGAGAGAAACTGAATCTCATTTCTGAAAATTAAAGAGTATGAATTGGACTAACTAACTCTTACAACACACACACACTTATATAACTAACCTAAGCTTAACCAACTAACTAACTAGTTAGTTACAAAGTATGATAAATTACAAATTAGTCCCTAAACTATTATCTGCTGATAGTTCAAGCTATAGAAGAAGAAAACCCAAGCCTAAACAAAATTGAATAAGAAAAAACAAACAACATCTAAACCAAAACCAATTTGCAGGTCTGTACTAATTTTTAAGAATCACAGTGCAAAGTGCAAACTACATTCTTGCCATGACCAATCAAATATTGAAGAAGAAATATATAAACAACACAAAAAATTAGAAAGGACGGGAAAAAGTAAACACAAACCCATAGAAGAACTAATTGAAGTGTAGGGTTTTCAGGATACATATACCAGAATAAAGGAAACGGGACAAAACTTAAACAGAAAACCTAAACATAAAACCCAAACCAATACTATGTGTAGAAATTTTTGGGATCACAATACAAAACCAATACATATGTTGTTTCTTGCCGTGAGGTTTGATTATGTCTATATATATTATAGTTAATTATGCTGTTAATTAATTTCACATATAAGGGTCTAATTAATATAGTAATTACTATTTACATATTTTTCCAACTTAAAACCACTTACGAAGGGTAAAAAAGTCAAGTGACATTTCACTAAGGCCTTCGTGCTTTTATAATAGTATGTATGTATGTATGTATGTATGTATGTATGTATGTACACACACACGCAAAAGATGAATATGTATGCAAGTTGTCTGAATAATACAGCTAGCTACCCAAAATAATCAGGTCTAGAGGTTTTCAGATCAGACATCTAAAATGTTCAAAAGATATATTCATCTCCCGAATGGAGCAAAATAAGATAGAATTATAATATCTACAACTGGTGGCATCAACGAACAAGTTGGCTCACCACAGACAGCTGAGAATATCCTCGCTTCTCAATCGCACTGCTGGCTGGATCCTAGAATGGAATCTGCCGAAACCAAAAGAGACAACAAGAAACAAAGAAGGAGTGAATCATAAGGACTCAATAAGTGAGAAGTAACTAGCGACCTCGAAAAATAGATACGTTAGCCAGGGAAATAGAAGTCATAGCAATCAATCAAATAACTTCTTCACGGATAATCAATTCAACAAATCCATATAGCCCACAAAACACATATAAAGATATGAAATGAATGTATCATGATGCAATGGGGTCACATGTGCCCGAAACTTGTCTCAGATGTGGGACTCTCATAAACTACCAGGAGATATATGCAATAAGAACCCTTCATCAACGTGAGACCCTCATCGACTGCCGGGAAGTACATATCAAACCTATAACTGGAGTACAATACTCTTAAGTTCAATACAAAACTAATAACAAGTCATAACATATGATATATAGTGTAAACTCGAAGCTAGGCATAGTAAGTACGCCTATCGGCAGCTACACTCGTAAGAAACATGTAGTATAATATCCACAAGGCCAAAGACCGTCAAAGAAATAGATACTATCACTTTCCTCCACTCCTGGGTCAAATCAATCACTAGTCGACTTCCTTTCCCTTCTTCTATCTCTCAAAATAATCTCTTTTTGAGCCAAAGAAATATATTCGCACTTATAAATACCCGAAGAAGGAATATCTAACCTTTATACGTAAAAGGAAGAAAAAGTACTAAAATACTCGTGGGCCTGGCTTAGCCGAAAGCCCACATTTTCAGAATCCTCAAGTCCCACGAGCCCAATGATATCATTAGTTTTTATATTCTAAAACAATTTCATCAAATTTCCCAATTTCATAAATTATAGGGTTCTAACCCAATTTTTCAATTCAATTTCAAAAATGCCTAGCTAAGAATCATGAATTAATGAAAAGATTAGCTTAGGATCGATACCTGATGATTGTGGATGAATTGGTCTGAAAATTTCCCCCTAAACCGACTTGGAAATGACTGGTTTGAAGTAAAAACAAAAAACAACCTACAAAAAGGCCTTTCATACCCTTTGAGGTTCGGTGAAAGTATTAAATATTGCACCAACAACAGCCGGTGCGATAGTTTTGGTCCAAACGGGATTCTACAAAGCTCAGAATGACCCCAAATTTTGGACGAAGTTGTACAATACTTATGTGACATGCTCTCAAAGAACGATCTCGGTCGGATCCCCGAAACCAAAGATAAGGGTCCCACAGAAATATGTCAAATTCTTAACTTTCAAAATTTTAGTGAGAACTATCTGAACGACCTCAAAATTTATTTATGAATGTTCCCACAGGTCTCAAATAACCATACAAACCTGACGCAACTTTTGAATTTTGAATCGTAGCTCATTTGCTCAAATCGAGCTCAAAAATCTCTTTTAAGCGTTACCGTCTTACCGACAATCGAAACTGAAATCTTCTTTAAAAAGAACTACCAAACGAGGTCCGATGCAGTTCAAATCTTTCAGACATGTCCTGATGGACCTTACAGAGCTTTTAAGACTATTGTCACGCCAATTGGAGTCCTAATTCCCAAAGCGACTAACTAAAGTGGTTTTACTTTGGATTTTATGGGTACGTAGTGTAAATCACCCTGTTTCCTTTTAGTGCTACTTCAACTTTCCTTTCGATACTGTCAATATTTTTCTCTACAAAAAGAAAATAAAGCAGAATAAAAATACTATGTTTCACAAAATATAGTCTGTCTCAAGTTCTGATAAGGAGGAGGAGAGTCATAGTGGATGGTAATATGTAAAATGGTTTAGTCGGCTTGATGAAAACAATTTAATGGAGCGAAGAAACTTCTTTAGTTAAATCTCCAATTAGAGCGGCATAATACCTCAAGACCTCACTGGACTTGATACCGTTAGTTAATTGGGTGCATACGTTTTTAATCATTTTGTTATACTTTCTTGAAATGGAAAAATTATATACTAACAGAAAAAGAAATGGACAAGCACTACTAGAATACGCAAAGTTTCTGAGGACAAAGCAATCGATGATTTGGGATTTTTGACGAAAGGCCGTCAAACTGTTGTGACGAGTACAATTTTGACAAAAAGATAGTCGAGAATTCGTATTTTTTCTAGTAGTGTAGTCAATGGAGTATATGTAGAAGATATTGAGTGGTAGGAGAGCAACAACCTTTAAGTAAACCAACTTAAACAACCTAATGGCTTGGTCTAAATCAAAAGCAAGATTAATCACGATGAAAGGAAGGGCAGAGGAAAGGCTGGTAAATTTTGTGGTACACAAAAATGTCAATAGGTCCATAGCCTGCTTGTTGGTTAGAATGTGCATTCACTTCAGTATGTTCTTTAATTACCAAATTCTAGTCGAAATATAGGCCATGAATAGGCAAAATATCTTTTACAACTAATATTCAACTCGTAAGTTTCTTCATGTCACTGACTCAAAAGTCATATCCTTCTATTTCAGGGGGTTTTTTCTTTTATTCTTATCTTATAACTACCAAGCATTTCGGGGGCTTAACAGAGGGGGTATAAATAGTGGTTTAGACCTTCGAAGTTCTTCTATTCTTATTTCTCTCTTCCAGTGGTTGGTTTCAAACTGAAACCTTCCTAATTTCCTTAATTTTCTTCTAGAGTTTCTAAGATATTATTTCAACAGTTGTTTCTTCTGAGAAAATAGCAAATGGAAACTCTGGAAACTCTTGAAAAGGAATTGGCTGCGAGTTTGCCGGGTGAGTCAACGATTTTAATTCCTACGATTTTTTTAAAATTTTTTTTCCTTATTTTCATGAAAGTTCTATGGATTCTTTTCTCTTAGTTTCTCTTAGTGGCAAATAATACAATCTATACAAAGTCATTTGATATATTCTGCTTACGTAGACCTTTTAACATACTAGCGTTAATTTGAAACAAAATCTTGCATGTGTTTGTTTCATACTCTTTTGGCATTCTAGATACTAGCTAATCTTCTCATGTTCATATAGTTCCTCTTATGAGTTTTGTTATTGTTGAATACATATCCTGTTTTTCTTTCTTTCTTCAAGCAACGTGGATGGGTACTGGGTAGATAGTGTTATTCATGGAAGCTCGCTTCAACTACTACTATATCTTAAGAGAAATTTTAATGCATTGACTGGTATTGTTTCTTTTTGTGTTTATAATATGCTTAAAAATTGTCGGGTCACTAAATTGTTTTAAATTAATTACCCGAATGCAGGTTAGCTACATAAATTTCGACTTTTAGCATTTACTAGCTATATATGCTCAGCACACAAACTCTCGATCAAGAAAACGCAGTTGCTTTTGTGCATCTCATGTAATCATATTTCAAAGTACTAGGAGATCACAATGTTAAGGTAAAAGTAAAACATTTCCCGCCATGATTAAAGACAAAAAATAGATAAAGCTCGGAGAAGAATAGCATTCGTTTAATGAGAACTATAGATATAATAATAGAAAAATAGAAAAAAGGATTAACTTACAAATATTTCCAACTGAGTCGTCATCGATTTATTTTAGTTTAATCATTAATTTTGATGCATAGGATAGAGCATCGACCACCTTTTAGTAAGGGTACCTATTATGTGCGTACATATCCCCCCCCCCCCCCCCAACCAATGCAACAAGATGATTTTGTTGATAGAATTTGGCAAACAAAATTATTAAATTGTGAAACATGTTTTAAAAGTCTACTACGATTTGATTGAAGCATTCATCTAAGAGAAGCAAATGAAGGGTATTAGAAAAATAACGTAGAACAGAGATGAAGTTCTATTCTCTGTATACACATGCATGTCTCATGTGTAGTCGATGCATCAAAATGTTTTTAATTTGAAAAAAAAAAATACTCATATAAAAGAAGTAAGGGATATCAAAATCATGGTTACCCTGTGCATAAAAAAGTAAAATCATGCATGCATTTCTAGCTAGTAGTTACCTACCAATCACATGTAGTATTTAAATATACAGACTGGTAGCTGTATTGAGTTAAAGTTCTGAATATTCGGTCGAAATATATTTGGTACTCATGTTGTTGTCAAAAATAAAGGAAGAGCTGTAGTCTGGTAAAAGAAAGTGAACACATTTCCTTTTGTTAACTAGTAAAGGTTGAGATTCTAAGTTTATCGTGTTTTTGCTTTATATGAGTAGCATTCTTTCACTTATGTTTCACCATTCGTGGTTGGATATACACGAGTACAGAGTAATTTTCAATATTTAAAATCCAGTGACTCGATTAATTTAACTTTACATGGTTAATTAATGACTATAGGGGTACAACGTTCTTGCCAAGAACATCTTAATTCCCAAAGTTCAAATTCAAAACATCTAGTTAAGAGTGGAGACATTTCAAACAATATCACCATACCCTTAGTCTTTCTCCTTGACCTTGTAGCTAGCTAGGCCTCATTTCTTTCATTCTTTCTCTTCTCTTGTTCCCCTATTCCCCTTGATTTTCTTTTGCTATCACATGTTCCCTCAATTTTATTTTATGTGACAATATTTGATGAAGTAAGAAGTTGAATTAGAAGAAAATAAAAATAACCTATGGAATTTGTAGTCTTAAACATATCATGATATCTTTGTAGCTATAGAAATATAACAATAAAGAGAAAAGGAAGGTCCAATGTTAAATTATTTTTAAATGCATAAATGTCTCGTTCTTTTTTCAACATACTCCTATTAAATAGGAAGACTGCCATATAAAATAAAGAGACGAAGTATCAACCAACAACTTTTTATCATCATAACAAGAAATAAACTCAAATAATATATATTTATAGCATTATGAAATTAAATGTTCAAACCCTCACATACATATATATATAGCTACAACATCATCAAGAGAAAGAATTTTTTGTTTTACAATCACTAAAAATCCAAATACTTTTTCTTCTTGTTCCTTAAGGAACATAATTAAACATCTTCATTCATCCATTCTCTAACTGGGATTATATTGATCAGATGAAGGTGTAGATGATGAAGCCATGAAAGGATCAAAATCTTGGAACGTCCCGTTGGTTTGTTGGTTTTGGCAAGCGAACATATCTTCATTGATCAAAGAATTCAAGAAAGAGGAGAAAACATCATCCGTGCAACAATTCATTTCAACATCTTCCTCAATAGTAACCGCAATATTCAGATCATCACCATACTCGGCAAGAATCGCGTTACTTTGATATTGATCATCAAGACTAGTAATTTCTCCCGGGTGAGTATTGATTTTTCCTAATGGTTCTTCCATTTGAAAACTAGAAATGTAAGTGGGGCTTAGAATTGGATTGAGATCATTTGCTTTTGAGGATGAAGGAGGAGAAGAAGAAGCTAATTTGTTGGTAATATCATCACTTGAGGAATTAGAGTTTTTCAATGGCTTGTGAGTTCTAGGATCTATTCCGTGACTGATTAACTTCTTGCTAAGGTGAGTGTTCCAATAATTCTTTATCTCATTATCTGTTCTCCCTGGAATTCTCCCAGCTATCAAGGACCACCTATCATTTTTCCAAAAGGGAAATATAGCATAAGAAAAAAAAAATCTCTGTAAGTAAAGAAAAATCAATGATAAAAAATAGAACAGACACAAACATATATGTGACTGCCAATTCGACCTTTTCTTTTTGTGGGGATTGAGTTCAATCTCAAGATCTCTGATTTTAAACATTTGGAATTTCAAAGTAAAATCATACTAGGGTCAAGTTTTATTCCAAAGATAATACTCCAATAGCAGCCTTAGATTAAAAGCTGAACAATTTTGATTTCAGAAATCAAATAAAAAATATTTTCAAAGAATATAAAAAATCAAGACATCCTTTCACATGAAATGATAATAAGCACCATAAATTAGTCTAATGGCCGTATCAGAGAGAATCTTCCACGAAATATGTATATGAGTTCGATTCTCACTGTCTCCTTTATCCCCTCCTTCCGTTTCCCCCTATATGATCAAAACGTTTTTGTGTGTGTATATTTTCTCTAATCCTATAAAAATCACTGCATACTTTTTCAAAATCATTTTTCGATTATTACACTAAAATTAAGTCTAAACAACACATTAAACTCAAAAGTTACTGCAAACCCTAATAAAAACTAAGAGATATAAAGGTATGCAACTAAAGAGCCCTAAATAACCAACAGATCAAGAAAATCTCGAGAAAAGGGTTTAATTCATTTGATTTCTTTTAGAAGAAATTAAAAAATGAAGAACCTGTTGCCAAGGAGACGATGGAGGCGAAGAATGAGATCTTCTTCATCAGGTGCAATATGGCCACGTTTAACTGAAGGACGGAGGTAATTCATCCACCGAAGGCGGCAGCTTTTTCCACAACGGAGGAGCCCCGCCTTTTTTGGCAACGTTCGCCACCGTCCTTCTCCTTCTTTATTTATATAATTTGTCAATATTTCATCTTCTTCTGGTGTCCATGGACCTCTTTTTAACCCTACCTTGCTGCAACATGGTGTTACTTTGTTGCTTGTTGTTGATGATGATGATGGGGTTCTCATCTTTCTTTGTGAAGTTTTAGTGTTTCAGTTTTGCTAAGGTGAGAAAAAAATGGAGATGGATTCTCTAACTTTGGTTGCATGTTACGTTGGGTGAGAGTGATAAAGTCATAGTACTAAATTTGGGAGGGGAGAGGCCAGGAGTGTGTATGTATTGTGTCCTATGTAGTTACGCGCTTTTACGTTGCATTTAGAACACGTTTTTCTCCCAATGGATCTTTGGAGGAATTTCTCTTCTTCTAATATTTTGGGCATTCTTAATTGGAAGTAGTGATTTTAACGTTAGTCATACCATTAGAAATATGGCGGGATTCATGAAATCCGTCCACCAAAGGTCTTAAAATCGAGCTGAAAAATAAAAATTTCTTGCAGAGAACAATTCCTCCTAAAATGGAGCCCTACATGGATCTGTATTAGTGAGGAAGTTGGTAGATTAAAAGGAAGTAATCACCAGTTAATTCATGTATATAACACATTTGTATATCGTGTTTTTTTTTTTAACTCAATATGTTCTATAAACATGGCAAATGTAAATGTAATTAATGCAGAGACAATGTGTGAAATGTCCCGGAGTTGAGTTTCAAAAATGTCGTCCCGTCTCAAAATTAGTAGTATTAGATTCTGGTTTATAAATGTTGTAAGAATGTAGAATAGTTTTCTCACTTATTATTCTGGTGAAATATTGTTGGCAATTATCGTCGAGGTACAGATCGAATATATATGTGCACGATTAATAAAGATAACAACGCTAGTAGAACTATTATAATATTTAATTATATTATCGAAATAACAACGTTACACACGTCCAATTGATGGAAGTTGCACTTGGTTTTCTTCATCTAATGCTATGACCAGAAAAGGAAGACTTTATTAGATGCATTTTTTACCTCTTTTAGCTAAATGGTAACGATATAAAATATGAATGGGGCTCACGTATTGATTATCCTTAGAAAACGAAGCAAGCAAAGACTGATTTAGAACTCATCGTTTGGTGAGAGCTTAAGTAATGATAACATATGATATGCTGAAACTTTTAATAGATGACGTATAATTTTAATTACAGTATTCACAAAGACATTTATTTGATATTTTTAATCGATTTTTGACATATACATATGATATAGTTTGACTTGACACAAATTTCAATAAATGAAGGCTTTTGAAATTTATAGTCTATAATAATTCATAGATAATTATATGACTATATATTATTATCTCATTAAAGGGCATAAAGTGGGAGTTTAAATTTAAATTACTTTCAAATTAAGAATTGTGTCATTTTTTGAAATAGAATAATAAAGAAATTGTCTTCCATCTTTAAACTGAGGAAGAATATAGTAGTAATAATTAGAAATTATGTGTATATTTCATTTTGATATTTACAAAAGTAAAAATAGTATAAAACGGATGATTGAATGGTTTAGGTAGTTAATTACGATATTACTGTAGATAAATATGCCTAGGAGAGTTTACTTTTGATAGTTGGTTGAAAATAATATTGATAACTTTTAGTACTTTTTATTTGTATTTTTATTTTTATTCTATACCAATACTGGTCTGAGATGAATTTAACGGATAATTATATATAGTTAGTGATGATTTCCAGTTATGAATGATGTGTTACCTGAAGAAGAAGGGTCACGCAAGTCTTCTAGAATAACTATTGCACCTAAGTACTTATCAGACTACATCTGTAACAATGCCTACTCAGTCGTATCTCCTGACCCACCAACCCTTCCTTTACATGCTTTTTCATTTTCTGCTTTATCATCACAGAACAAACAGTTTCTACACAATATATCACAAATAAAAGAACCTAGCACTTATCTGCAAGCATCTCAGCACCCAGGTTGGCAAGCAGCAATGTCCAAAGAGCTAGAAGCACTTAAAGCCAATTCCACTTGGGATGTTGTTCTTCTACCACCAGAAAAGAAGGCATTACCCTGTAAATGGGTTTATAAGGTGAAACTAAAATCAGATGGCAGCTTGGAACGTTTAAAGGCAAGATTAGTCATAAGAGGAGACATACAACGTGAAGGAATTGATTATACAGAAACTTATTCACCTGTGGTTAAAATGACCACTATCCGTTGTTTAATTTGTATTGCAGTGAAGCGCAAATGGCCTTTATATCAGCTGGACGTCAATAACGCGTTCCTTCACGGTGATTTAAATGAAGAAGTGTTCATGAAATTTCCACCAGGAGTCACTCCTCCTTCACCTAAGCATGCTTGCCTTTTGCGCAAGTCCCTCTACGGGTTGAAACAGGCTTCACGCCAATGGTATTCGCGTCTTTCTGCAGCACTAGGAACAAGAGGGTTTATATCCTCTTTGAATGACTATTCTTTATTTTATAAAGCTGCAGGTACGCTTGTCACTATTATAGCATTTTATGTTGATGATATACTTGTGACAGGGAATCATCAGTCAGAAATTCAGGGTCTCAAACAGTATCTTGATTCGGAATTCAAAATCAAGGATTTAGGCACTGCAAAAATTATTTTTTGGGAATGAAATTATTACCTGAATCTGGAGGCCTTGTGGTTACACAACGCAAGTTTGCTTTGGACTTATTGGCAGATTATCCTTTCCTTGGAGCTCGTACTGTTAATTCTCCCCTTGATCCTACCATGAAATTGAACAAAGACTCTGGTGTACCACTCTCCGATCCCACGGTTTACCGACGTCTCTTGGGGAAGTTAAATTTTTTATGCCATACACGTCCTGATCTTTCTTACACCGTTCAGACCTTGAGTCAATTTATGCAAAATCCTCGATCTGATCATCTTTCCGCTGCTTATCATACTTTGCGTTATTTAAAAAGGGATCCTGGTTTGGGGCTTTTCATGTCCCCCTCTTCCTCTTTTCAGTTAATCGCTTATTGCGACGCCGATTGGGCTGCCTGCTCGGATTCTCGTCGATCGGTTAGTGGTTTCTTCATTAGTTTGGGCAATTCCCCTATTTCTTGGAAATCCAAGAAACAAGCTGTTGTTTCCCTCTCATCGGCTGAAGCCGAGTATCGATCAATGAGACGTATAGTTGCAGAGTTAGCTTGGATTGTTCGTCTTCTCTCCGATCTATCAGCTTCTCCAGCGTTGCCCGTTCCTCTACATTGCGAACAATCAAGCTGCGATACATATAGCAAAAAATCCAGTTTTCCACGAACGGACAAAACATATTGACCTTGATTGTCATTTCGTTCGTGAAAAACTGGTGGATGGTCTAATTTCACTCTCTTTTGTCCCCATCCTCTTTACAGATCGCAGATCTCTTCACTAAGGCTTTGGCAGGGCCTTTACATCGTCATTTCTTATCCAAGTTGGGTGTCCGATCATCAGATTCCCACTTGAGGGGGGTGTTGCCAGAAAATATCCATCTGATGTTAATTCAAAGAGTGAAACGGAAGAAGCAGCAGCTTAGCTTGTTTTGGAAATGGGAGTTAATGTCTGAGTCTATAAGGATGGTCCAAAATTATGTTTGGGTCGGGTCAGTTGTAATTGGATCAATTGAGTTTTATTGTGGTTTGGGCCTGCTCAGTTTTAGTTATGTTTTCATTAAGTCTTAGCCCAACTTATAATGTTCATCAGTTCGTATATACTTCTTGTGCAGATATAGGATAGTCATGGACTAGATAAACTTGGTAATTCAGGATTAGGAGGAGTCTAGTTATTTTGTATAGCACGTTTGGGATCTTAGAGTCCCTATCAGTTTTGGGACCTCTTGTACCAGTATAAATAAGGTTTCCCTGTACATCAATATATACAGAAGAAAGTTTTCTTCAGATTGTCCTCTAAAATCATTAAATTCACACACAAATCAAAAAGAGAGAGTAAAAGAGGAAACAACACAAATTACTAACTTCCCTGGTTGTTGAATCTCGAATCTCCATCAACCTATACATGTGATAAGTAACTCAAGTTATTTACTGATATATTAGTATTATTTGAGGGCACTTAATTATATATTCCAAGAGACAGACTTGGAATTGGAATTTGAAGTCTATACAAATTCATTCAGCTCTAAACTTTTATGGTTCAAGTAGAGTATGCATCCTAAAAATTAGACGATCTTTGAAGTGGTTTTAGCCATAGATATTAGAAATTCATGCATAATTACAACAAAATAGTCGTGAGATATTTAAGGACATAATAATTCTGAATTTAGAGAGATATTCAGAGCACTAACTTTTTAACATATACAATCGAAAAACTCTTATAAATATTAAAAGTTTAAGAAAATACAACCCTAGAATTCTCAACTAAAATAAAACATGAAAATACATTTTAGAGAAGGAATCACATATTTTATGTTGATCATACAACCTGACGATCTGACTCTTAAGAGTTAAGAACAACAATTTAGTTACTAATCGCAAATCCAATCTTTTTCACGAGACCTAGTAAGTAAATCAATTGAACTAAATATAGTTTATAAATAACTAATAATTAAATACTAACCAAATAGTATTGATTAAAAGGAACATAAACATGAAAGTTAACTTACCAAATATATGCTTCATAAGTGTTTGTCATAAAACAGAAAGTTTTAAAACCTAAAAATCCACAACTCAAATCTGCTAAGAATAAGAAGCAGGCGCAGTACGTGGTATATAAAATTGCAAAGATAAAGAATAAGAAAAGGATTTACCCAAAAAAAAAGGAGGAGAATAAGAAAAGGGCGTAGTAGAAAAGTACTAGAGTATAAGGAGTTCTAAACTTTCGATCTACAAGACATTGATACCTAAATAGCTGCCAAAGGAAGTACATTATTAAAATACGTTCGATGTAAAAATAGAAGTACTTACAAATATAACTGAAGCATAGATAAAATACTTAATTAATGTAGATACAAGGCAAAGAGAACATAAAAAGTTGAAAACTTACCTAATATATTAAGCTTTTAAGTTTGGCTTACAAAACACCCAAGAAAATATTGGTCGGTTGATCTGAAATAAAAAGAAAGAAGAATCAATAATTAAATTGTAGACAATTGATGAAACGACACTTACATAAACATATAAAGGTATTAGGTATAAGAGATGCTGAGAAAACTTGATGAATTGAGTATCTGGTTTAATTTGACATATTATAATGACATATTATAAGGGATTTTTTCTAAAAGAATCATATAAACAAATCTTAGTTATTTTCAATCTATCTATATGTGAGCTTCCCACTCATATAAAGCCTATAGTTCGTCCTCAACAACTAACCATATCTATACAGAAGTTTCCCACTCATATAAAGCTTATAGTTCGTCATCAATGTTCGATATTTCAATCGATACCCAAAATTGATGAACTCGTATACCGTAAACGAACCAAAATATTAAAAATTCAAAATCTAAATACTAAATTAGTTCAGTCAGACACCGTAAACAATCTTTGCACTTTGCCAAAAGGTTATTGAAAATTATTGTTTAAATTTTTGTTCACTGTAGAAAGTTTAAAAATAAACAATATCATGATTGTTATTAATATGAAAAGACATGGATTATAATATGAATATATAAGAATATCATTACCTCCTCATCATCCATAAAGAAACCATCGTAGACCTTGATTTTCTTAGTTTTATATTCTTTTACTGCTCCACTTCTAATTAGTAATACATTTATTACCAATTGATAAGCTGCACGAATAGGCCTGGCACAGTGGAAAAGGCACCGTTAGTGTACTTGTAGTGGGCGTAAGAGTTTTAATACAAAGGTGAGAAAAATATCATATTATAACATAATACTAAAGTGATTCTATGATGATAATTTGTATGATATAACGATAATTGTTTACTTAATTAGGCGTCCAAAGCTGGCTAAAGGCAAGGAGGCAATGCAACTCTCTATTCTTGAATAACATAATTTTTGAATAATGTATATATTATGATACACTCAAATAATTAAAGCAGACAACATAATCTGCGGAAAAAAATACTTTAGGATAAATAACTTGAGCTAGCATAGCAATTGGTAGTGATAATTAGTACAATAATTGATATATCTAGGGTAGAAATTTAGAATTAGTAAGGCTTTTGCTACTTATGAATTGCAGTGATCTTCAAAACCTGCATAAAATTCATAAGTTATGTCGAAATAAAAGTCTTCCAAATCAATAAGAATATTGCAAATTTATTCAAGATATCTACGGGTCATGTAAGTAGCAATGAAGGCAAATGCTGAAAGCAAAAGCTTATCCTATTTACATGTATAACAGTCGGTGAAATATTGAAAACAAGCATAATGGTTTGATGATTAGCAACAAAAGTCAAAGCTCGAGCGAATAACTAATCCTTCAATTAATTTCAAATATGAGATAAAAAATAATGGAGAACTGATAATACCTTCGATAAGTTCGTCTAAATTTTTCCATCTCCTTCTGTTAAAAATATATATGAAGAATGTGGCTCCTGTTAAGTTCCTGTATCTATGTATGAAACCAGCTCGTGTACCTTGAGCTTCAGCTCCAATGGTGAATGAGCTCAGGGATTTCTAGAAGCTTCCAGTGGGGAAGCTCAAGCAGGTGAAGAGAGAATCTGGAGAGAGAAAGAGTGGAGAGAAACTGAATCTCATTTCTGAAAATTAAAGAGTATGAATTGGACTAACTAACTCTTACAACACACACACACACACTTATATAACTAACCTAAGCTTAACTGACTAACTAACTAGTTAGTTACAAAGTATGATAAATTACAAATTGGTCCCTAAACTATTATCTGCTGATAGTTCAAGGCTCCCCCTCAATCTGGAGGCTGGAAAACATTCCTTACTCCCTGATTGTTCAGCAGATGTTCATGTTGTGCTCTACCCAATCCTTTAGTCAGTATATCTGCTAGTTGTTCCTTTGTGTTCACATGATATGTCCTCACCATCCTGCTTTGAATTCTCTCTCTTACAAAGTAGCAATCAATGTCTATGTGTTTGGTATGCTCGTAGAAGATTGGATTTGCAGCTATCTGCAAGGCTGCCTTGCTGTCACAGAACAATTCTACTGGCAATGCAATGTGTATGCCCAGCTCCCTATACAGTCCTACTAACCATATAATTTCTGCCACTGCTGAGGCCATACTCCTAAACTCTGCTTCTGCAGAGCTTCTGGACACTGTTTCCTGCTTCTTAGACTTCCATGAGATCAGTGAGTCTCCATACTTGACTACATATCCTGTTATTGACCTCATAGTTTCAATGCAGGCTCCCCAGTCAGAGTCACAGTACACCTGCAACCTAGAACACCTTCCAGCATTCATCAAAATGCCTTGTCCTGGTGCTTTCTTGATGTACTTCACCACTCTAAGTGCTGCTTCCATATGTGATTGTATTAGAGTCTCCATGAACTGACTCAACAGTTGCACAGCATATGAGATGTCTGGTCTAGTCATTGTCAGATAGAGTAGTTTCCCTATTAACCTTTGGTAACTTCCCACATCTTCCAGCAGCTTATCAGTGTCAGCTTCATCATTCTTTACAAAACTATCAAATTCAACAGATGTCAGCTTCTGGTTAACCTCCAGTAGAGTGTTAGCTAGTTTTGCTCCACTCAATCCCAGGTCTGAAATGAGTTCCATAGCATACTTCTTTTGGTTCACAAGGATCCCTTTTCCAGATCTAGAGAACTCTATCCCAAGAAAGAACTTCAATTGGCCAAGGTCCTTCATTTTGAACTTAAGTTAGAGATCAGCTCTTGCTTGTGAAATCAGGGCCTCATCATTACCAGTCAATAAGAGGTCATCTACATAAATTAGTATAATCACCAAGCTTCCATCCATGTGTAATGTGAATAAGGAATAATCATGTAAACTCTAAACAAAGCCAAGCTGCATTAGTGCTTTAGTAAGTTTAATGTTCCACTGTCTGGAGGCTTGTTTCAGTCCATAGAGGGACTTTTGAAGCCTGCACACATACTTCCCCTGGCTTCTAAAGCCCTGAGGCACCTCCATGTAAACTTCTTCAAACAAGTCTCCCTGTAAAAAAGCATTGTAAACATCCATCTGAAAAATAGGCCAGTTCTCAGAAGCTGCAACATAGATAACACTCCTGACTGTGACCATCTTGGCAACAGGAGAAAAGGTCTCTTTGTAGTCCAGGCCCTCTCTTTGGTTGTACCCTTTGGCCACTAGCCTAGCTTTGTATCTTTCTACCTGGCCATTTGCTTGATATTTAATCTTATAAACCCATTTGCACCCTATGGGTTTCTTGCCTGGGGGAAGAGGCACAATGGTCCATGTGTGATTATCCTCAAAAGCTTTGATTTCTTGCTGCATTGCTTCCACCCCATTTGGGGTCCTTAGCAGCTTCAGCAAATCCCTTTGGCTCTAAACAGGAAGATTGAGCCAACAAAGCTGACTTATAGGAGGGTGCCAGATTTGCATAAGACACATAGTTTGAGATGGGGTACTTGCTTTGAGCTGAGGGCATAGTAACATAATCCTGTAACCAACCAGGTGGCTTCCCTTTGCCTGCTCTAGATGACTTCCTAGGCTCAACTGGTGAGGGTGACACCCCATGTGGTGGAGAGGAGGCAGGTGATGACTCAGTGGTGGCAATAATGGGCTGAGAAGATGACACAGCTAGTGGTTCATCATCAATACAGGCATGGAACTGTAGAACAGGAAACTTTTGAGAAGGAGAAGTTTTGAGATCTCTGGAGGGAAATATGGTTTCTGTAAACGCTGCATCTCTGCTGATCATAAAGGCATGACTGTGCAGATCATAAATTTTGTAGCCTTTCTGTGTTGAGGAGTATCCCATGAAGACCCCTGAAATAGCTTTTGCAGCAAACTTATCAGTTCCAGTTAGCACTTTAGCATAACACAAACATCCTATGACTCTCAAGTGAGCAAGCTGAGGAGGATGTTTGTACAACATCTCAAATGGAGATTTGTTGTTCAAGATCTTAGAGGGTATCCTGTTTAAGATGTACACAGCTGCATGCATACATTCACCCCAGAACCTTAAAGGAATGCTACCTTGGAACCTGAAGGCTCTAGCTGTTTCCAAAATAGTCATATGCCTCCTTTCTACAATGCCATTTTGCTGAGGAGTATATGCACAGCTACTCTGATGGATTACGCCTGAGGTGACCAATAAGTCAGTCATCTGGGAGTTGAAGAACTCTCCACCATTGCCAGACCTTAGTATCTTGACCTGGACATCAAACTGTGTCTTTACCATTTGAAAAAAATCTCCTTAAGATGACTACTGTCTCATCTTTAATGTTAATCAAGAAGATCCAAGTAACCTGGTGAAGTCATCCACCAAGGTTAGGAAATATTTCTTTCCATCATGTGTAGGCACTCTATAGGGGCCCCAAACATCAGCATGCAACAATTCAAAAGGCAAACGTGTAGAAGAAGTGCTCAAGGGAAAAGGCAGTCTTATTTGCTTGGCTAGTGGACAAACAGTACAGATATGATCTTTGTCTCTTATTCCTTCTAATCCTACCATTCTTCTTATGACATTTACAGGAATGTGCCCCAATCTATTATGCCAAATATTCAAGCTGTCCTTATTTACATTGACTGAATCATGAATACACTTAGCTGCTCCAGAAAAACTTGCTTGTCCAGTCCCATGCTGAGATATCTCCTTATCAAGAAAGTAGAGGCCTTGTTCTTCCTTACCAGTCCCAATCACCTTCCCACTCAAGATGTCCTGAAATACACAGAAGTGAGGAAAGAAAAATGCTGAACACTTTAGCTCCTTAGTCAGCTTGGACACAGAAAGTAGATTATACTTGAATTCAGGGACATGAAGCACATTGTTCAATGTTTTCCCATTAAACACATAAGTTGTCCCAATATGACTAATTGTAGCCAGACTTCCTGTGGGTAAGTGTACCTTGCCTGCCTGGTTTGAATTTACTTTCTTGTAACTATGCAGTAAACTGAGGTTAGATGTCATATGAAATGATGCACCTGTGTCAATGATCCACCTGTCATTACTGTTACATGTCATAAAGGCTGATATGATACCTGCTGTATTTGCATGCACATCAGTACTCTTCATTTTTCCAGCATCTTGATTATCTCCTGGTACTGATCATTGGAGAACATTGGACCAGTTAAACCTGCCTGATGAGCCTGATATGAGCCTGGGAAGTTCTGCTGATATGAAGTAGGAGGCCTCAAGGAATTGAACCTTGATGTGTCATGATAATAAGGAACAGGTGGAGTATAGGAGGGCATAGATCCTGCCGGATGTGCTAAGTATCCAGGTCCTGCAGGGAATCCTTGTGGGGCAAATGACCTAGCATCATGACCTGTAGGAACTGGAGGTCTTGAGCCATAGTAAGCCTGATTCTGGACTTGGCTAGTGGTCTCCACCTGATTTGCTGATGCAGAGTATCCTCTATTCTCATATCCTCTAGTCTCATTGCCTTTGTTTCTTGGTTTGTAGTCTGCTGGATATCCATTAAGCTGATAACAGTCATCTCTAGTGTGTCCCTTAAGATGGCAATGATCACACTGCACATTTCTATTCTTTCTTGGCCTAGAGTAGTTTCCCCCTTTCTTGCTATAAAAGGCTACTGATTCCTGACCTGGATTTGCAACTGGTGTAGATGTGGCTAATGGTCTTTGACTTTCATCTTGCATAATCATGGCAAAGGCCTGGTTCAGGCTAGGAACAGGGCTTGTAAGCAGTATCTGACTCCTAACTTGTGAACACGACTCATTAAGCCCCATTAGAAATTGCAGCAGTCGCTGAAACATCAGGTGTTCAGTGAAGAGCTTAGACTTGGGGCAACCACACTATGGGGGTGAAACCATAGCATCATACTCATCCCACAAATTTCTCAGTGTAGAGTAGTAATTTGACACAGACGACACACCTTGTGTTAGTGTTGCTATCTCTCTATGGAGCTAAAAAGCTCGAGATGTGTTTATTTTGTCGAATCTCTCCTTTAAATCATCCCATAAACATTTAGCATTAGATGCAAACACCATTCCTGTGACTAAGTTCTTAGCTACTGAATTCATAATCCATGACAAAACGACTGCATTACATCGCTCCCACTACTGATGTAAAACAGGATCAAACATGTCCTTTTTGCAATTTCCATCAATAAATCCAAATTTATTCTTAGTTAACAAACAGATCCACATTGACTTACTCCATACAGTGTAATTTTCAGAACCTAAGAGTTGAACAGGGATGTTAATCGAACCTGTAGTATCTGATGGATGAAGATAGAGTGAGTGAGTGTGATCTACAACAACAGCATCACTCGATTCTCCCCTACTCCTCCACTAGCAGCATCAGTAATTGCCATTGTTGAATTCTGTAAGCTTCACTGGAACTCAAAGGAAAACTGAACCAATTGATGAAAAAATGTAACCCTAGAAAAAGTGCGCACAATCGAAAGCTCAAACCAGTCTCGTGTGCTCTGATACCATGTTAAGGTCCTGTATCTATGTATGAAACCAGCTCGTATACCTTGAGCTTCAGCTCCAATGGTGAATAAGCTCAGGGATTTCTAGAAGCTTCCAGTGGGGGAAGCTCACGCAGGTGAAGAGAGAATCTAGAGAGAGAAAGAGTGGAGAGAAACTGAATCTCATTTCTGAAAATTAAAGAGTATGAATTGGACTAACTAACTCTTACAACACACACACACTTATATAACTAACCTAAGCTTAACCAACTAACTAACTAGTTAGTTACAAAGTATGATAAATTACAAATTAGTCCCTAAACTATTATCTGCTGATAGTTCAAGCTATAGAAGAAGAAAACCCAAGCCTAAACAAAATTGAATAAGAAAAAACAAACAACATCTAAACCAAAACCAATTTGCAGGTCTGTACTAATTTTTAAGAATCACAGTGCAAAGTGCAAACTACATTCTTGCCATGACCAATCAAATATTGAAGAAGAAATATATAAACAACACAAAAAATTAGAAAGGACGGGAAAAAGTAAACACAAACCCATAGAAGAACTAATTGAAGTGTAGGGTTTTCAGGATACATATACCAGAATAAAGGAAACGGGACAAAACTTAAACAGAAAACCTAAACATAAAACCCAAACCAATACTATGTGTAGAAATTTTTGGGATCACAATACAAAACCAATACATATGTTGTTTCTTGCCGTGAGGTTTGATTATGTCTATATATATTATAGTTAATTATGCTGTTAATTAATTTCACATATAAGGGTCTAATTAATATAGTAATTACTATTTACATATTTTTCCAACTTAAAACCACTTACGAAGGGTAAAAAAGTCAAGTGACATTTCACTAAGGCCTTCGTGCTTTTATAATAGTATGTATGTATGTATGTATGTATGTATGTATGTATGTATGTATGTATGTATGTACACACACACGCAAAAGATGAATATGTATGCAAGTTGTCTGAATAATACAGCTAGCTACCCAAAATAATCAGGTCTAGAGGTTTTCAGATCAGACATCTAAAATGTTCAAAAGATATATTCATCTCCCGAATGGAGCAAAATAAGATAGAATTATAATATCTACAACTGGTGGCATCAACGAACAAGTTGGCTCACCACAGACAGCTGAGAATATCCTCGCTTCTCAATCGCACTGCTGGCTGGATCCTAGAATGGAATCTGCCGAAACCAAAAGAGACAACAAGAAACAAAGAAGGAGTGAATCATAAGGACTCAATAAGTGAGAAGTAACTAGCGACCTCGAAAAATAGATACGTTAGCCAGGGAAATAGAAGTCATAGCAATCAATCAAATAACTTCTTCACGGATAATCAATTCAACAAATCCATATAGCCCACAAAACACATATAAAGATATGAAATGAATGTATCATGATGCAATGGGGTCACATGTGCCCGAAACTTGTCTCAGATGTGGGACTCTCATAAACTACCAGGAGATATATGCAATAAGAACCCTTCATCAACGTGAGACCCTCATCGACTGCCGGGAAGTACATATCAAACCTATAACTGGAGTACAATACTCTTAAGTTCAATACAAAACTAATAACAAGTCATAACATATGATATATAGTGTAAACTCGAAGCTAGGCATAGTAAGTACGCCTAACGGCAGCTACACTCGTAAGAAACATGTAGTATAATATCCACAAGGCCAAAGACCGTCAAAGAAATAGATACTATCACTTTCCTCCACTCCTGGGTCAAATCAATCACTAGTCGACTTCCTTTCCCTTCTTCTATCTCTCAAAATAATCTCTTTTTGAGCCAAAGAAATATATTCGCACTTATAAATACCCGAAGAAGGAATATCTAACCTTTATACGTAAAAGGAAGAAAAAGTACTAAAATACTCGTGGGCCTGGCTTAGCCGAAAGCCCACATTTTCAGAATCCTCAAGTCCCACGAGCCCAATGATATCATTAGTTTTTATATTCTAAAACAATTTCATCAAATTTCCCAATTTCATAAATTATAGGGTTCTAACCCAATTTTTCAATTCAATTTCAAAAATGCCTAGCTAAGAATCATGAATTAATGAAAAGATTAGCTTAGGATCGATACCTGATGATTGTGGATGAATTGGTCTGAAAATTTCCCCCTAAACCGACTTGGAAATGACTGGTTTGAAGTAAAAACAAAAAACAACCTACAAAAAGGCCTTTCATACCCTTTGAGGTTCGGTGAAAGTATTAAATATTGCACCAACAACAGCCGGTGCGATAGTTTTGGTCCAAACGGGATTCTACAAAGCTCAGAATGACCCCAAATTTTGGACGAAGTTGTACAATACTTATGTGACATGCTCTCAAAGAACGATCTCGGTCGGATCCCCGAAACCAAAGATAAGGGTCCCACAGAAATATGTCAAATTCTTAACTTTCAAAATTTTAGTGAGAACTATCTGAACGACCTCAAAATTTATTTATGAATGTTCCCACAGGTCTCAAATAACCATACAAACCTGACGCAACTTTTGAATTTTGAATCGTAGCTCATTTGCTCAAATCGAGCTCAAAAATCTCTTTTAAGCGTTACCGTCTTACCGACAATCGAAACTGAAATCTTCTTTAAAAAGAACTACCAAACGAGGTCCGATGCAGTTCAAATCTTTCAGACATGTCCTGATGGACCTTACAGAGCTTTTAAGACTATTGTCACGCCAATTGGAGTCCTAATTCCCAAAGCGACTAACTAAAGTGGTTTTACTTTGGATTTTATGGGTACGTAGTGTAAATCACCCTGTTTCCTTTTAGTGCTACTTCAACTTTCCTTTCGATACTGTCAATATTTTTCTCTACAAAAAGAAAATAAAGCAGAATAAAAATACTATGTTTCACAAAATATAGTCTGTCTCAAGTTCTGATAAGGAGGAGGAGAGTCATAGTGGATGGTAATATGTAAAATGGTTTAGTCGGCTTGATGAAAACAATTTAATGGAGCGAAGAAACTTCTTTAGTTAAATCTCCAATTAGAGCGGCATAATACCTCAAGACCTCACTGGACTTGATACCGTTAGTTAATTGGGTGCATACGTTTTTAATCATTTTGTTATACTTTCTTGAAATGGAAAAATTATATACTAACAGAAAAAGAAATGGACAAGCACTACTAGAATACGCAAAGTTTCTGAGGACAAAGCAATCGATGATTTGGGATTTTTGACGAAAGGCCGTCAAACTGTTGTGACGAGTACAATTTTGACAAAAAGATAGTCGAGAATTCGTATTTTTTCTAGTAGTGTAGTCAATGGAGTATATGTAGAAGATATTGAGTGGTAGGAGAGCAACAACCTTTAAGTAAACCAACTTAAACAACCTAATGGCTTGGTCTAAATCAAAAGCAAGATTAATCACGATGAAAGGAAGGGCAGAGGAAAGGCTGGTAAATTTTGTGGTACACAAAAATGTCAATAGGTCCATAGCCTGCTTGTTGGTTAGAATGTGCATTCACTTCAGTATGTTCTTTAATTACCAAATTCTAGTCGAAATATAGGCCATGAATAGGCAAAATATCTTTTACAACTAATATTCAACTCGTAAGTTTCTTCATGTCACTGACTCAAAAGTCATATCCTTCTATTTCAGGGGGTTTTTTCTTTTATTCTTATCTTATAACTACCAAGCATTTCGGGGGCTTAACAGAGGGGGTATAAATAGTGGTTTAGACCTTCGAAGTTCTTCTATTCTTATTTCTCTCTTCCAGTGGTTGGTTTCAAACTGAAACCTTCCTAATTTCCTTAATTTTCTTCTAGAGTTTCTAAGATATTATTTCAACAGTTGTTTCTTCTGAGAAAATAGCAAATGGAAACTCTGGAAACTCTTGAAAAGGAATTGGCTGCGAGTTTGCCGGGTGAGTCAACGATTTTAATTCCTACGATTTTTTTAAAATTTTTTTTCCTTATTTTCATGAAAGTTCTATGGATTCTTTTCTCTTAGTTTCTCTTAGTGGCAAATAATACAATCTATACAAAGTCATTTGATATATTCTGCTTACGTAGACCTTTTAACATACTAGCGTTAATTTGAAACAAAATCTTGCATGTGTTTGTTTCATACTCTTTTGGCATTCTAGATACTAGCTAATCTTCTCATGTTCATATAGTTCCTCTTATGAGTTTTGTTATTGTTGAATACATATCCTGTTTTTCTTTCTTTCTTCAAGCAACGTGGATGGGTACTGGGTAGATAGTGTTATTCATGGAAGCTCGCTTCAACTACTACTATATCTTAAGAGAAATTTTAATGCATTGACTGGTATTGTTTCTTTTTGTGTTTATAATATGCTTAAAAATTGTCGGGTCACTAAATTGTTTTAAATTAATTACCCGAATGCAGGTTAGCTACATAAATTTCGACTTTTAGCATTTACTAGCTATATATGCTCAGCACACAAACTCTCGATCAAGAAAACGCAGTTGCTTTTGTGCATCTCATGTAATCATATTTCAAAGTACTAGGAGATCACAATGTTAAGGTAAAAGTAAAACATTTCCCGCCATGATTAAAGACAAAAAATAGATAAAGCTCGGAGAAGAATAGCATTCGTTTAATGAGAACTATAGATATAATAATAGAAAAATAGAAAAAAGGATTAACTTACAAATATTTCCAACTGAGTCGTCATCGATTTATTTTAGTTTAATCATTAATTTTGATGCATAGGATAGAGCATCGACCACCTTTTAGTAAGGGTACCTATTATGTGCGTACATATCCCCCCCCCCCCCCCCCCAACCAATGCAACAAGATGATTTTGTTGATAGAATTTGGCAAACAAAATTATTAAATTGTGAAACATGTTTTAAAAGTCTACTACGATTTGATTGAAGCATTCATCTAAGAGAAGCAAATGAAGGGTATTAGAAAAATAACGTAGAACAGAGATGAAGTTCTATTCTCTGTATACACATGCATGTCTCATGTGTAGTCGATGCATCAAAATGTTTTTAATTTGAAAAAAAAAAATACTCATATAAAAGAAGTAAGGGATATCAAAATCATGGTTACCCTGTGCATAAAAAAGTAAAATCATGCATGCATTTCTAGCTAGTAGTTACCTACCAATCACATGTAGTATTTAAATATACAGACTGGTAGCTGTATTGAGTTAAAGTTCTGAATATTCGGTCGAAATATATTTGGTACTCATGTTGTTGTCAAAAATAAAGGAAGAGCTGTAGTCTGGTAAAAGAAAGTGAACACATTTCCTTTTGTTAACTAGTAAAGGTTGAGATTCTAAGTTTATCGTGTTTTTGCTTTATATGAGTAGCATTCTTTCACTTATGTTTCACCATTCGTGGTTGGATATACACGAGTACAGAGTAATTTTCAATATTTAAAATCCAGTGACTCGATTAATTTAACTTTACATGGTTAATTAATGACTATAGGGGTACAACGTTCTTGCCAAGAACATCTTAATTCCCAAAGTTCAAATTCAAAACATCTAGTTAAGAGTGGAGACATTTCAAACAATATCACCATACCCTTAGTCTTTCTCCTTGACCTTGTAGCTAGCTAGGCCTCATTTCTTTCATTCTTTCTCTTCTCTTGTTCCCCTATTCCCCTTGATTTTCTTTTGCTATCACATGTTCCCTCAATTTTATTTTATGTGACAATATTTGATGAAGTAAGAAGTTGAATTAGAAGAAAATAAAAATAACCTATGGAATTTGTAGTCTTAAACATATCATGATATCTTTGTAGCTATAGAAATATAACAATAAAGAGAAAAGGAAGGTCCAATGTTAAATTATTTTTAAATGCATAAATGTCTCGTTCTTTTTTCAACATACTCCTATTAAATAGGAAGACTGCCATATAAAATAAAGAGACGAAGTATCAACCAACAACTTTTTATCATCATAACAAGAAATAAACTCAAATAATATATATTTATAGCATTATGAAATTAAATGTTCAAACCCTCACATACATATATATATAGCTACAACATCATCAAGAGAAAGAATTTTTTGTTTTACAATCACTAAAAATCCAAATACTTTTTCTTCTTGTTCCTTAAGGAACATAATTAAACATCTTCATTCATCCATTCTCTAACTGGGATTATATTGATCAGATGAAGGTGTAGATGATGAAGCCATGAAAGGATCAAAATCTTGGAACGTCCCGTTGGTTTGTTGGTTTTGGCAAGCGAACATATCTTCATTGATCAAAGAATTCAAGAAAGAGGAGAAAACATCATCCGTGCAACAATTCATTTCAACATCTTCCTCAATAGTAACCGCAATATTCAGATCATCACCATACTCGGCAAGAATCGCGTTACTTTGATATTGATCATCAAGACTAGTAATTTCTCCCGGGTGAGTATTGATTTTTCCTAATGGTTCTTCCATTTGAAAACTAGAAATGTAAGTGGGGCTTAGAATTGGATTGAGATCATTTGCTTTTGAGGATGAAGGAGGAGAAGAAGAAGCTAATTTGTTGGTAATATCATCACTTGAGGAATTAGAGTTTTTCAATGGCTTGTGAGTTCTAGGATCTATTCCGTGACTGATTAACTTCTTGCTAAGGTGAGTGTTCCAATAATTCTTTATCTCATTATCTGTTCTCCCTGGAATTCTCCCAGCTATCAAGGACCACCTATCATTTTTCCAAAAGGGAAATATAGCATAAGAAAAAAAAAATCTCTGTAAGTAAAGAAAAATCAATGATAAAAAATAGAACAGACACAAACATATATGTGACTGCCAATTCGACCTTTTCTTTTTGTGGGGATTGAGTTCAATCTCAAGATCTCTGATTTTAAACATTTGGAATTTCAAAGTAAAATCATACTAGGGTCAAGTTTTATTCCAAAGATAATACTCCAATAGCAGCCTTAGATTAAAAGCTGAACAATTTTGATTTCAGAAATCAAATAAAAAATATTTTCAAAGAATATAAAAAATCAAGACATCCTTTCACATGAAATGATAATAAGCACCATAAATTAGTCTAATGGCCGTATCAGAGAGAATCTTCCACGAAATATGTATATGAGTTCGATTCTCACTGTCTCCTTTATCCCCTCCTTCCGTTTCCCCCTATATGATCAAAACGTTTTTGTGTGTGTATATTTTCTCTAATCCTATAAAAATCACTGCATACTTTTTCAAAATCATTTTTCGATTATTACACTAAAATTAAGTCTAAACAACACATTAAACTCAAAAGTTACTGCAAACCCTAATAAAAACTAAGAGATATAAAGGTATGCAACTAAAGAGCCCTAAATAACCAACAGATCAAGAAAATCTCGAGAAAAGGGTTTAATTCATTTGATTTCTTTTAGAAGAAATTAAAAAATGAAGAACCTGTTGCCAAGGAGACGATGGAGGCGAAGAATGAGATCTTCTTCATCAGGTGCAATATGGCCACGTTTAACTGAAGGACGGAGGTAATTCATCCACCGAAGGCGGCAGCTTTTTCCACAACGGAGGAGCCCCGCCTTTTTTGGCAACGTTCGCCACCGTCCTTCTCCTTCTTTATTTATATAATTTGTCAATATTTCATCTTCTTCTGGTGTCCATGGACCTCTTTTTAACCCTACCTTGCTGCAACATGGTGTTACTTTGTTGCTTGTTGTTGATGATGATGATGGGGTTCTCATCTTTCTTTGTGAAGTTTTAGTGTTTCAGTTTTGCTAAGGTGAGAAAAAAATGGAGATGGATTCTCTAACTTTGGTTGCATGTTACGTTGGGTGAGAGTGATAAAGTCATAGTACTAAATTTGGGAGGGGAGAGGCCAGGAGTGTGTATGTATTGTGTCCTATGTAGTTACGCGCTTTTACGTTGCATTTAGAACACGTTTTTCTCCCAATGGATCTTTGGAGGAATTTCTCTTCTTCTAATATTTTGGGCATTCTTAATTGGAAGTAGTGATTTTAACGTTAGTCATACCATTAGAAATATGGCGGGATTCATGAAATCCGTCCACCAAAGGTCTTAAAATCGAGCTGAAAAATAAAAATTTCTTGCAGAGAACAATTCCTCCTAAAATGGAGCCCTACATGGATCTGTATTAGTGAGGAAGTTGGTAGATTAAAAGGAAGTAATCACCAGTTAATTCATGTATATAACACATTTGTATATCGTGTTTTTTTTTTTAACTCAATATGTTCTATAAACATGGCAAATGTAAATGTAATTAATGCAGAGACAATGTGTGAAATGTCCCGGAGTTGAGTTTCAAAAATGTCGTCCCGTCTCAAAATTAGTAGTATTAGATTCTGGTTTATAAATGTTGTAAGAATGTAGAATAGTTTTCTCACTTATTATTCTGGTGAAATATTGTTGGCAATTATCGTCGAGGTACAGATCGAATATATATGTGCACGATTAATAAAGATAACAACGCTAGTAGAACTATTATAATATTTAATTATATTATCGAAATAACAACGTTACACACGTCCAATTGATGGAAGTTGCACTTGGTTTTCTTCATCTAATGCTATGACCAGAAAAGGAAGACTTTATTAGATGCATTTTTTACCTCTTTTAGCTAAATGGTAACGATATAAAATATGAATGGGGCTCACGTATTGATTATCCTTAGAAAACGAAGCAAGCAAAGACTGATTTAGAACTCATCGTTTGGTGAGAGCTTAAGTAATGATAACATATGATATGCTGAAACTTTTAATAGATGACGTATAATTTTAATTACAGTATTCACAAAGACATTTATTTGATATTTTTAATCGATTTTTGACATATACATATGATATAGTTTGACTTGACACAAATTTCAATAAATGAAGGCTTTTGAAATTTATAGTCTATAATAATTCATAGATAATTATATGACTATATATTATTATCTCATTAAAGGGCATAAAGTGGGAGTTTAAATTTAAATTACTTTCAAATTAAGAATTGTGTCATTTTTTGAAATAGAATAATAAAGAAATTGTCTTCCATCTTTAAACTGAGGAAGAATATAGTAGTAATAATTAGAAATTATGTGTATATTTCATTTTGATATTTACAAAAGTAAAAATAGTATAAAACGGATGATTGAATGGTTTAGGTAGTTAATTACGATATTACTGTAGATAAATATGCCTAGGAGAGTTTACTTTTGATAGTTGGTTGAAAATAATATTGATAACTTTTAGTACTTTTTATTTGTATTTTTATTTTTATTCTATACCAATACTGGTCTGAGATGAATTTAACGGATAATTATATATAGTTAGTGATGATTCATACAGCCAACCTTAACTTGTTTATAATTGAAGCATTCTCATTAACTCATTATTATGTTGAGGATAGCACAAAAAAATTAGGGTGAAAATCATTTACACACCCAATTTTTGCTCTTACAATCAAACTGTCCCCTAAATTATGAATAATGGTCATCCTCCCCCTCCATGGTATACAATATTTATTGCCCTTGAATTTTTTATTCACCATTTATGTAATATATTTTTATATTACGAATGATATAATTTTTTAACCATAATGTTCCACCTATAATTTAAATAATATTACTTCTTATTATAGTTATTTAAGCTCATTAATATTATAAATAGTATAATCGTTTATGAATTTATTACATAATTGTATGGGCCTAAATCGTTTTTAGGTACACAAATCGAATTTGGATCCGGATATAAGCAAATCTTTGTATCAAAGCGATAAATAATGCGCGAAATAGACAAAAATGCGTAACACAACTTGCTTTTAATATATGAATGTTCAGTACAAATTTGGACAGAGTTTTGGTATATCTTTCTGGATGCTTATAATACAAAATGAGCTTCTATTTATAGGCCTAGGGACCTAGCCCACGTTCTCCATCACCAGCTTGCACTCCTCCCACGATCTGATCAGCAACATGGATGAGTTAGTGGAGCAGAGTAGTGGGCTGCAAAGCCGTTGGGACCGAGGTGGTAACCGAAGCCTTGCCACAAGGCTTCGGTCGTCTGACCTTATTATCCAAATGGGGTGCCGTGACCCGAAGTTCAAGACTTAATTTCTCTTCGGTCGCGCCTTCGGGCGTTGACCTAGGTGGTTCAGCCACGATCGATTATTTTCCCTTCGGAGCGCCAGCTCGTTTTTTCTTCGGTCTACCAACTCGAGGTGTTGACCGAAGACGATGATTTTTACCCAATACAGATAGTCCCCCCACTCCTCGGTAGACGCCGAAGTCGCCGAGGAGTGGAATGAGTTTGAGAGGGAAGTCGACGTGGCAAAACCCTATCCACGAATTTTCAAAAAGTTGCGCATCTGTAGGGTCGCCGTTCCGCGTTACGTGGCGGCTCGCGATAGGTCTCTGAACGGTCACGCCGTCTTTTTGTTTTCTCCAATGTTTCAGTCATCATTAGCTTCACCTACTTGCACGTGTACAAACACTATAAATACTTCACTTCTGCCCTTTTCATCTTCACTCATCATTTTGCTTTGAGAAGAAGAACAACAGACTCTTTCAGCCGCCGTTGTCACCACCACTCCTTTCATCCAAAATTTCTCTTTACTTTGCTCTTCTGATTCCCAACATGTCTACCAATGTTTCTGCTACCATTTCTGGTCAAGGCTCAAGCGATTCCGGTGAGAGAGCGGAACGTATTGCGGCCATGGCAATGAATGACGAAGCCGTTCCCTCTGTGTCACCATTGCAGGTGGCTGGAGCGGGAGACGGTGGTGAAGCCACTTCGGCTGCTCCCACTCCCTTGAGACGTAAAACGAAAGCGGGTCGCGGCTCAGCTGAGGTCAGCGAGTATGTGGACTTAGATGTAGCTGACGACATCGATGGTGGTGATGCCACTGATGTGAGAGAGGTGGGTGGCTCGGTCGAAGCGGCCGAGGTGAGCGAGATTAGCGGCTCGAAGGGTGAAACCGAGGTGGGCCCTTCGAGGAAATCAAAGAGGAAAATTCCACTCGAGGTGGAGATTGACCCTCGGTTGGTCATCCCCTCGAGCTTTAACAATGAAAAAGACTTGAAGGTTCACGCTCAGTCAGATGCTCAGAAGGGGAAGAGAAGAAACGTCCCCGTTCATGTTACCCCGAGCATCGTAACCGAGGAAAGGATTGCGGCGGTTCGGGCAGACTGCCGCTGGGGGCCCGAAGTGGAGATTAGGATCCCGGCGCCTGGCTCGGCCGCGTCTACGCATGTTGAAGGATATTCCTCAGTTTTTACTTACCCTTTCACCATAGGTTTTGATTTGCCTGTACACCCCATAATTGACACGTTTTGCAGATCATACAACCTCTGTCTTGCCCAACTTGGGCCCGGAGTTTGGAGGGTCGTCCAAGCCCTTGAATATTTGAGTGGTGTCGCGGGGGTGCCATTCACTTTTCAGCACTTGATTTTGCTCTATTACCCCTATTTCCACAAAGCCGGGGTGGTCGCTCTCTTGCCTCGGGGCTCATATGAAATTTTAAGCAAGAGCGAGGATCATGGGGATCGAGGATGGAACGATCGGTTCGTGCTCATTCCCACGAACCTGCTGTCTGCCGAGCCTGGCTTTCCCGAGGCGTGGAATGCTCAGCGTAAGTGCCTATTTCCATTCTTCCTTTGGTTTGAGATTATCGCAATTGTTAACCGACCTCTCTTTTTTTTTATCCGCAGCTGAAAAAGTGGCGGTTGTGCCTCCGAGTAACCTGCTCGGGTGGGTGACCGAAGTCATGCAGCCGAAAAAATGCCCCGAACGGCAGTGGATGGTGTTAGCTGCTCTGCCTGAGAACCGATGGGCGTGCAAGAGGCACGGTGAGTTGTTGACTTCGGGCCGCTGAGTTCCATTTTAAATTATTCAACTAACTTTTCCACTTTGATTACATAGGTCTCCCCAGCAAGGCCGTGAGAGAGGTTGACGAGGAAGAGGAAGCCGAGGCGGAGGGCGGAGAGGAAGAGAGAGGAAACAAGAGGGCAAAGAGAAGCGAGAAACTGGTGACCGACGTCACCGAGGGGGTTGCCAAGATGGCAGCAATGGCGAAGAAGCTCATCGAGGAGAAGAAAACTAAAGCCTCTTCGAGCCAAGGGGCTTCACAAGGTGAAATTTTCTTGGGTAGGTTTTCTTGTGTTTCCACTGCCACTCGTACTTATGTTAGGCACATTGCTCCTCTTCCTGCCTCAGGTGCTAAGAGGAAAAGGGCGAGCTCGAAGCGGGCCGCCACAGCGAAAGGTCCTCGAGTTGAAGAGGTTGCTGCCCCCGTTGCTGAAACTCTGATCACTAAACGTCGGGGGCTCGTCGACGTGCCCAGCGATGAGGAGCTCCCTCCTGTGGTTCCCGAGGAGAGGCCAGATCCAGTCCCCGAGCCTGTTCCAGAGGCGAGGGCTGAAGTGGGCGGGTCAACCGGGGTCATTCACGTGGAGGAATCTGACCAAGAGGCCGCAAAAAGAAAGGGTAAGGTGAAGGCGAGCGGAGGGTTGATCAAGAGCATGGTCAAAGCTTCAAGGGATTCTTCGAAGCCCACCAACGTTGCAGCTCGGGCTTTGGAGATATATCCCGATGCTAATTTGTTAGATGCTACGAAAGAGGACATCATGTCTCTTGACGGCCTGCTCGGGCCAGCTGAAGCTCATGCCCTTCGGAATCTCAATCCCATGATTTTGATGGGTGTTTCAGCCGCTTCTGCTCTTCGGGTAAGTCTTACTGTCTTTTTAACATAATACGCCTTACCAAACTTTGAGCGCTGACATGTGTTTCAAACGCAGAGCTTTGTCCTCGCGCTGCGAGCTGTTCACCTCGAACGAGATCGAGCCCAGGAACTTCAAGCAGCTGCTACCGCTTGGGATGGTCAGAAAAAGGTCCTCAAAGGGCAGGTCGCCGAGTTGGAAGCTCGGTTCGCAATCCTGAACAGCGAGCTGGAGCGTGCCAACGAGGTGGCGGCAAAAGCCGAGGACGACCTTCGGGCGGTTGCAGAGTCCTCCGAGGCTCGTGTTCGAGCTGCGGTGGATGAGTTTACTGCTGAACGCTCGAGGCTCAGTCTTGAGAATGCCCGCCTCGAAGCTGAATTGTTCAGGGCAAAGACCGAAGCCCTTGAGGCGGGGGAGAGGTATCGTGGCAAGCTCGGGGAATATAATGCCAAACTTCTTGAGCTACAACGCCAAGTGGACGAAGTGCCAGCCCTTCGGGCCAAGGTATCCAGGCTTGAGAGGCGAGTTGCCCACCTTAACGAGCGGGCCGAGGTTAGATCAACAAGGGCCAAATTTGAAGAAACATGGGCCGTGGTCAAGACTAGGCTCGGTGCCCTCGAGCAGGTTCAGGCCGGGCAGATCGTGCTTGAGGACGAGATCGTCAAAGCGAGGGAGGCTGCTGCCGAGGCCCAAAGAATTGTGGACGAACTTCCCTCAAGCGAAGGATCAGATGATGAAAGCGACAGTGCCGAAGAGGGCAGCGGAGATGCTGATGGGGCGTTGCCTTAGTAAACTTTTGATGTCTTTCATTTTTTGAGGCCTTCGCGCCTTTTTTGGATGTTGGCCTTCGGGCCTTTTTTGGATGTTGGCCTTCGGGCCTTTGTATTTATGTTTGACCTTCGGGCCATTTTTGGATGTATATAGCTTCAGCCTTCGGGCTTTTAATGAAAGATCGCTTTGTGAATTTTGCGTGTTTATTTTTCATGTGTATCGAACACTTTTGAAAATAAATGATATGCTTGCAAGGCTTTAAGCTAAATTTGACCGGTGCGAACTTAGGACGACGTCTCGTCCTCGAGTCGATGCAATGCGCGGCTCAAGTAATAACACATGGATAGAATGAGAGTACCCGAAGTCGTTTTATTAATATCAACGAGCCAAAAGGCTATGTACATAAAACCAAGTCGGGACGGACCTTGGGTAAGAAACGAATTAACGAACTTCAAACTAAAACATGCCGCTATCGGGCTAATTTACAATGTACTAAATCTAGTCCTCGGGCAGCAGTCCCCGGTTGTCGGCTAGATAAGCATCGGTTGGGAGGCTCGATGTCGACCTCGGTGTCAACCCTTCTCACTCCCCCCCCAGTGTTCGGTTGTGAATCTCGATGAGGATCCGAGCACTGGAATCGGTTCGGTTTGCTTCCTGAAAAGGTCGAGCAAAAAAGGTGGAACGAGGAGTGAGTTAGTACATTGTTTATCAATGCCATGGGAGCGTCGTTCGGCTCGGGGCTGTTTAATTGATAGAGTTGAAGGATATTTACCTTGGCTAAAAGTAGTATCGCTTTAGATGAGAGATGTTCCAGTTCAGCGGCTCGGGTTCGCGTTGAAGAGACTCGATTTGATAAGAGCCTTTTCCAACGATTGCTTTGACCTTGTAGGGCCCTTCCCAATTTGCGATAAGCTTCCCCCCGTTGTCCTCCTTTGTTGATTGATTCACGGTTTTCAACACATAATCTCCCACCTTGAAGTCCCTAAATTTAGCTTTCCTGTTGAGGTACGCTTCGATCTGTCTTTTTTGGGCAACAAGCCGAACCAAAGCTAATTCCCTCTTCTCTTCGAGCAAGTCTAGCTCAATGCACATCGCCTCTTGGTTGGCATCTTCGGTTGTGTGAGCATACCGAAGGCTTGATTCGCCCACTTCCACTGGGATGAGAGAATCCATGTCGTAGGCTAATGAAAAAGGGGTCTCACCGGTGCTGTTCTTCTCCGTTGTTCGCATGGCCCACAGAACCCCGGGCAACTCCTCGGGCCAAGGGCCTTTCTTCTCATCGAGTCGCTTCTTCAAATTCTCAATTATGATCCTGTTTGAAGATTCGGCCTGGCCATTAGCACTTGGATGGTAGGGAGTCGAGGCTATCCTTTTGATTCCCCATTGTTTAAAAAAGTCAGTGATAGCCGCCCCCATGAATTGTTTGCCATTGTCGCAAGCGATTTCTTTTGGGACGCCGAACCGGTAGATGATATTCTTTTTGATGAAGTCGATTACCTGCTTCTGTTTTACCTCGGTGAGTGCTGCGGCTTCCACCCATTTTGTGAAGTAATCAGTCAACACCAAGATGAACCGAACACCACCTTTTCCTTTGGGTAGTGGTCCGACAACATCCATTCCCCATTTCATGAAGAGCCATGGTGATACCACCGAGTGTAGAGGCTCGGCCTGTTGGTGGATCATTTGCCCATGGCGCTGGCACTTGTCACACTTTTGCACGAAGGCTTTCACATCGGCGCTAATGGTGGGCCAGTAATACCCAGCTCTTAACAATTTACGCACCAACGATTTCCTCCCCGAGTGATTTCCACACTCGCCTTCGTGTACTTCGGCCATCACGTACCTCGCCTCATCGGGGCCCAAGCATTTGGCCATCGGGCCGCAGTACAACCTCTTGTATAAATTGCCTTCGATCATGTGATACGAGGCCGCTTGGGTCCTTAGCTTTTTCGCTTCTTTCTTATCTTGGGGAACAGTCCCCGAGTCGAAGTAGGAGATGAACTTACTTCGCCAATCCCATCGATTTTCAACCGAATTGACTTGCAACTTCATCTCTCTCATTTGGGCGGACAGCAACCGAACCACCGAGTCAGTCCCCGAGTGAGCTTCATCAATGGCCGAACCAAGATTTGCCAAGGCATCAGCCTCGGTATTTTCTTCCCGAGGTATTTGTTTGACACTCCATTCTTGGAATTGGGCTAGGATCCTCTGTGCCCGATCCAAGTAAAGCTGCATTCTGGGCTCTCGAGCCGTGTAATCACCGAGGATCTGGTTGACCACAAATTGTGAATCACATCTTAGTTCGATTCTGTCAACCCCCATTTCTTTAGCTAGCTCTAAGCCCGCTAGAGCCGCTTCGTATTCTGCTTCGTTGTTGGTGACCTTTTTTAATCGAACTGAATGCCTAATCCTCTCCCCGGTGGGTGTTCTCAACAGAATGCCTAAACCCGAGCCTTTTGAATTCGTTGCCCCATCGGTGTGCAGTATCCACAGCCCCGGAGGGGATCCCTTCGCCTCGGAACTTTCCTTTTCCGCCTCGGGCAGTATCCCAATGCTGAAATCAGCCACGAAGTCTGCCAAGACTTGAGATTTGATGGCAGTTCGAGGTTGATAAGTGATGTCATATTCACTTAGCTCAACCGCCCATTTGGACAACCTCCCCGATAACTCAGGCTTATGCAATATATTTCTCAAGGGGAAGGTTGAAACTACCGCTATTGGGTGACATTGAAAATAGGGCCGTAGTTTCCGAGCAGTAATGAGTAAAGCGAGTGCTAGTTTTTCCAAGTGTGGGTACCTCGTTTCAGCATCAAGGAGTGTCTTGCTCACATAATAGATGGGCTGCTGCTTGCCATCTTCTTCCCGAACCAGCACAGCACTTACCGACACCTCGGACACCGCTAAATAGACGAGCAATGTTTCCCCTTCTTTTGGCTTGGCAAGCAACGGTGCGTTAGCCAAATATTGTTTCAAGTCTTTCAACGCTTGTTTGCACTCCGGTGTCCATTCGAAGTGGTTGTTTTTCCTCAAGACGGAGAAGAATTTGTGGCACCGCTCCGAGGACTTTGAGATAAAGCGACTCAAGGCAGCGATTCGGCCAGTCAAGCGTTGAACTTCTTTTACCCCGGTAAGCTCTTCGGGGATTTCCTCAATTGCTCTGATTTTATCTGGGTTAGCTTCGATTCCCCGCTCGGAGACAATAAATCCCAAAAACTTGCCCGATCCCACGCCGAAGGCGCACTTCTCGGGGTTCAATTTCATACCGTATTGTCTCAACACAGCAAAAGCTTCCCTCAGATGATTCAAATGATCCTCCATTCGGATCGATTTGATGAGCATGTCGTCTATGTAGACTTCCATAGACTTCCCGATGTATTCCTTGAACATGCGACATACCAACCTTTGGTAAGTCGCCCCGGCGTTCTTCAAACCGAAGGGCATCACTTTGTAGCAAAAGGTACCTCGGTCAGTGAAGAACGAGGTCTTTTCTTCGTCCTTCGGGTCCATGAGGATTTGATTATAGCCCGAGTACGCATCCAAGAAGGTTAATAGTTTGTGTCCAGCCGTGGAGTCTATTAACCTATCTATCTGAGGCAATGGATAAGAATCTTTGGGGCAAGCTTTGTTCAAATCGGTGTAGTCAACGCACATTCTCCACTTGCCATTCTTTTTCGGCACAACCACAACATTGGCTAGCCACTCGGGGTATTTCACTTCTCTAATGAAACCATTCTCCTGCAACTTGGTGGTTTCGTCCTCGATCGCCTTCTTTTTTACCCCGGCATGTGGCCTTTTCTTCTGTTTCACCGGGGTAAATTTTGGGTCCACATTCAGTTTATGGGTCATGATCTCCGGATCGATACCCGTCATGTCTGAATGGGCCCAAGCAAAACAGTCATGGTTGGACCTTAAAACTTCCATAATCGCTACTTTCGACTCGGGGTCCAACTCCGAGCCGATGTGTACCTTCCTCTCTGGGAATTCCTTCGATAGAGTGAAAGAATCCAGCTCTTCGATAGTTGAGTCCTCGGCCTTTTGCTTCCGAGGTTCTTGCACGCACGCCGGGATCTTTTCAATTTCACTTTGGAGGTTCGCCTCGATCGACCCCGGCTGCGTTGGTTGCTATTTTTTTGGCCCACTCGGGGCGACTCCACTTTTTAGCGCAACCGAGTAGCATTCCCTAGCTACTCGTTGTTCCCCCCTAATTGATCGAACTCCCCAAGGTGTTGGGAATTTGATCACTTGGTGTAAAGTGGAGGGAACGGCCTCCATGGCGTGGATCCATGGCCTTCCGAGGATCACATTGTAAGCCAGATCCTCGGGCATAACTTGGAACAGCGTCTCCTTGGTGACTCCTTCGGCGAACGTCTTTAAGGTGATTTCGCCCAACGTTTTCTCAGTCGAATTGTTGAAGCCAGCCAACACTGTTGATTTGGGAATAATTTCCCCTTTTAGCCACATTTGCTTAATGGCCCCGTAGCTGATGATGTTCACTGAGCTGCCGGGGTCGATCAAGACTCTTTTGATATTGGAGTCGTTGATCCTGAGCATGATGACTAGAGCATCGTGGTGGAGGAACATCATCCCATCACAGTCATCCTCGTCGAAGACAATATCTTTGCCCGAGCCACCTACTCGGGTCCTCTTCTCCATGGTGATGGAGAGCTTAGCAAACTTCTTGGCTGCGGCGAAGTTTACGCCGTTTACTTCTGACCTCCCGGTTATAACGTTCACCACTCTTTCAGGGGGTGGAGCTCGAGGTGGTCCTTCACTTCGATTTTTGGAAAAATTTTCTTTCCCCTTGTCAGTGAGGAACTGAGCCAAGACTCCTTTTTTTAGTAGGTGAGCTACCTCGAGGCGCAAAGCTTTGCAGTCCTCGGTTCTGTGACCATAATCTGCGTGAAACTCGCAACGTAGATTGTGATCTCTCTTGTCTGCCGGGGTTCTCATGTCTTTGGGAACCCTCACCCCGGCTGTCCCTTTGACAACGTCGACCAGCTCCGAGGTCGAAATGTTAAAGTTGTAATCCTGGATCCGTGGTAGATCCTTTCTTGGGACCGAAGCGGAGCTCGAGGGATTCTTTTGGTTCACGTTGGCTTGAACCTTCCCCCCGAGCCTTTGGCTTATATGAGTGGTTGAGTATGAGTTGCCGGGGTTGTTTCCCAACCTTTGACTAATATGTTGCCTGGGCGAGGTGTAAGGTTCATACCTCCCCTTTGAATTATTTCGCGGCGCGTCGGCGCGGTTCGAAGTGTCACCTCGGTTGTTGTAGTTGTAACCTCGGTTTTTGAATTCTGCTTCCTCCAATCTGATCTTGGAGTAAGCGCGTCTATGCAGATCTTCCCATGTCAGGACCTGATACTGCTGCAATTCTTTACGCAATTCAGCTGCAGCGCCAGAATTGCGGCTATTGATACCCTTTTCAAAGGCCATGATGGCCAAGGTGTCATCCATCCGAGGCAATTCCATGCGCTCAGCGTGGAATCGCTCGAGAAATTCTTTAAGGGGCTCGCCGGGCCACTGTTTCACTTCACATATATCCTCCTTCCTCTGGAGGATCTTTTGCGCGCCGGTGTGAGCTTTGACAAAGGCGCTGGATAGTTCTTTGAACGAGGAGATTGACCCCGGTGGCAAACATAGATACCACCGAAGGGCACCCTTTTCCAACGAACTACCAAACTTCTTTAAGAACATGGACTCGAGCTGTGTGGACGTCAAGTCGTTGCTCTTTACCATGGACATGTATTCCCTAACATGTTCCTTGGGATCAGTTGTCCCATCGTACTTTTTGAGGAATGTGAGTTTGAAACCCACGGGAGTTGGAGCCGGCGCTGCTTCGGGCTTATAGGCCTGTTCCCTATATTGCTCGATGTCGAGATCATCTTCCTCCTTGCTTATCCCCGGTACGCGCTCGAGGCATTTTTCAACGCGCGCCTCGATGCGAGCCTCGATTTCTCTACTCATTCTTTCAACGTCGACCGAGGACGTGGTTTCTGCCATGGTGGGAACCGTCCCGAAGTGTGGCATTGAAGATGGATTACTCCCCGAGCCCCCAGACGCGGCTCCATTGTGAGGTCCCCCTGTTGTCGCGCCCGGAGGAACGAAAGGCGGGGTGCCTCCACCAGGGGCCGAGGGCTGTGTGCCGTTTGGGGCGGCGCTGTTTCGCACTTCTAGCGAAGCGCGAAACTCGGCGTTGATACTAGCCTGCTCATCCTGCTTATTTTGGAGAGCTCTTAGTGTGGTGACAACATACATTTGAAATTCTTCGGTTGTCATTGGGGTGAAGGATTGTTGGTTCGTCGGAACGTCAACCCGATCACCATTACTACCATTGTTGTTATCAGCCATAACGTTAGATCACAAATTTCTTGATGAAAAACGGATTTCGAACTTTGGAACAAAGCGTTATTGCTTATATCCCCACAGACGGCGCCAATTTGTATGGGCCTAAATCGTTTTTAGGTACACAAATCGAATTTGGATCCGGATATAAGCAAATCTTTGTATCAAAGCGATAAATAATGCGCGAAATAGACAAAAATGCGTAACACAACTTGCTTTTAATATATGAATGTTCAGTACAAATTTGGACAGAGTTTTGGTATATCTTTCTGGATGCTTATAATACAAAATGAGCTTCTATTTATAGGCCTAGGGACCTAGCCCACGTTCTCCATCACCAGCTTGCACTCCTCCCACGATCTGATCAGCAACATGGATGAGTTAGTGGAGCAGAGTAGTGGGCTGCAAAGCCGTTGGGACCGAGGTGGTAACCGAAGCCTTGCGACCTTATTATCCAAATGGGGTGCCGTGACCCGAAGTTCAAGACTTAATTTCTCTTCGGTCGCGCCTTCGGGCGTTGACCTAGGTGGTTCAGCCACGATCGATTATTTTCCCTTCGGAGCGCCAGCTCGTTTTTTCTTCGGTCTACCAACTCGAGGTGTTGACCGAAGACGATGATTCTTACCCAATACAATAATATAATGCTATTTTTTAATAGCTTTTGAGTTTTTAAGTGCACTACATGTGTATCTGTGTAAAATTTATCTCTCCATGTCTCTTTCTCTTTGGTTATGTGTGTATGTATGTTTGTTTAAATTTAACTTTCTATTATATTCTTTAGTTTTTTTATGTAGATTTTTTGAGTTTTGATTATCATAAATAAAATTATAATATCAAATTTATTTAAGTATAGACATATGATGTTTCTGATTCTTTCTAAAATATACCGCTATTTTACTATCTTTTTTCATGTACTGCATGCATTAAGTATATGATCTGGCCAGTTTATTTTCAATTATATAATAGAATGATTTTTGAGTTTTGATTTCTATTAAAAATTACTAATATAAATAGATTATTTTTAATCTAACTTTTTATGTTTAGTTCATTTATTTCATTACTGACGTCATTAATATATAGTATTGCATGATTATTATTGCTTACTCTTTTTTATTTTAAAAATAATATTTATTCATTTTATAGGCTACTCTACTATATAAAATAAATAATTACCATTATTTGAAAGAAGAAAGAAGGTAAGGTTTTATAATCTAGAGGATAAAGTATGCATTTTAAAAGATTATTTGAGAAAAAGGGGGAGAATTGTTATTGTTCATAGTTGAGGAGGAATTTGATTTTTAATGCAAAATTCCAGGGTGTAAATGATTTTCACCCAATAATATTATATATTCCCCCATCTTATTTGTAATAGATGCATGTACAGTTACTATTACCAATTTTTTTTTTTTTTTAAGAAGAAGAAGAAGAAGAAAAACATGTAGTTACTGTTTGACTAAAAGTTGACAAAAGATAATGTTAACTGCTTAAATATGCTAATATCTTTAGTTGCTGTGTAGTAACTATGGTTTTCTTCAATTTTTTCAGGAAAAAAAAAAATAGATCATATACAGCAAATTGCTCGACAAGCTTTAAAGGTTTTTTTTTTTTCTGTTTTATTTTTTATTTTTAAAAAACTTGAAAGGGGTTGAACACTGAACATAGAGGTCTCGTATCACTGTTGGTCTAGAAGTATGTAGTTCATGAATCAGTACTTGAGGCAAAAGAATATTGCAAAGGGCAGGTAAAGGCAACATCAAGCCATTAAGGGATTAGTCCATTTCTATATGGTCCTAACCAACATTTACGGAGTTGCCTCACCAAGCTATATATGATATTAATCTCCGTAAAGGGTCATAATTGCCCCCTCATATATGCTATATATGACACTATTTTCCTCCGTTAATAGTTGAGGTCTTTCCTATTCCTATCGTTACCGAAAGGTCCTAATATAGCTAAAGGCTAAAGGCTCACTATGAATCTTTAAACCTTATCTAATGAGGTTAATTAGCACAAAAGTTTGACATGTGTTCCCGTGCTCTCTAGCTGAATTCTTGCCACAGAGGGCATACATTTCAAATTCTGTGCTATTTACCTGATTAGACAAGGATTAAAGCTTCAGAATGAGCTGTTAGCAATAAGGACAAGTTTAGGACATTTTGGTAACTACACGTATAGGGATGGCCCCAACTACTAATGGAGAGTTAAATTGTCCTATATCGCATATTTTAGAGGCAATATCCATTTCTCCAATTCACTTGATTTTTTATTTTTTTTTTCAATTAACGAAATCAACTTATACCCTTTGATCAAAACTCAGGTAGTAATGTATTCGGTAGTCTTGTTAAAATAGTAAAACGTATAAAAGTAAATTTTAACACGTAAATATTAGTGTGAATTTATAGAGATCTATAGGCTAATTTGACGTAAAAAATAGATACAGCATTTACTCTATTTGTTACATAACTAATTTCAATCAAAACATTCCACAGTAGGCTTTACTCACTTTCAAAGGAGCAGGAGACACTGACCTTTGCCAACACCAAAAAACTCGAGGGTGTTGTGTGGTCAATCAATGCCATCACCAACCCTATATTAAATCCTAACCAAAAGAATAAATACTTCTAAAGAGAAAAAAAAATTGCAATATTAATACGTTGGCTTTAGAGCTTGTGTGTTATTTTATTTCATTTTTTCCCTGTTACGTACACACATACTTTTCAAATTTATATTTATAATAATAAGACCACATTCTAACGGTGTTAACTTTTACATGAAAAAAGGTATATACTGAGGCGTTTTTGGGCTAGTTCCGGGGTGATGCGTAGCAAAGGATCATAGCAATGACCTGGCAAAGCATAGGTACTGAAGGAATAAGCCCCCACTATTTTAACACTCTGTTTGGATCATTGTTGCCTATTGTTTCGTAATGTATTGTTTTGTATTGTATTGTATTGTATCGTACTGTATTATAAAAACAACGTTTGAATTGATTGTATTGTTTCCCGTTGTTTAGTAATATTGTTATTGTTTGTTTTGATTGTATTGTATTGTATTGTAACTAATAAGTTTACTAATATACCCTTAGTTGTTCTAAATATTAGATTAAAGTAATAAATTTTCTTTAATATAATTTGAGACAGTTTATATTTACTAGTTTATCACCAACTATACCTTATAAATATATTCATGCGAATAATAAAATAAATAAATATTGTAGTTCTTTTGATGATGAACTTCATGGATACAAGAGAACAAATAACAAAAGTGTCATCATATATTTTGTATAAAAAAAAAAAAAAGAACATATAAAGTATAAGAGAGGCAGGGAACGTACAAAGTAATAAGAGAGGCAGGAACTTACTGTATTTTGAGAAGAGAGGAGATGAGGTCAAAATAACTACTTGTGTGTATTTAAATAAGAAAATAGGGTAAAGGGTAAAATAGGATTATAAGGTTATAATTAAGGACATGATGGGAAAGTGTAAAAGCGTAACAATGCAAAACCACCAAATCGGTTGTAACAAAAAGTGGGTCTTTTCATTGTTAGGTAACAACGGAACTTAACAATACAATACAACGAAATTAAAGTAACAACCAAAACAAACATTGTAATCATAATAACAATACAATACAATACAATGGGTAACAATGATCCAAACAAAGTGTAAGCGTACTCTTATATATATGTCTTGCGGTAAAAGTATCTCACCCACATGGAATAAAACTCCTATCACCTTAATTTCAAAAATTAAGGGGACAATTACACTGAGAGACATCTCACTCATGAAAATTACCAAAAAAATACCTCTATTTTTCTACCTTACATGACATAGCACCCCCCTCCCTTTTTTTAAATTTTTCTTTCACTCCATAGCACCCCTATTTAAAGAAAAAAACCGTAGCCCCCATTTTCCTCTCTTCTCCTTCCCTCCTTCCCATTTTCTCTCTTCTCTTCCCCATTACACCTAACCCCGCCACCACCCCCAACCCTTCCACTACTGCCCCACCGTCATCCCCTCTCCTCCAAGCCACTGACGCCGTCGCCGCCGTGGTCACCACCACCACCACCGCCGCTGCTTCTTCTTCTTCTTCTTTTCGTTTTTTTTTTTTTTTTTTTTTTTTTTTTTTTTTTTTTTGCTTTTTGAATAGTAATATTGATTTTCGTTGTATATTCCGATCAAAACTCCGGTGAGGAGTTTATTTATCAAGTTTCTTCTTGTTCTTCACTTTTTTCATAAAAATTCGTTGAGATCTACTAGTTTTTTGTTAAAACTTTTGTTTAATGTTTAGATCTAGTGTTTTTCTTGTATGAAACTGTATAGATCTTGGATATTTGTTAAGATTTTGTGTAAAATCTGCCCGAGCACTGTTTAACATTATTTTTGTGAGTTTATATACTTTTATACACTTTTATACATTTTTATACAAGTTTATACAATTCTGTAAACGTGTATAAAAATGTATAAATCTGTATATGTACGTATTGACAGTGTATAAAACGCATTCTATGCATTGTAAAATTGTATAAAGATGTATATGCGTGTATGAACAATGAATAAAATTGTATAAATTTCAGATTTGTGCACTTTTTATGGATGTTTTGTATAAAACTTACTCCCTCCGTCCCAATTTATGTGGCGGTGTTTGATTTGGCACAGAGTTTAAAAAATAGAAGTTGACTTTAGAAATGGTTAAATTTACCCTTGAAAAAGTAAGAGAGAGAAGATTTGAGTAATAAAAAAGTTGTTGGTAACTTTTAAAGTAAGTAGGGCCCAATAGGGGTAAAATAGAGATAGTGCATTAAATAATTGACAAATAAGAAAATGTGACATTCATTTTTGGACAGACCAAAAAGGAAAGTGTGACACATAAATTGGGACAGAGAGAGTATGTTTTTTGTGTATATTTTTGTATTTCCCTTCTTGCATACACATTTTTCTATGTATTTACAGGTATAATTTATTATTTTGATAGATTTAGGTGTATAAATTTATCAAAAAATAATTATTTAAGCAAATCCACAAATAAAATAAGCAAATCCGGTGAAATTTTCATTTTCCGGCCACCAGCCACCGCAGGTCGGCGAAGGCAGCGGTGGTAGCTCGATTTCTGGTGGCGGGGCAGTGGTGGGAGAGGGTGATGGAGTGGCTCCTAGGGTTTTTTATTTAAATGGGTGCTATGTTATGTAATTTTGAAAATAAGGGGGTGCTATGTTGTGTAATGTAAAAATAAAGGGGTGCTATGGATGAAATGTGGCCCCTCATTTGTAATTTTGTGTTGTGGGCTGCCTAGTTTTAAAAAGGATTTTTTACATAAAAGTACAAGTTTTAGAGCGTAATTACCAAACATAGCAACATTTTTGTAAAATTACCCTATATAGAGGAAAACACAAGATAATTACAAACATAGCAAAAATATAGCAATATTTTCCCATAACATACCAAACCCTTACATTTTTCTTTCTATTTCCCCCACTATCACTTTTGCTCCTCCCATTTCCTCCTATTTCACTTTTCCTCCCACCATTTCTCCCAATTTCACTTTTACTCCTCTTATTTTCTCCAATTTCACTTTTCCTCATCCATCCTCAATGTATCTCGTTGAATCTCACTATTTCTGCACCGTATCAACTATTTCAGCTGTATCTAACTATTTCTGCACCGTATCAAACTGTTTCTGCACCGTATCAAACTGTTTCTGTACCGTTTCGGTTCATTTCAGCATTGTATCTAACTATTTTAAACTGTATCAACCCCCATTTCGGATTGTATCAGCCTATTTTAAACTGTATCAACTCCCGTTTCAGACCGTATCAGACTGTTTCAGACCGTATCATAGTGTTCCAATGTTGTTTCATACTGTATCAGACTATTTTAAACTGTATCAAGTCTCGTTTCAGACTGTATCAACTTCGTTTTAGACTGTTTTAAACTGTATCAAGTCCCGTTTCAGACTGTATCATATTGTTTTACACTGTATCAACTCCCGTTTTAGACTGTATCAGACTATTTCAACAGTTATTTCAGATTGTTTCAATGTTGTTTCAGATTTATCATACTGTTTCAACATCGTTTCAGATGTATCAAACTGTTGCAACAATTGTTTCAATGTTTCAACGATATTTCAAACTGTATCATATTGTTTCAGAAATCTGTACAAACAGAACAGAAACAGAAACAGAAACGAAATATGAACAAACAGAAACAGAAACAGAAACAGAAACGAAATATGAACAATTCTGAAGAAACAGAAATGGAACAAAAACGAAACAATTCCAAAGAAACAGAAACAGTTTCAGACTGTATCATGTTATCACTATACAAATGAAACCAGCAAAGATGCCTTGTGCTCCCAATACAAATATCAGCATTGCATTCATCCCAATCCATTCCAAAAATAAGAATCCTTGAAGCATCACTGTCACTATTGAAGCTACACCGCTGTTTAGCCGGAGGTTCTATCGTTACCCATCTCATTCCTTCATTCCATCGCAGATCGGGAATAACTATAGCCACCAGAAGTAACAGAAACGCCGGTGACTCCATGCTCACACGACGAGAAAGAAACAAAAAATAAGGAGAAAAGAAGGGGGAAAACCAGATCTATGCCATTTCACTAAGATCCGACGGGGAAGGCCCATACCAGCGTCTGTACGAAGAGAAGATCCGACGGAGCGTGCCCTTGGTTAGATTTTTCGGTGAACTGATCGGAGATGGGTTAAGAGGATTGAAGAAGATGGATATTCTGTTTGTTGTAAGAGAGGGAGAAAAGGTTGAATGGAAGATCGGGGATGATGGCGCTGGAGATGGTAGGGGGTGGGGTTGGCGGCTGTTTGTTTGGGGAGTAAGTGGGAGAAAGTGTTTTAGGGTTTTTTGGAGAGTAGGGTGTAAGTGTAGTTATCAAAAATGAGATGTGATGATTAGTGAAGAAATGTGATAAAAAAATATTGTTATGTTTGGTAATTTTAAAAATATTGCTATTTTTGTGTAATTAGGGATGTATTTTTGTATATATGTGTAAAAATCCCCTTTAAAAATTCCCCTAAATTAAGGCACTAACATTAGTCCATCATTATAGGCCCAAAATTTGTGCTTTACATTATAGGGTAATTTTCAAAAATACTCATACATCTCATCTTATTTACAAGGCTCTACCCATTACATTAATACTCATAACTTATTTACATCCTATACCCATTAGCTAATTACTTCCTTATTTTGAGGCATAAAATAAGAAATTCAAGTCTATCTAATATCTTTTATTAGTTATTCTCTTTTTCTTTTGTCATTCTTTTATTATTTTTTTTCTCTTTTTACGTTTTAATTCTTCTTCTTTTCTTTTTTTTTTCTTTTTTCTTTCTCCTTTTATAGCACTATTCATGTCTCCCCAGTTTTTTATTTTTTTCTTTATTTTCTTTCTGCGTAATCTTATTACATTCAATTTTTTTTTTCTTTTTTCTTCTTTCTCAAAAAAGGTATACTTTGTTCAAAAACACAAAAACTTAAATATTTATTTGCTCGATAGCATCACACACGTTAGTCCAAAACATAAAATGATATACCAAAAGAGTATACAACATATCAAAAAGATGTACTAATATAAGTTTAATAAAAAAATTAAAATATATATGTATTCTAAAACGTCTCGCACTTTGATCCAACCATAACAAGGCAAACAAGCTATACCAAAAGACTATATAGTATACCGGAAGAGTACACAATATACCAAAAAGGTATACTTTGTTCAAACCAACAAAATTGAAATATTTATTCGCTCGGTAGCATCGCCCACTTTAATCCAAATACAAAAGCGTATACCAAAAGAGTATACAGCATACCAAAAAGGTATACTTTGTTCAAACCAACAAAAACTGAAATATTTATTCACTCGGTAGCATCGGATACTTTGATCCAAACACAAAAGGGTATACCAGAAGAGTATACAGTATACCAAAAGGGTATACTTTGTTCAAAACAGCAAAAATTGAAATTTTTGTTCGCTCAAGAGCATCGCACACTCTGATCCAAACACAAAAAGGCATACCGGAAGAGTATACAGTATACCAAAAGGGTATACTTTGTTCAAAACAATAAAACCTGAAATATTTATTCGCTCGGAAGCATCACACACTTTGATCCAAATACAAATGGCTATATCGGAAGAGTACAGTATACCAAAAGGGTGTACTTTGTTCAAAACAATAAAAACTGAAATATTTATTCGCTCGATAGCATCGCACACTTTGATCCGAAGACAAAAGGGTATACCAGAAGAGTATACAGCATACCAAAAGGGTACACTTTGTTCAAAACAACAAAAACTGAAATATTTATTCAATCGGTAGCATCGCACAGTTTGATATGAACACAAAAGGGTATACCGAAAGAGTATACAGTATACCAAAAGGGTATACTTTGTTCAAAACAATAAAAACTGAAATATTTATTCGCTCGGTAGAATCGCACACTTTGATCCAAACATAAAAGGGTATACTGGAAGAATATACAATATACCAAAAGGGTATACTTTGTTCAAAATAATAAAAACTGAAATGTTTATTCGCTCGGTAGCATCGCACAGTTTGATATGAACACAAAAGGGTATACCGAAAGAGTATACAGTATACCAAAAGGGTATACTTTGTTCAAAACAATAAAAACTGAAGAATCGCACAAACAGGTATACTGGAAGAGTATACAGTATACCAAAAGGGTATACTTTGTTCAAAACAATAAAAACTCAATTATTTATTCGCTCAGTAGCATCACACACTTTGATCCAAATACAAAAGGGTATAGCGAAAGAGTATATAGTATACCAAAAGGGTATACAACGTTCAAAACAACAAAACTTAAATGTTCGATAGCATCACACACTTTAATAGAATATACCAAAAGAGTATACAATATACTAAAAATGTCTAATTCATCAATAGAAATAAAAATTAAAATATCTATGTGTTCTGCGATCGCACTTTGATCTGAACATAACAGTATATAGCATACCTAAAAGGTATACAATGATAACAAAAAATTGAAGTATACTATTTCAAAACATAGAATTCTTCAAAGGAAAAATAACCTTGTATACTGTAAAAGTATACGATATACTCTAATGGTATACAATGATTTTTTTTTTTTTTTTTTGCAATATACTGTTTCAAATCACATCATTTTTCAAAAGTATAAATAACATTTTATACTGTAAAAGTATACAACATACTCTAAGGGTATGCCATACTGTTTCAAATCACATCATTTTTCAAAGGCATAAATAATATTGTATACTATAAAAGTATACAATATACTCCAAAAGTATACAATATATCCCAAGGGTATACAATGATAACCAAAAATTGAAGTATATACTATTTCAAAACATAGTATTATTTAAAGAAAAATAACACTATATACCATAAAAAGTATAAATTGAACAGGGAACACTCTTTCTAGTACTAGACGTGCCAATGCCCGTGTTAAGCACGAGTTCAACAACTTGAAGTGGAGACTGATCAACTAAATCTTCAAAATAGTCCTTCTAATCTGCATTTGTTTGTTTGGCACCTTCAACAGAGAACCGGCAGAAAACTTGAATATTTACATAAATTGGACAAAGAAAGCTCATTTAGTCAAGTGAAACATTTAATCAAGACATGAGTCAATAAAAGTAGACCTAGAATTGCTAATAAAGCAAAGAAATTAAGGAAGACACAATATGAGTTGTAGGAGCATCCAAATATTTCTGGCACAACTAATGCAACGTCTTTATTTGAAATTATATAAAACACTCTATCTTGTTAATTTAGTTGTTGAATAACTAATCTAATGTTTAGCTTTCAGTAGTGTTTGGTTTACAACATTAAACTATGCTAGTTTCCACATAATGAGGGGAAGGGGGAGGGGAATGGGAAAGAGAGATATTATATTGGTAGATTAAATTAAATAAACACGGGCTAGCATTGTAGTGGGCAACCACAGCTTTCAAAGTTTCATGAATTATTGAAGGCAAGACTCTCTTGTTATAGTTTTCACCAGGAGTTCGGTAAACAATGGGCATCTGGTCTGTAACTGAACGAGCGAGAACTCTAAGAAGTTCAATATATGAGGAAAACAATATGTTAAATCATATACTTCAAAAAGTCAATAACTTTCTATCCCAAAAATTAAGCAAAACATCAACTACCACCAGTAGAGGCAACATACAACGTTCATGCTTTAACAAAGATAAAATGACAAGAAGGAAGAAGCAAACTCACGGACACATTCTTACTTAAAATTAAAGTAAAACTTGTACAGAGTTATGCAAGACCTTGTCACCACCACCTGCAGTTACCTCATTACGAGTCTTTTACGATATCCACACTTCTACTTATTGTAGGTGATAATGGAAATGATCTAAGAATGCTCCCGGTCCCCATAAATTGTGAAGTCATGATGACATATGTACTTCTATGATATTATGTGATTAAAACCTCAAATAATCTATGCTTCAACGAAACAGCAAGACAAATTTACTTGATAAAAAGAGGGAGATATTTATGGAAAATGAAGGTTTTTCTGCTACACATAAGTTGAATACCCAGGAACAACACATGACATAGTGTTACGAAAACGATGATAAATTAACTTTATTGTGGAAGAGAACAATTGTTGGTTTGCTTCAACTTGAGGAGGGAAGGCTCTTTTAAGTAAAATATATGCCAAAAAATAAGAGCATCTCTCTTTCATCATCAGCTCACTTTTGTCCTCTTAGACAGAAGCACTAAAAGAGAGAAACTCAATGAAGGTTTACTTTAGCACTGTGCCAATTTTTACAAAGGAAAATACTATCTAAAGACAAAATTACTAAGATAAATTGAAAAAAATTACCATTATGTGCAATGACAATCGCATCAAACTTAATACTATAGATTATGGTGTTTATACATCAGCCGAACCAATGACTATTCATGATTCACAAGGCTTCCCCAACATTGGTGAATTCTCAAGTTCACCAACATTGCTCCATTGCATAAGACGTTGCTAATCCGCAAAGCCCAAGCACCACTGCCTTGACGACACGCCATCCCCATTGTTGCCGCGTGTTAGAGACAACCTGCTCCTCTTCTTGAGATTTAAATCCATAAGAACTGCTTGTGCACCAGGCCACAATAACAAAGTTGCAACCTCTGAAAGTTTCTTCAATTAATTAAAGTAAAAATATAATGTATGTGCTCAATGATTGAGAAATAAAAATAAACTAATTACTAATAAATGAAGTAGCACAAATCTTCTTTTACTATTAATTATCAGAATAAGTGAAAACAACATGACTAGTAACATTTGTTCAATTAGTGAAGTAAAAAACGTAATGTAAGTAGTACTATAGTCCAGAAAAGAAATCCCTAATGCTCATCTTCAAATTGCAAAATCAGACCACTAACAAAATACATAGATAGTATACCAATAAGGTTAATTGAATACTACAATACACTAGAAAGTTAAACACAACAGACATACCAATGTATGTTTTTGTTAACAGTGAGGCAACATAGCCAGATTTGAACAGATTCTAAAAAAACAGGCCTACTAAAGATTAAATTAAATAAAGACGGGCTAGCATTGTACTGGGCAACCACAGCTTTCAAAGTTTCATGAATTATTGAAGGCAAGACTCTCTTGTTGTACTTTTCACCAGGAGTTCGGTAAACAATAGGCATCTGGTCTGTAACTGGACGAGCGAGATCTCTAAGAAGTTCAATATATGAGGAAAACAATATGTTAAATCATGTACTTCAAAAAGTCAATAAATTTTTATCCCAAAAATTAAGCAAAACATCAACTACCACCGGTAGAAGACAACATACAACGTTCATGCTTTAACAAAGATAAAACGACAAGAAGGAAGAAGCAAACTCACGGACACATTCTTGCTTAAAATTAAACTAAAACAAATAGGAAAATACAACCTCATTGTCCATAAACAAGAACAGAAACTACCACTATGACAAGTAAGAACGACATAACACGTTTCACATTTTTTAAATAAGAAATAAACATACATTTAAGACGCACACAAAATTACCATTTACAACTTTAAGTCATTGCTTTAACGATTATCAAAAGAATAAAGTTTAATAATGAGAAGCATATGAACATGGTATTGAACTAACATTAATTTCTTATTCCTTTCAACTCAAAGATCATACATGCTAATACATACACAAAACGATATACTTTAAGAACTAACATTAATTTCAAATTGCTTTCTTAGTTTTCTCAACTTTGAGCTCTTCTGCATCTTATCTCCTCTTCCTAAACACGATAAACAAGAACCATTAGCTATTGGTGAGACTAGCTACGATAGAAAAAGAGACTACGAGACAGGGCAATAGCCAATAGGGAAACAAATGTGACAGTGAAAAGGAAAAAAATGAGGGCTCCAAAATTCACTATTTTCCCCCTTCGATATTGGTGATATGCTTCATTTTCAAAGAAAAGTAACGGTTTTCAAACTTTCGAGTCCAGATCTACTCCAATTCGTAGTGTTTTAGGGGAATGTAACGTTAGAAATGGAAAAAGGGAGTGAAAAGAAGTCCAAAAAGGTATACCTTGTATTTTCCGGTAACTGGCCGACGGTGGTTGACGACGGCGGATGGCGGCGGAGCGGTGGAGAAGGCGATTCTCGGCGGCCTAAAGTGATTTCAATTTGGAGTGTGGTGGAGGTTGATTTGAGCAGAGTCTCTAGGTCAAGGCATGAAGGTGCGAATGAGCAAAATGATAAAAGAAGAGTTTTCAACAAAATGGGTTGTATGGATATGCAATGTAAATAAAATGGGCCTAATGGGCATACAATGTAAATAAAATGTGCTGAATAGGTATTGGGTGAAAACAAACTTTAAGGGTCTGTTTGGAAACCACCTCGTAATTGGATTTGGTGTAATTACTAGGGTAGTAATTACACAGCCTAGTAATTACACAATAAAGTAATTACGAAGTCCTGTTTGTCTGCTATAGTGTAATTACAGTGTAATTACAAGCGTACCGTTTGGTTGCACAAGTGTAATTATACTGTTAGATCTTTTTAAATTAAAAAAAAAAACCTATTATACCAAATTATTGTTCAATTATTTTTTTGAAATTTACCTATCATTTTTATTAATATTCGTCTTTCTAAGATCAAGAGACAAAGTTTCAAAAAAACTAGAGTAGTAACTCATCTAAGAGAAATAAAGAAGATAAAATAAAGAAAGTAACGAAGAAATAAAATTTGAGAAGTTATATAGTACCACAAAAAGTAAAGATACTTAGAAAGTGAGAAAAAAAAAGAACTGAAAGAAAAATATGTAAAATAAATAATATACTTAAAACAAGAAATTAAAAAATAAAAAAGAAAAAAAGATAACGTTGTAATTACCAAGGAAGATAAGAAATTGCAAGAAGTAAATGTCGTCAAAATGATAGGGAGGTACGAAAGAAAAACAATGAACAAATATATAATATAGTCAAAAACAAAATAAGTTCAAAGTAAAGAAATAAAAAAGGAGAAAGGTTACCAAGAAGCAAAAAGTAAAGATAAGAAAATAAGAAGAAAAAAATAAAAGAGAAATGATTTTAAAGAAATTATATATTTAATATAAAATTAAGAATTTTAAAATAAAAAAAGAATAAGAAATTAAAAAGAAAATAAACTTAAAATAAAAACAAAGATAATAGAAATTAAAAAGTAACCCTGTAATTACACAGTGTAATTACCAGCAATTCTCAACTCCCCCCTAAGAATTGAAGAGTGTAATTACATAGCCTCAATTACACCCAATTACATGCTGACTAAGTAATTACTTGGTCAGCCAAACACGCCAAACTGAGTAATTACACCCAATTACACCCAAATCCAATTACACAGTGGCTTTCCAAACAGGCCCTAAATGGGCATAAAAAACGTAATTTTTACTTTACTGGGCAGCCCATGTAAAAGTTCCTACATTATATAGAGTCATAGTAAAAATTCTGGTGACCAGTATGAAACCTTTGATGCCACTGGTTATCTCACCAAATCAAGCTGCATTTGTAGGAGAGCATCAAATAACGGATAATGTTGTTTTATTTCATGAATTATGGGTCTTTTGAAAATTAATACGCACGATAGAGAAACTTATGCATTAAAGTTGGATATGTCTAAAACCTATGATAGTGTGGAATGGGTATATATCCAACAAATGATGCTCAAAATAGGTTTTCATGAGAGTTTTCTGAATTGGATTATGGCTTGTATAACGACGGCTATATTTTCTTTAAATCGAAATGTTGAAGCTAGGTCATGTGAGGCCATTTAGAGGGTTAAGACAACATGGTTCTTTATCACCTTGCAAATTCCTTCTTTGTGCAAGGCCTTTCGGCTATGCTAAACACAACAGAACAACAAAGAATGTTGAAAGGCTTAAAGTTTAGTTGGAACAACCTTTGTTTCCAACTTTTTTTGGCTAATGAAGATGTATATTTGTTTTCTATTATGTAGATGTTGGCAGTGCTTCTTAAATTGATGGGTTACACTTGACACAAGTAATAAATTTGTGGTTAGATGCTCCTGGTAGTCCGGTCCTGAGGTTGATTTAAGATGCTATTCCCATTTTTATTTTGTGGGAGTTGTGGAGACAGATGAATAATTTGTTTTACCCCAATCCTAATATACTAATACCCCATATATATATAGAGAGAGAGAGCTTTTGTCTCCTTCATTGTATTCGACACAAGAGATTCACTATGAATCCGCCTATTTTTAAAGAACAATACAACTCTTTTACTGCTTTCATATTATTTTCTTCATATTTACTTTATTACTTGTAACTCTCTTTTAGCTTTATCTATTTAACCTATTCGACATCTTTTAGGCATAAACAGTTTGATGCCCACCATGGGAAAGAGGCAATTGTTAGTTTTTACGAAAAAAATACACGATCATGTCAAACGATAACAACAGTGTCCCATCAAATACTGCTCATGCAGTTGGTGATGCATCAAATGATCCTAGCGATCCTGCCGGTCATGAAAAAGATCCAGCCAAGGATCTAGTTACCGTGGAAAAGAAACCACGACGAGTCACAACATAAAAGCCCCATCAGGGCCAAAGACAAACTCGAGCGAGCTTTCGTCAAGTTCCTCGAGGCTCACAGCAGGAGTCAGTTCAAAATTCAACCATGATGGCCGAAGTACTAGCCAAACACCTCGAGGCAATTTTTGCTAGGTCAGTTCCGAGACTAGGAACCTCACGAGGATCAAGTCCCTCAGATTATACCCTTGCCTCAAGAGCCAAACAAAGGATTGATTTATAGGCTGCCCCAGAAAGTTCAACAGCAGTCAATAACTCACATCTACCGTATCTACTGACATTCAAGAGATGTGCCAAGAGTTGAAGGAAGTCCACAAGCGAATGAGTTACATATCGGGGGCTCCGCCCCTAGTAACCAAAGTGGATGACTTCAAACAAGCTTACAAAGCAAGCGCCGCACCGCTGCCAATACTGAAGCACTTCCACATTCAAAAAATACAAAAGTACGATGGTGCGACCAATGTACATAAGCATATATCTGTTTACTTTATGGCAGTAAAGAATAACTAGATAATAGAGAAAAAAAATCCAGCCGGTGATGGTGAAGAGATTTGGTTCAACCCTGACTAGGGGAACCCTGATATGGTACACTCAGTTACCCGTATGGTCAATCAAATCTGTTATCCAGATACAAGACCTGTTCAAAAAGGCACATTTCGGTGCCTGAAAATGAAAGAAGAGGATGTAGGAGATTTTCGAGATCTGATAGCTGGAAGGAGGCTTGCTCGAGGATTACATGGAGAGGTTCCAAAGAGAATGAATGACCCTCCCTTCAGTACCCAATTGTGACGACTAGAACTCTCTAATAGTGATGGGTGTTTTACTAATGTCTTTTGATGAGAAAGTATAAGTACATTTATATGAAAGGTTTTAAGGATATGCAGGAATAAAAGAAGTTGATTTAGTATGTTGTGGCATTAATTACGCAAAGGATAAGTACGTCAATGCCACAAAATCAAACTTCAAAAGATTATAGAGATCAACATATAATGAATTGGGAAAAGATTAAAACATAAATATTGTAGCCCTTTTAGTTTGGGTTGTAACGCCATAAACCTCATGTCATTTGGACATTTACATGAAAAGATACGAATATTTTTCTGAAAGTTGTCTTGCAAGGTACAAATTACTAAGCACAAAATACAACCAGTGACAGCAGCTGGGCTTGTATAAACATAAAACGGGAAACTCATTTTTTGGGGAAAAAATAATGAGTTAGGGCTTGAGTTATAGAAGATATTGAAGCTTGGGACTTTGTTTATCAACTAACGTGAGTTATTAATGATATTTTGGGTTGATTACAACTATTATGCATGGAATCTAACACCATGTTAACTTGATAACTCATAGATATTTATCCAATTCGATCAAGAACACCAAACTTTGCTAAAAGATAGATTTTCAAAGTTTAGATAATTTGAGATAATTTCAACCACTCAAACTAGTTACTTATAAGTATTTGTGAAAATTTATTATCTTTATTACAAGCTGTATTGGTTGAAAATTTGAATTTGGTAACTCTAGTTTGGTCATAAATGGTGGTTGTAATAAAATCGGGGAAGTTGAATAAGTTCTTATGTTTAAACTCAACACTAGAATAATATAGGGATTTGGGGATGTTAACGATATTGAAATGACTCGATTTTATATGTATGAACTCGTATTTGAATGTGTAACATGATTATAGAATTGAATTTGAGATTTGAGGTGTTGATATATAGTTGACTTCTGCATAAACTCATAAATTGATAAATTGGCTATTTGAAGATGTAAATGAACTTCGATTGAGAAAGTAATCACACTTTTGGACTCGTGGACTAATGGGTAATAAAAAAATGTATTTTGTTCTGGTAATCGGGTTGACTTTTTGACTTGTTTGTCCTAAAGTTATGAAAATTTGTAGCGTAGCTTATATTAATTGTATTATTTATTAGTTTGCATAAAGTGGACTCATTTGGAGGAATTTGAGCATGAAAAGAGGATCGTGGGCTAGTTAACAATCGTCGGCTCGAGGTAAGTAGTTTCCATCCCTTCTTTGGTGGAATTTCTCCATATTGGATGTCTATGTATGTGTTCCTTACATGCATGGCTGCTGAAATAGGCATACTTACTATGCCAAGACTATTAGTATGATTACAGTTCATTACTATTTCTTGACTTATTAACATAGCACGATGTAGTTCCATGCATATTATTTTGGTACGACGTAGTTCCGTACATATTATCATAGTACGATATAGTTCCATGCATATTATTGTGGTACTTGTAGTTTCATACATATTTTCATCACACGATGTAGTTTCGTGCATAAAATTACTGTACGATGTAGTTCCGTACATATTATTATAGCACGATGTAGTTTTGTGCATATTGTTATTGTACGATGTAGTTCTGTACATATTATCGTAAGACGAGATGATTTCGTTCATATTGTTGTAGTATGGCATAGTCCCATACATTATCATTAAGTCACAATGGGAGTCTCTTAGTACTTTGATGACTAAGTATGAATATTCCTTGTTTGTTAATTAAATGATTTTCTCTTTACTTTTCGTTACCTTGGAGTTGATTGACTTTTCATATAGTTGCAATTTGTTATTCTACTTGGAGCCTTGTCTTCACTTACAGAGTCCTTTTGACTCACCCACTTTCTTTGTTCTTTCGTACTATTTTATATTCAGCAGATTTGATACCGAGTTCTAGCGAGTATTGTGGTAGACGTAGTTGCTCGTCTTTAGATCTATTGCTGAACCACTTTTGTCCTGTGGTGACATCTTTTTTTTTTTTTTTTAGTATTTGTATTAATGATTATGTAATGCTGGGTCTACGGAGAGGTAGAGGTAGAGATAAAGGTAGACCAAAGTAGAATTGGGGCGAGGTGATTCGTCAGAACACGGCTCAACTCCAAATCACCGAGGACATGACCTTTGATAGGAAAGCGTAGAGGGCGAGGAAATAAGGTATACGGTTAGGTAGTAGTCGTGAGAGTTCTGTCCTAGTATCATTTGAAGTATTTTTATATATACTTTGTTTATAGACTTATGTGCCTTTACTACTTCTACTATTGTCTGTTTACCTTAGTTATCAATAGTTTTCTTTTCAGTATTTTCTTTAGTATGGGTTGTTCCATCTTTGTTTTTTTTTTTTTGCATGTTTCGAAATATGCCTTCTTGTGCCGAGGGTCTATTGGAAACAACCTCTGCGCCTTGGTGGGGATAAGGTCTGCGTACATCTCACCCTCCCCAGACCCCACTTGTGGGATTACACTGGTATGTTGTTGTTTACTACAAAAAAAAAAAAAAATAGAAATAGCAACAAAAAGTTTCCATCGATAAATTGTCGTATTCTGTCTCTAAACAAGTTTTCTATCGCTAAATGGCTAAATCCGCCGCTATTCAGTCGATAATATCCCCCTAGCTAACACCATTTGTCGTAAAATTCGACATTAAAACCAGATTTTTTTTTTGTAGTGTTGTTGTAGTATTAATGATTGTAATTTTTTTTTTATTCGAAAATGTTGTTGACACCCAATTTTGTCCCTCATTTTCATACATTTGGCTATGTTTAACCTAAAGGTGCAATATTGACTATTTGCACATAATTTGCATTAGAAGGCATGCATTTTATGTGTGCTATCCTCTACTTATATATTACATACTTAAATGTTGCTATATTACATAATTTTGCATCATTTAGGCTATTTGTCAAAACTATGATTGTTTGTGCAATTTAGTACATTTATTGCATTTAATAAATATTTGTGGCTATTTATACTTAGATAATTGATTCTAACTTTGATTGTTTTTATATGCGCATCTTTCGTATGTGTATATAGAGTATATATTTATATTCATGTAGCATCTTTAGTTAAATATTGGACCAATTAAAATAAATATTCAGTCCAATTTTCTTACTATTCCACATCCACTTTCAAATTAAAATTGTTTTAAATAATTTTTCAATCCATTTTCCTATTTATTTATTTTCATTCTTCTTTTGTTAAATCCTCCTATCTTAAACCTAGCCAAAAAGTAGTCTAGGTACATTTTCTCAATCTCTCTCCCATCTTTCCTAATCTCTCGAATCCCACAAATCTCTCCAACGTCTTGCTCTTTCCTCTCCATTTCTTGACTACATACATCCACACCAAATAAGGAGAAATTCCTAAAATATCTTCTCCTAATCTCTTTAATTAGAATCCCCATCACCCTCAATTCATTCCCCAAATCTTCTTCCTAATTCTACCTTGAACCTTGACACAAAAGTAGTTCAAGTACTATATTCATTGACCAAATACACTTACCCAATCTATTGTCAGATCTCCAACCCCTCAAATCTCTCCCATATCTCCTCCCCAAAATAGCTCCAAATCTCTCCCTCTTCCCCACTTTTGAGTCTACATACATCATTACTACTTAAAGAAAATATCCCCACATCAAAATCTCTTGATTCATTCTCATTCAAAAATCCTCATGAATCATGCAGTGAATCTTTTCCTACCATCCTCAACGCCCTAATCCTTTACTATAAATTCAATTCAATTCAATTCTCATTCATAGAGGACACACAATTTCTCTCTACTTCTCCCTTAGCAAGAAAAGTTCTTCTCTCCAAAAGTTTCTAGCTCCCCTTTCCTTCATTCTATTTTCGTATTCACAGATTCATCTCCATAGATAACACCATACTCAACCTTTTCATCTCCGAACAGAAAAACCCTATTCATCTTCTCGGACATCTCTTCATATCCTCTACACGCCTATTTTATTTTGGTGAAACAGACATTCAACGTCGAAAATGCCCTACGTTTTGATGTCGCTAAACAGGTTGTATCTTTCCCTTATTTTAATTTTTTTATTACTTGGTCATGATTCTTCTACATAAGGAAAAGTTATTTGTAGCTTATCTTAAGACAACTTGATTTAACTATATAATGGATTCTTTTATTATTACGTTAACTATATTGTTATATAGATGTAGTTGAGATAACATTTTCTATCTATTTTCAATTTGGACTAAGTGATAGCTGTGTCGAGCATTTGTTGCCTATGTTGTGGAAACTGTAGTTTTCAATTCCTCATCACGTTAACTTGTAAACACATTGCATGATAACCAAGTATCCATTGCCTAGTTTTAGTTTAAAAGACATACTTACTGCTTCATCAATGTAATTCGAAATATGTACTTCTTTTTCTTTCCCTTTCTTAGTTAAAACCTCAAAAACATAGATATACTCTCTCACCTTCTTTTTTTTTTGTTTTCTACTTTGCATGTACACAACAATCGAGAGACGTGTCTGGAAGCTCAACCATGATAACAATGGGTCAATACATGAAGATTGAGTGGAGATGACGCCTCGAGCAGGCCAGGTATGGTATGGGATATGATGACAATGGCAAGCTAATCGTCTTCTCGAGTGAAGAATACATATATAGCTTTATAAAATTAAAGCGATTCGTTACTCCCTCAATTTTGATTTGACATGTCACTCTTTTAAGAGTTTTAAAGATTCATTACTTCTACTAAAAAAAATTTCGAACTTTCATTTTCGTTTAAACATTTAACATGTTTTCAAAACTAAATATTAAACTATTTTTTAAGCTTTATATTGTAGTAACGCTTCTAACACTAAAAAATGACCTTTTACTCATATTATTAATGCTATATTATTTTTTGTTGGATAGTATTTTCAAAACTAAATATTTTAATACTTCTTTTGTTATGTTTAAAAGCATTTAAGATCGTTGATCATACCAAGCCAAATAGAGGGAAGTTATTTAATACTTCTTCTTCGCCTCACCTATACCTGATCCCGCATTCTTGTTAATACTTTACTTGAGTTCATTTACTGGTTAAGTTATTTAATAATTTTTTTAATTTAAATTCGTCACCAAGGATAAGGTGGCACACGTCTCTACTAATATTTTTCTCCTGTTTTTTGGTGAAGTATTACATTCGAAAGGTTGCTTTATGGAGGATTCTAAGGATTTCGCTCAATTCATGTGGCTTCATATATAACATACATAGTATTATAAGCTATTTTTTTTTTGGAGTTGGGGTGATGTTGATTATTGCTAGCTTTTGACCCCTTTAAGACATAACATAATCTAATACTTGCTTAGTTAAAATATCGTTTAATTTCATACCTAATTATTAGATTAATTGTTTGACCCTTTTTTTAAAATCTCAATCATTTAGTCCTGCCGGTAACCAAATTTTGGTGGAGTCCGAGAAGTGCCTAATACCTTCCTTTCGGGTTAACTTGAACCCTTACCTAGAGTTTTAGTTCGCATGACCATCTTTTCGGAGTTAGCTTAAATTTGGCTAGAAACAGAATAGATGCCCTAATACGCCGTTAAAAAATATGTTAGGTGGCGTCTCCCAGTCTTACCCTTGAGTTCCAATAAGTCGAATCCTGTTTCGAATTCTAATCGTTTCGGGAAAAATGGGTGACGACAGATGTATAACTTTATTAACTCCTTATATGTTCATGATTCATGGGAGGACTTAGAACATGGTTGTAAAGATCATAGTTGTGTAGTTGGTTTTTATATCATACTCCGCTATTCCTTTTCCTAATTTTTTTGGCTATTTCATATACAAGTTGACTGTTGTTAAAAAGGGGTTCGACCGATGGGTTGGGTTCGGGTGCCTCCGTGGCCTATAGGATTTTGGGTGGTGACACCAATAGTATAGCTATGGTAGCCTTTAGCAAAAGCCTGAACCCTCGAGGTTCAATGGACACACCCGACCTGCAGAGAAGTTTACAAAATCACCTAATGAAGACTTGGGACGCGTTATTTCAACGATACAGTCATAAGCTCTGAATTGAGATAGAAACGTCCCGAGTGTCTGAAGATAGCGGTAGAGGAAGCTAGAAGCGAGAAAAAATTGAAGAGCCAAGGACCGAGGACAAATGAAAGAGGAACAAGAAGGATTACTGGACGGATAAACCAAAATTGGTGGACATGCGTAATGACACACAAAATGAATTTTTACAGTCAGAAGGAGTTAACAAACATTGAAAGGGCACCTCACAGATTTAAAGATTTGGGCTTATGTGTGAACGCAGTAGAGTGTATCAAGAAATATATAAAGAACAGGTTAGTCTGTTGGCCCAAAGACATGAGAGCTAACCCTGGAATGAGGGATTTTAATCTCTATCGCATTTTGCAGAGCTTTGTTGCTGGAAATAATGCACCTTCTTAATAGGGAACATTTATAAGATTTATTGATAGAGAAGGAGAAGCGGACCTACGCCAAGAACAGAAACACAAATCCATAGGAAAAAAAATCCATCAACATGATCATAGGAGGTCCCATAGAGTCTAATTATATTTAAAGCAATGTAGTGATGTGTGAGGCAAGTACAGAGAACAAAGATGTAGCCAGTAATTGCACAATTCTCTTCAGGGACGAGGACTATGAGGACTTCATTTTCCCGCACCATGATGCCCTAGTTGTAACTGTAAGGATTGAAGATTCGGATGTGAAGCGCGTTCTAGTTGATGCTGAAAGCATCGTAAATCTAATCACGTGGTGAGCTGTGCAAACCATGGGTGTTACAGACCAGATAATCCTGATTTCATACACCATGTCAGGCTTTAATAGGTCATGTGATAAGCCTGCTGGGGAAATCACTCTCATAGTCTATGTGCCCGGTGTTGTCAACGCTACATCATTTTAGGTAATTAAGGGAAACATTCCTTATAATGCTATTGTAGAGCGCCCCTGGATACACCGGATGAAGGTAGTATCATGTACCATACATCAAAAGTTGAAGTACTCGACTGAGTGGGAAATAAAAGAGATCAGTGGAGAGCAGCAAATTGCAAGGAAATGTTATACAACAGCTATCCTGGGATCTTCCAGATCTAGAAATTAGGAAGGGCCGAGTCAACACGAGATGGAAGAAGACTCTCAACTGTCAAACATCCAAGATGGACTTGACGCAGACTTGGATTCTTGAAAGATTGGGGGAGAGTGAAGAAGGCTGGAGCACAATGCTTCGTAGCTTATTTCCTTTATTTAATTTAAGTATTTTCCGCTATTCTTACTATTTTTGCTTATGTCATGGTCCATTACCCATAATAATTTGTTATCGATTTAACGCCACATTTCATATTCAAACCTAGCGTCCCTTAATTAATAAAACTACTATTTTAACTTTAGTCGATTTTATTCCAATAATCTAGATCCATCTACTATTAGCCCTCGACCATGTCTCGAGTAGAAGTTTCTAACTTGCTCGACTAGATCAACTCTAGCTAAGCCACCAGGCAATAATGTGAGTTAGATCAACTCTAGCTAAGCCACCAGGATATAACGTGCATTGAAATCGTCAATTCAACATTTTCACCTAAGTGGGTTGGGGATGCTCACCCGCACCGTGTCGTAAAAGACTTATGTACTGGAGTGGACAAACACATCCATCCTCTATGGATGCAAAAATGACTTGTTATTGACAACAGACTAAAGTCGTACCCCTGCAAGCGCGGCCATGCTATATTCTAGGACGTCACCTACAGATGCAGTTAAGCCACCATCCACTGACGCGAAATCTAAATTTTGCTTTTTTACGGTCATAACTAAGTTTTCGCAGACAAAGACAACAGACACCTAAGATATACAAATATTCTAATAAGAAATGTTAGTATAAAACAAAAGACATCTACAACAGACACAAATAATACCTTGCATCAGGGGTTATTGTAGCCAAGGGCAGGTGGATTCACAACGACTCATGCATGCGCCTATCACGCCATTGATAGAGTCTCGAGCTCAAAGCTTGAAAGAACTATGAACTTTGTAATGGATAACTTAAAAGAATTATTTTGGGCAAAGGAAAGATGATTTTATTCACAAAAAGTATGGAATCATTCGACAATGCCCAAAGGCAATAATTAGTGTTCAAAGGAAGAAAACAAAAACTAGCACAAAAGGGGGGGACTTAGTTCTCTCCATGGGGACTTGCTTCCCCAACAGCATTCCTCGAAGTCCTAGCTCCATTAGCAACTCGACCTCTAATAGGTGAATCACCACATCCAGCGCCATTAGCCTCTTCTGAAATATCTGCGGCATTAGAGTCCACTTAGACATCTTCTACTACAACAAGATCCAGCATCTTATCAATCTCGGCCACTAGATTCAAACCATGAGTGTCACGAACCTTTTGGAAGGTGGAAATCCCAACAACTAAGGTCATGCGGTCCAGCTTAATGTGTTTCTTCGCAACCAAAGAGTTGTATTTCAGGACCAGGAATAAAGCTGATTACAGAGGTTATCACGGATCCCTTCAAGAGACTCGACTTTCCCCACAAACTGTAGTTCTCATCTTGTAGGACTTGGGAAACTCCCTAAACCCGAGTTGAGTCACGACTGGCCTCAGCAACCTCTGCTTTGGCAGACTATATTCGTGTTGCTCCCAATGCACATGCAAGTATACGTGGTCGACAAGTAATAAAGTGATAAGTAGAGTATCGTTCCCTCGAAGACTATTCAGACTGGACTCCTAACAAACAATTTCCTATTAACTATTCAGGGATCTTTTTCGATGATGGTTGTGAAATTTACTAACTAAAGAAAATAATTAAAAACAAGTAAATGAAATCAAGTATTCAAGAGCAAACTATAGTTGTTATCAATAATAAGGAGAAACGGTCCAGGGTCAGAGCTACGAACAATCCAGTTGAGTTATCCAGTTGATTCTACTTCTTGATTTCCTAGATTGCTAACTAACAGGTTAATTATATTCGTGAAAACCTTTCGATTCTTCACGGTCTATGCAGGCTACTCCAATCCCTATATGTCTATGGGTTGAATCACGTGCACGTATTAACGAATTCTGTGATTAGTTAAGCTAGGTGAGCAAGTATTTGTCTATCCTACCCGCAAATCGATTTCCTGATGCCCAGGTTCACAATCAAGCCCTATTCTTTCTTATGTGCGTTTACAAGTTCCCTCTGTCGAGTTCAACTTGTAAACCGTAGATAGCGTTCAATTATCAGGCCTCAATAACCAAACAATTAGGCTCAAGAAAGAATAAACAATCTTTAATGGTAAATCAATAGGAAGAAATCAACTTTCAAACATCAACCTTCATGTATTTGCTCTAACCCTTAGAACGAACAAACTATAGAATTAAAGAGAAGAATAAGAGAAAAAAAGAAAGAACTTGTTTAGAAGACATCTAGGGCTCCTCCCCTCTCCTCCAAAACTTGCTCCAAAGTCTGAACTTCTATAAAAAACTAAGTAAAAGAGTATTTATAATGTTTACAAAAGCCTAGCAATTAGTTACGCCTAAGCCTAGACGAAATAGGACTTCCAAAAACGCTCCAGGGGCGCTATAGCTGGCGCCTCGCACCTCAAAACGCGCGCAACCAAGCAGAGTCTGTCGAATCTCGCACGCAATGGCCACGCCCCGCGCCACAAAACGCGCAAGAAAAGTGGGCGCTATAGGGGGCGCGCTGCGCCTGGAACCGCGCCAGGCCATTTTCAGCTTCTCTTCGTCTGCAGCTCGCGTCGCGTCGTGCTTCCATATGTTCGATCCGATCCTCAATCAAATTTCAACCTTTTCTTGCTCGATCATGCTCTTTAAAGCTCCAATTGTACTTCATAACAACCTACAAGCATACGACATAAAATCAGTGCAAAATCACATTCGTTAACTAGAAAACGTGCGAATAAAGTATCCAAACGTGAGGAAATATTAAAGAAATATAGGCATAAAATGCCAAACATCAATTCGCTACTCTAAAGATGTTTGGGAAGCCTTTAAAATAGCAATAAATGCCCAAGAATTGGACTTAATGGTCTTTTTCTGCTGAGGAGACATCTTCAAAGCGTCAACTTCTTCCTTAAGTTTGCGGACCATCACCTCAGCTGCTTTGTCCAATTTCCTCAAGTGAAGGGAATTGCGGCAGAAGTCATCCCGCAGGGTTTTATTCTGCACCCTCAATCGTTCAATTTCAGCGGCTATGGCCAGCAAATTCTCAACTCTGCCTCGAATAAATTCATTCTCATCTTGGAGACATTCATCGGCCACTCCGTGCCGAATGATTTCCAAAGATACAGGTAGCTCCTAGAGGTAGTGTCTCAATAGCGGTTAGGCAAACGAAGCGGAAGAATCAAAATAGCAAGGAGAAGCATGAAAGACATAGAACGTACCATGATAGAGTAATCAACAGTGCTAGCCAGAAGCTCTTGAAGGTTATATTTGGCGATAAATTATTGCTAAGACAGACTGACCAAACCCCCAACATTATCAACAACAACACTGAGGCCCTTGAACAAATTAATCCCCTCTAGATAGGAATTATTATCTCTCGGGCTTGGCCAAAATGGGCTTCTTTAACCCTAGTTGTGGAATCCTTAGCCCTGAAAGCCTCACGCTCAATCGAAACCGAGCTCGAGCAAACCACCTCTTTTTCAGGACAACGTCAGAATGGAACATCAGCCAACTCAGGGGCTTGGGTTGAGAGAGCAGGGACTTGATCTACTAAAGGAGACAATCAAATAATGAAAAGAGAAAAGAAAGATCACGGGAATAAAATTTTTGTTGAACATGGACAACCTGGGACAAGAGCATCAACATTGGCATCAAAATTGCCAACTTCCTCTTCAAAGCCAATCTCCTCTCCCTCAGCCTCGAAACTCATTTCTATAAAATGTCTCAACCAACGAGAAGCTGGAGCAGAAAGAGGAGAGCTTGCAGAGTCAGAGAGGACAATGGCAGCAGGATATTCAGAAGCCTAAGGCCCAGGCGCTCTGGAGAATGCAGCGTCTCGCAGAACCAACGTGGTATTAACAACAACGACCTTATCAGACCTACTTGATCTTTTCCTCTTGGAGGGACGAGAGCTCTCGGCCTGTTCAAAGACTCTCTCAGCAGAAACAGATAAGTCAGGCAGTACCAATGTACGAGGCACTAATCTTTATCTCAACGAATAAGACCAAGATCACTAGTTATAGCAAAGCAATGACATACCATGGTATTTTGCACGCCCATGAGTTAGACCGTCCAAAACTTAGAAATTCATCGAGTTCGAAGGGTTCATCGAGAATATCAAAATTCACTACAGAAAGTAGATTTAGGAAGTTAGCACAGGAAACAACATAAGACAAGCTACGAAGCAGAACCAGTAAAATGAGGCTTACACTTTCTATTGTAGACTTCTGGGAAGGGAACAGATGAAACAAGGTCCTAGGTACACAAATCCACATATCGATAACACCAACACGATCTTTATAATCTTCATTATTGGAGACTATGCCTTTCATCCCCGTCTCTTGAAATTAAGCATGCCTGACTTAATCAGGCGGGGAGAATAGAACTCGTGCAAGTGCTAGAAGGTAAAATCGACCAGCCTTCGCGGCCAAATGATCCACAACAGCAACCAAGCACCAGAGAGAAGGTCCGACTTGGCCCAAGAAAATATTGTATTGGCGACATACTTCTTCCATGATCGAATGGATTCGGCGCCCAAAAACGAAGGTTAACAAATAAATATGAACAAATGAATAACCATCATGGTGGTAGGATATTCCCTCTACTGCGGTCGAAATGATGAATTCTACATCTGATTTCAATCGCAATCTATTCTGATACGTTGAAGGTCCCCAGCCTCGATGGCAGAAGGGTACGCTTCAATAGTTGTATTGTTGTTATCCTCTTTCTGTTTAGGATTTTTCCCGAACAACTTGCCATCATGTTTGTAACTCGGGCTTAGGGGATATAATCTTGAGCCCTGAATAGTATGTGAGGAAGCTTACTTCACAAGCCATTAAGAATATGAGAGTTTTTGAAAAAGAGAGTATTGAAATGCAGGATTGCAATATATATATATATATATATATATATATATATATATATATATATATATATATATATATATATATATATATATATACATACAACATATGGGAGGCAAGAGAATTGTCTAACAGACGTGAGATTGTGATGATTTTGGCATACGCGGTAAAGCCCGATAATAAAGAGACGTGACGGAGAAGCTATAGCGTTAGCGAGACGCGGGCGGAACTCATCAATCACAAGGTTACACAACAACATACTTGAGTACTATTAGAAGTAGAATTGCAGATGAAAAGACAAGAGGCATGAACCAGACCTAATCAGCCTTTTACGTCTTCCTTCACTCTTCTTTCACACCTTGAATGCTTACGACAGCCTTTAACAAGTGGGGGCTGACTGTGTGGGTAAAAATGTACCACATATTATTACGGGGATACGAGTCCAGCTGGCAGAGACTAAACTTACTTTACAAGTAATCGGGCACTGAGATATATGGATGCCCCATAGCATGGCTGTTCACTAGGCACGGGCCCAGGGCCGAAGGGTACATGTCCAGAGGCCTTAAGAATAATAGTCTCTTAGTTGGGGTTAACCAGGCCCAAGGCCTATAAACATAGAATTTTACCATAATTAGGATTGGGTTAAACCTAGAGCTATATATACCCATCTCCTTCATTGTATTCGACACAAGAGATTCACTACAAATCCGCCTATTCTCAAGGAATAATACAATTCTTTTACTGCTTTCACATAATTTTCTTCGTATCACTTTTTTTCTTGTGGCCCTCTCTTATTTTTATCTGTTTAACCTATTCGACAAGTTTTATGCATAAACAAGATACATTTTTGAAAAATGGGAGAAGTTGTGTCAACCAAACTTTAGAGGTGGTTTATGATTTAAGATCTAAAAGCCTATAATATGGCTCTCTTAGGAATACTAGCTTGAAGTATTCTTTCTGATCCAAATTTATTAGTTTCTCGAGTGTTTAAAGGTAAATATTTCCTAAATAAGTCCTTTTTGCAGGTACCCACAAGAAGTTGTCTTTTTGGATTTGGAAAAGTATCCTTTGTGGGAAGAAATTTGACACGATCCGGATTTTTGACTAGGCTGTGTGCGCATCCGACATTATCCCTTATACCCGTCAGGCGAACCTTTTTTAATTGAATTTACAGAAATATATATAACATCAACTTATAGATAAGAAATAAGACCTAAAGAGACACGGACACAATAAAATAGAAGAAGTTATAGCTGACTACCCAGTGTACTAGGTTTAGGGCTATCCAGATAGACATCTAAGAATACAAATGAAGAATAAAAATCTCTTGAAGGGAAAAAAATACAATTGAGATAATAAACAAAAAACTATTGGCCATCCTAAACAAAAGCTGGCTCACCTTAATAGCTGAAGTCGTTTTCGCTCATCAACAACGTAGCGAACCTGCCGAAACAAAATAGATAGACAAGAAACATATAATAGACAAGAAACAAATAGCGAACTCAATCGTTTTCGACTCAGTAAGTGGGGGCTGGCTAGCTACCTCGAAGAAGCAGATATGTTAGCCAGGTAGAAGTTAAGCATGTAAACCAAATTCACTTTATTTCAATTATAAAAAGGCATAGCCAAATAATAATTGGAAATACGTATGGAACCATAAACTCATAAACAACCAAGCACATAAGATAGACAGAACATATAGGTATCCCGAACATATCAACAATCAGAAATACATGACACATACACAAGACACCGCACTATAGTCACACAATGCACAACAATCGGTGTAATGAAATGAAATGAATGCAATATGATGCAATGGGGTCACATGTGCTCGTAATCCCATCCCGAAGCGGAATACTCCTGCATTCGAGGGGAATACAATTTAATAACCAACTGGAACGGAATACTCCTACTCCTGGGCCGGAATACTACTACACCCCAAATAATATAAAGCTGATGCAGAATACTCCTGCACTCAGTATCTGGCATAAGAGTGGAATACTCCTGTTTCTGGGGCGGAATACTCCTGCACTCGAGATAATATAAAGCTGAGGCGGAATACTCCTGCACTCAGTATATGATATAAGAGTGGAATACTCATACTCTTGGGGCGGAAAACTCCTGCACCCGAGATAATATAAAGCTGAGCCGGAATATTTCTGCACTCAGTATATGACATAGCAGCTGATAACCAGAAAACATAATGCATATGAATGCGGTGTGATGCAATAATAACCCTTCACCGGCGCGAGACTATCATCGTGAAACGACCTCGGTCAGTCGTTTCGTGAGTTAGGACTCCGATCGTGCCGATAATTTTAAAATCTTCGTAAGGACCATTGGGACTTATCTGTAATATTTGAGCTAAATCAGACCTCGTTTGGTAGGCATCGGAAGAAGGTTTCAGCTTTTATTGTTGATAAATATTAAAAAGAGATTTTCGAGCTCGGTTTTGGCGAATGTGCTCCGATTCGAAATCTGAAAGCACCATTAGGTTCGTATGATTATTTCTAACTTTTGTGAACTTTTGAAAGTGAATTTCGATGTTGTTCGGCTAGTTTCCGCTAAAAAGTCGAAAGTTAAATAATTTGACTTTTTTTTCAATTAATTTGCATATTGAGTTTCGAAAATTCGATTTGAGATCCGCCTTAGCAAATATGTTACATATATTTTGTATAACTTGTATGCAAAATTTGGGATTATTTCGAATATCGTAGGATACCGTTTTAATTTTTGTCACAAAAAGAAAATCAAATAAAAGAAAAGAAAAAAACAAGAAAGGAAAAGAAGACAAAAGCTAGGCGGTGCTGGGATATAAAATCCCTTGGCGAGAACGATAATGAACAAAAACAGAGAAAATGAGAAACAGAGATGACACAACAAGAAAATGCCAGAAAATGAGAAAAGAGCCGGAAAAAAATAGAATTTTCACCCCGAAACATTCAGGTAATGATCTTAATGTATTAGTTGAGTTTATTACGTATGTTTGAATATATTTTAATGGTAAAAATTCGGATATTAGACATCATTTTAATAAGTTCAATTGATAGTTTTAAGGGCCAATTGGACCCCGATAATGAAATTGATTATATATTCGTACTCAGTGAGTTATGGGCAACATATAAATGTAATTTATTTAGAGTTTGGTTATGTGACTTTGAACCCTGTACATAGGCCTGGCCTGCGTATTTCGTATACGAATAGGGTATCAGGTTCCTAACCGGATTACCCTAAGATGTGGGGAATGAAACATTTAGCCTAATTTGATATATTTTCTGCTTATTAAATGAGCAGGATCGTTTGACAATGAATCCAAAAGATAATGCGGTTGTTGAGTAGCAATGCTAGCTTTGGAACAAGGTAAGTGTTTATATCCATTTCTTTGGAGGCTCCTGGCCTCGTGGATTTTCTACCATGTGTTCCTTACGTGTGTAGCTGCCGATAGGAGTACTCATTACGCCTTAGCTTTGAATTTACATCATCTCATTTTATTTCATTTCATACCATTGTGTAAACTTGTGGTACATAACTACTGTTCTGCTTATACGTGCATTGCTTATTTGTTGATATGTTTCTGGATCATATTCCTGGTTGAGTTTATAGTTTCATACGTGTTTCTGGTTATTATCTGGCTCTGCCTTTTTATAATTTAAATAAGAGGAATTTAGTTTATCTGTTTCTTCTCCCTGGCTAGCTATCCTATTCTTTGAGGTGGCTAGTCTGCCCCACTTTTTGACTCCTTTTGACTCACAATTGTTCGTTGTTTGTTTCTTGTCTATCTGTTTCGTTTCGGCAGGTTCGCTGCAGGATTGAGTTCGCCACGTTGTGAAGGAGCGATGACGACTTCAGCTGTCAGGATGAGCCAACTTTTATTCCGGATGGCCACCAGTTTATTGTTTATTATTTCAGTTGCATTTTACTCCCTTCAGGAGGTATCTGTCTTCTTTTGTACTCTTAGATGTCTAGTGTGGATAGCCCTAAACCTAGTATGTTGGGTAGTCAGCTGTAATTTCTTTTGTACAACTTAAAGGTATCGGTATGTCTGTATTTGTGTTTTAGTCTTGTCTTTATTTATGAATTGTTATATTTATTTTCCTAATTTAATTGGTAAGGGTTCGCCCGACGGGTCTAGGGGAGGATGTCGGGTTCCCGCACGGCCTAAGCGGATTCCGGGTCGTGTCACATCGATTGCCGGGAAGTATATGAAATAATAACCCTTCACCCAGTGCGGGACTCTAATCGACTACCGGGAAGTACATGTCAAACTCACAACCAAAATACAATGCTTCTATGCTCAATGCGATACCAACAACAAGGCATAACATATACTATATAGTGCACATTCAACACTAAGGTGTAATAAGTATGCCTATCGGCAGCTACACACGTAAGGAACACGTGGTAGAATATCTATAAGGCTAAAGGCCACCAAAGAAATGGATATAATCACTTACCTCGTTCAAAAGCTAGCACTGCTACTCAATAACCGCTTTGTCCATTGGATTCAATACCAAATGATCCCGCTCTATTTAATAAGCATAAAAATATATCAAATAAGGTTAAAAGCTTCATTGCTTACGTCTTAGAACAATCCGATCAGGAACCCAACACCCGGATCGCATACGCGATACGCAATCCATGCCTATGTATAGGGTTCAAAATCACATAACAAAATCCTAAAATAAATTATATTTACGGGTTGTTCATTACTCTCTGAGTACGAATATATAATCAATTCCATTATCGGGGTCCAATAAACACTTTAAACTGTCAGTTTAACTTGCTAAAATGATGTCTAATATCTCAATTTCTATTGTTAAAATATATTCAAGCATACGTAATAAACTAAAATAATGAATTAACATCATTATCTGGATGTTTTGGGGTGAAAAATCTATTTTTTCCTTCTCCTTTTCCTTTTCTTTCTCTCTTTTCATTTCCTCGTTTATGTTTTGTTTATGCTTTCTTGTTTCTATTTAGTTTATGTTTTTTTAGTTGTAATGCTTAACTAAGGGATTTTATCCCTTAGCCCACCGCCTCCCTCTTATTTAAATACCTTTTTCTTTTTCTTTTTTTTTTTGAAAATTTGCTACCGTGAAGAAAATTAAAACAAAACCCTACGAAATTCTGAATGGTCCCAAATTTCTCAAGCATGTTATACAAAATTTATGTGACGTACTCGCAAAGACGGATCTCGAACTCAAGATGCAAATTAAACGGAAAGATCAAATTATTAATTTTTGGCATTTTAGCGGAAACTATACGAAAGACCTCGAAATTCACTTCTGAAAATTCACACAGATCATAAATGATCATACGAACCTAATGATGCGTCGGATTTCGACCTATTATGACTCTACTTGTTGAAGGAGATAAAAAAGACCCTTAAAAGGAATAAAACTTCTTCATATGTCTATCATTTTCCTGGTGGAAAAGTTTGGACATCAATAAATTGAAATCTTGCTCCTCACAACAACATAACAAAAACATCCATAATGATAATCTTTTATATTTTGAAGTAATGCTTAGGGAAGATTTTAAATTTTCTTATTTCTTTTTATTAGTAGTAGATTTTTTTTAATCTCTCCCTATGTATGTCAATTCATGATCAAACCAATAAATACTTTTAAACTCTGATGATGTCTGATTTACTATTATTCAATATTTGATATGTTAGCTTTCTCATACACCATGTTATTTCGATCTCAACATTATATATATATATACTAGAAAATTTGTCTGTGCATCGCTTTATTATAAATGATCACGCCGATCTTATGATAGGATCTTTTTCAAGTACTCAAATATTAAGAAGAAATTCAAGTTGATTTATGTAAATACTAATAAATGAGATTTCTCCGATGTGAATTAAATGAGGATTTGATCAATTTTTTCTTCTATATGTTCCATAATTTTTTGTTCTCAAAAAAAAAAAAAAAAAAAAAAAAAAAGAAAACCACAAATTTTGTTCTTAGGAAAAGGGACCGAATCCGATACTAATCCAGTTTGATTGCTTCCAAACAAAAGCCTGAGAGGTTTCAAATAGAAATTACGAGTACTCATCTGATCAATCCATTGTTGAAACTATAAAACTGAAACCTTCAAATGCTTAAGAGATGAGTAAAAACCCTTCAATGTCATTAGAAGGAATATAATAGGTGATCCAAATTGTTTCTGATATTTTGATCTAAGTTGGCTTAAAAATATACATAATTCAGTTGAAGATTTTGGTAACTTTTTTTCTTTAAGACATAAGTGAAAGATAATTGATTGGACTTTGCTTAAGGCACCGAGTACATATTTACATTAAACCATCCTCTAACTTATTATTAGTATAAGTGAAAGAAAAATGCAAGAATATATATATATATATATATATATATATATATATATATATATATATATATATATATATATATATATATATATATATATATATCAATTGAGTATGATTAAGCATGAAAATTGTATCCACAATTACATATTATACATATGTAGTTTGATATAAACATTGAATTGAGGTAAGTTTTTACTTAAATATAATTACATGCCTAATTCTAAAATTTATTTCTTTTGTTATTAACAAAGCCAATTAAAAAATTAAAAATCCTACACTATTACATTCACAAAATTTTTAAAAAAAAAAGGAGAGGAAAAAATACTATGTATCCTATGAAAGAAACAAAAGATGGATGTCTTTATTAAACAAATTTAAACATGTCAATAACTAAAAGAAAGAGAAGCAAAAGATAATTTTCTTCTTTATCAAGTTTGCTTACAGAGACGTCTAATAACCTCGAGGGCGATGAGAGTTTGAAAACTAAAAACAAAAATTATAAAAGAGTCTATTAAGGAAAATAGGAAGGAAGGCTACTGAGGTGTGGAGGGAAATGAAAATTTTTGATGCCTTTATATAGTCCTCTTATTTGACGTTACTTAAGCTGATTTTGCCAAGTCAATTTTTCCATTAGTATGCAATTATTATACACAATAAGTACCTAAGCTCTTTTCAATTCCTCGATTACTATGCCATTACTACAGCCGATAAGTACTCCACAGTAATTTCTCATTAAGTCCTTCAATAGATAAAGAGGAAAAGACTCAAATTAGTTGGTGATTGTATTTTTTTATACTTAGAAAAAGGCCAAGAAAAGAGTAAAACAGAAAGGAAGCAAAAAAAAAAAAAAAAGATACTTGGCCAAAAAACTCTGCCACATCACTCTCTTATAGATCAAAATTAGTTTATTCAGCTAAAACAAAGACATAAATGAGCGAACATTTAAGAATTTAATTAATGATAAAAGTTATAGTTAAAATATTTCAAACAAAAAGAAATGACAAGTAAGAGCTGCTCAGATGGCAACACTACAAGAAAAAGGGTCTTTAACAACCACTTCTTAACGAAGGGATACAAATCCGGACGTTATAAGTGCCCTAATAACAACCAGTATTTTTTCCGGTCGTCATAGCCCATTTTCATCTTATCAATAGCAAAAGGATAATGTCCGGTCGTTGAAAAGTATAGCATCCGCTCGTTAATACTAGTATTTCTTTAACCAAAAATAAAAACAAAAGACAGGCGCCAGTTTTCCCTCTTTTTTCCAACACTTTATCTGCCCACCCACTCCCCATTATCCTCAATTTTCACACGTTTTTTCCCTTTCATTATTTCCCATCTAAAATTAAGTCACCAACCCTAACCCATGTTCAACTCCTGTTATGCAACCTTGATGCTAGGATTTTCTTTCAGAACGATGTCACCATACTTTCGCTGCTGTTAATCTGTAAATTCGAATTCTTTCGTTTTGTGTGGGAATATAAGTGTGTGATGGTACAGTTTTTCTACAAATCAGTCGATTTGTGTGATTCAGTCCGTATCTGATATCTTTCTCTGTTTCTTAAGTAGAATTATCAAGTCTAACTTCTTTTTTTATCTAATATGTTCTTCGGTCTCACGATATTACTCTATGTGTATTCAGTATTTGATAACCCTAGCCGCTTCACAAATTTACTAGTTTATAACATCAACAAAATATTTTCAGGCATCGGATTCAAAACCATTGCAGGTATGAACCTCCCTTTCTTTGTTCTGCCTTTTCCCATTGAACTGGTGTTTAAGATATTCCTCTTAAAGGAAAAAAAAAATGACATTTACGCGTACAATAGTTTCTTTGTTCTGCTTTACCTATCCGAATTCATCTTAGGATGTGTTCTTTAGAATGGTTATGATAAGGATGTGGTCTTTATAATTCAAATTTTTTTTCTCATATGTTTCATGATAAGAGCATTGGTTGAAAATGATATTTTATATTAGTCAATTTACTTTAGTTGGCCTAGGAAATTATTGAATACTTTTGAAGGTTACTAATTCACCTAATATGCAATTATAGTGAGAATCTGTCTAGACTTGCTTAATCCTATATCAATTAAAAGAAAATGTCCTTTTTATGTTTTTTTACTAATGCATTGTTTTACCAATAGTTCTTTTGTTTTAAGGATTCCCCAATTTGTAAGAAGTTTCTAGTTTTAATTTTGTGATTTTTTTTGGGGAACTCAAAACTAAAAAAGGAGCTAAAATTTTCTTCCTTGACATGAAGTTGTTTAATAATGACTCTCTCACTGGATGACTTTGTGCCTTACTGCCGAAGCTATACAGACATATAAGGCGTGGCTGCCAAGTACACGAGGTTTTCCCTGCGAGAGTGCAAATCTCTCAGGTGATATTTACCTTTTTATTGTTTCATTTTTGTTAAAGATATTAAAAGGATTACACCGCTTAGATAATAGTTGAGTCTATTAACTCAATTTTCATTTAGATTTCAATTTTAGTGGCAATTGTATAAGTAAATCAACCAAGAATTTTTGCGTAAACAAAGAGAGGAAATTCCCCCAAACAACACATTACTGCAGTGTACTCTTTGGGATAGCTGCTGCAACCGCTTGCCCAATTGTTTCAATGTTTCTGACAAGAGGTAGGCATACCACTTCCCTTAGCCTAAGCTTTTAATTTTTATGTTGAAAATTAAATAGGGTTAAGTTTCTTTTCAAAGGAGATCTATAATGTTCAATTGAAATGGATTTCTTGTTTCAATTTGGTTAAGAACCTCCCAATTTACTAACAATTATGATAACGACTCTTTAAATTTAGACTTGTGTCATCACATCTTTTTGTGAATCCATACTGTGGATGAATAGTGATGTACTTTGTTATCTTATTTGATCCTAATTCGACAATTCGATCTGAAGTTCAAGATTTAATGGCCCTCTACATAGCGTGCCATATCTTGATCAACTTAATGGAACATTTTGGCCAAAAGCACTTTTTATGAAATTCCATATTCGAACATATACAACTGCAGCATGCCCATAATCAAATTTATTAAAAAAAAGTCTATTCAAGGTTAATTTTGTGAATGTCATACAAGAAGCCTTCTATAAAGTACGTTCTAAGAATCTCAAATAAAATACTTATAAAGCTAAGGGTGAGGCATATACTTCGAATAACTTAAATACTGTTGGTTAACTCTTGAAGAAACAACTACTTTTTATAGTTGAACTCTTTTAGATTGAAATGATATACATTATCAGTTATTATATCTTCATGCGAACTCAATCCCTAGCTTTTAAATAGAACAGAGCTAATTCTTATTATGGTCTACATGCTTTAAAGTCTTATTGTCTAGAAGAGAACTTCTATTTGGATGTACTTATGTTCATTTAAAAAATGAAACCATTGAGTTGACATGGTAAATTTTTGGCGAACCAGATTTACATGAATATATTGTTCAAGTGTGATGTTTCTAACATAAATTCTGTAGTGAAAGGATCTTTAGTTGTTCCCTTCTTAGTGTTGGGAAATTTGAAAGTGCATTTGGATTTCACTTTCTGAACCTAAAGTGAGAAGAAATACAAAGAAGTTACTGGGATAAGATATAAAGTTATAAAATGGATTAAAGACAACTTTGAAGTAAAAATGCAAGACTTAAAGAAATGTGTGCAGTCTTTTCTTCCATGTGTTTTTCATGCCTTAGATAAATAGGTACCGTCTTTTCTTCCATGTACTAATAATCTTAGACTATATTTTTTTGGTTGTACTATGTATGATTTCTTTTTGTACTCATGCCAACTCCCTAGCTAGTTAAAGGACAAAAGTCTTGCTTGTATTTTATTCAATACTGAGAATATGTCATTTTCTTGAATAATTTGTATGTTAGATTAAGTGAAATGGTAACTCAATTAGATGTTGGTGCCATGAATGCATCTAGAGTTCTGCTCTCTAATAATATTTTTATGCAGTTTGATCCCAATATTGAGATGGCTTTTGAGAGTCATGCAAAATCCAATATCGACAGTAGTTCAGGTAAAGAAGTGAATCCTGCCGAAGGTTACTCTATCGTAACTTTCATTGCATTTAGGTATTTTTTCGAGGTCATATTACCGTGGTGCTATATTATAATAGAGTGGTTCAGGATATTGCTGATACATGGCTGTACCGTACAAGTATTGGCTTTGTTTGTCTCTTCTTCTCATTGTCTAATGTTTATTATCATAAAATTGTTCTCCTGATTCTCTAATTGGTGTTTGTACATATTTTTATTTTCTCATATAGGAAGTTACTTAAATTTGTGTATTTGACCTTGCAGCAGGAACATTTATCTTTTTGATAAGCTCCATGTGCCTTTGTTGAGCTCTATCATTTTAGGACTATTTTGTGAATACTCCTCATTCACGTTGACATGGTTTTGATACTGCAACTCTTTTTAGGTTTATTAGTTCTCGGGTCGCTTGGTTAATCTAGACTATTGTGAGACAACTAAGTTGTTATTTACGGTGAAAAAATGATTATTTTGGCTATTGACTACCGTGGATGCAGGATTTCTCTTTCTTTCTCTCAATATCAGTAGGCTTATTTGAATATCAGTTTTTAAAGTTCCAGCATTAATGAAGTAATATTTCATTTCATCCAGGTGCTAGATGTAAAGCCTATGTGTGCTCATGGGCAAACAGTTATGCCGACCAGGTCATTTAGTACTTTTTTTCCTAATCTTAATTAATGTGTAGCATTTGTAAGTGCTTGCATATATTATTATCTTTATCAACACGCAGCTTTTGAAGTTAGATTCTTTGGAGCCAAACCTTGAGTTAGCTATTTTTTTTAAACGAATAGTACTGTTTTTCTCCATTCATTCAAGAGATGAGACTGGTAATTTCAAGTAATGATGCTATCTTGTAGTTGTGTTGGTGTAAGACATGTGTATAGTTTACTGTACTGTAAGATGCTCTTCACTTCTTTGAATTACATCCTACAGTACTGGCAACCTGAAATAATCTTTTATTTTCTAAACAAAAGGAGCTAGTGCGAGTTTTCTTACTAGATATGTACTTGTCCTTTTACAGATAATTAAGTTGAAGTCAGCAAGACTCTCTCTGAAAGATATTGTGTAGATTGAGATTGAGCAGCAGCTGAAAATGTTAAAAAATAGGATGAAGTGCTAGAGGAACCTGCTTTATTTTTTCTAGGGGTTGTTTATAGATGTTGCCTTCTGTACATGCTACAATTCTACTCTTTTTTAGGAGTTAGAAAAATAATGCCGTACAATTTGGATTGGTATCTACAATGATGTTTAATACGAGTTTTGACTATTTCTGTATATGTTTATATATTTGAAAGCATATTACTAATGTTACTCTTGGGTAGCCACAAGAGAATATATAAATTTTTATCTAATAATATTTATTATAATTAATATTAGCCAATGGAAATTTAGCCATTTGTTTGTCAAAAGTATAAGAAAATTAACGAAAGGAATTTTGATCGTTGAAAGCATAATTCTGCAATTTTTCATGTCTCTTAACGTCCAAGAAATGACCATCATCGAAGGGAAATCTTGTCGCTAAAATGAGGTATAACGACCGGATTTATGGTTGCCATTAAAGGATTTTTAACGACTGGATGAGAAACCGGTTGTGAACTTTTAACGTGAGAGCTTATAACGACTGGTCACGACCGACTTTTGCACGGTCGTAATTGACTATAACGACTAGATTTGGCCTTTTAGCAACCGAATTTCCCTTCATTGAAGCTCATTTTTCTTATAGGGTAAGCACCCTTCACTCACATTTAGAGCCGTCAAAAAAGGCGTGACTCTTGAGGCCAACCCAACCCAGCCATTTATTTAAGTAAGGTTGGGCTAAAATTTTCTTAGCCCATTTAGAAGAGAGGCCACTGAGCCCAGCCTCACTTGGCCCTTCAGCATCAAGAGTTGAGTTGAGGCCGGCCCGTGAGGCTTAAGAAATAAAAAAATAAAATTATATAGATTGATATTTATTCCTTCACTATAAATAATTTTCAAATTTTTGTATAGGGTTTGGTACTATCCTTTAGATGCCGCCTCATTAGCACTAAAGTTCTGTGTGGAGCAAAATATGTCATCTATTATTACGGGGATACGAGTCCAGCTGGCGAGACTAGACTTATCCTACAAGTCAATGGGTACTAACGATATACGCCTGCTCCTAGAGCCAACAACCATTTAGGCGGTTTGGTCATAGGGTGCAGGCCATACATCCTGCCGCTTAGGATTTACAGTCTCCTAGTTAGGGTTTAATATATCACCGCCTTGAGTTGTAGGCCCATGGCCTTATTAGTATTTGTATTTTACCTTATTTAGGACTGGGTATCACTACTATAAATACCCCTCCTTACACTGTATTGTACAGAAGACACAATTTACCACTGAAGTAGGCTACTCTCAAGAATTAAGAATTGCTTTGTTTTCTCTATTATTTCTTGCTTAATTACTTGTCTTTACTTTCATCGTATTTACTTACTTTTTCCATCGTAATTTACCGTATTTCTTGTGACCTCATTCATAATTAATTTTTTAACCTAGACGTACAAATTTAGACATAAACTGTTTGGCGCCCACCGTGGGGCCCAGGCAACTGTAGGTATTCTACGAAGGAAAAGGCACAATCACGTCTGACGACGATAGTAGTGTTCCAAAGAACACCGCCGATAGAGTGGTCGAGTCCGCGAAGGATCTTGACAATAGCGTTCAACAAAAGGATTCAGCCGAGTAACCAAAAGATTCTTCTCAAGAACCGACCCCTATCTTCAGTAATGAAGGGATGAACGTCCATTGGAAGGTAGTCCTGAGTTCAGAACTTTCATCGCTGATCTCCTCAAAACAATGATGGAACAGGCGGAACAAAACTCCAACAACGTGATCGAGGGGGTATCTCGCAAACTAGGCACGATGTTTACAGGATCGTTTGAGAGGCTAGCGTCTCCACGAGGATCAGCGCCTGTGAACAATACCAGCATCTGTGCCAAGCCGAAGGCTTAACATGGATGCTGCTCTAGGAGGCTTATCAACAATCAACAACCAAGATCTTAAGGGAGCCCATGTCATTCAGGATCTCATAAAGGAGATGAAGGCCATCCATGACCGGATTGGTAATGTGCCGGGAGCTCCATGTTAAGTTACCATGGTAGATGAGCAAAAGTTTGACAAGCATGCTTACAAGGCAAATGTTGCACCGGTCTGCATACCAAATCACCTCCGCTTGCCGGATAATCTGAAATATAACAGAAAAACTGATCCAGATGAGCATATTGCTGCGTATTACACGGCCGTAAAGAGTAATGAGATTACTGAAGAAGAAATCTAGTCTGCTCTGGTGAAGAGATTTGGTTCAACTCTGACCAAAAGAGCCCTTGCTTGGTACACTCAGCTACCAATGGGATCCATCGAATCATTTACTCAGATACAAGACCTGTTCAAGAAAGTGCATTCTGGTGCCCGCAAGCGGGAGAAGCACATGAAAGACATCTTCGAGATACGACAACGTGATAACGAGTTGCTGAAGGATTACCTCTATCTCCCTCAATTTCCCGATAATATTGTTATGGTAGCCTTTGACAAGAGTTTCATTTCAAAGGGATCCCTAGCCACCTGAGAGTTGCAGTGGAGTATGACTCAGCACCCTATGTCAACATGGAACACCCTGCACCATAGGTACACCGAGAAGCTTTGCCTAAAGCCCGGGAAGTCTTCTGTACCCGAGGAAGTCTGACCGGCTATCCAAGATGTCATCCGCCAAGGATAGAAATGGGGATACGTGGAGGAACCTCGAATGGGGGACAAAGGCAAGTGAAACATGAAAGATAGAAGGGATGATTTTCCAAAGCGACAAGACGGTTAGGGAACGTCAGGGTCATTATCCAAGGGATCGCTCAACGTGGAGTGGGTTCCTAACTGATTTGAAGGTTATCTCAAGGACCTGCTCACCGATAAAGGAAATTGGACCTTCACCAGAAGTAAGAACCAGGACGCACCGCCAAGTCTGCCCGATCCTAAGAGGTCCATCAATGTGATAATCGGGGGACCAACATTGCTCAGGGGGTCATACAATATCTCGGCGGTGCCCAACCAGGGTCTCGCCCGAGACAGGACGATCATATTCAGTGAGGAGGACAGCATCATCTGCAGCACCTCACACCATGACGCCCTGCTCATAACACTTAGGATGGAAAACATAGACGTGAAACATGCATTGGTCGATGCCAGTAGCGTCGTACATCTCATCAGATGGGATGCACTGAAGGAGATGGGTATTGAGGATCGAATTATGCCAAGCGTTTACATACTCGCAAGCATCAACAATTCTGTGAGAAAGCTATATGCGAAATTAACCTGACCACCCGCTTGCCGGGGATAGATTATGTTTCATCTTTTTAAATAATCAAGGGAGGCGTTCCTTACAATGCGATCATCTGGTGACCATGGATTCATCAAGCCAAAGCAATACCGTCCACCTAGCATCAGTAACTGAAGTATCCTACTCAATAGGGGATAAAAGAAGTGAATGGTTATCAAGGGGCAGCAAGGGAATGCTATACGACCGCAATCCTTAGAGAAGATGTCCCCGAGCAAGTGCCCGAGGTGAATATTCCAGGAAACCCCGAAGACCTCGATGTCGCAATCAACCAAGACTGCAATTCAGATGGTATGGTTGATTGACGTCTTTTAGGGGGAAGAAGGAGTAGGGATAATTGGAAGTACTTTTCTTTTCTGAATTTACTTAGCACATTAGTCTTGCTCTTAGATTACAGTATTTTAATATTTTTTGGACATGTTACGGATTTTCACACACAACATCCTAGGCTCTGCGCCTTTACTAATAAAACTACTATTATAGTCAATTTTTCACAAAATAAGATCCATCTACGATCCAAATAATCATAGCCTAGGCCACATACAAGTTAAAGTAATACACCTACTTTCCGTGACAAAAGTTGGGTACACTACTCGCTTAGAGCTAGACCACGTCTAACTCAGCCACCAGGCGTTAATCGAGGGTTGAACTCACTAAATCAGCAATTACACCTACACGCTGATGGGGATGCCTGTCCGCGTAGTGCCAGAAAGTCTTAAATACTCTAGTACGTAAGCGAAGACGTTCTATCTCATAACGCAAATAGACCGTTACCACACGCGCTAAAGTCGTCCCATTATGGGCGCAAACAGCCATCTGCCATAGATGCAACTTAGTCGCTATTTATTGGTGTACAATTGACGTAATTGCTCAAGGCATGCACACTGAAACACATTCTTAGATAACTAGAACGGTCAGGACGATCAGAAGCCATCTAATTCTTAGGTGCAAATGCCACAAAGGCATAACTTAGCATTACTTATTGTTTACAGAAAAAATTAACGAACGTTTCAAACAAAGGCACAAGTAATTAAGTCAACACGTCAGAAAATGGGCCCAAAATTTACATTAAACATCTGTATACGCGGATAAACTTCTAATCACCAGATGTGTAAAAAAATTGCATCAAACGGGGAAGGGGGGAGAGGGGGGATTTTCATTCCTCTCTCCGAGGACTTCCTTCATCGGCAACACACCGTGAAGGTCCTACTTCACCAGCTGCAGGTTCCCCAGTCGGCGTCTTCTCTCTTTCTCCACTCATCTCTTTAGAGCCTTCCTCAAGGTCAGGACCAAGTTGAGCATCTGCCTTGGCAACAAGGCCAGTATATGAGGTAATCTCAGCGGCCAGGTTAAAATTCGAGTCGTCACGAACCAGGAGAAGAGTGGCAAGAGCAGCTGCGTCATTGGCACGATCAACTTCTGCTATGCGACGAGTATTCAAAGCTTTTCTCTGTTGATCTTTCAGGTGGCACTCCTCACAAAGGTTGTCACTAATTCGTTCAAGTGACACCACTTTACCTTTCATCCTGTCATTCTCATCTTGAAGGAAGGCGGAGAGACCCTGAGCATATGAGACGTACTTCTCAGCGGCATTTATTCTTTCCTCCTTACCGGATAGTTGCTACTGCAGATCTCTCACGTTCCGCTCTAGACGATTCACGTTGCTGAGATGAAGCTACTCCGAGACCTTGACATCTGTGAGGAACGAATTGAGGGCCTCCATATCCTGCTTGTGCTTACGGACTTCTCCAGCTAACACCTTCTCCAAATTCCCGCTCTTCAGAACCTCTGCGCGATAGGCGCCACGAGTGGTGTGTAGCTTACCTTTCAACTCCTCGGCTTTATCCAAAAAGGGCTGCAAGCTGGCTACTTGTCCACGTAGAGCATCAGCCTCCTCGACCAGATTTCCTTGTAAGCCTCCCCGGTGGAGTAGCTCATGATACACCATCAATCCCTAGGTAATGGTAGGAATAGGAGTTTGGTGAAGGAAAAATGATATTGAACTTGACATAGTGGTTGCAGGAAACTTACCCGAAGGGAGCATCCGGTGGCGACCTCAAGCAGCTCGTGACAGCTATAGCTAGAGAGGTGTTCTTGTTATACAGGGTCGATCAGTTCAACAGTATGATTTGTTACAACCTGTGGAGTCTTCACCAGGTTAACCCCTGCAGTAATGGGGATTACAACCTCTCAAGCACCACCTACGAGTTCCTACATGGCCTCTACAGGCCACTTCTTTGCCAGGGCGCCGCTGAAAGGTCCCAGAGACTTAAGAATCGGAGCAGCGGTAACAGGTTTTAAGCATAAACGGATGATGTCAGCCTTCGAAGTCAACAAAGAAAGAGTGTTATTTCGGGAAAAAAATGAAGCGCAAACCTAAAAATTGCGGATCAGAAGGTATAGTAGGAAGCAAGACAGCATCCTCCACACTAGCTTCTTCCTCGGCTATGGAAGTCTCTTTGATCAAATGTCTACGCTCTCGTGAAAAAGGACCAGCTTCAACAACAGCAGACAGAGCTATTTCAACAGCCTCGGGCACGGGCATTTGGGGGACTTCTCCCTCACCATCAGAAATCACAAGGGTTTCACTAGCAATGGACACGTTTGCCGGCCTAGAGGACCTCTTCCTCTTCGACGAACGGGATTTGCTCGCCCTCTCCAAAATTCTTCCACCAGATGCATGCACATCGGGTAAGGTAGAAATATATAAGGCAGCAATCTGAATCTCCACCAGTGGGGGCATATCACGATGAGAGAATCCTGGAGACAGCGGTAAATCAAAATATGAGAGAAATTTCGGGTAGAAATAACGACTCAATAATTACTTACCGTGGTCTTTCGCCCGCCAGCCATTCGCATTCGCTAGGGCCGAGAAAGTTAGTGATTCATAAGTTTCCGTGGACTTACACTTACTTTAAAGACCTCTGGAAATGCAAGAGGATACTAAATCGGCTGTTCGCACAGCCACGTACCTGTGCGCCCAACTACATCTTTGGAATCTTCAATATTGGGGACTATACCTTTCTTCCCCGGCTTTATGAACATCAGCGTACCAGCTTTATGAAGATGAGGAGAGTAGAAGGCCAGAAGATGATCAAAGAAAAATACAACTTGGGCATAGTTAGCCAAGTGATAAAGCACAGCCACTAGTCACCACACGGAAGGGCTGATCTAGCCCAAACAAATACTTTAACAGCGACATATGTCCTTTATGATCGAGTGGACAAGCTTGTTGAGATGAGGAGTGAAAGGGTCTGTATGAACCATTGAAAAGACATCTCGGTGGGAAGAAATTCGTTCCTCAGCGCCAGGAGTAAGAACAGCAACGAAATCAAGCCATTTGCATTCATTCCCGATGCACGTAATATCATTATTTACGACCGTAGGATGGTAGAATTCAATGGAAAGATTGTTGTTTTCACCCTCTTGTTTAGGAGTTTGGCCCAGCATGCTGCCATCGATTTCAAAATTGAAAAAATTGGTGAGGTAATCCTGCGCTCTGAAGTTCGTTGTGAGAAAGCTTGGACCTTGTACCATGAAGATAATATTAGCAGGATTGGAAAAGAGATTATCTTTGAAGAGGAGTTCTTGAAAATCTTTGGAAGGTTGTGAATAAACTTTCTCCCTTACGACATATATACACGTCTGGGCTGGAAACGTAAAGAGAAAGTAGAATGATCTCAATCATGTGGGATCGTAATTATGTTTATTGCAGTTTAAGTGATATGTATCCCCATAATTACGGGATGTGAACATAGCAGCAGCAGTATTGGGAAGATACGCGGAAAATCCCTCCAATCATTAGAGGACACGTCGTTGTACTAAGGGATTTGCATTTAATACGACGCACGCGAAGAGGCGAGCATCAGTACCATCACACTTTTACGTCTGCTATCACGTTTTTTTCACTTCCTCACTGCTTGTGTCGGCACTTAGCAAGTGGGGGGAGGGGACTGACTGTGTGGACAAAAATATGTCACCTATTGTTTCAGGGATACAAGTCAATTTGGCGAGGCGAGGCGAGACTAGACTTATCCTACAAGTCACCGGGAACTTAGGATATACACCCATTTCTAGAGCCAACGACCGTTTAGGCAGTTTGGTCATAGGGCGCAGGGCATACTTCCCGTCGGTTAGGGTTTACAGTCTCCTAGTTAGGGTTTAATGTACCACCGCGTTGAGTTGTAAGCTCATGGCCTTATTAGTATTTGTATTTTACCTTATTTAGGATTGGGTATTACTACTATAAATACTCTTCTTACATTGTATTATACAGAAGATACAATTTGCCACCGAAGTCGGCTACTCTCAAGAATTAAAAATTACTTTGCTGTCTCTATTATTTCTTGCTTAATTACTTATCTTTACTTTCATCGTATTTACTTACTTTTTCTATCCTAATTTTTCATATTTCTTGTGACCTCATTCATAATTAATTGTTTAATCTAGACATACAAATTTAGGCATAAACAATTTCTTTTTGAGTTTATTAGTATGGGCTGATAAAATTGAACTAAAATTATTGTCTTTTAGATTACTTAATTGGTTGAAAAATATTCAGTTCTCTATTGACATATTTGCAAGTTTTTGTATCATACATGTCACAACTAAATATGTTTCGATTTATCGCTAATTTAAATTAGAGGCCTCATTTCTTTTATTTAATATGTTCTCATTTATTATTAATTTTTACTGAAGGGTCAGCCCGTCCTAGCCCGCGGTCCGCCTAGGGCTGGGTTGGGTTGGCATATTGGAGGCCCTTTAGTAAAAAGGGCCAGCTCGACCTAGCCCATTTAATTTCTTAGCTCGCAAAGACCAGCCCAGCCCATTTTGACACCTCTATCTACATTTAAGAGGTTGTGGGCTGGAGTCAGAGCAAAAAATGAGAGGGCCATTATTTACTCCAAGAGAGGGGAAGGGGTAGGTTAAAAAAACAAAAAAAATAATATTACACAGTAAGTGTAGGTGTCATATAGTATTGGGCATGTAGGTATCGTATCAACACATGAAAATATGGGAGAATGGGTCCTAACTGAAATACTCACTAGAAAGAACTTCCAATCCAAGAAAAAATCCGTGCATATCTGAAGTAGAAACTGGTCTGGAAGAACTCAATCTTACCTTCAAACGTTTAACATATCATAACAGTACTAAGAAGTTGGTTATTGTTGCGTTCGCCTTCTAAATATATTCCTCCAATGCTACCGTCGCTACCTTCTCCATATTTTTGCTATCGGTATCTTGCTCAACGTGCAACAATATTTTGATGGCAAAGTCCTAAGCAAACTTTAATATAGTTCTATAGGCAAAAAGTACAAGATGAAACCATGTTTTAAAAGGTTTACTATTTGACAAAACTAAGGAAACATGACAACAAAGTAAATAACTAAATCTTTTGACTTTTCCAGTAAGCAAAAAGAAATATCAAAGTGTCAGTAGGTAAAAGAATACAGGAAAAGTACAGCTTACTAGAAATTGAATGTGAAGAACATGATATAAAATAATTTGAACTTCAATTCAAGATCAAATTAGAAATAAATGGTACATCAATAAAAAGAAAACACAGAAATAAAAATATATGTGCCCCCAAATGTGACCAGACTCTTTCTCCATTTTATTCTTGAACACAAAGAAATAGTACAATAAAGAAGAGAAAATAGAAAGTTTCTTCACCTACATAAATGAAATCTACTACTATTATATAAATGACAATAAAGCATGTCAAAATTGAGGGAATTCAGGTAATTTCAGCTTACATCGATGCAATCTGATTGGCTGAGGAATATTCAGTAGCTGCCATAGTAATGTTTGTATCGACGTACCAAATTACCCTTTTCTTATCTCATCATACCTCACCACATTAGGAGTATTCATGGGTCGGTCCGGTTCGGATTTTAACTTATCGATAGTGGTATATCGGTAAACGGTATGTAATTATGCAAAACCAATACCGTACCGATAAGCTATTGGTAGATCGATTATCAGTTCGGTTCGGTAGTTAACGGTTCAGTAATAGGTATTACTTATACCACCGAAATGACGAGCGAATTGTCAATGGTCATATTAGTGTAGCTGTGCACAGGAGGCTTCCAAACAACCACCAACTAGTACGCAACAATAAGAAATACAAGATGATACTAAATCACAAAGATGCACTTACATTGTCCACTTGAACAAATCTTAAGCCTAAAGTATAGAGATCAAAAACTAAAGACTTGTGTCAAAATGATAAAACAGAAAAAGAAAAGACCAAAGGGTCTGATGACCCAAAAGTGGAAGCCTAAAAGCAGAATCAAAGTACAAAATAGGTCAGGCCTTATAAAGAATATTGACTGCCAATAGCAATAAGAGTTAAAGTTTAACATGTAAATAAAAGTTGTAATAAATTAAAATTTAAAAGGGTTAATATATTAAGAATAAATAAAATAAAATAAAATATATAAAAATTATAAAAAAATATCTTATCGGTACGGTCACGGTAAATATATATAGATACAGTTACTGTACCGATATATTATCGGTATTAGAGGTCATTACCATTGCCGAATTGATATACCGTTACACCAATATCGTTATGTTCATTGATAGCGGTAGCATTTCGGCTATCGGTGTCTGTTCGGTTTTGCACACCCGTACACCACACTATGCTTCTCATTTATTGTGGGCCCCATCTGTACTGTCGCAGACACTCGGATTTATCCGCATGCACCAAATTGTTTCAGACCTGTTATTATATGTCAGATGAATTCGTTTTACAATTTAATTACATAACTCTTTTCGGTGATGACCAAGTATTTTATCCTCATTTTGTTGTATTTGAAATTTGCTGGAAGCTGACAGCTTCAACCATCTTTCACAAGGTTATCTTTAAGGAAAACTTGTAGGAAAAAATCAAAAGAAATTCTTGTAAAGGTATTCCACTCTTTTAAGAAACTAAATGATACCATAGGTAGGATCCTCAAAATAACCATCATCTATGCAAGGCAGAAAAGTGGGATAGTACTCCACCCGCTTCGACTTATGTTCTTGGAAACAATGGAGATCACACCCGTTTAATCGTTATTATAGCAGATAGAAAACATCTGTAGTACTAAAATTAAACACTGTAAATAAATAAGAATATAACGAGAGAATCATCACTAGAAAATTGAAACAAAAGCATATTATATAAAGAACTCACCCAAATAATTTAAGTAGTGGAATAGAGCTCAACAATTACAAAAAGGGGCGGATATTGGATGGCACACGGAATGTTAGAGAGAGCAAAGTGCAGAAGGAAGGTCATGTAAGACTCAGATCCAAAAATGGAGAGAGGTGATATGAACAAGTTGATCATTTTGTTTTACTATTTTTTTAACTTAATACAATCAACCGTGAGTAAGCTGATTGTGTGCTAATATTGAGATAAATTAGTGATATTGATTCTTGATAATATATAGAAGATAATTAATTAACTAAGTGTCAATTAAGAGAGATAATGTAATTGATTATCCATTTCCTTAAAACTAGGCATATCTAATGCTTAAAGATTCATCAAATATGTGACTAGGAAATGTGGAACATACTTAGTTTTAGTTTATACTCTATAATAAAAATAATATTTTTATGTAGTTTTCATACTCACTTAAGTGTTTATGCCATGTAAAATTTTCATAATTTTATCTGTCTCACAGGAATGTTAAGTAGTCCGAGTTGGTAGAATTTATGAAGTGTAGGTAATAATTTTTTATTAAGAATGAAAAATAGTACCATACTTTCATTTTGAAAAATGGATTTTCCATTCTTTCAGAAAATTGTTTTAAGGCTATCCTTTTTTCATACTTCGAAGTAGAGCTCATTATGCTTCTCAAGTTAGCTACACTTTGCTAGATAGCCATTTTGAAATAGCATAACTTTTATCTTCCGAAATACTGGACAATGATCTAAACCCCAATGCATTCTCTTTACAAAAATAAAAGATTCTTGAAGTACTACTATTGATGCTCTCTAGATAATTACTATTCAAGATTCCACCTAGGAATTAGGATTAGGGGTGTCAATAGTTTTGAAAAAACCGACCTAAAACCGTACCGAACCAAATCGATTCTTAAGTTATTTTTAGCGAAACCGATGGTTTGAATATAATTCTATAACCGTACCGAATAATTAGGGTAGGGTTTTTTATAAAATAAAAAAATCGAAAAAATACTGAACCAAACCGAATATATTTACACACCCTAAATACACACACACACACACACACACACACACACACACACACACACACACACACACACACACACACACATATATATATATATATATATATATATATATCTGTGTGTGTATGTGTGTGTGTTAACTGTAAAAATAAATATAAGCAAACATTTTTAGTCGAGGTCTTGGACCTTAAGATGATGGAAACACAACGTTGCATATACTAATTAGCACCGAAAGTGCAAACTACCAAACTCATCCGTACTCGTATAATCCTGTTGAAACTAAATCAATTAGTTCGACTAATAAACTTGAGAATATATCAAACTACTAAGTGACCAAGGTATCAAATATTTTTCTACTCGTTTAAATTTCTCTTAGCATATATTAACCTTTTATTATTCTAGTTCTTGAGTTATATTTAATCAATATCTGTCAACTCGTGTTATTTAGAATTCTTTTGTCTTTGCTTCATTGATTTTATAATATCACTATAGAATAATGTTCTTTTGATTAATTGCCTTATAAATAAATTTTACCAAAGTCATTGACACGACCCGGAATTCGGTTAGGCCGTGCGGGCACCCGACATCCTCCCCTAGACCTGTCGGGCGAACCCTTACCAATTAAATTAGGAAAATAAAAATAACAGTTTACAAATAAGGACAAGACTTAAAATAAAAACACGGACATACTGATACCTCTAAGCTGTACAAAAGAAATTACAGCTGACTACCCAACATGCTAGGTTTAGGGCTATCCAGACCAGACATCTAAGAGTACCAAAGAAGACAGATACCTCCTGAAGGGAGCAAAATGCAACTGAAATAATGAACAATAAACTGGTGGCCATCCGGAATAAAAGCTGGCTCACTCTGACAGCTGAAGTCGTCTTCGCTCCTTCACAACGTGGCAAACTAAATCCTGGAGCGAACCTGCCGAAACGAAATAGATAGACAAGAAACAAACAACAAAAAAAGGGTGAGTCAAAAGGACTCAATAAGTGGGGCAGGCTAGCCACCTCAAAGAATAGGATAGCTAGCCAGGGAGGAGAAACAGATAAATAAAATTTCTCTTATTTAAATTATAAAAAGACAGAGCCAGATAACAACCGGAAAGACGTAAGAAACTTATAAACTCAACCAAGGATGCGTGCCAAAAACATATCAACAAATATGCAATGCACATATAAGCAGAACAGCAGCCCTGAACCATAAGTCTACACAATGGTATGAATTGAGATGGAATGAAATGAAGTGAGATGAAATGAAATATGATGCGAAGGATCACATGTGCCCGTAATCCCATCCCGAAGCGGAATACTCCTGCATTCGAGGGGAATCCAATCTGATAACCAACTGGAGCGGAATACTCCTGCTCCTGGGGCGGAATACTCCTGCACCCGATATAATATAAACCAGAGGCGGAATACTCCTGCACTCTCCTGGGGCGGAATACTCCTGCACTCGATATAATGTAAAGCTGAGGCGGAATACTCCTGCACTCAATATCTGACATAAGAGCGGAATACTCCTGCTCTTGGGGCGGAATCCTCCTACCCTCAATATGATACAATGGAGCGGAATCCTCCTGCTCTTGGGGCGGAATACTCCTGTGCCCAATATGATATGCAATGTAATGCATATGAATGACATATAATGCATATGAATGCAATGTGATGCAATAATAATCCTTCACCGGCGGGGGACTCTCATCGACAACCGGGAAGTAGATGCCAACTCAGAGCCAAAGTACAATACTCAGATTCTCAATGCAATACCAATAACAGGACATAACATATAATATACAATGTAAATCCAAAGCTAAGGCGTAATGAGTACGCCTATCGGCAGCTACACACGTAAGGAACACGTGGTAGAAAATCCACGAGGCCAGGTGCCTCCAAAGAAATGGATATAAACACTTACCTCTTCCAAAGTTAACACTGCTGCCCAACAACCGCTTTATTCTTTTGGATTCATTGCCAAACGATCCCACTGTGTTCAATGAGCAGAAAAATATATCAAATAGGGATAAAAGCTTCATTCCTTACATCTTAGGGCAATCCAGTTAGGAGCCTGATACCCTATTCGCATACGCAATACGCAGGCCAAGCCTATGTACGGGGTTTATGGTCACATAACCAAACCCTAAATAAATTACATTTATAAGTTGCCCATAACTCCCTGAGTACGAATATATAATCAATTTCGTTATCGGGGTCCATTTGACCCTTTAAACTATTAATTGAACTTATTTACACGATGTATAATATTCCAAGTTTTACCATAAAAATATATTCGAACACACATAATAAACTCAAATAATATATTAAGATCATTACCTGAATATTTCAGGGTGAAAATTCTACTTTTCTCCGGTCCCTTTTCTCATTTTTTGGCATTTTTCTGATAATTATCCTCTGTTTCTCGTTTTCTCTCCTTGTGTTTCGTTTTCCTCATTATGATGATGTTTGCATCGTGCAGATAATTTTACTTGGTCCTTAGGACCCACCGCCTACATTATTTGTCTTTTCCTTTTTTTTATTTTCTTTTTTTTTAACGAAAATTAAAATAGTACCCTACGATATTCGAAATAATTCTAACTTTTGCATATAAGTTATACAAAATATATGTAACATACTCGCGAAGGCGGATCTCAAATTGGACTCCCGAAACTCAAGATGCGAATTTAAATAGAAAAAGTCAAATTATTTAACTTTCGGCATTTTAGCGGAAACTAGCCGAACAACATCAAAATTCACTTTCGAAAGTTTACAAAAATCACAAATAATCATACGAACCTAACGACGCTTTCGGATTTCGAATCGGAGCTCATTCGACAAAATCGAGCTCGAAAATCTCTTTTTAATATTTATTGCTAATAAAAACTGAAACCTTCTTCCGATGCCTACCAAACTAGGTCTGATTTAGCTCAAATTTTACAAACAAGTCCTAATGGACATTACGAATATTTTAAAATTATCGGCACGCCAATCGGAGTCCTAACTTCCGAAACGACTGACCGTTTCATTCTCCTCCACTTAAACTCTCGTTCGTCCTCGAACGAGCTTAAGTCTAAAGAAAAATTCGCACAGATAACAAAAGAACTTGCACGACCTTCATAAGCTACTCCACAGACCTTATCTCCTGATTACAGGATCAGAATTATATTACGCACATCGTACTTTTGGAATAAAATATATCTGGATAATATGATAATACCATTGCATAACTTATTCTGACTAAGCTCTATCATAATCTGTCCACGTAAATCTGCAACATCAGGAACACAAAGTCTATCTTTATATATGGAAACACCGTCAGTAGTAACCCTGTATGGTGACTCCAATTTTCTTCTGGCTATCTGTCGGTATTCAACTAGAACTGGATCCTCATACTGATGCTGTTTTACTTCATGGAAATTTAGAGCTAAAAGACTAGTGCGGCTTGTCGTCCATCCATCATTGGCATATCTCCTTCACACCTCAACTCTTTGAGAAGTTACTTTAGCGTTATAAGTACACATGTAATCAACTTTGTGCTAGTATTCTGCCTCAGCTCATGGTCCAACTACATGTCTCTTTTATTTTCACTTTTTCAAGTCATAATATTTCCAATTCAAAGACAATACACTGAAGTAGATGTTCAGTTTGAAGATTATTCCTGGTCTGCATCATACTATGCAGTAGTATTTGCATGATCCTTATCCTTATATGATAGACTCTGTTCAGATGAATCTTTGACATACATTAGGATATGAGTAACTACATTCCCACAAGGAGCTTGCGGAACAACACTAAAATCAACTGAGATATAGCATAGTGAATTTGTAAAAATGATATAGCTTGTATCAAATCTTCTATAGTGTGTAGTGACAATCAAAAGCTCCCCTATTGCATCAAGTGTGAGCTAATTCTTAGTTCCATCGACCTGTTCTATATCGAAGAGGTGATTATCGGCTGAATCATGCTAATCCATTCAAAGTTTCGTGTATCTTTGCTTCGAAAATGTAGAGCTCTCTTCTCGTGATCGAGGAAAAATCAGCTTAGTCAGAATAAGTTATGCAATGGTATTATCATATTATCCAGATATATTTTATTCCAAAAGCACGATGTGCGTAATATAATTCTGATCCTGTAATCAGGAGTAAGGTCCGTGGAGTAGCTTATGAAGGTCGTGCAAGTTCTTTTGTTATCTGTGCGAATTTTTCTTTAGACTTAGGCTCGTTCGAGGACGAACGAGAGTTTAAGTGGAGGAGAATGAAACGACCTCGGTCAGTCGTTTCGGAAGTTAGGGCTCCGATTGGCGTGCCGATAATTTTAAAATATTCGTAATGTCCATTAGGACCTGTCTGTAAAATTTGAGCTAAATCAGACCTCGTTTGGTAGGCATCGGAAGAAGGTTTCAGTTTTTATTGGCAATAAATATTAAAAAGAGATTTTCGAGCTCGATTTTGCCGAATGAGCTCTGATACCAACTGACACGACCCGGAATCCGGTTAGGCCGTGCGGGCACCCGACGTCCTCCCCTAGACTTGTCGGGCGAACCCTTACCAATTAAATCAGGAAAATAAAAATAACAATTTACAAATAAGGACAAGACTTAAAATAAAAACACGGACATACTGATACCTCTAAGCTGTACAAAAGAAATTACAGCTGACTACCCAATATGATAGGTTTAGGGCTATCCAGACCAGACATCTAAGAGTACAAAAGAAGACATATACCTCCTGAAGGGAGCAAAATGCAACTGAAATAATGAACAACAAACTGGTGGCCATCCGGAATAAAAGCTGGCTCACTCTAACAGCTGAAGTCGTCTTCGCCCTTCACAACGTGGCAAACTAAATCCTGGAGCGAACCTGCCGAAACGAAATAGATAGACAAGAAACAAAAAACAAAAAAAGGGTGAGTCAAAAGGACTCAATAAGTGGGGCAGGCTAGCTACCTCAAAGAATAGGATAGCTAGCCAGGGAGGAGAAACAGATAAATAAAATTTCTCTTATTTAAATTATAAAAAGACAGAGCCAGATAACAACCGGAAAGACGTAAGAAACTTATAAACTCAACCAAGGATGCGTGCCAAAAACATATCAACAAATATGCAATGCACATATAAGCAGAACAGTAGTCATGAACCATAAGTCTACACAATGGTATGAATTGAGATGGAATGAAATGAAGTGAGATGAAATGAAATATGATGCTAAGGGTCACATTTGCCCGTAGTCCCATCCCGAAGCGGAATACTCTTGCATTCGAGGGGAATCCAATCTGATAACCAACTGGAGCGGAATACTACTGCTCCTGGGGCGGAATACTCCTGCACCCGATATAATATAAACCAGAGGCGGAATACTCCTGCACTCTCCTGGGGCGGAATACTCCTGCACCCGATATAATGTAAAGCTGAGGCGGAATACTCGTGCACTCAATATCTGACATAAGAGCGGAATACTCCTGCTCTTGGGGCGGAATACTCCTGCTCTTGGGGCGGATTCCTCCTACCCTCAATATGATACAATGGAGCGGAATCCTCCTGCTCCTGGGGCGGAATACTCCTGCGCCCAATATGATATGCAATGTAATGCATATGAATGACATATAATGCATATGAATGCAATGTGATGCAATAATAACCCTTCACCGGCGGGGGACTCTCATCGACAACCGGGAAGTAGATGCCAACTCAGAGCCAAAGTACAATACTCAGATTCTCAATGCAATAACAATAACAGGACATAACATATAATATACAATGTAAATTCAAAGCTAAGGCTTAATGAGCACGCCTATCGGCAGCTACACACGTAAGGAACACGTGGTAGAAAATCCACGAGGCCAGGTGCCTCCAAAGAAATGGATATAAGCACTTACCTCTTCCAAAGTTAACACTGCTGCCCAACAACCGCTTTATTCTTTTGGATTCATTGCCAAACGATCCCACTGTGTTCAATGAGCAGAAAAATATATCAAATAGGGATAAAGGCTTCATTCCTCACATCTTAGGGCAATTCGGTTAGGAGCCTGATACCCTATTCGCATACGCAATACGCAGACCAGGCCTATGTACGAGGTTTATGGTCACATAACCAAACCCTAAATAAATTACATTTATAAGTTGCCCATAACTCCCTGAGTACGAATATATAATCAATTTCGTTATCGGGGTCCATTTAACCCTTTAAACTATTAATTGAACTTATTAAAACGATGTATAATATTCCAAGTTTTACCGTAAAAATATATTCGAACACACATAATAAACTCAAATAATATATTAAGATCATTACCTGAATATTTCAGGGTGAAAATTCTACTTTTCTCCGGTCCCTTTTCTCATTTTTTGGCATTTTTCTGATAATTTTCCTTTGTTTCTCGTTTTCTCTCCTTCTGTGTCGTTTTCCTCATTATGATGATGTTTGCATCGTACAGATAATTTTACTTGGTCCTTAGGACCCACCGCCTACATTATTTGTCTTTTCATTTTTTTTAATTTTTTTTTTAACGAAAATTAAAATAGTACCCTACGATATTCGAAATAATTCCAACTTTTGCATATAAGTTATACAAAATATATGTAACATACTCGCTAAGGCGGATCTCAAATTGGACTCCCGAAACTCAAGATGCGAATTTAAATAGAAAAAGTCAAATTATTTAACTTTCGACATTTTAGCGGAAACTAGCCGAACAACATCGAAATTCACTTTCGAAAGTTTACAAAAATTAAAAATAATCATACAAACCTAACGGCACTTTCGGATTTCGAATCGGAGCTCATTCGGCAAAATCGAGCTCGAAAATCTCTTTTTAATATTTATTGCCAATAAAAACTGAAACCTTCGATGCCTACCAAACGAGGTCTGATTTAGCTCAAATTTTACAGACAGGTCCTAATGGATATTACGAATATTTTAAAATTATCGGCACGCCAATCGGAGCCCTAACTTCCGAAACGACTGACCGAAGTCGTTTCAGTCATGTATATAGTATCGTGTTCTATTATCTACTTAATAGAGAGTGACAATCACGTGTAGGCTTGTAGTTTGATACTGGAGAACGAAAATATGTCGTGTACTTAAATATTATTTACCACCATTAAGAGTCATTACTTATTCAAATATTATCTTAAATCATACTTTATATGTTATATTAAATTTATAGGTATTTTACATAAAAATGGCACATTCTAATAATGTACGACTCTACCACATAGCTCTTAAATATATTATCAAAAATTAACCGAACCGAAACCGCAGGAAAATCGACATGAATGAGATGGTTATGAAAAGTCTTATATTGGTTATGCACAATAGATAATCGAAAAATTGGTATTGTATAAATTTCATAAAAAACCGACCGAACCGAACCGTTGATACCCCTAATTATGATCATGAAAAGAGCCGAGAAGGGAAAAGAGTAACTGGACAAGCCATTATGCAAAAAATTTATGAATCTATAATGACTTCCAACAAATTTTTACTTAAAGGTTTAAAATTCATTCCACTCTATAAAAGAGGACAAGAAAAATTAAGTAATTCCTAAAAGTCATAGGTAGAGAGGATGAGGGTGTTGAATCAGAAGTTTGACACTAGAAGTTTTAGAGTCTGTTTGGCCAAGCTTCTGGAGTGTCAGAAGTGCTTATTTTTCTCAAAAAGTACTTATTTTAAAATTTTGAGGTGTTTGGCCAAGGTTTTAGGAATAAATAAGTGATTTTTAGTGGCAGCAGAAGCTGATTTTCTGTTGTGGGGAAGAAACTGAAAAAAGTAGCTTCATAAAAAAATAAGTGTTGTTGATTATTTGGGACAAGAATAGCCATTTCAAGCTTCCATATTTAATCAAAATAATATTTATTATATATCTATTTTCGTAATTTGGTAATTTTTTTAAATATTGGTCAAATACAAATTAATAACAAAAGTACTTTTTTAAAACTTGGTCAAACACAAATTACTTATCTCGCAAAGCACTTCTTTAAGAAGCACATTTCAAGATAAGTTGATTTTGGCAGCTTGGCCAAACTTAGTTTAACCATTGCTCGGTCAGATTCGCAAGGGATGGAAAAATTTTGTCTCCCAGCCAGACAACTGTTTTTTATCTTAGCTCTTCTCGGAATTATTGAAGATATTGGAGAAAACTAGTTAGAGAAACAGTTAGCTAGTTAGTTAGTAGTAATGGTTAGTTAGTTAGTTAATGCCAGCTGTTAATTATTGTAGTTAGTTGATAGGTTGTTAGGTCGGTTACTCTTAGCTCAGTATAGTGCAGTCTATATATATCTGCACATTGTGATCTGTTCATTTTCAATGAAATACATAACCAGAAATTCCCAAATCCTCTCTCAATAATTTCTCTCACTAAAACTAACATGTTTCTGGTATTGAAGGTGAAGATACTCATACACCTAATCCAACATTAGCACCACCAGCTGCTGTTCCCAACAGGCCTTCAAGAGAAAACAATCCCCCCATTTGGTTGAAAGATTATGTAGTTACACTGCCCAAAGGGAAACAATCTGCACCATACTCTAGCAAATTATGTGTCTTATGAGAACCTATCATCCAGTTATCAAGCTTATCTTGGAAAGTTTGCAGTAGAAACTGAACCCAGGAGTTATGATGAAGCCAGGCAGGACCCTAGATGGGTAGAAGCTATGAACCAAGAGATCAAAGCTCTTGAGGATAACAAGACTTGGAAATTAGTTGATTTGCCCAAAGGGAAGAAGGCAATAGGCTGCAAATGGGTTTTCAAAATCAAGTACAAAGCTGATGGTGAGGTGGAGAGATTCAAAGCAAGGCTTGTGGCAAAAGGATACAGTCAGACTGAAGGTATTGATTATCAAGAAACAGTCTCACCAGTAGTAAAAATGGTAACTGTGAGAACTGTCATTGCCTTAGCAGCATCAGAGAACTGGACCATTTTTCAGATGGATGTATTCAAAGCTTTTTTGCAAGGTGATTTGGTGGAGGAAGTGTATATGGAATTACCCAAGGGAGTTCCTAGCATAGGGCAACACACTGTCTGCAAGCTTGTCAAGTCACTTTATGGACTTAAGCATGCCTCAAGACAATGAAACTCCAAGCTGACTGAAGCATTGTTGCAGTCTGGCTACAATCAGAGTCATTTGGACTATTCCCTGTTTACTAAGAGAAGGGGTGATGGCTTAGTCATTATATTGGTGTATGTGGATGACTTGCTCATCATTGGTAGCAGTGCAGATTTAATTGAGGAAACTAAAGCTGCGTTGCATCACAATTTCAAGATAAAAGACCTTGGAGAACTTAGATATTTCCTGGGAATTGAGTTCAGTAGGACCAAGTCAGGTATTCTCATGAACCAGAGGAAGTATGCAATGGAGTTGATCTCTGCAGCAGGTTTAGCAGGTGCAAGACCAGCAGTAACACCATTAGAGTGCAACACAAAGCTTACTACTGCTGAGTATGACAAGTATGGAGGAGCTACTGGACAAGAGGATATGATACTGAAAGATGTCACTAAATATCAAAGGATGATAGGCAAGTTGTTGTATCTTACAATCACTAGACCAGACATAGCATTCACAGTCCAAACACTTAGTCAATTTCTTCAGACTCCAAAGATGTCTCATTGGAATGCAGCACTTAGGGTGATCAAATACATTAAGAAAGAACCAGGATTGGGTATTTTCATGTCATCAGGAAAGGACAGGAGACTCATAGGGTACTGTGATGCAGATTGGGCTGTTTGCCCAAACACCAGGAGATCTGTGACTGGATATTTGTTAAAATGGGGAGATTCACTGGTTTCATGGAAGTCAAAGAAACAAGACACAGTCTCAAGAAGCTCTGCTGAGGCAGAGTACAGGAGTTTAGCATCAGTAACCTGTGAAGTGATCTGGCTTATGAACTTACTTAGAGAGCTGGGTGTCAGGCAAGAGGAAGCAGTTGTTGTGCATTGTGACAGTAAATCAGCCATTCAAATAGCTGCGAATCCTGTCTATCATGAGAGAACCAAGAACATCGAAATAGATTGCCATTTCATTCGAGAGAAGGTGCAAAAGGGCCTAATCAAGACAGTCTACATCAACACCAAGGATCAGTTGGCAGACATTCTGACTAAGGCACAAGGGAGAACACAACATGAGTTCCTGTTGTCCAAGCTTGGTGTATTGAACATTTTCAATACGTCCAGCTTGAGGGGGAGTATTGAAGATATTGGAGAAAACCAGTTAGAGAAACAATTAGCTAGTTAGTTAGTATTAATGGTTAGTTAGTTAGTTAGTTAATGCCAGCTGTTAATTATTGTAGTTAGTTGTTAGGTTGTTAGGTCGGTTACTCTTAGCTCAATGTAGTGCAGTTTATATATATCTGCACATTGTGATCTGTTCATTTTCAGTGAAATACATAACCAAAAATTTCCAACTCCTCTCTCAATAATTTCTCTTACTAAAACTAACATGAATGTTTTTTTGGAAGGAAAAATTATAACCACAATAAGAGAATGTATAGACAATGTACTGTAGGAGTAAGAGTAAGTGTAAGACAATTGAAAATAATAAGATTTAACTAGAGAGGCGGCCACAAGAACGAATAGCTAATTAGATAATAAATAAAATTGTCATGTACGTCACTAATAGAATCTAAGAATATGTTAGTTCAAATTTTATTTGCATTACTCCCAATAATACAAATTTTAGCTTATGATAACTTCAGACGGTAAATCCGTCGAGGAATTAGGTGTTATTGGCAATTTATATTTATTCTTGAACACTAATAGTTCAACGATAAAAACTCAATTTGGTAAAATACAAATATCTGTATTTCATTTTAGACATAAAAAAACTATTGGCTAAATATATATCTAATTTAATAGATATTGTTTACAATTCATTTAAAATAAAAAATAACAAAGAGAGAATTTTAGCTACTTCCTATCATAGATGTAAGAAATTAAATACCGTAACAGGAACAAATTTGCGTACCTGTCAACGTAATCAACACAGCGGAAGTTTGTTTGATGTTTGTCCCAAGTCTGACTTCGAATCTCAAAGGAAACGAAGCACAAATACCACAAACTAAATGTCCTAACTTGTGTGTTTTTCTTTTAGAAGATAGAAATCACCGTTCTTTTTGGAATGATATTGTATGTAGAGAAAACTAAAAGAACCTCCTTTTATTGTAGAAGAGAAGAAGTGGCTATTGGAGATTATGGAAAAACCCACTTTCCATGTTTTCCTGAACATGTGTTAGTGGTCTCCCAAAGTCAGGAACTTCCCAATTAAATAAAATTTATTTATTTATTTTATTTTGTATTTAACTCTTCTAACCGGGTCGGGTCAGTCCACATGGGCGACCCACCCAATACAAAAATATCCAACATCTCCCACTTCGCACATGGTGGACTGAACTCATACCGGTACCATGCCAATAACACACAACATTCATACAGACAAATAGTTCGTGCGACCTGCGAGCGTTATGATGAGCTAAACCTATTAAGGTTGTATAATAGCTTCATATAAAAATCCAATCACATATGGAAAGGATTTATTATAAACACGAGGATCTTATTACTCGCAATACCCCAGACTTTATACGCTACTCCAGTAGCTAGTTATTCAATCCCTCATCCTCGAACGAGGTGAACTCGAGTTCCTATTTAACTTTGTAACACAATTACACTTGAAACCCTCATGGTAAATATAATGGTCGACCTGTGAATACAGGTTAAGTTGTAAATTGTTTTAATTGTCTTCCCTTTCTACTTGAATCTATTCATCCCAAATCAGCTGCTTTCCTAGACATGCACCGCATTGCCGAATCACTCGTGGCTATTAGTAACATGCTAAAGTAGCAACACAGATTGGTACTTCAAGAGACAGTAAAAGGTCAAAGGGTATTCCAATGAAAACTCATATTGATTTTTCTTAGGGTCTCGCACAATGAAGAAGCAGGGATCTTTTCTTCTATTACCTTATTGGTCGATCAACACACGTGGTATGAAATACGTGCTATGGTGTTCTTGCCTAATTTGGCGCGTGTGTCTTATTTCTAAATGGAAAATTTACACTAGATGACAATCCTAATAGCTAAATTACAAAAAATACCGATACTTTTAAACATTTACCCTAAATAACGATACTTTTAAATATATTACCCTACATACCATTTACTCATTTCCCCCTTTCTCCTATCACAAACCCTAATTTCTCTCTCTTTTCTTTCTCCTCCTCCACCCACCACCCACCCAGCCGCCGTCCCTCCTCCATCTCTGGCGACTAGAACCTCCCGTCGTCCTTCCTCCTCCATCTCCGGCGACTAGCTGCTGCTGTTTCCTCCTACTCCGGCCAAGCAGATCTCTGCTCCGATCTGCTTCTCTTGTTCTTTTTTTTTTTTTTTTCTTGTTTTGGAAGTGTATTAATGTGTATATATGTATATACCTTTGTATTTAATGTGTATGTGTATTTTTTTGTGTAAAAATACACATTAAAATCTTTTCAAATGGCTATTTAATTTTTTGTATTGTTATTGTATATTTCTGTATTTTTTGCATTTTCAATTGTATGTTTGGAATTTTTTTGTTGTGTATCTGTATATTTTTGTATATTTCTGTATTTTTTGCATTTTCAATTGTATGTTTGGAATTTTTTTGTTGTGTATCTGTATATTTTTGTATGTTTCTGTATTTTTTGCATTTTTATTTTTGTATAGCTTTTGTATGTTGTGAGTGTATATAAATGTATATTTTGTATATTTTAAAATTTATGTATGTTTATGTATTTTTTATTGGTTAAATATATTTTTTTAAAGTATGAATTTGTATTTTTGTATGTTTTATGCTTGTTTTCGGCCGGCGATCGGCCACCGGCCACCGGCGGCATACCTGAAACTGAAGCAGTGGCTTTGGGGAGAAGAATAAAGCTTCATTTCCATGGTTTTGTTGTAACTTGTATATGTTTTGTAAAGAAGCTATTGGTATGTTTTGTAAAATTGAATAGTATTGGTATTTTTTGTAAATTTGTTATTAGGGTTGTATATTTGTGTAATTCACCCTTTCTAAATATATAAACACCGTACAAATCTTGGTCTAGACACTTCTAAATGTCTAACCCGAGCTTTTCTTCAAGCAATCCTCAAATCCAATTTGTTTGAAAAAACGCACATCTGGCTTACAAAAACAAGTCATATAAGATATACTAATCCATAAGTCTGAAATCTAATCAAGACCGACCATTTAAACTATTTATGAATTTGTACAATTCAAGGTTCTAATTGGTCTCATCTCTGTACGTTCCTCGACGTCAGAGGCGATCGCCCGTGTGAGAGAGCCGATCTCGCGACTTGTTCGAACACTTATCACAAATAAATTCCATCTTGAGATTTAATACAATCTCAATAATATATATAGATGAGTATAACATTCAAATTGTTCTACAATACATAAATTTAGTCATATCCTACGCAAACCTAGAGCCATTACATGTTTCTCAAACTGGTCTCTAGATATTGCCTTTGTAAAAGGATCAGCTACCATTTTTAGTGTAGACATGTATTGTATTGGAACATCACCACTTGCAACTATGTTTCTCAAGTACTTATACTTGGTATCAATATGTTTGGTCTTTTCATGATGCTTAGGATCTTTTATAAAATCAATAGCCGCCTGACTATCACTATCGATCCTTGAGGATTCTTTGCAATATCTAGATGCTCAAAGAATCTCTTCAACCAAACAGCTTCCTGTACTGCATATGTATAAGCTACAAATTCAGCTTCCATAGTTGAAAGAACAATACAAGTTTGTTTCTTACTTTTCCATGAAATGGCCCCACCATCTAGTAAGAAAGCATATCCAGATGTTGACATTCGTTCATCCAAGTCACCAGCCCAATCAGCATCTGTATAACCTCTCAACATCAAATCAGATCCACCATAGCATAGTGAATAATCTGCAGTTCCTTTCAGGTATTGAAATATCCTCTTTACTGCTTTCCAATTATCTCTTCCAGGATTGGATTGATACCTGCTAACTAGACCTACGGCATAACAGATATCAGGACGAGTACACAACATAACGTACATCAAGCTCCCGATAGCACTTGAGTATGGAACTCGAGACATTTCATCCTTCTCTCTTTGCGTCTGTGGACACATTTCAAGACATAAAGCTTCACCTTTCGCTACAGGAGTATCCATGGGTTTGCACTCACTCATCCGAAAGCGTTCCGGAATTTTCTTTATATATGTTTCTTGAGACAGACTCAATAATTTGTTGGAACGGTTTCTTTGGATCTTAACTCCTAGGATATAGTCTGCTTCACCCATATCTTTCATGTCAAATGACTTTGAAAGCCATGACTTGATAATCTTTAGATACTCCAAATTATTTCCAGCCATCAATATATCATCCACGTAAAGAGAAAGAATTACAAACATATCATTAGACCTTTTAACATAAATGCAGTGGTCTTCATCAAACATAGTAAAATCATATAAGATCATTTCTTTATGAAATCTTAAGTACCATTGCCTTGAAGACTGCTTTAGACCATAAATAGATCTTTTCACTTTAGAGACCTTATTTTCTTCGCCCTTAACGATGAAACCTACAGGTTGTTCCATGTAGATTTCCTCGTTCAATTCTCCATTGAAAAAAGATGTCTTCACGTCCATTTGATGTAATTCTAGATCTAAACGCGCAGCAATAGCTAAAAGTAAGCGAATTGAGGTAAACTTCACAACTGGCGAAAAAGTATCCTCATAATCAATTCCTGCTTGCTGAGTAAAGCCTTTTGCTACCAGTCGTGCCTTGTATCTTTCTATCGATCCATCCAATTTACGTTTAATTTTCAGAACCCATTTGTTCTTATTGCTTTACGCTCAGGCGGAAGATCAACTAAGTCCCAGACTTTGTTGGTTCTCATGGACTCTAACTATTCTTTCATTGCTTTCATCCACTCATCCTTTTCAGGGCTCGATAAAGCCTCGGCAACGAAATTTGGTTCATTCACTTCCGATGCCGATACCAGGAAATTGTAATCCTCTATATCATAAGTACGTTTAGGTACACCTTTCCTGGTACTCTTTCTTAATTGAAACTCAGATTCACAAGAAGGATCTTGTATTGAAAAACTCCCACTCGGATCAGCACCATATTCTTGATCAATCAGATCATCAAATATGTCAGAAGACACTTGCTGACCATCTGAGTTCAACATTTCATAAAGAGGCTCCCCATCCTTTACTTCACCCTTCTTAGGAAAATCATTTTCTAAAAATGCGACATCTCGTGATTCAATTTCAGTAACACTTCCATCCTCCAATTCACCAATAAACACATACCCTTTGGAGTGTTCTGAGTATCTTATAAAGATACATTTCTTGCCTTTTGGACTCAGTTTACCAAACTTGTTAAAAGAATCTTTTATAAATGCAGCACAACCCCAAGGTCGTAAATAACCCAAGTTTGGTTTCTGGCTGGTCCATAGCTCATAAGGAGTGGAAGGAACTGACTTAGAAGGCACTCTATTCAATATATAGGCTGCAGTTAATAACGCATCTCCCCAAAAAGAGATAGGTAAATTAGCTTGAGCCATCATTGATCTTGTCATATCCAATAGAGTTCTATTCCTCCTTTCTGCTACACCATTTTGTTGAGGTGTATAAGGAATAGTTAACTGTCTGGTGATTCCTTTTACACTACACAAGTCAATAAATTGTCTTGAAAGATATTCACGCCCTCTATCAGTTCTTAGAGTTTTTATACTCTTGTCTAATTGATTCTCAACCTCATTCATGTATCGTTTGAAGCACTCAAGTGCTTCAGATTTATGAGAAATCAAATAAACATAACCAAAACGCGTGAAATCATCAACAAACGTAATGAAGTACAAGGCACCAGACCTTGCCTTCACGTTCATTGGACCACAGATATCTGAATGGATTAATTGCAATGGGAAGTCAGCTCTCTTAGCCTTCCCAAAGGTTTACGTGTAATCTTTCCGGCAAGACATTGTTCACAAGTTGGCATTTTAATTTTCGAGAAAGAACTCAAGTGTCCTTCCTTTGCCAATCTATTCATTCGATCTTGCCCAATATGACCTAATCTAGCATGCCATGTAATAATGTCAACATCTCTATTACTAGAAAGAATATGCCATAACACAACGGTCCACATAATAGTCATAAGTAGAAGGATTACAACTTAACATAAAGAAACCATCATAAAGATGTCCAGAACCATAAAAAATTATTGTCTTGAGTAATTCTCACAACATTGCGACTAAAGTTTAAACAGAAACCTAAATTAAGAAGGACAGACACAGATATTAAGTTCCGTCGAATTTCTGGAGCATATAGGACGTCATACAACATCAAAGTACGGCCACCACGCAAGTCAATCCTGCAAGTGCCAAGACCTTTGACTTCAACCTTCGCATTATATCCTACATATATCCACCTTGATCCAGATGGTACTCGACAGTACTTCACAAACGCTTCTCGATCACCGGTCACATGGTCGGTGGCCCCTGAGTCTACAATCCACACAGGATAAGATTCAGTTAATAAAACTGTGCTAGAAAAAAATGTAGCACTTAGAGATGCGTTTTGAAATGCTACCTTTTTCGGCTAAGTGCATTCACGAGCAAAGTGTCCCGGCACTTGGCAGTTGGAGCATTTCATCTTGCTCTTGTCTTTCTTCTTAAGGAACCGGTTTTACTTCTTAGGGTTTGGTTTTTTTCTCTTCTTTGAGGGTCCCTCACTAGTCTCCTTTCCCTTTCCGCCTTTCTTCCAATCATTTTTACGCTTGAATCCTGAAGCCTTTTTACCACTTGATTCTGCCACATAGGCAGTGGGTATAGCTTTTGCAGCACCAAGCCGCTCATCTTCAAGCTCAACATGGCGAGCAACATCACCAAAAGTTTTGATGCTGTCATTGTGGGTCAAGTTTACTTTCAGATGTTCCCAATTACTTGGAAGAAACCGGATCACTGCCTGAACCTGCTGCTCATCAGAGAGAATATGACCAGCACTTTTGAGTTGAGCTATCATGTTTGACATCACCCTAAGGTGTTGTTTGACACTGTGGTCATGACGCTTCCTGTAAATGTCAAATTCGATAGTCAGCTGTCTAAGGCGGGTCACAGTAGTACCCCCATATGTTTCTCTCAAATGTGCCCACATTGCATGAGCAGTAGGGAATTGTTCACATTCGTGAATGAAATCATCCACAACTGAGCTTACAATGATTCCACGAGCAGTGGCATCTTTCTTTTTCCAAGAATTGTAAGCTTCAAGATCTCTCCTATGTTGGGTAGTGTTACCCTTCTCTGGGCAAACCATGACATGGTTAATGGCTTCTAGAGCATCTTGCTCTTCCAGCACATACCACATCTTACGGCTCGAAATGTCATAATTCTCGCCGTTCAGTTTGTCACCCTTGTTTAAGTCAGAAATGATAGTTTTTGATGCCATAGTCTGTTAAATGAAACAATAATGCAAGTGTATTTATTACTCATCATTCTCGCATGTGATATACGCACTTAGGCAAATCAATTAAATAAAATATTAATTTTACACTTAGTATAGAATCGAAAGGTTACTATGTTTTCATTCATCATCTACACCTAAATGTTCAAATAATATTTTATAAAATCATTTCTCATAGTGTGTATCTCGTCAAGATTTTTAATATCATGTCATACTTATTTTAATTGCCACACAAAAAAAAAAATTGAACAAATAAAATGACATGTAATCTTGCAAACAAATAACAAAGTTTCATTAATTAAAAAATAAATTACAAGTAGTTGTAGAGACGATTCTCCCACTCGGCTTCAAATTTAAGAATATAAACCCAAAAAGGTTCACTTGGCCAAACCTCGTGATAAATATCAGTTAAAATACTACCTAAAGGTTCTCCAAGTGAATCTACTAAAATTGCTAAGGCTTCCCAATCATAAAGTTCAATTTTTCCAATAGCATCAATTAGTGCATCTCGGGTAAACTGATAATGTTCAATTTGATCAGCTAGTGAAGCCCTAAGCTCTCTAAATTTCTTTTCTCTTTCTCTTCGTATAGCCCTTGCATCCCTTAGCACATTTTGCATCGTCCTGGAAACATCATTCCTTATGACTTCACGTCCTCGGGAATATGTCATACGCCGACGTACTCTTCTACGTTGTCCTCTTGCTCGATTTTCAATACCACTCCCACTTGGAGCAAGTCGAGCTTGTCCCTGTTCAGCCATGTCTGAAATAGGAACAATGAAACAATAAGAATGGACATACCATTTAATGTGACAACATATGCCACATTTACTTGTAGAATATTGCATGTAAGGGTTGTATACCATTATAATAGTTTGGCTATTACGAAGTCATTCGAAGAGAAACTCATTTATAGGCAGAACTTCAACACTTCATATCTCACTCATTTTAAATCCGTTTATCATCATATAAAATATCAACGGAAAGCTTGTGACGAGTAGATTCTAAAAATATATAACCCATATTTTAATTATAAACCAGTAATTTGCAGAAATCAAATTACAGAACGCAGTTTTTCATAAAACTGTCATAATTTTCAGCATAACTTCAAAAATTCGTATCTTACTCGTTTTAAATCCGTTTTTGATGAATAATATATCAACGGAAAGCTCTAAACAAGTAAAACCAAAAAAAGTATGTATCATGCCGAAAATTAGTTATGGGCTAGACTAATTTTAATTTTCAAATTTTATATTATGCTGTTAACATTCAATCCATGACTTGGAAACAATTAACAAGAACCCTAGGCTCTGATACCAATTGTAAGAAATTAAATACCGTAATAGGAACAAATTTGCGTACCTGTCAATGTAATCAACACAACGGAAGTTTGTTTGATGTTTGTCCCAAGTCGGACTTCGAATCACAAAGGAAACGAATCACAAATATCACAAACTAAATGTCCTAACTGGTGTGTTTTTCTTTTAGAAGTTAGAGATCACCGTTCTTTTTGGAATGATATTGTATGTAGAGAAAACTAAAAGAACCTCCTTTTATTGTAGAAGAGAAGAAGTGGCTACTGGAGATTATGAAAAAACCCACTTTCCATGTTTTCCTGAACATGGGTTAGTGGTCTCCCAAAGTCAGGAACTTCCCAATTAAATAAAACTTATTTATTTATTTATTTTATTTTGTATTTAACTCTTCTAACCAGGTCGGGTCAGTCCACATGGGCGACCCACCCAATATAAAAATATCCAACAATAGAGTTCATGATTTAACTATTAAAACAAGGAACTCCATATATAGTTGAAGTCTTTAATTTTTATCTTTTTCCTTTATGGTAGTATGCCAAGACTCGTCATAAACATTTGAATTGAAATTCTTGCGTTCCGCCAGAATATTCCTTGGCGATCCACCTGGAACTCAGGATGTGTTCAAAAATCTGACGTTAAGGACTAAAAGTTAAAGGGGTTTTTTTTTTTTCCGAAAAAGCACCCAAAGCAAGGAACTTACAAATAAAGAGCCATATTTTTTTTACATGGCATAGCACCCCCATTATTTTTAACTTTATATGGAATAGTCCCCTCCCCCCCCCCCCAAACTCTCACTCAAAATAAAAAATCCTAGGTTTCACTCCCTCGCCACTGACCGGCCGTCGGTGGCCGGAAAACTAAAAATCGACGGATTCTTATTGGGATAGCTTATTTTATATCACCGGAACTTTATTATTGCTAGTTATATTTAAATCATTATTTTTGATAATTTTACACATACAAATCTATCAAAAAATGATAAATTGTACATATATATACATAGAAAAATGCGTATGCAAGAAGAAAAATACAAAAATATACACAAAAAATTTAAACTTATAGAAACATCCATAATAGAAATTTATACAAATACAGCTTTATACACATTTACAAAAGTATATAAACAATATTTATTCATTTTATATACACATATATACAGATTTATATAAGTTTATACACATTTACAGAACTGTATAAAGTTGTATGGAAATGTATAAAATTTTATAAACTCGTAAGAAAATGTATGAAATTTTATAAACTAAATTTTGGACAGCTCCTACACAAAATCTTAACAAAAATACAAGATATATATAATTTTCTACAAGAAAACACTAGATCTAAAGATTAGAATAAAATTTTAAGAAAAAATTAATAGATCTCATAGAATTTTTATGAAAAAGTGAAGAAAGAAGAAGAAACATGATAAACAAACCCTCACCGGAGCTTTGACAGAAAGATACATTGGGAAATCAACATTGTTATTTTTACTTAAAAAAAGAAGAAGAAAAAAATAACAGCAGCAACAGCGTAACAATGACGGCAGCTGCGGTGGCTTGGAGGAGAGAGGATGAAGGTGAATAGGTGGTGGAAGGGGTGGGGAGGCGGCAGTGGTAATAGAAGGAGGGAAGGAGAAGAGAGGGAAAATAGGGGCTATGATGCAACCCGATGCATGGGCAAACCATTTACAAGGAACCAAATACGGGAGTTGCAGCAGTTGCAGTCCATGTTTGTATAGTTAGAGCTGCTTGGGCAAGTGCTGGAAACTCAGGGCAGTTCCGCGTGCTTTCTGCCTCAAAAGCTGAGATTGTTCATCGTGATCGCGAGTGCACAGACGCGATCGCGAAAGGCCAAAAAGAAAACCAATGCGATCGCGTGACATCAGACGCGATCGCGGAAGAAGAGAAAGCAGAACAGCGCGATCGCGTGTCCACAGACGCGATCGTGCAAGAGGCTGGTTGAAGACCCACGCCTGCACGATCGCGAGACCATAGCCGCGATCGTGAGGCTATGATTTATTGCTCAGCGCGATAGCGCTAGTTCTTGCACGAACGCGCTGAGACGAGGACCGGAAACTCATTTCAGCTAATGACTTTGGAGGCCCAATGTTAAGGGGAAATTAAGGCAAATTGTGTCATACTATATAAGTTATTATTATCATTAGTTTACTTAGCTGTTGATGACATTAAACCTAGTGAGGATTTTGGCTAAGCTTATTTGCTTAAGCACACTTATTTTTCTTGATTTGCAATTAGACTTGGCTAATTGAGGATCAATTAGAATTGGTTGAAGTTGTTAGACCATTAAGGGGGTGTTTAGGCCAATTTTCCTAATCTACTTCCTTAATCTTTTCTAATCCAATTTGGGTCTTTCTTTAATTCTTTTTCTTTTTCTTTTCATTTCGTATTTTTAATTTTCGTATCATTTGGTATCAGAGCTGGATTAGTATTTGTTTTTACAATCACTAACTCAAATTTGTTCCTCAAATCACAAGGAAAAAAATCAAAAATCCAAAAAATGAGTCTTGCGTTTAGGTTTCTTTTGGGGGAAATTTTTGTTACCAACTGAAGATATTAGTTTCTAGAAGCTATTCCTAGAAGGGATTGAACAAATAACAACAAATTGGGTGCTGATTTGAAGATTGAAAAATTATGGTTCTTCATCAAGAAATTTGGGCTTTTGAAATTGGTTGTTGATATTGAAGATTCAACTACCGGGGTTTGTTCAGGACCAACAAGGAGTATAAATCTAAAACTTTGAGCAAAAACACGGTGGTTTGTGAAGATTCAAGTGGAAAAGAGGGTTTGAAAATTGGGTTCTGCTTCAGGCCCAGAAGCTTACACTATCGCGCGCTATCCAGCACTATCACGCAGGCCAAGAATTAAAAGGCCTACACGATCGTGACAGCCCTACGCGATCGCGCCAGAACTTCCAGAGTAGCCTTCGCGATCGCGACGTTACACACACGATCGCACTGAACAGCAAATTCCAGAAAAATAATTTCTTAGACAGATTGCTCGCAACAGCCCTGTAACATTTTCCAATCTACCGGAACCCAATTTCAGCATCAAGTACAGTGAGTTTCTAGATCATAAACAAAATTTCATCCAAATCCGAATCCAATTCATGCCAATTCGATTCGTGCCTTTCTTCTTTCCTTTCTTTGAATTTTCCTAAATTCTGTCTGTTAGTTTCAATTGTCCATTTCTTGTCACAACAATTCCTTTCCATCCCGAATTAGTTTGAGTTTGATTGACAAGTCGGATTTAGTGTACGAAGATCAAATTTGCAATAGCCAAGAGTGGAAAAAGGCAAGTGTGGTGAGAGTAATAGAGCGAGTAAAAGCCAATCGTTGAGTGCAAACACGAGTGAACTGAGTGACATCAATTTGAGTGTAAACACTTAGGGAGCGACTCGGTGAGGACTCTTTCTACTAACCTTGTTTGTTTAATATTTTGTAGGTACGATGGCTCAAAAGGAAGTCGGGGTGGACATGGAATTTAAAACCATGATGTAAGCCATGTTGGCAAGTGTTAACGCAATGCAAGATAAGTTCGAGGGGATGAAGGAGACGGTTGATGAGCTGTCTTGAAAAGATAAGCTTCGAGAAATGGGTAAGCAAGTGGTTGACACATCTCCAACTCTGGGGGTGCGGGGTGATGGACCTAGCCGAATCTCTCGGGCTAATGACCGCTACTCTCACATGGTGGTTCAAGATACCTATTATCCAAATGTCACTCCACAAACAAGGGATCTCATTCATGATCTTCCAAGAAATGAACCACCAAGGGATGACACTCCAAGGCCACATGAAGATGAGTATTTTCATGTACATGAGAACTATGATAATGACCCATTTTACTATCCGGGGGATGCATGACAAGGGGGAGCTAGGGGTAGAGGTGGTCGATTTGGGGGAGGTTACCAAGGGAGAGTGGAGCGTGATGGGGACTACTATAACTACGGGGGTTATGGTGGACAACGGAGACATCATGACGATGATAGAGGGTTGAATACTATCAAGATCAACCTACTACCTTCTAAGGAGAGAGTGATCCCGAGGAGTATCTCGAGTGGGTGGTCAAGATAGAGAGAATATTTCAAACCAACAACGTCCAAGAGGCTACAAAAGTCAAGTATGCCATCACTCAATTCGAAAATTATGCCTCTACTTGTTGGGAGTCCAAACGAAGGCAAAGGGAAACACAAGGGCTCATTTCCAATGGAGGTTGGGTGGCTTTGAAAACCATGATGGAGGCTCGGTTTCTACCTCCAAACTATGAAGATGAATTGATCAAGAAGTTCTACAATTTGAGGCAAGGAAACAAGAGTATGACGGAGTATTTTGATGAATTTGAGAAGACTAGGACAAGGACCAACGTTCAAGATGGTGATTGATCCCTCATACCAAAGTTTTGTGGAGGTTTGAATAGGGAGATATCTTCTCCCATGGACTTGCACCGATATGAAAGCTTGTATGATGCATTCCAAGCAGCTCTCAAGGTAGAGAAAGGGATCAAGTTGGACAAGTCCTACAAGTTCAAAAACATCCCTTCCACTTGGAACAAAGGGAAGGATAATGTGAAGGCCTATACCCCATGGGACAAAGCAAAGGAGCCCAAGCGAGATTTCAAAGGATGAAAAAGCCAAGCCCAAAAAAGAACCAAATGTGGGAGGTAACAAAGCTAAACTTGAAAGCTTGTCTAGCATTCAATGCTATAAATATAATGGCCGAGGCCACATGATGAGAGATTGTCCAAATAGGAGAACTATTGTTGCTTTGGGTGATGGGGGCTATGAAACGGGTGGTAGTGATGATGAGGAGATAGATAGGGGGATGCCATGTGATGATGATTTTGATAAGATCCCATTGGTAGGTGAGCAATTAGAGGAAGACTATCTTACTCTTGTGGTAAGGAGGATAATGGGAGTGCAAGTGAAGGAGGAGTCGAATCAAAGGAAGAATTTGTTCCATGCATATTGTAAGGTTCAAGGGGCTACTTGCTCTCTAATTATCGATAGTAGTAGTTTGTGTCAATATGGTGAGCACCACTTTGATTGAGCAACTCAAACTGCCCACTAGGAAACATCCATAATCTTACAAGCTACAATGGTTGAATGAGTGTGGTGAGCTAAAGGTGACCAAGCAAGCTTTAATTAAATTCAAGATTTGAGACTACCATGATGAGCTTTTATTTGATGTGGTTCCCATACAAGCTTGTCATATTTTGCTTGGTAGGCCTTGGCAATATGACCGCTTGGCAAGGCATGATGGCAAGACTAACAAGTATGCACTTGGAAGTGGAGGGTCGGAAGTTTGTTCTCAACCCATTGACCTCGGCGCAAGTGAGTGAGGGTTATAAGAAGATGAGGAAGTTGAAGTTGAAAAGAGAGAAAGAAAAGAAAGAGGGAGTTAGGGAGGATAGGAGAGTTGGAGTTGTCACACAAAAGAGTGAGGACACAAAAGAGGGAGTGAACTTGTTGTTGACTAGGAAGGAGTGTTTGAAAGATGTGGAGGAAGAAGCACCCACGATTCTCGTCCTACAGAAGGACCATGTTTTGCTTACTAATGAACTAACCCCTTCTTTGCCTAGTTCTATTTTTTCTCTTTTGCAAGGTTATGAAGATATCTTCCCCGAGGAGTTGCCTAGTAGATTGCCACTACTAAGAGGCGTTGAGCATCAAATTGACCTTGTTCCGGGCTCCCAATTGCCCAACAAGGCCGCTTATAGAAGCAACTCGGAGCAACCAAAGAGCTCCAAAACACAAGTGGAGGAGTTGCTTGAGGGAGGACTTGTGCAAGAAAGCTTGAGCCCATGTTCGGTCCCGGTCATACTAGTTCCAAAGAAAGATGGGACATGGCACATGTGTGTGGATTGTAGAGCCATCAATGAGATCACGGTAAAGTATCATCGTCCTATCCCTAGGTTATGTGGATCTTGTGTGTTCTCTAAAATTGATTTGAGGAGTGGATACCACCGAATTCGATGAAACCAGGTGATGAGTGGAAGACGGCCTTTAAGACCAACTTTGGTCTTTATGAGTGGCTTGTCATGCCATTTGGCTTGTCCAATGCTCCTTCAACCTTCATGAGGTTGATGAATCATGTGCTCAAATCCTTCATTGGAAAATTTGTTGTAGTTTACTTTGATGACATCCTTATATATAGCAAATCCATTGATGAGCATGCTAATCATTTGAAACAAGTGTTTGATGTTTTAAGAAAGGAACCATTGTTTGTTAATTTGTAAAAGTACTCTTTTTGTGTTGAGAAAGTTGTTTTCCTTGATTTTGTGGTGAGTGCAAATAGTGTGGGAGTAGATGAGGCTAAAATGGAGGCCATTAGAGATTGACCCACTCCTAAAAGCATTGGCGATGTGAGGAGTTTTCATGGGTTGGCTAGCTTTTATAGGAGGTTTGTGAGAGGATTTAGCACTCTAGCCGCACCATTGACCGAAGTGATAAGGAAGGATAAGGCGTTTGTATAGGGAAAAGAGCAAGAAGAGGCTTTTGCAAAATTGAAGGAAGTGCTTAGTTCCTCACCTCTTCTTCAATTGCCAAACTTTGATAAAACCTTTGAAATTGAGTGTGATGCTAGTGGGCTAGGAATTGGAGCCGTGTTGATGCAAGATCAAAAACCTATTGCCTATTTTAGTGAGAAACTCAAGGGGAAAACCACTAAATACTCCACTTATGATAAAGAGTTGTACGCTTTGGTGAGGACATTGGTTCATTGGCAACATTATCTTTGGTCCAAAGAATTTGTCATTAGAACCGACCACCAATCCTTAAAACACCTCAAATCCCAAGAGAAATTGAATGTGAGACATGCCAAATGGGTGGAGTTCCTTGAAACTTTTCTTTATGTTATCCATTACAAAAAGGGAAAAGAGAATGTGGTGGTGGATGCCTTGTCAAGAAAGTTTGTGCTTCAATCAAGAAGGCAATAGTTGTTGATTATCTTGGGTATTTTGAAAATTGCCCTATAAAGTAAAGCACAAATTTTGGGCCTATAATGATGGACAAATGTTAGTGCCTTAATTTAGGGAAATTTTCAAAACTAGGCAGCCCACAACACAAAATTACAAATGAGGGGCCACATTTCATCCGTAGCACCCTTTTATTTTTACATTACACAACATAGCACCCCCTTATTTTAAAAATTACATAACGTAGCACCCATTTAAATTAAAAACCCTAGGAGCCACTCCCTCACCCTCTCCCACCACTGCCCCGCCACCAGAAACCGAGCTGCCACCGTTGCCGTCGCCGACCGACGGTGGCTGGTGGCCGAAAAATGAAAGTTTCACCGGATTTGCTTATTTTATTTGTGGATTTGCTTAAATAATTATTTTTTGATAAATTTATACACCTAAATAATAAATTATACATGTAAATACATAGAAAAATCTGTATGCAAGAAGGGAAATACAAAAATATACACAAAAAGTATAAGTTTTATATAAAACATCCATAAAAAGTGCGAAAACTTTTATACAATTTTATTCATTGTTCATACACGCATATACAGCTTTATACAATTTTACAATGCATAAAATGTGTTTTATACACTGTCAATGCGTACATATACAGATTTATATATTTTTATACACGTTTACAGAGTTGTATAAAAATGTATAAAAGTGTATAAACTCACAAAAATAATGTTAAACAGTGCCTCGGGCAGATTTTACACAAAAGCTTAACAAATATCCAAGATCTATACAGTTTTATACAAGAAGAATACTAGATCTTAACATTAAACAAAAATTTTAACAAAAAACTAGTAGATCTCAATGAATTTTTATGAAAAAAGTGAAGAACAAGAAGAAACTTGAATATACTCCTCACTAGAGTTTTGATCGGAATATACAACGAAAATTAATATTGCTATTCAAAAAGCAAAAAAAAAAAAAAAAAAACGAAAAGAAGAAGAAGAAGCAGCGGCGGCGGTGGTGGTGGTGACCACGGCGGCGACGGCGTCAGTGGCTTGGAGGAGAGGGGGATGACGGTGGGGCAATGGTGGAAGGGTTGGGGGGTGGCGGTGGGGTTAGGTGTAATGGGGAAAGGAAGAGAGAAAAATGGGAAGAAGGGAAGGAGATGAGAGGAAAAATGGGGGCTAGGATTTTTTTCTTTAAATAGGGGTGCTATGGAGTAAAAGAAAAATTTAAAAAAAGGGAGGGGTGCTATGTCATGTAAGGTAGCTAAATAGGAGTTTTTTTTTGGTAATTTTCATGAGTGGGGGTGTCTCTCAATGTAATTGTCCCAAGATAGTATGGTAAAAATTTTGCCCACAGGCCGCTTTTGCCACTGGTATTTAGTTTGAAGCCACTTTTTTTATTGGTCTTACATGAGAGGCCACTTTTTGGAACTTCAATTTTTTTAAGCTAAAGTTCAAACCTTGTGGGTTGAACTTCATGCCTAAATTATGAAGTTTCAACTTCAATCTGTAAGGGCTGAACTTTTAGGCATAGATGCGTAACCTTCAACCCTTGTGGTGGGCTGAAGTTAAACTTTACCCTTGTAGACTGAACTTGCGTGAAGTTCAACCCAAAAGAATTGAAGTTCCAAAAAGTAGTTTCTCATATAAAATTAATAAAAAAGTGGCCTCAAACCAAGGACTAGTGTCAAAAGTGGCTTTTGGTGCGCTTTGCCCGATAATATGTCGTTATTTAGTCTGCATTTGTATGAATCGTTACTAAGAAAAAGGAAAACCAAAAATAATACCTGGCACACCATTATTGGTCACGTGAATTAAACGTTATTCATTATATTGTAAAAAACCATTAAAGTCAATTTTATTTTAAAAAAGTTACTACCTTATTTGTATCTCATAACAGTAGAACCAGTGAAATTACAAATTATGCCTTCCTAACTAAGAATAATTCTTCACTTTCAGAGGTTCAAATAATAACTAATCATTTATATTCAATTACCGGGTCACTATAATTAGCCACCTTTAATCATCATTTTAAGCTTGCATTTATTTTCTTTAAATCTTGTTTTATACAGTACACACTCGTGCTAATAATATTTATGTGATTTTCCAAAAAATTGTATTGATTGATGTTAAACACACATGTAATGCACGTATTTAGAGATTAGTATAACTGAGAATTTGTAACACACTTTACTTCTCCCTTTTTTTCAAAAAATAAATACTATATAACAGAAAGACAATTAAAAAAAAAAAAACTTCTACTTCTTTTTTTCTTCGGTTTGTAGTGATTTTGGTTAACTTTTAGGAGTACTAACATATTTTTTTATTTTAAACAAAAAAGAGAGAGATACGTCTAGTGGACTTTAAATGCATATATATCTCTCTTAAATAAATAATTTGAATTATTACCCCCACATAACCACCTCGAGCTTTTATCCATTTTTTGTAATTATAATTTTTCATTCATTTCTTTTTCCAGCCACTTAGTATAATTTTATATTCTTTTATATTTTAAAATATATTTTTGTTTAAAGAAAACCGAAGAATTAAGCCAAAATCACATGGATTGATTTTAATATGGTAGCTACAGATTTCAATTCCACGAAACACGCTTATGAGATATCTACATTATCTCCTAGTATATACTTAGTAGAAATCACTATACACGAACACGTTTTTTTAATGTTACTCAAGTTATATATATATATATATATATATATATATATATATAATACAAATACTTATTAGATATAAACAAATATTTGTACAAATATTTATTAGGTATCATACAAATATTTAATGACAAATATATAGTAGAAAATATAGTATAAATATTTATTGGATATAATTTTATAACAAAAATATGTATAAAATATAAGACAAATATATGTACTTATATCATATGTGTGTGTATAAAAACTATATATAAATAATATTTCAAAAGCTATATATATATTTCAGAAGAAAGTTTCTTCAATTTACTTGTTTATGTGCTATGTTAATGAAGAGATTTTAGTGGATTCTATTTGTTAGCTAGAAGCTTAAAAACGGACTATTCCTCAATTATAGGAAGAATATATTTTTGATTTATTTTCCAAAAAATACAATTAAAATCAGATTTTAAATATAATGAACCAGTTAAACAAAAATAGCCCCTTTTTTAAAAATTTTGCATGCATATTTCATATATACATAAGAATTGGTATATATTCTACGCATACTAATTAGTGTAGCCATTTATATAAAGATAACAAATAGTCTTCTATTAGACTACAACCTTTAGCAAAAACATATTCTACCCTACAAATCTTCTATCATTAGGCTGCCACATCTTAAAAAGAATCTTCCAAAATTCCTAGGATTTTCTCTAGGGTTTATTATCTCTTCCGTTCTATAGTTTCATTATCAAAAAATTTTGCTAATGGATTCAGATCATGAGAGTTATGATATAGAACCGGAGGAAGAAGAGGAAGTTTATATGGAAGCGGTGGAAAAAGAGGAACAAAGCAACTCCCATAAAGAGAGAAATTATAGAATTTTGAAGGACACAGATATTCGTCAACGCATGAAAGAAGATATCTCAATAACTTCAATGACTCTTTCTGTCCCAAGAGATGTCGCTTTAGCACTTTTGCATCACTTTAATTGGAGGTTGACTGAAGCTAATGAACAATGGTTAGCTAACGAACCTGAGGTTCGTAACGCCATAGGTATGTTATCATCTGAAAAAGAATCCGTTCCTAAAAAGCCTTGTATTAATCATGCGACTTGTGGCATCTGTTTCGAGGAATATCCGTTTGATAACATTGACTTTGCTGCATGTAAACATCCTTTTTGTAAGGTATGTTGGCAATGTTACATTAGTACGTCAATTAATGATGGTCCTAAATGTCTTGTGTTACGTTGTCCTAAACCATCTTGTAACATCATGGTTGGTAAAAGTATGGTTGTTATGTTATCATCGGAGAAAGATCGATCCAAGTACTATGATTATTTGTTTAGGTCATATGTTGAAAAAAGTAAGAATATTAAGTGGTGTCCTGCACCGGGATGTGAGTATGCAGTTGAATTTGAAAGAGGGGGTGAAAGTTATGATGTGATTTGTGATTGTTCTAATGGTTTTTGTTGGAATTGCTCGGATGAAAATCATCGACCGATTGACTGTGATAATATAGCTAAGTGGAGAGCTCTAAATTATTCTGAAGCTCAGAATATGAAGTGGATTCTGGCTTTCACTAAGAAGTGTCCTAAATGTGAGAAACCTATTGAGAAAAATATGGGATGTATGCATATGACTTGTAGGTGTTCTTACCAGTTTTGTTGGATTTGTTTAGAAACATGGGGTACTTGTGCTCTTACATGTAATCGTTATGAGGTAAAACAAGACGTAAAGGAAGCCCAGAAATCTATCCAAAGGTATACACATTACTTTGAGAGATGGGTTTCTAACGATAAATCAAAACAAAAGGCCTTAAAGGATTTAAATGAGATGAGAGATGAAGGATTGAAAAGGCTAAGTGCAATTCACTCTTTAGCTGAAACTGAATTGGAGTTCATTGTAGAAGCTTGGCAACAAATTGTTGAATGTAGAGGATTCTTGAAATGGACTTATGCTTATGGATTTTATTTACCCGAAAAGGAGAATACGAAAAAGCAATTTTTTGAGTACTTACAAGGGGAGGCAGAGGCAGGTCTTGAACGGCTTCATCATTGTGCAGAGAAAGAATTGTCGTATCATCTTGGATCTGATAATAAATTGGATTATTCTGAGCAAGAATTTTACCAGAAATTTAAGCATTATAAAAAGGATCTTATTCACTTGACTAAGGTTACTGGAAGTTACTTTGACAAGTTGGTTTTGGCACTAGAGAATGGGCTCAAAGATGTGAACAATCCAAAAGAGTCCAAGAGAAAATGTGAAGCACCTGACTTTCAGAATATGTGGAACTGTGACAGATGCACTTTCTTGAATGAAGATTGCTATACCGTTTGTCAGATGTGCATGGGAGATGAGCCAGATTTAACTGACTGAAAGCTTGCAATTATGAGTTGAAGAGTAGGAGAACATTAGCTACTGAATTTAGCAAAGGTACTTTTTTTCCTAGTTTCCCTAGCAATAAGTTGGACGAGAGATTATAGTTTGGTAATCTAAAGCTTGGTTTTTCCTGAAATTTTTTTGCTCAGAATTTAATTTCATTTGTTTCGAGTTATGTTTATGTCAAATTTGATTTGTTTAATTTCTATCTCAAGCTCTATTTTAAAAGGCAGTTTTAGGACTCGTCCGGGACGAGTCTCGGGGAGGGGCAGTCTCGTTCCGGTGCGGAGCACTTGCAAAACGCCCTAAGGCTCTCGGGCGGGGCTTAGATCCGTGAGACTTACACCTCAAGCACCGGTAGTGCGCCCAGAGCACGCCCAACACTCGGGACTCGCCTTATAGAACCTATGCAAATAATCTGTCAAATTCCTAATTAAGATTGTTCATCCATAATTTTTTTGAAAATGATTGATACAAGTTGTATTCATTTATAGAAATCGAGAAATTGAGTGTATCTCAATTAACGAGACATATTTCATCTGTATACTTAATCTGAAAATAAATAGTTGAGGTATATATCATCACTTATTATTAGTCTTCATGTCTTATTTCTATCACTCAAAATTAGACGTAAATTATTTTACAATTTAGAAGCAATTTATATTGATCAATGAAGAATTAATATTTTATATTATAATAGTAATAAATTTTATTGTTATTCACTTTAATATTAACAAAATTTTAATTTTTTAACTGTTTGAAAGTTAATATTGTTTATTTGTCTCATAAAAACTGTATCATTATTCAGTTTCTTATACTTGTAAAAAATAGTAGATTATTTGTTACTATAATCTTTTTTCTTATTTTAATTTTCTTAACTTTTTTTTTTTTTTGTATTTTTGATATTTTTTTTGCTTATTATGCTATTTATTAATTAAAATTAATTAAAAACTTAGATCCATGAAGCTTATGCCCCACGTCTCGAGGCGTAAGCCCCGTTATAAGTAAAACGCTTCGCCTTACAAAACATTGATCTCCAACATGTTTTTTTGGTCAAGCTTGTATTTCTAATATAAGGCTCATTGTTTCTTATACTAAGTTAATGGTTTGATATTGGTTTGAACGGTAACATATGTAGGAAATCAATGCCAACAACAATTTAGGATTAGGATTACGTGTGAAAAGCATAATGCTTGGTAGCACGTAGTTTGAACCTTGTCATAGGTCTCATATCTAGCTAATATAGTAATATTCAAGTGAAGAAGGAAGTGAGATGTACATTTAGTGAATTTCGAATTATGCACTAATATTACTCAGCGATTTCTTAATTATTATCAAAAGATTTATATCCCGTCCATGTTACGTTCTCTGCTCGGCCGTTGGTCTATTGGTTCTCCAGTTTGAGGCCTGTATAACTCAGGTTAATTCTTCCTCAGAGGAATATGGCCAGTCCCTGCAACATGCCAAAAACTTTACCATAATACGACCAGGTATGCAAGCCTGTAGTTGGACTTAGATGTAAACATACAAATCAAACTTATTATATGTCATGGCTTAAAACCATGATCCTTTAAAAGTGTATTACCTAAAAAATCTCGACTTGTCAAGGTGGGAAGTAGCATACCCTTTTGGTTAGCTAGCACAGTATTTTTTATTTTTTTGATTAGGCAGAATAGGCAAAGTGCCACCCAACCTTGTCTCCAAATTCCTTTTACACACCTTAAAAATACGGGTAATTTTAGACACACTTAATTTTTAAAGTTATGTGTCCCATATACACCATTTCTGACCAAACTCATTAGTTAAAGGGGGCGTAACATACGCTCCCATTAAAAATAAAGAAATATAAAAATCAGTTTGACCATTAATTAAAAATTAGCCCGACTTATCCAAACCAACCGGTAACCCCCTAACCCTTCAATGATATAACCCGACCCATCAACAATATAGTATATAACCAAAATAACCCTAAATTTTTTCCTATTCCGCGCCATTTCAACAACTCTAGTGGCGATTTCGACGAGGTTTCAAAAGCTGCGCTCAAAATCGTGACTTTCAGTGGTAGATTCCATCTTTTAATGGTTACTAATTCTATTTTACTTGTTTACCCGTAATTTTCTGCATATAGGTGGGCTGATTTGAGGATTTTTCGATATTTTTTACAACTCGAGTAGGGTTTTTGGTCTTTTATAAAGAAAAATTATTTTTAATTTTTAAAGCATGTGATAAAGTTTAAAGCTTTTGTGTAGTTTAATACCAGATTCTTACATGTAGGGTATTTGTGTCGTTTGGTAGATATACACATGCTTAGATTATTATGAGATACTTGTTGTGTAGTGTAATTGTTTACTTGTCGTTTTGTAGGTAACAGTGAGCCCTTGTCTTTTTTCGTTCCCTTATTTGCAGAAAAATATCTTTCAAAATTATTTCTTTGAAGTGGTATCATGATGGGGATTTAATAGGTGGTCCATTCCCTCAGTATATGGATGGTAAACAAACAATAGTGACAGATTTTGATGTAGACAAAATATCATTTTTTGAGTTTATGGACAACACTAGGGACATGGGTTTAACAAATCTTGTTGAGCCGTACATTTGTCCCATGGATAGGATTGACAAACAGGTAAATATAGTGACAGACAAGGATGTTTTAGACATTAAATTAGTTGGAAGATGGGGGCACCCTTAACATATATGTAACCCATGCCATCCCCTCCCCCCCCCCCCCCCCCCCCCTTCAGTCCTTGACAATAGACCTAGACCTAGTAGGAGTGTTAATGATGTGGAAGAGATTGTGGAGTTAACTGCTGGTTGTGACCCTGTAGCTGAATCTGACAGTGAGGAGGAGAGTGATGGTAAGGATGAAAAGGAGAATGACTCAGACTATGACAATTCTTCTAGTGATGAGGGTGATGTTGTGGACTTAGATGTTCCTTATGATAATGATTATGGATATGATATCCATGAAGAATTTGCTGAAGTTAGAGAGGAGTTGAGGAAGTATAAGAGAAGAAGAAGAAGAAGTGAAAGGCCTAAGGATAAGAATGACATTAATTTGGAGATGCTAGGGTTGACATAGGCTTTGATGAACTGATACAGGTAGTGGGGTAAATAGGTATATTGGTTTAGTTGGTACTAATGAGCCATATTTTGGCTTTTCTGAAGCTGAAAGCTTTGCTTCAGATGTTGAAGATGAATTCTATAAAGAACACAGAAGAAGAGCTGATGAGAAGATGAGGAAAAGAAACTTGGTATTTGATCCAACTGCTAAGAAAATAACCTAGGAGTTAGGACTGATTTTTTGGAGTGTTCAGCAGTTTAGGTGGGCTGTTAGCTGCTATGCAATTCAAAAAGGAGTTCATCTTGAAAAATACATCAATAAGCCTAAAAGAGTGAGGGTAAGGTGTAAAGTTAGTTGTCCATAGACTCTTGCTGCTAGTTTACACAAGAGGAGCAACAATTTCAAGATTAAGAAGTACTACTCATCTCAGTTCTACTATACTTATTTTAATTCTTTTTTTTTTATTTTCAATTCTATACTAATTATTTTTTATCTTTCAGGTACAATCTTGTGCACAAGTGCTACAAGACTAACAAAAACAGATTTTGCAACTCTAATTGGTAGGCCAAATATTATAGAAAGCAGATAGTGTCAACACCAAACATGAAGGTTTCAGAGTTTAAGAAGATGATCAAGGAGGAACCACACATGTATGTTGGTAGGTCTACTGTCTATAGAACTAGAACAAAGATCCTAAGGGAAATTATCATAAGGAGGATGTGCAGGTAATAGTTATTACATTAAAAACTTTGTAATTAACAGTGAGCATGTGTTTAACCTTGCAAAGTCTAACTTATTCCCTTAATTTATCTTCAATATGATGTTATAGACAACAATATGTGTGAAAATTTTAATGCATGGATCCTAGTCGAGAGGCACAAGACTATAATCACAATGCTAGAGGAAATTACGGTGAAAACGATGGAGAGGGTTGCAAAACTGAGGGAATTTCCAGCAAAATGGCCTAGTGAATTTTCCCTAATAGCTATGAAAGTAATTCAAGACAATGCTGCCCATTCAATGCAGTGCACACTTACATGGAATGGTGATGAAGGCTTTGAGGTTCTAAATGATCAATACAAACACATTGTTAGTTTTGATAACTACACATGCAGTTGTAGATCATTACAGTTAAAGGGTATTCCATGTGCCCATTCAATAACTGCATTTCACCATAGAAACGTGAACCCCTTAGATTTCATGGCTCACTGGTATCACAAGTCTACATACATGAAAGCTTACTCCACTTTTATTCAACATGTTCCCAACATGAAAATGTGGCTTGCAATTAACAATCCACCAGTTAAACCCCTTCCAATTAGAAAGGTGTCGGGCAGGCCAAAGAAAAGTAGAAGAAGAGAGGACAATGAACACCCTAAACATGGAAAACTGTCTAAGAAGGGTATGGAGATGACTTGCTCTAGCTGTAAAGAACTTGGACACAATAAAAGAGGATGTCCAAAGAGTCCAATGACATTTCCTACAATAGCTGCTACTGATAGGGCAAGGGGAAGTTCTAGTAATTCTACTGGTAGGGAAAGGGGAATTTCCGGTAATGGTGCAAGTAGGAGTGCATGTAGAGGAAGGGGAAGTTCTGCTACTGGTGTAAGTGGTGGTAGGGGAATGGCATCTATTGCTACTAGTGTAAGTGCAGGCGTGGGAAGTGGAGCTGTTGCTAGTGCAAGTAGTGGTAGGGGAAGGGGAGCTACTGCTAGTGTAAGTGGTGGTAGAGCTAGGGGAGCTGCTGGTCCTAGTGTAAATGCTGGTAGGGGAGGACTTGCAAGTTGGTTTAATGCAAGTGGAAGTGCAAGTGCAAGTTCTGGGAAGGGAAAGGGAACTGCTAGTACATGTATTACAAGTGCAGCTGCAGGTAAAGGAAGAGCTGCAGCTAGAGGTAGAGGGAGTAGTGGCATTGGCCTAAACCACGGGGAACAATGGATTCTCTTCATTTTCTGTAAGTGTTAGTTTTATCTCACTATTTCTAATTTCTTCTTTTTCTAGTGGCTTAAACACACTTTTTTTCTGGCAGACTAGTATATGAACTACAAAAGTGATCAACGCTGGTGTAAGGAGGGACTCAGCTGCTATTAAAGAGTGTGCTTTCCAGCCAATAAAGAAGGCACTGAAGTGGAATGGCAGACCAGCAATCACAAGAACTCAACTGCAGAGAACTCCTGCTCAAGAACTTAACTGCAGAGAACTCCTGCAGCATCCCATTACATGAACACACAAGGAAGTTCATCAATCATTCCATCCAACAACAACACCAACTAGTTTTGTTTAAGTTATGTTTACTTAAGTTCTGTTTAAGTATTTGAACAACTAGACATGTACGTTGCTATGGACAACAAGTATGTTTCGTTAAGTGCAGTCTATTATTATTAGTTGTTGCTATGTGAAACAAGGTTATTTTGTTAAGTGCAGCCTATTAGTAGTTGTTGCTATGGACAACAAGCTTATTTTGTTGAGAACCTCATATTTTTTGCAATGGAAATGAATGGTTGTACTTAAGTTATCTTCACTTTTATTGTCTTCATTGAATTTGAATTGCTATTGTGAACATTCAATTATAGAACACCAAACAAAAGAAGATGAAATAGCAAAGAACTTGCACTACAGAAACAAGAACCGATTACAAATGGACACAACACTAGAAAGCCTAAAACCTACATACCAAAACAACCATAATAGCAGTAACTACTACATTTTATCATTGCCTAAATCACCAACCCAACATAACCTACCTTACAATTGCAGCATTTAATCACCAACCTAACAACTTCTACACAACAGAAATCTAACCCAATTTTTACACAAGATAGTAGCGACTATGAAACGACCTCGGTCAGTCGTTTCGAAAGTTAGGACTCCGATTGGCGTGCCGATAATTTTAAAATATTCGTAATGTCCATTAGGATCTGTCTGTAAAATTTGAGCTAAATCAGACCTCGTTTGGTAGGCATCGGAAGAAGGGTTCATTTTTTATTGTCAATAAATATTAAAAAGGGATTTTCGAGTTCGGTTTTGGGGAATGAGCTCCGATTCGAAATCTGAAAGCGCCGTTAGGTTCGTATGATTATTTGTGACTTTTGTGAACTTTTGAAAGTGAATTTCGATGTTGTTCGGCTAGTTACCGCTAAAATGCCGAAAGTTAAATAATTTGACTTTTTCATTTAAATTCGCATCTTGAGTTTCGGGAGTCCAACTTGAGATCCGTCTTCGCGAGTATATTACATATATTTTGTATAACTTATATGCAAAAGTTGGAATTATTTCGAATATCATAGGACACCGTTTTAATTTTCGTCGATAAAAGAAAAGAAAACAAAAAAAGAGAGAAAAAGACAAAATTTATAAGGTTAGGCGGTGCTAAGAACCCGGTAGTAGTAGTAGTAGTATGAAAACAGAAGCAAGGCACGAAATGAAACATAATTAGAGAAACGAGAGTACGCAGTGGAAAAATGCCAGAAAATGAGAAAAGGGGCCGGAGAAAAGTAGAATTTTCACCCTGAAATATTCAGGTAATGATCCTAATATATTATTTGAGTTTATTACGTGTGTTTGAATATGTTTTAACGGTAAAATTTGGAATATTATACATCGTTTTAATAAGTTCAATTAATAGTTTAAAGGGTCAACTGGACCCCGATAACGAAATTGATTATATATTCGTACTCAGTGAGTTATGGGCAACATATAAATATAATTTATTTGGGGTTTTGTTGTATGACCTTAAACCCTGTATATAGGCCTGGCCTGCGTATTGCGTATGCAAATAGGGTATCAGGTTCCTACCTGGATTACCCTAAGATGTGAGGAATGAAGCCTTTAGCCTAATTTGATATATTTTTCTGCTTATTGAATAGAGTGGGATCGTTTGGCAATAAAACCAAAGGATAAAGCGGTTATTGATTAGCAGAGCTAACTTTTGGAAGAGGTAAGTGTTTATATCTATTTCTTTGGAGGCACCTGGCCTCGTGGATTTTCTACCACGTGTTCCCTACGTGTGTAGCTGCCGATAGGCGTACTCATTACGCCTTAGCTTTGAACTTATATTTTATATTATATGTTATGTCCTGTTATTGGTATTGCATTGAGAATCTGAGTATTGTACTTTGGCTGTGAGTTGGTATATACTTTCCAGCTGTCGATGAGAGTCCCGCGCTGGTGATGGGTTATTATTGCATCATGCTGCATTCGTATGCCCATTGCATCATATTGAGGGTAGGAGGATTCCGCCCTCGGAGCAGGAGGATTCCGCTCCATTGTATCATATTGAGGGTAGGAGGATTCCGCCCCAAGAACAGGAGTATTCCGCTCTTTTGTCAGATATTGAGTGCAGGAGTATTCCGCCTCAGCTTTACATTATATCGGGTGCAGGAGTATTCCGCCCCAGGAGAGTGCAGGAGTATTCCGCCTCTGGTTTATATTATATCGGGTGCAGGAGTATTCCGTCCCAGGAGCAGGAGTATTCCGCTCCAGTTGGTTATCAGATTGGATTCCCCTCGAATACAGGAGTATTACGCTTCGGGATGGGACTACGGGCACATGTGACCCTTCGCATCATATTTCATTTCATCTCACTTCATTTCATTCCATCTCAATTCATACCATTGTATAGACTTACGGTACATGGCTACTGTTCTGCTTATATGTGCATTGCATATTTGTTGATATGTTTTTGGCACGCATTCTTGGTTGAGTTTATAAGTTTCTTACGTCTTTCCGGTTGTTATCTGGCTCTGTCTTTTTATAATTTAAATAAGAGAAATTTTATTTATCTGTTTCTCCTCCCTGGGTAGCTACCCTATTCTTTGAGGTGGCTAGTCTTCCCCACTTATTGAGTCCTTTGACTCACCCTTTTTTTGTTGTTTGTTTCTTGTCTATCTATTTCGTTTCGGCAGGTTCGCTCCAGGATTTAGTTTTGCCACGTTGTGAAGGAGCGAAGACGACTTCAGCTGTCAGGGTGAGCCAGCTTTTATTCCGGATGACCACCAGTTTATTGTTCATTATTTCAGTTGCATTTTGCTCCCTCCAGGAGGTATCTATCTTCTTTTGTACTCTTAGATGTCTGGTCTTGATAGCCCTAAACCTAGCATGTTGGGTAGTCAGCGGTAATTTCTTTTATACAGCTTAGAGGTAGCAGTATGCCCGTGTTTTATTTTAAGTCTTGCCCTTATTTGTAAATTATTATTTTTATTTTCCTGATTTAATTGGTAAGGGTTCGCCCGACGGGTCTAGGAGAGGATGTCGGGTGCCCGCACGGCCTAACCGGAATTTGGGTCGTGTCATACTAGATCTTCCAAATAGTATAGCCTTCAAGAGTATCATGCCTACGAGCACCATAATAATTCTCCTCCAATTTTTTTTTATTTTATTGGCCTTAACAAATGCATCAAACTCTTTATTCCATTTAAGAAGCCCTAAAATCACAATTTTTGCATGTGGTGGAGTCGAGGATCAAACCACATGAAATACCTATAGCCAGCGTCACCACTAATATGTAAAAAAAAACAAATATAATTGAAAAAGATCAAACTTTGACAAAGAAATTGCATACTAGCATTCATATAAAGCTTACCCCATAGTTTCGACAACCCAAAAAATGACGACCAAGTTTGTAAAAGTCCACGATGTTGTTAGAACTGGTTCTTCGCCGCAACGACACAAATTTTCTATGTTATACATTTCTTAGCAATCCCGAATTTTCAAAGTATAATGACGACTAAAATTTGGATCTTCAATGAAGGAAAAAAGGATGAAAAAGAAGACCCACTGAATTTGGATCTTTAATGGAGGAGGAATGAATTTTGCCTTTGTTGTTTGAATGGAGAAGAAGAAACTTTAGAACCCTAATTTGTAAATTGGGTAAGAGACCTGTTTATTTGTAGGAAGAGTTTCCTTTTTAAAATTTTTGAAAGTTAATTTGTGCCTACACTCGCCTCTTTGGCGACTGTTTTTCACGCACCCGTGATTGGTCAAAAGTAGTGTGTATAAGACATACAACTTTTAAAATTAGGTGTGTCTAAATATACCCATATTTTTTAGATGTGTCAAAGGGATTTGAAGACAAGATTGGATGGCACTTTGCCTATTCTGTCTTTTAATTAATATATACACCAACTAGTGTTACTTGCACTTTCGTATCTCTTAATATTGTGGTTGGTGTGTTTTGTAGTAAGACCAACCCTAATCCACAATAGTTCATCAAAAATTCTTTATCCTTCTACACAAATTATTTAGTGAATGCAAATCTTCAAGCACTAGAAAGCTAAACCAGCTCGTATTAGCATCCCCTTTATATATACACAGTGTCATATAGGGTATGTTGTCATTTATATATACACAGTGTCATATAGGGTATGTTGTCATTGATCGGGATACTATTATTTAGGTTCCACTTCCCATACTTGGTTACTTAAAATGCTTTGTAAAACTTTTCTTCTAGCTAGGAAAATAAATTGATTAAATTATGGAAAATGGTTTCTCCGTGAAAATAAGGAAAACAAGTTCATTTCATGTTAATTATCTCCTATTTGCCAGCAACACCTTACCCCACCTCCCACACTGTCATCGCTACCCCCTCACACCCTGCTCACATATCCCCTCGAGTCCATCCTTACACCCAGGGGTGGATCCAGGATTCAAAAGCTATGGGCACCATGCTTTATATCTCGCTCTTAGCCAGAAAAACAAAATAGGATGCTAGGGAGGTTCGGGTCGGTAAAACTTTTGTTACTTCGACTAGGTTTGTAATTTTTTTTAAATAAACTAACATGTTAGGTTTAATTTAGTTATCTTTTTTTTACGCTTAATTTGACTTCCATACTATCGAAGAACATTTAAGAAAAAAAATGAAAGAGTGCCCCCAACTAAAAAATTTGTTTAGAAGTAGCTTATTAACATATATATTTTGTTTGATTAAATTAATTTTTTGCACAACAAAAACTTCAAAATTTTAATTTATGAGAGTTATCTAAAAAAAATTTATTAATTAAATAGATGTATGTCATATCATAGAAAGAGAAATTATATATAAATTAAATCAATTTATTTATCAAAAATAAGTTCCTCGTGAGTTGAAATGTAATGATAGAAACAAAGTGAAAAAATGACAACAATAAAAGGAAAAAGAAGGGAAAGAAAAGTGAGAGAAGGAGCGATCTAAAAATAAAAGGAAAAGAAAAATGAAGAGAAGAGAAGCTACGGTGGTAGTGGGATCAATACAAAAGTTCTTGGGAGGACCATTGCAAAATATTTACAGCAAAAACATTTGGGCAATTGGGCAAATTATGCAGCTATTTTAAATATTTTATTCCATTTCACTTTTAAATATTCTTCGAAAGCAAGCAAGGGTTTTAACAACAATTTTTGCAAGGATTCCAATCTTTCATCTATTACATGGCTCTTTCTATTTTATTCTTTACTATGATTGTATTGAACCCTAGTATGAGTAGCTAGGGGTTTATCTATGATGACTTGATTATTTTAGCTTAAACACTTGTTTAAATCTTACAAAATCTATGGGTTAATGTCAATCTAGTTTTTATTATTCTTAACATGAAAAGAGTTTAAGGTGAGGCCTCACTTAACCAAAACTCCACTTCTCTTTCATCACCCTAACGGGATTGAAGGTGTGAGTTTATAGAAACTAGCGAGAATTTGGATTATATCTTCTTACGAGCCTACCCCATCTAAAAGGAACGACCAAAAAGGGTGGTTTCTGCTCGGGTCTTTGGACTAGGATTTTAAGTGCCTCGTTATTGACCCCAACGGGCTTAGCTTGGTAGACCCTCTCTATGCCTATAGTTTTAGAGGGTTAAATATGATGGTTTGACCATTAATCATTACCCATGGAATTTGTGTGATTATAAAAGGTATTTAGGTTATTAGAATCTTATTTGAATGGGTAAACCCCTAGTTTTATCTCATTGTTTTACAAAAAATTCAATTGTGTGATTGTTACATCTTAGTTTAGTTAATAGCTTTAATTTTAGTCATAACAACTTTCACTCTTTATTTAGGAATACTCGAACAATCCTTAGAACTTGATTTTATTCTCTCTACATATAGAACACGTACTAGCTCTTCGTGTAATTTGACCCCGACTCTTTCGGGTACAATATCTTAGGTGTTCGCCCCTTACCCATTGAGGTGTAGGTTGAGCGTGGGTCACCTATTAAATGTCTTTCGAGAAGTATCAAGTGACATTTATTAACTCTTAAAAACCCATAAAAATGGTTGATGACCCAAGGTTCCATCGAAAAGGGAAGTGTAGTATTTTGGGGTGACATTATCTTGATTCCAATAAACTTACACAATAGAAATATTAAGATTATGATTTGATTGTGATGAAATTAAATTTTCGAATATAGATTTAGCTTGTTCGAATTCTTGGGGCTAACATTTGGGAATTTATTGAGCTAGGTAATGTTGGATCTGGGCCATGTCCTGTCTAACCAACTCGGCCCAGTTCTTTTTCGGTATACCTCTACCTCTCCATAGACCCAGCACTGCCAACCTCTCACACCTCCTCTCCGGAGCATCAGAACTCCTCCTTCTCATGTTCCTGAACTATCTCAAGCTCACTTCTCACATCTTCTCAGCCGCTGGGGCCATACCCACCTTGTCACGAATGACTTCATTCTTACTCTTATCCATCCTAATGTGACCACACATCCACGTGGCAAAAATGAGAATACTTAGGTGGATGTATGGTCACACTAGGATAGATAAGAGTAAGAATGAAGTCATTCGTGACAAGGTGGGTATGGCCCCAGCGGCTGAGAAGATACGAGAAGTGAAGTTGAGATAGTTCGGACACGTGAGAAGGAGTAGTGTTGATGCTCCGGTAAGGAGATGTGAGAGGTTGGCAGTGTTGGGTCTACGGTGAGGTAGAGATAGACTGAAGAAGAACTGAGCTGAGGTGATTAGACAGGACATGGCCCATATCCAGATCACCGAGGACATGGCCTTAGATAGGAGAGCATGGAGGTCGAGGATTAGGATAGAAGGTTAGGTAGTAGTTGAGTGTCTTTTCTTTAATTAGATGTAGTATTAGGCATATATAGATGATTGACATCTTAGTCTTTGCTTTTATATTTACTGCTATTATCTGTTTAGTTTGGATATGCCTTAGTTTTATCATTCTCTTTCGCATGATAGTGTTGCCTTGTTTTTCAAAATTGTTTTCAAAATAATTTTTTTAGCCGAGGGTCTATCGAAAACAGCCTCTCCACCTTAGTGGGGTAAGGTTTGTATGCATCTCACCCTCCCCAGACCCCACTTGTGGGATATACTGGGTATGTTGTTGTTGTTGTTGTAAATAATGTTAAGCCTAACTCCCTTTTGGATTTTCATACCAAATTCGTGTGTTCAAAATAATTTTTTAAATGAGGTAGTGCATTCATCAGGACAAGCGAGCGTAATTTGCTCCATGCTTTATGAAAGAGAATAAAGCTGATAATGTATGGGTAAAAAATACGCCACCAATGATTACAGGGATATGAGCCCAACTATTGAAGACTAGACTTAACCTACAAGTCATTGAGCACAGAGGATATACGCCTACTCCCAAGGTACGGCCTCTTAGTAGAAATGGGCCCTGGGGTGTACGGCATACATCCCGCCGCCTTAGGATTTATAATCTCCTAGTTAGGATTTATAGTCTCCTAGTTAGGGTTTGTATATACCGCCACCTTAAGTAAACAGGCTCACGACCTTATTAGTCTTTGTATTTTACCATAATTAGAACTGAGTAAATCATAGTATAGATACCCCTCCTTACATTGTATTGTACAAGCAAGCGATTCGCACCGAATCCAACTATTCTCAAAGAATACAACTACTTACTTTTTTGCTTAGTTATTTATTTCTCAACTCTTATTTACTTTTCCTCGTACTTTTCTGTATTGCTTGTGACCCTAGTACAAATTTAATTGTCTTACCTAGGAGGCAGATTTTAGGCTTAAATAGTTTGGCGCCCACTGTGGGGCCCAGGCAATTGTAGGTTTTTGCGAAGAAAAAGAACGATCATGTCAAGTGGAAACGATGGTATTCCAAAGAACACTGTCGATGCGGTTGATGCGGTTGATAAGTCCATAAAGGATCCCAGCGATCCCAATGGACAGCCCAAGGACACTCCCAGGGACCCGATCTCTGTAGGCAGTGGCAGTGAGGATGATCAACCACATGAGAGCAATCCCGGACTCAAGGACTTCCTCATTGATCTACAAAACACGGGCGGAACGAGCCGAACAAAATTGAGGCAACCTGGTCAAAAGAATGGCCCAGAATCTAGGAGCAATCATCGTTGGTTCATTCCAGAGGCCTGCGTCCCCATGAGGACCTGCGCTCGTGAATAAATTATGAGCCTCTGTCTTCAACCGCAGGCTCAACATAAAGACTGCCTCTGGAAGTTCTACAGCGGCCAGCAATTAAAGTATTGAAGGAACACCTGTCATCCAGGACATCCTGAAGGAGCTAAAAGTCATCCATGATTGGATTGGTAACATGTCAGGTACTCCAACACAAATTACAGCTGTAGATGAGCAGAATTTCTTTAAGCACGCTTATAACGCGAGTGATGCACCGTTCTATGTACCCAAGCACTTCTGCCTACCAAATAACTTGAAGTACGACGGACCTACTGACCCAGACAAGCACATTACCGCCTACCACATGGCTGTCAAAAGCAACAAGATCATGGAAGAAGAAACCCAATCTGCCCTAGTGAAGAGATTCGGCTCAACCTTGACCAAAGGTGCATTCTCATGGTATACCCAGTTACCATTAAGGTCGATGAATCATTCACTAAGATGCAGGATTTCTTCAAAAAGGCGCACTGTAGAGCCTGCAAGCGAGAGAAGTATATGGAGGATATCTTTGAGATCTGATAGCGTGATGATGAACTCTTAAAAGATTACCTAAATAGGTTTTAGAGGGAACATATGGAGCTTCCTACAGTTCTTGATAATATCGTTGTGGTCCGGACCTCATGAAAAAGGTCCAGAACAACGCAGCTTCAAGGATTTCGGGCTATAGGTAAATGCGGTAGAGATAGTCACCAATCACTTTAGGAAACTGAGCTCTAGGGTGCATTGGTTGCCCAACATAAAAAGTGTAACTGGGAAGAATTCAATGGCCTACTACGATTTTTATCGAAGTAACAGCCATGCCACCGTCAACTATAAAGCTTTGATGCTAGAGATTGAACACTTGTTGAAGGAAGAACACCTTAGGGACGTGATCACATAAGGGACGAAATGATCTAGAGCGCTCGATTCAAAGGACAAACGGAGTGTCAACGTGATCTTCACTACACCTAGGTTTGATAAAGCTAGGAAAACTGCGACATCAGAACCATCTACCAGTCCAATTATGTTTGGTTTGGAGAATGAGGAGGGAACCCACCAAGAAGCCCTCACCATCCCAATCAGGGTGTTTGATTCCCTGATCAAGCAAGCTCTGATTGATCAAGGTAGTGATGTCAATATCATTCGATGGGATACAGTGTGGAAAATGGGTCGGCAGGACCGAATAACCCCAAGCCCTACAAAGTAATACGATATATAAACAAGATTACTATGGAGGAGTTGGTGAACATTAGATACGGCAAGACAGCTCAGGAAGAGTCGAAAGTTGCCACAGCGGGTAAAAACGAGCTGGTGGGAAAGAGCTGGAGATCATGAAAAAGATTTCCACACAAGGAGGCAGGCGACTGGGAATTTTCGCTTCTCGAAATATTCTAGAACATAAGGATTAATATAGCGATATCGAATTTTGATTTATCACAATTCGTACGATTAGCCAGCCTTGCGGCGGCAAAAGGGTAAAGAGAGGGTTTGCTACAGTGGTCGGGGCGGTTGGTGGCCCAGCTGAACAGGCTGACAATCGGCAGAAACTGCTGAGCAAAGCTGCTGGCCTGAAGAGTGAGGCGGCTTCATTCACCTCAACCACTAATTCTTTTCGAACTCTTATTACGAACTCTAATGCAATACCAAGAGATAGAGTAATTCGATCCTCCGCTCGTGGGAAGGCAAGCGCTACCGTAACCTAGCTAGCGCCCGCCCAACCCAACTAAGAAGAACCGAACCTGACAGACACATCGTTTTCCTTTTTGGAGGGTACTCCGAGTAGTGGGTACTCGTAGGACCTCGACCCGCCTACTCGGGTCTTGTATGGATATGCACATCTATGAGTCGCCGAGGTTCCATTTCTTCCACCTCTTAAGATCTGCTATCTCTATGAATTGATCCGTCGCGTATCGGCCCCCCTTCTGTCAGTTTCTTGTCAGTCAGTCGACTCCCCTCCCTCAAAAGATTATCGAACTTCACAGTTATTAGCCTAGAGATCAACCCCAAGGACTGACTGTGGGAGCAAGGATTGGATTGGAGACCATTCTGAGCTGAAAGGAGGCATTACGGGCTGACTACAAGAAAAGAAGCTTCGTAGACTCGGTCAAGTCGTGGGACAGAGTAAGGGCCCTTCTCACCACCTACGAGTCGTTCGACGGAAAAGACTTCTTCCATTCCCCAAACCCACTTCAGCTTTCAAGATTGGGTTGGTGTTCCGATAGGCGAGAGATACGTTATGGAATATAGCATTACGCTTTATTCTTCTTAGAAGTGGCTAAAACTGAAAATTAGCCTATTTTCTGCAAATCTGAACATAGTAGTAAGTATTTAAACTTGTTAATCTCTATTATATTTCACTTGTTTTAATCTAGAGGCCTACTTTTAAAGCTCTTAAAATTGTTTTGCTTACATGATATTATTTGCTTATGTGTTCACATGACCATATTATTTGACGCCTAGTGAGTCTAGATTGGGGCACCAATTTAATATTAGGGAGTCTAGATATCTTACACTTTAATTAGTTGTCTCAATAGCCTCCGAGACCTTAAGTTGGGACGTTAGTAAAACCTTTAGGACGTTTAAAGTATTAGAAATCCGCTTAGTTTAAATACTAAAAGAGGGTATGGGGGTTAAGGGAACTAAGCCCCTCGGATATGATGGAAATTACCCGAGCTATATATTTGATAGTGGATTCTGAAACTATCGTCCCTTACGAAAGACGAGTTCTGATCCGAATAGGATAATAGAACATAGGGTTATTTATTTAAATGATTAATTGGTTATTTATTATTTTGTGATTATTTGTGCAACATAATTACTATTTCAAATTGTTTATGCAAATACTTTAAACTGCCTATTTACTTACTTTGCATCCCATATCTCTTTTGTTTATTTTATTTAGATTTTATCCTTTTATAAGTAATACGTTAAACTCAATATAGAAATCGGTCGGGAACCACGTTTAGTGGAACTTAGGAGGTGCCTAACCCCTTCCTTCTAGGTTATTTCGAACACTTATCCGAATCTCCGACTTGTAGACCAACCTGGAGTTAATTCTTTAAATGGAATTAGAAATTAATAGGTGACCTAATACGCCTAGAAAATTTATTAGGTGGCGACTCCAAAAACTTCTAACTCCAGACGAATTATCCCAAGTCGAAAACCACTTACTTGCTTTTAAGTGGGGTGCGACAGGGAGTTTCACCCACAATGGAATCATTCTTAATACCTATTTGTTAAAATCGAACCCTAAATCTTGTGCAGAGATTGGGCTCGTCGATTGTTCGCCTTGGGTTGCCGTCTTACCAATTGGTGTGTCCGCTGGTGTTCTATTCAGATCGCTCAATTGTGCTAGAGTATAGGGGCTTGTCACAATCTTAGTAGAGCTTGAACTCCCTTGGTCCCTTATTGTCACCAGAATTACAGGACTATTTAGGGTTTTCCCATCTTACTTCCAGACCCTAGATCTTGTGCAAAGCGGATTTGATCCTCTACGTCACTTCGTTGTTCTCTGGTTTGGGGGGTGTGGACACATTTGCGCGAATTCGGGTAACGGCTACAAGGGAGAAATCGAAAGGAAACTGTACCCGACCAGGGATGGACCTTGTTGTATTGCTTGCTTTCAGATAAGAAAGACTAGTCACTTTAACCTACCTTCTTTGAGTCTTTTTCGCATTGCTTTTGTTTTTGTGTTTCGTTGGCCTCCCTCGCTTTCCGACCATTGCCGGTGGTAGCGCACGTTAGCACTCACCTGCTATCATGCATCTAAAAAGTAACTTTTTTTTTATTCCTGTTACAAGAGGAAATTGTTAAACAAGTATTTTTTTTTTCGTAAAAAATTTAAATATTTTGACTTCTAAAAAGTTTGGCCAAACAGCCTATAAATTAATTAAAGGACTATGTTTGGCATTTTTATTAAGTTGTACACAAAGTTTGTGATACCTAACAGTTCGGTTTGTCTGATTTTTACTCTAAACCATAACCATACTAATTAATCAGTTTTTAAATTTTTAAAACCAAACCAATTAAAATTAAAACAGTCGATTTGGTTATTGCCGGTTTTGTTTGGTTTGGTTTAACGATTTTCTACCAAAAAAAAAAAAATAGCAATGAACATAAGAAAAATGATAAAGAAACCTATTCTTAAAAAAGAATGATAAAGAGGACCATGCATATTTTTTTACTCAATTGAAACGCTCACATATGTAAAAAGAAAATATTAGTATATCAACAAATACTAGAAATTGAATATCATGTTTTGCATATCATTAAGAAAAGCACAATAATGCAAAACAAATTTATCTACTGGTAAACAGACCATTTGCAAAGCTTTTTTTTACTAGTTATACTAGTCAATCATAATGATATATCATGTTCATTTACAAGTCGAAATGGTATTTACAATTCATCCACACTTTTATGCAAGTAAAGTTCTAACCGAGAGCCACTAATGTTAGACATCACAATTCAGCCATACTTTTATGCAAATAAATGTGAGAACCTTGTTTACTACATATGGATCACCCTGTTTTTACTTGGAGAGAATTACTCGATAAGCATATGAGTAGTACTTATTTACTTTTCCTAGCCCCACTTTTCACTCCCTTTCTTTCTCTAACCATTAGATAATTTATAAATTAATAAAAAAATTTATTCCTTAATTTAAGAGTTTAGTTAATGCATCTCATATTTGTTAATGTAATTTTAAGAATTAAAGACATGAGTTATTATAGGAGTCTATTATTATTTTTTTTAAAAAGCTCTTTATTGTTTCTTTCCTAATGCTAGTTAATAAAATATTTTCTTTCCATTAATTTCCATAACTATCAAATTCAACTTTTTTATATTTCCTTTCCCATTGCATATTTATTTATGTTTATATTTTAAATGTAAAAAATGAATATTACAAAAATTTATATTTAATAGTTATAATATAATAATGATTGAGTATATTACAGACACACATATATAGCATATTTTGCTTATTTTTCTAATATTTATAATCTTATTCATATTATTGTGTTATATTTAAAAAATAATTGTGTATTTATATAGAGATCATAATGAATTTGTTAATTGTGTTTTGACGCCTAAAATCGCCTATATACCATATTTAGCGCAAAAATCAGCTTTTTAACGATTTAAATCCTCCCCGTGTGGGTATATATATAACAAATATTAATATATAAACAATACATACATAATATTTTAAAAATTAAGAGAATAATTATTCAAGTACACGATATGTATGATATTAAATATTGTACATTTAATAAATAAATATTAAATACATTATATTGTTTATGTACTATTTGTGTAGGGTTCTTTACTATTTGTTTATGTACAATAAACAGTACATAGATAATAATATGTTAAAATATTAAAATGTTAGTTATGCAAGTATATTAGGAGTACTTAAGAATATTTATTTATATATTATTAATTGTATTTCATACAAGAAAATATTTATCCCTTGTATTAGGGATTAACCACAATTTGAAATATTAAATAATATCTAAATTTTTGATAAATTTAGTAATTAAATAAATATTACATACACAATATTTTAATATATAAATATTAATTAAATATTAATATTAATATATAAATTCTAATTAAATAAATCTCACATACACAATATATTAAAATATTAAGTGATTAAATATTAGAAACAAAACTACTGTTAAAAACAGTAGAAAAGAGGAATATGATATTCCCCAACACCTAGATCTCCTTAATAAATGGACGATTCCTAAAGTTCAACCTAAGTTAATATACCAGTTAGGAACCTTTGAAAAAATGGGTTTGAAACAAGTAGTTAAAACTACAGAAGATACTATCACCATTGATAATGATCATGCTACTTTCAATTTATTGTCCCAACATGATTTATTGCCTTATATGCATACACATAGATTCATTCATATTGGGCTAATCCAAGTTGCATTTAAACCTTTAACTTTAAGAGGATTAAATGAAACATTTATAGCTGCTCTCAGGGATGGTAGAAACCATAACTGGAAAAAATCCCTTATAGGGATTGTACAATCAAGCTTGGCCTATGGTCCAGTCTATTTTAATGCTTATCCGAACTTGCAGATATCATTATCGGATGAAAATGCTTTAAAAGCCTTAGTATTAAATGTGAAATTGCATGGTTATGATTATATGCCTAATACAGAAGTTATATGTATTTGTTATAGAATTTATTTTAAGCCATTATATACCTTAAATCCTATGTGTAAAATTATGGATTTTAAAAATGAGACTATCTTAATAGAAACTAATTTTGGTAAAACCAAAGTTACTACGAGAAGACCTATCAAGTGGGAAGAAATAGATTTCCCTAAAGAGTGGGTCATGGAGGACGCTGCTCCTCCCAAAGATTTAAAAAGTACAGGTTTGACTGGAATTGAGCAGACTCCGGAAGGAAATGTGAAAATCAGATTTGAATCTGATGATATTACAGATAGGATTAATATGGAATCAGATAGATCTAGCTCTAAAGGCTTATCTAGATCTAATTCTTTGTATTATTCTCATATTTCTCCAATTGATTATATTGTTGAAACTCCTTCTAGGGCTTCTACTTCTCAAATAAGAGAAGAAATGCCTAGATATAATAGCTTGAAAATTGATAAAGATAATATTGTTACTCCTGTTGATCCTATAAAGGAACAACAAATAGATGATGCGGATATAACCTCATCAGAAATGGAGTTTAAAGGTATTTAATGGATTTAAAGCCCAAAATTGATTTTAGTCGGGGATCACCCGCAAGAAAGAAAATTTCAGAAGAATTTTATAAGCCCAGATGGACACTATTTAGGAAATGGTTCTTTAAAAATTTTGATAAAAATAAGCAACATGCCTTTTCAGAGGAATTTTATAAAGACCTAGAAAAGCATAATAAGCTTATATCTTTTGTCTTGTGGTTTATGGCAAAATATGTTTTTAATACTATTGCTGTCATGGAAAGACAATTTGAAATGGCAAATGGTAAAATTATTGATGCTGTGTTACCTCCACAGCAGCCTTTTAAAATGAAAAAACTTGATTTTGCAGCATTTGCCACAATGCTGGATGAACAAACTTTGCAGGTTACTGTTAGCCATATTAATACTATGTTAAAACAGCAAAACTATACTAATATCTATGTTCATATATTGGGTGAACAGATTATATCTTTACAGGAGAAAGTAGATAAATTATTATCTATCATAAGCAGTAATACTGCTAGCACATCAGGAAAAGAAAAGATGGAAGAGCCACAACGAGTAGCTATTCCAACTATTCAACCTCCTCCTGATGTTGGTCACTTTAAAATAAAACCGGATAGCTCGGATCTAACAAAGATTTTGAATGAAAAGTTTAAAGAGTTATCTTTGAAACCTCTGACTAAAACAGGGGACAGTGATATTGAAACTTATGATGATCAGATTAATAAATTGAGATCATCTAAGTTCAAGTCTTCTTATAATTCTAAATTTGCTGATAAGCCTAAGCAGAGGATGTTTTATTATCCAAGACCTACTCCACAGGATGTTTTATTTGAAGAGCAAGATGATATATATGCTCCAAACAGTTTCAGTGGTAAGCAAATATATGAATGGAATATTGATGGCCATACCCAGAGACAGATGTATGTTGTTATGCACAGGATGATGATGTATAGCACCATTTGTAAGTCTAACAATAATAGTGATAGGACTGTTGCTAATATGATAATTGCAGGATTTACTGGTCAGTTAAAAGGATGGTGGGATAATTATCTCACTGCAGACCAGAGAGAAAAAATTTTGACTGCAGTAAAAACTGAACCAGGAACAGCTACAACATCGGAAACAACAGATAATACTAATGCCGTTTATGCTTTAGCTGTTACTATCATTGAACATTTTTCAGGAAGATGGTCTGATAATAGTGAATCCATCAGGACCCTCTTGCAAAATATGAGGTGTAAGACGTTAACTTCATTCAGATATTATAAGGATACTTTTCTTTGCAGAGTAATGGAGTTACCAGAGAGTAATAGTGCTCATTGGAAATCTAAATTTATTGACGGACTTCCTAACCTCTTTGCAGAAAGAGTAAGAAAAAATCTCAGACAAGGAGGAGTTCAAATCAATTATGATATTCATAGTTATGGAAGTTTAGTAGGAACATGTATCCAAGAGGGATTGGCGTTATGCAATGAGATTAAGCTAAATCAAGAGCTTAAACGCAATCGTCTTAATGAAAGACAACAGTTAGGGGATTTTTGTGGACAATTCGGTATAGAAGATCCCAGGATTGCAGCAAAGCCTCGAAAAATTCATAAAGGTAAAACTGGTAAGAAATATACTGACCAGGAATGGAAACAAAGATATGCCAGAAGGCGTACAGAAAAACGTGCCAGGAGGCAGAAAGCCTTTAATGAAAGAAAAGGCAATAACAAGGGAAAAAATTCGAAGGATAACACTTGTTATAAATGTGGAAGGTTTGGACACTTCCAGAAAGATTGTAAAGTGAAAGAAAAGATTAAATCTCTTCAAATAGATGAGGATCTAAAAGATTCTCTATGTAAAATTCTTTTGAATTCTGAGCCAGAAGAAGAAGACATTACTTCAAAGGAGGAATTTAATAAAGTATTCCATGATGAAAGTGAATTTAGTACAAGCTCTTCTGAAGAAGGAGGTAGTCCTTGTTGTAACAATGGGCAGTCTTGTGATGATGAGGAATATTATAATGTATTTGCTCAGTTAGAGATTAATACTTTAGATAATGACAGTTTAATAGACTTGTTTAAAATGATGCAGGACCCAGAAGCTAGATCAAAGCTTATGGATCAACTCAAAGAGAACTTTGGTTACTCTAAAGTAAATGAGGAGGTAAGAAAAGGTTCATATACCCCTACGGATTATACTCCGTATACTATGAAAGAAGTTAAGAGAATTTTGGAACAAAGGAGAATGGGTAGTAACAGTTCTCCGACCACATCTCAAGATTTGGAAAAAGAGGTTTATAACCTTAAGCAGGAGATTTCTAATCTCAAAAAGGAAAACAGAATCCTGGATCAAAGAATCTCAAAAATAGAAGGAAAAGGTAAGGGAAAAGAGACTGAGGAATTCCCCACAATCTCTTCTAATTTTGATGATAATATTAATATTTTTGGAAATGATCAGGATCAAGAAGAGATGGATAGTGAGTTTCTATCTACTCTAGAAATTTTTACTTTTCAAAAATTTTTTATTAAAATAACTCTTCTTATTGATTATAATTTCAAAAAAGAATTCATAGCTCTAGTTGATAGTGGAGCAGATTTAAACTGTGTTCAGGAAGGATTAATTCCTTCACGATATTTTCATAAAACTACTCATAGTTTGAGATCTGCTAATGGTGAAAAAATGCAGATTGAATATAAATTACCAAAAGCCTATATTTGCAAAAATAAGGTATGTATACCTCAGAGCTTTGTTTTAATAAAAAATATGTCCAACCAAGTTATACTTGGAACACCATTTTTACAAAGTATATTTCCTATTACCAGAATTGATAAGAAAAATATAATAGGAACTTTTAATGATAAGTGTATTACATTTGATTTTATAACTGAACCCATTACTAGGGTTTTAAATCAATTAAAAGATATGCTAGCCAATAAGAGTCAGCATATCAATTTTCTTAAACAAGAAATTTTAACTTTGAATATCGATGAGATTTTAAAAAATCCAAAGTTGAAGGAAAAGATTGATTTTATTATAAATCAGTTTTCGTTACAAATTTGTAGTGACCATCCAAATGCTTTTTGGGATAGAAAGAAACATGTGGTCACACTTCCTTATGAGGAAGATTTCTCAGAAACAGATGGAATCCCTACTAAGGCAAGACCTTGCCAAATGAATTCGGAGTATCTGGAATTATGCAAAAAAGAGGTAAGTTCATTATTGCATAAAGGCCTCATACGGTCATCTAAATCGCCATGGTCTTGTACAGCATTTTATGTTAATAAACATGCTGAACAAGAAAGAGGAGTTCCAAGGTTAGTTATAAATTATAAGCCTTTAAATAAAGTCCTGAAATGGATCAGGTATCCAATTCCTAATAAAAAGGATTTATTGGATAGGCTTCATAATGCTATTATATTTTCAAAATTTGATTTGAAATCAGGATACTGGCAGATTCAAATAGCTGAAGCTGACAGGTATAAAACTGCTTTTAATGTCCCAATAGGACAATACGAATGGAATGTCATGCCATTTGGTTTGAAAAATGCCCCTTCTGAATTTCAGAAAATTATGAATGATATATTCATTCCTTATAGTAACTTTATTATAGTTTATATTGATGATATATTGGTATTTTCAAATACTATTGAAATGCATTTTAAACATCTAGATTTGTTTAAAAAAATAATCATACAAAATGGTTTGGTTATATCTAAACCTAAGATGTCATTGTTTCAAACAAAAGTTAGATTTTTGGGACATAATATTGAGAAAGGGAAAATTATTCCTATAAATAGAAGTATTGAATTTGCTTCTAAATTTCCTGATGTTATAACTGATAAAACTCAATTGCAAAGATTTTTAGGAAGTTTAAATTATATTGCTCCATTTTATAAAGATCTTGCAAAAGATACATCTATCTTATATGATAGATTAAAAAAGATTCCAAAAGCATGGACAGATGCCCATACTGAGGTAGTTAAGAATATCAAGCAAAGAGTAAAAAATCTTCCTTGTTTGACATTGGCTAACCCTACTTGGCCAAAGATAATAGAAACTGATGCTTCAGACATTGGGTATGGAGGTATTTTAAAACAAAAGGCTCCAGGAGAAAAGATTGAGTATTTGATACAATTTTATTCTGGTAAATGGAATAATAGCCAGAAGAATTATTCCACTATAGCAAAAGAAATACTTGCTATAGTAAAATGTGTTTTGAAATTCCAAGGTGATTTATACAGTCAGAAGTTTGTCATTAGAACCGATTGTCAGTCAGCTAAATTTATGTTTAATAAAGATTTTAAGCATGATGTTTCTAAACAAATGTTTGCCAGATGGCAGGCACTTTTAGCTCCATTTGACTTTGAAATACATTATAAAAAAGGAGAAGATAATAGTCTTCCTGATTTTTTAACTAGAGAATATTTGACTAGTCAATGATAATAGTATCATTACTTTATTTTGCAGGGTATTTAATATGTGTAGAAGAACTAATATGAACTATTATTGTCCCTACTGCCAGAACCAGCTTCTATCTCGGCAGATGCATATGTTATTTTGGGATCTGCGTGCAACGCAGAATAGATTGAAAAAATTGACGGATGAATCCAAGGATTTGTTATTACATGCTGATCACTTTTATAAAGGAGAAATAGATCATATCATAAGTATCTTGAAAAGAGCTACTGATAGGATGAAAGAAATTACGAGAGATATAATAGGAATTCGTAAAGTATTGGAAACATATCCAATGTATTTAGCCTGACAAAATTGTGATTTATCGAATGCAGGACATGCAGGCTAGAGGAAACCCAACCTCTAATAGAGGAAGGGGAAACAGAGGAAGAGGCACTGGTAGAGGTGCTATAATAGCCCAAATGGGTAAGCAAAGGCTTATAGCCGAAAATTTGACAGGATCATCCTCAAAGGATAATGATACTATGTCATATCAGCAGTATCAAGAGTTTTTAAAATGGAAAAATTCCCACAATATGGGAAAAGAGGATAATATGCCTCCATCATATTCTTCTGTAATAACAGAAGATGATAATGAAAATATTCAGTCATATGTAAAGTCAGATTACAAGGAGTTTATATTATTCCTTGAAGATAGAGACCTTCAATGGAAGGATGAGCCATGGAAATTAATGGCAAGATATTTAAACAGTACGTCATACGCAACAAGTACTTATAAGTATAGAATGCATTATGAGATGATACTTAATGTCAGTGGATCTTGCGAAATAACGCATTTCTATCCAGCAAATACAAAGAAAGTTTATAACTTTTCAAAAATGATAATAAAACAGATTATATCCGCAGAAGAATGGGGTTTAAGTACTCTTACTGAAAGGAGTTATACTCATCCAGAAATGAAGACACCAGTAAAATATAATTACTGGGATTATGTGGATAGCTTTTATAAAGCATTATTATATGAGAATGAGAACAAGAAACATTCTTGGTTTATAAAGATATGCTCAAATGTTTATAAACAGAGCATTATACCAAATTGGTTCTCACAATGGTGGATTGCTTACGGTCCTACAATAAAATTGTTACCAGAACCATTGATCAGTTTATATGCAGATTGGGTGGATGTATCCCCCAAAATTAAAGAGTTACAGAAAAATGATAATCTTATTGAAGGGAGTTCTCATATGAATTTCTTTATTGAGTTCTCGATTCCATGGATAATGAAGTGGGATGTACAAGTAGATTATACGATACATCATATTCCGGCTTTATACAGGACTTTTTATAAAAGGTTTTGGAAGAAGATGACTAGTAAAGATGCTGAGGGAAATCTCCAGTGCAAAGATACAATTGATTTAATACAGCAATCATTGGAAACATACAAACAAATTGATCAGGAGAAGCAGCTTAATACACCAAGTCCCTATCAGCATATACTTAATAAATTAAATATGAAGAAGGGTTTGATGACTAAAGAAGAAAAATTAGCCTTTTACTTGGAAGAAGTAAAAAAAGATTTAATGAGAAATCTTGGAGTTGAAACTCAGTCAGATACATCGATGGCTTCTGCTAATAATACGGAAGATGAAGGTGACTATTGTCTACCAGGTGAATCTCAGTCCATCACAGAAGAAGAAGCAAGTGATTATATTACCAATATAATGACACAAGTGATGACTCAACAAGAAGAATCATCTAAAGCAAAAAACGCCAAAGGCAAGGATAAGATCGGATAAGAAAGATGCATTATTGGAGATGCATTATTGAAGAATCTTTAGCTTTTATAAAGTTACTTTAATAAAGTAGCTACTTTTCCTTTAATAAAGCAGTTTTTCTAAAGCTGAATAGCCATTTGTCGGCCATTCACTTTTCTGTAAATATTAGCCGGCCATCTGTAAAGTAGAGGCCAAGTCTTTTGATTTATTTTGTCTATAAATAGATTAGGGAACTCAACTAAGGAGGGCATCAGCTTACAGAAACCCTCTCTTACATTGTAAATCTCTCCTTCTTGTAAACATTTCGGTAAATAAAAGTCTTCTCATTGCCTGGGCGCAACATCAAGGTATTTAACTTATAGTTATTTTGATTTTGTTAAATATTGTTAAGCTACTTGGCCTAATGTTAGGCTAAATCATTAAGTGTTGAGCTCTGTCACACTAGGCTATTGGGGTAAGATGATTCTAATAACAGATTAGGATCAGAATCCCAGCAGGTGGTGGTGTTAAAGGTATGGTTGGATAAACAACCCAGGCGGAAGGTTGAATGCCAGGACCAAGGTTCTGTTGTTTGCCCGCTTAGCCGAGGATGGCGTTTAGGGCTGTTGTTGAACCTAATTTTGGGTTCAGCCACTCCGTGCCAGGGTTGGGTCACCAGTAAAGTTTCCTGTTACCCCCATGCTGCAAAAGATCCGGTCCGAAAATGGTATCAGAGCCATGGTACACAATAGCAATAGGTGATGAGCTCAACACTTAATGATTTAGCCTAACATTAGGCCAAGTAGCTTAACAATATTTAAAAAAATCAAAATAACTATAAGTTAAATACCTTGATGTTGCGCCCAGGCAATGAGAAGACTCTACTTCTCAAATAAGAGAAGAAATGCCTAGATATAATAGCTTGAAAATTGATAAAGATAATATTGTTACTCCTGTTGATCCTATAAAGGAACAACAAATAGATGATGCGGATATAACCTCATCAGAAATGGAGTTTAAAGGTATTTAATGGATTTAAAGCCCAAAATTGATTTTAGTCGGGGATCACCCGCAAGAAAGAAAATTTCAGAAGAATTTTATAAGCCCAGATGGACACTATTTAGGAAATGGTTCTTTAAAAATTTTGATAAAAATAAGCAACATGCCTTTTCAGAGGAATTTTATAAAGACCTAGAAAAGCATAATAAGCTTATATCTTTTGTCTTGTGGTTTATGGCAAAATATGTTTTTAATACTATTGCTGTCATGGAAAGACAATTTGAAATGGCAAATGGTAAAATTATTGATGCTGTGTTACCTCCACAGCAGCCTTTTAAAATGAAAAAACTTGATTTTGCAGCATTTGCCACAATGCTGGATGAACAAACTTTGCAGGTTACTGTTAGCCATATTAATACTATGTTAAAACAGCAAAACTATACTAATATCTATGTTCATATATTGGGTGAACAGATTATATCTTTACAGGAGAAAGTAGATAAATTATTATCTATCATAAGCAGTAATACTGCTAGCACATCAGGAAAAGAAAAGATGGAAGAGCCACAACGAGTAGCTATTCCAACTATTCAACCTCCTCCTGATGTTGGTCACTTTAAAATAAAACCGGATAGCTCGGATCTAACAAAGATTTTGAATGAAAAGTTTAAAGAGTTATCTTTGAAACCTCTGACTAAAACAGGGGACAGTGATATTGAAACTTATGATGATCAGATTAATAAATTGAGATCATCTAAGTTCAAGTCTTCTTATAATTCTAAATTTGCTGATAAGCCTAAGCAGAGGATGTTTTATTATCCAAGACCTACTCCACAGGATGTTTTATTTGAAGAGCAAGATGATATATATGCTCCAAACAGTTTCAGTGGTAAGCAAATATATGAATGGAATATTGATGGCCATACCCAGAGACAGATGTATGTTGTTATGCACAGGATGATGATGTATAGCACCATTTGTAAGTCTAACAATAATAGTGATAGGACTGTTGCTAATATGATAATTGCAGGATTTACTGGTCAGTTAAAAGGATGGTGGGATAATTATCTCACTGCAGACCAGAGAGAAAAAATTTTGACTGCAGTAAAAACTGAACCAGGAACAGCTACAACATCGGAAACAACAGATAATACTAATGCCGTTTATGCTTTAGCTGTTACTATCATTGAACATTTTTCAGGAAGATGGTCTGATAATAGTGAATCCATCAGGACCCTCTTGCAAAATATGAGGTGTAAGACGTTAACTTCATTCAGATATTATAAGGATACTTTTCTTTGCAGAGTAATGGAGTTACCAGAGAGTAATAGTGCTCATTGGAAATCTAAATTTATTGACGGACTTCCTAACCTCTTTGCAGAAAGAGTAAGAAAAAATCTCAGACAAGGAGGAGTTCAAATCAATTATGATATTCATAGTTATGGAAGTTTAGTAGGAACATGTATCCAAGAGGGATTGGCGTTATGCAATGAGATTAAGCTAAATCAAGAGCTTAAACGCAATCGTCTTAATGAAAGACAACAGTTAGGGGATTTTTGTGGACAATTCGGTATAGAAGATCCCAGGATTGCAGCAAAGCCTCGAAAAATTCATAAAGGTAAAACTGGTAAGAAATATACTGACCAGGAATGGAAACAAAGATATGCCAGAAGGCGTACAGAAAAACGTGCCAGGAGGCAGAAAGCCTTTAATGAAAGAAAAGGCAATAACAAGGGAAAAAATTCGAAGGATAACACTTGTTATAAATGTGGAAGGTTTGGACACTTCCAGAAAGATTGTAAAGTGAAAGAAAAGATTAAATCTCTTCAAATAGATGAGGATCTAAAAGATTCTCTATGTAAAATTCTTTTGAATTCTGAGCCAGAAGAAGAAGACATTACTTCAAAGGAGGAATTTAATAAAGTATTCCATGATGAAAGTGAATTTAGTCCAAGCTCTTCTGAAGAAGGAGGTAGTCCTTGTTGTAACAATGGGCAGTCTTGTGATGATGAGGAATATTATAATGTATTTGCTCAGTTAGAGATTAATACTTTAGATAATGACAGTTTAATAGACTTGTTTAAAATGATGCAGGACCCAGAAGCTAGATCAAAGCTTATGGATCAACTCAAAGAGAACTTTGGTTACTCTAAAGTAAATGAGGAGGTAAGAAAAGGTTCATATACCCCTACGGATTATACTCCGTATACTATGAAAGAAGTTAAGAGAATTTTGGAACAAAGGAGAATGGGTAGTAACAGTTCTCCGACCACATCTCAAGATTTGGAAAAAGAGGTTTATAACCTTAAGCAGGAGATTTCTAATCTCAAAAAGAAAAACAGAATCCTGGATCAAAGAATCTCAAAAATAGAAGGAAAAGGTAAGGGAAAAGAGACTGAGGAATTCCCCACAATCTCTTCTAATTTTGATGATAATATTAATATTTTTGGAAATGATCAGGATCAAGAAGAGATGGATAGTGAGTTTCTATCTACTCTAGAAATTTTTACTTTTCAAAAATTTTTTATTAAAATAACTCTTCTTATTGATTATAATTTCAAAAAAGAATTCATAGCTCTAGTTGATAGTGGAGCAGATTTAAACTGTGTTCAGGAAGGATTAATTCCTTCACGATATTTTCATAAAACTACTCATAGTTTGAGATCTGCTAATGGTGAAAAAATGCAGATTGAATATAAATTACCAAAAGCCTATATTTGCAAAAATAAGGTATGTATACCTCAGAGCTTTGTTTTAATAAAAAATATGTCCAACCAAGTTATACTTGGAACACCATTTTTACAAAGTATATTTCCTATTACCAGAATTGATAAGAAAAATATAATAGGAACTTTTAATGATAAGTGTATTACATTTGATTTTATAACTGAACCCATTACTAGGGTTTTAAATCAATTAAAAGATATGCTAGCCAATAAGAGTCAGCATATCAATTTTCTTAAACAAGAAATTTTAACTTTGAATATCGATGAGATTTTAAAAAATCCAAAGTTGAAGGAAAAGATTGATTTTATTATAAATCAGTTTTCGTTACAAATTTGTAGTGACCATCCAAATGCTTTTTGGGATAGAAAGAAACATGTGGTCACACTTCCTTATGAGGAAGATTTCTCAGAAACAGATGGAATCCCTACTAAGGCAAGACCTTGCCAAATGAATTCGGAGTATCTGGAATTATGCAAAAAAGAGGTAAGTTCATTATTGCATAAAGGCCTCATACGGTCATCTAAATCGCCATGGTCTTGTACAGCATTTTATGTTAATAAACATGCTGAACAAGAAAGAGGAGTTCCAAGGTTAGTTATAAATTATAAGCCTTTAAATAAAGTCCTGAAATGGATCAGGTATCCAATTCCTAATAAAAAGGATTTATTGGATAGGCTTCATAATGCTATTATATTTTCAAAATTTGATTTGAAATCAGGATACTGGCAGATTCAAATAGCTGAAGCTGACAGGTATAAAACTGCTTTTAATGTCCCAATAGGACAATACGAATGGAATGTCATGCCATTTGGTTTGAAAAATGCCCCTTCTGAATTTCAGAAAATTATGAATGATATATTCATTCCTTATAGTAACTTTATTATAGTTTATATTGATGATATATTGGTATTTTCAAATACTATTGAAATGCATTTTAAACATCTAGATTTGTTTAAAAAAATAATCATACAAAATGGTTTGGTTATATCTAAACCTAAGATGTCATTGTTTCAAACAAAAGTTAGATTTTTGGGACATAATATTGAGAAAGGGAAAATTATTCCTATAAATAGAAGTATTGAATTTGCTTCTAAATTTCCTGATGTTATAACTGATAAAACTCAATTGCAAAGATTTTTAGGAAGTTTAAATTATATTGCTCCATTTTATAAAGATCTTGCAAAAGATACATCTATCTTATATGATAGATTAAAAAAGATTCCAAAAGCATGGACAGATGCCCATACTGAGGTAGTTAAGAATATCAAGCAAAGAGTAAAAAATCTTCCTTGTTTGACATTGGCTAACCCTACTTGGCCAAAGATAATAGAAACTGATGCTTCAGACATTGGGTATGGAGGTATTTTAAAACAAAAGGCTCCAGGAGAAAAGATTGAGTATTTGATACAATTTTATTCTGGTAAATGGAATAATAGCCAGAAGAATTATTCCACTATAGCAAAAGAAATACTTGCTATAGTAAAATGTGATTTGAAATTCCAAGGTGATTTATACAGTCAGAAGTTTGTCATTAGAACCGATTGTCAGTCAGCTAAATTTATGTTTAATAAAGATTTTAAGCATGATGTTTCTAAACAAATGTTTGCCAGATGGCAGGCACTTTTAGCTCCATTTGACTTTGAAATACATTATAAAAAAGGAGAAGATAATAGTCTTCCTGATTTTTTAACTAGAGAATATTTGACTAGTCAATGATAATAGTATCATTACTTTATTTTGCAGGGTATTTAATATGTGTAGAAGAACTAATATGAACTATTATTGTCCCTACTGCCAGAACCAGCTTCTATCTCGGCAGATGCATATGTTATTTTGGGATCTGCGTGCAACGCAGAATAGATTGAAAAAATTGACGGATGAATCCAAGGATTTGTTATTACATGCTGATCACTTTTATAAAGGAGAAATAGATCATATCATAAGTATCTTGAAAAGAGCTACTGATAGGATGAAAGAAATTACGAGAGATATAATAGGAATTCGTAAAGTATTGGAAACATATCCAATGTATTTAGCCTGACAAAATTGTGATTTATCGAATGCAGGACATGCAGGCTAGAGGAAACCCAACCTCTAATAGAGGAAGGGGAAACAGAGGAAGAGGCACTGGTAGAGGTGCTATAATAGCCCAAATGGGTAAGCAAAGGCTTATAGCCGAAAATTTGACAGGATCATCCTCAAAGGATAATGATACTATGTCATATCAGCAGTATCAAGAGTTTTTAAAATGGAAAAATTCCCACAATATGGGAAAAGAGGATAATATGCCTCCATCATATTCTTCTGTAATAACAGAAGATGATAATGGAAATATTCAGTCATATGTAAAGTCAGATTACAAGGAGTTTATATTATTCCTTGAAGATAGAGACCTTCAATGGAAGGATGAGCCATGGAAATTAATGGCAAGATATTTAAACAGTACGTCATACGCAACAAGTACTTATAAGTATAGAATGCATTATGAGATGATACTTAATGTCAGTGGATCTTGCGAAATAACGCATTTCTATCCAGCAAATACAAAGAAAGTTTATAACTTTTCAAAAATGATAATAAAACAGATTATATCCGCAGAAGAATGGGGTTTAAGTACTCTTACTGAAAGGAGTTATACTCATCCAGAAATGAAGACACCAGTAAAATATAATTACTGGGATTATGTGGATAGCTTTTATAAAGCATTATTATATGAGAATGAGAACAAGAAACATTCTTGGTTTATAAAGATATGCTCAAATGTTTATAAACAGAGCATTATACCAAATTGGTTCTCACAATGGTGGATTGCTTACGGTCCTACAATAAAATTGTTACCAGAACCATTGATCAGTTTATATGCAGATTGGGTGGATGTATCCCCCAAAATTAAAGAGTTACAGAAAAATGATAATCTTATTGAAGGGAGTTCTCATATGAATTTCTTTATTGAGTTCTCGATTCCATGGATAATGAAGTGGGATGTACAAGTAGATTATACGATACATCATATTCCGGCTTTATACAGGACTTTTTATAAAAGGTTTTGGAAGAAGATGACTAGTAAAGATGCTGAGGGAAATCTCCAGTGCAAAGATACAATTGATTTAATACAGCAATCATTGGAAACATACAAACAAATTGATCAGGAGAAGCAGCTTAATACACCAAGTCCCTATCAGCATATACTTAATAAATTAAATATGAAGAAGGGTTTGATGACTAAAGAAGAAAAATTAGCCTTTTACTTGGAAGAAGTAAAAAAAGATTTAATGAGAAATCTTGGAGTTGAAACTCAGTCAGATACATCGATGGCTTCTGCTAATAATACGGAAGATGAAGGTGACTATTGTCTACCAGGTGAATCTCAGTCCATCACAGAAGAAGAAGCAAGTGATTATATTACCAATATAATGACACAAGTGATGACTCAACAAGAAGAATCATCTAAAGCAAAAAACGCCAAAGGCAAGGATAAGATCGGATAAGAAAGATGCATTATTGGAGATGCATTATTGAAGAATCTTTAGCTTTTATAAAGTTACTTTAATAAAGTAGCTACTTTTCCTTTAATAAAGCAGTTTTTCTAAAGCTGAATAGCCATTTGTCGGCCATTCACTTTTCTGTAAATATTAGCCGGCCATCTGTAAAGTAGAGGCCAAGTCTTTTGATTTATTTTGTCTATAAATAGATTAGGGAACTCAACTAAGGAGGGCATCAGCTTACAGAAACCCTCTCTTACATTGTAAATCTCTCCTTCTTGTAAACATTTCGGTAAATAAAAGTCTTCTCATTGCCTGGGCGCAACATCAAGGTATTTAACTTATAGTTATTTTGATTTTGTTAAATATTGTTAAGCTACTTGGCCTAATGTTAGGCTAAATCATTAAGTGTTGAGCTCTGTCACACTAGGCTATTGGGGTAAGATGATTCTAATAACAGATTAGGATCAGAATCCCAGCAGGTGGTGGTGTTAAAGGTATGGTTGGATAAACAACCCAGGCGGAAGGTTGAATGCCAGGACCAAGGTTCTGTTGTTTGCCCGCTTAGCCGAGGATGGCGTTTAGGGCTGTTGTTGAACCTAATTTTGGGTTCAGCCACTCCGTGCCAGGGTTGGGTCACCAGTAAAGTTTCCTGTTACCCCCATGCTGCAAAAGATCCGGTCCGAAAATGGTATCAGAGCCATGGTACACAATAGCAATAGGTGATGAGTTCAACACTTAAATATTCTAATGAACATAATTAGAAACAAAACTACTGTTAAAAACAGTAGAAAAGAGGAATATGATATTCCCCAACACCTAGATCTCCTTAATAAATGGACGATTCCTAAAGTTCAACCTAAGTTAATATACCAGTTAGGAACCTTTGAAAAAATGGGTTTGAAACAAGTAGTTAAAACTACAGAAGATACTATCACCATTGATAATGATCATGCTACTTTCAATTTATTGTCTCAACATGATTTATTGCCTTATATGCATACACATAGATTCATTCATATTGGGCTAATCCAAGTTGCATTTAAACCTTTAACTTTAAGAGGATTAAATGAAACATTTATAGCTGCTCTCAGGGATGGTAGAAACCATAACTGGAAAAAATCCCTTATAGGGATTGTACAATCAAGCTTGGCCTATGGTCCAGTCTATTTTAATGCTTATCCGAACTTGCAGATATCATTATCGGATGAAAATGCTTTAAAAGCCTTAGTATTAAATGTGAAATTGCATGGTTATGATTATATGCCTAATACAGAAGTTATATGTATTTGTTATAGAATTTATTTTAAGCCATTATATACCTTAAATCCTATGTGTAAAATTATGGATTTTGAAATATGAGAATAATACAAAGAATTAGATCTAGATAAGCCTTTAGAGCTAGATCTATCTGATTCCATATTAATCCTATCTGTAATATCATCAGATTCAAATCTGATTTTCACATTTCCTTCCGGAGTCTGCTCAATTCCAGTCAAACCTGTACTTTTTAAATCTTTGGGAGGAGCAGCGTCCTCCATGACCCACTCTTTAGGGAAATCTATTTCTTCCCACTTGATAGGTCTTCTCGTAGTAACTTTGGTTTTACCAAAATTAGTTTCTATTAAGATAGTCTCATTTTTAAAATCCATAATTTTACACATAGGATTTAAGGTATATAATGGCTTAAAATAAATTCTATAACAAATACATATAACTTCTGTATTGGGCATATAATCATAACCATGCAATTTCACATTTAATACTAAGGCTTTTAAAGCATTTTCATCCGATAATGATATCTGCAAGTTCGGATAAGCATTAAAATAGACTGGACCATAGGCCAAGCTTGATTGTACAATCCCTATAAGGGATTTTTTCCAGTTATGGTTTCTACCATCCCTGAGAGCAGCTATAAATGTTTCATTTAATCCTTGCTGGGATTCTGATCCTAATCTGTTATTAGAATCATCTTACCCCAATAGCCTAGTGTGACAGAGCTCAACACTTAATGATTTAGCCTAACATTAGGCCAAGTAGCTTAACAACATTTAACAAAATCAAAATAACTATAAGTTAAATACCTTGATGCTGCGCCCAGGCAATGAGAAGACTTTTATTTACCGAAATGTTTACAAGAAGGAGAGATTTACAATGTAAGAGAGGGTTTCTGTAAGCTGATGCCCTCCTTAGTTGAGTTCCCTAATCTATTTATAGACAAAATAAATCAAAAGACTTTTATTTACCGAAATGTTTACAAGAAGGAGAGATTTACAATATTTAGATGACCGTATGAGGCCTTTATGCAATAATGAACTTACCTCTTTTTTGCATAATTCCAGTTTGATTTTGTTAAATGTTGTTAAGCTACTTGGCCTAATGTTAGGCTAAATCATTAAGTGTTGAGCTCTGTCACACTAGGCTATTGGGGTAAGATGATTCTAATAACAGATTAGGATCAGAATCCCAGCAGGTGGTGGTGTTAAAGGTATGGTTGGATAAACAACCCAGGCGGAAGGTTGAATGCCAGGACCAAGGTTCTGTTGTTTGCCCGCTTAGCCGAGGATGGCGTTTAGGGCTGTTGTTGAACCTAATTTTGGGTTCAGCCACTCCGTGCCAGGGTTGGGTCACCAGTAAAGTTTCCTGTTACCCCCATGCTGCAAAAGATCCGGTCCGAAAATGGTATCAGAGCCATGGTACACAATAGCAATAGGTGATGAGTTCAACACTTAAATATTCTAATGAACATAATTAGAAACAAAACTACTGTTAAAAACAGTAGAAAAGAGGAATATGATATTCCCCAACACCTAGATCTCCTTAATAAATGGACGATTCCTAAAGTTCAACCTAAGTTAATATACCAGTTAGCAACCTTTGAAAAAATGGGTTTGAAACAAGTAGTTAAAACTACAGAAGATACTATCACCATTGATAATGATCATGCTACTTTCAATTTATTGTCTCAACATGATTTATTGCCTTATATGCATACACATAGATTCATTCATATTGGGCTAATCCAAGTTGCATTTAAACCTTTAACTTTAAGAGGATTAAATGAAACATTTATAGCTGCTCTCAGGGATGGTAGAAACCATAACTGGGAAAAATCCCTTATAGGGATTGTACAATCAAGCTTGGCCTATGGTCCAGTCTATTTTAATGCTTATCCGAACTTGCAGATATCATTATCGGATGAAAATGCTTTAAAAGCCTTAGTATTAAATGTGAAATTGCATGGTTATGATTATATGCCTAATACAGAAGTTATATGTATTTGTTATAGAATTTATTTTAAGCCATTATATACCTTAAATCCTATGTGTAAAATTATGGATTTTAAAAATGAGACTATCTTAATAGAAACTAATTTTGGTAAAACCAAAGTTACTACGAGAAGACCTATCAAGTGGGAAGAAATAGATTTCCCTAAAGAGTGGGTCATGGAGGACGCTGCTCCTCCCAAAGATTTAAAAAGTACAGGTTTGACTGGAATTGAGCAGACTCCGGAAGGAAATGTGAAAATCAGATTTGAACCTGATGATATTACAGATAGGATTAATATGGAATCAGATAGATCTAGCTCTAAAGGCTTATCTAGATCTAATTCTTTGTATTATTCTCATATTTCTCCAATTGATTATATTGTTGAAACTCCTTCTAGGGCTTCTACTTCTCAAATAAGAGAAGAAATGCCTAGATATAATAGCTTGAAAATTGATAAAGATAATATTGTTACTCCTGTTGATCCTATAAAGGAACAACAAATAGATGATGCGGATATAACCTCATCAGAAATGGAGTTTAAAGGTATTTAATGGATTTAAAGCCCAAAATTGATTTTAGTCGGGGATCACCCGCAAGAAAGAAAATTTCAGAAGAATTTTATAAGCCCAGATGGACACTATTTAGGAAATGGTTCTTTAAAAATTTTGATAAAAATAAGCAACATGCCTTTTCAGAGGAATTTTATAAAGACCTAGAAAAGCATAATAAGCTTATATCTTTTGTCTTGTGGTTTATGGCAAAATATGTTTTTAATACTATTGCTGTCATGGAAAGACAATTTGAAATGGCAAATGGTAAAATTATTGATGCTGTGTTACCTCCACAGCAGCCTTTTAAAATGAAAAAACTTGATTTTGCAGCATTTGCCACAATGCTGGATGAACAAACTTTGCAGGTTACTGTTAGCCATATTAATACTATGTTAAAACAGCAAAACTATACTAATATCTATGTTCATATATTGGGTGAACAGATTATATCTTTACAGGAGAAAGTAGATAAATTATTATCTATCATAAGCAGTAATACTGCTAGCACATCAGGAAAAGAAAAGATGGAAGAGCCACAACGAGTAGCTATTCCAACTATTCAACCTCCTCCTGATGTTGGTCACTTTAAAATAAAACCGGATAGCTCGGATCTAACAAAGATTTTGAATGAAAAGTTTAAAGAGTTATCTTTGAAACCTCTGACTAAAACAGGGGACAGTGATATTGAAACTTATGATGATCAGATTAATAAATTGAGATCATCTAAGTTCAAGTCTTCTTATAATTCTAAATTTGCTGATAAGCCTAAGCAGAGGATGTTTTATTATCCAAGACCTACTCCACAGGATGTTTTATTTGAAGAGCAAGATGATATATATGCTCCAAACAGTTTCAGTGGTAAGCAAATATATGAATGGAATATTGATGGCCATACCCAGAGACAGATGTATGTTGTTATGCACAGGATGATGATGTATAGCACCATTTGTAAGTCTAACAATAATAGTGATAGGACTGTTGCTAATATGATAATTGCAGGATTTACTGGTCAGTTAAAAGGATGGTGGGATAATTATCTCACTGCAGACCAGAGAGAAAAAATTTTGACTGCAGTAAAAACTGAACCAGGAACAGCTACAACATCGGAAACAACAGATAATACTAATGCCGTTTATGCTTTAGCTGTTACTATCATTGAACATTTTTCAGGAAGATGGTCTGATAATAGTGAATCCATCAGGACCCTCTTGCAAAATATGAGGTGTAAGACGTTAACTTCATTCAGATATTATAAGGATACTTTTCTTTGCAGAGTAATGGAGTTACCAGAGAGTAATAGTGCTCATTGGAAATCTAAATTTATTGACGGACTTCCTAACCTCTTTGCAGAAAGAGTAAGAAAAAATCTCAGACAAGGAGGAGTTCAAATCAATTATGATATTCATAGTTATGGAAGTTTAGTAGGAACATGTATCCAAGAGGGATTGGCGTTATGCAATGAGATTAAGCTAAATCAAGAGCTTAAACGCAATCGTCTTAATGAAAGACAACAGTTAGGGGATTTTTGTGGACAATTCGGTATAGAAGATCCCAGGATTACAGCAAAGTCTCGAAAAATTCATAAAGGTAAAACTGGTAAGAAATATACTGACCAGGAATGGAAACAAAGATATGCCAGAAGGCGTACAGAAAAACGTGCCAGGAGGCAGAAAGCCTTTAATGAAAGAAAAGGCAATAACAAGGGAAAAAATTCGAAGGATAACACTTGTTATAAATGTGGAAGGTTTGGACACTTCCAGAAAGATTGTAAAGTGAAAGAAAAGATTAAATCTCTTCAAATAGATGAGGATCTAAAAGATTCTCTATGTAAAATTCTTTTGAATTCTGAGCCAGAAGAAGAAGACATTACTTCAAAGGAGGAATTTAATAAAGTATTCCATGATGAAAGTGAATTTAGTACAAGCTCTTCTGAAGAAGGAGGTAGTCCTTGTTGTAACAATGGGCAGTCTTGTGATGATGAGGAATATTATAATGTATTTGCTCAGTTAGAGATTAATACTTTAGATAATGACAGTTTAATAGACTTGTTTAAAATGATGCAGGACCCAGAAGCTAGATCAAAGCTTATGGATCAACTCAAAGAGAACTTTGGTTACTCTAAAGTAAATGAGGAGGTAAGAAAAGGTTCATATACCCCTACGGATTATACTCCGTATACTATGAAAGAAGTTAAGAGAATTTTGGAACAAAGGAGAATGGGTAGTAACAGTTCTCCGACCACATCTCAAGATTTGGAAAAAGAGGTTTATAACCTTAAGCAGGAGATTTCTAATCTCAAAAAGAAAAACAGAATCCTGGATCAAAGAATCTCAAAAATAGAAGGAAAAGGTAAGGGAAAAGAGACTGAGGAATTCCCCACAATCTCTTCTAATTTTGATGATAATATTAATATTTTTGGAAATGATCAGGATCAAGAAGAGATGGATAGTGAGTTTCTATCTACTCTAGAAATTTTTACTTTTCAAAAATTTTTTATTAAAATAACTCTTCTTATTGATTATAATTTCAAAAAAGAATTCATAGCTCTAGTTGATAGTGGAGCAGATTTAAACTGTGTTCAGGAAGGATTAATTCCTTCACGATATTTTCATAAAACTACTCATAGTTTGAGATCTGCTAATGGTGAAAAAATGCAGATTGAATATAAATTACCAAAAGCCTATATTTGCAAAAATAAGGTATGTATACCTCAGAGCTTTGTTTTAATAAAAAATATGTCCAACCAAGTTATACTTGGAACACCATTTTTACAAAGTATATTTCCTATTACCAGAATTGATAAGAAAAATATAATAGGAACTTTTAATGATAAGTGTATTACATTTGATTTTATAACTGAACCCATTACTAGGGTTTTAAATCAATTAAAAGATATGCTAGCCAATAAGAGTCAGCATATCAATTTTCTTAAACAAGAAATTTTAACTTTGAATATCGATGAGATTTTAAAAAATCCAAAGTTGAAGGAAAAGATTGATTTTATTATAAATCAGTTTTCGTTACAAATTTGTAGTGACCATCCAAATGCTTTTTGGGATAGAAAGAAACATGTGGTCACACTTCCTTATTGGTGTCAAGTTCAAGATGTTTTTGGAATAAAAAGTAAGACAATGAATATTTGAATATTGTGTATATATGAAGGTGCTTTCACGCAAACATAGTTTGTATTCTAGTATGTCCTCTTATTATTTCATATCGAATGATCACGCCAATAATTTTGTGAAATTTTCACTAAATTCACTCCTTATACATCAATTTTTAACATAATACGAAAAATCATTACTAAACTTATAATGAATAATCAATAGGGGTCGATCGATGCCACATCCGACCGATCGAAACAATTGTCGTAGCAGATCGATAACATATTTATCGGACATATCCTTAATTTGTCAGGTTCGATGCGAGATCGATTACATATCGATCGGACATATTATTGATATATCGGTGATTTATGAGCGAGTTCTTGATTTTATATTCTACATAATTAAAAGCAAGGAATAATATTACAAGTTCAAGAGATTTTTGGAATAAAAAGTAAGAAAATGAATATTTGAATTTTGTGTACATATGAAGGTGCTTTCACGCAAACATAGTTTGTATTCTAGTATGTCCTCTTATTATTTCATATCGAATGATCACGCCAATAATTTTGTGAAATTTTCACTAAATTCACTCCTTATACATCAATTTTTAACATAATACGAAAAATCATTATTAAACTTATAATAAATAAGGCAATAGGGGTCGATCGATGCCACATCCGATCGATCGAAACAATTGTCGTAGCAGACCGATAACATATTTATCGGACAGATCCTTAATTTGTCAGGTTCTATGCGAGATCGATTACATATCGATCGGACATATTATTGATATATCGGTGATTTATGAGCGAGTTCTTGATTTTATATTCTATATAATTAAAAGCAAGGAATAATATTACTAGTTCAAGAGATTTTTGAAATAAAACATAAGAAATGAACATTCGAATTTTGTGTACATATGAAGGTGCTTTCACGCAAACATAGTTTGTATTCTAGTATGTCTTCTATTTCTTTCATATCGAATGATCATGCCAATAATTTTGTGAAATTTTCACTAAATTCACTCCTTATACATCAATTTTTAACACAATACGAAAAATCATTATTAAACTTATAATGAATAAGGCGATAGGGGCTGATCGATGTCACATCCGGCCGATCGAAACAATTGTCGTAGCAGACCGATAACATATCGATCGGATAGATCATTAATATATCGGTGATTTATGAGCGAGTTCTTGATTTTATATTCTACATATTTTATAGCAAGGAATAATATTACAAGTTCAAGAGATTTTTGGAATAAAAAGTAAGAAAATGGATATTTGAATTTTGTGTACATATGAAGGTGCTTTCACGCAAACATAGTTTGTATTCTAGTATGTCCTCTTATTATTTCATATCGAATGATCACGCCAATAATTTTATGAAATTTTCACTAAATTCACTCCTTATACATCAATATTTAACATAATGCAAAAAATTATTATTAAATTTATAATGAATAAAGAAGATAAGGGCCGATCGATGCCACATCCGGCCGATCGAAACAATTGTCGTAGCAGACCGATAACATATTTATCGGACATATCCTTAATTTGTCAGGTTCGATGCGAGATCGATTACATATTGATCGGACATATTATTGATATATCGGTGATTTATGAGCGAGTTCTTGATTTTATATTCTACATAATTAAAAGCAAGGAATAATATTACAAGTTCTAGAAGACATATTGTCAATTGATCGGACAGATAGGTGCTCTGTTTGACAGGTCTAAAAGATATCCTAACAAACAATTATCTATCAGCAGTAGTCTTTTTTTTCTTTGTCAAAGTCTTCAAATTATCAGTTCCAATTAGACTACTTTTTTTGTTTAACACTAGATCTAAAAAAAAAATTTGCCTCATCTTCATCATATAAAGCCTCGGCAGTGGGAACCTTTCCACAATTTAGCCCAGTAATTATAGCAAGCTCCTTCTTACCAAATCGAATTGGCTTACCATCAATTATGAACCAAAGCTCTTTATCTTTTGAGCTTACAACACGCCGTTGTAACATAAAGTGCGACTTGACCATAAAAATTTTTGTTCCAATTCTATAGGTCCACTTTGAAGAAACAACCAAAGCAGTTCTTTTTAATTTGATCAAACATTTTTGATGTGTCCATATAATATTTGATTTCTTTAACAACATCTCACTGTGACATGATACTCACAAGTGCATCAAAGTGGTCCCCATCACCTAACTCTTTACGCAAACCGTAGTGTGACGGGTCTATCGACATTTCACATTCTGGTACCAATAGTATGTTGTTGTTCTTAGGGGACTCACTCTCATCACAAATTTCCTCGGAAGATGCATCTCTATCACCACCAGATGCCTTAGAAGACTCATCATCATCCCTAGATTCCTTAGAAGACTCATCATCATCCCTAGATGCCTTAGAAGTCTCATCTTTATCATTAAAAGTATCATGCTCCTGAGGATAAATATAAGAAAGGCAATATCAATTAAACGAACAACAAAACGGAGATTGGTCTTAGATTTTTTAATGGACAGATTATAAATTGATCAGAGCCATTATAAATCCGTCTATTCTAATTTAAGGAAAGAAACAAATTAACTGGATGGCAGGCATTATGAGTCCAATTTATGATCAATTTATTATTTGCTATTTAATTTATTTAAACAAAAATCTATTTTTTTTAAAAGAAGGAGAAACTGAAAAATATCATAGACAATGTGAGCAATTTAAGATGAAATGGTGCGAACAAATTAACACGAGCAAATTAAGGGCAAACGTGCAAAAGTAAGCCAATAAATTTCAAGAAATCCCTAAAATATTAATCAAGCATATGAAAAAAATATGAAACACGACATATGGCTAATTAGGTGGACCTGATTCTCATCGAGCTCGATATTGTCGTTAAGTTCTTTTGAATCCATATTGTTTGGCTCCAAAAATTCTTCAAAATGCCAAGATTAAACCCACAAAATATTACCTATATTAAAAAAGAAAATCAGTAACTTAAGTAGAACTTGAGTAATGGACTTGAAAAAAAGAACCCATAATTGGAGAAGAAAATTGAAGAAGGAGATAAAGGAATACCATAATTGGTTGAGGGATTTTGTTGCTGAAAAAGGGGGAGGGAATCTAAGGTTGTATGAATTAGAATTAGAATTAGAATTAGAATTAGGATTAGGATTAGGATTAGAACTAGATTTTATATAATTTAAAGTTTTACAATTTAACCTAATACTTTTTAATATGTTAATTAGACCCTAGCTTCAACTAACCCTTCTTTTCTATTTATTAAGTGATTTTTTTTTATAAGAAAAATAGGAGGAAGACATTTTGTTAAAAAAACACTTGAGTGGGCCTCTCAGCCAAATTTTCTCTACATATTATTATGAGAAACTAACACAAAACACCACATATAAAGATTTATTTTCTACATTTACCCAATAATGTATTTGATTCACAAAAATACCACTTTCTTAGATTTCATACCATATTTTTATAAATTAATTTCAAAAGTACCACTTTCACAAATCCTCCTAAATGTAAGTTTAGATATACGAAATAATTCTCTCCTAAAATAGCATAGTTATACTTAAAATACAAAAAAAAAAAAAAAAAAAAAAAAGCTTTACAATACACTAGACCACCCCTATGAAATACAGTACACAATTTATCATTACTTATTCTATTTGTGATATACACTAAAATGCAATATACTGTATATCAATATATGGTATATTTTTAGTATATCTTTTTATATAAGAATATGATATACCTTATATTGGTATATGGTATATTTGTATTATATATTACCTAAGTAGTCGGATATAATTAGGGATTGGAAAGTAGACTGTTAGAGTAGGAAGTGGGCATGTTTTATAGATACATATGTGACAGGCTTAAAGAATGAAGAAGAAAATGAGAATCCTTCGATAAGAGAGAGAAGAGTCGGAGTATATTGAAATTTGAAGGTGACACACAATAAAGAAGAATAGAGAAAAATAAATACTCTGGTAATCTTGTGAGATCTTAGAGATTGACATGAATGAAATTAATAGATCCATAATCCCTCAAAGCTTATCAGGATAATTACGTGATAGGGATTAAAATGTGGTATTTTTGTAATATTAAAGTGGTACCATATTTAAGTGGTACTAGATGAAATTTAATCTTATACATAAGGTACTTATGTAAAAATCTCTATTATTATCACGTTGATGGATAGAAATCAGACTCTACCTTATACCTGCATAAATGGAGGTCATTGCCATTTTATAAATTTTCCTGTTGGCACTTAAATGTCCACCATTAGATAATGTTAGATGAAAATAATTACACCCTAGCAGAAAATATGAGAAACATTGTTAGATTTTGTAACGAGAATTTCTGAAATGATAGTTGTAGACATTGCAGAGAAACTTTTAAACTACACATTTTGTATTGGCTGCAGCTGTGGTATTTTCAAATCCAAGAGTTTAGGCCTGTCCTGTGGTGATATAAACCAAATCTCAAAATATAATTGCATACAATACAAGAATAGTTTCAGTGATATTGGAAACTGACTCCAAAAACACCTTTATACATATCGGCGTATATATTGTGCCTAACTGATCCACACTCAATCCACTCACCACAAAAGGTGTGGGGCGGCCGTCAAAGATAATAGTACCCAACAAGAGTCGGGGTCGATTTCCACTGGGAGCTAGCAAAATAGTAATCTACTAATCTTAGGATGAATAATAACAAGTTCTATGAATTGTCCGTATATTCCTAATAAATAAGAGTACGTTTAAATTAACCAAAACTATAGTTAGTAACTAACATAAAACAAGTAAATAATGGTTGATGTAACGATGAGATTGAACTAGGGGTTTGCCCAATCCAACTAGATTCTCATAGCTAAATACTTGTATTAACCTCACAAATCTCATGGGTAAAGTCAAAGGTCGGACGTCTAATGTATTCCTCAAGACCCTCTCGAGATAGGGAGAATTTACCTCATCAAGCTTATTAGGGTCAATAATAAAGTGCTAAAAATCTTAGTCCAACAACCCGAGCGGGGATGACCATTTTAGGTCTTCCCCTTTAGATGGGATAGGCCGCAACCAATGTAACCCAAATTCTCGCTAGTTTTCATTAACCTACACTTCAACCCCGTTAGGGTGAAGAAAGCAAACTAGGATTAAGTTCAAGTACGGCCTTGCCTTAAACCCTAGTTAAGAAAGTACGATGGAGAACTAGATTGATGTTAACCTTAAGAAAGTACGATGGAGAACAAGATTGATATTAACCCATTGATTTTACAGGATTAAGTACAAGATTTAAGCTAAGATAATCATTTTTTCATGAATAAACTCCTAGTATGAGTTTAACTACTCATACTAGGATCTAACACACACATAGTAGAAGATGAAATAACAATAATCATGTAAGAATATATTAAAGAGAATAGGATCCTTACAATAAAATCCAAGTTGAAACCCTTCCTTAGCTTCCAAGAATATTCAAGTGTGTAAAGTAATATTTTAAGCTCAAAAAGGTTCTTCTTTTCTCGGAGGCATAATAGCCTATTTCATAGGCTAGAGTTTTAAAACTAGTCTATTATTTACAAATTTGTCATTTTTCCTTATTTTACGCTAAACCGCCGAATGTTCGGCGAGTAGTCTAATAAACTGCTAGCTTGCCGATGACATATTTTACTAAACATTCCATTTGAATTGTGATGCAGGTTCGGCGGGGTGCCCTTGTGATTGCGGACAACTCATGGGCTTCGCAGATATTCCAGACTCTCTGTGAGCAGCGGCAGGTTCGCCTCTTCTTCTGCTGAGTCGCCGCTTGCCTTCAGCATTCCATTCGGCGATCCGCCCTTTAGTAGGTTGGAAGGCTTGAACTCTTTCCTCCTTTGGCGGATGGCTGACCTCTTGAGCCACAGATTCGGTGAGGCGCCGATCCAATTGCTGTCTTATCTCCATTATTGGGAAATTGATCATGGGCACCCATGTGGGTCAACCCGGTTTCATGTCTAAATATATATAATTGTTATATATATTAAGAGAAATAAAGAAAAGACATGTCTATTGGAAAAAAGATTTAAAGAGGTGTCTCACCTCAACTATAAAAGGGAAGTTGTAAATTGTTAGGAGAGATACCTTTTCCCAGCATCTAAAAGAATAACTTCTTTTTCCCAACACCAAAACAAAGAAAACTCTCTTTTTCTATCTTGGTGAAGAACTTCTATGGAAGATTCCTTATGAAGATATGAGCAGTCTTCTACGATAATTGAACAATCCTGTAACAGGTACGACCTTAGACTGTGAAATTTATAGTGTAGTTCGTGTCTATTACATGTGATTACACTACCGACTAGTGAAACAAATACGGTAGTCCTTGGACGAACTGTGTGTTCATGGATTGTGTATAATCCTTCATCCACGTTCTTCAACTTGTAGCCAAAGTGTACTTATTTTTACTCTTTTTCGCATTTTCTTCGACTTTGTATATCAATTTCTCTTAATAACCTGAAACACAAAATCTAATTGAAAAGAGTTGTAAATATGCACAAAATACCAACACATCACTAACTGGCCACATTAAGTTATCTTGCTTCTGTCAGTATGAGTTTACTAAAATGGTTGGGGTCACACAAATGATAGTTACTTCCTGTGTCAACTAGGTACTATTTTTCTTGAGCAATTTTTCACTCACTGATCTAATAATAGTTCTGCAGAGTTCTTTCTTGAAATTTGATGGCTACTGCAAATCGAACAAACATTGCAAGAACAGCCTGAAGTTATCTCACCCTTCCTGTGACGAGAGTAATTTCTTCGCAAACTATTATAAGGTGCAATCGTACAAAATTTCATTTAAAGAAATGAACTTCATATGTCAATTCAATGGATACATCCAAAGAAATTACTTTGAAGTAGGGCACACATTTAAAAAAAAAAACAAAAAACTTCCATCTAGGTGGAAATGTTATTATGCATAATGAAAGAAGAAAAAAAATTAAGAGAATCACTGGTTCCTTAAGATCAGCCACAGCATTGAATCAAGCTGATGTATCTAAGTGATAAATTTCGAACTTGAGCTGCTCGTTTCCATAGTCTTCTTGCTCTTCCTTAATTGCATTGACTGACTTTTCAAGAGACTCGCCACATCGTTTCACTTCAATCATCTTTAGCGTAGGAATTTCTCCCACAGGTGGAGGAATTTCTTGAAGATGAAAGCAGCTCTCCACCAGAAGGCTTTCGAGTTTCTGCAAGTATTCACCAGTGGCAATCCATTTTGTAATTTTGAGGGACCTCAATTTGAGAACCTTGAGTTCCGGAAAATCTTCATTGTCTATGACCCATTGTGTCCCCTGAAATGCTCTATGCTCCAATTTGAGAACCACTAAGTTTGGTAATTTCCCGATTTTAGACATTTCATCTTGTGCCAACAAAACATCTGATAGAGTAAGCTTTTTCAGCGTCGAGGGCAAGCTGAATTTCACGATCTTACCATTCACACTGAGTGACTCGAGTTTAAGAAGAGCATCCAATCTGAGCCTGAGAGGTTCTTTACAGTGGCACTTGAGCTTTCGCAGTCCGGTTGCCTTCTTGATCATGTTGTCTGCTAGCTTATTAGTGAGAGAAACTGTGGCTAAGGTCTCTATGCGACATATGTCTGTCGATTTGCGAGGAAAGCGTCCATCAAAAGATGCAACAGGTTCTACATGCACATGCTTTAACCTTGGCATACTCCAGATGGTCATCGGCAATATTGTACCACTGCCTACTGTTGTTACAAGCAATACCTCAAGGTCTGAAAGGTTTGATATCCATGACGGCATAGATTCCATATAGCCCTTGATTCCTAAGTACCTCAACAGAATCAGCTCTTTTGATCTCTGGAATGAACTATCTGACACAGGACATTCCATTTGTAGAACTCTTAGAAGTTTAAAGTTGTCCAGATCAAAAAATTCTTGGCATCCAGATTGTGGGGGTCTGAAGAATGCAGACCGAACTTGCAAGTTTCCGATCCTCCCAGCCCAATAAAGGCTATGTTGAATGCACAGCCTTCTGTGCTCATAAAAGGAACTAGGTAATTCTTTTTTCCCAGTATCTGATATCTGCATAAACTTCTCTTCCCTCGACTTTGTCACACAAAAATCATGCAGCATATCATGAATGTGGCATGTTCTAACTCCTCCAGTGGACCTTTTCTTGTTCACCATTATCAAGCTTCTACCAATGAGATCTTTCAGTAAACGTTCTGCAACAAGCTCTTCACTCTCTGCCTCTGATTTTGGAGCCAGTCCCTCAATAGTCCATAACCACGCCAAGTTTGAGAGTGGAATTTCTTCGTCCTCGCGAAATGATGCAAAATATAGAAGGCAGGGTTTGAGACGATCTGGCAAGTGACTGTAGCTCAGCTCTATGACATCCAAGCACTCTTTTGCACTAGTGACAGTATCTAAATTAATACTGTCTGCAATTTTTTTCCAACTTTCCTCAGTTTCGCTCAACCCAGACAACACTCCAGCTACCAAAATTACCAGAAGTGGCAGTCCTTGACACTTTTTCGCTATGGTTTCTCCTATGTTAGTTAGGTCTGTTGGGCAAGGTTGTTCCTTGAACACCTTGATTCTCATCAGTTCCCAACTTTCCTTTTCAGTAAGAAAACGAAGTTCAAAAGGTACTCTATCAGGGTTAATTTCTATAGCCACATCAATGAGACGGCTGGTTAATAATATCCTGCTTCCATTGCCATCATCTGGGAAACATCCCCTCAGGTCATCCCATGAATTAACACTCCATATATCATCAATGTAGAGAAGGTACCTCTTCCTCATCAAAAATTTCCGCAAAGCATCTGCTGGATTCTTCTCAGTTTTTTGTTCAGAACCTTTAACTTGATTTAAAATATCGAGCAACAACTTTCTCCTGTTATACATTTGGGAAACACAAAACGTAGCATGGACATCGAAATAATCCTTTATTTTTTTATCACGATAAACTTTTTTGGCCAGTGTAGTCTTTCCAAGACCAGGCATCCCTACAATAGACACAATATCTAAATTCCTTGATCCTCTAGTGAGCTGATCAATTAGCGTGTTTGCCTCTTCATCAAGACCCACCACTACCTCCTCATCAAGTTTTGTAGGTTCATCTTCTTTTTCAACAGGATCTGGTGCTTGTTCTTCGATCGGGTCAACTTCATGCACACTCATAATTTGGCGGAACTCGTCCTGAACCTTGACAAGCTTTATTTCTGTTGTGATCTTACATAACAAATGCAGATACCAAACAGGATAATCTCCCATAACCAGACAATCGATTATGCGTTCCGCCTCGTGTGCTAGAGATATGACTTTTGTCCAAATCTCAGGTTTCTTCACCTCGTCAAGCTCATGCTGTCGCTTCACAACTTTCTGCAAGAGGGATCTTAAGAGAGCTAAATCCTCCTGAGCTTCCTTAATAAGATGCTTGACAGCAGAATCACACTTTCCATCTTGCAGCTCTTTCAGATAGCTTGTGATGGAGTCAATAGAGCCTAATCCATTTGTCCTAGGGAAATTACATGTTAATGACAGTGGAGCTTTCAAAACTACTTCTTCTAGGTCTTTCATGACTTGGCCAATCCTTTTTAACAAGTCAGAGAAAACCAAATTAACTTCTGCTGCTTTTTCAACAGAGAATGAGTAAGCAGCAGATGCTATCTCAGCAATAAGACCTTCAGTGCAAGTAAGTATATCACTCAATTTCCCCTGGTCGACAGATAGATCTTCAGGCGGGTAAATGAGCAAAGTTACCAACTGCTTTGATGCTTGAAGGATTTGATCCTTTGTAAGAGGAAAAATCAAAGAACACGCCTCACCATCTAATAACTCCGACAGATCCTTCAAGAGAAAATGAAGGAACCCTTTAACAAATTCTTTCACATCTCCGTTGTAATGGGTTTGTGATTTAACCAAACATCTTAGAGGTGAGGTATAAATTGCTGCAACTCGGGGCTCAATGGGCTTGATATCACTCAAAACGGAAGAGACCTTAAGTCTCAAGCGAGATGCCAGTTCTTCATTCAGTTCGTCCACATAACATAGGTAGTAGATGTAAGCAGCATTACGGGTGATAACCTCCATATGATTAAAGAGATTTCTGGATTTCTCTAGTTCCATGCTTGCATCTTTTATGAACGCGAGGAAGGTCTTGAAATATTTTAGACTTCCTTCAAGGACTAGAAACTCTTTCTTTAGAAGATCAAACTTGTCCAGCTCTTTCTTGTATTTGAAAAGATCCTTCACATTCTGAAGTATGTGATCAATGAACTTCTGAAACAGTGGACTGCATAAATTTGGTAAAGGCCACCTTCCCGGATCTAGAGAAAGGAGAAACTCATAACCTTCTTTGACTTCAGCAGAAGATAAGCCTTCCCTTGGCCCTGAAACAGTATCTCCAACTTCCATTCCATGTCCGCGCAACTTCCCATCCTTGATCCTTCCTTTTTGGGTTGCCCAAAACAAAAATGTATCAAGATATCTCCTCTCTATTTCAGACATTTGTTTTCTTCAGAATTGCCACAAGATGGAGGGGAGTTGACAGCTCTGAAAGTAGAGATTAAAAACAAATCAATTTCTTGGACAAACATGGTTTACAACTTTATCACAGAATTCTATTATATGTTTATCACACTTTTCCTTTGGTATCAGCAAATAATGCCTGATGGTAACTAAATAGCAAATTAGTACTTAACAAAAGTTAGAGGCAGGGGTCATTCTTGCAGGAAATAATCATAATACATTCTTGCAGGAAATAATCATAATATCGGCTTTTTACATAAAAACTAGTGAATCTGATAAACTGATTGATGCATCGATAGATCAAATAACAACCATGAATTGGAAACAAAGTATGAGAATTAGTTAAATTATCTGAAGGATTTATGCTTATCTAGTGTAAATGAGTCTTTCTGAGATAAACATGACCAGAAAGCTGAAACAATGCTCATGGACCAGCAAGTTATCACATCAAGATGCAAGAATGATCCAGAAGAGAAGGGAAAAAATAAAAAAGAAAGAAAGGACAAGGAAAACAATTAAGACGTAGTGAGTTTGTTCAAAAGTCTATCACCTTTGACAACTTTGGCCAAGCAGAAAGAAATGATCTAAGCTTCATCCCAAATTTATCAGTTTGTTCGATACTTTATGCTATCAACCCCGTTGTCTTTCCTTACAGTCAATTAATTTCCTCAATTATATCACATAGGGTTGGACATGTTCTTCCGGGAAAATATTGGAGTTAATAATCCCATGTTCTTGTCTTGTACGCTTTGGTTTCCATTTTGACTGAACAACATTGTTTCTTGTGTTTATCCAGGGATTAAAGCTAGAACTGTGTTGGTCCGAGCAGGACTACCATTTGACAATACTAAGAAGTGACAACCAGATCTGGGAAATCTCTAAATACATTTTATGTTCGCAATTCATCAGGCAAGAAGTTCCACAATAATCTCCAACCAGGTTATTTTTTTGTGCTCTATTGATTTTATTCCAAATCCTATTATATCTTGGTTTGGTTAGGCCCTATTCTTGAAAATACCGATCATTATTCCATCTTACATCAACATGCATTCACTCTTCCCAAGTCAGGTTTACCCAAAGTTAACTACTACATAGAGCAGCATTTTGAGGTTTAAAGGGATCAAAAAGATGCTTAGTGTCTATAAATATGCTTCCAGCTTGATCATTTTGTTTGTTCATATATTGGTGATGATTCAATACCACATCGGTCCAGTTAAGCAAATCCGAACTCGTAATTATGTATCCATTTTGATCCATAACAAATGTGTCAAAATTGATATTTACATGTACAGATTTACTCTTTTGCTTTTGGATATATGTCTCTCACTATACAGTCAACTATGGCCCCTTCATCATTTTCAGAATCGCGTAAACTTCTTTCCTTAAACTTTTTTCTTTGATCTAAAACTGGACTCTTCCATACATTCAAATCATACTATCACTGAGTTCAATTGCAAAATATGAACAGTATGGTCAACCTTTAATATTTCCTTATTAACTCTGGAACAGATATGCAGAGTAAGATAACTCAATGGGTATCAGTATTTGAATTTTCACAACAGAAACTCAAAATATCGGTGTTGATACGTATAAGAATTCAAGCTTTGTCATGTGCAAAAAATTTTTAGTCTTAATTAATCCTAGTTGTTATTGTTCAGAGAAAGTTATGAACTGAAACTGAAGAAATGCAAACCTGGATGATTGGTTTGTACTTCCTATTATGACCAGAAAGCTACAACAATGATCATGTACCTACAAGACAATTAAGTTAGATTAAGATACAAGAATGACCAAGCAGTAAAAGGAATAAGCAAGAAAGAAAGAGCAAAATAATTTATACAAATTACAAGTTTGCTCAGAGCTCCATCACCTTTGACAACTTTGGCAGATCAAGAAAGCAATGATCTATTCTTCACCCCTTATTACCAGTTTATTTGATCCTGTCAAGATTCCTACTAGGTATTTTCTTGGCTCATGCTAAGCACTTGCATTTGACACAAGGAAGACTTTGAACAGGCCAATGGTAGACTTGGGGCTTGAGAGCAAGTTGAGTTGTTTTTAATCAATTGTTTAGTGATTTTCATTTGGCATGCCATGTCATAAGATGTGATAGGTCTTCTTTTTATAAGACCATTGACTTTCTTTCCTAACCATAATCTTTTTTTTTTTTTTTTTTGTAGTCTATCATGGAAGATTTTTGAGGTTTGAGATCTTGAAAGCGGCATTGTCATCACTAGATGTTAGATGCAAATTGATGGCCCAAAAATGTCACATCATACTAAATACTGTCTGATCCATTGCATTTCATTATGGCCATTGCCAACAAGTTGATATGGTTTGATTTAAACATCGAGTACAGTAAGCTAGAAATAAATTTTCAAATTAATTGAAAGTTTCTTCCTGTTGTCTTATGGCCAATATTCTTTTCTAGGAGCTTATACTGTCACTGAGTTCACTTGCAATTTATGAACAGTATGGTCAAGTCAACCTTTCCTATTAACTCAGTGGAAAAAAAATGTGCAGAGAAAGATACTAGTACTTTAATATGTATCAGTTTTACATTTTTCACAAAATAAATTTAAGACTTCAGATTAGCTTAAGGATTAAAGTTCTTTGGATAATTACTCTTTGTTGTTATTCTTCAGACAGAGATAAGAAAAAAAGAAAAAATGATAATAGCTAAGCTCCTAGAAAGTATATAACCTATGAACTGAAAAAGAATCTTGTATACCTGAATAATTGTTGTGGTCTTCCTATTATGAGCACTAAGCTGCAACAATGATCATGGACAAGCAAGTTAAGTTCACAAGATGCAAAAACTAATACAGAGTAAGTTTGTTTAAAAGTCAATCACCTTTGACAACTTTGGAAGTGCAAGAGCAATGATCTAGGCTTCACCCATTATTACCAGTAAGTTTGTTCTATACTTGATGTTATCAAGATTCCTACTAGTATATGTTTTCTTGCTGAGCAATAACATTTGTTCACACAAGGAAGACTTTGAACAGGGCAATGGGAGACTTGGGAGCAACTTGGGATTTTTAAAATCAATTGTTTAGTAAATTCCATTTCGAATGCCATGGTACACAATGTGATAAGTCTTCTTTTTTTAAATAAAACCATAGACTTACTTTTTTTTTTCCCCAGCATAGACTATTGACCCGTTGGTTCATAAAACTTGAGAGCTTTATTTCAAATAATACTTCAAATTTTTGTTTGTTTATAGGATTTTTTCGAAAATTGAAATTCAAAATTTCAAATATCCAAAAAGTAGTTGAGACTAGTTTTTGGGTAATTTCAAAAAATTATTAATAAAACATCAACTTTTTTTCAAGTGAAATGTATGTCCAAACATATCTTCAAATTCAAAAATCATTTTCAACTCAACTTCAACAACTCAAATTCTCAAATTTCAACCAAATCTATGTCCACACGATAGATTGCTTTCTTTACCAGAACTTTCTTTTTTTGTATACCGTGTAAGACTTTTGAGATCTAAGATCATGAAGGCAATATTTTCGTCACTACATATTATATATAATTAAATCACCCATCTATTGAGTAGATCATATGGCCACGGCTAATGGTTAAGAAAGTACTTCAAAACTTTATGGTAACTGAAAGTTTGACCTTGTAAAGGTGGATTCTTCTTAAGTGAATTCTTTTACTCGGTAATTTTCATTTGATCGGCCATGTTTTATGTTGTGATGGTTTTCTTTTCTGAAAACCACTTATATGTTTAAATAAACTAAGGCTACTGTTTTTTGCACGATGCTCTTTCATAACTTGAAATATAAAATTGAAAAGCTAATGTGCCAAAAAGTCAAACATAGACAACATGTTGTTTAGCTGGATCATTCATCATCGTACTCTGAAGTAACATGAATATAAATTGTTTAGACTACTTAATTATTCCCACATTCTTTAAAATGATAAAACAACAGTTGTTACGTTTGAGTGAAGTTATAAGAGAATTATAAACAAGGAATCTTCTCAAATCTCAAGGCATAAACTGCACCTTTACCAATTATTCAAGTCTTATTCAATACTATTGTTCAAAAAGGGAAAAGAAAGAAAATATAGCTACTAGAAAGAGATTCTGTGAGCTAAAGCTGAAGAAAACCAAACTTGGATGATTATTGTTTTCATGTACTGTAATAGCCTACTTAGACGCATTCTAATCAATTTTTCATGTATTTATTTTTTATGAAATTTCGAAAAGAGAATAATAAGCTAGCGTTTGTTCACAGTTTTTGGGGGTGTTTTTGGGGTATTTTTTGGTTGAACCCAGTTTTTGGGATTTTTTGGGAAATCCCCTCACAAACTTCAAATTTTGTTCCAAATAAAATGCATGTCCAAACAAAATTTCAATTTCCCAAGTTCCAAATCCCAAATCCCAAATTCCAAATCATGTCCAAACGGGAGCTAAGTGTCTTTTGTTGGAAATCTTTATTTGCACATTTGATTAAAAGACAGAGAACAAACATTATTTTAAAATTTGCATTTTTTGTCGTACTTATTATAATAAAAGAACCAAAGTGCAGACATCTAACAATCTTAAGAATTTGCATCTTTTGTCGTGCTTATAATAACAAAACCAAAAAGTTCGTCAAATTCTCCCTTTCTTCTTCTTTAAGCCTCTTCAATAATCCGCAGATAACTCTCCCAGTTTGATCGGGTGATTTATTGTCAAACCAACGAAAATTGTATCTCCAGTTACTTGCAAATCAGCAACTAAGTGGCCCTTAGTCGGAGCCTCTTTGAGGACAACATCTAAAGAAACATGAATTGCTAGCCACGAAAACATGGCGAGCTCATCATTCTAGCATTAGAACAAAGAAAATGTGTAATTACGCAAAGCTAAACTTGAAGGGTCAGAGTGCAAGCAATTTAATTCAACATGCTCCCAGTTCCGTCCTCATAAGTTTATTACTAGTACTTGCTATTTTCTTATCCATGCATCCTCCGATCCAATTCCTCTAGTTCATATCGCATTAGAGTGATACTAAAACCTGGCTGGTTTAATGATAAAAATTGCAATTGTTACCGTTATTAGTTCCCTCCTCGTATTCCCTCTCTAATTTTGCTAAGCCCGCCTTAGCTTTTCTCTATTTTTACTTTCTTTCTTTTTTTCCATAACATTACCCATGAATGATCTTAGGAGAGGTAATTGCTCCTTGACAAACAGAATCACGCTTTGTATCTTGCAGTTTTTTTAATTAGCAGAAGAGGAAGTCAAATCCATTTCATGAATGGAGGAATTAAGATGCAAAATATTTTTTTCAAGATGAAACTGTTGGGTTTGGAAAGAAGGTAAAGTGGTGTGAATGGGAAATGAAGGGAATATTTATATTAATATTTATTTATCAAATATTAATATTTGATCTAGGGCCGCTTTCGTAACGGAATTAAAGAGTGGAATACTTATTCAAATATTTCAAAGTTCCCAGAGTTGCTGTAACGTTATTTCATTGAACATCCACTTTAAAGGGTCCCTTTCATGAACACTCACTTCACCAAAAATGAAAAGACACCTTCATGCCTTTTCACTCCAAATCTTGTGGCTATAAATAGAGAGGCATTTTGCCTCATTTTGTTCATCCAAAAATTTCATACTCTCTCTCTCTCTCTCTCTCACATGACTTATTGCATTTGTTTTCAAAAACAAAAGTAAGTTCTGAGTCAGTGTGATTTGCTACCATTATTTGAGTTCGCTGCTCACTGTGATTTGAATTACCGCTATCACAGTGAGGGTAATTCTATTCTATCATGGGAGAAATTAATCCACAAACCTTGGGTAACTGTGAGGGGATTAGATTTCTTAAGGACAAGCAGTGTATACTGCTGGCTTGGAATTTTTCTACTTCATCTATTTCTGTTTCTGGTCATTATCGAAAGTGCAGACATCTAACAATCTTAAGAAATCTAATTTGTATTTTGGTCTGCTAATCGATAATAGACTGTTTGTGGAGACTAAGATCTGAAAAGATTTTCTACTCCAAACTGTTGTGGAGACCAAAATCTGAAAAGATTTTCTACTCCAAATTTAATATTCCATTTTGAAGATTTAAGTGTATGTATATATATATATATATTGAACTCGTGGGCCTCTGCCTGGAACAAGGCTTGCTTTAGAGTACTTTTAAGGGATTGCCGTTTCCAGTGAAGAGGTGAACGGTTCTCGAGAATCTGCCGCCTCGAGGACTGAAATGTTTGGTGTAGTAGAAGATAGTATCCCATGGTAGTTGGAAGCAGAACTGAAACTGGATATAACTGAAGGAAAGGCTATATAGGTACGATATGAGGGGGGGGGGGTGTGTGTGTGTGTGTGTGTGTGTATATATATATATATATATATATATATATATATATATATATATATATTGTATGTTTAATCCGTTAAGAAGATTAAAAACTTCCGGATTACTAAAATATTAGTATTGTTACTTGGTTTGAAGAATAAAAACTTCACCATTGTATTAAATTCGGTTTGAAGATTAAAAACTTCACCGTTGTAAAACCGGTTTTGAAGATTAAAAACTTCACCGGAATAATGGCTTTGAAGATTAAAAACTTCGCCATTGTTGTATTGAATCGGTTTGAAGATTTAAAGGAGACGGAATAGAAAGTCCAAAAATAATTGAAAGAAGAGGAATTAAGTCTTTGATTAAAGAACGTCTGGTGTGAGGTGCCGCTCCCATCACGGAAAATTTGAATCAATGGGATGATTGAATATTTTATGCTTTCATCCTAGTGGGTTTTTCCGTTCCTTGTACATAGATTAAAGAGGAACATGCACAGAAATGCTACAGTACGGAAGGAATATGAACCAAATTTAGATGGAAATTAAAATATATATTGTGTTCTCTCATTTTCCAAGGTAGTTATGATACCTGGCAAATGATTTCTAAGTTAATGTTCCTTCATTCTTTTCCATATGGCAATGGTGATAGTAAATTGATTTACTATACCTCAGTCGAGGGAATAATTTAACAAGTGTCATTAATTGCAAGGTCAAGTGTCATATAGCCCAACAGAATCTTTGGTTATAGAAACCAATTGATTAGAGCATTTTGAGTTCTATGAAAATGGCACAAGAAATATTTGAAATGTGGGGGCGTTTGGCTTATGCGTAATATAAGTCAACGTTAGATATTGTCAATTTTATTTAGGTCAATTAAATGATATGATCTTTTAAACCCCACAAAATCCTTGATGGATATTTGTGTGGACGTTTCGCGACTTGTTCAGTCTTAATGATGACTAGCTGATAAAAATTATCAGTTCAAAGGTTGGTCACGTGCCAGTAGAGAAAGTCGGTTATGCTCTTCCATGAAAGGGTGCCACTTGAAAGGTTACGTTCTTTCATGAAATCGTGTCATTTAAAAGGTTGTGACTTTTCATGAAAAGATGTGTCTGTTGAAAGATAACATTTTATGCAGACATGACCATTCATGATCGGTTGTATTAAAATGTTGGTCTATAAAACGCTAAATCAACTATTGATTTTAATGGGGAAAAAACCATATCAAGTTGGATTTAATACGGTAAACCAACAGATGATATTAATAATAAAATCTATATTAAATTGGATTTAAACGATGAACCAACCAATGATAATTATAAAATCCATATCAAGTTGGATTTGTATAATGATTGAAGGTTCTATAATATGAGCATCAAATAAATAGCAAGGTAGAAATGATTGAGAAATATATTGAATGTTAAAAGGTTGTAGCCACAACTGTTGCAACCATTTCAAGCTAGTGATAAAGTGATGCTACATTAAAAAGCCGAGTTCACAGCCTTAGCAAGGCTGGTAAAGAAGCTGAATGGCTCCAAAACTTCTTGGAAGCCTAAGCCGTTGACACTAATTTGCATAGATTGAAATAGTCAAACGGCAATATCGAGAGCTGGGAGCCTTATGTATAATGGTAAAAATCGTCATATACGACGAAAACATAAAAACATTAGACAACTTATCTCTAGAGGAATTATCACAATTGGCTATGTTAAGTCAAAGGATAATGTATCGGATCCACTTACAAAAGGTTTAACTAGAGATGATATTGAGAGATCATCAAGAGGAATGAGACTATGGCCGAGGACAAGTCGTCATGGCAGTAATTCTACCTAGAAGACTGGAGATCCCAAGATCTAGTTTCAAGGAGCTCAAACAAAGTTGTGTACGACCGCTCCAACATTGTTAAACAACTCAACCCATCCTCTTAATAAGACAATGTTTAGTACCAAGGATAAAACGTTAAAGACGTTTTTTAATGATTATCTAAGTTTGATACGGGGTTTGTCAAACAGTGTTGATCTACGGGATTACACGTTTAGAAATCACCTATGTGAGTGTGAAGTGGAAGCCGCTTCAAGGAGAATTCTGCAAGGCCAATTCTCTACGCACTCATGAACCAGGCGGTGTTCATGGCTGAAACGAACACAACAATGAGAACCAAAAATGGTCAAGGATTAATTGTGTGACATATGTTGTCTAAGTACACACCAAAGTTCGACGGTTCAAAGATATCAAATCTACCGATTGACCGAGTATATCCGATATATGTTCACTACGGAAAGTTCAAAGGGAAACCAACTTATCCAGATGCAATTAATTCTTACTTGCAAATCATACAGTTTTCTGCATGTTTTCTTCGTATAGCCATTCTCCATTCATGTGGGAGATTGTTGGGTTTGGAAAGAAGGTGAAGTGGTGTGAATGGGAAATGAAGGGAATATTTATTAAAGATTAATATTTATATTAATATTTGATTTGGGGCCGTGTTCGTAACGGAATTAAAGAGTGGAATACTTATGCAAATATTCCAAAGTTCCCAAAGCTGCTGTAACGTTATTTCAATGAAAAGGTACTTTTTTATTGAACAGCCACCTTGAAGGCTGCCTTTCATGAATAGCCACTTCACAAAAAATGAAAAGACACCTTCATGCCTTTTCACTCCAAATCTTGTGGCTATAAATAGAGAGGCATTTTGCCTCATTTTGTTCATCCAAAAATTTCATACTCTCTCTCTCTCATTTCTTTTTGCATTTGTTTTAAAAAACAAAAGTAAGTTCTGAGTCAGTTTTATTTGCTACCATTATTTGAGTTCGCTGTTCACTGTGATTTGAATTACCGCTATCACAGTGAGGATAATTCCATTCTATCCTTGGAGAAATTAATCCACAAACCTTAGGTAACTGTGAGAGGATTAGATTTCTTAAGGACAAGCAGTGTATACTGTTGGCTTGGAATTTTTCTACTTCATCTATTTCTGTTTCTGGTCATTATCAAACTGTTGGTTCTGTGGCTTCGTGGTGGATTAAATTATAAATATGTCATAGTCAATTCCTTATCATTTCAAACAAACTACTTAGAGCTGCGGTCCAATACTCTTATTCTTTACATCGTTTATGGTTATAATGCAACATACATTGTGTCTCTTTGTCGAAATCTGTCGCTCCCCAAGATTTGTTTCTCCTGCGTAGAGCTGTCAAAACAACCGTTCATTCTTGCTGCAATTTCTCGAGCAAAATTTAACAAAACCATCCATTTTTTCACCACCTAAAGTTACAAGAATGCTAAAAAAAATTGTCATTGTTCTATAAATGAAAAATCAAATCACTTAAACACGTCGTGCTTCTCTGATTCAAAACGAAAAGAAAAAAAAGAGATTTCCACATAAATAGTCCTCAATATACTATATTGACAAATTACACTATCATAATTTAGCCACAATATTTATATTTAAAATTTGATTTATAATTAAAATATAACATATAATTAGATTGATATTCTTTATATATGACTTCTATACACACATATATTTATCTTATATTTTTTAAATATTCATATCATCAAATTATATTTGATAAAATGCTAGGAAAAGGAAAAAAAAGGCAAAATATGGTTACAAAAAGTGGATAAGGGTTGGGAATGATTATGTGGGGTAATAATCTCAAGAAAGAATAGAGAAGCAAGATTGGTTTATACTTTGTAGCTACATGCCTGAATAATAGGCTGTTAAAGACGGAAAAAATTGATAACTAGCCAATTTTGGATGCCCTAAGTGAGTTTTATCCTTTGTATCAAAATTAATTGAGAAATAGCCAAAAATCTGCGCCGCACACTTAGGCTTCATTAGCATTGGAAAACACCCCTGGCTAGTCTCACTATTTTATACTAGGAGTTGGGACTTTGAACTAACATGTTCAAAGTCTCATTATTTTATACTGGATTCATGTTCAAAGTCCCTGGAGCTTTATATATAAAGTCACAGTATTTTATACTAGGATTTTGAACTAACATGTTCAAAGTCCCAATATTTTATATTAGGATTAGTGTTTAAGTGATCACTTTAAACATGTTAGTGCAAAGTCTCAGTATAAAATACTGGGATTTGTCCGGTGCTAGCTAGTTTTCAAACAGTTTTGTACTGCTGGCTGATATTCATTTAGCGCATTACAAACAGGCTACGGAGCCAATTTTTACGTCTGTGAGATTTGGATGACTAGCCACTTTTGTGGTCCCTCAAAGTGAAAAAACCAACGATTACAAACTTTTGAAAAAGTAGTCATATTTTAAAAGCATGTGTTTTTTTAAAAAAAACTAGCCACAGATAAAATTTTAAAACTTTGAACTAAACTCCCGAAAAATTTTCTAGGGTTTTCAAAATTCTAGAAAATTTATGTGAGACTTCATAAATTTTAGTTCAAAGACCCAGAAAAATTTCCTGGAACTTCATATTTGCATTCCCTAGGAAATTTTTTTGGGATATTGAAAATTTTAGTGCAAAATCTCAGGAAAATTTTCTGGACTTTAGTGACTATTTCTCAAAAAAATTCCGTACTTCTTAAATATGACTATTCTTCTAAAAAATTCAAATATTGGCTTTTTCTCATTCACCACACTACAAAGTGGCTACGGGGCCTTTTATGTCAGAGGCTGGCTGAAAGGCCTCAACTTTAAATGGGCTAAAAATGCTAACATCAGCCACCCCAAAAAATTTTACGGTATTCCCTCCATAAGGAGTGATTTTGCAAATTGCCCGCGCTAAGGAATCTTTTAGTAAAATTCCCTTATATAGTATGGAGCCAAGACTTCAAGGCAAAAAAATTGTAAGTCTTGACAATTGGCTATATTTCAAGGGCAAGTGTTTTTTGCCAATACTTCATGTTATATGGCGAGAATGCAGGGAAGACTGGAAGGGGCAAGTCTTAGCAATTTCCAAGCTTACGACGAAGTGCGGTAAATGTTGCCTTTTTGCCAACACTTGTCGTTCAAGTGTTGACAAATCGAGCAGGGGTCAAAGGCAAGTCTTACCTTTTGCCAAGACTTATGACCAAGTGCGGCAACTATTACTTTTTGCCATACTTGAAGAGATAAGTGTTGAAAAGCGGAGAAATATAAAGGCAAGTTTTGGCCCCGACCTAAAAAATTGAAAGGGATATTTCCGTCCGGATTTTTTTTCGTTAAACCTTAACAGAGATATTTTTACAAACCATCTGTTAGCGCGGGCGAAAAGGCAAACCATTGCTTCTTGTGTCATATTTTTGCAAATCAGCCCACCCACCCAACTAACATACTCGGTTGGACTGGTCTTCCCAACTAACATACTCGGTTGGATTGGTCTTACAAGCCAAGCCCGATGACTATAATTCGTGAATAAGCAGTTTTAAGGTAAATATTAGGCCACATAGCCACTTTATAGGTTGCAGCCATCACTTAAAAGGTTTTAGAAAATAGTCACCACTTACAAAAAAAAAACACAAAAACCACAATTTTTTTCAGGAACTTTGAACTAAACCTAGATTTTTCTAGAGTTTATTTCAAAATTTCAGAATTTTTTCTGTGGTTAGTCTAAAAAAAGTGTGTGTTTTAATACTTGGCTACTTTATGGGAGGTTTACGAAAATACCCATCAAAATCAAAATATTTACTCACCTCTACCCATTAGTTTCATATTTACAAGCCCTACCCATAAACTATTTACATGTCCTACCCATCTAGACTTGTATACTATTATTTATGCAGTATACCTTAAAGGTATATACTCATATCTAGACTTATATACTATTATTTATACAGTATACCTTAAAGGTATACACCCATAAGAGATAACAAAGGAATACAGTAATAAATGAGTAGGTTGAGTAAATACTTTTAATTTCATGAGTAGTGTAATTTTTAATGGGTAGAACTTGTAAATACTTTGAATTTTATGGGTATATAAGTTTACAAAAATACCGATCAAAATCAAAATATTTAGCCACCTCTACCCATAAGTTTCATATTTACAAGCCCTACCCATTAACTATTTACATGTCCTACTCATTTAGACTTGTATACTATTATTTATGCATTATATCTTAAAGGTATACAGTCATATCTATACTTGTATACTATTATTTATGCAGTATATCTTAAAGGTATACACTCATAGGGTATAATAAAGGTATACAGTAATAAATGGGTAGGTTGGATAAATATATTTAATTTTATGGATAGTGTAATTTTTAATAGATGATGCTTGTAAATACTTTAAATTTCATAGGTATAGAATGTAAAATAGTTGGTTGTTTCTCTTTGAGCAGCTTAAAAACTGGATAGTCATCAAAATCAGCCGCTTGAAGTTAAACAACTAGCCGTTACAAAGTTGTAGAGATATAATCATATTTTAGAACCACGACAAATTTTTGAAGAATAGTCACTAAAATCTCAGTAAAAATTTCTGAAAATTTGAACTAACCTTCAGGAAAATTTTCTTAGATTTAAGTTTAAAATTTCAGGAAATTTTCCTAGGACTTTGAACTAAATTTCAGAAAATTTTCAAGGATTTAGTTCAAAGTTCCATGAATATTTTCTGGACTTTTGGTGGATTTTTATAAATAATATCCGTATTTTTTAAGTGATGAGTATTTTTCTGAAACTTTTTAATTTCTGGCTATTTCTCTTTCAACACCATAAAAAGTGGCTACGCGGTTAAATTTTACCTTTAGTCATTGTCTAAATACTATTATGTCAATATCCCCTCCTCCTTCCCAATATATGTTGTCCTTTGCATATTGTCTCATTTACATGTTAGAATCCAATCACTGGTGGCTTCTACAACCCGTTACTTGTAAAAAAGAAATGCAGGAGGAAACTGCCCTTTTGTTTAGTATAATTAGAGATGATTTAATTTTACAAGCTGGTTTCCAAGAGCTTTTTTGGTTCTTATATCTTGATCGTTAAATTTACATGCCCTGTTATTTCTCCTCAAGTCATATCTTCTACGAATTCTGGTACCATCATTTCCTCCAGGAAACTACTAAAGAGTAGAACACAACAGAGGCAAATGATCCACATAGGAGATACCGACTAACATTTGTTGGGGCTGTGAATGGGAAAAGGCACCAGAAGCATCTTTTTATGGAAAAGGTTTCAAATATTTCATCACTTTCATACATTGTCTATAAATAGAGAAGAATTACCTCACATTTTACACACTTTTGATAGGATAATTCTAAAATGCTTTCCTCTCTCCTGCATTGTTTTATGGAGCAAAAGCCAGTCAATATCATGTCGTGTGATTTGCAGCCGTTGAGTAATTCGCTAGCACACCGGTATTTGAGACTACACCGGTGACGGTAAATCCGTTCTATCCTGGAAGGAAATAATCTGACCTCGGGTACTGGGGGAAATTAAGTTCCTTAAGGAGACACTGTGAAGTCAGTGGGCTCGGATTTCAATCATCGTTCTTCTCCTTATTCTTTTCTATTTTGTTCAAATTATTATTCCAATATTATTTTGCTAATAATCTTAATGAACTTAATTATATATTTCTTCTATTATATTAAATAACATAAGGTGCATCCCCTGTATTAAATAATGTGATTTTGGGTTTTATGAATATATACTTGAAATATTTGAAATGTAGGGGCGCTTGTTATATGCATAACAAAAGTTGATGTTAGACCTAATGTGTATATAATTTAGAGGAACTAAGATGATATGATTTCTTGAACCCCACGAATTCTTTGTGGATGTTTGACATGGTAGTCGGTGAATTCACAACGTGTTTATCTTAGTGATGACTAATTGATGAAACTACCGATTGATGGTTGGTCTTGTGTCTTTTTTAGAAAGGTTGTATTATTTCATGAATTGGTGTCACTTGAAAGGTTGTGATTTTTCATGATAAGATATGTATGTCGGAAGACAATTTGTGTACATGATGATTCATGAATGGATATATTGATACGTTGATCTATATGCGGTAACCAACCAATGACTATTATAAAATTTATATCGAGTCGGATTTGTATAATGAATGAAGGTGCTATAATTGAGAATCAGTTAGACTTGTGTTCCTTTGTGGAATTATAAATAATAGCATATTAATGCAAGGAATATGCTAAAATGGTTGAGAAATTTGTTAATAAAAAATGTTGTGGCCACAGTTGATGCAATCATTTCAAGCTATTGATATAGTGATGCTATATTAAGAGTAGCTACTTATACATGATAGAAGTTGAGCCATAGCGTTAAACGAGGCTGGTGAAATAGTGAATGGCTACGTAATTATTGGAAGATGGTCCATTTTGGCCAAAATCGTTGACATCGATTTGCATACATTGTGAGAGCCAAGCAACAATTATACGAGATGAGAACGTTATGTATAATAGTAAAAATCGTCATATATGACAAAGACCTAAACTGTTAAACAACTACTTTTGAGAGAAATTATCATAATTGACTAAGTAAGTCAAAGGATAATCTGTTGGATCCACTTATAAAGACCTAACCAGAGAGGCAGTTGAGGTCATTAAAGGGAATGAGACTATGGAGAAGGACAAGTCATCATGGCGGTAACTCTATCTAGAAAACTGGAGATCCCAAGAAATAGGTTCAAGGAGAATACAAAGTTGTGTATGACGGTTCAACATTATCAAATTAAATTCTTTCCTCCATTCTCATGATTAGACAATGTTCTAGTGCCAAGAATAAAGCGCTAAAGATATTTTTTTAATGATTATCTAAGTTTGATATAAGAATTATCAAATAGTGTACATCTACGGGATTGCACGTTTAGAAATCACCTATCTAAGTGTGAAGTGGAAGCCGCTTCAAGGAGAATTCTGTAAGGCAAATTCTTTACGTGCTTATGAAACCAGGCGGTGTTCATGGCTGAAACGAATGCAACGATAAGAATAGAATGATAGTTAACGATTAATTGAGTGACATACATTGTCTAGGTATACACTAAAGTTCGACGGTTCAAAAATATCAAATCTACCGATTGACTGAGTATATCCGATGTATGTTCACTACAGAAAATTCAAAGGGAAACCCACTTATCCCGATACAATTAATCCTTGTTGCGAATCACACAGTTTTTCATGCATGTTTTCCTTCTTATAGTCATTCCCCATCTATGTGGGGGATTGTTGGGGTTGTGAATGGAAAATTGCACCAGAAGCACCTTTTCATGAAAAAGGTTTCAAACCTTTTCATCACTCCCATACATTGTTTATAAATAGAGAAGAATCACCTCACATTTACACACTTTTGATAGGATAATTCTGAAACACTTTCTTCTCTCCTGCATTTTTTATAGAGCAAAAGTCAGTCAGTGTCATGTCGTGTGATTTGCAGCCATTGAGTAATTCGCTAGCACACTGGTATTTGAGGTACCGCTACACCGGTGACGGTAAATTCGTTCTGTCCTGAGAGGAAATAATCTGCAACCTGGTGTACTGGGGGAATTAAGTTCCTTAAAGAGACACTATGAAGTAAGTGGACTCGGATTTCAATCATCGTTCTTCTCCTTATTTTTTTCTATTTTGTTTAGATTATTATTCTAATATTATATTGCTAACAACGTTTCCATCAAATTGTCTGATTAAAGGAATCAACCGAGCTCAAATAGTAGACCAGAATCAATAGACAAAGATTCTTATAGCTTACATCAATTAGCTTAGAACTAGAAAACTTGCGATCTTATTGAAAATTATTAATGTGTTTGTAGAAAAAGAGAAAAAAACTATGAATACTTCAACAACAAACTTTAAGTAAAATATCAAGCATAAATAAAATCATTTAAACTCAATTTTATCTCTCAATCATTCTACCCATGGGCAGCCTAAGGCCCAAGCAAGTGAAGCAAGGGCTTTAGCCCCCAATTTAGGAGGGCCCCATTTTTAAATAGTAGTGTTATAGGTTTTTTTTTTTTTTTTTGGTTATTCATTGTGAAAATAAAGGATAAAATAATATTATTTTTATAAAAGGCAAATAGTAGTAGCTAAAAATATGTAACCATGTGCTTTTATGGTGACATTGAGTAAATTACATTTTGACATCGCTACGCTTCCATTTTTGCTTTCTCATACAATAAAACTTATATTTTGTGCTTTATTTTCTTCCTCATATACACTATACATTCTAGTATATAAAATGAAGGCACGGGATTTGAATATATTAAATTGTGCATTGCTTTTTATTCTTCTATCGAGCATTATTGCTTGATATTGAAGCATGCAAATACGAGCAGTGGAATATCAATTTCTATTGCTCTAAACTTTTGTGTCTTTTACTTCTACATAGGCACATTTATTTTTAATTTCATAAGTGCTGATTATTTTTTTAATTATATAGTAGAATTCAAATATGTTAAGTAGAAAATATGAATTAACTTGCTCGACTCGAAAGAAAAAAAGAGTCCACCAACCTTAAGGCCACCTAAATATTGTGAAAGTTTTTTCGTGAAAATAAAACAAAAGGATTAAAGCCTCCAAACAAAGTGTGGCTTTAGGCCACCAACTTTGTTGGGCCGCTCCTAATTCTACCGTGAAATTTTGATACCTAGCCAATTTTAAGGCCGAAGTGCACAAAAGGCCAGTTTTTCCACTGGTCTTAGGGCAAAGACCACTAAAACCAAAACATTTACTTTGTGGCCACTTACATTACACCCACCATAAATGAAAAAGAAAAAAGGCTAAATTACCCCTCAGTTTATATATAAACAACCAGTTCGTTATTTCTCTGTTCGTTACTTTGTGGCTGCTGCTACTGAATTCTCTTCATTCAATTTTCTTCACCAATCTCACTTTTCAATTATCTTCACAAGTTTCACTAAAAATTGTAAGTATTCTATGTTTCAATTTTACGTTATGCTGCTTTAAGACTGAATTTGAACTAAGTTCAATCCATGTGAACTGAATTTCAGAGAAATTCGTTTAAACCTCGATGTGCCGTTGATGACTGAACTTCAGTATCGCCATTGTCGTGCTAAGTATCATCACACTAGCACTGAAGTTTGAACTAAAATTCAGTTCATTATTACTGAACTTCAGTATTAAGTATTCACGTTTAAATTTTACGTTATGCTGCATTAAGACTGAGTTTGAACTAAGTTCAATCTATGTGAACTGAATTAAGAGAAATTAGTTTAAAAGTAAGTAGTTTTAATACCTCGATGTGCCGTTGATGACTGAACTTCAGTATCGCCATTGTCGTGTTAAGTATCAGCAAACTAGCAGTGAAGTTTGAACTAAAATTAAATTCATTATGACTGAATTTCAGTGCTTAAGGGCTGAAAGTTCATTTATAAACTGAAAAAAGCAACCTCAGGACTTGGCGATTACTTATTGCCATTGCCATGTTAAGTATCAGCACACTAGAACTGATGTTTGAACTCAAAATTCAGTTCATTATGATTGAATTTTAGTGCTTAAGGGCTGAAAGTTCATTTATAAACTGAAAAAAGCAACCTCAGGACTTGGAGATTACTTATTGCCATTGCCGTGTTAAGTATCAGCACACTAGCACTGAAGTTTGAACTAAAATTCAGTTCATTAGGACTGAACTTTAGTTCTTAAGACTGAACTTCATTAGTTCAATCCTTATGGATAGAACTTAAGTCCACATGAACTGAACTTCAATCCACATGGGGTTGAGCTTTCAATGGTCTTATGGATAGAACTTACTCCAATCCTTATGCATAGAACTTAAGTCCATATGGACTGAACTTCAAATCTATAGGGGAGAGCTTTCAAACAGCCTTACGGATAGAAGTTCAACGCCATATAGATAGAACTTAATTCAATCCTTATGGATAGAACTTAAGTCCATTAAGACTGAACTTCAGTGCTTAAGGACTGAAAGTTCACTTTATAAACTGAAAGAAGCAACCTCAAGACTTTGTGATTACTTATTGCCATTGTCATTAAGACTGAACTTCATACTAACACAATTCTTTCTCTGGTTTACTTATTCAATGCAGAATGACTACAGTTTGTTTGGTTATTGCTTTCAATGGGAATTGGACAAAAGATTACAAGTACTTGCATCATGAAACAAAACTTCTACTTGTTAATGAAATGATCGAATTCAGAACTTTCATGCACAAGATTTATGAAGCAACACATTTCACGGGCGCTGTGAATATATGGTTTGATATTAGAATGGATTCGAGCAAAGGAATGCTTGTAATTACAGAAGAAGAACTCAGGACATGCATGCACTTGTTGAAGAATGATCCGACTTTCAAGAATAGTCGTTTCGTGATTGACAAGCTAGAGAATCAAACTCCTCGCACAGAAGTTTCATCCCTGGAGGGGACCCTGATAATGCAGATCGACTGCATTCAAGCAATTCAAAATAATCATTCTTTATGCACAGAGCTTCCACAACAAGAGGGGGCTTGATAATGCAGATCGACTCCAACCTAGCAATTGAAATACCTGGCATTGCTGAGACACTACAACCAAATAATAGTCAATTTTAGTCACCAGCGCCAACAGTTGAATGCCCTAGTAGCACACCAGCTGCCAAGAGCAAACGGAAAAGGTCCAGGGTAAAACTGAAACAATCTCCAACAATGATATTAACATGAGATTTATCATCGAAAGATGTAGCAGCATACTGAACATTTGACAACAAGGAAACCATGATGAAGTGTTTTGTCAAGATGGCAATCAAGGAGCATTTTGAGTTCAAGGTTATCAAATCAAATAGAACGAGATATGAACTGAAATGCATCGATCCAAACTGTGATTGGAATATTCGAGCAAGAAGGATAAAAGATTCCTTACTGTTTAAAGTAATTAAGTTTCAGAATATACATAAATGCTTCGTTGACGTTAAGAAGGCTGATCAAAAACATGCCACGTCAACATTGATAAGTAAATACTTTCTTGAAAATATCTGAGACAATAGAACTGAAGTTAGACCAACATTTATTGTCAACGAAATGAGAAGGATACACGGGGTTGAAATAGGATATCACAAGGCATGGCGTTCAATTCAAGCAGCAAACGCATTAATTAGGGGACGGCCTGATGAGCATTATCATCTCCTCCCTTCATACTTGCATGTGCTGAAAGAGAGAAATCCAGGCGCTCACACAAATCTCAAGATAGACAGTCTTAATCGGTAAGCATTTCTCAAAAGAGAGTTCGATTGCTATACGGAAATTCAAAACTTTCTAAGAATTAACTTTGTCCTATTTTAAAATGTTTCAGGTTTATGTATATGTTTGTTGCTTTCAAGCCATCAATAGACGGTTGGAGGTATTGTCGACCAGTGATAGCAGTAGACGCAACATTTCTGGAGGCGAAATATCTAGGTGTTCTCATCATTGCTGTAGCAAAAGATGCAAATAATCAAATCTTCCCTCTAGCTTATAGGATTGCAGACTCTGAAATTAATGAAGCTTACACTTGGTTCTTCACTGAGCTGCGAAAGACAATAGGTACTCGTCCTAAACTGGTGTTTCTATCAGACAGAAACAAATCAATCGCACATGGAATTGCACAAGTTTATCCTTATAGCCACCATGGTATATGCATCTACCACTTTGAAAAAGAATCTAAACCAAAAGAACGTGAGAACTACAGTGATAAGTCTGTTTCAAACTACTGCAAGAGCTTATAAGCGTGAAGACTTTCATTATTTCATGTTCTAATTAGAGGGAATGGATAGAAACACGTTCAACTACATAATGGAAGAACCACCTGAAAGATGGGCTAGATCTTACTCACCGAGGCGACGATATGATATGCTTACAACAAATATGGTTGAGTCGATGAATTTTGCATTACTTGAAATAAGAGAGTTGCCCATTTTAAGCCTTTTGGATTTAATCATTGTTAAGAAGCAGAAATGGTTTTGTGAAAGAAGAACTACTGCTCAAGAGACTTCTCACAGTTTATCAAGGTGAGCAGAAGATGAAATGAACAAGAAGATTCAACTGGCCTTCACAATAAATGTAAGTATACAGCACTAGACTCGCTCCAAATATGCAATCCTAATAGTGTCTAGAAAATATAGATAAAGATGGGTGAAGATCAGCCCACGTAAAATGAAAATTCAGGACTGTGGATAGAACTTCAGTAAAAAAGGGGAGAGGGGGTTCAACCTTTTGAGGATAGAACTTCTGTACATAAGGCACTGGGGGTGGAGTTCAATACTTGTTGATACAACTTCAGTTCATAACAGTAAGGAAGTTCAAGTAGGGAGAGTTCAATCCTTGTGGGATTGAACTTCAGTCCATATGATTTGAACTTCAATCAGTTCATTAGAACTGTACTCATGAACTCTTGCTCTGACTTAGTAATAGCCGATTTTAAATACCATCTGTACTGAATTACAAAAGTTATTATTTTTCATTTCAAATAGATATTCCCCACAGGTACAACAAGATTCAATGTGCAAGATGAAGGAAAAAGCTTCAACGTCGACTTAAAGAAGAGGACCTGTGACTGTCTTCAATTCCAGACTGATGAACTCCCATGTGTACATGCAATTGCATGCATTGAGAAAAGACGCCTGCTGAAATCTAAGTTCTGCTCAAATTGGTATTCACGAGAGTTTTGGTTAAACGCATATCAAGGTGAGGTGAATATGATAGGGCACAAAAGCTCTTGGACTGTACCAGATACCGTGAAAAGCCAAATGATAGAAACTCCTAATGTCAAAATACAACTAGGAAGAAGGAAAACAATGAGATACATCTCGATTGCTGAGGCTGTACGAGTCAAATCAAACAAATGTAGTCGATGCAAAATCAGAGGACATGATAGAACCTCATGCACAAATACTCCAGTAGTCCGACCCTATTCAAGGATATATAGGTACTACTACTTCCTTCATTATCCATAAACTTTTTTTTACTAAATATTTCACTCCTACTAATTTGATTTTATAACTTCTTTTTGTTTCATGAAACTGCTTGGCTGTGAATGATGGTGCAGAAATACATGAAGATATTCAAATTGTTGATAGTTTCTTATCCAACATTCAAGATAATGAAGACATTCAAACTCCGAATGCATTGCAGTTTATTTTTTTTATCTGTTTGTATGTTATTTCATGTTCTTTAACAATTTTTAATAAGTTTGATACTAGTATTTGAATTTGAAGCACTTTCAGTCCATATAACACTAAATTTGTTGGTACTTATGGAGTGTACTTCAGCCTTTCAATATAAAAACTTCAATCCTTACGATTCCTGAATTTACATTTTTTAATTGAACTTCAGTACTTATGGAGGAACGTGCAGCCTTTAACTTCTGTCCTCAGGGATAGAAGTTAAACTTAAAATTCTATCGTCGAGGATAAAAGTTAATACTGGGATATAGGAACTTCAGTCCATGATGATAGAAGTTCTGTCAATGAGGGTAAAAAGAAGTTCAATCCATGTGGGTAGAACTACTAACAACTTCAGTCCACTAACACACGCGCACGCACACACACACAGAGGGTTGATAAAAAGAAGTTTAATCCATGTGGATAAAAAAATTTCTATCCATGAGATGAGGGATAGAAATTTAGTCAATGGACGTAAAAGAAGTTCAATCCATGTGGGGGTAAAACTTCAGTCCATGTGGTTTGAACTTCCATACTTGGAGGCGGAAGTTTATTCCTAGTGGATAGAAAGCTCAAACTATATTCTACACACCAAAACACAGAAGTTTGAGCTTCCATCCTTATGAGTAGAAGTTTGATCTCATGAATTAAAAACATCCAACCTTAAAAAGACAGAAGTTCAATCAATACTTAGAGACAAAAGTTCAAACTCATTGTTGCAGCATTGGTTAACTTGAAAACAAAAAATTCTGAAAAACTCACAATTTATTACCAACAAAACATAAGAGACAACACATAGATATTATCTTATCAGACATCTTCAACATCAGACCCACTACTAGAACTGGAACTTAAAGGTTCTGTAACATCCTGCCAAATAGTAGCACTTAAAACTACACGATCTGAGGATTCGACAACTCCAAAAAGTATCCTAGTTCCTACTCCGAGATTATTACTGCGGACAAACTCCCTCCATCCATTACAGAACCACCTTTCTCTTCCCACTTTTAGGTAGTTCATCCGGAAATGAGTACCATGGCAAATTACAGTTGCTGCAACATTACGTCTGGGAAGCATAATTGCCAACAATACTGGCAAAATCTTTGCAACAAAAAGAAAAATGAACAGTGTTATTTTATAAAACAAATAACAAAAATAATACTTTTGAAAGACAAAAATGGTATGAATAACTTACAAACTGATCTGATTCAGTATCCAATTCAGTCAACACTGCATCAATGAGTGCTGCTATCTTAGAATTATAAATTATTTGGTTGTTCTCTTCAGTAATAGTGAAGTCTCTATTGTAATAATTATAGAAAAGACATTCTGTATTTTTTAGTAGTGTCATTTTACTGTTGGATAAACCTAAAGATTCTCTTTTCTTTCGTTTTGTAGTCTATCCCAATACAAGTCACAGAATACATGACCCCAGTAGGATTTAACAACTGCACTGCAATTTCAGTCCATGAGGGGTAGTGAAGTTCAGTCAATGAGGGGAGTGAAGTTCAGTCAAAAACTGCAATTAATAAAAAAACTACATAACCCCAGCAGGATTTAAAAACTGCACTGCAATTTCAGTACATGAGGGGTATTAAAGTTCAGTCTATTAGTGGGTACTGAAGTTCAGCCAATGAGGGAAGTGAAGTTCAGTCAAAAACTACAATTAATAAAAAAAAATACATAACCTTAAGTAGGATTTAACAAACTACACTGCAATTTCAGTCCATGAGGGATAGTGAAGTTCAGTCCATGTGTGGGTAGTGAAGTTCAGTCAATGAGGGTCATGAAGTTCAGGTCAAAAACTGCAATTAATAACCATAACTGTACAGAAACTGTAAGACCATAGAAAACATAACTGTACAGAAACTGTAAGACAATAGGTAACATAACTGTACAGAAACTGTAACAACATAGAAAACAGAACTTGTTTGACTACATTTAATGACCATAGAAAGCATAACTATACAGAAACTGTAAGACCATCCACTTAGCAGTTACTGATTTTTTGACTATAAATACCCCCTTTGCAGTTAAAGGAAACTACAAAGTTTATTGACACTTCATCTGATATATACTACATATTTTTTTTTTTAGAAAAGAAAATATGGCAGATGAAAACAATCGTGTGGAGGAACTAGGCAGTTTCGACAAGAAAATAACATCGTCTTACTTTTATAGAGATGATTTTGTATGTTAAAAGAAATGGCCAGATTATTTCTTATATTTCTCATTTAATTTTTCAGTGTTTTGTGATTTTGTTTATTAACTGTGAAATATTATTGCTTTTAGATCTTTCCAGACAGTTGGAAGCAGAGGCTGCAGAGTATAAATGGACTGGCATGCATAATTTGCGATGGTGGAGATGATGATGTACATTTGATGAACTTCACAGTTAGGAAACACGCAAGGTTGTGTAACGGTTGGAAGGATATGGTTATTAAGAAAGGATTCAGGATAGGTGATACACTTCGTTTTGATCACCTATGGCACGAGATGATCGACGGTGTTCCATCTGTTGTTTTTGGTGTTTCTCTCATAAACAATCAGGCTGGTGAAGGAGCTGCTGATGATGATTTAAGCAGTGATGATGATGGTGGTGGAGCATCAGCAGACAATCCAATTTTAATTGAATAATTTGTAGTAGTTGTTTGTCATTTTAATTTGAGCAGTACTATTTGTTTTCTTCTTATAATGTCTGTGTTTATGTATGAACTTTAATCTAATTGTGTTTATATATTTGCATCTCTCATTAATAACTGAAATAACTGAAGTAGAAGCTCTGTATTTAAGTAAACACATAACTTCAATCATCATGGAGAAGAACTTCTATCATCATGGACTGAAGTTCTGTCCATGAGGATTGAAGTTCTAGCCACTTGCATTTGATTCTCTTCTTTGACAGAATTAAAAAAATATTATACTTGGAATATATGTAAATGTAAAAAGTTAACAATATACATTAATAAATGCTGTTATATATATAGTCGCAGAACTTATAAAACACTCTACACCATAGAAACTTCATACATATTCAGTTATGGAGATGGTGGTGGAAGAGCAGAAAGATCAAAACGAACATGTGCTGCTATAGCTTCAATAGCCTGGGTGATAATTCGCACTTGTCGCCTTTGGTCGTTACGCATATGCAAAATATCATTTTGCATTTCCTGTATTGCATCCTCATGGTCCTGCATCTGACGCCTTAGGACTGCAATATCTCATTGTATATTAGTTGGAATCCCTCCTGGTACTGGGGCAAATCCTGGTGCTGATGGTGGTGTACCTGATTGTTCTACTTGTGGTGGTTGATTCACACTACTTTCAGAAATTCTTGCACTTGAAGTTTAGAAATCTCAAAATAGATAATCCTTAATAATAAGATGATAAGAATTAACAATCAGTTATGTATTTATAGAAAAAATTCAATAAAATTGTAACAGTTGCAACTTATAGTTCAAAAGGAACAATAAAATACTAACAGTTGCAACTTATAGTTCAAAATGCACAATAACATTGTAAAAGTTGCAACTTATAGTTCGAAAGTCACCAATCTATAACAGGTATAATAAAATTTAAACAGTCACAATGAGGGTAATGAAGTTCAATCCATGATGATAGAAGTTCATTGCATCCATGAGGATAAAACTTCTGTCCCTAAGGATAAAACTTCAGTCCATCCAAGTAGATGGAAGTTGAGGGCATATAAATTGAAGTCCAATCCATGTGGGGTAGAAATTCAGTCCATGTGGTTTGAACTTCCATCCTTGGAGACAGAAGTTCATTCCTCCTCCTAGTGGACTGAACACACACACACACACACACACACACACACAGAGTTGATATAAAACTTCTGTCCATAAGGATAAAACTTCAGTCCATCCAGTAGATGGAAGTTAAGGGCATATAAATTGAAGTCCAATCAATGTAGGGTAGAAATTCAGTCTATGTGGTTTGAACTTCAATCCTTGGATATAGACATTCATCCCTAGTGGACTGAACACACACACACACACACACACACACACACACACACACACACACACACACACACACACACAGAGTTGATAAAAAGAAGTCCAACCCATATAGGGTAGAAGTTCAGTCTTTGTGGTTTGAACTTCCATCCTTGGAGACAGACATTCATCCCTAGTGGACTGAATACACACACACACACACACATAGGAGGATAAAAAAGGTTCACTCCATGAGAATAGAACTTAAGTCCTTAACAGTAAAAAAAATCACTGCAACAAAATGACATTTACATAAATATGTGCATAATAATTTGTTCATCTGTACATAATAACTGTTTCACCATACATTACCAAAAAACTTTACAAAAATACTACTAGGAATTCTGAAGATAAAAACAAAAATACCTATAACACTGTTCTCCATAATCATGCTCAACAAATTCAGGTGGAATCTCAAATCCATCCCTAGCCTTTGCACGACCATGAGCCCAAAGCTGACAACCAAACCGTGCCCTATAATTATGAATTTGATCTGGTTTAACATCTTCAACATCTTTACCTCTGGTCAGTAGATCAGCATACCATATTGCAAAAGCGCCACAACTAGTCCTAAAAAATGAGGCACCAAAACAAAGAGTAAGACATATAAGTAGGCAGGGGGTTATAAATTCAGTCAATTATATCTAATTTGCACTAAAAATTGCACAAAAAATGACAAGACTTACCCATCTAGTTGAGTCGGTGATAGTACCTACTGGGTTCTATAGGCTGCATTGAACTTATCGTTTTTAAAAGAATCATGTAGGTCCCCAAAGTTGACATACTTGAAAAGATGTGGGAGCACAACAGCATAACCCCTGATGTGGTCGAATTTGTCTGGTGGTGGCCTCTTTATTTTGACCATCGAATCATATACACATATATTCTTATCGTGCATATCAAAGACTGCCAAAAATTAATGTGTCACCGTTTGACCAGGTGATGCTTGTAGGAAAATAGAGTTTATCAACTCCACTCCATGGAATTGAACACCTTCATTCCATGCCATGAAGGTAATTGCAGATATACTGTCCAAAACCTTCAAGCCAGATTTCATTACCTGGTCTTTTCTTTTTGTCTTTGAATTCTGACTTGTAAATAGAGCACATATAACTATCAAAATAGATATCAGTAATTGACTGTGTATGAGGAAACCGGAACAAATGGTAGCATGCCATCTTTCCAAGATAATACATAGCAACATCGATATGCTACAAAAAAAAAAAAAAGGAACATGTTTAGTCAATACACAGAAAAGTAATAACGAACACAGAACAAACCAAAGAACAGAATATGCACCAACATTATCAGTGATAGGGTAGGCAACATCTACAAACTCCAAAAACCACTTCTTGTCTGGCTTGATTGTTTCCAACTGATATGGATTACTGTCGTAATCATTATCGCGTATATAACAAGCACGGTTGTTCCTAATTAAAAAGATATAAAATACAAAAACATGTTACTTTTCCATAAGGAATGAACTTAAGAATATCATAGGCAATGAAGTTCAATCCTATAGGGACAGAACTTTCCACATCCTTGTGGACAAAAAGTCCATGGCCATTTGATTGAAGTTCAATTCTTATAGATAGAACTCAGTCCATATGCACAGAACTTCAATCCATAGGGGAAGAACTCATAGGCTAAGAAGTTCAGTCCATAGGGGATTGAACTATAGGTTTCCAAATTCATCCCCTATGCACTGAACTTAAAAAACTACATACAAGAAATCATAAAAAAATACAAATAGACTCACTCTTTCAATTCAGTGTCATTTCTTTGAAATAGCAAAAAAGATTTAAACTCTTGCAATACTGCTGGACTAATCTTCAAGTAGTGGAATGGACAACTACGTCTATAATTATCCTTCCAGTCAGTTGTCTTCTTTTTAGTCCTTGTGGTATCATATGGAGATAGCAACCACTGACGGGGCTTTCGGTCCCTTTTCCCCAGAAGAACTTGCTGCTCTGACTGCTCTACCTTAGTACTTTCAGGGGCTTGGTCATTTGCCTTGGCAATCTCCCTAACAATCGGAACAGACCTCTCTTGTTCCTGTGTAAGCATCTCTTGTTTACCTGCTTCATCGACCGACTGACCTTTGCCCACAACAATTCAGTCAGCCTGTTGTTCTTCATTCAGCTTCTCTTTCTCATGTTCCTGAGTCATTACTTCTTCTTTGCCCGCTATACCGACTGACTGTTGTTTGTCCACAAGACTTTCAAAAGTCTGTTGTTCAGTCAAATCAACTTCTCTTCTTGTTTGCTCAATAGCCTGGGCATTCCCCATAATAATCTCAAGAGGCATCTCCTGTTCCTGTGTCGTAACCTCTTCTTTGGGTGCTTCATTAATTGACTGACAGGCAAGAGCCTGCTGATCTTCAGTCATATCCCCATCTCTTTCAACTTGGTTACTTCTATCAGCATTCTCCATAACGACATCAACAGACATCTCCTTTTCCTTGCGAAATCACCTCTTCTTCTACTGTTTCGTTGACCGACTGCCCTTTGTCCAAGAGAATTTTGAATGCCTCTCCTGGTTCTTCTCTTGCTGCTTGATAACTCACATCAACATTATCCATTTCAATGTCATCGGCCCTCTCCTGTTGCAGAATTATGCCTTGTTCTTTTCCAAGTTCACTCTCAATACCTTGCTGCTGATTTTTTGACATATCTTGCCGAATTTCTTCAGCCCTTGGTGTATCTTCAGCATCAGATGAACCCCCAATACCACTTTCTTGAGTCGGTGGCAGTATATTAAAATTAGGCATATCATCATGTGAATTATTTTTCTTCAACTTCTTCCTTTTCCTTTCATATGTTTTTGGTTGGATGGGTGTAGAAGTTGCACCTTATTTCTCCACAATCATATCCTGAGGGACCAAGCGTGGTGGTGACAGATCAAGCTCTCCACTTATAATTTGCAATTGAATTTCAAGCACCTCATTCTGTGCCGGAATCAACTCACCAAACATGTCTAATTCACTGTCAATTCGTTCATGCATTTGTCTAGGCGTTTCATTGACAAACACACCTTGCAACGCTCCATGCAATTGTCTAGCTGAATTTAGACCTGCACCACCGCCACTAACTTCTTTTCTTACATCTGAACAGCCTTTTGATTTCCTAACTATACTGCCTTCACTGGAGTCTTGTCTTTCATATGAAGGAGATTTTGATTTCCTGGATACAGCGCCATGACTGAAGACTTTTCTTACATCTGGAGGAGACTTTCTCTTCCTTCCATCACTAGCATTGCCTCCACATGAATACAAGTTTAAGGAATTACGAAAGCTGGCAGAATGTTCCTTGCCCCTTCTTCCACTAACATCTTTCCTCCAACTTCCTTCCTTTTCCTCAAAATTTTTAGCAAACTTCTTTATAAAATTAAGAACACAGTCAACCTTCTTATCTACACCACGAATATACTCCATAATATAATCCCTTATGTGTCGTCACTGACTACGCAACCTCTTCCGAAATTTCATATTCACCTTCTGCAAAAAAAAAAAAAAAAAAATGATAGAACTGATAAAAATATTAAATTAAAATAAAAACACAAAAAAGATGAATGCACATGATACTTGAAAACTCACTTTAACAATTGCATTAACTAAATCTTGATCAAGCTCTACACCATGTGGAGCATCCTGCCTATCATCACCAGTACACTGACCCACATGATCATCATCCTCAGTCTCAGCACCATCATCCTCACTCTCAACACCACCATCCTCACTCTCAGAACCACCATGATCAGTCTCAGCACCACCATCCTCACTCTCATCACATGTATCCTCACTCTCTTCAACAACTTCTTTTCCTTTTAAATGTTTAAATGCAACAACAGGTACAATAGGACCTGCTTCTGTCACATTCAATTCCACCGACCTTTTTTCTTCCTTAGACAGTACAATTGGAACCATTTTAAATTTGTCAAAACTCTATAAAAAAAGAAACCATGAGAAATATATTAGCACCTCAGTAAAATAAGAATAAAACTTCTATTTGTAGATATAGAAGTTTAATGCCATAAAAGGTTGAAGTTCAATCCTTATGAATAGAACTTCAGTAAGGCTGAAGAAGTTCAGTCGATGAGGGTAGAACTTCAGTACATGAGGGTAATGAAGTTCAATCCATGAGGACAGAACTTCAATTAGTACTATTTTAGAAGTTCAGTCCATGAAGACAGACACAGAGATGGAAAAGAAGTTCAGTCCATAAGGATAGAACTTCAGTAAGGCTGAAGAAGTTCAATCCATAAGGGTAGAACTTCAGTACATGAGGGTAATGAAGTTCAGTTTATGAGGACAGAACTTCAATTAGTACTATTTTAGAAGTTCAGTCCATGAGGACAAACACAGAGATGGAAAAAAAGTTCAGTCCATAAGGATAGAACTTCAGTAAGGCTGAAGAAGTTCAGTCCATGAGGGTAGAACTTCAGTACATGAGGGTAAAGAACTTAAGTACACACACACACACACAGAGATATAGAAACTTACATTAACATTATGAATACTGTTCAACCAAAGTGTTATACTGAGGATTTTTGAAACTAATAAACCTAACCATCCTTGGGAAGCCATCACTATTAACATTGCAAAAGATAGAACGAACTGTTGGAAATAAATCAAGAAACCAAGCGCATAACACAAACGGGAATCCCATCACATAATATTTTGCACCACTTTTAAGAGGTCTCATTGCAGACTTAACAAGTGCTTCAAAACCCACACTCCCTCAAGGATAAACTTCACAAAGATCCTCGTTGACAATGATATCCAAGTAGTGCACTTCAACCAAGTTGGTTTTTTTGTTAGAACACAAAATGATTGACTGAAGAATATAAAACTATGCAATCTTTACTGCATCATCTTCATCGATCAGAGATGACGCGGTCATTGATACTAAAAATTTACGAACGTCCGACAACTGAAGATTGCTTTTACTACCAAAGTACTACTTCAGAAGCTTCTGGCCCATATTCATAGCAGGTCCATCAAACAATTCCTCACGGTTTGCAGAAAACCTCAAACCAGTGTAAAGATGATATTCTTCAGGACCAAAATGTATGAGATGACCAAAAATATTAAAACTTATTCTATTCGGATCGTTGCTCACAATACGTGACAATAATAAACAAGTAGTAACCTCATAGAAGTTTTGTATGACTGCAACTTCAGAAAGCTTCCAAACACACCCTCTGAAAGCTTCTTATACTGTGCTACACTGAACTTTGAAATTATATCATCCAAATTGTTCTCCCATTGCAAATATGCATTCATGTTGAACCAGCGGTCAAATGGATACACTAGATTCCCTTCTATTCCAGCATCCATATTGCAAAAAGCTAAAATAAAAACAAACTATCAGTCACACATACAAAATAAACAAATACAGGTTTGAACTTCCATCCTTGAAGATAGAAGTTCATTCCCTAGTGGACTGAGAATACACACACATGCATGTAGGGGATGGAACTTCAGCCCACTGGGAATGAACTTCCATCCTTGGAGACAGAAGTTCATTCCCTAGTGGACAGAGAACACACACACACACAGACATATAAGGGGAACACACACAGACATATAGGGGGAACACACACACACACACACATATGGGGGGAACTTCTATCCTTGAAGACAGAAGTTCATTCCCTAGTGGACTGAGAACACACACACACACACACACACACATGTGGGGGATGGAACTTCAACCCACTGGGAATGAACTTCCATCCTTGGAGACAGAAGTTCATTCCCTAGTGGACAGAGAACACACACACACACACACACACATGGTGTGAACTTCTATCCTCGAAGACAGATGTTCATTCCCTAGTGGACTAAGAATACACACACACATGTGGGGGATGGAACTTCAGCCCACTGGGAATGAACTTCTATCCTTGGAGACAGAAGTTCATTCCCTAGTGAAATGAGAATACACACACACACACACATGTGGGTGATGGAACTTCAGCCCACTGGGAATGAACTTCCATCCTTGGAGACAGAAGTTCATTCCCTAGTGGACAGAGAACACACACACACACACACACACACACACACACATATGGGGGGAACTTCCATCCTTGCATACAGAAGTTCATTCCCTAGTGTACTGAGAATACGCACACAAACACACACACGCGCATGTAGGGGATGGAACTTCAGCCCACTGGGAATGAACTTCCATTCTTGGAGACAGAAGTTCATTCCCTAGTGGACTGAGAACACACATACACACACACACATATGGGGGGAACTTCCATCCTTGGATACAGAAGTTCATTCCTTAGTGGACTGAGAACACACACTCACACACATGTGGGGGATGGAAGTTCAGTCCACTAGGAATGAACTTCCATCCTTGGATACAGAAGTTCATTCCCTAGTGGACTGAGAACACACACACACACACATGTGGGGGATGGAACTTCAGTCCACTAGGAATAAACTTCTTTCTTTGGAGACAGAAGTTCATTCCTAGTGGATTGAGAACACACACACACACAAACATGTGGGGGATGAAACTTCAGTCCACTAGGAATAAACTTCCCTCCTTGGAGACAGAAGTTCAATCCTAGTGGACTGAAAACACACACACAGACACACACACACATGTGGGAAATGGAACTTCAATCCACTAGGAATGAACTTCCATCCTTGGAGACACATACACACACACACACACACACACACACACACACACACAGAAGTTAAGTACACACACACACACTTAAACTTCAATAAAAAGTAACTACTAAATACAGAAAAAACATACAAATTTAAACTTAAATAATATTACTTAACTTAACAACCACATATTTCACAAAAAATACAAAAAAAAAAAAAAGGCATACCTGCCAATACAAATTTCAGACTACAACGGTGAAGAGAGAAATATTATTCAATGTACGTAATGCAACTTGAAGAGATATATGAAAAACTGAGCAATTTTTTGCATGAAGATACAGTGAATTAAACATACAATTGCATGATAGAGGAGTTAAAATGAAGAAGACTGTTTTGAAAAAAACCCTATCAATTCGAAAAAGATAAGGGGTAATTTGGTCTTTTACATATACGCGTGTTAAGTGTAGAGGCCCAAAAGTGGCCTCTAGTGTAATACCAATGAAAATAGTGGCCTCAAACTAAATACCGGTATTAAAAGTGGCCTCTGGGTAAAAATTTTACCAATTTTTGACGCCTTAAGTGAGTTTTATCCGCAGTTTCAAAATTAATTTAAAAATAGCCAAAAATCCGCACGGGCACACTTACACTCAATTAGCGTTGGCAAACACCCCTGACTAGTCTCAGTATTTTATACTAGGACTTTGAACTAACATGTTCAAAGTCCCATTATTTTATACTGAGGTTACTGTTTAAGTGATCCTAGTATAAAATACTGGGACTTTGAACATGTTAGTTCGAAGTCCTAGTATAAAATATTGGGACTTGTCCGGAGCTGACTAGTTTTCAAACAGTTTTGCATGGCTGGCTAGTATTCATTTAGCGCGGTGCAAACAGGCTAAGAAGCCAATTTTTTTAATGTAAACATCCTTCAACTGATAGACGGGAAAACTTAATAACTAGCCAATTTTGGACGCCCTAAGTGAGCTTTATCCACCGTTTCAGAATTAATTGAGAAATAGCCAAAGTTCCGCGCGCGCACTTAAACTCTATTAGTGTTGGCAAAACACCCAGACTAGTCCCAGTATTTTTTACTGGGATTTATGTGTAAGGGTTCATTTATATAAAGTCCCAATATGTTCAAAGTCCCAGTATATTATACTGGGGTTCGTGTTTAAGTGATCCTATTATAAAATAATAGAATTTTAAAAATTTTGTTCTATTGAGATTTGTCCGGAGCTGGCTAGTATTCAAAGAGTTTTGCACCACTAGCTAGTATTCATTTAGCGTGGTGCAAACAGGCTACGGCGCCAAATTTTTATGATTCTACCTCCAAATTTCATGTCTGAAAGGCCCACAGTTTTGTCCTTGTTCATGAGCAAGGGCTTCTTGTTCTCCTTCCCAGCTATGTGCAAAAAGTTCGCCCACAGGCTATTTTGCTATTGGTATTTGGTTTAAAGTCACTTTTTCTATTGGTCTTAAATGAGAGGCTATTGTTTTGAAACTTCAATCTTTGTGGGTTGAAGTTTAAATTTTGTAAATTGAACTTCATGCCTAAGTTATAAAGTTCAACTTCAATTCGTAAGGGCTGAACTTTTAGGGATAGATGCGTAAACTTCAATCCTTGTGGGCTGAAGTTGAACTTCAACCCTTGTGGGCTGAACTTGTGTGAAGTTCAACCCACAAGAATTGAAGTTCTAAAAAGTGATATCTCATGCAAAATTAGCCAAAAAATGACTTCAAACCAAAAATTACTGGCAAAAGTGGCATCCCAGGCACTTTTCCCTAGATATGTGCTTTCCAAAGCATATGTTGGTTTCTCTTACAAATCAAAATAAAAATTATTCTTTGTTGGGTATACGTAGGTTGTTTGTACTTGCACTATAAAGAAAATATGAGCCAGATGAAAGGTGAACAAGAGAGTATTATCACATTTAATTTATTGCTAATTTATTTGTAACTTATTTTATTAATTATTGCCACAGTTTCATCTTCCTTTGAAAGGAAGACAACAGATCCTTAAAGCTTTTTTTTTCATAACTTATGGACATTTGAATGTTTTCATTAATATAAAAAAAGAATGCACTCGCTGAGATTAGGTTATTCTTAAAAATACTTCACATTTAATTATTTTATGTATCAAGAGCAACAACGGTAGATATTCCTTTTGGTGGCAATATTTGGTCAATCTTTCCTAGTACAACCATAGCCGAAAATGCCGCAACTTTCAACAACAATGTATTTTACATTAGTAACACTCCATCAAAGAACAGTACCTATATAATATTTTTTTAACGCTAACGAAATATCTATATTTTAGCATATCAAAGTATTGTCTCTTAACCGAATGGTAGAAGGCAAGAAGATGTCACTTCAAAAGTCTACTTCTAATAATCTCAAATGGCCAATTGCATTAGGTATATATTGTGCTAGAGCTGAAGGATAGCTTGAGTTAAACAAACACTCACCTTGTCCACGAATTTGGAGCAGCATTAAAACATTTGTGTTTTGTTTATATTGGTGTACTCAATTACATGGGAGAACCATATAATTATGTACATTACCGGCCTCTTTTGCCAACAGAGTATTTATGTGAATGTCCGATTTCCTTGTTTCTTAAAATTCTATAACACAAAATGGGTAGATATTCTTTATAAGTATAGTACTATCACTACTAGAAAAAGAGTATTTTTCAAGGGAGAATATCGAGAGAAATCTCTCAAAAAATACGTCATATACCGAGAAATTTCATTCAGTACGCGTTCCTCAGAATTCGCTCCTCGTTGTGTACACAACCAAGGAATTTTTCTTGGCAAAAAAATTTTAATGGATGAGGTGATTAAATTCTTACCGAGGGATTTCCCTCGATAATAAAAAATATATTTAAATATTTAATATTTTACCGATGGAATTCTCTAGCTAAGAATAAAAATAATTATGTTTTAAATTGACTTATCGAGAGATATCCCTCAGTAACAACAAACAATAATTTTTTTAAATTGTCTTATTCATCAATAATCTGTCTCACATTACAACAAAGCCACAAAATGGACTTCTAAATAATTCAACACACTTGTTCCAAAAATAAGTGTTCAACAAGCATAACATAACTTCGAACATATAAAAAATGAGCGACAACATAAAATAATTATTCAAGACCATTAATAGTGTCATATCCAAGTCTAATGCACAACGAGCAACAAGTTAATGGTGGAATATAATTGAACTCTTTTTGTTCGAAGAGTTCAGTCGATTGACAAATAGATTAGTAATCTCATACAAATACTCATATATGAATCCACTAATAATTATTACAAACGTGGTCATAACTCATAAACATATTCATTATATACATTTTTCCTTCTACTTAGAAACTTCGTCACTAACTTCTTCAGATCACCTTTGGTGAAGATCAACCCCACATTACCATGTTACAATATTACATATGGAACGTAATGAAACCCAAATAAAAGTTTTAAATTGATATTGCAACATAAACAAGCTAAATTCTCTTGTTTATCAATCAATCGATTACGTTTTAATCTCAAATAAATTGGGTCGATAATATAAACTATTTATATACTCGATTCTATTATAATAGTATGTAATAACAATAATAAATATAATAGACATATCAAACTTTAGCATATGATACAATTACTTTACTAAGATAACAAAGACCAAAAAGGGTAAAATAAAAGGATCACTTCACTTATATGTATAAAAATTTAGTATCAATTTTTGTACATAGCCAGATCTGATTCAGAAATAAATACTCTTCTATAAGTTTAAGTACCTTCTCTTTGTTGACGATGACGACTAGCCTACTATTTGATCAGAGTTGCTGGAAGAACACGAGTGAAAACTTAATTTGTTTTGCTCACTGAGAATGAACAGAAATATTGTCACAAAATAATTCATACATATGATACTAATATAGAAGGTGGGGTGGGGGGTTGGGGAGTGGGGGAACCATTATCGGAACAATGGTGTAACTAACCGGCGGGGAGGGTGATGGGTAGTGCGGGTGGGAAGGGGATGTGTGGCGGGTGGGAGGTGTTTTCTCAGTAGGGAGAACAGTGGGAGAAGAACTCTTTTACAAAAAGAAAAATAACGAAGTGAGAGAAAAGAGAAGGGGAAGGGTTATTTCAAACCCTACCGAGGAAATTCCCTTAGTAAAAATCATCATAATTTAATTTTAAAATATAATTTATTTTATTGAGGGAATTCCTTTGGTAAAAATAACATTAATTTATTTATATATATTTATAATTCTTTCGAAAAATTATTTTATTTTCTTTATACTTCAAAAACACCGAGAGATATCCCTCGGTAGATTTTTTTTTCAATATTTAAAATTATTTTATCCAGAAAACATATTGACGAAATTTCCTCAGTAGATATAAATAGTTTTTTATTTTTTTCATTGATTTCACTGAGGGAATTCCCTCAGTAGCCACGAATAAAATAATAATTTTTAATTTTTGTTAATGCACCGAGGGTGCACCGAGGGATTTCCTTCGGAACCCCTCCCTCGAAATTTGATTTGTTTCTAGCAATGTATATACCAAATACGTTGTAATGTATATACCAATAGAAGAAAGTTGAAGGAAAAACAAAGAGAAAGAGAAATGAATAAAAAATTAAATTGAAGCACAATAGAATAAAATGCCAAAACTAAAATTTCATACGTGAACTCTATGAATAAAATTACTTTGCGATAGAATTTAACGAAATGAAAGCAAAGCAACAACAAAGAAAAGGAGAATAAAAATACAATTAATCATATTGAAGCATAACACAGTAAAATTTTGAAAAATTAATTAAAATTTCATTCTTGAATCTCCATGAAAAGAGCTAATAGCTGCAAAAAAGTTAACAAAAATAAGGAACAACTGAGAAAGAAAAACAAAATCAGATTGAAGCACAATAGAGTGAAGATTTTAAAACTTATTAAACTTCATACCTTGATCTTCAAGAACTTTCAAACATGTGCAAACATTCATTATAAATTGTAATGCAAAGAACAAAAGGCATAGGTATTAATGGACATCAATTTTATATGCTCATTTAATTACATGCTCATTAATAAAAGTTTGCCTATTTTCTTTCTTAATGTAGTGTCATTCAAGAAATTAAATACACATTAAGACCCAATAACGGTAAGAAAGTGTAAAGGTTCAAATAATTCAGCACGTTTTGAGCTTTTGTTAAGTAAAATAACGGTAAATAAAATGAGAAAAAAATAGTAAAAGGAAAAAATAAAAAACAAATTGAAAGAGTGAATAGAAAATGAGAAAAAGAGGCCAAAGAATTATACCACATCACCTATCGATAGACCCCAATTCGTATAATATATAGATAGATAAATATAAAACTATGCAAAGCAACTTTTGCACCAGATAGGACATGATGAAACATGTCTTGCAGGAACGAAGTCCTACTCTAGTAGAGAAGTCTATAACCAAGTAAGAGGGCAATTTCATAAGGTAAGTTGGAGAAGATTAACTTGTAACAACATGAGTCCAAGTAAGATGCTATTTATCCTGATCTTAGCTACACACCAAAGGTTGAGTACTAAAGATAGGCTGCTCAGATGGAAAGTAGTAGACAATGCAGTATGCCCATTATGCAATGCACAAAATGAAAGCCACTCTCACCTATTCTTTGTGTGTGCTGTTTCAAGAGCTATTTGGGAGAAGATGTTGCAGTGGATGTGGATCAAAAAACCAACTATGCAATGGCAAGATGAAGTATTATGAGCAGAACATCTCATGAAGGGGAACAGTGCACTGGCTCAGATATACAAGCTAGCCTTAACAGCTACTGTGTACCAGGTATGGAGGGAAAGAAATTGCAGGGTGTTCTAGGATACAAAGAAAGAGCCTGACCTCATGGTTAGACAGATCATTCAGGATATTCACCATAGAGGTTCACTGCAAAGTCGACTGAAGAACCAACTCCTGAAGCTCAACTTCTATCCTAACTGAGAGCTGAGTTCCTAAGCTGGGAATGGATGTATTAGATTAGCAGGACCATTGATGTAATAGGTGTTGCATACTAAAGTGATGAAACTGTTACATAGTGTAGGAAGATCTGAAGTATAGCAAGATAGGCCTATCCATGCTTGCTTATTTGTTGCGCTTAACCGTTTACTTGGTAATAAAACTATTTAATTACCAAAACAAAGATATAGATTAAGATGTAAGTATTTACAGATTATGTGCTCTTGGAAACTGTTACTTTTGTTTATGCTTAAAATTGTACGTCTAGGTTAAACAATTAAATTTATGAACGGGTCACAAGCAATACAGTAAAATACGACGGAAAAGTAAGTAAATAAAGAGAAAAATAATAGACAAGAAAGTAAAGAGTGTCATTCTTTGAGAATAGCCGGATTCAATGGTGAATCGCTTGATGTACAATACAATGTAATGAGTGGTATTTATTGTAGAGATTACCCAGTCCTAATTATGGTAAAATACAAAGACTAATAAACACCATGGGCCTATAAACTCAAGGTGGTGGTGTATATGAAATCCTAACTAGGAGACTGTAAACCTAAGGCAGCGGGATGTATGCCTTATGTTCTACGTCCGTTCCACCTGAACGGTCGTAACTCGTAGAACGAGCATGTATCCTCTATGCCCGGTGACTTGTAGGATAAGTCTACTCTTCGCCAGCTGGACTCATATCTCCGTAATAGTAGGTGGCATATTTTTTTCCCTCACAATCAGTCCTCCCACTTTCTGAGTGCTGACACAAGCAGTCAGGAAGTGAAAGCGGTGCACAAGACGGATGTGAAAGATATCTCACTGACTCTTTGAAACTCACAGTCTCTTTGACCAAGAATGATGTTGATTTATTCGAGAACTCCTCGTGTCTTCATCTGATTGGTTGATGCTGATTCCATGTGCCTTTCCAAGAATTTTTTTTGCTGTGTCGAATCGTTTCATATCTCAGGTCATAATTACGCTTGACCATTTCATGATCCGTTCTTATTTCTTCCAGCCTATAAATAGGTGATTCATGATAGTGGTGGAATTATAAATCCTCTTCAGAAAAATACTCCATCTTCTTCAAAGTTCCTTGTGAAAGAATGGATCTTCTATCTTCAAAAATATTTACCTTTGATCCTGGTTTGATATTCTCAGAAGAACTCCTTTGTTCAGAATAGATGGTGCATGGGAAAACTGTAGGAAAAAAGATCATCTGTAGTTTTCTTCATCCTTTCCTCCATCCATGAATGGACAAATGGAGTCCCCCGAACCAGGAAATTTGATCGGGATTCTAATGATGTTCGGAATGTCTTCATTATGGCATGTGCACTGATTATGGTGTGATCTTCTTCTAACACAGCGGTTGCTATGATATTCATCTTATCATGTGGGGTCAGGACGCTTGGCCCTTTCAACTATCATAAGGCTTTTCCGCCAGGACATTTCTGGCGTTCAGGTATCTCCTTTGACGATGTAGGTTTGAAGCCCACGTGCATAACATTCATTCCATGGCAGGCAAGAGGATATAACTTTGAGGCATGGGTAGAATAATGAGTCACAAATCTCTAACTCTACTTGTTGTTCAAGGTTGTCTCTTGGTTTGGCTGGTTTAGCCATATTGTTGTTCCAACGCCTCATCGGCCACTGGCTGTGGAATACCCCCGGGAAAAGGCTCCCTTGTTGTAGGTTCCCAGCTCAAGCCTCCCCATCTTCGATGAGCTCCCAATTATGCTTGAAGATCTGCGGGGCAGTGCACTCCTGTTTGACCAGTAGGGGCTGAAGCAGATCTTCTAGTTTCTCTTCGAGTTCGGCAGACAAGATGGTGGAAGGTTCTGTCCATATTTAGACGCTTCAGAGGACCCTTATTTTGATCAAGGTATCTGGGTCTTGGTCACTTCAGGGGTCGTGCGCTGAAGGTTTCTTGGGCTGATATATCCCTTGATACCGGGAGAACTTCGAACTGCTTAGCGGACCTTCAGTCATGCAGATTTCGACAAGCTTGTAGTTTTTTCTTTTCAGTTTTTTTTAGAATACATGTATTGAATAGTGTTGTATTCATAAAGGACATAATTGTATATTATGAGCCTACGGGTTGTGTTATTAATGAAACGAGCATCCATTAATACTTTTATGCGTACTTGTGTAGTTTAAGCAGTATGTCTTGTGTCTTTCTAGGCTAGTGTCTTTAAAGGATGGGCATGCGCACTGAGGTGTGCTTCATTTGCGTCAATAACTGACGGCTTGCGCCAGTGATAGCCGGTTTTTTTGCGCCAATAATGAGATGACCCCGCGTGAGAATGGGGCATATATGCGTTCCAAAATAGAACGTCGTTACTTATTTACTTGAGGATTTTAAGAGTTTCTAGCACTATGCGGGCGGGCATCTCCACCGATATGTAGGTGCAATTTATTGAATTGGCGAGTGCAACTTACAAATAATGCATGGTGGCTCAGCTAGACGTGATTTAGCTCTAAGCCAGTAGTTTACCCTACTTTTTGTAGCAAAAAGTGGGTGTATTACTTCAACTTAGAACTGGACTGGGCTATGAGTAGTTAGATCATAGATGAATCTGAATTGTAATTATAAAACTCACTGAGTAAAATAGTAGTTTTATTGATAAATAGGGGTGCGGAGCCTGAACTTTTGTGGGCAAAAACCCGTAACATAACTAACGAGTATGTAAATACTATGAAAAAAATTAAAAGAAACTAAAGACTTAATTAAAGTAAATACTGTGAAGGATGGTACTTTCATCGTGGTACGGAGGTATCTGTCAGGGCTCCCTCGTCGCAAGGTGCTGAGCCTCAAGATGTAACCTGTGGACCGCTGACAATCCGATGGTATAAATCCCCGTTGATTAAACAATAATAAACTGCCTGCCTCCGCAACTATCTGCTTTCTGACTTGTCTTCAGGGAGTATTCCCTTGTCCAAGTAGTTAATCAGTGTGCGACGTTGCTCTGAGGCGGAACCCGTGCTTGGAACTTCAAGTTTCATCAGGTCTGCGGGGTTCAGCTCAACCACTACATGTTGGTCGTCTGAATCAGTGTGTGAATCCTCGGGGACTTCGTCCTCGTTTGAGCTTTCCTCCTTATACACAAACTCCCATTTGTGAAACTTTTTTAAAAGTGCTTTAATATTTCCTTGTCGGCCTAGCGCATAGATGTTCCGTGTTAAAAACCTCATTCACTCAATTGACCACCAACTGGGAACTACTGAAGAGGCTGACCTCCCTGGCCCCCAATATGTAGGCTAAATCAAGAGCTTGATTTTTTGGTGTTGCACTTGGTCCACCTTTGAAAGACACTAGAGGGGAGGGGGTGAATAGTGTCCTTACCCGATTTTCAAATCCTAAAACTTGCTTTTAACTTTCTGCGCCTAACTCACAAAGAACCAGGTTCCTTGCAAGTTTTACCTATCTCTGAAACTAAATAAATTGCGGAAACATAAAGAACACAGAGATTTTTACGTGGAAAAATCCTTGCTCAAGGGATAAAAAACCACGACCCAAACTCTTGGAATTTCAACTCTTCTACTAAAGAAAAACCCGAGAAAGTTTTAGACAACAACGTAAAGTAATCAAGGAACTAGAACCCCCTAGTACCTAGAACTTTCACAGCCACACGTTAGCTGTTAAGGTTACCTCTACTTAACCTCAAAAAGTAATCTCTACTTAATGCTTCTCAACGAGCTGATAGATTACAACTCAATAACCTATAACAAAGAAACTAAAACAACAGACTTATCTATGAAATTGCTCCCTCGTCAGGTTCTGCTGCTCAACCTTTATTCTTGCACACAAAGCTTCTCACGATCCGATTGTACTTGATATGCTCTGTTGAGATGTCTTTTGTGCGTATTGAATTTGGCCAAATTAACTTGTATATATAGGCACTAGACTTAGCCAGATCCAACTAAGTTTAGGATTCCTTTTCCTCTTCGAAATTAGTTTTAAACAAGGTTACCCATATTTCCTTATTTAAAACCTAAGTTAGTTTGCCTTAGTTCCCAATCCATTTATGTTTAGGAACCGCGTCCTTCTCAGCATCGCTTCTTGTTTCTTCTGTTTCCGGTTGGATTGGAACTTTGACCCAACTGTTCTTTTCTTTTCTTCTTCAGCTCTGACTTGAATATCTCGTTTGAACAGCTGGTCTTTTCACTTCGACTATGAACCTTTTCGTGGTCCACTTAGCACCAGGTCCTTTGTCATCTTCAAAACTCATCCTTCAACAAATTCCCCCTTTTTGATGATGACAAACCATGTTGTCTCACCGAGGGTTTATACTCTTACGAACCTGTAAAAATCAACCACTAACCACGAACCATATTAATAACAGTTGGGCGAAAATAGGTCACAAACATATAATGAACTAATCAACATCTAACTTCCCCCTTTTGGCATCATCGAAAAGTTTTACAGTTGTAAGAACCTGCTCAACTTAAATTAAGTCTAGTTGACTCTAGTGGCAAAGGCAGTAAGCCAACCTTGAAACGTCAGGAACCTGTTTCAGACAATAAATACTAGCAAAATAGGATATTGTTATCAAAACAGACCCAAACCGGCTTAAAAGATCCAAACAACATTCAAATATTACAAACTGAGATATAATATTGTCTTAAAAACATGCCATAAAAGAACCAGGAAGGGACTAGGGAAAGGAACTGGTTCAGAACTGGGGAATATTAGGAATGTTAATGTGAGCAAGCAACAAGGCGAGGCGACGCGAGTTTCCTTCTCTTTCACGCTCCAGCTCTGCATCCAGCCTTGTGTTTTCAGCATTCATCCAGGCCAGCTCATCATTTTGCCTTTCAAGCTGCCTCCTGAACCCCTCAGTCCTCATGTCCATTCTATTGTTCCTTCTTTCATCTGCATCCTCTTCCATATGCTCTGGTTCATCAGCAGGTTCACCATCCAACACATAGTCACAGGATTTAAGAATGTTCCTCCCAAACAAGTCATTGTGGTCCGGCTCAGTCTACTTACCAACAGGCACCCTAAAGAAATCAAATACCTTCCCTAGAAGAAATCCATAGACCAACGTATGTTTGCCTAACCCCATGTCAGCTACCCTACCAATGTGCTTAATCGTTAATTCAGACAGATTAATACGAACCTCGCGATCTAGCAGGTCTATATAGGTCATATACATAAATTTGGCCTCACTCCTTCTTTCCGACCTCTGCAGTAGGTTCTTCAGCACAAATTCAAATAGGAACTGTTAGAAGGGTTGCATTGCCTTCTTCTTAACTTGTGTAGCCCTTGCCAGTCTTGGTCTCCCTACAAATTTCTGGGTCACCTCCAAAGCAGACACACCATCTCCTCTAGCCGGCCACGAGTTCCTCATATACTCGCTGTAGCCCTGAGAGGGAACACCCAAAATCTCACCCAGTTCCACACTATCAAATTGGATCACCAGCCCCTTGACTATGGTTGTCACAATACCTTCACTCACTGTGCAATTGGAATAAAATTCTCGAACCTCTTGCTCCCTCAGCTGTCTAGCACGATCACTGAACAGGTTCAACCAATCCTGAGCCCTCAACTTAGCACCAAGCTGAGTCATTTCCTCAAGCTCCAGGTTAGTGAGAATTTTACCCTTCACTATTGGGAGACCTCTAAAATAGGTCACCCTCCTTTTCTTGTCTTCCTTGTCATCTCCAATCACCAGCTTTGATTTGGAACCTCTCCTATGAACCTCAGGTTCCTCCACTATCCTCTCCTGCTGCTCTCTTACAGAACCTCGAGTAACAGGTCTCCTAGCATGACTCACTGTCTTTCTGCTGCTTTCTCCCATACCCTCTGCATCTCCAGAACTTCCAATCTTGAAATTACCTACAAATTCTCCTCCCTTTACCAGCCTTTCTTCATAGTTTGTTTTTGTTCATGAACCACATGCCTCTTTCCCAATCTCCTCTGTTTTTCCACCACCACAACATCTGTCTCAGTGGAGGAACCTTCACTAGCTTGAGGTGTGGGATTGGGCTCAGGCAACACAGCAACTAAAGGTTCAGTAAAACCTACACCTTCTAAGTTCTCGTCCACATAATCATCAATATCTCTTAGATCTGCATCATCACCTGCCACAGAACCAGCGAACGAACCAGATTCTTTCTCAGGTTCTTTAGCAGATTCAGCAGATTTTTCCTCTCCCTTGTCACTAACATTTTCCACTACAGGAACAGGTTCCTCAACAGTTTTCTCATTTTCTTTAGTAACATCAACCTCGGTTTCAACGACCTTTTCAATATTTTCTACAACTACCTCCTCCTTCTCTCCAACTACAGACATAACAGGCTCTACTAAATCTACTGGCACAGAAGGTAAACTAGTATTGACGACTATAGTACCAGTAGGAGAACTAGGGCTTACCTTTTCAGTTTCTTAAACGATTTCTTGAGTCGTTTCAATGATTCATTCCTCCGTACCAGTTTCTAAAACACTTTCCCCCTTACTAGTTGCTTCTTCCGTCAACTTCTTCTGTTTCAGTTGCGCAAACTTTCTCGCTATAGCCACAGAACAACTCGCTGCAAGTTGCTTTGCCTTTTGATTTAGTTTAGATATTTTTATTTAGGGAGAAGAGAGTTGAGAATCGAATTTGGAACTGGTCGACATTTTTTTTTTCTTTACAGAGAATTATGTTTTAGAGAGAGAAAATATTTTGAGAGAGTTTTAACGTTTTAGCCGATAGAAACAATGTTTCTTTGATCAAATGATGGAATAGGGACGGGTATAAGTGTATCGGGAAGGGGAACGGGTTGATGGGATACGAAAAAGCTGCTACCTAATTATGACGCATAGGAGCTGACGCCAGCATGGTTCAAAGTATTTGAAATCTAAAAGCTTACACTAATCCGGCGCCAAGTGAGGGTGATTGGTAACAAATTAGGCCACGTAAGACATTACTTATACTCAGTAAGTGATATAGAATGTGTACCTGAACGTCCATGCATCAGTTTCTTCAATTATATCCTTTAAATAAGAAAATTGCCAGTATCTAAGTCATGAAAACGGGTTCCAAACAAGTTAGCAAGCAAAACAATTAAGTTTTCATAATAGAATCAACTAAGCAAAGTTAAGCTAAGTAAAACAATGAAACTTCACTAGCCAATCATTGGGAGAACCAGGTGCTGCTTCGTTAATTGTATCTTGGTCATCCCTAGCTCAAGCCTGTTCTTTTCAAATTGTACTCTGTTTAATGCCTTAGAGAAGATATCAACAATTTGATCCTCAGTCCTGCAAAAGTTCATAGTGATTAGGCCTTTCTCAACATTATCCCTTAAAAGTGATGCCTAATATCAATGTGCTTTATTCTCTTGTGCTGGACCGGGTTTTTGGCAATATTGACTGCACTGATATTGTCACAAAAGATTGGAACTGGTCCACACTTGATTTCAAAGTCCTCCAACTGTTGCTTGATCCATAATAATTGTGAACAACATAAAGCAGCTGCTACATATTCAGCTTCAGCTGTGGATAATGCCATTGAATTTTGTTTCTTTATTGCCCATGAAACTAAACAAGGACTTAGGAAGTGTGCCATCCCAGATGTGCTTTTCTTATCAACCAAGTGACAAGCATAGTCAGCATCAGCACACTCAATAAGATCAAAACTTCTGCCTTGTGGGTACCATAAACCAAGATCTTGAGTTCCTTTCAAATATCTCAAGATTCTCTTGACTGCAGTTAAGTGTGACTCCTTTGGTTTTGACTGGAACCTTGCACACAACCCCACAGTATAAACAATATCTAGACGACTTGCAGTTAAATACATCATAGAACCAATCATTCCTTTGTGCTTCTTTCATCAACTGAAGCACCAGTTTGATCCAGATCTATCTTCGTTCCAGGAGCAATGGGTGTGTTCATATCCTTAGCAGACATCATATCATACTTCCTTAGTAGCTCTTTGATGTACTTCTGCTGGTGGATCATTGTGCCTTCCTGAGATTTCTTGATTTGTAAGCCTAAGAAGAAATTTAGCTCACCCATCATACTCATCTCAAATTCACTTCCCATCAGGTCGGCAAACTCCTTGCAAAGGTTCTCATTAGTAGCACCAAAGATGATGTCGTCTACATACACTTGAATAATTAGCAGGTCCTTGGCTTTCTTCCTTAAAAATAAAGTATTATCTATTTTGCCTCTAGTAAACCCATTCTTCAATAAGAATCCAGGCAATCTTTCATACCAAGCCCTAGGAGCATGTTTCAACCCATACAGTGTCTTGTCAAGTTTGTAGACATGATCAGGAAACTCTATACTTTCAAAACGAGGAGGTTGAATCACATACACCTCTTCATTCAAATAACCATTAAGGAATGCACTCTTCACATCCATCTGGTACAACTTAAACTCCATATAAGCTGCAAAGGCAATAAGCATCCTAATGGCCTCCATTCTTGCAACAGGTGCAAAGGTTTCATCATAATCGATTCCTTCTTCTTGGATGTAACCTTGAACCACCAGTCTTGCCTTGTTCCTTGTTACTATGACATGTTCATCCAGCTTGTTTCTTAAGACCCATTTAGTACCAATGATGGACCTGTCCGTTGGTCGAGGGACCAGGTGTCATACCTTACTGCATTCAAACTGATGAAGTTCCTCTTGCATAGCAATCACCCAGTCTGGATCCTCAAGAGCTTCACATACATTCTTTGGTTCTATTGAGGACAGAAAGGCAAAGAATGCACAGAAGTTCTTCAAAGCTCTTCTAGTAACCACTCCAGTGTTTACATCAGACATGAGGTTCTCCAGTGGGTTAGAACTTTGATATCTCCAAGGTTTAGGTTGAATCTGCTGAGTGTCGTTCCCAGGAGGAGCTGAGTCATCTAGGTATTCTTCATTTTGCTCTTCAGTTCCCCCTTTCTGATTGCCTTCTACTTCCCCCTGAGTTTGATCCTTATCATCCTGATAACTTTTAACTCCATTCAAATTCTCAGGGTCTTCAACAGGTTCATCTCTTGCAAGACCAATCTCCTGATCATCATCTTCTTGTCTGTTTGTAACACTTTCAGATTCATCAAATACCACATGCACACTTATCTTCTACAGGCAAGGTCCTCTTGTTGAACACTTTATAAGCTTTACTTTGTGAAGAATATCCTAAGAAGATGGCTTCATCACTTTTAGCATCAAACTTCCCTATAGGTTCTTTCCTGTTGTTATGCACGAAACACTTGCACCCAAAAGCTCTGAGATGTGCAATATTAGGTTTCCTGCCTCTAATCATCTCATAGGGAGTTTTCTTTAACAAAGGACGGATAGAACATCGATTTAGCAAGTAGCAAGCGGTGTTGATTACTTCAGCCCAAAAATTCTTTGATAGACCGCTTGATAGTAACATAGTTCTAGCCATGTCCTCCAAGGACCTGTTCTTCCTCTCCACTACACTATTCTGCTGAGGGGTCCTTAGTGCAGAGAAGTTGTGATCCACACCATATTTATTACAATATTCTGCAAACTTAGCATTCTCAAATTCTGTACCATGGTCAGACCTTATATTTACTAGTTGAACCCCCAGTTTCTTCTGATTGACTCTGACCCAGTCCTCGAACATATCATATGCTTCATCTTTAGATCTAAGGAACAAAGTCCATGTATATCTGGAGTAGTCATCAACTATTACCATTATGAACCTCTTACCTCCTCTGCTCCTTACCCTCATTTGGTCCACGCAAGTCCATGTGAACCAGCTCAAGTGGTTTAGAAGTACTAACTACTTTCTTTGACTTGAATGAAGATCTTACATGTTTCCCCCTCACACAAGCATCACAGATCTTGATGTCATTGAACCTCTTGCTTGGCATTCCACGAACCAGGTCCTTTGACACCAATTTATTCAATTGAGTCAGGCTTGCATGTCCTAGTCTCTTGTGCTAAAACTGACTATCATTCTCCAGCACATTCAGACAAGTCAAATTATTCTCAGGAAGAGAACCTAATGTAGCCTTGTACACATTATTAGCTCGTTTCTCTTCAATTATCACTTCACCAGTCTGCAGGTTCTTTACAGTGCAACCTACAGAAGTGAAACTCACTGAGTTTCCTCTATCACATAGTTGAGAGATACTTAGAAGATTGTGCCTCAATCCATCCACACAGAGTACATTATCAATCGCATGATTGAGGGATCTCCCAACTTTTCCAATACCAACAATTTCACCGCTCTTGCCTCCTCCAAAAGCCACACTATCACCTTGAAATGCTGCGAGTGAGAGAAAGTTTCTTCTATCTCCTGTCATGTGCCTGGAACACCCACTATCAAGAATCCAACTTGGGTTTTTCCATCTACTCCAGCCTGCAAAAGAAAATCAAGGGTTAGTAACAGGAACCCAGACAAGCTTGGGTCCCTTTTTTTTATCGAATGGATGAATCAAATCTTTTCTAGGCCAATAAGGTAAAACTGATTTTTTATTCTTTATCACTGCTCCTTTTGCAACACTGTATTCATTCTTGATTTGTCCAGTCTTACCACACAAAAAGCAGAGTTTGTTGCAAGGAAGTCCTACATATTTACTATTAGGGTTCCAAACAGGTAAAGGTTTCCTATGTCCTAATCCAGTCTTACCTCTATTATGATTTTCATGCAACCAATTCAAAGCTTCAGAAGACTTGTTCCATTTAGTGAGTCTGGTGAGCTCATATTAGCTTTTTCAACCTTCTCCTGAAGAACCCAGTTGTTCTCAGTTTCCTGATACAGAGCCTGGTTTTTCTTTTCAAGCTCAGTTTCAAGGTTGATTTGAGCCTCACTAACTCCTTGCTTACCAGACACTTCTTTCAATTTTTGATTCTCAATTTCGAGTGCAGAACCTAGCTTCTTCTCACAAAGCACCTGTTCCTTTAATTGAAGACTTTCTAATTCAAGGTCTGAGACTTTCTGTTTTAGTTCAAAAACTTGATTTTTACTAGCAGTTAATTCCTTTTTAAGATCAGATTTATCTTTTCCAAGTTTTTATTTTTCATTGAAAAATCAAACACAAGTGACATTAGTTGGTCCTTCTCAGAAAGTGCTAGTTCCTTCTCAGATCTCAAAGTCTCAATCTCTTCAATTAAAGTCAGGGCAAGCAAATTTAATTCCCTAGAAGAACAAGTCTGAAGTCTAGTTTTCAGCTCATCGAGACTTACCTCAGGTGTATCATCAATCGAAGGTTCATTATCAGCCATCAGTGCCAATGGAGAGTCATCTTCTAGTTCTTCTTCTTCTTCATCGCTTCCACTTTCAGAAGGTCCCCATGTTGCATAGAAAGCCTCTTTCTTTTTCCTCCTTAATGCTCTGAAGTTGGGAGGACATTTGGTCTTCTTAGGTTCATTCTCCTTGGAAGCTCCAGATCTTTTCCACTCAATATCCCACAATGGGAAATCCTTTATAGCATGATCCTTCTTATTACACTTAAAACACCCTAAGTAGTCAGGATTTTCAATTATGTTATTCTTGGCAGGAGTGACTCTGGTTCTTCTTCTTTCGAAGCCTAATATCTTTCATACAGCATTGACTAAAGCCATCTCATGCTCAGATACTTTATACTTAGAACCTCCAGTTGCTTCTAGAGCTAGGTTCTTCTCCTTCTTAGGTTCCACATTCATCCTTGACTGTTTCATAAGCTCATGGGTTTTCAGACTACCACGAGTTCATCTAGTTCAATCTTATCCAGTTCCTTGGACTCAATGATAGCTGTAACCTTTGACTCCCATGAATCAGGTAGAATTCTGATCACCTTTTCAACTAAGTCTTCATTGGTTAGAACCATACCTAGTGATTTCATATTGTTTGTTATGATCGTGAACCTGGTCATCATGTCCTGGATAGACTCAGATTCACCCATAACAAATAACTCGAACTTTCTTTTCAGCATCTGGATCCTTGACTTCTTTACACGTGAAGTTCCTTCATGAACTATTTGTAGAGCATTCCAAATATTTTTGGCAGTCTTGTATGAAGAAACTTTGTTGTACTCATCAGGACCAAGTCCACATATGATGAGCCTCTTAGCTTTTGCATTCTTCTCTACCATCTTGAAATCAGCATCAGTATACTCAGATATCTCTTTGGGAACAGGTTGCTGATTGGGTGGCTGTCCAACAGTTTTGCTTGGAATAAGAGGTCCATCCTTGGTAATGATCCATAGCTGGAAGTCTTCAGCTTGAAAGAAGTCTTCCATTCTGCCTTTCCATCATCCATAGTATTGGCAATTGAATTGAGGAGGCCTGTTGACAGATTGTCCTTCGATGATTATCGGTGGTGCACTAATTGTTCAGATCTTTCTCAAGATGTTAATCTTTCTTCGAGAGAACCTGCTCTGATACCTCTTGTTGCACTTGGTCCACCTTTGTAAGACACTAGAGGGGATGGGAGTGAATAGTGTCCTTACCCGATTTTCAAATCCTAAAACTTGCTTTTAACTTTCTGCGCCTAACTCACAAAGAACCAGGTTCCTTGCAAGTTTTACCTATCTCTGAAACTAAACAAATTGCGGAAACATAAAGAACACAGAGATTTTTACGTGGAAAAATCCTTGCTCAAGGGATAAAAAACCACGACCCAAACTCTTGGGATTTCAACTCTTCCACTAAAGGAAAACCCGAGCAAGTTTTAGACTACAACGTAAAGTAATCAAGGAACTAGAATCCCCTAGTACCTAGAACCTTCACAGCCACACGTTAGCTGGTAAGGTTACCTCTACTTAACCTCAGAAAGTAATCTCTACTTAATGATTCTCAATAAGCCGATAGATTACAACCCAATAGCCTATAACAAAGAAACTGAAACAACAGACTTATCTATGAAATTGCTCCTTCGTAAGGTTCTGGTGCTCAACCTTTGTTCTTGCATACAAAGCTTCTCACGATCTGATTGTACTTGATATGCTCTGTTTAGATGTCTTTTGTGTGTATTGAATTTGACCAAATTAACTTGTATATATAGGCACTAGACTTAGCCGAATCCAACTAAGTTTAGGATTCCTTTTCCTCTTCGAAATTAGTTTTAAACAAGGTTACTCATATTTCCTTATTTAAAACCTAAGTTAATTTGCCTTAGTTCCCAATCAATTTACGTTTAGGAACCGCGTCCTTCTCAGCACCGCTTCTTGTTTCTTCTGTTTCCGGTTGGATTGGAACTTTTACCCAACTGTTCTTTCCTTTTCTTCTTCAGCTATGACTTGAATATCTCGTTTGAACAGCCGGTCTTCTCACTTCGACTGTGAACCTTTTCGTGGTCCACTTAGCACCAGGTCCTTTGTCATCTTCAAAACTCATCCTTCAACATTTGGCTTAATATTCGGCTTCGATGTTTGGAACTTTCGCGGCCTTGCAGAAGACCTTCCCTGTGGGTGTCTTAATCCATAAATCGAGGTTTGCTTCTTCTCCTTTGAGATCCACATCCATACGGATTCCCAGTGCCCGGGCTCGATTGTCCCTGCATTTTGGATTGATTTCTCCACCTTTGGTGCTAATTCTTCCATATAATCTGAGGTGAAGCCTTCTAAAGCATGTGAGTGGATGGCTATTTGTGGTTGATAAATGATATCGTATTCTCCCAGTTCTTCAGCCCATTCTGCCAACCCTTTTGAGAGCCCGGGTCTTGACAAAATGGCCTGTAATGGTACAGAAGAAACCATACTGACCGTATGGCTGAGAAAATATGAACGCAACTTCTGAGTTGCCATGACCACGACAATAATAAATGGAACATGTAGAGGTAGAAGCCCATCCGGGTATGAAAGTCCTTTGTTGGCATACTTTATGGGAAACTGTCTCCCATCTTCTTCTCGTGCGAGTACTGCATTCCATGCTACTTCTGAAATTGAAACATACAGCAACAGGTGTTCTCCCTAGGTTGGCTCGGCGATTGTCGGAAGCTGCAAGAGTTGCACCTTTACCCAGGCCAATACCAAGTACCAGTGTATCAACCACAATGGTTATTCGTGCTTTACCAATACCTTGATGAGCTGGTACCATAGTTCTGCTACCATAGGGTTTAGTTGGCTCATCTCTGATAGCCTCTCCCTTAGCTCGCCGATCTCTATTCTAGCCTTACGCTCCATCATCTCGTACCAAAAGAAATCCTCATCAATTATATTTATCTCGGCTATCGGCCCTTTGTCGTATCCTCTGTTGGATATTGGATACTCTCCAGGCAAAGGCCGGTCACTCCGTAAGTCATTGATCTCGTGTAAGGTAGGATATCTGAAAACTTGGTGGAGTGTTAAGGGTACTCCCTTTACACTGTGTATCCAGGGCCGCCCCAAGATGACATTATGTGACATATTACAAGTGAGTACCTGGAAAGAGGTTACGCTCGTCACGCTCGGGATATGAACATGTAGAGATAATTCTCCAGCAAGTTCTTCGCGGAGGCTATTGAAGCTGATTATCCTATGAAGGCTCGGAATCATCTAATGGTCTCAGCCTAACTTCTGTAATACCTTTCTCCGAATAATGTTCACATTACTTCCTGGGTCAACCAAAGCTTGATTGATCTGAAGGTTTGATCAAAGCTTGATTGATCTGAAGGTTTGATACCCTTATGGGAACGATGAGAGCGCCTTGATGCTTTCCTTAGTCTTGTGGGCTGAACACAATAGGGCTAGTGAACGACCCTAACCTTTCAGTCCCCTAAGCAGCGATAGGTCCAGAGTTGCGAAGATCGCACTGATGTTTTGCTTTTCCTTAGAGTCCGATGCTCTCAGCCGCCTTGATCCTTCTTCAATCAAATCCTTAAGGTGTCCCTCGTTTAGTAGATGCTCGATTTCAAACATCAGAGCCTTACAGTCGACTGTGGCATGGTCGTTACTGCGATGGAAGTCATAGTAGGCCGTTGTATTCCTCTCGGTTGCTTCTTTTACGGTGGACAACCACCATACTTTTGGCCCTAGTTTGCCAAAGTGATTGGTGACCAGTTCCATAACATTGACTCACAAACCAAAATATCAGAAGCTGCGGTGCTCATTTCATTTCTCCTGGGACCCGGGCCCCCAGGTTCTCCCCTGCTTTTCTGTTCCTACTTGGCCCTGTGTCTTTCCTTCTACTCTTATTCCGTCCCCTTCTTCCTCCAGGGATGAACTTCCTGCTCACTTTCTTCGTTCAACTTCGAGGCTCTAAGAGTGTTCTGGTTCCAGGCGGAGTTTTTTAGTGTACCACTGATGTAAGGCACTCCATGTTGACACAAGATGTTGAGTTAGGCTCCACTGTAACTTCCTAGTATCTATCGACCCTTTGGAATTCAAGCTCTTGCCAAAGGCTACCACAATAATATTGTCGGGAATTGGAGGAAGCTCCATACGTCCCCTCTGGAACCTTTCAAGGTAGTCTTTTGCAACTCGTCGTCATGCTACCGAATCTCAAAGATGTCCTTCATACGCTTCTCCCGCTTACGGGCGCTAGAATGCACTTTCTTGAACAAATCTTGCATCTGGGTGAACGACTCGATAAAGCCCATTGGTAGCTGAGTTTACCAAGAAAGGGCGCCCTTGGTCAAGGTCGAGCCAAACCTCTTCACCAAAGCAGATTGGATTTCTTCCTCTGAGATTTCGTTGCTTTTTACGGCTATATAGTATGCAGAAATATGCTCGTCCTGATCCGTCGTACTTTAAGTTATCCGGTAGGTGGAAGTGCTTTGGTACGTGGATCGGTGCAACGCTTACTTTGTATGCATGCTTATAAAACTTTTGCTCATCTACGGTGGTAACATGAGGTGGTGCACTCGGTACAGTACCGATACGATCGTAGATGGCCTTCATCTCCTTTAGGATGTCCTGGATGACATGTGTTCCTTTGAGGTCTTGATTATTGACTATTGTTGAACCTCCAGAACCAGTGTTCCATGTTGAGTCTCCGATTGGGAGCAAACACTGGTGTATCGTTCATGGGCGCTGGTCCTTGCGGTGATACTGGCCTCTGAGACGATCCAGTGAACATTGCTCCTAATTTTTTAGATATGCCCTCGACCATGTTGACCGAGTTCTGCTCTGCCTGTTCTGACAAGGTTTTGAGGAGATTAACAAGGAAACCTCTAAACTTAGAATTACCTTCGCGTGATTGATCGCCTTCGCCGTCGCTGGGTACATGGACTGGCTCCTTTAGCTATACACTCGGATCACTAGGGTCCTGTACAGACTCGTCTACTGCATCGGCGGTGTTCTTTAGGGTGTTGTCATTGTCATCTGACATGATTGCGCCTTTTTCCTTCGTAGAATACCTACAATTCCATGAGCCCCACATTGGGTGCCAAACTGTTTATGCCTAAAATTATACGTCCAAGTTAAATAATTAAATTTATGAATGGGTCACAACCAATACAATAAAATACAAAGAAAAAGTAAGTAAATAGAGGGAAAAATAATAAACAAGAAAGTAAGAGTTTTATTACTTGGGAATAGTCGGATTTAGTGATGAATCGCTTGATGTACAATACAATGTAAGGAGGAGTATTTATAGTAGATAGTATTTATAGTAGATATTACCAAGTCCTAATTACGGTAAAATAAAAAGACTAATAAAGGCAATAGGCCTGTAAACTCAAGACGGTGGTGTATACGAAACCCTAACTAGGAGACTTTAAACCTAAGGCGGCAGGATGTATGCTTTGCGTTCTATGTCAGTACCGCCTAAACAGTCGTAACTCGTAGAACAAGCATGTATCCTCTTTGCCTGGTTGTTTAACCTTGATCCGATTTTAGGCCAATTAACAATTAAATTTGTATTTGCGGAGTCACGATCAATAGTTGAGATTAAGAGTTTATATGGTGAGCTAATATGATGATATGAGAGTGAGATGCAAGTATCAACTAGTAAAACAAAGCATAAACGGAAACAAGGAGAAGTAACCGTATCGTATCGTATCACTCTTCTTTGGAGAGAGTTCTTTGATACCAGTCGCACTCCAGACGATCAAAGAACTAGAGTAATAATCAAAATATGAGCAAAGAGAGTATCTGAGCAAGAGCGAGAGAGTATTCTTATTGATATTGTAGACAGGTAGTAAAGTTATGTACAATCGATTAAGGCGAATGCTATTTATAAGCCTGGTAGGCACCCGTTCGGGTTTTGTAACCGCTGGGCGTGGATCCGTTTGGATAAGTAACTGCTGGTCACGTATCCGTTGGAGTCATAACCGCTGGGTTGTAATGATTGCCTTAATGACCATTAATAGATTGATCATGGATGATCATGTTAATAACTGCTCATTTAGACCGTGTTGACTGTTGACGTGTTTCATAACTCCTTTAGGTCTGCTCGTGATGAATGTTTGTACATTGAAATGTCTGCCCGTGCCACGTGGAAGACACGTGTCACCTTTCCATGTCCAGTCAGCTTTTATCCAATACAGATAGTCCCCGCACTTCTCGAGCAGAGTATCTGTTCGAGGAGTGGATATGAATTTTGGCGGGAATTTCTTGTGAACTTTTGTCTTCGTGTGGTGTATCTTGATGACGTACGAGCCTTATCAGCTAAGTGACAAGCCCTTACGACGTGCGCATTTAATGCGCCATATAAAAAAATAACTGCAGCTGGCACGCCTGTGAGACTGCAGCCCATTCGGAAGTGACTATTGCGTGCCCCAAGGGTAAAAGTAATGATTTTAACCGCTTCAGTCACGTGCACACGTCGTCTGTTGATCGCGAGGTGACCACTACTTTCCAGAATAATGATGATACTATAAGTTTTGACGAACCCTATTCTTTCTCTCAACGGCCAGATCTAATCGAGGTTTCTCTGATGGCCTCCACATGCCTCGAAGGAAGTTTGTGGGGCTGAATTTTCACTCCTATAAATAGGGGTTTGCTTGATGAGAAACTTTTACTTGCCTTTATTTCTTCTCCGCTATTCTTTGAAAATACTTTGAACTAGCTTTTGAATTTTTCTTAATAACTTCACATTTTCCTTGAAACCATGATTTCAAGATCTAGGAAAAATCAGACCACTGTTGTTGCGGGTAGTTCCTCGGCGGCCACTCCCAGGCCCCGGGCTACTCAAGCTACTGCTGCAGAAATAATCCCCAAGAAGTGGGGTGAACTTGAGGCGGACTGTAACATTAAGTCCTTCCATAATAGAGAGGGAGATACGCGGAACTGGCCGGCGTATAGGTTTAAGTCTGGGATCACGAAAGAGGTGATCCCACGAGTGAGGACGGACTGCCACTGGGGCGATGAGGTTCCCCTTTTGCCGGTCTCCGAGGAGGAGAATATTACTTCCCATAGGGCTGGGTGGACAGCCATGTGCACCTACCCTTTCACCGTGGGATTTAGATTACCCTTGCACCCTGTGTTGGAGAGGCTCTGCAGGGAGTACCTTCTGTATCCGGGGCAACTGAGCCCCATTATATATAGAATATTTACTCTTTTGGATTGGTTCGCGGCAGGAACCGATCAATCTTTTGGTTATGAGCATTTTATTTCTTTGTATAGTATACAAATGTTTAAAGATGGCTATGTAAATGCCAGGATGCGCGGAAGCAAAGGCTTAGTGCGCAGTTTTGAGGATACTGGTGACCGAGGCTGGGTGCACCGGTATCTATTTGTGCACTCTTCGGCCTTAACTTTTGATGACAAGGCTTATCTTCCAGAAGTCTGGAATAAAAAGCGTAAGTCCCCGAGTATTTTTTGAAATTCTTTGTGCTTTTTCTTTTCTCATCTTCTAACTCCATTCAATTTTTATAGCGGCAAAGCAACCCTACGACAGACTCATTTCTGTTGAAGATTTGACCGCGTGGGTTGAGCCAATTTTGAAGGAGTTTACTCCTGAGAAGAGAGAGTGGGCATATTTTGCCGCTCAGAAGAGTTTGGTTGTACAAAATCATGGTGAGAATATTTCCGCTTTCATGATCGTTCTTCTCATTTAAAACTTCTTCATGTCTGATCGTTTCACCTTTTCATAGGTTAGGGCACTTCGGGAGATTTCTTTCCTACTCCCCCCCCCCCAGATGGGCCTTCCGAGCCTGTTGCTGACCCAGAAGCTGAAGCTGAGGCTATACTAGCTTCAGTGGGTGCTCTGCGCAGCAGGGAGGGGGGCGAAAAACTCCTGTCCGGTGGATTGGGCTCCCTGAAGAGGAAGAAGAGGAGCCAAGGCGAGGGCGGAACACGGAAGAAGTCTGCTCGTAAGACTTCCGTGGCTGCCGGGCAAACCTCGTCGGCTGGCGGTGATCCTTCTTCTAGGGCCAGTGTACCGGAGCCCGTAGAAGAGAATGCTGATACTGCTGCTGGAGTCCCCAAGTCAGTACGGGGAGAGGGTGTAGCCAAAGAGGTTATCGATCTTTCGGACACTGAGGTCGAAGTTGATGTTCCTCTTAGGCGAAGGCATCATATTCGTAGTGACAGAAGAAGGGCCCAGGAGGAGGTTGTCCGTACTCCGCAGAGGAGTCCCCGAGTTGATGACGGGGCGGAGGCAGGTCCTTCTCGTGTAGACAAGGGGAAGAGAAAGGTAGGTGAAGAAGAAGAAGAAGAAGAAGAGGTGAAAGAAGAAGTAAGAGAAGAAGCTTCCCAAGAGGGTAGCCAGGGTCCTCGTGTTTTTCGTTTCGAGGACCTGGAGAATGTGGCTACTGAGGGGGCGACTCCCGTTGGTCTTCGTGAATGTGAGACAATAAATCCTGGAGTGGAAGGTGACTCTAACCTTTCCTCGTCAAGATTCGTTTGGCGGTCAGTCATTGGTGGCCGGACATAGTTGAATGATATCAGGGGGTGCGTTACATGTTTGGGCCAAATTATCCCTCCGAACAGGCTTGGGAACCCAAGTTCTGCGAGAGGAAGCACACTTTGAAACTTGCCCCTGATGTCAACTTCGTAACTAGGCCACGCAGCTTGGCTAAGGCGGTCTCCTCGCTCATTGGTCCCCGTGAAGAATGGGTGCTGAGGGAGCTGACCGATGAGGAGTTAGCCTTCCAGATTGCTTCTGACTCTGCCCAGGTAAGTATTTTCCGCTTTGTTTTGGGAATAACTTTAGCCTCGGACTTCTAACTCTGACTCACTTTACTTTTTCAGTCAAGTATGCTGGCTGCTGAGCTCATGTTTCGCTCCAGGCTTAACAACGTCGATCAAGTAGTTGAAATAAAGAAAGAGTTGTTGGAAGCTCTCAAGGAGAACAAGACTCTGATAGAGCAGAGTGGTCTCCTTAGTGGTGAGGTTAACCGGTTGACTGATGTCAACAACGAACGTGTTGAGCAAATCAACGTACTCACCAGGGAGAAGGACCTTCTTCTCGAAGAGAGAGAAGGGTTCGCACGCTCTGCCCAAGGTTTAGAGAGACTGCTTGAAGATTGTCGAAATTCTTTGAACGGTGCTATCGAAGATCAGGCATCCCTTGAGATGGATCTGCAGAGAGCTAATGAAGAATCTGTTAAAGCCAGGGCTGATCTCCAAGCTGCCAAGGATCAGGTCGCTCAATTAATGAGTGCTCAGACCGCTTTAACCAAGGACTTGGCACACCTGCATGATCAGTCTGAAATCAAAACCAAGCTTGCTGCTCTTGAGGCCAAGCGTACATTGCTTGTGCAGATTCAGGCTAGACAAGTTAATGTCAAGGAGATGCTGCAGATAACAAAGAACGTTGTTCGAAGAATAAAACAAGAACTGGGTCTCTCTCCTGAGAAGTCTGAAGGTGACGATGATGATGAAGACGAAGACGACGGCGAGGATTCAGGGGACGACGGCAGGACCGACGGAGCTGGTGCGTCGAGTTCTGGTCGTAGCCCTAAATGTTAATGCCCTTTTCTCAATCTGTGATTGATGTACTTTTTTTTTAATTGTCTGGCGAGAGCCGGACTTGTTTGTTGGTGGACAGAAGTCTAGTAGAGATTTTTTGGTCCTTTGTATGGCCGGTTTGTTTGGCCTTTGAACACTCTGCAAATTTCTGTCAGCCGTATTCGGCATTTTATCAATTTACAGTATAATGTATATATGCTATTTTAGATCTGTTCAGTGACTATATTTAGTTTAAACTCTTGATCTTTTTGTTTGCATGTGTTTGTGGCTTTCGTGCCTTGTGATTGGGAGCTTTCTGAAGTTTTAACTTTATTAAGTTCGTATCTCCAAGAGTCTGCCCGAATGTTTTTAACTTAGCCTTTCGTTAGGAAGAGTTGTAAGTTGTAGGTAGTCTGACCGAATCGTGGTCGTTTAGAGTTTTGGCCAAATCATTGCTCTGTACGTATAACTTTGCTTATCGTTTCGATAGTTGAAAGTTGTTGCATGGCTTTGTAGATTGGCTCTGGCCGAGTCGTTGGCCTTGTGAACGACTTCTCTTATTTTCGTGGAAGCCTTGTCACATAAAAGTTTTTGTTTTGTGAATGACTCCTCTTATTTGCCGTGGAAGTCTTATCACGTAAAAGTTTTTATTTTGTGAATGACTCCTCTTATTTGCTGTGGAAGTCTTATCACGTAAAAGTTTTTTGAAAAACTTTAAAAATTCGCCTTTTGGTAAGGTCTTTTGCCTTTATGAAGGTCTTATCTGGCCTGCAGGGGCCTCTCACCACCCTCCTTGTTTTTATGTTGGAGCACGTAAAGTGATAACATGAAAAGAGTTTTCGGTGAGTTGTACATAGAACACATATAACCAAACGAGGAGTGTGTCCGTTGTGGGATTCGAACCCACAGCCGCGAAGTTGAAGAACTTCGAGCTCCACCAGTTGAGCTAAACGGATCTGACCTTGTTTAGGTCGTTAGTACCATTTAGAGAGAATATATAATAAAAATAAGAACTTTTGTAAAGATAAAAGGTAAGTGTAAGATAACTAACCGTTTTACCACTTAAAAGTGATACCTTTTGAGGTGAACCACTTTCCAACTGTTCGGGACGGTGGAGCCGTCTGGTCGTGCCAAACGATAAGATCCTTTGCCGACCGAAGCAATTACTTTGTAGGGGCCTTCCCAGTTAGGACCAAGCTTCCCTGAATTTGTTTCTTGTGTGCTCTGGGAGACTTTTCTGAGTACAAAGTCCCAGACTTGGAAGCTTCGTACGCGCAGTCCCCGATTGTAGTATTGCTCGATTCGTTCTTTTTGAGCGACTACTCGTACAAGAGCTAGTTCTCTGCGTTCTTCGAGGAGGTCCAGCTCTTCGGATAGGTTGACTGAGTTTGATTCCTCAGTGGTATGTGCGTATCATAAGCTGGGCTCTCCGATTTCAACTGGGATTAGAGCATCTGCACCATACACTAGTAAGTAAGGAGTTTCTCCGGTACTCATTTTTATAGTTGTGCGATAAGCCCATAATACTCCAGGTAATTCCTCTACCCAACATCCCTTTGCCTGCTCGAGACGCTTTTTAAGGGATTCAACGATGATTTTGTTGGTAGACTCCGCCTGTCCATTTGCAACAGGATGATATGGAGAGGAGGTGATCCTCTTGATGTGCAGATCATCGAGGAACCTAGTCACTTTCTGGCCGATGAATTGTGGGTCGTTGTCCATGACTATTTCCTTAGGTGCTCCAAAGCGACACACGACAAAACGCCAGAGGAAGTCGACGACTTCTATTTGTCGTATCCTTGAATATGCTGCCGCTTCGACCCACTTTGTGAAGTAGTCAGTGATGATCAGTAAGAAGCGCATCCCCCTCGGTGCTGTGGGAAGAGGACCAACAATGTCCATCCCCCATTTCATGAAGGGCCACGGGGAGATTATTGAATGTAGTGGTTCCGCTGGTTGATGGAGAAGATGGGCGAACCTCTGGCATTTTTCACATTTCTTGACAAATTTGTTCGCATCTTTCTCCATTTTGTCCCAATAGTAACCTGCACGAATCAGCTTCCGGGTTAATGCCTTACCCCCGGAATGATTTCTGCAACAGCCTTCGTGGACCTCTCTCATCACGTAATTGATCTGATTAGGTCCAAGGCATTTTGCGAGAGGACCTGCGAACATCTTCCGGTAAAGCTCGCGGTTGAGGATTGTATATCGAGCAGCTTTCACTCGGAGTTTGCGTGCAGCTTTTGCATCTGTAGATAGAGTTCCATGGATAAGATAATTTGTTATCTCATTCCGCCAGTCCCAAGTAGCGTTGATGGTGTTGACTTCAAACTTTTCTCTATCCATGGTCGTGTAGAGAAGTTGAACAACAGCTGGATGCCCCTATCTCTGCCACTGATCCCATGTTTGCAAGAGCATCAGCTTCATGGTTCTCTTCCCGTGGAATCTGGACTGCTTCCCATTCGCCAAACTGTGCTAGGAGCTCTTTCACCCGGGCGAGGTACACTTGCATCCTGGATTCTTGTGCAATGAAACCTCCATTGATTTGGTTGACCACGAGCTGAGAGTCGCTTTTTAGTTTGACGATGGTTGCTCCATAACTTCGGGCTAGTTCTAATCCTACAATAACGGCCTCATATTCGGCCTCATTGTTAGTAATAAATAGGCACTTGATAGCCTGTCATACCGTTTCGCCGGATGGAGCAACAAGAACCAGTCCAAGGCCGGACCCCTTGACGCTCGAGGAGCCGTCTGTGTGAAGGGTCCATGTACCAGGAGCTTGCCCTGCATAAAGAATAGATTCCCTTTCTGCTTCAGGGTATATATTAGTGCTGAAGTCTGCCACGAAGTCTGCTAGAACTTGTGACTTTATCGCTACTCTAGGCTGATAGGTGATATCAAATTCAGATAATTCTATAGCCCATTTTACCAGCCTTCCTGAGAATTCAGGTTTGTGCAGAACATTTCGCAAAGGAAAGGTTGTAACCACAGCTATCGAATGACTTTGAAAATAAGGGCGTAACTTACGAGCAGCAATTACTAGTGCCAGTGTCAATTTTTCTAAAGGTTGATAGCGTGTTTCTGCATCAATTAGAGCTTTACTAATGTAATAGATAGGAAGTTGTTTATCTTTTTCTTCCCGAACTAGTACAGCGCTTACCGATGATTCTGAGACTGCCAAATAAATCAGCAGCTGCTCACCTTCTTGAGGCGTGGATAGCAGTGGTGGATTGGATAAATACTTTTTCAGATCCTTCAATGCTTACTGGCATTCAGGAGTCCATTCAAACTCCTTGTTCTGCTTTAAGACATCGAAGAAACTCTTGCAACGGTCAGACGATCGGGAAATGAATCTGCGTAGAGCTGCCACTCTCCCCGTCAGTTTTATGACATCCTTCCTGTTGTGAAGTACATCTGGGATTGATTCAATGGCTTTAATCTGAGCAGGATTGACTTCAATGCCACGCTAAGAAACAATGAATCCCAGAAACTTCCCCGATCCAACACCGAAAGTGCATTTCTCTGGATTCAGCTTCATGTTATACTGATCCAAGATTCGGAAAGCTTCTTTCAGATGTGCCAGATGGTCTTCTACTCGTTTGGATTTGATCAGAATGTCATCGATGTACACTTCCATAGTCTTTCCGATATGGTCATGGAACATTCGATTGACTAGACGTTGATAGGTTGCACCTGTATTTTTCAACCCAAGTGGCATAACTTTATAACAATACGTACCTCGACAGGTTATGAACGCCATTTTTTCCTGGTCTTCAGATATCTTGTTATATCCGGAGTACGCGTCGAGAAAAGTTAGCACCTCATGTCCGGCCGTTGCGTCGATCAGTTGATCTATCCTGGGAAGAGGATATGAATCCTTCGGGCAGGCTTTGTTTAGATCTGTGAAGTCAATACAGACTCGCCATTTGCCGTTCTTTTTAGGTACGACAACCACGTTGGCTAGCCAGTCTGGATACTTGACTTCACGTACTGAACCGATTTTCAGCAGCCGGTCGACCTCGTCATTGATGACCTGGTTCCGAAAGGCTCCTTGCTGGCGCGTCTTTTATTTCACCGGGCGGTGATACGGATCAACGTTCAACCTGTGAGTAATGATGTCAAGAGAAATACCTGTCATATCTGCGTGAGACCAGGCGAATGTTGTATGCTGTTCCTTGAGGAACTGGAGGCTATTTCCTTGCAGGCGCTCGTTCAGCTCAGTCCCTAGATACACCTTCCGCTCCGGCTTGTCGGCGAACAGTTCTTCGGGTTCCAAAGCTTCTACGGTTTGCATATGGTTTTCTCTTTCGTCCATCTTCGTGATAAATTTCAGGACCTCGTACTTAGCCTCTTCAGGTGGTATGTCTGGTCCCGGTCGCTGTAATTGCTATTTGTTCTCTTCGGGTAGTTTGAGAGCCACAGAATAGCAGTCTCAGGTAGAGCGTTGCTCTCCTCGAACCTCACGTACTCCCCATTCGGATGGGAACTTCAATACTTGATGGTAAGTAGAAGGAACAGCTTGCATGTCGTGGATCCAAGGTCTACCAAAAATGATATTGTAGGCTAGATCCGCATCGACAACATGGAAAGTTGTTTCCTTTGCTACCCCTTCGGCAAGAGTCGTCAAGGTAATCTCCCCGAGAGTCTTCTCGCTTGAGTTATTGAAGCCGGACAGAACTCAAGATATGTGCACAATCTTGTCTAACAACTGCATCTCTCTGACAACCCGCGACTGGATAATGTTCGCGGAGCTGCCCGCATCAATGAGTACTCTCTTGACGTCGAATTCCGCCACACGTAACGTTATGACTAACGCATCGGCATGTGGGAATTGCGAGCCATTTGCATCAGAGTCCTCAAATGTGATTACTTTTTCTGATCGTGGGCGCTTGTTGTTTGTGATGGAGACCTTTGCATACTTCTTTGCTGTGAAAGTAACGGAGTCCACCTCGATCCCACCTGAAATAACATTAACTGTCCTCCTCGGAGAGGATGCTCGTGGAGGGCCGGGTTTGTTCTGCTGTGCCTTCGCATGATTCTGCTTTCCCTTCTCGGTCCGGAACTCCTTCAAGAATCCCTGTTTCAACAAATGAGCAATTTCATACCTAAGGGCTTTGCAGTCTTCGGTGGTATGGCCATGGTCACGATGGAAATCGTACCACAGGTCCTGGTTTCGCTTGCTTGGGTCGGACTTCATGTCTTTTGGCCATTTGACCTTCTCTCCCATGTCTTTGAGTGCTGCCACTACTTCAGACGTCTCCACGCTGAAACTTGGTAGGCTTGAGGCTCCGCGGAGGCTTGATTCTGAATCATCTCTCCGGGATAACCCTTTGTTGTTGCGATTGCGTCCTTTGGAATGGCTGCCAAATTGTTTAACCTAGATCCGATTTTAGGCTAATTAACAATTAAATTTGTATTTGCGGAGTCACGATCAATAGTTGAGATTAAGAGTTTATATGGTGAGCTAATATGATGATATGAGAGCGAGATGCGAGTATCAACTAGTAAAAACAAAGCATAAACGGAAACAAGGAGAAGTAATCGTATCGTATCACTCTTCTTCGGAGAGAGTTCTTCGATACCAATCGCACTCCAGACGATCAAAGAACTAGAGTAATAATCAAAAAATGAGCAAAGAGAGTATCTAAGCAAGAGAGAGAGAGAGTATTCTTATTGATATTGTAGACAGGAAGTAAAGTTATGTACAATCGATTAAGGCGAATGCTATTTATAAGCCTGGTAGGCACCCGTTGGGGTTTTGTAACCGCTGGGCGTGGATCCGTTTGGATAAGTAACTGCTGGTCACGTATCCGTTGGATTCATAACCGCTGGGTTGTAATGATTGCCTTAATGACCATTAATAGATTGATCGTGGATGATCATGTTAATAACTGCTCATTTAGACCGTGTTGACTGTTGACGTGTTTCATAACTCCTTTAGGTTTGCTCGTGATGAATGTTTGTCCGTTGGATGTCTGCCCGTTGAAATGTCTGCTCGTGCCACGTGGAAGACACGTGTCACCTTTCCAAGTCTAATCAGTTTTTATCCAATACACCGGTAACTTGTAGGATAAGGCTAGTCTTTACCAGCTGGACTCGTATCCCTATAATAATAGGAGGCATAATTTTGCCCAGACAACTTTAAAATCCGGTTTAGATATATGTTTAGTCATGTATCAAGCCTTTAAGTGCGCCAGCTATCTAACAAGACTCGTACATCAAACTAATCAATCTTTACATCCTCATGAAATAATGATGTGACATTTCTCTATTTTAGTGCATCTTTAAGCTCAAATAGATCACCAATTCTGTACTAGTCCAACTAACTCAAAAACTCCCATATAAAATGCAACGTGCAACCATAAGATTCTCTTTTACCAGCTTTAGACTTCATGAGACTAACCTTATATTTGTTGGGTGATATCTTGTTTTTCAATTTTAGTTAGAAGTATGGGATGTATCCAAATGGCAGATTTTTGAAGGGCCGAAGTACGATAAATAGTTAAGAAAATGATGAAAGAGTGAAAACTAAAAGGGCAGGCCAGGCTTCGTGATATCAACTAATTAGTTTTATGGTTGACTAAGTGCAAGTTGTCCAAATCCACCAAAGTATTATGTATTTTTTGTCAAGAATTAGACCTCATTTGACTTTTGTTTCTTTTAATACTTGTTATACTATACATTTGTATTTTGGTGATCTCCTATCCTATCAGAAACATGTACTGCCTACCATGTCTCAATAATTCTTTTCTCTTCCTTTCTTGTCTAATTGTTTAACTGATATTAATTCTTAGAGAAGATTTTCTAACTTTTGTTATTATTTCACCATCTTTGAGATGATCTGATCTCATCAGTTTTATTTTCAAAAGCGATCATATTTATTACTTAATAAACGTTAAAATTACTCATGTCACAACAATTAGTCAAAGTTAGACCACTCTTTGTTAAGATTAGCATAGTATATTATTTATGTACTCTTGCAGGCACCAATCTGGATGTCAATGTCTACAAAAGTGACAAAATGTGCCTTTTTAGGATGATGAACAATGCCATCACCAATAGTTCTTAGCAATACAATATCATCATCAGTACTTGAAAATTGAGATAAACAAATTTTCCCAGAGACCCTTTATAATTTAGACTTATACTAGTTGATGTGTTAGGTAGTCTTTGTTCATCCAAAATCCATATAAAATGAAAGAATCTGGAAGAGATAAAAGGCCAGAATTAAGGCATCCATTTCCACCACTTGAACCAAAAGACAAAGAACGTGCATAAGGTGAGAGTGAGAGAGCATGCCTTGTAAAAATGCAGCATTAAACATAACAAACTAACAAACACACACAATAAACAATACACATATTCTTAGATAATTATGTTTGGTTTGATCATTCATGTTAAACAAGTCATTTTGCCTTCATGACATATTATCACATCTTCTCTCCCCAAATATACACTTTGATATTTCAGTCAACTAAATAAAGAACAAGTAAATCAAGACAAGGCTCCCATGAACTTACAAAGAATTATATAAATTCACCTAAACATTGTCTCTTTTGGTTAAAGAACTCTGTCATTCCTTTCCTCTTAGTCCTTTTTCCTTACTCTAAACATCTGTGCCTTGGCTTCCAATGGAACAAGTATATGATCCTACCAAAGAGTGGAGTGCTAAAGTTCCGAAACAAAAGAAGTTTGTTGGTGTAAGACAAAGGCCATCAGGAAAATGGGTGGCAGAGATCAAGAACACTACTCAAAAGATCAGAATGTGGCTTGGGACTTTTGATACAGCTGAGGAAGCTGCACAGGCTTATGATGAGGCTGCTTGTCTTCTCCGAGGATCAAACACTCGAACGAATTTCCATAACCATGTTCCTGTCAATCCTGCTCTTTCTATGAAAATCAGAAACCTCCTCAACCAGAAGAAAAGCCTAAACAAGATCAATTCCAAAAGTACTCCTAAAAATCCCACCAGTATGCAGAGTAATACTAAAACTTCTGCTCCTACTACTTCCACCACAACTACTATTTCTTCTTGTAGAAGTTCTCTTAGTGTTAGCAATAGTTTTAGTGCTAACTCTAATAGTCATCAGGCATCTAGTGGCTCAAGAAATCATCAAGAAACTAAGATATATGATGATGCATACAAACCAGATTTGAGCTTCTTTATGGCAGGATTTGATCACATGGGATCGTCCAGTTTTGATCATTCATCAATGTTTTCGACTGATATTGATAGGATTCTTTTGGATGAAAGAGTTGGTAATTTTCAGGTACCAAAAGGAGGGGTTGTTAATGAGATAGGAAATCTTGAAAATAAGATTCCTGAATTTGAACATATGAAGGTTGAGAGACAAATATCAGCATCATTATATGCTATGAATGGAGTGAATGAGTATTGGGAAAATATTCATGATTGTAATGAAACTTTTTGGGATCTCCCTATGTTGTACCAAATGTTTTGTCCAAGTTAGGAATGGTTATAGGCCTTTCTCAATCTCTTTTCTTCACAAATCGAAGTTATTGAGAACCTTTTTAGAACCTTGAGAGTTGGATCAGTTAAATCTTAAGGCTTCATAAGTTTCTACTAATTATTTTTTATTGTGGGGTGGGGATGGGGGGATTAATAGAGATTATATGTTGAAATCATATGATTTGATAATTCTTTCCAAGATTGGAGTCTGGCATTGCAATTATCTCACAATTAACTTGGAAAGAATCAAAAGCGTTTCAACATATGACAATTGAAGCCAAAAGAAGTTTATAATCAAGCTCCAATTATCAGATGTAGACTCTAGTTCAACCAGTTATGGAGTACCTTTTACAATAGTTACATGATAGATCCAAACAAGAGAATTTGGAAAATCATGTTAACCTTTTATTTCTAGGAAATCCCGTGCAAATCTTGGTGTTTTTTTCTTCTTTATTTACGTGAAACCATGGACTTCTAGTACCACCGAATTTCTAGCATATGATACACAATTTTCTAAGGCCATAACAATAGTTCATCAAAAATATACTAGATAATTATGCTAAACCACTCGACTTAACATAATTAAGTGATTTAATAAAATGAGAATATATTTTAATTAGTCAGTTAATTAAAAGACGTCTAAGTGGAAATCTATCTCATACATATATCTCATTGGTGTAAACACTCATACACTCTATGCGAGAATTATAACCATGATAGCCATAGACTAAGTAACGTTCTAGGAAAAATAGGCAAAGGACTGAGATCAGATGATGAATATAAATGATTGACGAAGGTATTTAAAATGTTGAGAAATTATTTTGAAGTACTTTCTCAATTCTTTCTCTATGGGATAAAAGCTGACTAGACTCAGAAAAACGACACGTGTCCTCCACGTAGCACGGACAGACATTCACCGGACAGGCATCTCCCACGGGCAGACTCAGGAAGTTACAGAACATCTCAACCGTCAGCATGGTTTGAAGGGGCAGTTGATAGGATTATCGTACGCGATCATTCATTAAATGATCATTATGGCAATCACTGCAGCCCGACGGCTACAACTTCGCTGAATGGGTGCCTGACGGTTACTCATCCAGACGGTTCCACACCCAACAGCTAGTACAACCCCAACGGGCGCCTCTCAGGCCTATAAATAACGTTTCTCTCGACCAATTGTAACAACTTTTACTTCCTGTCTGCATTATCAATAAAAATACACTCTCTCATTCAGATATACTCTTTGTTCTTACTACTATTTTGAGCGATTGGATTATTCAAAGTGTGGACATCGACCAACTCTCCCCGGAGAAAAAGGATACGATACGTTCGCCTCTCTTTGTTTTCGTTTATACTTCACTTTTGATGTTTTATACTGATATCATTTGTTTCGCCGTACGAATCCTTAATCTCAACTATTGATCGTGACTCCGCAAATATAAATTCAATTGTAAATTGGCCTAAAATCGGATCTAGGTTAAACAATTTGGTGACCACAGTGGGAGCCGGTCAATAGCTTTCGTAGGTTAAGAAATCTATCTTTGATATTGTATTTGTTTCCGTCTATTCTTTTTGTTTCATAACTAACATGGCAGAAAGTGATTCCCAGCGAACCATCGTAGGCGGACAACAAGTAAACACCCCTTCGCGTAGCACTAGTTACTCTCCTGAATACTCTCCCGATTATTCGTCCGATGGGCGGCAACAATCCTCCCAAGGACAGGTCAGGCAAAACAGGCGTAGACGCTCTCAGAGCACTACTCCACCCAGGAGACGACGACATAGGAGTCTCTCCCCTGGCCGAGGGAATCTGCAAAAAACACTTTTTGATTTTATGCAGCAACAGGCAGAAGTGAACCGGGGAATCAACGAAGCACTAACCTCTCTCCGGAGAAGCAATCTTTCAACAGCAGGGGCTGATGCTGCAGCGCCTAATCCCAATGCACCCTCTTCACATACTTCGAGACAAGGAGAAGAGTGCAACAACGGTAGTGGCACTGCAGATCCGGCGACTCAAGCCAATCAGAACCCGAACGGAGGATCTACGGCACCTGCAGATATGAGCCTTGTCGTAGAAGCTCTCACCAAACAATTCAAAGAAAGCCAAGAAGCACTTCAAAAGGCTCTTCACGAGAGAATCGATCAGATACCAGGCACCCCACCTACGCTGAAGAAAGTTGACGTCCAGCGTTATTCACAGCGGCCCTGGAAGAAAGAGGCAGCCCCGAAAGCGATACCTAAAACGTTCAAAATGCCAAATATTCCAAGGTATCGCGGAACATCTGATCCCAACGATCACCTCATGATGTTCAGTAATTTTATAAAAGCCAGTGATCTCACCGACGAGGAGATCGAATCTGTGCAATTGAAGAAGTTCGTAGAGACCCTGGCAGATGGGGCCCTGCGATGGTATTTAATGTTGCCACCCAACTCCATTGGATCCTTCGCAGAGATGGCTGAATTATTCGTGAAGGCGCACACAGGTGCCCAGAAGACGGAGACCCGGGTAGAAGATATCTTTGAAATTAAGCAGAGACCCGACGAGTCACTCCGGAAGTACGTGGATCGGTTCCAGGGAGAACGTATGATGCTTCCTAAAGTGCCAGATAGGTGGGCGGCAATCGCGTTCACCAACAGCCTGGATGTTAGGAGCTCAGAGGCTACACGAAGGCTTTATGAGTCTCTTCGCGAGTTCCCAGCAGCCAGTTGGTCAGACGTCTACAATCGCTACAATTCCAAAGTACGTATCGATGAAGATAAACTGATCGGAGCAGGCGCTCGGGGAAGGGCTCAGCCTCACAGCGGTGGATCTGGTGGAAAAGCAGAAACGGAGAGATCAGGCACGCGGTATGAGCCTTACCCTGACCAATCGCGTAACAACTCCAAAGGACGCAGCCGCAACAGCAATAGGGGTCTATCTCGAAAGGAGAATCCTGAATCAAGTTCCCGTGGAATTCCAAGCCTGCCAAGCTTCAACGTTGAAATGTCGGAGGTCATGGCGGTACTCAAGGGCATGGGAGAAAAGGTCAAATGGCCAAAGGACATGAAGACTGATCCCAGCAAGCGAAGCAAAGACCTATACTGCGAATTTCACCAAGACCACGGGCACACCACCGAAGACTGCAAGGCCTTAAGGTACGAAATCGCCCATTTGTTGAAACAGGGATTCTTGAAGGAGTTCCTGACCGAGAAGGGAAAGCAAACTCATGCGAAGGCTCAGCAGAACAAACCTGGTCCACCACGAGCATCCTCCCCAAAGCGAACGGTCAACATTATTTCGGGTGGGATCGAGGTAGATTCGGTCACCTTCACGGCAAAGAAGTATGCAAAGGTATCCATTACAAACAACAAGCGTCCCCGGTCAGAAGGAGTAATCACCTTTGAGGAATCCGATGCTGATGGATCACAGTTTCCGCATGCCGATGCGTTAGTCATAACGTTGCGAGTAGCGGAGTTCGACGTGAAGAGAGTACTCATCGATGCGGGCAGCTCTGCAAATATTATCCCATCGCGAGTCGTAGTTGAAATACAGCTAACAGACAAGATCGTGCCAATATCTCGAGTTCTCTCCGGTTTCAACAATTTGAGTGAAAAGACTCTCGGGGAAATTACCTTGACGACTCTAGCGGAGGGGGTAGCAAAGGAGACGACTTTCCATGTTGTCGATGCTGATCTAGCCTACAACATCATTCTGGGCAGACCATGGATCCACGACATGCAGGCCGTCCCTTCTACCTATCACCAGGTGTTGAAATTCCCATCCGAGTGGGGAATAAGTGAAGTCCGAGGAAAGCAACACACCGCACGAGACTGTTACTCGGTAGCCCTTAAACTACCCGAGGAAAGCAAATAGCAATTACAGCACCCGGGGCCGAATTCTACACCTGAAGAGGTTAAGTACGAGGTCCCGGGGTTCATCGCCCAGATGGATGAGAAAGAAAACCACATGCCAACAGTAGAAGCCCTGGAACCCGAAGAGCTGTTCGATGATAAACCAGAGCAAAAGGTGTATTTGAGAACTGAATTGAGTGAACGCCTGCGTGGAGATATCCTGCAATTCCTCAAGGAGCGACATACAACATTCGCCTGGTCACATGCAGACATGACAAGTATTTCTCTTGACATCATTACTCACAGGTTGCACGTTGATCCATACCACCGCCCGGTGAAACAGAAGACGCGCCAACAAGGAGCTTTCTGAAATCAGGTAATCAATGACGAAGTCGATCGCCTGTTAAAGATCGGTTCAGTACGTGAAGTCAAGTAGCCGGATTGGTTAGCCAACGTGGTTGTCGTACCCAAAAAGAACGGCAAGTGGCGGGTCTGCATTGACTTTACAGATCTGAACAAAGCCTGACCGAAGGATTCATATCCCCTTCCCAGGATAGATCAACTAATCGATGGCACTGCCGGGCATGAGGTGTTAACCTTCCTCGATGCGTACTCCGGATACAACGAGATACTGATGGACCCTGGAGACCAAGAAAAAACGGCATTCATAACCTCTCGAGGTACGTATTGCTATAAAGTTATGCCATTTGGATTAAAAAATCCAGGTGCAACCTATCAGCGACTGGTCAATCGAATGTTCCACGACCATATCGGGAAGACTATGGAAGTGTACATTGACGACATGCTAATAAAATCCAAACGAGCAGAAGACCATCCGGCGCATCTGAAAGAAGCTTTCCGAATCTTGGATCAATATAACATGAAATTGAACCCGGAGAAATGCGCTTTCGGAGTCGGATCGGGAAAATTTCTGGGGTTCATCGTCTCTCAGCGAGGCATTGAAGTCAATCCCGCTCAGATTAAAGCTATCGAGTCAATCCCAGATGTACTTCGCGACAGGAAAGAGGTCATGAGATTGACGGGGAGAGTAGCTGCTTTACGCAGATTCATCTCCCGATCATCTGATCGTTGCAAAAGTTTCTTCGATGTCTTAAAGCAGAACAAGGAGTTCGAATGGACTCCCGAATGTCAGCAGGCGTTGAGGGATCTAAAGAAATACCTATCCAGTCCTCCACTACTTACCACACCTGTGGAAGGCGAACAGTTGCTAATTTATCTGGCAGTATCAGAGTCATCGGTAAGCGCTGTGCTAGTTCGAGAAGAAAAAGGTAAACAACTTCCTATCTACTATGTTAGCAAAGCTCTAATTGATGCAGAAACCCGCTATCAACCTTTAGAAAAGTTGGCGTTAGCTCTAGTAACTGCTGCTCGAAAGTTACGTCCATACTTTCAAAGCCATACGATAGTTGTGGTTACTACTTTTCCTTTACGAAATGTTCTGCACAAACCAGAGTTCTCAAGAAGGTTGGTAAAATGGGCTATAGAGCTATCCGAATTTGATATTACTTATCAGCCCCGAGCAGCGATAAAATCACAAGTCTTGGCAGACTTCGTGGCAGATTTCAGTATGAATGTATATCCTGAAGCAGAGAAGGAAGCCATTCTCTATGCAGGGCAGGCTCCAGGCACTTGGGTCCTCCATACGGACGGTTCCTCGAATGTGAAAGGGTCAGGACTCGGTCTGGTCCTCGTTGCTCCATCCGGGGAGACGGTAAGGCAAGCTATCAAGTGCCCTTTCATTACTAACAATGAGGCCGAGTATGAGGCCGTTATTGCAGGATTAGAACTGGCATGGAACTATGGGGCAAGCATAGTCAAGTTAAAAAGCGATTCTCAGTTAGTGGTCAATCAAATCAATGGAGGTTTCGTTGCACGAGAACCCAGGATGCAGGCGTACCTCGGCCGAGTGAAAGAACTCTTAGCACAGTTCGACGACTGGGAGGCAATTCAGATTCCACGGGAAGAGAATCACGAAGTGGATGCTCTCGCAAACATGGGATCAGTTGCAGAAGTAGGCGCAGCCGGCTCTTCGGCTATCGTTCAACTTCTCTACACGACCATGGACAGGGAAAAGTTCGAAGTTAACACTGTCAGCACTACTTGGGACTGGAGGAACGAGATAATAAACTATCTTATCCACGGGACTCTGCCCGCAGATGCAGAGGCTGCTCGAAAACTCCGAGTAAAAGCTGCCCGATACACCATCCTCAATGGCGAATGTACCGGAAGATGTTCGCGGGGCCCCTCGCGAAATGTCTTGGACCAAATCAGACTAATTATGTGATGAGAGAAGTCCATGAAGGCTGTTGCAGAAATCATTCCGGAGGTAAGGCCTTAACCCGGAAGTTGATACGTGCAGGTTATTATTGGGACAAAATGGAGAAAGATGCGAATGATTTTGTCAAGAAATGTGACAAATGCCAGAGGTTTGCCCATCTTCTTCATCAGCCAGCCGAGCCATTGCATTCAATAGTCTCCCCATGGCCCTTCATGAAATGGGGAATGGACATTGTTGGTCCCCTTCCCACGGCACCACGGGGGATGTGTTTCTTACTGATCATAACTGATTATTTCACAAAGTGGGTCGAAGCCGCGGCATATTCAAGGATACGGCAAACAGAGGTTGTCGATTTTCTCTGGCTCTTTGTCGTATGTTGTTTCGGAGCACCCAAGGAAATAGTCATGGACAATGGCCCGCAGTTCATCGGCCAGAAGGTGACTAGGTTCCTTGACGATTTACACATTAAAAGGATCACTTTCTCACCATATCATCCTGTCGCCAACGGGCAGGCCGAATCTACCAACAAGATCATCGTTGAATCTCTTAAAAAGCGCCTCGAGCAGGCAAAGGGATGTTGGGTAAAAGAGTTACCTGGAGTACTGTGGGCTTATCGCACCACAGTAAAAATGAGTACCGGAGAGACTCCGTACTCATTGGTATATGGCGCAGACGCTCTGATCCCGGTCGAGATAGGAGAGCCCAGCCTGCGATATGTGCATGCCACGGAGGAGTCAAACTCAGTTAACTTGTCCGAGGAACTGGATCTTCTCGAAGAACGCAGAGAACTGGCCCTCGTACGAGTGGTTGCCCAAAAAGAATGAATCGAAAAATACTACAATCGGGGACTGCGCGTATGAAACTTCCAAGTCGGGGATTTTGTACTCAGAAAAGTTTCCCAGAGCACACAAGAGACAAATTCGGGGAAACTTGGCCCTAACTGGGAAGGACCCTACAAAGTGGTTGCTTCGGTCGGCAAGGGGTCTTACCGCTTGGCGCGTCCAGATGGTTCGCTTATCCCGAACAGTTGGAATGTGGTTCACCTCATAAGGTATCACTTCTAGGTGGTAAAAACGGTTAGTTACCCTGCACTCACCTTTTTTTTTTACATAAAGTTCCTTACTATTTATTCTCTCTAAATGGTACTAACGACCTGAACAAGGTCAGATCCGTTTAGCTCAACTGGCAGAGCTCGAAGTTTTTCAACTTCGCGGCTGTGGGTTCAAATCCCACAACGGACACACTCCTCGTTTGGTTACATGTGTTCAATATACGACTCACCGACAACTCTTTTCATACTATCACTTTACGTGTTCTAACATGAAAACAAGGGGGTGGTGAGGGCCCTGTAGGCCAGAAAAGACCTTATGGCAAAAGACCTTATCGAAAGGCAGCAAAATTTCAAAAATTTTACGTGATAAGACTTCCACGACAAATAAGAGAAGTCATTCACGGAACAAAACCCTCAGGTGACAAGGCTTCCACGAAAATAAGAGAAGTCGATCACAAGGCCAACAACCCGGCCAGAGCCAATCTACAAAGCCGTGCAACAACTTTCAACTATCGAAATGACAAGCAAAGTTGTACGCACAGAGCAACGATTCGGCCAAAACTCTAAGCGACCACAATTCGGTCAAACTACTTATAACTTACGCCCCTTTTTCTAATGAAAGGCTAAGTTAAAAACATTCGGGCAGACTTGTGAAAATACGGACTCAATAAAATTCAAGGTCCAAGAAAAGTAACTCCCAGTCATAAGGCACGAAAGCCACAACGTATGCATACAAAAGGATCGAGAATTCAAACTAAACATAGTCACTGAATAGATCTAAAACAGCATATATACATAAGTTGGTAAAGTGCCGAAATACGGCTGACAGAATTTTTCAGAGTGTTCGAAAGGCCAAACAAACCGGCCAAGGACCAGAAAGTCTTTATTAAGACTTCTGTCCATCAACAAGCAAGTCCGGCTCTCGCCAGACAATAAAAAAATAATAATAAAAGTACTCCAATCACAGATTGGGAAGGGTCATCAACATTTGGGGCTACGACCAGCACTCGACGCACCAGCTCCGTCAGTTCTGTCTTCGTCCCCCGAAATTTCATCTTCATCCTCATCTTCATCTTCGTCTTCGCCTTCAGACTCCTCAGGAGAGAGATTCAATGCTTGTCTTATTCTGCGAACAACGCCCTTTGTGGTCTACAGCATCTCCTCGACATTGACTTGTCCAGTCTGAATCTGCACGAGCAATATGCGCTTGGCTTCAAGAGCAGCGAGCTTGGCTTTGATTTCGGACTGATCATGCAGGTTGGCCAAATCCTTGGTTAATGCGGTCTGAGCGCTCGTTAATTGAGCGACCTGATCTTTGGCAGCCTGGAGATCAGCCCTGGCCTTGACAGCTCCCTCACTGGCTCTTTGCAGACTCATCTCAAGGGACGCACGATCTTCATTAGCCCTGCTCAAAGAAGTTTGACAGTCCTCAAGCAATCTCTCCAAACCCTGGGTAGAGCGTGCGAACCCTTCCTTCTCTTCGGAAAGAAGGTCCTTTTCCCTGGTGAGAGCACTAATTTGCTCAAGACGATCGTTGTTAACATCAGTTAACCGGCTAACTTCTCCACCAAGGAAACCACACTGCTCAACCAAAGCTTTGTTTTCCTTCAGAACCTCCAGCAGTTCTTTCTTTACTTCTACCACTTGATCGACATTGTTGATCCTGGAACGGAACATAAGCTCGGCGGCCAGCATGCTTGACTACAAAAAAAAAAGAGAATAAAACAAGCTAAGGTTAAAGGCCCAAGGCTAATAGTTGCTTCCAGCATAAGGTTAGAAGATACTTACTCGGGCAGAATCAGCGGCAATCTGAAAGGCTAATTCCTCATCGCTCAACTCCCTCAGTACCCACTCTTCACGGGGGCCGATGAACGAGGAGACCACCTTAGCCAGGCCGCTTGGCCCAGTTATGAAGTTAACATCAGGGGCAAGTTTCAAAGTGTGCTTCCTTTCACAGTACTTGGGTTCCCAAGCATGTTCATCAGGATAATTAGGCCCGAACTTATAACGGATACCCCTGATATCCTTCAACTCTGTCTGACTACCAATGACTGACCGCCAGACAAACCTCGAGGTTGAAAGATTAGAGTCATTTTCTGCCCCAGGATCAATTGTGTCACATTCACGAAGACCAACCGGGGCCGCCCCCTCAACAGCCACATTCTCTAGATCCTCAAAGCGAAAAACACGAGGATCTCGACTATTTTCTTGGGGAACCTCTTCCCTGGTTTCTTCTTTCACTTCTTCTTCTTCTTCTTCTCCTACCTTCTTCTTTCCCTTGTCCACACGGGAAGGGCCTGCCTCCTCCCCGTCACCAACTTGGGGACTCCCCTGCGGAGTACGGACGGCTTCCTCCTCGATTCTCCTCTCATCGCTGCGGAGGTGAGGTCTTCGCCTAACAGGAGCACTAACTTCGGCTTCAGTGTCCGAAATATAGATAACCTCCTTGGCTAAGCCCTCTTCCCGCGCGGACTCGGGGACTTCAGCAGCTGCCTCGGCATTCACTTCTACAGGCTCGGGGATGCTGGCCCTAGGAGGAAGGTCGTCACCAGCCGATGAGGGTTGCTTGGAAGCCACGGAAGTTTTACGAGCAGACTTCTTCCGTGCTCCTCCCTCTCCCTGGCTCTTCCTTTTCCTCTTTAAGGAGCCCAGTCCATCGGACAGAAGTTCTTCACCCCCCTCCCTGCTGCGCAGAGCGCCTACCGAAGCTAGTATAGCCTCAGCCTCAGCAGCTGGGTCAGCGACAGGCTCGGTAGGTCTGTCTTGGGGAGGCGCGGGGAAGAAATCTCCCGAAGTGCCCAAACCTGCAACAAAGATGAAACGGTCAGACATAAGAAGGGTTCAAGAAAGGAGAATTATCGGGGAGAAAGAAGTATCCTCACCGTGGTGTTTCACAGTCAAACTATTAAGAGAAGCAAAATACGCCCATTCTCTTTTCTCTGGCCCAAATTTCTCCAAAATCGGCTCAACCCACGCCGTCAGTTCATTAACAAATATGAACCCGTCGTAAGGTTGCTTGGCCGCTGCACGAAGAAATTGAACAAAGGTTAGAGGAAAATGGAAGGAGAATACAAAAAAGACTCGGGGACTTACGCGTCTTATTCCAGACTTCTGGAAGGTATGTCTTGTCGGCAAAAGTTAAAGCCGAGGAGCGCACGAACAGATACCGGTGCACCCAGCCTCGGTCACTGGTATCCTCAAAACTGCGCACCAAGCCTTTACTTCCGCGCATCCTGGCATTTACATAGCCATCCTTAAAAATCTGAATACTGTACAAAGAAATAAAATGCTTGTACTCAAAAGACTGATCGGTTTCTGCCGCAAACTAATCCAAGAGTGTAACCGTCCTAAATATGCTGGGGCTCAATTGCCCCGGGCAGAGAAGGTATTCCCTGCAAAGCCTCTCTAACACAGGGTGCAGGGGCAGCCTACATCCTACCGTGAAAGGGTAGGTGCCCATAGCTGTCAACCCAGCCCTGTGGGAAGTAATATTCTCTTCTTCAGAGACCGGCGAGAGAGGGATTTCATCGCCCCAATTGCAGTCCAACCTCACATGAGGGATCACCTCCTTCGTGATCCCCGACTTAAACCTATACGCCGACCAGTTGCGCGTGTCTCCCTCCTTGTTATGGAAGGACTTGATGTTGCAATCCGCCTCGAGTTCACCCCATTTCTTAGGGATTATTTCCGCAGCAGTGGCTTGAGCAGCCCGCGGCCTAGGAGTGGCCGTCGAGCTACCAGCAATATCGGAACCCTGATTTCTCCTAGATCTTGAAGACATGGTTACAAGGAAAGAGTGAAGTTGCCAAGGGAAAATCAAAAGCTAATTCAGAGATTTTTCAAGGAACAACGCAGAGGAAATAGAAGCAAGTAAAAGGATTCTCGTCAAATGAATCCCTATTTATAGGAACCAGGATTCAGATCCCCAACTTCTCTCAAAGACACGTGGAGGTTATCGGGTAACTTACGACCAGATCTGGCCGTCAAAGGAGAAAATAGGGCTAATCAAAACTTTATAGTGTCATCATTATTCTGAAGAGCAGCGGTCACCTCGCAATCAAAAGGCGACGTGCGCACGTGGCTGAGACGGTCAAAATCATTGCTCTTTATCCTTGGGATACGCAGCAGTCACTTCAGAGTAACCTGCAATTCCACAGGCGTGCCAGCTGCGGTTACTTTTTCATACGGCGGATTTAATGCGCACGACATGAGGGCTTGTCACTTATCTGATAAGATTCATACGTCATCGGGATTACATCATATGGAGATAAAAAATCCAAGGAACTCCCGCCAAAATCCATATCCACTCCTCGAACAGATACTCTGCTCGAGAAGTGCGGGGACTATCTGTATTGGATAAAAGCTGACTAGACTCAGAAAAACGACACGTGTCCTCCACGTGGCACGGACAGACATTCACCGGACAGGCGTCTCCCACGGGCAGACTCAGGAAGTTACAGAACATCTCAACCGTCAGCATGGTTTGAACGGGCAGTTGATAGGATTATCGTACGCGATCATTCATTAAATGATCATTATGGCAATCACTGCAGCCCGGCGGTTACAACTTCGCTGAATGGGTGCCTGACGGTTACTCATCCAGACGGTTCCACACCCAACGGCTAGTACAACCCCAACGGGCGCCTCTCAGGCCAATAAATAACGTTTCTCTCGACCAATTGTAACAACTTTTACTTCCTCTCTGCATTATCAATAAAAATACACTCTCTCATTCAGATATACTCTTTGTTCTTACTACTATTTTGAGCGATTGGATTATTCAAAGTGTGGACATCGACCATCTCTTCCCGGAGAAAAAAGATATGATACGTTCGCCTCTCTTTGTTTTCGTTTATACTTCACTTTTGATGTTTTATACTGATATCATTTGTTTCGCCGTACGAATCCTTAATCTCAACTATTGATCGTGACTCCGCAAATATAAATTCAATTGTAAATTGGCCTAAAATCGGATCTAGGTTAAACACTTTCACAAAAAGAACAACCAAACAAGGGTCCAGTTAGAAAAAGATTGAACTTTTACTTTTTTCAGTTTTTTTTTAGGTCGAAAAAGAAAATTTTATTCAACTAAGTAAATTTTGTACCACCACTAGTCCTCTTTGTACTCTGAGAACTATATCTCTGCTCTAGTCTACTCGATATCTAGCATAACTGAAATATATACAATGCAAGAATAAGCTAATTTCCTCTAGCATTTTTGCCTAAATGGGATAAGCACTCATTTTCTCCAGAATCCTGATTGTGTGAAGAATTACACACAATTCAAGAACACATAGTTCGCCCAAGATCATTCTGTATTTGTTTCACTAGTCGTGATGCAATCACATGCTGTGAAACAATGAACTACATCAAAAGTTCACTGTCTAATGTTGTACCTCATTACAGAAGTATGTTCCAGTTCGTAAAAGATATATTCGTTCTACTCAGGAATCTTCCTCGGAAGCTCTTCCCTTGAAGAAATTTTTTTTCTAAAGTTGGAAGAGAGAAGGGAGCTGGTTTTTGTTCAGGAAAAAGGAACGTTAGTTTCTGCCAATAGAAACTTTCTTTTATAGTCCTGAATCGATACAACTGTTCACCAAAAATCCTAACAGATGTGTCTCTTCCTTTCTTTTTTATTTATTAGTCTAATAGTATATATATCACATTATATATATATATGTATATATATGTATACACACACACACACACACACACACACACACACACACACACACACATACACATACACACATGGGCGGACCTATACCTATTGTAAAGGTACCCCTTTGTCAAAAAATTACACCGCGAATATTGGTAAAAGTTTATTTTTATATGAATATATACTAGTTTTGAGTGCTCTTAGCAAAAAAAAATTTTTATAGCCTAGTGACGAAGGGGTATCAATTTATGACTTGGGTCCTTAGTTCAACTCTCAAGTACAACAACTAAATTTTTTGAGGAGGGATGTGATCCTTCCAAAAATGTTCCAAATACTGATTTATACCTCCAAAATTTTCTTCATTCAAACTTCACACACACACATATTTTATTCTTCTCTATCACTTTCTCTGGACAATCGACTTCGGTGATCTCAAATAGGTGATTTTTTCATTTAATTGCATCTTCGAGGTTTTAATTCATGGGCTTCGATCAAGATTAGAAAACATATTTATGCTTTTCGTTCTCCTGAGATGTTATGATGCATATTACTCCGTTAATCATTACATTAATGAGTTGAAGTTGTTCAGTTCTCTTTTCTGGTGGATTATTTCTGTTGGAGCATGGGTGGACTTTGTTTGAGCATTATCATTCTGATTTGCTCAACTAAACTACACCTATTTAATCTTATATATGTAACAAGTTGTTCAAAAGGTTTTACGAGCAAGTATGAGTCAAACTGATTTTCATTTTGAACTATCTTTATGGTGTTTAGACAAATTTGTTAGGCAGGTATGTTTATTCTATGCCCTGTTTCTGTTGTGTCTTACCAAATTTGTAACTTTTATCCTTTTTATAATACACGTATGGCCAGATATGAAGAAAAAAGAATCCAAATCAGTTTCCAAGAAGCGCTAAACATCAAAAGTCATGTGTTTAATTTGAAAAGCTGCACAATACATCACTTGGCTTCGATTCATAGTTTCTAATAATTTAAAAGTAACTTCGCATTTTATCAATGTAATTTGACCTACTATAGCTTCAAGTTACCTAACCTATTATTCATGCAATTAGTTTCACTAATAATGAATAGTTATTTGTAGCAATTGCATAATGCATTGTATGATAGTTCTGGTGCAACTCTTTATTTTACCAGAATGTGTTTGACGAAATTTTGTTTCTTTCAAATTAGTCGATATATGTTAGTTTTTCGGTAATTTTGAATAGTTTCTTCTTCCACTTTGTACATCCATGTTAGTACTTCAATCTCTGTTATTGATGTTAGTGAAACATATATAGTTTCTTCTAATTTTGCTTGGGCCGGTTAGTGTTTTGTGAGTGATTGGGTTCATTCAAAGTGATATTGAAGATGCATTTAGACTTAGTCCTTGGGCTAATGCTCAAGACTTTGACGGCGAGTTTATAGGAAATGTAGCATAAATTTATCCAAATATTGTCTTGGTCTACTTATCTCAAAGAAAGAGATAGCTTGCTTCCACCAAGTCATGACCGTGTTTATTTTGAACTAAGTATTTTGAATTTCTATCACTGTTTATACTCTATACCTAGACTTTTTGGACTAAAAACAATAGACTTCATGTTTTGTCTATTCAGTCTGTATTGGAACCATGTTGAATAAAAATTAGTTGATGGTAAAGCTTATGCTTTTGTATTGGTTTTACAATTGTTATTTCTTAAAATCTGCATCAGCTGCTTTCGTTTGGTTCAGGATTCTCATGATTCCCTTTAAATTCCGTTGCAATATTAGGAATTTTTTTACTTAAAATGCAAATAGATAGTGTGATCGGGAGTGGACCGGTTCATGTAGTGATATCACCGATTATGCTATAATAACGGAGGTAATTTGCTACAATTTCATCATTCCATATATGTTGTTGTTCGATGGCTCTCCTAAGCTTTCTAAAAGGCCATGTTACTTGCATTTACGTACAAAGTTACGCTCTAACTAAATATTTTCCTTTTAACCCTGAAAACACATGCTTCAACATTTCAAATTGTTGGATGTCATTTTGAATGTCTGTGACCATCTTCAGCCTATAGTTTTTTCTTGAAAGGTTAGTGACTGGAGATGTCTATTATCTACTTAGTAAGATATAACAAAAGGTTTTTTTAAAAAAAATTTTAATTCGTGTATTTTATTAGTAATTACGCATTCGCCTTTCACTTGGTGTTTCTTGATTCCTCTTTGGACTTGAAATGATCTTGCTAAAGACTAACATATCAAGATTCTTAGCTTATGTGATCATATACATGTAGTTTCTCACTTCTTATGGAGAAAGTATACTTTGAGTTAATTATTGGTGAATTGAGTTTTAGATTAAAGTTTATGACTGAACAACGTACTGATCTTGAACTTCAGGGTGCTGCTTAATTTGGATAAAATGCATATAGAGAGAACTCTGAATTCGGTAAGGTCAACATGTGATTGCTATTAATAGCTTAATTCTTTTGCTGCTAATTTTTTAGTTTTCAAGATATGCTCAATTAACATTTTGAAGGTTGCATCTTTCACTACCATCTATGAGTAATTGCTATCTACAGATCTTTTTTCTTACTGCTGATATTTTAATTTTTTATATCGATACCGAAGTAAGATATTGAAAGTTGCAGCTACCATGGACGAGTTCAAAAGTTGATGACTTTTATGTTCCATAACACCAGTCCCAGTAATGATGTTGCCATCTGAATTTAAGATTAAGCAAATATAACTAAAGTGAGGTTTGTACAGAGTAACCCAAAAATCAAAAATAAAAAAATTTAAAAACGAAAAATTTGGAAGAGACCAAGAACAATACTTGAATACCTTTTCGCGTTGGAGTGAAAATGGGTTCCTTGTTTAGAATGATAGTTGTAGTCCTTATTTTCTAGAGTCAGGTTCATAGAATAGTAGTAGTATCTATATGCCATGAGTTGTATCCAGGGCTCTTCAGTTCAGTAATTAAAGATTGTCATTAAGTGGATGAGATCCTTATCTCACCCTTACATCACTACAATTACTTATATGAAGAGTTGCTTTATTTTTCCTTTTCTATGTCCAAGTTTGAGAGTTAGGACAATGAAATTAAGTAATGGAGATGTATATATTTATCTCTACTGCAAGATAGGAAATATTCTTAGAATGCTAAAGAATAAACATCTTTAGAGAATATTATGCGATGAGTGGAAGTTTCTAAATTTTATTGACTTCACACTTCTTCTAAGATAGATTTGGAGGAGTAACTGTTGTTACCCTTTGTAAGCTTGACTGTGTAAAAAGTTTCACTCTCACATTATTTCATTTATTGAAGTTTTAAATTATTCTTCTCACCTAATGATCGTTCGCAGAAACTTATACTTTATTTTTGCTTTTAACTCAAAACTTTATTTTGAAAATATTCATAATTATTTTAGAAAGTCGTGTACCAAGAAGCTAAAAGTCGATCCGACCCACATGGGTGACCCCAGTCCAAATTCCAACAATTTGCCACGAGTTTGTACCTATCTATGCAGCTATAGCAGAATGTCTTGAACTCTCTAGCCACATTCCTTCTTTTCAGCTTGGAATCTTATTTGGTTTCTTTTCTGCCAAACATGGTAGATTGAAGTTGCAAATAAGAACCTTAATATTTTAGCTCTTGGTCTTCGATTATTTGCTCTTTGTGATATCCTTTGTACTTCCTCGTTCCATTTTTCTATTTGTGTGTTTTCCCCATCTATTGCAGTATGAATCTCCAAATGCACTTTGAGTAAGGACATAGAAAAAAAGAGATGGCTGGGGTTTTCTTCATTCGCGGTGTTGCACATGACACATTCAGTTGGGGTAGTGATGCCCCCACTTCCTTAATTTATCCACTATTGCAAGATGTTGTGAATGGCTAGCTATATTATAAACTTGTGCCTTGGCATTGGACCTTGTTCCTTATTTAGGCTCCTCCATTGTACCTTTTGGTGCTGTGGCATCATTGCCATATATGTTTTTTTGATATTGAACTTGCATGCATTACAGAAATTGGTCAGTTCAGTATGAATATCTTGAGTCAACATTCATTTTCTTACATCAAAGAGTTTCCTAATAATCGAGCAAGCTTGTTTAGAAGTTTCCATGATAGCTATATCCCTCTTCATTATGTAGTAACTATATATCCATTAAGCCTATAAAGTCTCCTTCCTGGAAGGGATTGCTAAAAGGATTTTGCATAGAGCAACTCTATTCAACTTTTGAAACTCTATTATATTGAAGCCCCCAACAGACCTAGGCTTGCAAAGAGCATCCTATGAAACTAAGGCTTTCATGGACTTATAATCACTACCTGTCCAAAGAAAGGTTCTACAAATACTTGTAACAAGTTGTACCACTTTCTTTGGTATTAAGAAAATCTAGGCCTAATAAGTTTGCATTTCAAGTAGTACAGTTTTGATTAGTTGTACTCTGCCACTGTAGGAAAGGAACTTATTTGTCCAGCTTATAATTCTTGCATTATTCTTTCTACAAGAAGCATACACTGTTGTACTGTTAGTCTGTTAGAAGACAAGGGCACACCAAGGCACTTGAATGGCACATCACCAAGCGTAAAATGTATTTCAGACAAGATTTGCTCTTTGAAGTCCAGACTCACACCAGCTATGTATAAGGAGCTTTTTTCCATGTTTGCTTTCAGAACAGAGACTTCATAGCAATGGAAGAAAGCCTCGAGCATCAGCTGGATAGACATTTTCTCTGCTCTGCAACACATTATTAAGTCATCTGCTAAACAAATTTATGTTAGCTGTAGCTTGCCACATCTTGGATCATCATTGAAGTTTGGGTTGTGCCTTAGTTACATTAAGGATCTGTGCAGATATTCCATCACTAACACAAACAGGTAGGGAGACATAGGGTCTCCTTGTCTCAAACCCTTATTAGCTTGAAATCTAGGTGTTATGCTTTCATTTATCAACAAGGAGTAGTTGATTGTGGACACACACTCCATGATTAGATTAAAAATTTTGCTGGAGAGGCAAACTCCATTAGAACCATTTTCAGCAACCCCCACTCAACTGAATCATAAGCTTGTCTAATATCAATCTTTACAAAGTACTTCAGGAATATTCCTTTCTTTGTATATCCTTTTACCAATTCATGTGAAATCACTACGTTATCAAGAATATTTGTTTGCTCAATAAATGCAGATTGGGAAGAGCCCACCAAACAATCCACTAGTAGCTTGAGCCTAGCTATCAGTATTTTAGATATGAGCTTATAAACAGTGGCACAACATGCTATGGACCTAAACATTTTTTTTTTCAAAATTAAGATTTGTAACCTTGGGGACTAAAGTGATAGTAGTACAATTTACTACTCTCAACAATTTTTAAAATCAAAGAATTGCAGTAGTGCTTGAGTTACCTCCTCCCCTATAACATCCCAATATTGTTTAAAAATTATTTAGGGAATCTATCTATTCCTGGAGCTTTATCACTAGGAAGATCTCTTAAAGCTTGAAGGATGTCATCTCTTGAGATTTCCTTTATGAGTAGCAGCTGTTGATATCTATTTACACATTTCTCATCTATGGCAATCATAGTCAAGGCATGGTAATTCTGCAGCTCTTGTGCCTAGAAGCTATTGGAAGAAGTCTATGAATTCTTGTTGAACCAAGACACGATTGGTCATTCTATCCCCTTCCTTATTACAGATGGACGTTACTCAGTTTCTTGCTTGCTTGGCTTTTAGATATGCATGAAAAAACTTAGAGTTAACATCTCCATGGGTGATCCAGATTGCTCTTGATTTTGGGTTAAAAACCCTCTCATGAATGCTACCCCATTTCTCCAGATGTTCTATAGCTTCTCTATTTAATTGTTTATTAAACATATCAACATTGAGGTTGTCTTGCACTTGATTGACTTTATCTTGAATAGCTTTTATTTTCCTATCAAGTAAAGACATCTCTCTATTCATGCATATTGTATTTGCCTCAATTGTCTTGATCTTTTACCATACCCTATACATAGGTTACCCTGGTAGTTTGTTGCCATGCTTCTTCTACAATTCTCCTGAAAGATTGCTGATGTAATAGTACATTCAGAAACCTCAAAGGTTTGTTGCCTTGATGGATCCCAATATTAGTGTGATCAGAACATTCAAAGTTTAAGTACCATGCATCGAGCTTAGTATATTTTATGAACAATTGGCCATTTCTCAAAGCCTGATCAATTAAACTGTATATTCTGTGGTAAGCTCATTTTTTTATTGCCCAAGAGAAATTTCACACCTTTTCCTACTCAGCTCTCCAGGCCAATGTCAGTGATACACTCTTGGAAGTACTAATCTCCTGGTGTTGAACTGTCACTCTATTTCCCTAGGATCTATAATAGTTTAAAAATATACCTAATAGTTTTTATAAGTTAGTTTTGCAGCACCTTCCTACCTAGTACTGATTTTTTCTCATGTGCAAAGGTTACATTATAGGCAAACTGAGTTCCTATTTCTTGGACACAATAATGGACTAACTGAAATTATAACATCCGAATTGTCACTGCCACTTGTAGATACTTTGAGCAGACTCATATTCTCCCGTTATAAGTATTGGCATAGTCTGTATAGACCTGCCAAATAGTTCCCAGTTTCTTCTTTACTTTGCAGTATTTTTTACTTTTATCTCTGTCTCAAGACAACCAACTATAGTTACATTATAACTAAGCAAAAAGGACTTGAGTTCCTTTTGCTTAAAGTGCTTGTTTAGCCCTCTAATGTTCCAAGCACATATCTTCATGGTAGATTTTCCGTCAGCAGACTGACCCCTTTTGATGCATCATCACCAGGTTCATCATGGATTCTTAGAGTGCTAGATTATTTTGGTGAAGTAGCTTTTCAACATTCACAATTGTCATGGCATCTTTTGCTATCTGTTGGATGTTCTTTCCTTTTCCTTAACTATTAGTCTGCACTGCATTACCCTGTATCTCCTTCATTGACTCTAGCCCCTTACATGAGTGATCATGTTGATTTTGATCAGTTAGTTGAGGCTATGGTCCAGCTTGTATAGGTCTAGCCACCCAAGCATTTTTCTGTTGTGGCTTCTTCTATTGGGTACCTGCCTTGATTTTGGTTTCTGGTTATGAACTGGTGACATAATGAGCTTACAGTTGTCAACATGTTCACCAATTTGGAGGCATTCTTAACAGTATTGGGTTTCTAAACATATTCTATTTTTTGGACTCTTTGAGTACCATCAGGTTCCTCTATAAACATAGAGCCTGGAAGATGTTGAGATATATCTAACTCAATGAGCATTCAGGCATAGGATATTCTCTCCCTTTTTGCTGTCAACGAGCCAGTACAAAGAGGTTTACCCAGATAGCTTGCAATTCTACTTATGTTCTCTACTGCCCAATATTGAATTGTTAAACTAGAAAACGTAATCCAGATAGAGGATTAAACAATTAGTCTCTTTACTAATTTAAAAATTAGGTTCCCACAACTTCAAAATTAATGGTCTATATTATAAGTATAAGGGCCATTTTGCAAGATGTATTCCTTGTCTTCCTTGCAATCAAATCTAAATATGAAATATCGTTCATTACCAAAAGGGTAGATATGAAGTGCCACGTTCCATACACAATTTTAGCATCTCCTTGAATGTCGAGTTGCCTCTAAGAACATGCCCAATTAGTACTACTTTCCACCGATAATTGTGTTCTTTTAGTTTAGTTGGATTCAGCTTGACAACCTTAATCCTTTCTTTAAGAACTCGGGGAGGAGAGAGAGAAAAAATAATCCAGCTTTATTCTCAATTGTTGGGTTCGACTGCCTTGCACCAAATCTGCCATGGTGGGTTGGGATTTTCTTAAATGGGTTAAGCTTCCTCTTTAATGGTTGGAGTTGCTTCTGTACCGACTTTAGAAGTAGTAGATGTTGCAGAGAACTGAGAGAAGGATAACTTCCCTACCGCACTAGGTTCAGCTACCTCCACACGAGGTTCCTCCATTTTCTGACGTTGCGTCTGCTTGTAATATTGGAGGGCACCTCGCATGCCCCGAACCCAGTGTGCTAATTGTAGTGGGGGTAGGTTTGGGTGAGGCCATTTTTCGGGGGTTACTAGATGAGATGGATTATCGTTGGTTTTACGCGATACCTGTGCTTGTGTATTTTGTTTTCTGTTGCGTATCATTCCGACCAGCGCATGTTAGCAAGGAGATTTAACATTCTCTCGGGTGATCATAGTAACAATAAAGACCCTTTTTAAATTTTTTAGAATTTTCTTAAAGCCAACTACTATTAGGTAAATTCTCTAAAAATTCATCATTAACCAGAACTTTCTCCTTCTGTTAAAGACAAATTAAATGACTAATAACTGTTTCTATTGTAAAAAATATTTTAGAATCTCCATGAAACTGGAAATACCATAAGGATATTATTAAAAATAAAACTCAATAATAATCAAATTTAAAATTAAAATTATGTGCTAAATATTAAAAATGTGTTTTCCTTTTTTAGCCCATGAAGAAACAAACAAAGCAATTCAAATTTCCAGAAGCTCCAATAATAATTAAACAAAAAGGAATAAAAATAGAAAAATAATAAGAGTGGAGTTACAGAGTGGAAAAGCACAGAGAGGAGTCATGTAATGGCAAAATAGCCACGTCATCAGTCTTTTAGCTTTCCCTTTCTTCAATAAATAACACACTTCTTTTAATTCAAAAATTCTTTTACATTTCAGACTCCTTCGCTCTTAACACTTTCTTTCAATATATAAATAAGCAATTCTTGAAAATTTAATTCAAGTAAAGGTATGTTCTTTGATGCATTTTCAGTTTGGTTCTTGATTTTATATGTATTTAATTGATTTTGTTCAGTTCAAGCTTTAAGATATTTGGGTTTTGTGTATTTCTTGAAGTTCTTTAATTTTGATGATCATGGTACGAAGTTAATGCTTTTCTTGAGCCTGAAGGTCTATAGGAAACAACCTCTCTACCTTACTTGAGGTAGGGTAAAGCCTGCGTACACATCATAATCCAAGACCCCTCTTGGTGGGATATCACTGGATATTACCCATATGTGTTGATTGGATTTTTAGTTCAAGAATGTGTAGTTTTTGGAAGTAGAGGAATAGGGACTAAGTGGGAATACAAGAGAAATGAAGTTGGAGATAAAGTTCTTTGCTTTATACTGTCTTTATACCCTAAAGTTCATGGTCTTTCAAGAAATGTTACTAATTGAAGTTCTTTTTCCGTTGCTTGCTGTGTTTAACCTATGTATGTAGTCTCCAAATGATTTTGAATTTGTGTTGAATCCTAAAGTTTATGTGATGACGAATTCAACCTCTAGATCCGCACCTATAGTGAATGCTTGTACGGGTATATGAGCAACATAAGTCACCATCTAGTTGGCAACCTTTTCGGGTACTGTAGGGATATAATTCTTTGAACTATCTAATTTGCTTGAAGGACTTTGCCTAATTTGGTAAACAATTTTGGCTCATACAAACGGCATGGACTAAGTATAACATATGCGAGATCACAATTTAACTAATTAGATGTAACTGCGAACGACATGAAAAATGTTGTTCAAAACAAAGCATTAAGGAGTGATTTGCTTAATGGACTAGGACGGATGGATCGTAATGCTGTGATTATTTGTAGTGATTAGTTAATCTTATCCGTTTATTGATAATGCACGTATTCTCAATCTACATTTTATCCTCATGGAATAAAATGCTGACGTTGGCAGAACTTATGCGGGTGTTAGCATCGGGTCGTTTAATGAAGCCAACCAAATATTGTACTAAGTTACAGGGCGATTATATATTCGTGTACAGCCATCTAAACATGGTATTATTTATGCAGAATTTTAAGCTGAGATTAACTTTGTTTCTTAGTAAACCAAATGACTCCTAAGTCCTAAATGCGCTACAATAATTTAGGAAAATTTTCCGCAAAAGAACTTGTTATTGAAAACAAACAAACAAACAACATATCCAGTTTTGTCCCACAAGTGGGGTCTTAGGAGGGTGAGATGTACCCAGACCTTACCCCCAGCAAGATGGAGAGGCTGTTTCCGATAGACCCTCGTCTAGAGAAAACATTTAGGAAACACGCTTGAATTTGTGATTGAAGTGGAGTGATTACATCTACTTTCCTCCTTTTTGCTTTCTAATTTATGCCATTTAAAAGTGATTTCGGGCCAAAAGCACTTGTCATTTGACATATGAAATGGAAGATAGGAGAAATTTGATATTCCTACCAGGGATAAAGGATTATACTTTATTCCTTGCTTTGAAGACTTAGATATTCATCATTGGTGGAAATATATGATCTCTTATACACCTTACTTCATGAAGGCTAACGACTATATGACTTGCTTGTCTTCTTTTTCTTTTTCACGTTCTCTTTGGCATAAACCTATGTACTTGGAGAATGATTCCAATCTCAGTGCATCTTGTTGGCGTATAGATCTCTTTCTTCGATTGCTCTCTATCTTTCGTTAAGTCAGCATGTATTCCAAGAGATTTTAGATCTTTTGAGATAATCTTTTTCCATGTAAGTTTAGGTCTACCTTGCCTCCTTTTAACACCTTCGCTCACCATGGTTTCACACTAATGGACAGGTGCATCTAAAGGTCGGCATAGGATATGACTAAACTATCTCAAGCGATCTTCTCTCATTTATCCTCATTGTGTGCTACTTGCACCTTCTAACGAATGTCATCATTTCTAATCTTGTATATTCATGTATGATCCATGTTAGCATATGCATCTCTGCAACACTCATCTTGTGGATGTGGTGGATTTAGAGACCCAACATTCACTCCTATATAACATTGTCTTATAGCTGTTTTATAGAACTTATGTGTCACTTCGGTAGGTATTCGTCTATCACGTAGCACCCTATCAGCACTTCTCCGCGGTCCTATTTTAATTTAATGAGTAAATCTTCATCTATCATTCCATTCTTTTGGAACACGAGCCTGCATATGTGAAGTTTGCATTTCTCCACAGTCGCATTTAATCTTGCAAATTAGCTGATGAGCCCAGCAAATAGTTTTTGCTAGGTAACAATGGGATATGACAAACTTTCCTCCTTAGAGTAGACCTTTTCTCTGTTGCAGGTCGGGAAGTTTTTGGATCAACAATAGTTTTGCTTCCTATGGCTTTCTTGATGCTTTATGCAATGTTCTTTTTCTTCCATATAACTGTATGTTTTCTTTTCATTGATTGCTGATACTAAGTAGTTGAAAGAGTCCTTGATCTTATACTTATGAAAGTCACGTCTCACGTGATTATTGGGCTTGGGTTTTTGTCGCAAATTGCATCACTGAATACTTTAAGTAGGAGACATTCTGGAGGTTTACCTTGTTAGCATGAATGGGATGAAGGAATTTATACACCTTTGTAGTTCTACATATTTTTCCTTCCCGAAAGAAAGGAGATACAAATTGTAATAACAGGTGCTATTATTTCGACTTTCGACTGAGTAGTAAGATGTTGGTTGAGCTTCCTTATCTTTTAAAAAAGGTAAATTTAGGCCAGCTTCATCTATTTGTCTGGGTTCCCTAGCAACCTTTCTGGCAATGAGGACAGACTGAAGATTCTCTCATATCAGTCCAAATTCTTTTTATTTGTTTTTTTTTTGTACTTGTCATCATTAAGCTCATCACTACATATCCCCTACATAGCCCTCTCTTCCCCCTCCCAATGACCTGTTGCTGTAAGGCTCATAATATGGCTGCCTTGGTGAATCTTTTCAATGCCTTCATTCTCGTTTAAATTGCTTCTCGAGCTTTGATATGTGATTTGCTGATCTGAACTTATTTTTAAATGAAGCTGGATAATAGGTGTAAGTGACTACCCTTTAAAATATATTCGTTGATGGTGCTTATATGCTGGGGTGTACACATCTACTGAAGAATTAGCAGAGAGTTTTATTGCAATAGTTCCAAGTGTTGGAGCCTAAAAAATGTCTAGTGGAGATGGAAGAAAAGTCTCTTGTGAAGATATACAAATGGTATGCTTTCAATCTTTTTGTAGATGCATTGTGATCTTCTACCTGTTACTTTGTCTTTGCTTAGCCGTATGCTCGTTTATTGATCATCCTTCAAGAAACACAATTGTTGAAAAGGTTAATTGTGACGATTCTAATTCCTTGATTATCATTTCTATAAAACACCAAGATGTATTCCTGGTTCGTCTTCCCATTAACATGGAAGAATGTTCGCCTGTCTCATTGATGATCTATATGATGATAATTTACGACTAATAAAATCCTTGAACTTGTCTATTATCAATATTTTAGCTACAAGTAGCATCTTTTTGGGGACAAAAATTGATTTAGGTCACTGATCGAAGGAAATACTTTTCTTTTATGCTTATATCTCAGTTGTACCTTTATGGATGTTATCAGTATAACATATACTTCAGCCAACTCTGCAGAATCTAGTCTTGTGATTATAGTTCGCCCCACCCCCTCCCAGTAAAACAATCCCTCCCCCCCCAAAAAAAAAAAAAAAAAAAAAAAACCTTGGGCGTCTTATTTAGATGAGTTTTCATTATCACTAGATGTTCCAAATTTAATAATTGTGAAATCCATGCAACAACGTGCAAAAGCTGATGGTTACTTTAAATTTCAGGTGCAAAATCGGATAGAGCAGTGTCTTCGACAATATATGAGTCGGAAAGAAGTTGTGAACACTCTCTTCATCCAGGACAACATAGAGCCTAGATTTACTGAACTCGGTATGTTATAGTATTTCAAGGTGTTTCATAAAGATTGAACCTGAGATTTCATACAACACCAGAAGCTCCATGAGATTCGAATAAGGATCACAAAGCTCCCTATGGCTAATAGTGGCTGCAAGTATTCGTCGCACTTCCTGAAAATACCGGATACATTATATAATACAATAAACATAGGAAGTTCCAGTCATAACTTATCGAAAAAGAGTGTCTTTTTTCCCATGTTTTTTATCTCCTTATCACATAGGCAGTTGTTCTCGCCATTTAAGCAAAAATTGCTTCATTCTGGGAGAGTCGAGCTTATTAGTGCTTGTTAAAGCTTTATATCTTACTAGTTGAATGACTTTCTCTGTTTTTTATTTCTAAACTTTGCAGTCGAATGCTTCCTTCGTATTTGATGAGTGTCTGAGGAAAACAAGTGTATGAATGCAGGACCATTAAATATTCTTGAACAGAGGCATCAACTACCCTCCAAAACTAGTGTCAATGCTTCTATTTCCCGTTAATTATGGATTCATTCTTTAAATTTTTTAGAAATCACATAAGTAAACTATTCACCTTTTTGTCAAATACAGCTACAAAAGAAAGATGTTGTAAGGATCAAAGGTAGAAGCAATCTGAATCATACATTAACTCTCTCTGTTTTAATTTTGTACGGGTTGCTTGATTTGGCATGTAGTTAGCTTGACATATGTAATTGAGCTTTGAAGAAAGATATTAAAGTAATGGTTGAAATTTTTTGATAGAGAAAATATCACATCAGTGTTTAAAAGTTGAATAATATAGTGTACTTAAATTCATGTAAGTTACATAAAGATGGAACGGTTTCAAATATGTTGGAATATCCCAAAATAAAAAGAGTGTTATACAAAAGTTGGATCAGGAGGAGTACTTAGGTCTTAGATTTGTCAGAAGACATTGGGTTAACAATTGTTTAAGCGAGTAACTGGAAGTGAGAGACTCTTTGTGCTGTCCATTTTGTGCCTTCTTTTACAAATATACTCATGAGCACTTGAAGCTCTAGTAGACATGTTATCATGAAACTGATTTGTGAAAAGGTGATGTTAATACTATTGTGAAGCTACTAATGCCTCTAATGAGTTGTTTTGTGCAACACGTAAATTTACTTTCTTACTGCCCATTCTCTGTGCTGTTAATGTTTCGTCTTTGTTTCGGTATTGCTTGCATGCATGTAACAATTCAGCTGTTTTGTAATTATGGTCTCTAGCTCTTTAGCATTTTGATGTTCTGCATGTTTTCCAGTTTGGCAGAAACTAGAAGAGGAAAATCAAGAATTTTTTCAAGCATATTTCCTGAAGCTGATGGTGAAAGAGCAAATAATTGAATTCAACAGGTTGCTCGCAGAACATGTGAAGATGACACAGCAAGTTCCAAGTGCAATTGCTTCTCTACCTATGTCTGATGGGTGTAATATTTCGCCAAGTAAGATAGATACTTAGTGAAGCTTTCTGCATTCCAGTTCTCATGCATCAATCAGTATCTTGTCACTGAGTAGCTCTAAAAGCACTCGTTGTCTAACGGGCTCTGGTCATGCTCAGTCTGCATATTCAAAGTAGTGTGCAACTACTTAACATATGACTTTACCTGAAACAATAGTATACGCCAAAGCTGCACGTAGAGTTAATTGAATGGTAGACTCTTCCATTTGGTCTGCAGTCGAATGCTTATGTTGTCTCACTATGACTGGATGCTACTGATGAAGTTGTCCTCATTTACGCTCATCTAGAAGCCTCTAGTTTTATCTTCTCTTGTGTAGTTATAAACTTCATTTCTCTTACTACGAGGAGTTCCACTCGTGCCTCTTCTCTTTTGTTTCTGATATCCTCTTTCATTTGGCTCCACCAAATCTCATCTTCCAGCGTCTGACGTATCATCTTCTACATCAAGTGTAACTTGCAGATTTTTAAACTATGCACGTCATTGTTGAACATAAGCTTTCAGCAATTTGAAAATTATTTTGGTATGTCGGCATTGTCCTTTATGTTCATGTTTAATATCAAGCAGACACACATGTTGTGGGGGCCGAAGTGGTTCTATGCCATTTTCTTTGAGCATAACTTCTGAAGCTGATGATCCACTATTGATATGTTGATGAGAGTATTTGATGCATCTCTTTCCTGACATTACACTTATCATTTTTACTTTAACATGTCTAATCTCCTTTATGATCTTCGATAACACAAAATTAGTTACCTGAAGTGTTTCTTCAAAACAAAAATTACCTGAAGTATTTGCGCACCCCTAATAGCTAGTAAGAAAGTCTTGGGGGCTGTTTACTTTTCTTTCCAAATTAAGATATTCGAATACACATCTAATCGTTAAGGGGTCGTTTGGTTGAGATAGAGTTTACGCGGGTATTAGCAATGCACGTTGTAACAATGTGGGTATTAGTAATGCGGGTATTAATAATGCGGGTATTAGCAATGCGGGAATTAGTAATGTGGGAATTAATAATGTTTGTATTAGCTATGCATTATAACGTAGGGATTATTTCTTGAATCACTAATATATTACAAATTAATATACAATGTTATAATTTAAAATATTTAGTTATTCCTTAAATAAATTAAAAAATATCCTTATTATTATGAGGGTTAATTTTGTCATTTTAAATTTTAATACCTGCATTACTAATACCCACATTACTTACCTTCTACCCCGCATAAAATAATACATAGATTTCCTCATTAATTTATACGGGTATTATGCATAAAAAGAGCAAAATCCAAACCAAACGCTGTATTAATTAATGCAGATTTCTATACCTTATTACAAAACAAACCAAACGTTGTATTATATAGTGAGTGATTTAGTGGCTGTTTTAAAGTTAATGCAGCCCAACTGAACGACCCCTAAGATATATTTAGATTTGAATATGGAATGATTAAGATTGCTTTTTCAGCATATGATTTTTTATATTTTTTTTTTTTTTATACAAATCTATTTACGGATTTATATGCTTCGATTGGAACTGGAAGTTTCAGAATTGGTGGCTGGTTTACCACAATAATAAAAGTTCCTTTTTTTAAAATTCGGATCAGATTTATGTTGGCTTCGTTGGAGGCTCATGTAGTTTGTGTGTCAGCTCCAAAAGGATAAGTTGCGTTGGAATTGATAAAGTTCCATGGAGTTCATATCAATTGCCACATACATTTCTTTTATTTCCTCGAATTCATACTCCTCCGGTCATCCATTTTCTTACATATACTTTCGTACCCTTTTTTTCTATTAGGGTCCTGCTTCCATTAGTTTGAGGACTTGTATGTCCTCATAGGAGCCCTTCATGCTCGGTTACCTTTGGAGAACAATATGTTATTAATAAAAAATAAATATAAAATAATTTAAATATTTTATCCACTAAATATTAGGTTGTAAGGAATGAGTGGTGCTTGGTGGCTAGCAGGGGTGGTTGGCAGCAGTGGAGGTGGTTGGTTTAGTGGTGGTGGTTGTGATGATGGAGGTGGTAGGGATGGTTGGTGCTAGTGTTTGGTGGTAGCTGTGATGGTTACATGATATGCGCCCCTGTTTGGCTATATAAAACAGTTACTACCTCCGTCCCAATTTATGTGGCGGTGTTTGACTTGGCACGAAGTTTAAGAAATAGAAGTTGACTTTGTAAATGTTCAAATTTACCCTTGAAAAAGTAAGAGAGAGAAGATTGTAGTAATAAAAAAGTTGTTTGTGGCTTTTAAAGTCACTAAGGCCCAATAGGGGTAAAATAGAGATAGTGCATTAAATAGTTGACAAATAAGGAAATGTGACATTCTTTTTGGGACAGACCAAAAAGGAAAGTGTGACACATAAATTGGGACAGAGGGAGTATTTTTTTATTTACTTTATTTCCAATTGTTGTTTGGGCATGAAAATTGCCAGCTTTTTGAGAAAACCAAAACCACTTTTTCAAGTTTTTTCAGACAAACAATTTTCTCCACTCACAACTTCAACTTTTTTTTGAAGTAAAATTCATGTCCTCACACAACTTCAACTTCCAAATACAATTTTTCTACTCAACTTCAAAAAATATTTTTCAAAATTTTTTGGTATGTATGGCCAAACACCTCTACGTTGTAGATTGAGTTTAATAATTGGTGGAGGAGAGACTCTTTTTAGAAAATTATTTTGCACTCTATTGACAACCTTTTTGGGGTTAGTGGTAGCCCTTGTTCACCAAAAGCAGGGGTATTTGGCTAGCAACAAATTGTTCAGTATGTAACATCTCCGAAAAATTTACCTAGCTTATGAGTTTCTAATTTCGGTCCATTAAATCAACTAATCTTCGAAATTTTGAAATTGACCTGTAAAATTTGATGAGCCATTTGCTTTTTGTTGTCTGATCTTGTCTGAAACAAGCATGGAGTATACTGTTTGCAGTTTTTGAGCCAGCTTGTTTAGACTTATCCTTAGGTCGATGCCCTCAATTGCTCTGTTTTATCTCTGTCCTTGCTAGAACCTGCATTAAAAAGCTGTGTTTATTGTTTCTACTTACTGCTACGTTTTGTTGCCTTACTACAGTGCATCAAAATTCCACCTGCCATGCTGCAGAAAAAGTTGGAACTGCTGCAAAGCCTAATGGCATGCATGAGCCTTTACATGCAGATAGACCCAATGCATTCAGTAATTGCAGCTCGTCTGTTCTCTCTTGCATGCAAACAGCAATTGATATTCCAGTCCAAAGCAGGAAAATTGATGTTCCTCCAAATATGTTTTTGGGCCAGCCCTCTAATGTGGGGATGAGACAAACTATGGATGGGAGGATTATTAAGGCAGAACCTGTCTATGGTGGCAATTCTCCGTTTGCCTTTGGTCCTCATAGCAGTTACTTGGAGTCACGTGCTGCAATGGGCGATGCATCTGTTTCGTCATTTAGCAGTGTGGAGTCGAATACACAACCTCTTAGTGAACCTCTTCTGGATGCTGATACCACTTCATTTGGATTTCTTGGGGAAATTCCTCAAAACTTTGGTTTCTCAGACTTGACAGCTGATTTCACTAATAGTTCTGGTATGTGTCTTCCTCTTCCTATTTTCTCTGTAACTCACCTATCATCTCTGGATTACATCTTTACCACTTTCAAAGTTTTAGGTATTTGGATGATGCTAGTCATAAGCTTATTTTACATCCTTTTTGACCATGTTCAGATATATTAGAGAGCTACTCCAGGACTCCCTTTCTAACAACAGATTCAGGCAACTTGCTTGATTCAAATGGTAGGGCACAACACCAAGGTAAGACTTTTTGTATTATTTTGTTGTCTTCATAGGGTGCTAATTTCATGTCTTGACTTTCAGGAGGCATTGAGAGGTTAACGAATGCATCAGAAAACTTGAGATACAATAATTTCACTGGAGATTGATTGTATAGGTACTTTTCTCCTCCTTATAGAATTCATTAGAAGTTGCTGTTGTTACTTTTAGGGTTTTAAGGGCAATGCATCATAAATGTTGAGATACAATGGTTTCTCTTGAGATTGGTTGTTTAGGTACTTTGCCCATCTCATCTGAATCACTAGACGTGAAGGCTCCTGCTATCATATTATTGATTCTCACATTGTATGACGATTTTCGAATGAACATGAAGTTTAAGGTATTAATTTTAATTTATGGCGCGAATAGCACATAGAGCATAGAACCTAAGAATGGCTAGCCATGTCCTATGTGGGTTTTCACTTGCTCTGGTCCATGGGTGCACATTATGATGATTGAAAATGTTAAAAGGGTGTGAGATAGACGTAATATCATATGGAGTGAAGTTAACTCAAAAGGCTTAGAATCCTTCGGGATCAATACAAACTTAGTTAAGAATAATACACAATGGATCGAAACACCTACATAGTTCTTTTGGGTTGGTTATGAACTTGTATGTCACTGTAGGAGTAAGTGTGAGATTTAGAAAACTTCTGGTTCTCGGAGACCTTATTTGTCTTTACAAACAAGTTACTATTAATACTGAATCAGATGTGCTAGGAAAGAGTGGAATGGTTTTAGAGATATTAACCAGTTAGTGATAACATTGCATCATAACCAAAATTTAAGCAGGTCAATAAATTGAAATATTTAAGTTGTTTTATTACTATCAAATGATGTTGAATATTTGGAGTTTTGGACATTCCAAATTGGAATACATTCAGCGGAATCAAGGGAGTATTTCTTGGGAATGCATGCGCATGTGCTTTTTGACTTGCTTGTATGCGAGTGTTTTGATTTAATTATTGGAATAAAATATAGTTTTCTTTCTTCATCATTTCTCTGCTCTTGTTAAAAGACGACTTTGTATGGTATAGGACAGCATAGCTCTGGTTTTTGTGCCAATGGGGCCAGTTGATGTTTCGCTTTAAGCAGATAATATGCAAGCTTTCACATGTCAAAATTAGGTTATTGTAATGGTTTTACACTCTCCATGCAATAAGTGTTATCAAAGGCATAAAACACAAAAAGCGCTAAGGTCTGTTGGGGCTTTAAGTGCAAACCGCAGATAAAGCGTGGGCTTTGATGAAAGGTGCTAGGGAAGAAAAAGTACAAAAAACTGTATGTTTCGTCCAAGACTAACAGATATAAATATGAATAACAAATAATATGGACAAAGAAATTGAAAAATCAATAAGATAAAGCGAAGTATTAACTGTTTAGTGTTGCCTCTTTAGGATAACACTTATTGCCAGTATGCCTTAGAGCCTTGATGAGCACCGACTAAGCGAGACGAAGTGCTCAACATGTTTTGTTCGCCGCGTTAGGGCTTAAGCTTGCTTCAAGCGAGCCTTTGACAATGTGTGAATATCTCCTTATTAAATGTTTCGTTGTAAATTTACATCATTCCTTATCCTCTTATGAGTATTTTACTTGATTAAAGTGATAGAATTGAAAATTCAATGAGAAAAAAGGAAAAGAAACTAAAGAATCATGAGAGTAAGTATTTGTGTGATATACTTCTGAAATAAAGATTTATGTAAAAAGCAAAATTTTGAAGTAGTATGTAACTATCATTCAAGGATGGGTATTTGAATTTATTCAATTGAATGAATGAAAAGATTGTCGAAGTGATTTATACATGTTGAAATTAACTTGGTGGCTTTTATGAGGATCCACTTTCTGAGTACTATTTCTTTTTCATTTTTTTTTTCTTGGTGTGTGTGTGTGTGTGTGTTGGTTTGGATGTGGGGGGGAGGGGGGGTGTGATATTGCTTCTTCCTCGAACTTTTCCCCGTTCCCCTCTTTTGGGTAGTTCAGTGTAGATTAACTAACTCATTGTTCATGTTCTCGCTGCAGATTTGGTCAAACACACCAGGACAGTAGGATTTGTATATGCTGCTCAAGTGGTTTAGAATATCTGGGCTCTCTGGTATTGTAGGTTGAGGTTTTCCCACAGAATAATTCAAACACGATAAATTTCGCCGGACATCTTGTACAAAGAGTTGAATGTGAATTAGAATATTGTTACTTTAGCCACGTATAGTGTACTGTCTGATCTAACTTTGGAACAACGATTAAGTTTGCTGCATATTGGACCAGGAAATTTCAGCTATTTATTCCTGTTGTTTGATGATCTTTTAACTGTTCATGTAGTGCTTTCTCCCTCCCTCTCTTTCTCAGACACACGCTGAGATGTACGAGCTTCCTACTATTTGCTCGTAGTTAATAGAAGAAATCCACTCTTGTTTGAAAACAAGACGTTTTATTGTATGTCAGTTTGATCAATCAATACACGATGCTTGAATCCCAACTAATGAGTCGTCTGTTCTGCTTTACTGAGGTCTCTATATAGATTGAATTAAAATGGTCAGCCATACGAAACTTATTTTTACGTTGGTGGTTAGCCTACTGGACAATAAGAAAAAGAGGAGAAAGATCAAATGAAGCACTTGTCATACAGGTGGAAGTGGGTGTCACCAACTGTTTATATTATATTGAGTAACATATAAACACTGCTGGCTCTGGTTTCAAACAGCCTTTACAAAACTTGAAGCATGTCGCAATTCTTGGAAGGTACTCCCAGGTGACCTGCAAGCCGAGAAATTTGATGAACATGGGAACATATATAATCCATGAAATTACATATTAGCCAACAGAGTTTGCAAGTTTGAGTTAGAGTTTGATATGATATTCTGGCAGCTTTTGCAGATTGATAGACTTTAGAATTTCTTAGCTAGTTTGTCCCAGGTTGTGATAGACCAAGACTATTCAACCTTTAACTGCTGCTTTGCTTCCGGATCAATGAAAACGGGAAAAGTGTAAGTCGGATTTAGTTGCTTGAGAGGTGTGTAGGTGTCATTAATCTTCAGGAAGTTCAACATGTGTTGTTGTGGATCCTCATGTGGTAATCCATTATATTGCCTTATCACATGGATCAGTTGTACCAATGCAAGTTCAGCTTGATCTTTACCTTGTTTCTTCAACGGGTGAAAAGTTCTTTGTGGCTCGGGATTAAAAATTTTGAGTTTATTATTATTTTATGTATGTACGCATCCATGAAAGATTTCTTGAAATAGCAGAATAAACTCAAAATAAAATTAAATCTGAATAAAAAATAAGTAGTAATTGTTCAAAAAAAAAAAAAAATCAATCATTCCGTCCTCGGTGATGGAATCAAAACCTTGTTGCTCCTCGACGCACACACATGTATACGTTGTCGATAAGTAATAAAATAATAAGAATTTATTCTAAATTATCCAAGGATCTTTTTTCGATGATTGTATATTATTTACTAACTAAAGAAAAGAAATATTAAAAACAAGTAAATAAGTTCAAGTAACCGGGAGCAAGCTGCGAGTTGTTATCAATAAGAGATATACGACACAGAGTTGGCGGAAAAACAATCTAGTTAGTTTTCTAGTTGATTCTACTTCTTGATTTACCTAGATTGCTAACTGATGACATGCTTAATTTATTGGGGGATTTACAAAAATGCCCATCAAACCCTACTTATTTACATCTCCATACCCATTACATTTTTACCCACAAACTTATTTACACTGTATACCCATCCTTCTGTATACCTATCCAGTATACAGTATACTCCTATGGTATACTTGTTACACTATACTCTCAAGTCCTTCTGTATACCTATTTAGTATACAGTATACTCCCATGGTATACTTGTTACATACTCTCAAATCCATAAAAGAAGTATACTTAATTTGGTATACAATATAATGCAAATAGCATACAGTTAAAATTGGGCGGGTGGGCACATAGTGTAAATAAAACAGGCCAGATGGGCATTTTTGTAAATAAAATGAGGTGCATGGGTATTCCATGTAAACTAATTTTTTTTGGGCACAAAGTAAATAATTTATTTTTGTGGGCATGGAGTGTAAATTCCCCTAATTTGTTCCAAAAAAAAAAAAAGCCCGTAGATTTCCACAATTCTGTTCAGATTTGTTAATGCCTATATTTTTATAGAATTAGATCTAACAAGAACACATTAATGAGCTCTGTAATTATTTAAGTATATTCACCTTGCTTAATTAAAAAGATTCATGACTAGCTAGCTAGCATATTCTCCTTTACTTATTTATATTATTCTTGATTCATACTATATATTGTCAGTTCTATTGTAAGCGTTTTTATTATTTAGCTAATTATTCTGCAATTTGATTTAAAAATTTCCGTGTTTTTATTTATTCAAAGTTTGAACACCTTTAGCAAAATCTCTGATTATGCAACTTCTCCAAGTTATTTATATTGGAGAAGTGATATATGACAATAAGTGTGTTTTAGTGCACAAAACTTAAGTTTGTGCGTATACGTATACAGTAGTTAATAATAGTAACGAGAGAGCAAGAATCTTTTAACGGATATATTTATGTTTCTCTAGCTCGATTTAATTCTTCAAATCCCACATGCTAAAGCTGCACAAATAATGGGAATTCAAGATTGTTTTAGTGGTGAATATCTCAAACTTACATCTTGTTAGTGAGGATTCGAATCTGTTGCCCCTTCCCATTCTCCTGTCCCCCTATGTAATAGGGTGTTTAAATAGAAAAGCTCCCAAACAAGTTTAAAGTCAGTGGCGGATGTAGAGTATTGCATAGGGGTTCGACAGAATCCAGTAGATTTGGTGTGGACAAAAATTACAAAAAATATTTAAAAATTAAGCCGAGAACCTAGTTACTAACTCTTGAAATCGTTACTCTAAAATTTAGAACCAATAAAGTTCAAATCATGAATTATAAATTAAAAGAAGGAAAAGATAAGATACATGGGGCAAAGGCTCGTGTAATATCTTATAAAAGAAAAAGTTTGCAATCAAAAGTTGCCAACAACATTAACCAACGAAGCCATCAACTTCTAGAGACAGACAGGAAACTTGCTGTTTCTGGATACAGATGGTCGTTCTTATTTCATATCATGACAAACGCAGGAAACAAGCTAGAAGACGTCCATATATAAAATCTTATCCCTCAGCAACACTCATACATAACAGTACTAACTCCACAAAGATAATTAACATTAACAGTGTCTGGTGCAGAAGCAACGGCGACGGAAACCACGGCAGTGGCCACCTCTAAAGCCCTCAGTATGGCAAACAGAAGCACAGTTGGTCTTACTGAAGCACAGCCCCTTGAAGCGCTGACTCTGTGACTCGCAGGTCCTGGCCTCCGCAACCGTTGGTCCCATCTCTGCACATTAATATAGAAGTAAATCCAAAAATTTAGAGTTAGTGCGTTCAAAATGAGTATAAGTTTAGTATATTTTATATTGAGTCTAAAGTAATGAGTTCAAAATATGCTGTAGATCCGCCTTTTATTATTCAAGAGCAGTGTGAACTGCACAATTAAATGATTTGGTGTAAAAACTTATGAAATCTTATATTTAATTTAGTGTAGGATAATCCAACTTCTTCCATGGACAGCATAACATCTTGGCTAAGCGAGTTTATAAGTCAACGAGAAACATGTCTTGTTATGGATCATGATCAACAAGAAACATGTTTCGATTTGGATAACCTGGATGTTATGAAGTTGGGTTAGAGCTTTAATTCCTTACTCAGTTGCTTATATGTTATGAGGGTATTATCCCCAAAAACAAGATTATTCAATTCAGAGCAAATGTGGAAAAACGGAATAAACGAAATAAATAAATAAATAAAAAGGTTCTTCCTTTTATAAACTGTTCGCTAGACTTTCCTAGTTAAAAATTTCACTAAAATGCTCTTTCATTTATATTTATTTATTTATTTTTCTGAGCTACGTCGAATGACTAGTTTGTTAGGAGTAAATATATCAAGAACCAAACAGAAAAGAAAAGAAAAGAAATTACCAGTAGCGAAAACCAGCATCAGCATAAGGAAAACAGTTGCAAGCACTTTCGTAAAGCCAGCCATCTTGATCAGTTAATACTTCTTTCTTTTCTGTGTGGTGAAGAGGTCACTACTAAATACTAGGTGTATATATAGTAGTATAAGGAATAGTGTAAGAGCGGATATGATCTTGAACTGTGAGGTGTGTAACTTTGACCAATAGAATGAAAAAGTAAAAGAGAAGAAACATACATGCATGCATTATCTGTAACAAGTCATGTCTACTCGATCGATGTCCACAAATGTTTGCTATTCTACCTTTTTTGTTTGTTTAATTGAACTCTATAATTCTAGCACATTCTTCCGCTACCCTAAAGAACTTGGAGGAAAAAAAGAGAACTAAAAGAAAGAAAAAGAAGTTCTATTAAAAAGAGAAATATCAAGGTGTGAACACTTTAAATACCTAAATGTGAATATCTCTAAAGTGTTCGTGTCTGATCAGATTCTGCTTGATTTGAATTGCTGGCATTTCTAGCTTTGCAAAAGTAGCGGCCTTGATTGCTTATGAATTTGAAATTTCTAGTTTTGGGAAGGTCTGATCATTTGTATGAATGACCTTTCGGTGCAAATTTTGCTAACCAGAATTAAGGGATGGGTAACATTCTGTTTGGGTCGATCATATCGTGGACGAATATATTTAGATGCATGGTATCATCAATAAAAGTTATACTCCTACCATTTGATCCGTTTATGTGACAGTTTTAATCGACTCGAATTTTTTTAAAAAATGAAAATTTTATAAACCTGTAATCATAAATGATGATATAACGTTTGTGAGGCTATAAATTGTATTGGGTGAAAAATCAAGCGAGCCTTGAGCACTGGGCTCGAGGCGTGGTGCAGCAAGGGCTCTCAGAATTGATTTCCTGAGGTCAGGAACCGAGGTCAAGGTTCCACAGCAAGCCTTGATGAAAGTAAGCTTCGAGCAGTTGAAGACGCAATTTCCCGAGGCAAATGATCTAATCCTCGGAAAAGTGTGACCTTTTAAGACAATCTTGTAACTGACGCCCGTTACAGTGACATTTAAAAGGGAGATCATGGGTTGGCCATGATCAAATGCGGGACTTCGAAAACGAAGCAGGAACAGACTTGTCCTTTAATGGCCTTTAATTACATTTATTACTTTGGCATTCATGTAAACTATAAATAGTTATTTTATAACCTTTGTAATTCATTCAGAACTCAATATCAAAATACATAAATACACTTGTTATTTTTTTTTCCAGTAAATTCAATCGTTGTTTATCGTTTCTTCAGTTAATTATTTTCTTTGATACAACAAATTGCTTGTTAACCCTATTACCAATTTGATTTATTGTCCTAACCTGATTTAGGCTAACACATAAATCCTTCTCATTAAAACAAATGAAATTTAAATTAAATTATTTTCAAATTTAGAAAGCTGTCATTTTTTTGGACGAAAAAATATTTATACATAAGATTTGATGGAGTAGTAAAGAATAAATTTAATGCTTTTTGGTTATGTATATAATCAAAGAAGCAAAAATGTTTAGCATAGAATTACTTTTTTTTTTTGTATTGTAAAATCAAATAAAATTAAATAAAGGTTTTGAAAAGTCTCCGTTCCTTCAGTTTCCTACTCGTAAGATTCACAAACAAAGCGCAAGAAAATTAATTTTTACCTGATGTGATCAAGAACAATCGAGATAAAATTAGAAATAAAACATACTAAGGAGTACCATTGTTCCATTTTCAAAGTGAATGTATAGAAAAAGAGAGTAAACGAAAAAAAGGGAGGTTTACGAAAATACCCATCAAAATTAAAATATTTACTCACCTCTATCCGTAAGTTTTATATTTACAAGCTCTATCCATAAACTATTTACATGCCCTACCCATCTAGACTTGTACACTACTCCCTCCGTTCCAAAATGATTGTCACAATTCGGATTTCGAGAGTCAAACGAGTTTAGCTTTGACCGTAATATTTTTATATGTCTTTTAAATATTTTGAATTATTAATTATTGTGACTTATAGTACTTTTTATGTAGTTTCTAAATATATAAACATCGTTACAAAAAACTTAAAGATTATATGTTTAAATTCACGGTCAAAATGAACTCGTTTGACTCTCGAAATCCGAACTGTGACAATCATTTGGAACAGAGGGAGTATTATTTATGCAGTATACCTTAAATGTATACACCCATATCTAGACTTGTATAGTATACCTTAAAGGTATACACCAATAAGGTATAAAAAAGGTATACAGTAATAAATAGGTAGTTGGATAAATACTTTGAATTTTATGGGTAGTGTAATTTTTAATGGATATGACTTGTATATACTTTGAATTTCATAGGTATATAATGTAAAAAACCCAAAAAAAAAAAGAGAGAAAAAAGAAGTGGATGAATTTTTCCAACTCGCCACAGCGGAAAGCTTTATACTCAAGGGAAGAATAAAATGTCATAACGTGATAGCTACTTTGGAGTACTACTTTTTGACTTTAACCACAGTTCAACATTTGCCTGCTGCAAAACCAACGAAAAAGAAAAGCATCTATAATTATCTTTTTCTTTTATTTGTATATATACACAAGAGAAGTTTAGTTGACGCATGAAGAGGAGATAAAATAAATGTCATGATCTCTCATCTCTGTTCATAACAGTAATTCTATGTAACAGAATTAAACATATTTTCCGTTGAGTTATATGTTTTTACCCGATCCTGTAAAATTCCTTGAAAACAATCTTTTAAAGATGCTCCTGAGTAACTATTTAACCTATTAATAGTTTTTTGATCTAATCTATCTTGCCCACATCATGCAAATAATGGGCCTAGAATATTGAAGACTAATTCAAAGTTGATAAGGAAACCTAAATAGATTATGTTTTATTATTAAGTAGTTTATTTAATTTATGCCTGGTTAGGCTTTTTTTAAAATCATTTAGAATAAGTTTTCTAGTTAAAGTTAAAGTATGATTTGTCTGTTATTATAAATAAAGGTGCTACCCTATGTTATATTGTGGTGCAAGAGAATACGGCTCAGATCAATAAAACTTCAAAAGAATATTTATTTTCTAGGATATTTATATCCTTTAAAGTGGTATCAGAGCTATAAGATCTTGGGAGAACTCGAGAGGTTCCACCACCACCGGCGGGCGGTGCTGGCCAATGTGCCGCTCGCTGGCCAAAACAACCACATACAAAAATAAGACTCAAGAAAAAGAATCATGATGAGAAGGATTGAAAAAAATTTGCAAGTTAAAAGAGGAGCAAATAAATATCACTCAAGGGAAGAAACTCTTCTCTAAAAATTAGGGAGAAGTGGCTTAGAAAAAGAAAAAAGGAGTAGGTGACAAAGTGGATCAACAGAAATTGGATGTTGATTACAAGTGAATCAACAATTGTGAGTTGAAGAGAAGTGTTCCACAAAATTGAAGGTTGGTGAGAAGTGCATCAACAAATTGGAAGATTGGAGAGAAGTAAAGTGCTCCAGTACCATAAAGACTTTACAATTTTGAATTAAGGGAGAATGTCGAAGACTAATTCTAATTTGATAAGGAGACCTAAATAGATTAGGTTTTATTATTAAGTAGTTTATTTAATTCATGCCTGGTTAGGTTTTTAGTAAAACCAATTAAAATATATTTTCTAGTTAAAGTTAAAGTATGATTTATCTGTTATAATAAATAGAGGTGCTACCCTCTATTATATTGTGGCACAAAAGAATACGATTCAAATTAATAAATATATAAAAGTTTAATTTATTGAACTCATTTTTAATTTCACACTTAATATGTTAAGTTAGAATACTCATTTTTGTTTCTGTTGCCGCTATTTTATATGTGATTGGGTGCGTGAACAATTTTTTTTATTAGGAATTAATGAATAATATTAGCTACATTGTAGTGATAGTCAATCTTTCGAAAAGAATATTGTGCTAGTTAGTTTCCCGCACACATAATTTACACCATATTTATAAGATTAGTAAGGTAGAAGGCAAAACTGTTGCTTTATTTCTCTGGAACAATGATGTATATATACAGATACAACATATAGACTTCATGACTTCATAGACTCCTAATACTTATCCAAGACTGATAAAAACTAATCTTAGCTGCATCTACCCTTATCTACATAATTTACATGTAAACAAACTCTTTGTGATATATACAAATAATATCTCCCAGTACTCCCCCTCCCCCACCCCCTCAAATTGGAGCATGTACATTATAAATGCCTAACTTGCTCGAAATATCAATAAACTGTCTTTGGCCCAATGCCTTGGTAAAGATGTCTGCTTTTTGTTCCCTTATAGGAACGTAACTAGTGACAATCATACCTTGTTGAATCTTTTCTCGAACAAAATGGCAATCGACCTCAATATGTTTTGTGCGCTCATGAAATACGGGGTAGCCGCGATGTGAAGTGCAGCTTGATTGTTGCAATTCAAACGTGTGGGCTGACTTTGTGTATGACCAAGAGATTTCAATAAACTTCGCAACCATAATATTTCACTAGTTGCGTTTGCCATTGCACGATATTCGGCCTTTGCTGATGATCTTGCCACCGTCGATTGCTTGTTAGTCTTCCACGAAATTGGTGATCGACCCAACATCATAAAGTACCCTGTTACAGATCTCGTAGTCATGGGACATGCTGCCCAGTCCGAATCGCAAAAACCTTCAAGAATCAATTCATTGTTGGCAGGAAGAAGTATCCCTTGTCCTGGACTTGATTTCAAGTACCTCAACACTCTTATGGCTGCCTCCCAATGACCTTTTCGTGGATTTTGCATAAACTGACTTAGTATGTGAACATGATATGTGATTTCTGGTCTAGTTATTGTCAAGTAGAGCAACCTTCTAACCAGCCGTCGATATTTAGTGGCATCATCCAATTCATCACCGGATTCATGAGACAACTTATGTTGTTGTTCCATTGGGAACTTGGAAATTTTTGCTCCAGTCCATCCCGTCTCTTTCAAAATATCCAAGGTGCATTTTCTTTGGTTTAAGAAAAATCCATCACACCCTCGCGCGACCTCAATGCCCAAAAAATATTTCAAAGGGCCTAAATCCTTAAGTTTGAAGCACTTATTAAGATACAACTTGAACTGCTCACAAAGGAGATGATCACTGCCAACTAATAATAAATCATCAACATAGACTAGCACTGCCATGAATTGCCCATTCAATGTTCGCACAAACAGTGTATGCTCAACACCTGATTGCTTGAAACCATATTGCAGTAGTGCATTGGACAATTTGTTGTATCAATTCCTTGATGCCTGTCGAAGAGCATATAACGACTTCTTTAATTGATACACAAAATTACCTTTAACCTTGTACCCTGGTGGGACCTCCATGAATACTTCCTCTTTCAAATCGCCGTGCAAGAAAGCATTGTCAACATCCATTTGATGCACTTCCCACCCTTTAGAAACTGCTATGGTCAATAAACACCTCACTGATACCATCTTTGCAACAGGAGCAAAAATTTCAGTATAGTCTTCCCCTTCAATTTGAGTATAACCCTTTGCAACTAACCTGGCTTTGAAGCGCTCTACTGATCCATCTGCTCTATATTTTATTTTGTGCGACAACCAATCGTCTTTTTACCTGCTGGCAAGGTTCCAAACTCCAAGTATTATTCGCCTCAAGTGCAGAAATTTCTTTAGCCATAGCCTGCCTCCATTGTTCGTCCTTTACAGCTTGAAAGTATGATTTGGGCTCTTCACAACTTGAAATGGCAGCTAAAAATGTTTTGTATGCATGTGAAAAACGATCATAACTAATATTGTGTTCCAAGGGATAAGATTTACCTGAAGAAGTCACAACATGTGCTTTGCCAGAGTTGGATTTTTTAGTCGCAACATCGCAAACAAAATCTTGCAAGTATGTTGGAGCTTTCTTTTCCCTTTGGACCCATCCTGCTTGTTCATTAGTTATGGCTTGTCTTTCTGTATTTCCTTGTATGCACGATGCATCTATATCACCTTGTGAATCTGTTCCATCTTGTGTGCAAGAAGTTGCTTTATTATCCTCAATGCGCGTTAAAATTTTTGAATCAGATACACTTCAGCTGTCGGAAAATTTGAGTCCCTTGCTCCAGTAGGTGCATTTTGTGTCTGAGGAAGAACTATCGAATCATCATCTTCTCCTTCAGCCAACCCATCTTGCAACTCAAAAATACTTGGCTTTTTCGGCTCAATTATTTGATTATGGCGGAAAGGAAACTCACTTTCATAAAATGTAACATCCCTTGATGTAAGGAATCGTTTTGATTTCAATTCATAAACACACCATCCTTTTTGTCCTTGTGGATAACCAATGAAAATTCACTTCGTGGCTCTTTCATCAAACTTGTTACCAATTCTATGATGCATATGAGTATAACACAAGCACCCAAACACTTTTATATGTTCCATACTCGGTCGTTTATTGAATAAGACCTCGTATGGTGTCTTTCCTGAATTCGCCTTAGTTGGTGTTCTGTTTAGCAAATAAGCTGCAGTAAGCACACACTCGCCCCAAAAGCGTATTGGCAAATTGGCATGAAATCTCAGTACACGAGCTACATCAAGGAGATGGCGATGCTTCCTTTCAACCCTTCCATTTTCCTGTGGTGTACCAACACATGAGGTTTCATGTAAAATTCCGTTTTCCAAGAAAAACTTGTTTAGAGCATGGTTAACAAATTCAGTCCCATTATCACTTCTTACACGCTTCACAGACATTCCAAACTGCGTTTTGACCATTGCACAAAAGTGAATAATTTTCCAAAAAACCTGTGATTTTTCCCTTAATAAAAATACCCATGTTCCTCGACTAAAATTATCTACTATTGTTAAAAAATAATGCGCACCGATTGTTGAGGGAGTGTTGTACTTTCCCCACAAATCACAATGAATTAATTCAAAACAGTGGCTTGCTTTATTCATACTTATTGGAAAAGAAAATCTACACTGCTTGGCTCGATGACAAAGATCACAACTATCAAACTTAGCTTTATTAATGTGCTGCCCTATAAGATCAGACAAATTTGACAAATTCCCATATGAAATGTGTCCAAGCCTTGTATGCCATTGCGTCGCCTCATATTGTTTGCCTGTAGCTCCACTTATTCCGAAAGCTTTATTCTTGAGACAGTGCACCCCATCTCGCAAATCACCCGTGCCAATCAACTTCTTCGAATTGAGGTCCTGAATAACACTGTGGTCATGAAAATATGTCACATTACACTGTGCATCATGTGTCAACTGACGTATTGAAATAAGGTTGCACTTGAAACTTGGAACAAACAGAACATCATTAAGTGTCATGTTTGCGCCAATATGTACTCTTCCCACCAAACTTACTTGATAAAGTTCTCCATTTGGTACAACCATTGTTAGTGGTTCATTTATTTTCTTTACATCATGTAGGATAGAGAAGTAGCACGTCATATGGTGTGACGCACCACTGTCCAACACCCAACCTAAAGTACATGAAAAGTAACTCTTACTAGACATGGCTTCTTGTGCTTGTCTCTTCTTGAAGATGGTATAAAGTTGATCAACTTGTGACTGGGTGAGCCCTCCTACAGTACTCAATGCAGTTTCAACATTTCTCTCTTCCTTTTCCTGCTTGGCAGTAGCATGGTGGGCTGTTGCAGTCATTCCTCCTTTCTTGGTCCATCTTTGGCTCGACCTCCTACCTTTCCAAGATAGCGGATGCCAATTAGTTCATAACAACCCTCTTTCTCATGTCCAATCTTATTGCAATGTGTGCATCGAGGTCTACCTGTGAGTTCATAACAGTCATCCTTTTCATGTCCAACTTTGTTTCAATGTGTGCACCTCGATTTATTTTGACCTTTGAATTTTTCCCTTCACATTTCCTACATGAAAGGCTGCTCCATCTTGGCATGTTTCATGAGACTTGGCTACCATCTTCTATCGCTCCTCGCGCACCACACTAGCAAAGGCTTTGCTTAAGCTTGGTAGCGGATCTGCGTTGAGTATTTGCGTTATTATGGATCCATAGACTTCAATGTTCAATCCCATTAGGAACTGGTGTAGCTTTTCTTGTTCCTGCCGCTGCATCAACTCTTTTGCTGCACAGGTGCACGAAGGAAAAGGACTGTATGCTTCTAATTCTTCCCACAAGCTTTTTAGCTTAGTATAATAAGTTGTCACATTTAAGCCATCTTGGTTTAGCAAGGCCAATTCTCGCTTTATCTGGTGAATTCTTGGGGCATTGCCTTGTCCAAATCTTTCTTCCAAATCGAGCCAAATATCTCTGGCTGTATCCATATATGTCACACTTCCACGAAGTGTACTATCAAGAGAGTTGAATATCCACGCAATGACCATTGAGTTACACTTTTCTCATGCATTAACTTCTGATGTGTTCTCCTCTGGTTTGCGCAACGTGCCATCCACAAACATTAATTTATTCTTGGCTCTTAATGTATTCTTCATTGCCCTTGCCCACCCATTATAGTTTTCACCATCCATGATGTTTGGGACTAACACCATTCCGGGGTTATCCGACGAAGCCAAAAAATAAGGTGAGTTAGGATCATTCATGGATTTGATAATTTTGCTCTCTGTTGCCATTTTAACCTGCTGGCTCTTGATACCATATAAGATTAGTAAGGTAGAAGGCAAAACAGTTACTTTATTTCTCTGGAACAATGTTGTAGACAACATATAGACTTCATGACCTCCTAGACTCCTAATACTTATCCAAGACTGATAAAAACTAATCTTAGCTGCATCTATCCTTATCTACATAATTTACATGTAAACAAACTCTTTGTGATATATACAAATAATATCTCCCAATAATATTAATAAAATTTGTTTTCTAAGTTTCTTTAAGCAAACAAGTGGTATCAAAGTCAATGATTTGGTGGATGACTATGAAGATGGGGACTGAAGAGTATCCGATCCCACATGTGCATAATTTTAAGCAAATTGTGTCGGTCTATTGTCAGAATGTGGTTTGTACATTAAATTTATATATTTGTGGGGGTTATACTTCTTCTCCTAAATTGTTGTTTAATTTGCATCATTTTTCTAGCGGTGTCGCCCAATGCACAAATTTATATTTATAGAAAAATATCCACCCACCACACATGTATATGATTATTACCTTTTTTTGGTGAAACAGAGTAATATGACACCCTTTGAATTGAGGTGTTTTAGATACTAATAGCCTGTTTGGCCAACTTTCTCAAAAGCTAATTTTTTTTTTTTTAAAAAAAAAGCGCATTTAATGAATTTTAAAATATTTAGCCAAAAGAAGAAAATGCTTTTGAAAAGAAGCATAAGTAATTTTTCTGTTATTGGGGAGATGATACAAATTTCCGCTTCTCCCCAGAAGCAGAAGGGGTTTATTAATTCTTCACGACAAAAATATTTTTACCTAAATTATTTATTTACCATACTATTTGTATTTATTTTAACCAATATATCTCTAAAATATAATAAACTTTGTTCTCCGCTTTCCTCTTTCGGTTTAGCTGTATTCCTATGGATTGAAAATCATAATATATATTTTTATTTTATATTTTACACTTAAACTAAATTAAAATAAAAAAATAATTCTTTCATTAAAAATATTTAAAAATTTTGAGTGTTTAAAAATTTTTAGTTGCAAACTGAATCTTAATATTTTCTTTTCTCATAATTTGATACTCAAAAGTACTTTTTGTAAAGATTGTCCAAGCACATTTTGTTCAAAAAAGCACTTTTCAAATAAGTTGGTCAAACACAAACTGTTTATTCTTCAAATTTACTTCTAACAAAATTATTTTTTAAAATAAGCAGTTTTTTGTAGCTTGAACAAATAGGCTTTAAGAGTAGTTCTCACATTGCCGTTCATGAAGAGCTAAGAAGCAAATGACATAGCACGAGTCTATTTTTTGGACTCCTCACATCTTTTATAGACTTCAAATTATTTTAATGAGATTTTAGTCGATAAATGCTTAAAATAAACAAAGAAAGGAACAAGAGGCGAAAGTAACTAATGCAAACTGTGAGTTGGGCAACATAAGTCACTATTTTAGTCCCCAAACATTGCGTCGTGGCTCGACTTATGCTATCTAGACAATCATCTTTTCTGATAAAAAATAAATTAAGCCCCTGAAAAGTGGTGAGATATGGCATTTCAGAACTCCTCAAGTCTTTTTTTGGAAGAAAAGGGCCTCGCCTTTTCTTTTCCATTTTCTTTTTTTCTAAAGCTGATTAAGACTCATTAGGGACCGAATTAACATTTTTAAAACTTGAGGGTTTTTCTTAAAACATACATATTAATCATTTCAAACATTGGGAACAACATAACCCCCCCCCCCCCCCCACATGGTTTTCTCTTCATCTTCCTTCACTTCATCAAATCTTGCACGAAATCTCAACCAAATACTCTCAACTCTCTGTGGTTTTTCAAGGAATCCGACCAGCAATACAACAAAGTCTTAAATATAAAAGGTAAACAATGTCATGATCATTTAAACTGTAGTGTAAATCTTGAACCTAGATTTTTTTTTAAATTTTTTCGTCGACAGTGACTAACGCTGCTTTGGGTGTTTGTGTTTATACAAAAGGTGTTATATTGTGTTGAAATTGAATGGCATTATATATTTTAATGGATAAAGTAGTTCCAAACTACAAAGGAGATTTTCGATGTTCAACTAAAATTTTTAGGCTTTTTACATTTGTTGGTTAAATTGTGATGATTTGTGGGTTTTATGTGAACCAACGCTGCTTTATTTAGTTGCAAATTGAAGTTATTGCTGTTATGTGTCTTGATGTTCCGAACACCATAGTAGCTTCACAACAGTTTATATGAGGTTCTAAACATCTCATTGGATGTTCATGATTTTCTGTAACTAAATTTCGTATCCCCCTTGTTTTGCTTTGCAGAAAAATGGTACATTTAAGACCGAGAAATTTAACATTGAAAGATGAAGATGAGCAGAAGAAGAAGCCTACAAAGACTCCCTAGAAGGGAATTTCTAAAGGAAATGGCCCTTTGCCGAAGAAGAAACCTGAGAAGCCTACTACTTCAGATTCGGAACGTACTCCTACAGATTTAGAACCTACTCCTAAACGCCCAAGAACAACTAGAACAGCTAAAAGAAAATTAGTTGTGGAGAGTGACGACAGCCAAGGAGAAGTAGTAGGTCCACAAAACAAAGGTTATAAACAAGAGGAAAGCCAAATTCCAGCACGAAGTTACGAATTAAGTAAAGGTGGGGATGATTTGGAGAGGGCTGCAGATAAGGGTGAAAGAAGAGTGGATTTAGATGACGTCGGTATTGATGAACTGTTAAAAAGTGATTTTTTGAGAACTGGAGAGGAAGATGGTGATCGTGAAAACAAAGAGGAAGATGGTGGTAAAAAAAATGAAGAAACTGATGATTTAAGTAGAGAAAAAGGAGAAGAAGTAGATGGGGAAGCAGATAAGTCAGGGGAGAGTCCAAGAAGCAGTAAAATAAGTAGAAGAGAGGCGGAGGATGTAATTTTAAAAAGCAAATTTCTGAAGGATCGTGTAAAAAGAGTTAAAATAGATGGGGAAGCTGTAAATAATGCAGGTGGAAATATTGAAGAGGAAGCAGGTGAAGAGAAGGAAACTGAAGGAACATCTGGATTGAAACTGGAGGAAGACCAGGTGATAGTTGAATCGAAACTCGTTATTGTTTAGAACAACTATGTCGATGTTCTACACGACATGTTTATGTTCCCAGCATCAGCATGAAGGCTGGTAGCTGTCGTTCTGAACACAATACGTGATGTTCCAAACGATTGTTATTGTCTTTCAGAACCTCATCATAGAAATGTTCCGAACATTTAATTTTTTCCTTTAATGTGATTTACTATCATTGTGATTCATTTTATTAATTTTATTGTAAATTTATGTGCAGTATAAAGACGTTGGTCATGCTATTTCTAAGAGTAACGTTGAGGGTCTCTTCAAGACCTTCCTGACCAATAATGAACCTTTTAATGAGAAGATTACTGTTCAATCTTTGTTGGCTAGAGGTATGATACAGTTCAAGGAGGTTTTGAAAAAATTGCAGGTGAGAAAGGGATTTTGCCATAGTTATTTTGGTCCTTTCTTGCAATTACTGGAATATCCACTGTTTGGCACCAAGTTGGTGCATAACATCCTCATGCGAAGGATTCTTTGCAAGAAGCAGAGGGAGGTTTGGATATCCTTCAATGGATTGCCAACACGTTTTTGCCTATCCGAGTTTGCACTAATGACAGGGCTAAACTGTGGTGCCTACCTAGATAAACAGTACATGGAAAAAATGAAAGAACATGGGAAGGAATTGTTGAAGTTTTTTGTTGATTATTTCAAGGAGAAGAAGAGGAAGCAGAAGGAGAAAGAGAAAAAGGAAAAGGAGGAGAAGGAGAAGAAAGAAAATAAGGAGAAGGGGAGAGGGAAGCGGTAGGGGAGAGGGGGAGGGGGGGGGGGGGGGGAGGGGGAAGAAGAAGGTGGAGGAGTTACCCGCACCCTCACCCTCACACACATCCTCACCCTCACCTTCACCCGCCAAGAGGAAGTTCACCAAGCCCAAAAAATAAAAACAGCCGAAGAAAAAGCAAGTTGTGAAGTCTGGTGACTTGCTTGACTTGGTATGTTCTGGAACCTGTCCCAAGAAGTGGTATTTAAATATGTGCATGGCTTGACTTGTTCATACTATTCTTTATGCGGGGGATTCCAAATATGGAATAGAGGAATGGGTGGTGTGCTTGGCCGCCGATCTTGAGGCATTCCAGTGTTATCCTTGGGGTAGGATGAGTTTTGAATTAACAATGGAATATCTGATGAAGGCAATGGAACCTCGTGCAGAAGGAAGCCAGACTGACAAGCTTTATGGCTTTCCATGGGCATTTATGGCCTGGACTCATGAAGTTATACCTGCCTTGAGGCCAAAGGATTTGCCAAAAGAAAAAACAATCCCAAGGATTATAAACAGGCTTACTGAAATTTGTGAAAGAGATACGGACAGGTTGTTTGAGCAACATGACGTTCCTGTAAGTATTCCATTTTCTATTTATGTTATGTAATATTTGGAACAACTTTGTGTTTGCTGAGATATTTCTAATTGATGTTCGGAACATCTACATGAAGCACCATCAACTGCTTTACTCTATGATGTTCGGAACATCATGGCTTGATGTTTTAGAACAACTCAACTTTGTTCCAAACAACTAGAAAAGCTTTTTAAAATTTAGTTGATATTTATTTAATGTTGTGGGGTATATTAACAGGTTCTTCACCCTTTCCTCATTCCTACTGATGATGAGCTGGAGATGGATTTCTTTCTAGACATTGTGCCATTTGAAGACTCTAAGGACGATATTATGGATCTTTTTTGTAAAGTGTTGGCGAATGCTTCCAACATTGGTCTTGTTGGTGGCACTACAATTTGTATCTTCAAGAACAATCCTGCAACCCCTCCAAGACAAGTGATAGAAATTAAAGCTAAGGAATGAGTAGAAGCGATGATGTTTGGAAGTGATGGTGAATATAATGAAGAGAGAATTGATGTGCCTGCAAGATGTAAATATTGACATTGGAAACAAAGCTGATGGTGAAGTTGCTGGTATCACTGAAGTTGGTACAGTGAAGTGGAGCTCCAATTGCAGAAGCTGCAAATGTGATGAATGCAGTGGATGGAGGGAAGCAATGGAGCAAAAGATTTTGGCTTATGAGAAAAAGATCGTGAAGCAATGGAGCAAAAGATTTTGGCTTATGAGAAAAATATCGTGGCTTATGAGATAAATATTGTGGCTTCTGAGCAAAGCAAAGGTGATTCTTCTGGTGGAGATGGATTCGACATCTCCAATGTAGCAGTTGCAATTGCAAAGATTGCAATGATTGGCGCAAAGGCATGGAGATGGAGGCCATGCAGGAGACGATTGAGCAGTTGAAGAGCAAAACAATTATAAAACCTGCAAAGAATGTGAAATCACCACAAATAGAAGAGAAGAAGAAGCAGGAAGAAGTTGTTCCGAGGTTTCAAGTAGATATTTACAAGCCATTGAAGTGGAAAAAAGTGGAGGCTATGAACGTATTTATCAAAAAGAGGAAGCAACAAAAAGATATTTTTCTTGGATTGCCGATGAATTTCAAGGATTTCAAAATGCTGATGGACAAGAAAGAGTGGCTGTGGGACATTGTAAGTTTATTTTTTTACTGATTTTCTAAACTTCTCATAGTTGTACGGAACATACTGAGTGAGTTCAGAACATCGTACTTATGCTTCGAACAACTCACACATTTCTAACTTCTCATAGATTTCTAGAACATCACATATTGGTTCTGAACATCATGGTGAGATGTTCGAAACGACAAACCTTTCCTTCACTCACTTATACCCCAATTTATTTTTGTCTCTTATATGTTCTGCAGTATGTTGAAGCTGTGATGACAATGATGCGGGAGAGGCATTTGAATTACCCCTATCATTACGATCAAAGTGACCTCATTTTGGATATGGCATTCTTGACAAACATGAAAAAATGCTACTACCAACTGGAAGTAGATGCGCAAGATAATAAGCTACCGCTTGATGTGGCGTTGAAGTCGTATGAGTTTGATGATGATTTTCTGAAGTATGCAGATAGAAGGCTACCCTACCCAGGGGGTAGGTGTTGGGCTGGTGTTAAGAGGATCTTCGTCGTCTTCAATATCAACGACAATCACTACGTGACGGTGGTGTTTGACATTGTTGAAGCGAAGGTTTGGGTGTATGATTGCAATCACGGTGTTAATAATGATGAACACTTCTTGCCAATAATTATCTCCATTCTCTACATGTTCCCGATCTATGTCAGAAATTCTAAGCTATTCAACGACTTGGATCCGAAGTGTAAATTGTCCACAAAATATAACAACGAAATCATGTAGAGTGTTCGCGTTGATGTACATTGAGCATCTTATTACAAACACCCCCATGGACAAAATTTGTGACAATGAGACTGATCGGTTTGCCGTTAGTATTTTTGCCGGCAAAATGAAACCTTGATTTTGGGTATATGTAATATTTGGATAATCTTTTAACTTTTATTTTGGTTATGTAATTAGGTATGGATGACTTTTACTTTCTTAGCCAAGTAATAGCTTTTTATGTGCTTAAAAGGATAGCTTAATTAGTCGCAATTAATACAAACATTCAAATATATTGGTCAGTTGTTCAACATTCAACAGAAAATGACATAGTAAAATTTAGATGATTATTAATGATGCTCCAGAACGACATATTGTTGTTCTTAAAAAATAATGGGATGTTCCAAACATCTGCAACATTTATTTAAGTTTACCCTGGAATGATATTTAGTCGTTCTGGAACGATAAGTCGTCCCTTAATATAACCACTGAGGTTACCAATGTCATTCAACCCATCCACTGATGTTCTTTAGAAAATGCAAGATACATATTATATCAAGATACAAACGGCACAATAACATAATAAATATATAAAATTATAACTAAAATAAACATAACCAATCAAACTTAGGGTGCATGTTGTGGAGCTTGTAGTGGTGCTTCAGGTGGTGTTCCTGGTGGTGTGGAGTATGGGACATAATCAATTCCCTTTTCAGCAAGCAGCCCTTTAAGCATTCTCTTCATCCTTCTTATGTCCCTTCTGTAATCATGGAAGAATTCTTCGAATTTGAATTTGAATTTCCATTCTCACACTTCATACCTTAGTTGGTCCAAGCCATCGTTCGAATTTTTAGAATCTGAATGTGAACTCGAGGAAGGAACTCTAGGCCATCTTGAACTCGATGCTCCTCTTATCGGTGCTCCCCTTGTTCTTGGTCGTCGAGGCATTTTGAAATGTGTGGAATCAATGTGTGACTGTTGGGTATTTATAAGAGTAAAATGCCAATCGAAGTCTATTGGAAATGGTTTTCTGGAAAGTGACTTTTGATGAAACTCGTAACCGTTATGTACTACTCAAATGAGGATGCAACTGCTAATTGGAACCGTTATGCCTTTTAGACTTTAACTTGAAGTTCGGAACATTTATATGTCATTCGGTATATTGTGCTTATTTAATTATAGATGGATTACTTTTTTAGAAAATGAACAGAGCATATAAATTGTTCATCATTTGTTCAGAACGACATGATGGTGTTCCTCGCGTAAGTTTGATGTTACAAATATGAATATCTCATTGCATAAAGGATGTTTATGTTCCAGAACGACAGAGAAACGTTCTGAACATAAGACTGATGTTCTGAATATATTGATGTTTTAAACGGATTATACACTTATTTGCAGGAACTAGTCAAACATATCCTTCATTGATCATCATTGTCAGCGCTTTACAAAAAAAAATGCTAGTTATATTAGCATTCAAACAGAGAAACTGCACATCATTGTCAGTGCTTTACAAAAGGAATGCTAGTTATAATAGCATTCTAACAAAAGAAACTAGATGATAAACATTCAAAAAGAAATTATATAATAAATATTAATATGAACATACAAATCTAGCGTGAAGGAGAGGAGTAGAAGTCAAGGTAATGCATCGCCATATCAGCAAGTACCCCTTTGAGCATTCTTTTCATTCTTCGCATTTCCTTCGTCATCTTTTTGACGTCCTTTTTGTAGCCATGTAGGAAGCCCTCGAACTGGAACTTCCAACCACACACTTCTGCCTTTAGTTGTTCCAATATGTCAATCGCCCTTTCAGTTTGTGGTGAGTCTGCAAATGATAATGCAACAACAGTGTTTTGCCTAGAGGTAGAGGCTCTTCTAGCCGTGGAGGCTCCTCTAGCCGTGGAGCCACCTCTTGTTCGTGCTCCTCTTGAAGATGGTTGACGTGCTATTTTTGTTGATGAATGGTTTGCATTGTTAGTTGACTAATGTGGATTGAAATAGTTTGAATTGTAAGTTGATGAATGTGGATTGAAATGGTTTGAACTGTTGGGTATTTATAGGAGTAAAGAAAGGCAACCGAAATGTTTGCTTGGACGTGACTGGTCAGCAACTTGTATTGTAGCAGTTTGGTGTATTGGTATTTGAGCGGCTTGTATTGTAGACGTTTGTGTATTTCAAATTTTGAACGTGTGGTTCGGAACGTCAGCCTATATAAGTATATTTTGTGTAACGTATCCTTGAAAAGGTGTTCCGAACATACTAGGTTTAGGGTTATCCAGATTAGACATTTAAGAGTACAAAAAAAGACAGATACCTCCTGAAGGGAGCAAAATGCAACTAAAATAATAAACTATAAACTGGTGGCCATCCGGAATAAAAGCTGGCTCACCCTGACAGCTGAAGTCGTCTTCGCTCCTGAACAACGTGGCAAACTCAATCCTGGAGCGAACCTGCCGAAACGAAATAAATAGACAAGAAACAAACAACAAACAAGGGTGAGTCAAAAGGATTCAATAAGTGGGGCAGACTAGCCACCTCAAAGAATAGGATAGCTAGCCAAGGAGAAGAGATGCATATAAACCAAATTCCTCTTATTTAAATTATAAAAAAAATAGAGCCAGATAATAACTGAAAATACGTATGGAACCAAAAAACTCATAAACAACCAGGAACATAAAGGTATCCCGAACATATCAACAATCAGAAATACATCTTATTATATGCAAATATTGTTGCGGCGTGCAACCCGATCCATGTGGTTATAATATTGCGGCGTGCAACCCGATCCATATATTTATACTGTTGCGGCGTGCAACCCGATCCATATATTTATACTGTTGCGGCGTGCAACCCAGAATACGATCGAGAAATATATAGGCAAACTGAATTATGTCCACAATATGGTATACATACCGCATACACAAACACAGCATGATAGTCACACAATAGTCAGCATGTGGTGCAATGAAATGGGATGAATGCAGTATGATGCAATGGTGTCACATGTGCCAAACATATGGAGCGGAATCCTCCTACTCCGGGGCGGAATTCTCCTACCCTCAATATGATGTAAGGAGCGGAATCCTCCTACCACCAATATGATGCAATGGAGCGGAATTCTCCTGCTCCTGGGGCGGAATCCTCCTACCCCCAATATGATGCAATGGAGCAGAATCCTCCTGCTCCTGGGACGGAATCCTCCTGTACCCAATATGAATGCAATGGAGCAGAATCCTCCTGCTCCTGGGGCGGAATCCTCCTGCACCCAATATAAATGCAATATAATGCATATGAATGCAACATAATGTATATGAATGCAACATGATACAATAATAAACCATCACCAACGCGGGACTATCATCGACAACCGAAAAGTATATGCCAACTCACAGCCATAGTACAATGCTCAGATACTTATTGCAATAGCAACAACATGACATAACATATAATATATAATGTACATCCAAAGCTAAGGTGTAATGAGTATGCCTATTGGCAGCTACACACGTAAGGAACACATGGTAGATTATTCACAAGGCCAAGGGCCTCCAAAGAAATGGATATAAACACTTACCTTGTTACAAAGTTAGCACAGTTACTCAACAACCGCTTTGTCTTTTGGATTCATTGCCAAATGATCCTGCTTATTCATTAAGCAGAAAATATATCAAATTAGGCTAAAGGCTTCATTCCCTACATCTTACGGCAATCCGATTAGGAACTTGATACCCTATTCGCATACGCAATACGCAGGCCAGGTCTATGTACAGGGTTTAAGGTCACATAACCAAACCCTAAATAAATTACATTTATATGTTTCCTATAACTCACTGAGTATGAATATATACTCAATTCCATTATCAGGGTCCAATTAACCCTTTAAACTATAATTTGAACTTATTAAAACGATGTCTAATATCCCAATTTTTACCGTCAAAATATATTGAAACACATGTAATAAAATAAAATAATGCATTAAGATCATTACCTGAATGTTTCGGGGGTGAAAATTATATCTTTCTCCGTTCTTTTCTCATTTTCTGGCATTTTTCTCTTATTTTCCATGTTTCTGTTTCTCGTCTCCTGTTTGTTTGTTTCTGTTCTAAGTTTAGCTAAGCTTTAAGGGATTTTATGGTAGCCACCGCCTTCCCATTTTATTTTCTTTTCCATTCCTTTTTTTTTTTTTTTTTTTTTGAAAATTTCATATTGTGACAAAAATTAAAACGGAACCCTACGAAATTCAAAATAATCCCAAATTTCTCAAGCAAGTTATACAAAATTTATGTGACGTACTCCCTAAGACGGATCTCAAATCGGATTCCCGAAACTCAATATGCAAATTAAACGGAAAAAGATCAAATTATTAATTTTCGGAACTTTAGCCGAAATCACCCGAACAACCTCGAAACTCACTTAAAAAATTCACACATGTTAAAAATCATACGAACCTAACGGCACTTTCGAATTTTGAATCGGAGCTCATTCGCAAAAATTGAGCTCGAAAACCTCTTTTTAATATTTACCGACAACGGAAGCTGAAACCTTCTTCTGATACCTACCAAACGAAGTCTGATTTAGCTCAAATTTTAAAGACAGGTCCTAATGAAGCTTATAAAGATTTAAAAATTATCGGCATACAAATTGGGGCCCTAATTCTCGAAACGTTTACCTAAGGTCGTTTCATGTATAACCCAAATGTGGGTGGTCTCAGCTTGTATTGCCTAAAACTGGAAAGAATATTCAGTAAATAAGCTCACCAGCTATGGTGGAATTTTGATTATTTCGATTTAGGAAAAGAAGCTCAGCAGCTATGGTGAAATTTTGAGCGGGAATGGAATGGGGAAAAATGGAGGGAAAACGGGGGAGAGGAGAGAGGGAAGAAGCAACATGCTGATCTAGGTATATTGGCCAAATTTGGCAAAAAACTAGCTTTTATACATGGACTATTGTGTAACATACAAAACTTTGGGGTGGGATAGTTAGGTAGTTAAAATCTTTTAACACCATGTAGGATTAGAGGACCCTATACTATACAATTAAAATTTGAGCTTTTTTCCATTCGAAAAAAACTTGTGAAGTCATGTCATGCCAATCCCCCTAGAAAGTCAGTTGGGGTGTGAAATTAGCGACAACAACATTAAGGCATTATTGGAATCACAGTCATTGAGGGACCCAAAAACCAAGGACAAAGGTCTATGATCACAACCTTACTTTTTAAATGAGCTCCAGAAAGGCATTTTGGGCTAGCACCTAAGGCGTGGGGAATCCTATATCTTATGCATACCCAGACCTTGACATTTTAAACAACTCTTGTTTTGGAACACTAGATCATCATCAGCACATATCCAATTTAAGAATCTAAGACTGATATGTATTAGAGTTTTTCTTTTTTTTAATATTTTCAATCCTCTTAACTGATAATCTCTCATGCAGACGTTCAATTTACTACTGATACATTCTATAACGGACTATAGTTAGATCTAGAATTTAAACTTTATGGGTTCAAATTTTAAGAGTCTTATTATTAAATTAAAATTATGAATTCAGTTGAACCCATCTACTACATGATACATCCGCCACTAGCTAGATCCTATCTACGGTTGTCTGAATATCTCTCATATGATTAAACTCTGTCGTTTGTTAGTCGTTTAACTATGCATTCAATTATGTCTAATTGACGAGCTCACAATTGGGACATGCCCTATTATCAGGAGTTGAACTTGTAACCGGGAATATTTTTAGGGTACATATAGTTAAAACAATACGAAATCGGATTAATTAATTAAGGTACTACTTGTAGTTTAGTTTTAACAAATGATTTTGAGGATAACTGTCGCTCCAAACGCACACACACGTATACGCGGTCGATCAAGTAATAAAGTGATAAGAAAAGTATCGTTCCCACGAGGACTATTTATTAACTATTAGTTAGACAAACTTTAATTCAAATATTGTTCAAGAGAGTTTAACCAGCTTTCAAGTGTGTTTAATTAACTAATTTATTAAAAGTAATTGAAGTAATTGGAATGCAAAACAATTCAAAAGTTTTAGATATAAGTGAGAGGAAATATTCCAGGATTATGGGACGATCACCAATCCAGTTACACTCATCCGCTAATTGAATTAACTTTATTTATCTGAGTTGCTAATCACATGGTTAATTATACTCACAGAGCTCTTTCGATACCCTGCTCGCCTATTCAAGCCAACCTAACGCCTATATGTCTATGGAATTAGAATTAACAAGAATGCATGTGCTTCTCCTGTATACTGATTAAGCGTGACTGCTAGGTATATTTCTATCCTAACCGTGAAACAATTCCCCGATGCCGCGGTTCAGGAACACGCTTTATTTAATTCTATTGCAACTTACGGTTCCCACTTTCATGTTCAACCTTAGGTTCATGGATAGTACTCAACAACTGGCCAGGAAATCAAGTAATTCAGAGAAGAATTAAATAAACAACTCAATCTGATAAATTTAATAGAATTCAACCAACTTCAGAGTACAACTTTCATGGTTAACCCATAACCCTAGAATAATAGAGTTGAGCTACTCATAGACAAGTTAGCTTTCTCCCAAAATAATCTAAAATTCATGAAACAAATAAAGAAGAAAGAAGAATTACAACTCAATTGATGAAACTTGGTTCTCTAGCCTCCACTATGGTTCTTGCCTCCAAAACTACGTAATAGAATAGGAAATAACGTTACAAGGGTTTTAGAATGAGAAATATTGCAGTGACCCACGTTTTCCCTAGTCCTGGCTCTCTCGGACTGTTTTACGGTGCATACACCGGAGCATGCCAAGCATCCGTGGCTGTATGCGCTCCTTTTCTCAATTTCTTCAATATTTTCACTCTTCCCAATCCATACAGCCTAGCATGCCAAGTATCCATGGTTGTACCCGTTGCTTCTTCCTTGTTCTTGTATGAATCAAGCTCCAATTTCCTTCAATTCGCTCCTAAAACATCCAAACACCTCAAGTTACCATTTTACTAATAATCACGTATTGTTGGGCACATAAGACACTAAAATTAACTCAAAAGCTATAAGAAATCGACGCCGAGATATAAGATATATGTTGACACCCAATTTTGTCCCAGAGTTTTCGAATTAATGTCTAATTATTTTTAAATAAGGCTAATTTTAAAAATCATAAGCCAATCCTAGCCTATCCGGCGCAACCCCTTCAATTTTTTTTTATTTATCTAGAAGATGGCTAAAATCGTTCTAAGTCCAAAATCTTGCCTAATCGCGCAACCAATACATAAACATTACACACGCGTGTTCTTCACCGAATTCAGTTCTTCCCTTAACCCGAATTCCCATTTCGACCCGCGATTGATTTCCATTTTCCTCCAAAAATCGATCCGAATCCGTTCAAATCTCTGGTCCCATTTCCAGCTGGTCAAATTCGTACCAAGGACCTTATCCATTACAGTCCGTTGGAGGGTCATTTGGTATTTTCATATAGCTCGAGGAAACCCTAAGCTCTGGATATAAATTTCCGTTTTGGTTTCAGTTTTGGGGGACATCAGTCGTTAAGGTGAAAGTATAGGAAAATGGGAGTTCTGGCGATAAGCTTTAGACATAAAATAGCAGCAGCATTAACATAAGAAAACTTAAGATTCTATTGTGTCGTCGCGTCGCCATTCAAGTTATCGACCTTGATCGAGTCGACGACCTCGTTCGATTTGCTCTTTCTTCGGATACCTCGCCTTAGCTCACTGCTCCGCAAAAGGTAATACGCCGAAACCTCTACTATTTCAATTATTTTAAGTTGAATAAAATGTTGCTTGTATCTATTACTGGGTTGATATTAACTGCACTTTAATGAAATCTTATCTCCCCTCTGTGTGTGTTAAAGATTTGAAGTATGAGCATTGTTAAAAATTGTATCTTTTACTGATTTTGTGTGTCTTGTTAAATAAATAGTGTGCTCATCTACAACCTATCTAGTTGATGCCTTCATTCGTTCAAAAACTGTTTAAATTAATCGATAGGAATGTTACTTGAATCTGGATTGAAGAAGCGGTTTGAAGTTGTTTTGCTAAGCTTGTTTGTAGTGATTTAACAGGAGTATTGATTGATTCTTGTGAAGTTTTGTTTTCGTCTCATAAAATAGATGTTTTACCTATAAGATCAGTTTCTTCTAGAAATCAAATGTTAAGCTCTCATCTTTAACCTGTGTTTCTTGATTCCTAGGGTCTAGTTTTATTCATTAGCTTCTGGTTCATCCTTGTTTTGAAAGTATAGTAGCAGCTTCATTGCCCTCTGCTAAGATGTCATTAGTCTGGTTCCTGGTTGAATTGTTGTAGGCTTTGAAGGTGAGTGTTTTGGTTCTTGGAGAGGCCATTAGGGGAAGTTCAGGGGTTTACCAGGCTTAGGAGTGAAGTTCTGGATGCTGCATTTGCTGCAGCTTAGGTATTAGGTGATGCAGCTGTTTCAAATTAAGTAGTGAGGGGCTATTTCGAGTGCAGTTTTGTCCAGGGGAGGGGGTGCTAGCTGGTGAAGGTTCAGCGGTATCTGTGTAGGTTCAGGTGTAAGCTAGGAAGGAGTAGGGTATAAGTGCAGGTTAAGGCAGGGCATCTGTGGTGAAGTTTAGGGAGTGAGGTCTAGTTGTTTGTGAGTGTGATGATCTCTGTTCGTTGCAATCCTGTTTTGGAGGATTCTAGGTGGTTTGGTCCTGGTTATGACGATGCCGAAGCAGAGGGATGGTTTCCAGGTTGTTTCTTGGTAGTTGAAGGTGTTTGGAGGCTGATTTGAGCGAGGTTCAGGGTGGTATATGGAAGGTTTGTGCGTGCTTCAGTTTGTTAGTTGTTCTAGGAAGCAGGGAGATTGGTTTAGGGGAATCCTGGTGAGTTGTTAGGAGGGGGAAATTGTCTTGTTTGGTTGTAGCAGGCGGTAGATGGTATTCAGATGTGTTTTTGAAGTTGAGAAGTATATGACTCTAAGGTCTTGATATTCTGGAAAATGAAATTTTAGTATGTACGCTGATTTCTTCTAAGACTATTCTCATCTTGTTCATTAATTGATGTCACTAATGTGTGTGCTAGATTTAATCTTCTATTGATCACTGCTAATGAATGGTAAAGGGAAGGACATCAATCACTATCATGTTTAAAGATATGAGCCATTTTCTGTCTTGATTTTGGGCTCTTTTGTAGTTGAAGATGTTTAGATAAAATGGGCACCCGTTCGTTAATGCGTAAACTTTTGGCATAAGTCCTAGAACTCATTTAACGAAGTCTTCTGTATTTTGTTACAACCTGCTAATCACTTAGTCTAAGATTTAGTCTTGATTGTGGCTTGACTTTGAAATAGCTACTGAGATTGCTACTCTTGTTTACTGTGCCTCAACTTCAAACATAAGAAAACCTTTACTGTGTGCATTCCAACTACCTGCCAGATATTAGTTTATGGATAATAAGGAAATGTCTCTTTCACTAGCAGTTTGTTCCTCTTAGTTCATTAATTAGTTAATTGTGTTGTGCATCCTCATTCTTTTCTTTGATAAATATGAAATGAGTTAAAGGTTTTAATGTAAGGGAGTACATTTTCTTCTTCATTAATTCAGCTGGCATCTTAAATCGTTAAGATTGATATTTTCTTGATCCTACTCTTAAAATGCGAAACATGAATGAGCTGCATTTATTTTAAGTAACATATGAAGTGGGTTTTTGAATTAATGAGATTAAATACTTTAAAAATTGTAACAGTACTCCCTTTGTGGTTCACTTGTTTGTTTGTCTAATGGGCATTGGTTAACTTTCATTTGCAAGTGCTAATTTTTTCCTTCTTTATTTTGCATGACCCAACTGCCCGGAGTCCACTTCTGGTACTCCATCTTGAATGGTTCTAATTCGGGGCCAGAGTTGCATTTGTCATCCAATCCAGGCCTACTTCACCAGTTATTGCTTCAGCTTATGCAAGTCTATTTGATGATCGCCTTTAGTCTCCTAGCCATTTCCCGGGTTCTATCTTTTAACTCTTGTCTTCCCTTTGCCTTAGGATATTTATATAAATTACTTGTAGAATAATTATGTATATATATTTATGAATAATATTTATTGATGGAGTTATTTGCCTACCTTATGGTTATTACCTTTTAACTTTGGAGTCGTTATTTAATTTATTGCAAATCAGGCCATTTAAGCAAAATGCGTGCAAAAATTCATAAATTTTCAAAAATCACGCTTAATAACAGACTGTAAGAAAAGACTTCTATCTTATTGATACGAAGTAGTTTCTTTTAAAAGGTCAAAATTTATAAAGAAGTTTTAATTAACTTCTAAATGTCCCGAAACAACTTTGCAAAAAGCGACTTGAAACCTAAAGTTCCATCTTATGGTGAGAAACTTGGATTTTAAAGTTGAAATTGAGCAAGTGCTATTTATGCGCTATCACATACGAGTTGGCAAAGAAATTAGGACGATCAAATCGCTCCTTTTCAAAAGAAAAAATGCTTTTTTTTTTTTACTTTAATTTATTTCATCTTATTTTGAAAAACAATTAAAGCTTTTATATAAGATGTAAATCTTTGAAACTTACTAAATTTAATTAGTTGAATTAATTAATAGTTCAATTAATTATTTTTAGAAGAAGCGCATAAATAACACTTGCAAATTAATTTGGAAACCTGTCGGATTAAGCGTTAACGGAATTTCGAAAGTGCCTTAAAAACCTTCTTTCGAAATTAGCAAAACCTCTTACCTTTAGAATCTCTGAAAGAAAGACCGCCTTTTTATAAAACGGAGCTTTGCACGCATTTGTTTATCTGGTTCCCTATTTTTCCTTAAATTGGGTGGCGACTCCAAAAACTCCAAAAGAGTTAGTCCATCCTGTCGATATTCCTAAAATTTAGCCTTTCGGGGTTAATTTTTTTGGGGGTTCAACAGCATGGCGACTCCGCTGGGGAACAATAAAGGTTTTGACCATAAAGGTTTCCAATTATTTGCAACTAGCATGCCTAATTTATTTGCTTTATTATATCTGTTTGTTTGGTTTGCCTTAGATTGTATGAATCATTTCTTTATTTGTGCATAGTCCGCATTCCGTTCATATTTCCTCCCTCATGGAGCCTGTCAATTCTCTTTCACCTCCTCGATTTCATCACGGGGTACCCGCTTGACGGGTAGCTATGCAGGAAGGGCATTGCCCTTACCTCACTCTTTGAAACTTCTTTCGTGTCACCAAAGTTAGTTGGGATATGGTTTGCCTGGTTTTGTCATGGCCGGTTTTACTGGTTTATGGGGCCAGGTTTATCCCGCATAGGTCTGAATCAGCCTCAACCGTTAGCCCACTCTTAGAAGGAGATTAGGTCATGCATGCATATACACCCTAGTTTGGACCCGGTACTTGATACCGTTTCCAGGAATTAAGAAACCGCCCTTTTGTCAACGGGTTCTTGAAACCCAACGACAATGCATATTATGTGCTGTGTGATAACGAATCCTCAGTCCTAACCATGTTTTGAGCAAAATCAGATTTGGAATTTTGTTTTTTGTGTTGCCTTTTAGGTCAGAAAATGGAAGAATTTACCAGAATTGAGATCATAGACAGAATTGCAGTCGGGGGAAAGTTAGGCAGATTTGGTTGGTTCGTATTTTGGAGATAGTCTGGTGTGGTGAGATCTAAGAGGCGAAGCCCCTAGTGTCTTTAAAAGGATCAGTGGGGTCCCTCTCTTGAATAGCTTTGCGTGTGTGCAGGCCTATGTTGATTATCCAGCTGCAACTGTATAAAATTGAAGTATGCTTGTCGCATACTAGGAGAGCGAAGCCCCTGTGTCTTTGAATGACCAATGGGGTCCCTCCTTGAAGACCAGTGCGGTCTTAGCTACCTAGGAAACTGAGAGGCTTGATTAAAGCCGAGGACCAGGGAGGAGCCCTATGAACAAGGTCTGTGAGCCTTGCAAAACCTAGGAAGCTGAGAGGCTTGACCAAAGCCAAGGACCAGTGAGGTTTTATTTGTAAAAGGTCAATTGGAACCTTTTATGATTTGCAGTCTGGCATTGTGAAGGCAGTTGGAAATCTCACCCCTGGATATTATAAAACAATCGGGAGTTGTGCTTGGAGGAGCGAGGATGTTTGCAAAAGATATGGAGGGTTGTTTAAGGTTAGGCATTTTTTTAGAATTCTGTGCAGATGTTGTGGAGGGCTTGAGCTGTGTTAGAATTTTGAGTTGACGCCCACTCTTGGAAGATAGTTGGGATAACGAAATTGCAGTGTCTAGGCGGAGAGCTGATTATTATCACTTATTGTTATTATTAATTGCTTACTCTAAATCTGAATTGCTCAAAACTGGCATGAACTATTTTTCGTTACCACTTGTTTGCGCGATTAGGCTTACCTCTAGCACAAAGAGGCACCTTACAGGGTAGGACACGCCCGCATTTTCATTTACGCTCAACTAATTGTGATTGCCACATGTCAAACTTGCTTAAAAATGCAAAGCGCTACGTGACGCGCGCTACGTGATTGTATGCAATGTTGTTAATGACACGCAAACTAACATAGTTTACCTTTTGAATTTTTCTTTTGTTTGATTATTCCCCGAACAGAGAGAGTTTGATTACTGTTGACTCCCGAGTTGGTTAAGTGTCTAATCTAAAGTGAAGCAAGCAATGACTGATAATCAGACTGGTATCCCTGCATCTTCTAATGAGCAAGCAGTTGTTGTTCCTGATGAACAAATTGCTAGAATGGCTAAGCAGATTGAGTGTATGCAAGCTGAACTAGACAGAATGAAAGGGTCGAGCCACCAAAACGCGCCAGCCGTGCTGTCAACTCTGAACCCCAATGTTGAAACTGTCAATCCAAACACGCCTTTAAATTCCAGTGTCATTCATATGCTTGCACCACTTAACAACATCCCAAATGCATTCATTAACCAAAACAACTTGCCTCACTATCAATATTTACATGCCAAAGATACTCCTCGTCCTCCACAATCCAAAGCACCTATTTCTATGGCTGTTGCTCCTCAAAATGCCAATGATCCAAGACAAGGATATCCCGAAGCCCAATACTATGAGCATGACCCCAATGGTAAGAATGTGGATTTCACTAACTATGAAGTGCCTGCAACCGTGAAAAAGCAGGGAAAGACAGTTGAACAAAAGGAGATAATCCAAACGATGAAAATTATGCAGCAATCCATCAAGGATTTGCAAGTGTCTAGAGGACGTCATAGCATCTCCTACCGCAATCTTTATCTATACCCTGACGTTACTCTTCCTCCCGGGTTTAAGGTGCCAAAATTTGATATGTATGATGGTCATAGTGACCCATTTATTCATTTGACCAAATATCTCAACCGAATGAGGGTTGCGGGAGGTAAAGAGGAACTTCTGATGGTCTTCTTCAGTCATAGTCTGGAAGGTATTGCTGCTGAATGGTTTGCAAGGCAGGATATAAGCAAGTGGCGTGAGTTTGATGACATAGCCAGTGATTTTACAAAGCAGTTTGAGTACAATGTCGAGATGGTTCCTGACCTTATAACCTTGTCCAATCTGAAGAAGAAACCAACAGAAACCTTTAGGGAATACGCACTGAGATGGCGTGAACAGGCTGCAAGGGTGCGACCACCAATGACTGAGGAAGACATGGTAAAATACTTCATCCGAGCCCAAGATGATTCTTATTACATGCATTTGCTCCCTATGATAGGTAAACCCTATTCTGAACTTCTTGTGATGGGAGAGATGGTTGAAGAAGGGGTTAAGACAGGGCGAATTGTAAGTTTTGCCGCAATGAAGGCAACTACGCAAGCCATCCAGACTGGTATGGGCAATTTTGAGAAGAGAAAGAGGGAAGATGAATTTGGAATTGATATGGCTGATATCAACCAAAGGCCAAACAAGAAGCCAACCTTCAGAAACTCATCAAATCAATCTATTTACAGAAGCACACTATATCCAACTTATCCAAGTCAGCATCAAAATCCACCCGCTCCATGTCCAGTCTATAATGCCCAACCCAGTTACCATCAATTTGCAGCAACCGCTTATCACCCTTATTCACAACCGCAAGCATATAATTACCCTCAACAACATCAGCCACCTGTGGCTCGCCAGTCTAAACCATCAGGATCGCATCCCAAATATGAGAAGAAGCAACGTCGAAAATTCACATCTTTAGGTGAACCACAAGCTCAATTGTATGAAAGATTAAAAGATGTGGGAATGCTAGAACCACTATCAGGAAATGGTACATTTGACCCTCCCCCACAATGGGTTGATGGAACCAAATATTGTGCTTACCATGCAGAATTTTTCAAGCACGACACTAACGAATGTGTTGCTCTTAAACACAAGATCCAAGATTTAATCGAAGATGGATCAATCCAGATGGGAGAATACCAAAATTTATCAATCCAAGTACAATCAAGATAGCTCACAAGCGGCGCAAGCAAGTGTTTTTTTTCTCATTTCATGTAATTTTAATTGTAATGCGAACTACGCGTAACCTGATTCCCAGGGCTGGGATACGTAAGCAACTCAGATAGAGCTCGGTTACACTAGCGTAGGATTTCCCTAGTTCCTCTTTTATGTAATTTTGAACTACTTTTGGTCTGATTCCTGGAATGGCAACAGGATAAGTAAGCAATCCACATCGGACTCGATCAGATTTTGTAATGCTTAGGGCTTGTTTATCTTTGATGATGTAATTCCGAACTACGCATCTGGGCAGATGTGTAGGTATTCCAATTTGGATTCGGCTTTGCACTTAGATTGCCATATTTTCCCCCAAAAAATCTTTATGTAAGCAGAACTACGCTCGGTCTGATTTCCAAGGAGGGATACGTAGGCGCTCTCAACGGGCTCGACTCTATAATATTAAAATTTTCAGTTTCCCCTAAAGTAAGAAACTGGGGCAAATTTTGCAAGGCAAGTTGAAGATTTGAAAGATAGCAACTGGGGCAAATCTTGCAAAGCGAGTTGAAGATGTAAAAGATCATAACTGGGGCAATTTTTGCAAAAGGTGGTATTTCCCGATAGAAGATGAATGGACAAAATTTTGAAAGTGTTTGAGAATGGTGAAAAGTTGCAAGATAAAGGATGTTCAATTTGTTTCAATATATGTCACCATCTGAAATACAACAAGGGTTTCAAATTAACATAAATGTTACACGAAAATCCTTTTCAACTATGCAAGTATTTGTTTCAACTATTTGAAACTACTTGTGCTATTAATTCATTAGCCAAGTCTCAAAGGGCGGATCGCAAATCTAGACAAAGAGAGAAGAAGGAAGCAGTTGAAGAATGAAGGCTCGAGTCAGCATGAATCAAACGCTCCCCCCTCCCTCCCAAAACTAACAATTTTTCTTTGAGAGCAGGGACATTAAGATCCGCAAAGGAGGATAAACATCTTAGCAAGTCAATCTCTAAGATTCTAATCGCTTGGATTGCAATAATATTTGGATAAAGCTCGTGCTTCATGACTCGACGCTTTTCCACTTTGCCGAAAGGCGGCATTTTTATTTCCCATAACTCTTGCCATTTGTTAACCATATTTGTTCATTTCTCTTTCACTTCATGAGAACGCTTACTAAAGTTCTATATTTTGATTTTCAGATATTCCAATCCTAAGGGGTTCACTTTGTTTTATAATCAAGACCATTCCTCCGTGGAAGAGTTCAGAGAGTATAACGTATTAACATTCTCATGCTTTCGAAGAGCGTCTTTATATTTCAAGCTTTCGAGAAGCGTCTTTATGTTCACGCTTTCGATAAGCGTATTTTGTTGCCCCGGAGGCGTATTTATGTCACCTCGAAGGTGTTAGTTATTCGAATTGCCTCGAAGGCGAAATTTTGTTGCCCCGGAGGCGTATTTATGTCACCTCGAAGGTGTTAGTTATTTGAATGCCTCTAAGGCGAAATTTTGTTGCCCCGGAGGCGTATTTATGTCACCTCGAAGGTGTTAATTATTTGAAGGCCTCTAAGGCGAAATTTTGTTGCCCCGGAGGCGTATTTATGTCACCTCGAAGGTGTTAATTATTTGAAGGCCTCGAAGGCGAAATTTTGTTGCCCCGGAGGCGTATTTATGTCACCTCGAAGGTGTTAGTTATTCGAATGCCTCGAAGGCGAAATTTTGTTGCCCCGGAGGCGTATTTATGTCACCTCGAAGGTGTTAGTTATTTGAATGCCTCTAAGGCGAAATTTTGTTGCCCCGGAGGCGTATTTATGTCACCTCGAAGGTGTTAGTTATTTGAATGCCTCTAAGGCGTAATTTTATTGCCCCGGAGGCGTATTTATGTCACCTCGAAGGTGTTAGTTATTTGAAGGCCTCGAAGGCGAAATTTTGTTGCCCCGGAGGCGTATTTATGTCACCTCGAAGGTGTTAGTTATTTGAATGCCTCGAAGGCAAAATTTTGTTGCCCCGGAGGCGTATTTATATCACCTCGAAGGTGCTAGTTATTTGAATGCCTCTAAGGCATTAATCTTGTTGCCCCGGAGGCGTATTTATATCACCTCGAAGGTGCTAGTTATTTGAATGCCTCTAAGGCATTAATTTTGTTGCCTCAAAGGCGTATTTATATCACCTCGAAGGTGTTGATTATTTAAATTCCTCTAAGGAGTAATCTTTTATGGTCTCGATAGACGTTTAATATTAGCACACTTTCTTGAGCACATTTTGTAGCCTCCTGAGGCGTTTATATATTTGCTATACATATTTTCATAGCCTTACATTGCTAATAAGTTTGTTAAGGCTGGCAGGATAATGAGATTCCTTCGGATGTGTACTTACTTTGAGTTGGAGCCCATTCCAAGATCGCTTTTCAAATTGCCTCGTCATGATTTAAAGCTTTAGGCTTTATCATGATTATCGCCGAAAAGGCGGCATTTTATCCTCATTATTTAGTTCAAAGTTCACTTTATGTTCCTATTAACTGAAGCTTTTATTGCTTTATTTTTCAGTCTACCAACGGCCCCGGAGTCATCTTGCCTCACAAAGCCGGATTGCTTCACAAGTTGATTGGAAGACAAGCTTATCATTGATTCTGCAACCAGCATCTACAAGTTTTACTATCGTTATTTATTTATTACTCTATTTACCAAGTCTTGTTTGCAGCTACTCGCTTACCGTTTGTCAAGTTTATTACAGGATATTAGCAGCACCGCAACAGCATTTTGGAGCACAACGTGGAACTTTTTCTTAGCAGTGAACTGGGGCAATCGTTGATATGAGCTAGACTCGTCAACGAGGATCTGAAGAATCGCACTCGAACAAGCAAGTCTATCCTAATCTTTCATTTCGGATTAGGATGTCAGTTTGGTTTCTTTTCTATTCGTGCGTCTTTTCTGTCAATCGTGCGAGTCTTCGTATCTAAGTGTCGTCGAACTACATATGGCCTGATTCTCTTTCAGCCCGAGATATGTAGGCAACTCGGAAACCGGAGTTCGGCCATGTCCATAAGCCTCGCACTTTGGTCCTTGGAATCAAAGTCCTTGGTTTTATCGGGACAAAATTGGTTTCTCGTCAACTTCTTTACCCTAAAAACTCTTTCATCCTTTTCCGGGTAAAGAGGGGCAGCTGTTGACACCCAATTTTGTCCCAGAGTTTTCGAATTAATGTCTAATTATTTTTAAATAAGGCTAATTTTAAAAATCATAAGCCAATCCTAGCCTATCCGGCGCAACCCCTTCAATTTTTTTTATTTATCTAGAAGATGGCTAAAATCGTTCTAAGTCCAAAATCTTGCCTAATCGCGCAACCAATACATAAACATTACACACGCGTGTTCTTCACCGAATTCAGTTCTTCCCTTAACCCGAATTCCCATTTCGACCCGCGATTGATTTCCATTTTCCTCCAAAAATCGATCAGAATCCGTTCAAATCTCTGGTCCCATTTCCAGCTGGTCAAATTCGTACCAAGGACCTTATCCATTACAGTCCGTTGGAGGGTCATTTGGTATTTTCATATAGCTCGAGGAAACGCTAAGCTCTGGATATAAATTTCCGTTTTGGTTTCAGTTTTGGGGGACAGCAGTCGTTAAGGTGAAAGTATAGGAAAATGGGAGTTCTGGCGATAAGCTTTAGACATAAAATAGCAGCAGCATTAACATAAGAAAACTTAAGATTCTATTGTGTCGTCGCGTCGCCATTCAAGTTATCGACCTTGATCGAGTCGACGACCTCGTTCGATTTGCTCTTTCTTCGGATACCTCGCCTTAGCTCACTGCTCCGCAAAAGGTAATACGCCGAAACCTCTACTATTTCAATTATTTTAAGTTGAATAAAATGTTGCTTGTATCTATTACTGAGTTGATATTAACTGCACTTTAATGAAATCTTATCTCCCCTCTGTGTGTGTTAAAGATTTGAAGTATGAGCATTGTTAAAAATTGTATCTTTTACTGATTTTGTGTGTCTTGTTAAATAAATAGTGTGCTCATCTACAACCTATCTAGTTGATGCCTTCATTCGTTCAAAAACTGTTTAAATTAATCGATAGGAATGTTACTTGAATCTGGATTGAAGAAGCGGTTTGAAGTTGTTTTGCTAAGCTTGTTTGTAGTGATTTAACAGGAGTATTGATTGATTCTTGTGAAGTTTTGTTTTCGTCTCATAAAATAGATGTTTTACCTATAAGATCAGTTTCTTCTAGAAATCAAATGTTAAGCTCTCATCTTTAACCTGTGTTTCTTGATTCCTAGGGTCTAGTTTTATTCATTAGCTTCTGGTTCATCCTTGTTTTGAAAGTATAGTAGCAGCTTCATTGCCCTCTGCTAAGATGTCATTAGTCTGGTTCCTGGTTGAATTGTTGTAGGCTTTGAAGGTGAGTGTTTTGGTTCTTGGAGAGGCCATTAGGGGAAGTTCAGGGGTTTACCAGGCTTAGGAGTGAAGTTCTGGATGCTGCATTTGCTGCAGCTTAGGTATTAGGTGATGCAGCTGTTTCAAATTAAGTAGTGAGGGGCTATTTCGAGTGCAGTTTTGTCCAGGAGAGGGGGTGCTAGCTGGTGAAGGTTCAGCGGTATCTGTGTAGGTTCAGGTGTAAGCTAGGAAGGAGTAGGGTATAAGTGCAGGTTAAGGCAGGGCATCTGTGGTGAAGTTTAGGGAGTGAGGTCTAGTTGTTTGTGAGTGTGATGATCTCTGTTCGTTGCAATCCTGTTTTGGAGGATTCTAGGTGGTTTGGTCCTGGTTATGACGATGCCGAAGCAGAGGGATGGTTTCCAGGTTGTTTCTTGGTAGTTGAAGGTGTTTGGAGGCTGATTTGAGCGAGGTTCAGGGTGGTATATGGAAGGTTTGTGTGTGCTTCAGTTTGTTAGTTGTTCTAGGAAGCAGGGAGATTGGTTTAGGGGAATCCTGGTGAGTTGTTAGGAGGGGGAAATTGTCTTGTTTGGTTGTAGCAGGCGGTAGATGGTATTCAGATGTGTTTTTGAAGTTGAGAAGTATATGACTCTAAGGTCTTGATATTCTGGAAAATGAAATTTTAGTATGTACGCTGATTTCTTCTAAGACTATTCTCATCTTGTTCATTAATTGATGTCACTAATGTGTGTGCTAGATTTAATCTTCTATTGATCACTGCTAATGAATGGTAAAGGGAAGGACATCAATCACTATCATGTTTAAAGATATGAGCCATTTTCTGTCTTGATTATGGGCTCTTTTGTAGTTGAAGATGTTTAGATAAAATGGGCACCCGTTCGTTAATGCGTAAACTTTTGGCATAAGTCCTAGAACTCATTTAGCGAAGTCTTCTGTATTTTGTTACAACCTGCTAATCACTTAGTCTAAGATTTAGTCTTGATTGTGGCTTGACTTTGAAATAGCTACTGAGATTGCTACTCTTGTTTACTGTGCCTCAACTTCAAACATAAGAAAACCTTTACTGTGTGCATTCCAACTACCTGCCAGATATTAGTTTATGGATAATAAGGAAATGTCTCTTTCACTAGCAGTTTGTTCCTCTTAGTTCATTAATTAGTTAATTGTGTTGTGCATCCTCATTCTTTTCTTTGATAAATATGAAATGAGTTAAAGGTTTTAATGTAAGGGAGTACATTTTCTTCTTCATTAATTCAGCTGGCATCTTAAATCGTTAAGATTGATATTTTCTTGATCCTACTCTTAAAATGCGAAACATGAATGAGCTGCATTTATTTTAAGTAACATATGAAGTGGGTTTTTGAATTAATGAGATTAAATACTTTAAAAATTGTAACAGTACTCCCTTTGTGGTTCACTTGTTTGTTTGTCTAATGGGCATTGGTTAACTTTCATTTGCAAGTGCTAATTTTTTCCTTCTTTATTTTGCATGACCCAACTGCCCGGAGTCCACTTCTGGTACTCCATCTTGAATGGTTCTAATTCGGGGCCAGAGTTGCATTTGTCATCCAATCCAGGCCTACTTCACCAGTTATTGCTTCAGCTTATGCAAGTCTATTTGATGATCGCCTTTAGTCTCCTAGCCATTTCCCGGGTTCTATCTTTTAACTCTTGTCTTCCCTTTGCCTTAGGATATTTATATAAATTACTTGTAGAATAATTATGTATATATATTTATGAATAATATTTATTGATGGAGTTATTTGCCTACCTTATGGTTATTACCTTTTAACTTTGGAGTCGTTATTTAATTTATTGCAAATCAGGCCATTTAAGCAAAATGCGTGCAAAAATTCATAAATTTTCAAAAATCACGCTTAATAACAGACTGTAAGAAAAGACTTCTATCTTATTGATACGAAGTAGTTTCTTTTAAAAGGTCAAAATTTATAAAGAAGTTTTAATTAACTTCTAAATGTCCCGAAACAACTTTGCAAAAAGCGACTTGAAACCTAAAGTTCCATCTTATGGTGAGAAACTTGGATTTTAAAGTTGAAATTGAGCAAGTGCTATTTATGCGCTATCACATACGAGTTGGCAAAGAAATTAGGACGATCAAATCGCTCCTTTTCAAAAGAAAAAATGCTTTTTTTTTACTTTAATTTATTTCATCTTATTTTGAAAAACAATTAAAGCTTTTATATAAGATGTAAATCTTTGAAACTTACTAAATTTAATTAGTTGAATTAATTAATAGTTCAATTAATTATTTTTAGAAGAAGCGCATAAATAACACTTGCAAATTAATTTGGAAACCTGTCGGATTAACCGTTGTTAACGGAATTTCGAAAGTGCCTTAAAAACCTTCTTTCGAAATTAGCAAAACCTCTTACCTTTAGAATCTCTGAAAGAAAGACCGCCTTTTTATAAAACGGAGCTTTGCACGCATTTGTTTATCTGGTTCCCTATTTTTCCTTAAATTGGGTGGCGACTCCAAAAACTCCAAAAGAGTTAGTCCATCCTGTCGATATTCCTAAAATTTAGCCTTTCGGGGTTAATTTTTTTGGGGGTTCAACAATATACGCCCAACATCAATACCCCACACTTAAACTTTGTTCGCCCCCGAACAAACAAACCCAACACACTTATACTCTATAGATCGCAACTACCCAACTCAAGAACTTCAAGGAAGCGCACCTATGAATTAGGTTGATACCAACAATTAGCCACTAAACATACACGCACACAACTCCCCATATTTGCACACCACACATTTAGAAAATAAGGATTATCAAAGCAGTTAAGTAGCAACAACCAAGCCTTAAGAAGCGACTCTTCACACCAACTTACTCACAATATGCCTACTCGCTCAAGATTAGGGCCTAATAAAAGCTCCAACCTCTCATAGTCTATGTGCCCTCACCAATCAAAGTCTAGTCCCAATCACACAATAATATATCAACTGAATTATAAGGGACTTTCAAGATAGGAAGAATTCTCTCACACTCAAAAAGAATCTCAAGTGCCACACAATGGTACCATAGACTTGCCCGTGGTGTAGGACTCCACTAATGTAGGTTCGCTCCTATTCGAGATTAACTAGGACTTTAAGGGTTGTAATGTAGGCCAAAGGACGAGTAATGGTTAGTGACTACCTCCATAAGTACTTTAATACATCACTTCCACTTTTTATAGCTCAACTCTTCACAAAAAAAAAAAAAAAAAAAAAAAAAAAAACTGAGCTACCATCTGAACATCAACTCAAACACTTCCCTCCCATTAAGTATTTTTTTACCAATATGCACAACACTAGTAAGGATTGAGATTTTTTTTCTCTTTTGCTTTGTTTTCTATTTTTCACTTTTCATCATTTTTTTTCAACTTCTTTTTTTTTCTTTTCTCTTGTTTCAACATTTGTCAATTTGTCCTCAACCTTGCTAATGTACTTTTTCCTCAAAAATACCATCATAAATTTATTCTTATTGACTCCACTCAAAAGCCATCAATTTCTACCAACCACAACTCCACTAACAACAATATTTTCAATTAAAGTGCTCTAAAGAGTACGGGTTCAAAAAAGGGTAATTAAGAACAAAGGGAATAGGCTTGTAATATGGGTGTCAACAAAAAAAATTAATAGGCTCAAAAAGGGCTACAAGGGATATGTATGAACTGGTAGGTTGCAAAAGAAGGGTTTATCAAAGAAAGCCTGTATCATTTTCCGACTAGAGCAAACCTAGGATTTCGCTTTGAACACACGCGAGGCAAGTTCTAGACCAATAATGCAAGCACGAGAAGAAAGAAAAACACCTCACCACTCATGACACATGAACTACATAAGGCGGAACAATTCCAACACCTAACAAAGCGAGACAAGTCATACTATTCGGTCAGCACTCAGAGTCAGAAATCTGAGCCGAAGAGTCACTAACAAGACTGACTATCAATCCAATATATAACTCACACTAAAAATCTTTAGGGAAGTTCAACTCGCATGTAAAGGACTAAATATGACAGTATCAAACAATTCACAGAGAAGGCACAGGTCCTTACCACTTAGCTACTCCTATTTCCTTTTTTTTTTTGTATTTTAAATATCTAATTTTTTTTCATCTAAAAACACCCGGTTCAAAACAAAAGGCATCCTCGGGAAAGAACCGTGGCTTGAAGAAAACCTAAGAATTATGCCACTAATCTAAAAATTTAAACGCAATAAAAATATACAAGTACAAATCATGATACCCCACCCCACACTTAAAATAGTGCATGGTCCCTACTGCACAAATACAAAAATAAGAACAAGAGTGGGTATCATGAAAGCTCCTTCAAACCGCAGAGTCTGGAGGTGCTGCAGACCGGTCTGAACCCGCAGTCTGAGCAGTAGAGGGGTTTAACAAGGTAGTGCCAGCTGCATCTATCGCATCAATCAACGACCCCTCCATAGTAGTGTCAGTAGCCGGAGCTGGCTCTGCTGCAGTGCCATCAGTAGCACTCAAATCCACAACCTCAAGGCTGGACCCTGCATCAGTCTGGACGCCAATGGAGCGCGTCACTCTGGGATTCTGAAGAGCGGCAAGGATCTCTACCAGTGTGCTTTGCATCAGGGTGTCTCTAGCTGCCTACTCCTGTCTCAACCAGGTAAGCTCTTCCTGCTGCTCCTGTCTCAACTGGGCCAGCTCTGCCTGCTGCGCCTCTCTCAGCTTAGCTAGCTCGGCTTCAAAGCCCACAAGTCGCTCTGATGTAGTTCTCTTATCTACTTTTGCCACGACCGGGTCATGCACTGAAGTGATGTCATGGGCAATGGGTACCTCTAAAAGATCATCATTCGTATAGAAAGAGCACCGTGCTTCCTCTTCAGAGCTGTTAGAGTGAGCACAAAATACAGCTTCGATGTCTTCTCCTTACGAGTCCGTATCATTTGCTCGTACATAAGCTCTTCCAAGTTTAGCACTATCCCATTCATCAGAGAATAAATAAGAAGCACCCGCTCCCGAAGGATATTTGTATGATGGTCAGCCTGCATGATTATGTTAGACACCCAATTGAGCCAAGATCGACTCTCCCTAGACATAAACCTCTTAGGCAAAGTGGCATATTTTCTCTGCATGTTGTACAACCACGCAGGCTTCAAAGATTCACGATCATCCATAACAGCTGGTGGGTCACACAATACCTCAATGACATCTGCAAAATCTGGCTCTGCTAGAATCTTTTTATAATCATCCATGGCCACTTCAGTCACCCTGTAATGTGCATTAATGGCTCTGGCAGAAATATCAACATCAGCCTCTGTAACCCGCACTATGCTGCTCCTCGGATTCTCCCAGTTCGCATATTATTCTTGAACAGCAGTAACATTGCCCTTGCACTTGGGATCCTGCATAAATATGTCTCACTTCCTATCTTTCACAACCTCCAAAATAGACAGGCAGGCATTCTCATAAGCATGATAGTTCAGTGGTCTTTCCTGTGTAATCTGCTTCTTTATGATCCTCTGATACGCCAGGTATGCACTCTCGCTCTCAAAGGTGTCCTCCCACAATGCCCTGTCAATCGGGCTACTGGTAGAGGGAATGTCCTCAGGCACTGGAATAGGAGTGTACTCCTCCTCAGCATCATCATCCACCTGCTCATCATCCTTATCATCCTGCTCCATTGGTTTCTTCCCCTTGTCCTGGACTGCTCTTATTTTCTTGGCCGGTGGTCTAGAAGCACCACCCTCACGGATCACCACGGGCTTTTCCTTAGCAATGGTTGATTTCCTCTTGCCCGTGGCTGCCTGAGGAACGGGAATGGTCATGTCCGGAGCAGGTGTATCTTGTTTCTTCTTGGAGCGTTGCTCCCTTTTTTCCTTGCCTTCGGGTTGATTCCGTGGTGGTTGGCCACCATCCCCGCTTCCACCAATCTTGGATGTTTGCTTTGCAATCACCATTTTGCAATAGAATACCTGCATCCAAACAATGTGAAATTAGCCAATGAAGTACTCCCGAGCTCTTTAAAGTAGCTAGAAACTAAGCCAATTCAAGCTTGTCGTTAACTTCTCATTGGTGCGCACACACCCCACACTTAAAGCTCAAGTGTAATCTATAATTAATCAAGTTATGCTCATAGTACGCTCATGGTAACATTCGCGAGGTACTCAGACTTCCCTCGACGCGCACTTCATTATTGGAAATAATTCGCATTGTTAAAGTTCACCAAGTGTGAAAACGGGGTCTCCACACCTCACACTTAGGCTCTACTACATGTCAAAAATATGGAGAATTATTATCTTAATCAAAACAATAAGAGCAGCCCGTGAATTGCACAACGAGGTATTGGCTCGCTCAATTAAGGTGCAAAACGACACTCCTAGTGTAGGAATAATGTGCATTGAGTGTCGTTCATGTGAAAACACTTTAAATTCAGCCCCATGCCCTAATTCTAACTAATATATGTTCAACTTATACTCCCTAATTGATTTGGCTACTCAGACTTCGCCTAATACTTCAAATTGTTCATTGGGGAATTTCCACAAACACCTTACGTGCAGTATTTTGGACAGCTTGTGTATGAGCTTTTTGTTATTATTTGAACCTCCCAACTCCGGGAGCTTACATATATATGCATCATGGTGCATCGCCGCACCCCCCACAGCAAATACCAATAAAAAAGAATCAATTTTTAACATGTTTTCATCACAACTTGAAGTAAAACCTAAACCTAAGGGGAAAGGGGAATGGGAACAATTTTAGCATGACCAACAGTGGGGCGTAGCTTCATGGATGAGGGAGAGCACAAGAGAGAAGAGAAGAAATCATACCTGGGAATTTGAAAGCATAAAAAATATCAGCCGCTAGTTCTCAGCTTGTGCCCGTGTCCTGTTCTTTGTTTTTTGTTTCGTTTTGCCCGAGTCTGTTCTTTTGTTTTGTGTCTTGCCCGTGTGCTGTGTTGTGTGTGTGTGTGTTTAAGTGGCGTGGCATAAGGAGTTTTAAACAAAAAAACTTACCTTGGCATATAGTGACCCACATTTCCAGCTCCCAACACTGTTATTTTTTTTTTCAAAAACTGATGCGCAGACAGATCCCTGCACGACGTACAGGGTGCTATGTTGAGAAAAAAAATTTTGCACACAGTGTGCAGCGCCTTCAGCATGCAACACTATTCTGTCCCCTTTTTTTAAGCAAAAAATTGAAGTGAGCACAGCTAGCCATGCGACGCATGCTGGCACAAAATTTGGAACATCCTTCAGTGCTTTAACCCCTTAACACTGCCTCTTCTCTGGGCAATTTTTTTACACAATTTTGGTTGTGCACAGGCTAGCATGCGACGCATGCAGCCCTGTGTTGGCCTCAATTCAGTTTCTTTCGCTCTTTTGTTGTCAGGGACAGTCCAGTTTCGTAGTTCCAACTGATTTCGAGCATCGGGATCCTGAAAAAAACACTACACAAACACGTTAAACACCTCAAATTCCCATTCTTTTGTTCTTTTCTATTTTTATTTTTTATTTTGTTTTATTTTTATTTTAAATGAAAATGAGGATTAACTAACTCTAAAAACAATAAAACATGGGTTGCCTCCCATGAAGCGCTTGATTTAACATCGCGGCACGATGAGTACAACCCTTTTTTCAAGAGTCGACCAAAGAAATGGAGGATATAAGCCTATCGACTTCACTTCCTCAATATCGCTTCACTCTTTGCCTGTTTACTAGAAACGACTTATCCGAGCCCGGGGCTCGCAATGGAAACGCTCCATGGGGCATCACCTTAACAATTTCAAACGGACCAGACCACCTCGACTTGAGCTTACCAGGGAAGAGCTTCAACCTGAAGTTAAATAAAAGAACTAGCTGGACCGGCTCAAAGTGACGATGCTGAATACGCTTATCATGCCACCGCTTAGTCTTCTCCTTATATAACATGCCGTTTTCATATGCGTGCAACCTAAACTCATCATGTTCATTGAGTTGCAACAATCTCTTCGCACCCGCCAATCGCATATCAAAATTTAGCTTCTTTATCGCCCAATAGGCCTTGTGCTCAAGCTCGACTGGCAAGTGGCACGCTTTCTCATATACCAGCTTGTACGGTGAAGTCCCAATTGGAGTCTTATATGTTGTCCTATATGCCCAGAGTGCATCATCGAGCTTGGAAGCCCAATCCTTCCTATTCACACTGACAGTTTTCTCAAGAATTTGCTTCACCTCTCTATTGGATACCTTAGCCTGTCCACTAGTTTGCGGATGATAGGCGGTGGCGACCTTATACTTGACCTCATATTTAGCTAGAAGGTTGTTTAACAACTTGTTACAAAAATGTGTACCTTCATCACTAATCAAAGCCCGCGGAGTTCCAAATCTGGTGAAAATATTCTTCTTGACGAAACTCACCACTACTTTTGCATCATTAGTAGGAAGAGTAATAGCCTCTACCCATTTAGACACGTAATCCATTGCCAGTAAAATATACTTGTTACCATTCGACGAGGGGAAGGGACCCATGAAGTCGATCCCGCACACATAAAAAATATCCACCTCTAGAATGCTTTGTAGAGGCATTTCTTGATTCCTGGTGATTATGCCAGTCCTTTGACACCGATCACACTTCTTTACAAAAGCGTGAGCATCTTTGAACAGTGTCGGTCAATAGAAACCAAACGGAAGTTCTTTGGCGGCTGTTCTATCACCATCATGATGACCCCCGTAAGGAGATGCATGACACTCTTACAGAACAGCCTCCGTCTCTTCCTCAGGAATGCATCTTCTCACCAACTGATCTGCACACACTCTAAACAAAAACGGCTCATCCCAAATATAAAATCTCACATCATGAAAGAACCAACGCTTACCTTCTGCAGTCAGATATGTCGCCAAAAACTTGTTGCTCCCAAACGCACACGCAAGTATACGTGGTCGACAAGTAATAAAGTGATAAGATGAGTATCGTTCCCACGAGGACTATGCAGACTGAGTTCTAGCAAACAATTTATTTAAACTATTCAGGGATCTTTTTCCAATAGTGATGATTTTATTAACTAAAGAACAGTAATTAAATGGTAGAAGTGAATTCAAATAATGGAGCAAAACTTGGTTGTTATCAGTAATAAGGAGACGGTCCAGGGTCAGAGTTACAAACAATCCAGTTGAGTTTTCCAATTGATTCCACTTCTTAAATCCCGGGTTACTAACTAACAGATTAAATGTACCCGTGAAAACCTTTCAGTTCTTCACGGTCTATGCAGGCTACTCCAATCCCTATATGTCTATGGGTTGAATCACGTGCACGCATTAACGAATTCTGTAATTAGTTAAACTAGGCGAGCAAGTATATGTCTATCCTACTCACAAATTGGTTCCCCGATGCCCGGGTTCACAAACTAGTCCTATTCTTTCTTATTACGTAATTAAATTCTCTCTTTCGAGTTCAATCTAAAAACCATAGATAATGCGTAATAATCGGGCCCTGACAATTACACAAGTGAAATCAAGAAAGAATAAGCAACCCGTTATGGGATTCAATTAATGGAAATCAATCTTCAAACATCAACCTTCATGTAATACTCTAACCCTAGAACGATAGTTTTAGCTACGCATACTCATCATAACAACACAAAGATTTGGTGTAATAATGAAATAATGATGTAATAGATTAATGGAAGGAAGAAAAACCCTTGTCTTGATGTTATGAGCTCTCAAAGTTGCTCCAAAGTCTGAACTCCTATGAAAAACTAAGTAAAAGAGTATTTATAGAGTTTACAAACACCTAGTAATAAGTTAGACCCAAGCCTAGACGAAATAGGACATAAAAACGCGCACAAGGGGCGCTATAACGGGCGCTCTGCGCCTCGGAACGCGTGAGGATGGACAGAGGACGTCGAAATCAGCCCGCTTTGGGCCTGCGGCGCGCTGGAAAACGCTCTGGAACACTGGGCGCGGTGGGGCCCGCGGGGCATGCCCTACAGCGCCCGGCCAATTTTCGTGTTTTCTCGCTCCTTTGCTCGCTCGTGTCGTGCCTTCGTGTGCTCGATCCAATCCTCAATCAAAATCCAATCTTTTCTTGCTCAATCATGCTCTTAAAAGCTCCAATTACATTGCGTAACAAGCTACACACGCACGACATAAAATCAGTGTAAAACCACATTCACAAGCTACAAAACGAGCGAATAAGGTACTAAAACGTGAGGAAATATTAAGGAAATATAGGCATAAAATGCCAAACATCACCACCCCACACTTGGACCTTTGCTCGCCCTCGAGCAAGTCACATCTCACTACCCAACCTAGATAGAACAGGTCTGCCTATGACTATGGTTGATACCGACCATTGAACCAATGCACACATGACTACTATGGATCCACACCATGCCAATAATTTACCAAAACCAAAAATAAGAGAACAACCACCCCAAAATAGCTCAAATGCACAAACTCAACTTATTGCAACCATGCTCCCACAAAATCACACCTATCTACTCAACCAAGAAGCCATCAACTTCACCTATTTCATGCAAACCATGCGCCCTCACCAATATGAAGCAAGAGAGTGCCCCCCAAAAATCACACACAAAACCAATATCATGACTAGAACGGGGGCAATACAAATGAATTCACTCACTCTCATGAAAAGTTCACATGTCACACACAATGTACCATAGGCTTGCCCGTAGTGTAGGACTCCACTAATGTAAGCTCACTCCAATCGGGATTAACTAGGACTTTAAAAAGGTCGTAATGTAGGCTAAGGGGCGGGTAGGATACATATGGTAATAGTGACTACCTCCCTAAGCACTTTAATACATCACATTCAAATTAATCATCAATCTCATCAAGCCACCCAAATCAACAACTTCTACACATACACCTTCACACAAGTAGCAATTTTTTCTTTTAAGCACACACTAGCAAGGAATAGATATCTTTTTCTCTTTATTTCTTTTTTTTTTCACAATTTTTTCTTTTCTTTTCAACTTTGCATTTTTTTCAATCTCATTATCTTCCAACCTTGCCAATGCTTTACACTACTTCACAATTTTAACAATTATTCCCCTTCATTAGCTCCACTCAAAAACCTCCCAACATCCAACCACAACTCCAACATAACACACAATATCACTAAAGTGCTTAAGGAGTAAAGGGCCAAAAGAGACAATTTAGAACAAATGGGTAGGCTCGGGGTGTGGGTACCAATAGAAAGGATCAAAGAAATCACAACAACAATTTTTCCAAGGTATATATGTAAGGGTAGGCTAACAAAAAGAAGGTCTTGTATAATTTCCCGACTAGAGCAAACCTAGGATTTCGCTTTGCACACACACGGGGCAAGTTCTAGACATTAATATGCAACATGGAGTAAATAAGAACATGCCTCACAACACACATTGCACATGATCCACACAAAAAGATTCCATCAACAACTCTCAACCAAGCTTCTAGAATGCAACTTGTGGAAATTTAAGCACTAATGCACAAAGGATAGCAATCAAGTCAAGCAAGCGGACTCAAGCATCTCAAGGGGGTCGTTCCAATTTTTCTCTAGGCATGCATCAAAATAAAACCCAAGGACACCACAAATAGCACATGCAATCAAGTTCAAGTCCACCGGTATCAAACACATCAAAAGCACCTAGCATTCTACCTCTTTCCTACGTCTAGGGTCATCTACAACTAACTATCCTAATCCTAAAAAAATAAAAACTACCCGGTTCAAAGGCCTCCCCGTGGAAAAGAACCGAGGCCATAAGAAAAACCACGAGGTGGATGACATGTACCACTAATAAAACTAAAAGGAAAATCTTTTTGGAATTTTTCATTGGTTTTCTAATTTATTTTTTTTCATATATTAAAGCAAGAAACAAATAAAAATAAAGTCAAGTGACAAAAGAAAAATCCTATGGTACATGCATCCTAACCTCAAAAATAGATAAAGGGTAGTTTCCCACCCCACACTTAAACTAAGCACTGTCCTCAGTGCTAAAAATAAGCAAGTGCAAGGTAAAGAAAACTTTCCTGAAGATTCTAGTCTTTGGTGCTAGCATCCTCCAAGCTTTCATATAGTATGAGGTACTCAGACTTCCCCCAACAGATCATCAACATTAGGCAAGGGTGAGGACACCCCACACTTAGCCTCGACATTATATGAACCTGCAATCCAAGGAAAAACAAAAAAACTACGTGACACTATAAATAAAATAATACAAGTACAAACTCGGGTTGCCTCCCGAGAAGCGCCTTAGTTAACGTCGTGGCACGACGACACTTTTAGCTCACTTCCAGCCTTTATGTCTTCTCTTCTTACGCCGAACTTTTACTTTCTTTCCTTCTTTTAGAGAACCCATCTTCAACTTCACATGTGGTTTACTTCCATGTTCTTGTTTGACACATTCAATCATAGAGCACTCTTCCACTTTAGCTATGTGCTCCTTCTCATTATAAACCTTGAAAGTAACCTTTTCTCCATGCGCTCTAACAGTCATCTCACCCAGCTCCATGTCAATAATTGCCTTCGAGGTGACTAAGAATGGTCTCCCCAAAATGATTGGAGCTTCTCGGTCCTCTTCATAATCTAGGACTACAAAATCAGCAGAGAATGTAAACTTACCAACTTTTAGCAACACATCCTCCAACTTACCATCAGGGTGAGTGAGAGATCCATCTGCCATCTTAAGAGTAACTGAAGAGGGCTTGATTGCTCCTAGCCCTAACCTTTTGCAAACAGACAGAGGCATCAGATTTATGCTCGCACCCAAATCACACAAGGCACCAGTGATATTATGCCCTCCAATGGTACAAGGAATAGTAAACCTCCCAGGATCTTGAAGTTTTGGAGGTAGCTTGCTCAAGATTGTGCTACACTCCTCAACTAACTCAACTGTATCTATCTCTTGAGGCTTCTTCTTCTTGACTAAAATTCTTTTAAAAACTTCACGAAGGATGGCATCAATTCAAACACATCAGTCAAGGGAATATTAACTTGAAGTTCCTTCAACATACTCACAAATTTTTGATACTGGGCCAGATCCTTCGATGATAATAGTCTCTGCGGGAATGGTGGAGGTGGCAGAGGTGCCTCCTTTCTCTCTTCTTTCTTCTTCACCTTCTCCACTTTTTCAACTTTTTCTATCTCAGCTCTCTCTTCAGACTTGGCCATCAGCTCTCCACCTTCTATTAAAGTCACTGTAAGACATTGTTCAGGCTCTTTTTTCATAGTGCTTCTTTCTCCCACCAACTGTCCCAACTGGTGCTCCAAGTTCTTTTGAGCATTGGCAAGATCATGCATGGCTTGTGCATGGGCTGCAGTGTCAGCTATCATTCTCTGCTGGCCTGCCATTATTTGCTTTAGCATATCTTCAACTGAACTGCTAACCTGCTGTGGTGGAGGTGGAAGTGGGTGGTAATTATTCGGGGCTCTCGTATTACCTTGATAATAACCATTACCAAACTGGTTTTGACCCTGCAGCCTGTTTTGATTACCCACGTAATAAACTGACTCTGGATTAGAAGAGCAAACCTCTGTAGCATGGTCTTGACCACAAACCTCACAAAAGCTCTGGAGTTGTTGCACTGGAGCCACTGGTTGCTGAGCCTTTTGCAGAGCTAACTTGCTAATTTGATTGGAAATAGCATCCATCCTCGCCCTTAGCTCTGAAACTGCATCTAACTGAAGTACCCCTGCAGGTTTCTGCGTAATAGCTCTACCATCTCCCTGCCAATCAGGATTGCTCTGCGAAAACTTGTCAAGTAAATCATAAATCTGATCAAAATTTAAGGCCAGTACTTGACCTCCAGCAGCAGCATCAACCACGATCTTAGTGTGTTGGTTCAGCCCCTCAACAAAAGTGTGTGCAACAACCTCATTGGATTGGTTGTGGTGTGGACAATCTCTCAATAGAGCTTTGAATCGCTCCCAGGCTGAATACAAGGATTCTCCTTCTAACTGTCTGAAGGACATAATTTCGCTCCTCAGCCGGGCTGTCTTGGCAGACGGATAAAATTTAGCCAAGAACTTCTTAGCCAAATCCTCCCAAGTAGTGATAGACCCAGACTTTTCAGCCTTTAACCACTTCTTTGCTGCCCCAATCAGTGAAAACGGGAACAACGTCAAGCGAACATAATCAGTAGGAACACCCGCTGGTGTATAAGTATCACTGATCTCCAGAAAGTTCTGAATGTGTGCTGCGGATCCTCATGAAGTAATCCACCATATTGTCCAGTCACATGCAGCAACTGAATCATGCCGGACTTAATCTCAAATCCCCCGGTGATAGCGGGCTTAACTATGGTCGATGCTACTCCCTCCAGGCTGGGGAGAGCAGCATCTCGCACAGCTAAAGCTTGGTCTTCTGCCATTCCTGTAGGTAAAGATCGAGCAGGACCTAATACCTGAAACAGCACAAAACTCAAAACAAAAATTAAACCTGAATAGGAAGTAATAAACTGTTCAAAAAGAAATCAGTCAATAATTAGTCCCCGGCAACGGCGCCAAAAACTTGTTGCTCCCAAACGCACACGCAAGTATACGTGGTCGACAAGTAATAAAGTGATAAGATGAGTATCGTTCCCACGAGGACTATGCAGACTGAGTTCTAGCAAACAATTTATTTAAACTATTCAGGGATCTTTTTCCAATAGTGATGATTTTATTAACTAAAGAACAGTAATTAAATGGTAGAAGTGAATTCAAATAATGGAGCAAAACTTGGTTGTTATCAGTAATAAGGAGACGGTCCAGGGTCAGAGTTACAAACAATCCAGTTGAGTTTTCCAATTGATTCCACTTCTTAAATCCCGGGTTACTAACTAACAGATTAAATGTACCCGTGAAAACCTTTCAGTTCTTCACGGTCTATGCAGGCTACTCCAATCCCTATATGTCTATGGGTTGAATCACGTGCACGCATTAACGAATTCTGTAATTAGTTAAACTAGGCGAGCAAGTATATGTCTATCCTACTCACAAATTGGTTCCCCGATGCCCGGGTTCACAAACTAGTCCTATTCTTTCTTATTACGTAATTAAATTCTCTCTTTCGAGTTCAATCTAAAAACCATAGATAATGCGTAATAATCGGGCCCTGACAATTACACAAGTGAAATCAAGAAAGAATAAGCAACCCGTTATGGGATTCAATTAATGGAAATCAATCTTCAAACATCAACCTTCATGTAATACTCTAACCCTAGAACGATAGTTTTAGCTACGCATACTCATCATAACAACACAAAGATTTGGTGTAATAATGAAATAATGATGTAATAGATTAATGGAAGGAAGAAAAACCCTTGTCTTGATGTTATGAGCTCTCAAAGTTGCTCCAAAGTCTGAACTCCTATGAAAAACTAAGTAAAAGAGTATTTATAGAGTTTACAAACACCTAGTAATAAGTTAGACCCAAGCCTAGACGAAATAGGACATAAAAACGCGCACAAGGGGCGCTATAACGGGCGCCCCGCGCCTCGGAATGCGTGAGGATGGACAGAGGACGTCGAAATCAGCCCGCTTTGGGCCTGCGGCGCGCTGGAAAACGCGCTGGAACACTGGGCGCGGTGGGGCCCGCGGGGCATGCCCTACAGCGCCCGGCCAATTTCCGTGTTTTCTCGCTCCTTTGCTCGCTCGTGTCGTGCCTTCGTGTGCTCGATCCAATGCTCAATCAAAATCCAATCTTTTCTTGCTCAATCATGCTCTTAAAAGCTCCAATTACATTGCGTAACAACCTACACACGCACGACATAAAATCAGTGTAAAACCACATTCACAAGCTACAAAACGAGCGAATAAGGTACTAAAACGTGAGGAAATATTAAGGAAATATAGGCATAAAATGCCAAACGGAACATTGTCGGTCAATAGAAACCAAACGGAAGTTCTTTGGCGGCTGTTCTATCACCATCATGATGACCCCCGTAAGGAGATGCATGACACTCTTACAGAACAGCCTCCGTCTCTTCCTCAGGAATGCATCTTCTCACCAACTGATCTGCACACACTCTAAACAAAAACGGCTCATCCCAAATATAAAATCTCACATCATGAAAGAACCAACGCTTACCTTCTGCAGTCAGATATGGTGGCACTGCCTCACTTACCAAATAGTTGACATAATTAGCATACCATGGGTCCGAGTGATTGGTGATGGCAAAAAGTTGCTCATCCGGGAAGGTTTCTCTTAACAGACCTCCCTCATCCACATGCTTGTAGTTCTCCAACCTAGATAGGTGGTCAGCTACTTGATTTTCCGTTCCCTTACGGTCTCGGACTTCCAAGTCAAATTCCTGCAGCAATATCACCTAACGAATTAGTCGAGGCTTAGCATCATTTTTATCAATTAAGTACCTGATTGCTACATGTTCTGTGCAGACAATAACGTTGGTTCCAACCAAATATGCCCGAAACTTGTCAAAGGCATACACTACTGCCAGCAACTCTTTTTCAGTAACTGTGTAATTCAATTGGGCAGGATTAAGAGTTTTGCTGGCGTAGTAAATGGAATGGAACACCTTGTTCCTCCTTTGCCTCAGGACTGCACCAATAGCAGCATTGCTAGCATCACACATTAATTCAAATGGTGCAGTCCAATCAGGAGCCACTATTATTGGCGCAGAGACCAATTTCTCTTTTAGCTCATTAAAGGCCCTCAGACAGGCCTCATCGAACACAAATGCTGTTTCTTTCTCAAGTAACCTGCACAAAGGAGTATAAATCTTAGAAAAATCTTTAATAAACCTCCTATAGAAGCCAGCATGTCCGAGAAAGCTTCGGACTCCTTTCACAGACGTGGGTGGAGATAATTTTTCAACCGCCTCTACCTTCGCCTTGTCAACCTCAATTCCAGCACTGGACACCTTGTGTCCCAAAACTATACCTTCATGAACCATGAAATGACACTTTTCCCAGTTTAAAACAAGGTTAGTTTCATCACATCTAGCAAGCACTAAACCAATGTTAGTTAGACAAGCATCAAAAGAAGATCCAAAGACAGAAAAGTCATCCATAAACACTTCGACAAACTTTTCCACTATATCAGTGAAAATAGCCATCATACACCTTTGAAAAGTACACAGCCCAAACGGAATCCTCCTATAGGCATAGGTACCGTAAGGGCATGTAAAAGTAGTTTTCTCCTGGTCTTCGGGAGCAATCCATATTTGGTTGTAGCTAGAGTAACCGTCAAGGAAACAGTAATACTCTTGGCCAGCTAGCCTATCTAACATCTGATCAATAAAGGGGAGGGGAAAGTGATCCTTTCGGGTGGCTTTATTCAATTTTCGATAATATATGCACATCCTCCACCCCGTAACATTTCTTGTAGGGATAAGTTCATTATTCTCATTTTGCACCACTGTCATCCCTCCTTTTTTAGGGACACATTGCACTGGACTTACCCACTTGCTGTCAGAGATAGAAAAAATTATACCTGTATCTAACCATTTAATCACCTCTTTCTTTACCACATCTTTCATGATTGGATTGAGGCGACGCTGATGCTCCGCACTTGGCTTGTATCCTTCCTCCATAAAGATCTTGTGCATGCAGAAATCCGGGCTTATTCCATTGATATCAGCTATGGTCCAGCCAATAGCACTCTTATGCTCTCGTAGCACTCTCAACAGCTTTTCTACCTGCAATTCAGACAACAGAGAAGAAATAATCATAGGTAAAGTGTCAGATTGACCCAAATAAGCATAACGAAGATGCGCAGGTAAAGGTTTGAGCTCAAGCTTGGGTGCCTTTTCAATAGATGGCTTGGGTGGTGGCCCGAGCGGTCTATCTAGAGGCTCAAACTTGGGAAACCCTGTAATAAATTCGCAAGAGCAGTCTAAGAGCTGCAATATCTCCTCTATGTCAGCATCTTCACTAGTTTCTTCTCCCAATATCAGTGCTCGCTGCAGGTCATCATTGACATAATCAGCTAGATCAGTCGACTTTTTCTCCGGATCATTCATTGTGATCATGGACAACTCTTCTGGTGAGGCATTTTTAGAACCTTGTACACATTAAAAACTGCTTCCTGATCATCCACCTTCATTGTTATCTTTCCTTCTCGGACACAGATTACAGCATCACCAGTGGCTAAGAAAGGCTGTCCCAAGATGATAGGAACTTCCTTATCTGCCTCATAGTCCAGGATAACAAAATCAGCGGGCAAAATAAATTGACCAATCTGAACTAGTACATCTTCAATCACCCCCTCAGGACAAGCAGTAGACCGATCAGCTAACTGAAGTGAGACCGTTGTTGGCTTGGAAGTACTGAGAGCCAGTTGGTTGCACACAGACAATGACATAAGATTTATGCTAGCCCCTAGATCACATAGGGCTCTACCAACAGCTATGTTGCCAACACGGATAGGAATGGTGAAACTACCTGGATCCTTCAACTTCTGAGGGAGTTTGTTCTGAACTCTGGATGTGCACTCTTCAGTAAGTGCCACAGTTTCAAATTCATTGAGTTTCCTCTTTGATAACACTATGTCTTTGATATACTTAGCATATTTTGGAATTCCCCAGAGCACATCTACCAAGTGAATATTGATACTAGTTTGACTGAGTATGCCCACGATCTTCGTAACTGCAGGATCTTGCAGATTCTTTTGCAACCTTTGAGGAAAGGGAGGTGGTAGTTTAGCAGCAATCACTGCCTCTTGCTTTTCTACCTCCTTCTCGACTTCGACTACTGGCTCTGGCTCTTTTCCTTTGTCAGGGTGAGACTGCTTTGGCTTCTTTGGCAATTCTTCCAGTTCTCTCCCATTTCTTAAAGACACTTCTTGCACTTGTTCCTTGGGATTAGGATCAGTATTGCTTGGCAAAGCACCAAGTGGTCTTGTATTTTGATTACTAGCAAGCTGTCCCATTTGTTTTTCTAGAGAGCGAATGGCATTGTCCTAGTTCTGCTGTAGAGTTGAAATTTTCTGATTAAGATCAGCAGCCAATTTTTTTATCATTGCCTCTATTTTTTATGTTTAAGGCTGTTGCTGCTGCGGTGGATTCTGCACTTGATAAGTATTACCAAGAGATTATCTGCTGCCTTATCCCCCTTGATTACCGCCCCATGAGAAATTAGGGTGGTTGCGAAAGTTAGGCGGGTAAGTGTTGCCATACTGAGCGTTTTGGTTAAAACCCCTGCCGTGTTGACCCACGTAAAACGCAGACTCTGGGTTGTCTGTGCAAACATTACTTAGATGATCAAATCCACCACACACCTCACAGTATGGAGTTGCTTGCACTTGTTGAACCTGGGGTGGGGCCGGTGGCTGTGGCTTGCTTACCTGGACTAGTACTGCATCAACTTGCTGCTTAACAGAGTGTTGCATTGCTGCCATTTCAGCTTTCATAGCTGTCAATACATCCGGTTCCACCTTTCCACCTAGCTTGAGATTTTTACCTCTGCCTGAGTTACCATGATAATGCTGACTGCCTTCTGAAATTTTGTTAAGAATGATCTCTTGCTCATCATACTGCTTCTCTAAACTTGGTTCGCCACAATAAGCATCCAACAAGATTTTACTATGCGACTGCAGTCCCTCAACAAAAATATGTCCCAACACCTCCTTTGATTGACCATGGTGTGGGTAGCTTCTCAACAATGCCTTGAACCTTTCCCATTCTTCACCTATCTCCTCTGATAAATTCTGGCTGAATGACACTATCTCACCTCTGATCTTTGCAGTTTTGCCCGAAGGAAAGAATTTGATCAGAAACTTCTTACCAGTTCATCCCAAGAGTTAATGGAGTTCAGTGGTTGGACCAAGAGCCACTTCTTTGCTTCACCCAGCAAGGTGAATGGGAACATAGTCAGCCGTATATATTCATCCGACACATCAACATATTTGTAAGTGTCTCTGATCTCCAGAAAATTCTACATGTGCTGCTGAGGATCTTCATGTGACAATCCCGCGAACTGACCATTAGACTGGAATAGTCGGATCATACTCTCCTTCAGCTCAAATTTACTAGTAATGGTGGGCCTCACAATAGCCTTGGCCATGTTGTCAAGAGTAGGTCTGGCCACATCCAGTATAGCGCGGTTGTGATTTTCAGCCATCTCTGCGGGTTCAGAAATAGGAGCTTTCTCTAGCTTTGCTTTAAGTCTGGCCTTCTTCCTTAGCCTGTGGAAAAGACTTTCAGGTTCCGGGTCAAAAGTGTAGAGTTTATCACCGCTCTTGCTCTTTCGCATTCAAGCCAATACCTGAAACACCCAAAGACAGCTAAAACAAAAATTAATTTTGAACAAATAACAAATAAAAGCTAATCTAGAAACTAATTAAATCTTAGTCCCCAGCAACGGCGCCAAAAACTTGTCGCTCCAAACGCACACGCAAGTATACGTGGTCGATCAAGTAATAAAGTGATAAGAAAAGTATCGTTCCCACGAGGACTACTGATTAACTATTAACTAGACAAACTTTAATTCAAATATTTTTCAAGAGAGTTTAACTAGCTTTCAAGTGTTTAATTAACTAATTTACTAAAAGTAATTGAAGTAATTAGAATGCAAAACAATTCAAGAGTTTTAGATATCAGTGAGAGGAAACATTCAAGGATTATGGGACGATTACCAATCCAGTTGCACTCATCCCCTAATTGAATTAACTTTATTTATCTGAGGTTCTAATCACATGGTTAATTATAATCACAGAGCTCTTTCGATACCCTGCTAGCCTATTCAAGCCAACCTAACGCCTATATGTCTATGGAATTAGAATTAACAAGAATGCATGTGCTTCTCCTTTATACTGATTAAGCGTGACTGTTAGGTATATTTCTATCCTAACCGCGAAACCATTCCCAGATGCCTGAGTTCAAGAACACGCTTTATTTAATTCTATTGCAACCTACGGTTCCCACTTTCGAGTTCAACCTTAGGTTCATGGATAGTACTCAACAACTAGCCATGAAATCAAGTAATTCAAAGAAGAATTAAATAAACAACTCAATCTGATAAATTTAATAGAATTCAACCAACTTCAGAGTACAACTTTCATGGTTAACCCATAACCCTAGAATAATAGAGTTGAGCTACCCATAGACAAGTTAGCTTTCTCCCAAAATAATCTAAAATTCATGAAACAAATAAAGAAGAAAGAAGAATTACAACTCAATTGATGAAACTTGGTTCTCTAGCCTCCACTATGGTTCTTGCCTCCAAAACTACGTAATAGAATAGGGAATAACGTTACAAGGGTTTTAGAATAAGAAATATTGCAGTGACCCACATTTTCCCTAGTCCTGGCTGCTCTGGGACTGTTTTACAGCGCATACACCGGAGCATGCCAAGCATCCGTGGCTGTATGGGCTCCTTTTCTCAATTTCTTCAACATTTGCACTATTCCCAGGCCATACAGCCTAGCATGCCAAGCATCCATGGTTGTACCCATTGCTTCTTCCTTTTTCTTGTATGAATCAAGCTCCAATTTCCTTCAATTCGCTCCTAAAACATCCAAATACCTTAAGTTAACATTTTACTAATAATCACGCATTGTTGGGCACATAAGACACTGAAATTAACTCAAAAGCTATAAGAAATCGACGCCAAGACATAAGATATACGCCCAACATCAATAAACCAACCATATTTGTAGTTATTATTTTATTCTATCTCAAGTTAACTCGAAGGAGCATAATTTAAAACAACCGGTTGTTTTAAAAGGTTCAACGAATTAGAGCCTGTTTGGATTAGCTGATTTAAAGTGACTGATAAGCATACACTTTTAGGTGCTGAAACTGATTTTATAAATATACAGTTATTGTTTGGATTGAAGTACTGAATTTGGTAATAAGTAATATGTGCGTTTGGTAAAAAAGTGCTGATAATTTTTTTTTTTAAATAACTACAAGTTATTTACAGAAAAAATAGATTTAACAGTATTTTTACATTAAAAATGAAGAATGATGATTATAGAACGGGGAGGGAATTGATTTTTTTTTTTTTTTGAAAATGATATTTCATGGATTACAATATAATTTAGGAATAAAATAATAAAATACTTGGTCAAACTAAAATTGCTTATAAGATGAAAAGCTATAAGTCAGAAGTGACCAATTTATGACTTATGGCTGATTTGGCTTATAAGCACTTGGCTTATAAACACTTTTACTACTCGCCAAATGCGTAGATAAGTCAAAAAGTACTTATAAGCTAATTTGACCAGCTTATAAACTTAGCCAAATACCCTCTTAATCAAGAACCTAGGAGAAATGAGGTTGAATAAGAAACGTTTCAGTTGATCATACGGGTTATAATGAGGAATCTTCAAGCTAGGACTAATAGCCTGTTTGGCCAAGCTGCCAAAATCAGCTTATTTTGAGAAGTACTTTTTATTAAAAGTGTTTTTCAAATAAGTGCTTTGCGAGATTAGTAGTTTGTGTTTGTGCAAACTTTAAAAAAGTGCTTGTGTTGTTAATTTGTGTTTGACCTATATTTAAAAATATTATAAAATTATGAAAATGGATATATAATAATGTTAACTTGATTAAATGTGGAAGTTTGATATGTGTACTCTTGTCCCAAATAATTAGAAGCACTTGATTTTTCAAGAAGCTATTTTTTTCAACTTCTTCTCCACATCTGAAAAACGGCTTCTATTGTCACTCAAAAACACTTATTTTTCCCCAAAAGCTTTGCCCGAACACCTCAAGATTTTAAAATAGGCATTTTTAAAAAAATAAAGCATTTTTGCTTCCCAGAAGCTCAGCCAAATAAGCTCTAATTTAACCCATTGATTTCCATTTATGCTCCTTGTGCATAGGTGATTTAGTTTGATTCACACTTAAGCTAACATCATAAAATTAGTTACTAGTAATTAACAGAAATTTACATAATTTAGTTTAAATAAAGTAATTAATTAGTACTAATTTCATTAGAACTTTTAGCATCATGATCTCCGTGTGGGATTTCAAATCTTATAAACTAGATTTTACAACGATTACTTAGCTATTTATAGGACATAATTGGATGTTATTATTTATCACCTTTGTTGTGGATCTAACATGAATCACTCACATGGCAGTCGATGCTTTTGGGCAATAAAATTGTATGAGTATCGTCTAAAATTTTTACATAGTACGCCTTTTAGAAGTTATTTACAAAACATAACAATGTAAAGAAAAAATTAATTATATAACATAGCAAATTAGGGGACTAAACCTAGTATATTGGGTAGTCAACTGTAATTTCTTTTGTACAGCTTAGAGGTATCAGTATGTCTGTGCCTTTTTCTAACCTTCTTCTTATTTATGAATTGAATTTATATTCATTTACTGAATTCAGTTGATAAGGTTCGCCCGACGGGTTTAGCGGAGGTGGTCGGGTGTCCGCACGGCCTAGTCGAAAATTCGGATCGTGTCAGTTCTAGTTTTAGGGTATTTTTGTACATTTGCTAAACTTGTGTAGTCATATAAAAGGTTTTTTCCTTCTTTATTTCTTTCATTTTAAATTTTCCAATTTTTTCTCTCTGTTTCACGCGTACAGTGCCTTGTTTCTCGTTGTATCTCCTTGTATCAGTATGTCTTTTTCAATATTTCCTCTCCCATTTTCTCTAGTAATATCCCTATTTCTTATCCACTCTTCCCTCTGTTGCTCAACCGTTTTCGAAATTGCTATTTAGCGTTTAATTTGACGGTTGTATTTTTTAATTTTTAGGATTTTCTTCAGCTTTGTTTCAACTTTTTTATTTCAATATCGAGTGATTCTAGTCCATCTAACTAGTGATTCTAGTCCATCGTTCGATGCTAGGGAACTTAGGAGTACAATGAAGCATGATAAAAATACTTCAAAAAGTAGGTCGAAATCAGTAGTAAAACTTAAAATTTCTGTTTTTAAGTCGACGGAAACACCACAATCAGTGAAGCGCGTAATATGCTCATCTGCATCTCCTTCTATGGTTAAATATAAAGTTAAAGTAGTTGTTGATGATGATGATTTTATTGATGATGCTCCACCATAGAAGAAAAGTCACATTTTTGTGTTGGCTGATGTAGCATTAGAGGTACTTCTGTTTCTTTTGCCTTTTTTTGTGTATCTATTGTTTATTTGTTGTATCTTGTTGTATATTTAGTATTGTTGCTTGTATCTGTAGCGTATTTTACTGTATCTGATGTGTTTTATTGTGTATTTACGGTATATTTAATGTATTTCTTTTTGGTATTATATTTCATTGTGTATTTTTACTGTATCAGTTTATGTATCCAAGAATTCATTTTATTGTGTATTTATGGTATATCTCATCATTCATTTTTGTATCATGTTGTTATGCACCTATATAAGGTTAGTAGCATTTTGTATCTCCTTGTATCTATATCTAGTGTGTTTGTTCTGTTTCAGTTTGTATCATATTATTTTATAGTAAATGTGTGTTAATTGCGTTGGGTTTTTTCATTTTAGGGTGTGCCGTTTTATATACCCCAGAATGCTACGTGGAAAGAGTTCCATTTTACGGATTACCACTGATGGAGATATCGGTTTGTATTTGAAGGATACATTAAGTTCAGTCTAGTTGGAACGGTTCAAAAAGATCTTTTTTGGTTATTCGCTGGAGTTACATTATTTGCCATTCAAAATCAACTAATTCTTGCGTTGATGGTGTGGGCGATTGTGTCTTCCTAGCCTCGTACATTTGAGGTTTATGTGAATGGCACGCATTTGGAGTTTAGTTTATGTGAGTTTGCACTAGTTTCTGAGTTAAAGTGATGTGGTGATACTCTCAATGATCTTGATACGAGCACGGCTAATCGATTGATGACTAGTTACATCCCAAATATTGACAAAGTGCCTCAAGTAGATGTTAAGAATGCTTTTGCTCAATAGAAGTGGGTTGACGATGATGATGCTGTCAAGATAGCAGTTTTGTACGTTATTGTTTATTTTGTTATCTCTGTGTCTGATGTGCAATATGTTCCTAAGAAATATTTTTATTTAGTTGAGTCTGGTGCTTTCGAGGACTATCCATGGGGTTTAGTTTATTTCAATGAATTGTTTGATACTCTTTACGAGAACCTGAATATTATCAGTATGTATATTTGGATGGTTGGGATACCTTTTGCGTTGCTAGTATGGCTTTATGAGTGATGAGAAAATATTCCGTCCTCAGTAGCCATATGTGTTAGTCGTCGAACTCCTCGTATCTTGAACTGGAAAGCGACGTGTAATCTGGCATTTTATAAGACAGTTTATAAAATTTTATTCGACCCAGCACAAGGTATAATTTCATTCTTTATATATTTATTTCATTCTGTACCCATGCCATTTTTATGATTTTAAATCAATTGGTCTATTGTTATGTATGGCCCATGTGGTTTTCAGGCCTATTCAGCTGACAGCTGCTGAGTTGGCCAATTGGCGTTGCTTGCTGATACGGACGTATCTGTAGTGGATGATACGCAGGTTCCTGCTGGGGAGGATGTTTTTTTCACCCATGTAAAAAAGCGTCGCTTATCTGCTGCTACTGTCGTATTCAGTCATTCTGAAATGCTGGATAGCAAGCACAGTCAAGTTTGTCGAAACTGGCGCAAAATGTTGATTATGGCGCTAAGATTGACCAGGTGAGTACTACAGTTGACAAGGTATGTTTACTTTATTGAAGTATTTGAAACAGTTAGAAACATCAAGATACAACTGTGACCTTTGATTTATAACAAATCCAACAGTTTTGAAATAGTTAGAAAAATTACGATACTATTTTGAAATATTTTGATACAAGTTTGTTACCTTTGATTTAAAGCTAACTGTGCTTTGATTTTTCTATTTTATTTTAGCTCACTACTGACCTGGACTTATTCAAGAGTCATGTAAGTATCATATTTTTATTCTATTGTGTCTATGTTTTCTTACATTTCTTGGTTTGTAGTTTGACTTTATTTCTTTTAAGGTTGATGATCATTTTAAGGATGTTACACAATTCCTTGGTAATGAGCTTAGTAAAGTTGTTGATCAAATTAAGCTACTTGTGCAGGGACAGGTATTGTTCATCTTTATTTTATTGGATATTATATTCTTCATGTAATGTTGCCTTGAATTTTTTTTTTTTTTTTGGAAACAAGGTACTCGAAGCAGTGAAATTCATGATCGAGATTCACCAAAGTCACCTGCAGGCAGTGGTGATACAGACAAGTTCAATTCATAAGATTTTGGTGATACAGAGAAGTTCAAAGCAGATGAGCATGACGATACAAAAATTTTTAATGTTGATACGACCAATATTGTATGTATCTTTATCCACTTATCTTGATACAAATAGATACAAATAGATATAAATAGACACAATGAAAAAACCCTGAGAAACAGTACAACTACAGTTTGTTATTTATATGAGTTTTTTTATAGCCATCTGCTACTAGTGAAATGAGCGATATAGCAAGCGGCAACAGAAAACCTGTTTCAGTGTCGTCTAATATAGTTGAAACTGAGGCTGCTGTGATCACTGAAGTTAATGGATCTATTAGTGGTGGAGTGAGTAATGTAGCAACAACCGACAGTGGAAAACTTATCCCAATGCCCGCCACAGTTGAAACTAAGGTTATTGTGATCCCTTAATTTGCTGGTGCTAAGTTGCAATTCCCAAATTTCAACCTTGGTTTGAATTTCAACCAAGACTTTTTGAAGACTCCCAGACCTGATGAGGTACACCTTTGCATTTTTTTTTTGAGCTTGTTGTATCATTCCAGTTTCTAAACTTTATCATGTGTTGCATACTGTTTCTTCATAGCTTATTTCGTTTCTCCAGTGTTTCATAGGAGTTCATTGTTTATTCATGTTTCATTTCTGCATGTTTTCTTTGTATCAGTTTATTGGAGGTTATTCAGTTGATGTTGCTGGAGTTTGTAAAAAACATATTCCCATACCTTCTCATCGCACCAAGTATGTTGCTGGACCTGTTAACCCCCTGCTTTCGATGATGATCCCTTTAAAAATTGGTTTGTTGAGGAGATTGACCGTAGTATCACTACTATGATTCAAAATGTAACAAAGAATAGTGGCACAACTAACAAGGTTGCTGAAGAGCTTGTTAACCATGGCACTGAAGAGCTTCAATATACTAGTGATGTTGATGAGTCCGGTGAGCCGTCTGATATTGTATTGCTTGATAATGACCCTGAGAACGAGAAGGCGAGCCCATATATGAATAAAACTACACCTTCACATGTGTTCATTAGATTGAGGTGTCTTGGTAAATATGATGTGTCATATTTTTTGCGTGAGTTCCCTTCTGGTGCCAGCAGCAGTTATGTTTTGCCAAAATCTTTGATATTGCAAAGACATCCTTCTAATATTGGCATCACTGAGGACGTTGATGAAGATTTAGCAAATAAGTTTGTAGAATTTGTTGATGATCCTGCTAAATCGAAAAGAGGAAGTTGTGTGACCTATTAATGCTCATTTACTATAACATTTATTGTGTGGATACTCTTATAATTCATGTTTTTTTACTTTATATTTTTAGGATTTTTGCCTACACAAAAGAGGACAACACACTTGAGGATGAGTTTAACCTTGGAGTTGAAAAAGTGTGACTCGGATGGTTCTACATTCTGTTGCATAGTGGTTATACGCTGAATGATTTAGTAAGTTGTATAAAATTTATCACTTTGTCTTCTTCTCTTTTTCTTTTTTATAGTGTGTGTGTGTCTTGTATCTTTATTGTATCATTTATTTCTTTTAGCGTATGGGTGTATGTCTGTTATCTGTAATGTATCTTTCTGTTTCTTTTTAGTGTGTGTGTCTTGTATATTTAATGTATCTTACTATTTCTTTTAAGTGTCTTTGTGTGCCTTATGGATGTACTGTATCTTTTTATTTCTTTTCGTCTGTTTGTGTGTGTGGTATATGTACCGTATCTTTTTGTTTCTTTTCGTGTGTTTGTGTGCGTGGTATATGTACTGTATCTTTTCTATTTCTTTTAAGTGTGTGTGTGTCTTGTATCTGTACTGTTTCATTGTTGTATATGCAAAATATTTTTCTTTTCCTCACTGTATATGTATTTTTTCATCCATTTTATTGAACTACATCTTTTTTCGTTTCTTTAGTGTATCTGTAATGCTTCATCCATTTATATCATCTGTATCTTTCCTCTCTATGTGATCTATATCTCTGATTTATGAGATTTATTTTATGTTTTTAATTTTTTCAGCATGTAAATGTTGTATTCTACTACTTACGTAAGCAAGGAAAGTATTGACCCAAGACAAAATTATCCCTCACTACTACTGATTGTTGGTTTAAAACCACGATTGAGATCATGTATCATAAATATGTGACTAGTGGAAATGATGCTACCGTGCTATCTAATGTAGATTCTATTGTTAGCTATATTCGAGGATGCAATATTCCTGCAAATGTGCCTTGGACGGAAGTTGATTATGTTCTGATACCCATCAATATTAAAGATTTATGTCATTGGGTGTTGGGTGGTGTCGTTCAAGGATAGGTGCATCGCGATATATCATTCCATGAGTAAGGGTGATGGTGCTCGTCACAATGCGGCTGTCGTTGAAGTTGTTGAAAAGATTGCTATATTGTTACCTCAGTATCTTTTACTGAATGATTTTTACCAGTCGAGGCCTGATATTGATATTCTTATAAGCGCAACATATGCGGAAGCAAATCTGGACGATCAATTTGGATTTTTCTTTGTTGAAGGACTTCCCCAACAAAGTTCTGGTTCACTGTATACTTTTTTTCCCTTTATTATTTTAGATTATCTCAACCACATCTGTGATGTAATTACTAACTATATGTATTGTCATCTTTTTTGTCACTATTTCAAGGATTGCAAAGTGTTTATTATGGCATATGTTGAGTATTTTTATTTGTTCCGCTGATATCACAAGTATTCTTGACTTTGATATTGATCTTTACTATGTGCGTCTTACAACGTTGCTGTGGCACTATGGGAAAGATTGATTTAGATGCAGTCCGTGTTTGTGAAAATTCTGGTCAGCTTGCTAAGAGAAAGGGTGTTATAAAGTGTCGGATACAAGTTCCCAAGAATTAGGGGTTGTATTTCTTTTGTCTTTGGATGTTTCACTGTTGTCTTTGGATGTTTCACTGTTTATGTTTCTAGCACCGGATATTTTAACAGTGTAGTTTTATTTTATTTTTTTGCTATTTGTATATGATCTTTATGTTTCTAGTACTGGATGTTGTTTGTGTTGGTTAGCGTTTGTGTAATGACAGTTTCATAATGTTTAGCTTATAGCAGCGTTAGTATTTTGTCTTGTTCATTTTTCAACTGTGAAACAGTTTGATACAATCATGAAACAGTCTGATACATGCAGTTGAATTGAGAAAGAAATAGTTAAAAATATTTTGATACTATCAGGAAACACTTCTGAAACGATCCTGAAACACTTTGAAACAGACATATACAATGAGAAAGAAACAGTTGAAAAAATTTGATACAATCATGAAACAGATTGACAGAGGGAGTTACATTAAGAACTAAACATTAGGAAACAATTAGATACAACAATGAAATAATCAGATACAGTTATGAAACAGTTTGGTACAAAACCTTGGATGTTAAGTTGATTTGGGAATATGTAAGAGATACGTGCATGAGAAACATAGTCTTTCAACAGGAGATACATAGCAGCTACAGAAACGCTAGACATAAGAACGAAATGTAGGAAACACAGTTTAGTGCATCTTCATCATATCAATACTATGTTTATTTTTATGAGAAAAATAAAAAAAATCCCAATGTATAGAAGAATTCTAAGATTTTGTTTTATTTGGCCTTCAGAGGATATGTACAAGTTTTCCTATTATTTCCTTCACGCCCACAATTTGCACACGTAATCTTTGTCCTGTTTGCGTGTACTTCCTATTGTGGTTTGTGTTTAGTTGTTTTTTGCCTTCCTGGTGTCCGTCTAGCAACTTGTGGCAATACTTCAATTTCTGAAATGAAGGCTGGAATTTCTCATTTGCTTTCATCCGGGATTAGATTAACAGGGACCTCGTATGTCTTTACTAAGGATTTTGTTGTGTAGTAGATACAGCTGTAATCTTCTTCCTCAAGGCATTTCCTCTTCAGAATGGCCAAAGCATGCACACAGGGTAATTCTTCCATTTGAAATCTTCCACAACAACATGTCTGCTCTTTCAGGTCAACAATGAATTTCTTGTCACTATCATAGAGAGTGCCCTGCTATCATGTGGAATGTATCTACGATACAAGGACGATACATGCTTGAAACAGTAAGATACAATGAAGATACATGATGATACAATAGAGATGCATGGGAATGAAACAGTGAGCTGCATCTCTATATCCATCCAGTATCTTGTTGTACTTGTATCCAAGAGGTGTGAATGTCTGGTGTACTTTCTTCTTGTTATCATCACTCCAAATCTCCATCAGTGAGCGCATATACTCCATAAATACGACTACGGGCATATCACGCGCATCCCTATTCATAACATTCATGGATTCTACAATGTTTGATGCTATTGTAATTCCCCTAATTCCTGTTGAATGCGCTCTTAACCGCTTATGGTACCTGATGTTTACCAAGTATTCTTTGATCCGTTAATCCATTTTTTCCACCTTTTTCATGTATATATCAAACTCCTATAATGCCTTGACCAAATTGAAGAATGACTCATGGAGCTTCTCTTCACATTTCTTGAACTTATTCTTGAGGTTGTTCCACAAGTGCCATTTGCATGCATAGTGTGGGACTTGAGGATATACGACAGAAGTAACCTTGATTATGCTCCCAATCGACAATCACGTATGCAAGTGGAAGTATGCTCCCTGTGGAAAGAAACAATAAGATACATATCTAAAACAATATGATACACATATAAAGCTGAAACAATGTCATTCAAATAAACAGTTGAAATAGTAGAATATGGGGTTGAAACATCTTGACACCAATATGAAACAGTCTGATACAGCAGGCAGCAAAGACAGTAGGCACAAGAAACACTCATAAATAGGCAGTAGCATTCGGAATATCACATGATGCATCTAATGTACTAGCAGCTAGGAATGTCCCTTTGTGTGCTGCTCTGAGGAAGCTACCATCCACGACCACGATTGGCTTGCAATGCTGAAATCTCTTTATTGAAGCATTCAAAGCTACAAAAGCTTACTTAAAGAAATGATCTTCAGACACGTGCAAACCAACATTTGACCCCGAGTTTCTTTGCTCTAACATATACAGGTAGCTTGGAAGCTTCTTATACGATTCAGTCGGGTCTCCTCTGATCATTACAATGCCAATTTCTTTTGATCACCATGCCTTCATGTAATCTATGTGTACACCGTAACATCTCTGCATATCGTCCATTATCATTTTAGGCTTGTAGGTCAACTTTGGGTCAATAAGCCTTTCCTTGATGATCGTACCGATCATTCGTGATGTAACTTGCGCTTGTCCATACACTCTATCTTTATATGCACACGTGTGTTCATTTGTGAATTGTATAACTTTGAACAAAGTCGATGAATTCAAGCTGGTTGCTCTAAATTTCAATTTGCAATTTTCGCCTTTGCATATGAGGCAGTAGCTATAAATACAGAAATATACAAAGAACAATTACATGATACATAAAGATACATGATGATACAACTAAGATTCACCTAGCCTCTAAATGCTCACATGATACATATAGATACAAAATTATACACACATATAAGATACAGTTAGAAATGGTAGAATAATATATCAGATACAATGTCATAGATAATTCACATTTGACAAATTTGTACGATACAATGAGACATAAACTGTTATGAACATGAGATTGTGGGCACACCGAAGAATTATATCAGATACAAAGATATTCAAAACATGTTTTAAACTCCTTAAGATACAGTTAGACACAGATAGATACATTCAAGTTGCTAAACTGTAGAAAACATAGGAAAGATACAGTGTGATACAATATGATACAAAATACACAGTTTGCAGACACACAGAAGACAGATATTAGATACAAAGATATTAAGACATCTCTTAGACTGCTTAAGATATAGTTAAACACAGACAGATACATTCAAGCTGCTAAACTGTAAAAAATACGGTAAAGATACAGTGTGATACAAACTGATATAGTATGATACAAAACACAAAATACAAAGATTGCAGACAGAAAAAACTGAGATTTCTAACCTTGTTGCACTTGATCTCTCAACCTTAAACTGAACCTTCTCTCTTATTGAAAATCGTTTCATTTCCATGACTATTGTCTTTTTGTTTAGGTACACTTGGCCTTCTAAAATTTCTCTCTACGCACTATCCGCAATCACCCCAACCTCATCAACCTCATGCTGGTCACTAGTTCCTTTAATCAGCAACTCCACTGTTTCGGCACTATTTATAATTGTATCATCGTTGTTTCTATCTGTAGTCCAATTGTTTCTGTCTGTGTCAAAACCGTTTCTTTCTGTATCAGGCCTATTTCTTTCTGTATCTCTACTGTATGGTTTGTCTATCAGACCAAATACCTTGATCCTCAACAATTTCATCGAGCGTGATACAAAGTGGATACACTTCAATCTTTTTTCCAGTTTTAATTCTATATACACTAAAATACCCATATCGTTGTGAATCTCTAAACCCAAACCTTTTTCAACTGTATCACGTAGTATCTCAAAATTTGCTTCAGAATTTATTGCAATTGCATCGGCAACAAAATCGACATAGTTGTCGAATTTGTCCCATCGTCCATTATGCTTTAACAGAATATGTATCTGTGCCACTGAAAATAAAATCTATTATAAAGTTTCGATTTTAATGAGTTTTTAAACTGTAGAAACGTGTAGAAATAGGGGAGAAAAAGAAGTAGTGTTATCTGTTCGAACTGTAGAAACAGATAGAATTAGAAAAGAAATGAATTTTAGAAGAAGAATAATCGCAAAACAGAAACAATTTGGAACCAGAATCGGGATCAGAGGAGAAAGCAGAAACAGAGGAGAAGAGAGCGTGAACGAAACAGGGTTTCAGATCAACAAGTAAAATTGAAAGAAACAGTATGGAAATAACTATTTATACCTTACTATTTACTAGGAAAAATATTTCTATGTGTTGTAATTTATAAAATATTGTTATTATTTTGTAATATAGGGGTCTAGGTTTGTATATATATAAAAAAGCCATATCGTCTATCTTTCATTTTATTGTATTTTTTGTGAAGGATGGAGAACCTTTTTTAAAATAACTCAAGCCAAGAACTCCTATAATTCTTCATCACAAATTCTCGTACTCTCTGCTCTAGTCCGGGAAGTGAGGAGTATTAACTCTCAAGAAGTAAATAGAAAGCTCCAAACAAATAAAGATAACACACAACTTATAACAGATGATTGTTATTGAATCATTGATTCAGATAAGCAAGTTAGGGAAGTTGCAAAGGTATCAAATTAAACAAATGATCTAGGTTTTTCTAAATGATATTTTTGATTTGATAATAAAGGATCTGAATTAACAAAGATGAAAATACAGGGACCGGGAAGGGTCTCGTATAAGAAAGACCCGGGGGAAGAAAAGTTCTTTTCTTTATACCGTCAAACCTCCTTATGCTGTCCCTCGTTATAACAATATTTCAATATAACGAAAAAAATTTCTCCATAACCAATTTTTCATGTTATATTTTACCTCTCTATAACAACATTTTACTTATAACAGTAATAGCATTCATTGGAGCAGTACGCTCTTTATAAATCACCTTTCTATAACAACCACATAATTTTTTTAAATATTATATATAGAAATAAAATAAGTAATATTTATGGTAATCACTCTTTCCATAATTTTTTTTTTTTTTTACATTTGTACCATAACAATATTTATGAAAAGAATTGTATGAAGTACAGTTTAACAACAGGGCAAAACTTTTCGTGTTCTTTCTTTTTTCTTTCTATCTTTGTCTTCGATTGGCCCCTTACAAATATCTCTTCTATGATCAGCTTCACCAACATACTAGTCATTCTTTGCTTGTTCTGGAAAAACTCTTGTATTTAGTTCCTGCCATAGGTGATAAACTGTTGCAGCCAGGCTCATTCTACACAGGTTAGCTGCAGCAGATTTCCCATTGAAGTGAGTTGCATCCCAGTGTGCTTCATCTTGCCATTTCAATTCTTGTCTTGTTATGCCCTGCCAGTTACAGATCTTGTTCCACACTCAAGCAGCATTAAGACACTTAAAGAACAAAAGGCTGATAGTTTTACGCTTATTGTCAAAGAGGGGCAGCTTGCATCAACATCTATCCCCTATTTTCTTAGCTTGTCTCTGGTGGTAATTTTCCTCTACAACACTATATAGAGGATGAAAATCCACTCAGGATGGCCAAAGTCATTGCAGATGAGCCTCTTCGAGCTTACCTTTGTGTAATTCCCCATTAACAATTTGTACATCCATTTAGTACTAAACGATTGCCATTTTTGGATATCAAATTGGGAGAGGTCAGCCTGATCAAAGTAATGTCTGGCCTTAAATATTTTTTGAACCAACCACGAGGCTTGCTTTGGGGTGACCTCCCATACTGAGTTGCTCTTTTTATAATACATATGAATCGAGTGAACCATGAGCTTGTCCTTTTTCTGATAGATGTTCCACAAAAGCTTGCAGACTGCTGCTTTGTTCCAAAGAGCAATGTCGAGGAGCCCTAGTCCTCATACAGATTTGCGAGTGCATAAGGCATCCTATGCCACTAGTGCTTTTTTGGATTCCTTATTTCCACTCAATAGGAACCTTTTCCAAATTCTTTCAACTTGCTGGGCAACCTTTTTAGGTAAGATGAAAATTTGAGACCAAAAAATATGTATAGAAAATAAGACACTCTTTATTAAAATGAGCCTTTCAGCATAAGAGAGGTATCTGGTTGTCCAGTAAGTAATTCTTCCCAACATCTTTTCGAGCAAGGTTTGACATTGAACTATGGAGAGACTCTTTGAGATTAAAGGTACTCCAAGGTACCTGAAGGGTAGCAGCTCATTTGTTAAGTTTAGAGTGTAGAATTCGGCTTTGCACTTCAGGTTTGACACCTCCCATATATATGGAGCTCTTCGTTGCAACCATTCCAGAAGCCTTGGAGAATTGAGTGAAGCATGTGAACAACTTGTACTGATTTTAAGTATCCTCTATAAAATAAGATTAGATCATCAACAAAGCCCAAGTAATGATGTCTAGTTTAGCACATCTTGGATGGTGTTTGATGTCAGAATCTCTTTTCAGCCACTTGAGCAGCCTACTAAGTTACTCCATGACAATAACAAAAATGAGGGGTGACAAGGGGTCCTTTTGTCTAAGGCCTTTTTTTGACAGGAATGGCTTTGAGGGGGTACCATTAATAGATATTTAATAAGAAAATGTGGCAACACAAGTCATTATCCATCTCACAAAATGACATGACCCGGAATCCGGTTAGGCCGTGCGGGCACCCGACATCCTCCCCTAGACCCATCGGGTGAACCCTTGCCAATTAAATTAGGAAAATAAATATAATTCAATTCATAAATGGGAACAAGACTTAGAAAAAAAAAAAAGCACAGACATACTGATACCTCTAAGCTGTACAAAAGGAATTACAGCTGACTACCCAGCATACTAGGTTTAGGGTTATCCAGACTAGACATCTAAGAGTACAAAAGAAGACAGATACCTCCTGAAGGGAGTAAAATGCAACTGAAATAACAACCAATAAACTGGTGGCCATCTGAAATAAAAGCTGGCTCACCCTGACAGCTGAAGTCGTCTTCGCTCCTTAATAACGTGGCGAACTCAATCCTGGAGTGAACCTGCCGAAACAAAATAGATAGACAAGAAACAAACAACAAACAAGGGTGAGTCAAAAGGACTCCATAAGTGGGGCAGACTAGCCACCTCAAAGAATAGGATAGCTAGCCAGGGAGAAAAGAAACAGATAAACCAAATTCCTCTTATTTAAATTATAAAAAGGCAGAGCCAGATAATAACTAGAAACACGTATGGAATCAAAAACTCATCAACAACCAGGAACGTAAGATAGCCACAACATGTAGGTATCCCGAACATATCAACAATCAACAATACATCCTGTTGCGGCGTGCAATCCGATCCATATATTCATACTATCGCGGCGTGCAACCCGATCCATATATTTATACCGTTGCGACGTGCAACCCGATCCTTATATTTATACCGTTGCGACGTGCAACTCGATCCATATATTTATACCATTGCGGCATGCAACCCAATCCCCGCAAACCAGAATACGAGCTAGAAATATATTGGCAAACAGAGATATGTCCACGACATAGTGTACATACTGCATACATAAAACACAACACAATACACACAATAGCCAGTATGCGGTGCAATGAGATGGGATGAATGCAGTACGATGCAATGCAGTCACATATGCCTGGTACCTATCTCCGGTGCGGGACTCTCATTATCTATCAGGAGATATATGCAATAATGACCCTTCACCGGCTCGGGACTCTCATCGATTACCAGAAAGTATATGTAATAATGACCCTTCACCGGTGCGGGACTCTCATCGCCAACCGGGAAGTATATGCAATAATGACCCTTCACCGGCTCGGTACTCTCATCGATTACCGGGAAGTATATGTAATAATGCCCCTTCACCGGTGCGGGACTCTCATCGCCAAACGGGAAGTATATGAAATAATCAAAATCAGAGTGTAATGCTCATATGCTCAATGCAATGCCAACAACAGGGCATAACATATAATATAAAATATAAATACAAAGCTAAGGCGTAATGAGTACGCCTATCGGCAGCTACCCACATAAGGAACACGTGTTAGAAAATCCACGAGGTCAGGTGCCTCCAAAGAAATGGATATAAACACTTACCTTGTTACAAAGTTAGCACAGCCACTCAATAACCACTTTGTCCTTTGGTTTCATTGTCAAACGATCCCACTCTATTCAATAAGCAGAAAAATATATCAAATTAGGCTAAAGGCTTCATTCCTCACATCTTAGGGCAATGCGGTTAGGAACCTGATACCCTATTCGCATACGCAATACGCAGGCCAGGTCTATATACAGGGTTTAAGGTCACATAATCAAACCCTAAATAAATTACATTTATAAGTTGCCCATAACTCATTGAGTACGAATATATAATCAATTCCAATATCGGGGTACATTTGACCCTTTAAACTATTAATTGAAATTATTAAAACGATGTCTAATATTCCAAGTTTTACAGTTAAAACATATTCAAATACACGTAATAAACTAAAATAATGCATTAAGATCATTACCTGAATGTTTCGGGGTAAAAATTCTACTATTTTCCCGGCTCTTTTCTCATTTTCTGACATTTTTTCTAGTAATTTTCTCTGTTTCTCTTTTTTTTTCCTGATTCTGCTCATTTTCGTTCTGCTCTGCTCACTTTCCCTTGCGACATAAATGTCAAGGGATTAAGATCCCTTTGACCACCGCCTATTCATTTTCTTTTTGTCATTTTTCCTTTTTTTCGCGACGAAAATTAAAACGGAACCCTATGATATTCGAAATAATTCCAACTTTTGTATACAAGTTATACAAAATATATGTAACATACTCACGAAGGCGGATCTCAAATCGGACTCCCGAAACTCAATTTGCGAATTTAAATAAAAAAAGGTCAAATTATTTAACTTTCGGCATTTTAGCGGAAACTAGCCGAACAACATCAAAATTCACTTTCGAAAGTTCATAAAAGTCAAAAATAATCATACGAACCTAACGGCGCTTTCGGATTTTGAATCGGAGTTCATTCGCCAAAACCGAGCTCGAAAATCTCTTTTTAATATTTATTGACAATAAAAACTGAAACCTTCTTTCGATGCCTATCAAACAAGGTCTGATTTTGCTCAAATTTTACAGACAGGTCCTAATAGACATTACGAATATTTTAAAATTATCGTCACGCCAATCGGAGTCCTATCTTCTAAAACGACTAACTGAGGTCGTTTCACAAAAGTCTCAGGGGTGGTGAGATGTACCATAATTTGCTCTAGGAAAGGCCATTCAACTACATCAAAGGCCTTTTGCATGTCTATTTTGACCATGCACCTAGGGAAGATGTCTTTCCTAGTATAACCTTTGATTAGTTCATGACCCATTATGATGTTATCTATAATAATACTATCTGGTAAAAATGCTCATTGACTCTTATCTATGACATATATGAGACTTCGTTGCATCCTCTTTGTCAGACCTTTGAGATGATCTTATAAAGCATAGTACACCAGGAGATAGGCCGGAACTCTTTGACAGTGGTTAGGTTTTTCACTTTTGGCACTGGTGTCACTAATGTGACATTAATTGGCTTGTAAATGCTTGAGCTATCAAATAAATTTTTGACAACTTTTGTAGTGCCAAATATGTGCCAGCTTTTCTTGAAAATATGTATTTAGTCCATCACAACCTAGAGCTTTCATCTCATCAATGCTCTTCAAATCATGTTATATCTCTTCTGAGGTGATTGGGGCTATGAGGGATAGTTGGTGCTGTCGTTCAAGCACAAGCCCATTCTTCATAGCTTCAATTTGAATACAAAACAACATAGAAGCTGTTGTTCTAAATAACTACTGATAAAAGCCAGTGATTTCTTTTTTAACATCCTTTATTCTTTCAGCATTATTCCATCCACGGTCATCATGGTTTTGATGTGATTGTGTATCTGTCTGCTCTTGGTGGAGACAAAGAAGTATGCTGAGTTAGAATCTCCCAAGTGTAGCCATTGAACCCTGGATTTTTGCTTAAGTGCACTTTCTTCGACCTTTGACCATTTCTCCAGCTATATCTTCAACTCTTTCTCTTCTTCTATTAAGGACCAGTATTATCAGCATGTGATAAATTTGCTTTTGCAGTTTTGTCAGCTTGTCTCTAGCCTCTTTGGCTTTCTTTTCAATTCCTTGATATTCCCTTTTGTTGAGGTGCTTCAGGTCATCAGTTATTATGTGAAGCTTCTTCCATACACCTTGTAATGAGCCAGCTGCCCTGTTAGACTCCCACCCTGTTGCTACCATTTTTTAAAAATCCTCATGCTCAGCTAGGTCGTTGAAGAATCTAAATGGCTTGGGCCTATTTGGTCTTTTATGTTCAATAGTCATTGATAAGGAGGAATGATCAGCGATCCCAAGCTCCAATCTAATGATTTCCAGGGTTGGCCACTGTTGAAGCCATGCTGGGTTAACCAGGGCCTTATCAATATTGTTGAATACATGTCCATTTGTCCATGTAAAGTCCCTGTCAATGGATTTGAGTTATGTCATACTTGTGTGCTGCAAGAAGTCATTAAAATCCTTGGTTTCAGCTTCATTACAGTTGCTCCACGATCCCCGCTCAATCCACTCACCTCAAAGGGTGATGGGGCGGTCGTCAAAGATAATAGTACCCAACGTATGAGTCGGGGTCGATTCTACAGGGAGCTAGCGAGATAATCTATTAGTCTTAGGTGGAATAGTTACGGGTCCTAAGCATTGTTCGTAATATTCCTAATGATTAAATGTGAAAGTGTTAACTGCAACTAATTTAATTAATTAATGTACAAAATAACTAAATAATGGTTATGAGGTAAAGTATGGGAATGAGCTAGGGGTTTATCCAATCCAACAAGGTTCTCGTAGCTAAATACCTATATTAATCCCATAAATCTTATGGGTAACATTAATGGTCGGACCTCTAATGCATTCCTCAAAACCCTCTCAGGATAGGGAGGATTTTACTTCATCAAGAACTCTCAGGTCAATAATGAAGCGCTAGAAACTCTAGTCGAAAGACCCGAGCGGGGTGGACCTATTTATATCGACCCCTTTAGATGGGGTAGATCGCAACTATTGTAACCCAAATTCTCGCTAGTCTCCATTAATCTACGCCTTCAACCCCTTTCGAGTGATAAAAGCAAAGTAGGGTTAGGTTCAAGTACGGTCTTGTCTTAAACCCTAGTTAAGAAAATGCGATTGAAAGCTAGATTTATGTTACCCCATTAATTTTATAAGATTATATATAAGATTTAAGCTAAGATAATTATGTCTCCATGAATAAACTCCTAATATGAGTTTATCTACTCATACTAGCTAGGGTCTAACACACACATATTTTAAGATGAAATGGCAAGAATCATGTAAGAATTTAGATTAAAGAAAGTAATCTTTACAAAGATTCAAGTGAAAACCCTCATTTCAACTCCAAGAATATTCAAAAGCTTTAAAGTGATATTTTAGGCTAAAATAAGTCTGTTTTCTCGGAGGCATAACAGCTTATTTATACGCATGGATTTCAAAAATAAGCTAATATTTACAAAAATGTCATTTTCACTGCTTTTACGCCGAGCCCCCTTTTGTTAGGCGAGCCGCACATTTGGTTGCTGGCTCGCAGCTTTCATGTTTGCTAACTCGCATTTTCTTGTGCGGTGCAGGTTAGGCGGGCCGCCCTTGTGTTTGCGGCCAACTCCTCAATGACGCAGGTTTATCAACTCTCTGTATCAACCGGCGGGCTCCTCTCATTCTGCGGGGCCACCGAATACATTCAGCATAAATATCGGCAGGCTGGCCTTTTGAGTTGATGGCTGCTGAACTTCCCTTCCTTTGGTGGATGGCTGGCCTTTTGAGCCTCTTGTTCGATGAGGCGCCCTTTCCACTGCTGCCTTGTTTTCATGTTCCTCACTTTTGTAGCCAAAGCGCACTTGAATTTGCTCTTTTGTACATTTTCTTTATCTTTGTATGTAAATTCTCTTAAAATCTGAAACATGAAGATAAACATAAGATTCATTGAAATAACATCACCAAAAAAGGAAAAAAGCTAGTCGGAATGAGTTATAATTAAGCACAAAATACCAACATATTACACCATTCCATTTATCATCTACACTGTATATTGCATTAAAATCACCCATAGCAAATCGTTGACCTTACTGATTATTTGCAATCGTGGCTAGCTTTGTCCATAAGCTCTTCCTGTCTTGGACTATATGCAAACCATATACTCCAATGCCGAACCTTTGGGTGCTATTATGAAACAAATTACCATCTTAATTAGATAAGTGCACTAATGGTCAACAATTTTTTGTAAAAGTAATTATTCCCTTTGTTTCAATTTTTGTTGCACAATTCGAATATGCTTGAAATTAAGAAATAGATGAAGATATTTAGAACATGTGGTCATATAACACTTCATAAAATTTGTACGACTATAAGATCTCTTCTTATTAAAGATAAATGAAAAGTAAAACGTTTAAGTTAAATTTAAGAAAACAATCGTTTAAAATTCAAATCCGCCCAATCAAACACCAATTTACCCAGACTTAAAACTTTCAAAGAAGTACTCACCATCTCAATTACTTTGCTCATACTTCTCTCCCCTTTCCAAGACATCGTTTGTCAAAAAGGAAGTAAAACGAACAAGGTAACGCGTAAAACCAACAGAGCCATAGGTAAGAAGGCAGTGGAATGTACCATTTCGGTGGGTGGCGTTGGTAGATAGTACTAAAAGAATGCAGAATATATGCAGAAACTAGACAAAGTTAAAGTAGTATATATTCACATACTCGTGGCTCTGGATTATATTCTCACAATATTTTTTTCCCTCCAACCTAATTTATTTCAGTACTAGTTCGTTATATTTTCTTTTGTCGTTTTATATATTTGTCATTAGTCTTTTTGTTTCCTAACGCTTTCATACAGGTTCACGCAATAATAAGCCTCAGAATCGAAACAATTTGTTTAGAGGACCCTTAATTTGTCTTTAGAGACAAGTCATACGGTATGTGCGTGAAGCCGTGAACAGGTCTGAATAGAGTGAAATGGGTACAAAATATTCACATATCTGATCGTAGCTACTTTGATATTGAGACAAAGTTTGATTGATTAATATTGTAAATTTTTATTAAGGAGAAGCGTATAATTGTAATTTGTAACACACAAAAAAGTTATTATTTGAGAGTACTAGAGTAGCACATCTGTTGACCCCGTTGTATAGCGCGTACCATTAAGGAGTTAGGACTTTTTCTTTTATCGTAGAATGCTTTTGAAGATTTATTTCCTCCTCGAAGAAATTATCATATTTATGGAAAAGTTTACTACTCCTTCCGTTCCAAAATGATTGTCACAGTTCGGATTTCGAGAGTCAAACGAGTTTAGCTTTGACCGTAATATTTTTATATGTCTTTTAAATATTTTGAATTATTAATTATTGTGACTTATAGTACTTTTTATGTAGTTTCTAAATATATAAACATCGTTACAAAAAACTTAAAGATTATATGTTTAAATTCACGGTCAAAATGAACTCGTTTGACTCTCGAAATTCGAACTGTGACAATCATTTTGGAACAGAGGGAGTACTACTTTGAATAGTATTTCTGAAAAGGAAAACAATGATATTTCTTGGACTTGGTTTAATTAACAATTCAACCAAATCATGGTCAACATGCGTATTTCAAAACGATGTAGTCAGTAGACATTAGACAATGTCAATTTCCATGTTCCTGTCTGCGAAGATGCCTATGTTCCCATAATTAGCACCAAATGCAGTATTCAAAGATCTCTTTCCATACTAAGCCGTTGAATTGCAATCCAAGAAAGTCATCGGTTGGACGGCTATAAATACCATAGGCCATTCTCCCTTTAACTCCATGCAATTACCAAAAAAAAAAGACATTCTCCTTCTCCTTAATATACCTCCATTAATTCCCTCATTCTTTTCTACTATTTTTTCTTGTTAATTTTCTCAATTCTTCAACCATGGTTCTGTCCAAAACCTCTTCTGAGTCAGACGTTTCCGTCCACTCCACTTTTGCCTCTCGCTATGTTCGAGCTTCTCTTCCAAGGTGAAAACAGTATAATATATTTTATGTTAACATTTTTTTTTTCTTTCTTTGTAACTATCTGCTAGTTGCTTCACATTCATGTATATTCTCTTTTACTAATTATGTTTTTGTTTTTAGGTTCGAGATGCAAGAGAATTCAATACCAAAAGAGGCAGCCTACCAAATTATTAACGATGAGTTGATGCTTGATGGGAATCCAAGGCTGAACTTGGCTTCATTTGTGACAACATGGATGGAGCCAGAGTGTGATAAGCTTATGATGGCTGCTATTAACAAGAATTATGTTGACATGGATGAATACCCTGTTACCACTGAGCTTCAGGCAATTTCTTCTCTAAAACAATATAATTAGTCATTAGTGTGTTTTTAATTTGTTTTGTTAATTACTACTCCTTGGAAGAGAGGAAAACGAAACCAGTGAAATTGAGAGCGTCATGATTTTCTCTCTTTTGTTTTGTTTTGAAAGAAAACAAGAGAAAGATGACGCAAACATGTTGTCTTGCTTGTCCCAGGCCAAACCAAGAAAAACATTTTTTGGTCAATTTCTTTGACAAGAATTAAAGTGGGGTTAAAGTGTCAAAAGTAGAACTTACGATTGACTTTTTATATGTTTGACACAGTACGCGGAAAAAGTTGAAACTCATATTTAAAACAGAGCGTTTTTATTAATTCTATTTATTCACGTTGTTAATTTAATCGGTAGAAAACTTTGAAATTTAGGTAAATAATATCTAAATGATATTTTAGGAATAAAATAAAACAAAACCTCACTGACTCTTCATTCACTAAATCATGAATTCTACTGAAGTAAAAGGATATAGTATATGCCAGTGGAATTTCAATGAATTGTTTTATTAGGAAAAAAAAACCTAATCCTATTATTTGTACTACTGTTAAGAAGCTCAAAATCTGACATAAGTAAAAGTAAAAATTGCAGAATCGGTGCGTGAACATGATAGCACGTTTATTCAACGCACCCTTGGAAGAGAATGAGACAGCAATTGGAGTGGGCACAGTTGGTTCATCAGAAGCCATAATGCTAGCAGGCCTTGCTTTCAAGAGACTCTGGCAAAACAAACGCAAAGCTGAGGGCAAGCCCTATGATAAGCCCAACATTGTCACTGGTGCCAATGTTCAGGTATATATCCTCCCTAATTACACACATATTTCATAGTATTATCATATGGTAATAACCTTACACAAAGTACATGCATAATCTACCTGTGTACATAATACGTGCATATTCTACCTTTATGCATAATATATACATAATCTATGTATATTTTATGCATAATGTGTGCATGATCTACTTATGTGCATAATAAATGAATATTTTATTTATATTGTGCGCACAAAATATACATACTGACTAGAACAACTATTTTTGTAAAGTTCCCATCATTTTTATATATGGTCCATGAGGACAATACTTTTGTCAAGAGATCACAGTTTAAATTGTATTTCACGTTAACTATGTGCAGTAAATGATATAGTACTAATTAACTTGTTTGCCTATCTCTAGGTGTGCTGGGAGAAATTTGCAAACTACTTTGAAGTGGAACTTAAGGAAGTGAAGCTAAGGGAAGGGTACTATGTGATGGACCCAGTCAAAGCTGTAGAGATGGTGGATGAAAACACCATATGTGTAGCTGCAATCTTGGGCTCAACTCTTAACGGAGAATTTGAAGATGTCAAGCTCTTAAATGATCTTTTGATTGAAAAGAACAAACAAACTGGGTAAAGTCTACTCCCTAATAATTACTCTAATATCTTCAAATAATTGATACACGTTTTCTAGACAACGAGAATTTGTTGACTTACCTAACATTAATTATTATTGAATATTTATTTACACATAGAAAACAAAAAAGAAAAGACAGTTTTCTTGACAGTGGGAATGAACAAATGATATATGATTTTTTTTTTTTTTGGGCAGATGGGACACACCAATTCATGTGGATGCAGCAAGTGGTGGATTCATTGCTCCTTTCATTTACCCAGAGTTGGAGTGGGACTTTAGGCTTCCATTAGTAAAGAGCATCAATGTGAGTGGGCACAAGTATGGGCTTGTCTACGCTGGTATTGGCTGGGTTATTTGGAGGACCAAACAAGACTTGCCTGAAGAACTCATTTTCCACATCAATTATCTGGGAGCTGATCAGCCTACTTTCACTCTCAATTTCTCCAAAGGTAACCTTCAACCTATGATACTTAAAGAGTAGAACAGTTTTTTTATTTGACATAATTTGACTCGGCATAAAATTGAATAAGAAAAAGAAGACTTTTAAAATATATGGTCTCAAACAAGTCATATTGTGTAATTAAAAGACTTTTGAAACTCATGATCTTTAAAATGTCATAACATATGTGGCTAATATAACAACTTTTTATTGAGTAAAATAAAAAAATAAAAGTATATTATTTTTCAAATATAGGAATGTGCACATGAATTTATGTCGTTGCCTAATAGAAATATGCACATGAATCTATGCACGTGACATTTTCCTAAACGGACTAATAAGAAATTATATATTGTTACATAAATGGGAATGCAAGGAACAGTATTATGCTATTGCTTATTAGAATGGTTATTACTATTACTTTTGTTCAGTCTCGATATAATATAAATTTATCTGACTGTAGGTTCAAGCCAAGTCATTGCTCAATATTATCAGCTCATCCGCTTGGGCTATGAGGTAACACCAAACCATGAATCTCGTGACATTGCTAATATTAAACCGACGATTCATGAATATGCAATGGTTGGATGGATTAATCTACTTTGATAAACTGCAGGGATACAAAAACATTATGGAGAATTGTCGTGAAAATGCCATTGTGCTAAGGGAAGGACTAGAAAAGACAGGACGTTTCAACATTGTCTCCAAGGATGAGGGTGTTCCCTTGGTGGCCTTCTCCCTCAAAGACAACAGTCGTCACAATGAATTCGAGGTCTCCGAGATGCTCCGTAGGTTCGGTTGGATCGTTCCGGCCTACACCATGCCAGCTAACGCCCAACATGTCACGGTGCTCCGTGTGGTGATCCGGGAAGACTTTTCACGCACCCTAGCTGAGCGACTCGTCCTTGACATTGTCAAGGTCCTACATGAACTGGACACACTTCCAGCTAGGTTGAATGCCAAAATTGAGGGGGAGAAGCTGATGATTAAGAATGGCAAAAAATCAGAACTTGAAGTTCAAAGGGAAGTTGCTGATTATTGGAAGAAGTTTGTTATGGCTAGGAAAGCAGCTGTTTGCTAGAGAATGGTTGTTGAAGGAAGACGTATAACTTTCTATTAGTTGAAGGATTATGAAATTTTCTGTTCTGTTCTTTTGTTGAGTAACTTTGACGAAGATGATATGATATACTCTATCAAATTTTGATTGTAATAAGCAACTATTTTAACAGGACCAATTCGTATTTTTGTTCAATTGAATATATGTGATGATTATTACATTACACCTTTTTGTTATTACGAATAATTGTACTTTAATCATTTATCTTATTGTGGTTATTAACACAATTCAATTATGCTGTTAATTCAAGACTGGTGTTTATAATTGGTCCGCTAAGGTGGTGTTGGATTTTGATGGTGATGCTTGAAGGTGTATAAATGAATTTACAGCGTCATCACAAAGTGGATGATGGTGAAGGTGGTTGTGGAATTGAGTGTAAATTAAAAGGATATTTGTGTGTTAAAAGGAGTTTCAAAAATAAGACGAAGAAATTTTTTGATAGAGATAGACGAAACCCTCCATATCAATTGATGTGAAGGTGTTTGAATTTTGAAACTAAGTATCAGTATTTCGAGGGCAAAACCTCGTAATGTGACCAACCTCTCTGCAAGCACTACTAAAAATCAGGGCTTTTCCGACCGTCCATCCGATCGGACAACGGTCGGCTAGGTGACCGTTGTCCGACCTAACAAGGCGGTCGGCTAAATAGTCATCGCCCACAGCTTTCTGACCGCCGCGGTCGGATATCGGACCGAAATTCGGTCGGATGGCGGTCGCCTAATTTCATAGGTGGAAAAAATATGTTGAACTAGGCGACCGATGCGGTGGGAGATTGCAAACCGCGTCGGTGGGCCAGGCGACCGACGCGGTGGGAAATTTCTTTTTTCTGGGTAAAGAAATAACCTGATTTCGGATCGCATTCGGACCGCGGCGGTCGGAAGACAGTGTAAACCTGCAATTAGAGCTACACCACCTGTAAAAAAACAGTAAAAACAGCACCCAGAAGAAGATTAGGCTTCTCAAGCCTTAATAATAGTCTAAACAAGGTTTATTGCCTTTAAATTGAAAGTTTAACAATTTACATAACATCTCCAATCCGAATAGTGATCCAAACAAGTTAATGCATGTCTAAAACAAGTCTAAGACATCAACAATCCATTATTTCTACTCCATTGCCTCAGAACTAGACTCAGATTCCAACTCAGACGCCGAGCTGTATTGACGTTTTCTCTTGCCTTTCCCCCGGCTTTTGCTCTTGCTCTTGCCCTTGCCCTTCTTTCCCTTGTCCGCACCACCACACATAATGTTCTGCATCATTTTCCGCATGGCTCTCATATTTTCTTCATTGCACAAACGTTCTTCTTCACTCTTTCTCTTAAGCTCTTCGATTTCATTACGCAGAGAGGCTTCCACCGAGGGATTAATTGAACTAGCAGGAGGAGTGTAATTGCCAAACAAACCTGGATTTAGACGTTCTGAGGCATACTGCGATCCAAGGCCGTAAGCACTTCCCTTCTTTACTCCGCCATTCACCTCCAACCATAGTGCGGTTTCCTCCTCTAGTGTCATTTGAGCTAGGGTACTGCTACCACACTCGGATGCCTGACTCGACATCCTTTCTTCATAGACCGCCGTAGCCTTTTCCTGAAAAAAATTTAATAACAAGAATTAGATTGACAAATATTGACGGATTTAATAACTTTAAAAGATTTAATTTAATAACTTACATATAGCTCTTTAGCGCGGTCTTCGACCCACACTTCTTCTCCTTTTTTGTTTCTGTATATATGCCTCTTCTTAAAGATTTCAGGCACACGAACTGGCCGCCCTTCTTGCCTTTCCTACAAAATTAAAAAGACGACAAGTTAGATAGAAAATTAATGTGAGTTACATAAAATAATACATATAATTAATTAATAAATTACCAATATCATCCGCTGAGTCGCTGCGCTAACCGAACCCCTGGTGTGCAGCAATCCACCCCTTTCGGAGGCTCGTGCGGCTTTTCCTTGGGCGTTCTTCTGCTAATTCATCACTATCCCAATATTGTAGAAGTTTTGCCCAAACATGATCGTATATCCACTCGGGATTCTTTCTTTGACTCGACAATCATACATGTTACCTTTCACTCTATCTGCACATTTTCCAAGGAAATTGCTTCGGGCAATGTTATCAAATGCAGGATGCCATTTACACTTTGCCAGAAATAATTAAAAATATTAGATTTTTAAAAAAGTGACACTTAACTAAATTATTAAAAAATAAAATATAGTTATTACCTGAAATCGTCAAACATGCCCAGCTGTACATGGAAGGGTATCCTACCCTAGGATGGCCATGGCTCAGTCCATCTAGATTTAATGCATTTGGTGATTATGGGAGTAGCCACCATCGAGGGAGTAAAACTAGATAAAAATTTCTAGTGTTAATAAATATACTAAAAAATTAAACTTCATAGTAGAATTAAATACTTAAAAAATAACAAAAAATAATACTTACCCACGACTACCCTCAGGATAAAGCCTCACCCTCCCGTCATCATCATATGATCCTGCAGGACCAATGTAATAAGACGAGCTCGGATCATAATATGGTATAGTAGGTGGTACCAAAGCGTCCACCGAGCTCGGATCAGAAGGTGGCAAAGTAGATCCAGAAGGAGTAGATGATGAAGGGGATAGTGACGGACTGGAAGATGGCCGAGGCATGGATTGTACGGCATGACAAATATGGGCCAACAAGAATAAGGTGTAGACGAGACATCAAAAGGAGTGAACCCATCTGAACATAGACCCAACCTAATGTTTCTTGGTTCACTAGCAAATGCCGGATATACCTGATCAAAATGTTTCCATGCCTGACCATCTGACGGATGGCTTAGAATGCCTGGCTGTTTCGTACGATCATGGTGCCATCTCATATGAGGAGCAGAGCTCATCGACGCATACAACCTATTTAACCTAGGTATAAGGGGTAAGTAATGCATCGACTTAACAGGTATCGGCTTCTTTTTAGGGTTTAAAACCGGCTTGTAACGAGGCTCCTCACAAAATTTACATTTATCTACTTCTGCATCATCCTTATAAAACAACATGCAACCGTTGACACAACAATGAATTCTCTGAGAAAAAAGACCTAACATGGAAACCAACTTCTTAGTGTGGTAATAATTAGTTGGTAATGCCATGTTAGTCGGTAATGCCATGTTAGTCGGATTGAGATCATTCATAAGGTCAATGATGGAATCCATGGCTGCTTGACATATACTAAAATCAGATTTAATACTTAACAATCTAACAGCAACTGACAACTTGCAATGCACTGAGCCTTCGTACAATGGACGACTAGCTTCCTCCAACCGTTTATAGAAAAGCTTTGCCTCATCATTAGGAATGTGCTCAACATTTGGTTGCGATGTACCCGGTTGGGATGGCTCCTCTAGGTACATCCCAAAAGCATCATTAACCATATCGTTCATTCGATAATTATCAAGATCATTCTCCACAAACGGACTACTCCCACCGACATAAGCATTTTGAAAATGAACATCACCCCCCACATCCCTAGACTCTCCATGATAAACCCAAACAAAATAATCTAGCATAAAACCCTTCCTATAAAGATGCATTTCAACATCTTCCAAATATTTTCCTTTTATGCACTTGCAGTCCACACAAGGACACTTAATCTGGCCCCACCGTATAAAATCATCAAGTGTTTTCGCCTTTTTAATAAAATCTTCAACACCTACTGCAAATTCTGCCCTCATCCCCCGCCGGCCGAGATTATTTCTATTATACATCCAACTACGACTTTCATTAATCATATCTACACAAAAATTACACGTTTGAGATGCATATTAAATTGTAAATATTTAAACAAACATTTCTTTGATACACCACCAATTTTCATAAGATTAAGTAATTGTATAATTTTGTAAGTCAATTACTTTTATATTACTAACTAATTTGTTCTCTAAGATTATCATTTAGTAATTAATAACACTTCTCATTTGCAACTTATATCTATTTATTCAAAATGATAAAACTATTTACCTATCTATACTTAGTTGGAGTAATTTAAAACTATTTGCAAACTATTCAACTTAAATTTTTGAATTCAAGTTATAGGCCTAATACTTATTTTTTATTCACTAGACTAGAGCATGTATAACTATTATGTCTAGTTCCTATTATGTCTTTGTTGCTCACCACTTATTTGATGAAATGCCTCAAAGAATCTAACTACCAAACTATACTATACACCAACAATTCTTTCTCAAAGCAATACAACAACAACAACAACAACAACACTAGTACACACCATTAACAACATTCAACAACAACAACAACAACACTACTAAAGGAACCCATCAATATCATTGATCAATAACAACCCATTCAAAGTGTACTCTTCTCCATGGAACACCAAATTTGCATTCAATAACCCAATCATTTTTTGAACAACACCCACTTTTTCAATCAACCTAATTTTTACAATACCAACTAAAATGTCAAACTAGCTTAAACATTTTCCAAACCAAACAACAACACTATGTCAACTAGTTCACAACCAAATAGCAACTACTATGTCATGGATTAATTTCATGAGCTAGAATTCAAAAATAGGAAAAAATCAAAAAAAAACGAGCTGAAATTAAATTTAAAAAAAAATGGTGTTTCACCATAAAACTCACCTCAAGGGACGGTTTTGTACTCCACCACCACTGATTTACTAATCCCCCAACTTTGATAGATGGAAGAACTACAAAAAAAATAGATAAAAAAGTTAGGGTTTTCGGATTTGGGGAAAATAGGAAGAAAACTATGAAAATTAAACTTACCAAGTTGTAGAGGAATGGAATTGATGTTAAACCTTGTTGATTAGAGATTAAGAGTATTTTTTTTAATAGATTTGGGTTGGATTCGGGTAAAAATGGGAGAAAGAAAGAAAGGAGAGAGAGAGAGAGAGAGAAGTGGGATTTGGGAAATAAAAAACGGGCTGCTATGTCGTGTCTATAGTTTCTGTCTGGCGACCGACGTCCGACCGCGGCGGTCGGCTAAAAAATTTAATTCCTCTCCAACCACGGCGGTCGGCTAAAAAAATTTAATTCCTCTCCAACCACGGCGGTCGGCTATATTAAAAAAAAATTATTTAATAAAAATACATTGAAGTATCCCACCGTGTCGGTCGGATGATGGGCTCCAACCGAATTTCGGTCTGAAAATGCTGTATTTTTAGTAGTGAAGTGTAGAAACTTGGCATGGGATTTTTGGGCATTGTTTGGGCGAGTGTTGTTTGGCTATCTAGTAATTTACAAGCACCTTCACTGCACACTTTCTATATATCTGTCTCCATCCAATCAAAGACGTCCGTGCCATAGACACCTATGACTTAATTTCAATATCACCCCTAAAACCATATATCCAACTATGAATTGCCTACTAACCAACGAATGACAAATGTCAGTTGATTTTTGAATTTGTATGTATTCTGTTGATTAATAATTTAGACTATATGGAACTAGAATTGATTCCTTGTATTCCAATTTTGACATTCATTTCTCTTCATTTACCGATTATTAATTCACTTATTTAGGAAGAAGCTGAGAGGGTCTTAATGGTTGGACCAGGGTGATGATTTCTCGAGTAAAATTCATATATTGGCCAAGGGACTCATTTGAGTCGTTGTTCCTCTGTGAACTACAGTGGTTTTGTAGAGTAATGACTCGCAATAATGTGAGAGAGGGGAACTTGGCGAGTGACCGTTTAGCACGGTTGCTTCACAAATTGTTCTCTGCCATAGACAAAATCACAAAAATCATTTAGCTACTAGTATACATAGTACTATTCATCCTCTTATTTTCTTTTACTCAAAACAAAAGAGAAATAAGGAAGAAGGCTAGCCAAGACAATCGAATCATTCGATTCAAATGTGCTTGATGTTGTACAAAGAGAGATGTGTCAATGTTACGAAGAAAATATAATCATGATTACAACACTGAAATGATCAAATCCACAAGCTTAACCATTCCAATGCTCCACGTACGTAGCTTCAACCACCCCACTAGCAAAAAGCTTCAAGCCTCTTGTCCATTTCACAATTCAATTTCACAAGAGTCCTCCACAACCAAAACTCTATATAAAGCCAATTCACTTATTATTAAGTTCATAAAACCAAGCATATCTTACGCACATAGAAAGAAAAGAGTTATTTAATTCATCAAAATCATGACTTCCAACGTTTATAACATTTGCTTTGTAGCCATACTTGTTTACTTACTAGCTATAAATGCAAATGCAGCAGGAAAAGGAGGAGGATGTGGAAATGCACCAGCTGCTAGCCTAGTTCCATGTCTTGGAGCAGCCAAAAATGGTAGAGCAAAAGTCCCTCCAATGTGTTGTGGTAAAGTTGGAGCATTGCTCAAGACTTCTCCAAGATGCCTTTGCGCAGCAATACTGTCACCAGCAGCCAAAAATGCAGGAGCTAACCCAGCTATTGCTGTCACTATCCCCAAGAGATGCAACATCAAGAATAGACCAGTTGGAAAGAAATGTGGACGTAAGTGTAACCAATATTGCTTTTCATTAATTTGCAATATATTGTCAATGCTATGGAGAAATATTACAGGTGTAAAAGTCATTTAGCAAAAAATTAAACAGGTGAACTCCTGAAATTTTAGTGGTTTTAAGAAGTATAACTAAAATAATTGGACGTCATACCACTCCTCTTTTAAGGGATACTCAATATACTATATTAATAAGTCACCTAGCACTAACATAATCTAGCCACAATATTTATATTTAAAATTTGATTTATAATTAAAATATGACATATAATTAGATTGATATTCTTTTTATATAGCTTCTACACACATATATACAAACATATATTTGTCTTATATTTTTTAAATATTTTTATCATCAAATTATATCTAATAAATATGCTAGAAAAAAAAAAGAAAAGATAAAATATAATTACAAAAAGTGGATAAGGGTTGAGAATGGTTATATTGGGTAATAAAACCCTCTTTTAACCATATACTGTAGAACGTCATTGCAAAAGAGGATATTTCTTGCAAAAAATTTCACTACATGTACTCTTATCTTTGGTTATAGTTTTTTATCCCCATTTAAGAATGGTTTAGCAAAATAGCCTCAGTAGGCAACACTTCACGTCATAAATTTACAAGTGTTCCCTCGGGGGAACACTTCAAGTATAAATTGCAGGCAACACTTCAAGTAATCTGGGGAGAATTTTGACAGAGATAAAAGGTCAAGTGCTGCCACGGGGGCAACACTTGCAAAACTTGCCATTTCATACTTGAAGTGCCGCCCCCGTGGGTGCACTTGTCAAGTTTTAAACTTGAAATGTTGCTCCTGAAGGAGCACTTACTTAAAATTAGTGAGGTTATTCTTGTAAAACCACTTTAAGCGAGGTCAATTTGGCAAACCATTGCCTAAGGTGTCATAGTTTTGTAAATTACCCCATTTCTCGCGCCCTGTCACAAATTTGGCCCACAAAAGAATTATTTTATAATTTTAGCCCCCACAAGAAAAGCTCCTGACATTGTCAGAGATTAATAGGAGCAGGGCCTGGTGACTGACAGGAGTTTCATTTTGGCGGTCGCCAAGCACTTGTCCTGACAAGGACCAAAATTGTAAGACTTTTCTTACGAGTGCAAAATAGTAACAACAGTGCCAGATCTGTATGCGCAAAGACATGAAACTTATTTGTTTCGCATGGGAGCCTATTTTACCCACGCCATTTAGGTTTATCCAATTTTCTTTTTCTTCTTTTTTTTTCTTTTATTTTTTCTTTTCAAAAAAAAAAAAAAATGAAGCCCGTTACTAGAGATGTTCGTGGTCGGTTTGACTCGGTTTTTGTTTAAAAGAAAGTCAAACCTATTAAGTCGGTTTTGTTAATATTTAAACCAAACTAAACCAATTTAGCATAAAATTTATCAGTTTTGGTTTAATCGATTTGGTTCGGTTTTTACGGTTATTTTGTTTCTACAGACGTAGTTTATAGTACAAACCTACCAGAAAACTAAAGATAAGAAGAGTTTTGCTTGAAACGAAACAAAAACGCCATGTATCAATAAGAATGAGTGGAATAAGATGCAAAAGAGGTAAACTCGATTTCCCTGTATTAATAATAACAAATGGAATAATAAAGAATTAAAAGTGCGAAAATTATAATAGAAAGAACAATTTAGAATAAAGACATATATTTTTCTATCAAAGATATCAAAAATGCAAGCCTAGGGAAGTATGAAGCAAATTATCATTACATTTCTTCATGGTCTAGACATTACTAGTTAGTGGATAGAATTTAAAGACACCAACAAAGGACTATCATATAGTAACACATTATGATATGAATTAGACCCATTAAACTTCATAAAGCTATAGATTAAGAAATTACATTTGATCTTCCTTTTGTTGTATCTAACTTTCTTTATGTATAACTGATTTCCATACTTGCTTCGCCTCTTTTTCAACTTCATATTAAGCCGCGAGTTTTTTTTTTTAATTAAATTTTTTTTTTATAATAATGTTTTACTTTTTATATATCTAAATATATAATTCTAATTATACCTCGTTGGACTAAAAAGAGAACTAATGTGAGGATTATTTAAGAGGAAATTATTATTATTTATTGATCTTGCGCTTGGAATGTAGTAAAAATATTATATTATATTTATCGGTTTGGTTTGACTTTTTTCATTCAAAACCGAAACCAAATCAAATAAAGTCGGTTTTTGAAAATATAAAATCAGACCTAACTAAACCAAACCATTAGTCGGTTTATTTAATCGATTCAATTCGATTTTTCGGTTTGATTCGGTTTTACGGTTCGGTTTGTACACCCCTACCCGTTACAGATGAAGTGCATCAAGTTGATTTGGCGAAAAGACTTTTTTACCCTCGCTTATACTGGCTAACTTCAAACCTTAAGAATTGAAGTTGGAAGCTAATTAAGCCTAACTTCATAGCAGAAAGACTGAAGTTCGAAGTTGCTATACCTAACTTCAAACCTTAAGGATTGAAGTTGAAAGCTAGCTATTCCTAATTTCAAACTTGAAGGACTTAAGTTGAACTTCAGATTCAAACATTCAAGTATGAACTTAGGCTAGACGAGTTCCAAGGTCTAAAGTTCAATTTAATGACTAAAAATTAAATATTTTTTAAAATGACATCTTAAATGACACGGACAGGATAGGCTCTTCGTGCACTTCCCCTATACAAGCTGAATAATATGGGCTCAAATTGAGGCTTTGAGGATAAATCTATATGTTTGGACTTTTTGAATGTATAGACCGGGAAAGTTTTGTACGTAATAGGCACTGTTAGTGTCGCTGCTATAATTTTGGTTCTCATCGGAAAAGTCTTACACATGGTCAAAGTTGTTAAAGATGCTAGAGGAAAACACTTGGATGTCGCCAAACCTTTTTTAATAGAAAGATCTGGCGATTTTCAAAAAATTTCTTACCGGGGGCTATTCTCGTAAGAATGTTCTTACAGGGATGAATATGTGATGTGACCCCAAAGGTGTCCTATTTCAATAAATAACCCATTCGCTACGAGAAATTTCACAAAGAGGCCACTTTTATCAGCGGTCTTTTGTTTGAGGCCCTTTTTTATTGATTTTACATGAGAGGTCACTTTTTGGAACTTCAATCCTTGTGGGCTAAACTTGTGTGAAGTTCAACCCACAAGGATTGAAGTTCAACTTCAGCCCACCACAAGGGTTGAAGTTACTTCAGCCCATAAGTGTTGAAATTTACGCATCTATGTCTAAGAGTTCAGCCTTTATGGGTTGAAATTGAACTTCATACCTTAGGCATAAAGTTCAGCTCACAAAATTTGATCTTCAACCCACAAGAATTGAAGTTCCAAAAAGTGGCCTCTCATGTAAAACTATTAAAAAAAGTGGCTGCACCAAAGATCACTGGTAAAAATGGCTATTCGTGCACTTTGTCCGTTGGCTACCCATTCAGGCCCAGTCTTCTTCTTCGGCAAATCTTATAGAACGGTTCTTTAGGAAAAACAAAATCAATGTCCATTAATCAATTTTATACCCTTGCAGGATATATTGTTCCATGAGTTTAACATCTCTCAGCTTGGATGGAGGAATAAAGAAAGGATTCCCAGATGCTTGAATATTATGTTTCACGAATATAGGAGTATTTCCAGTTTGCTATAAAATAAAGTGTTGCTAGTTGGTGTTCTCTTGTTGTATTATCTATACTTGCATATTTCCATTCATCATGTTTAGATGATTAAACGAAGAATTACCTTTTTGTTTTCCCTGCTCCTAGAGATGGACCTTTGTTTGGTTAATTTGAAAAACTATTGAATATTATCATTCTGACAAGGATATCCCAGGTGTTAAGAGGCTATAACTTAAACTGTACTACTGTAGTATCACGAGCTCAACTTAATTGAAATTTCCCAATTCTCCTAAGTATATATAAATGCAAATAATGTATGCGTTACTTGAATTATGTCAAATCAAGGTATAAATATAATTAATGTAAAGCGTATACAATAACTACCTACACGCGAATATAGTTTGGACCCGTCTAAAACACAACTATTATTATATCAATGGTCGATCAAGTTTCGAGAGACATTTATGCTTTCCTCTATTTTGAAATGTTAGAACTGTAAAGAATTTCAGTAAAAGTATTCACAAAGACAATGTTTGAGATTGTCCCCCAGCATTGACTACTAGAAGGAAATTTATACAAGTGTTAGGGTCTTGAATACCTGCAACTGAAATGGAGCTGCATTTTGCATAATTTATGGATGTTCATTGACAGGTGAGGAACATCTGTATCTATATGAAATAAAAGGATATCTATATACACATAAGAGATAAGGACAGTGAAGTAATAAGTCTAATATAAACACCACAACCTCATACCAAAATTCAAATACAAGTTTGTGCGTGATAATGCATGGATGTACATTGTTTACGAAAAATCATGCATGTGTTCACGGTAAATGGAGGTACATAGTAAGTGGTTTTGGACTGCGACGCAGAACGGAAGAGTGCTTAACAAAATGACAGAGCTGTGGTCCAGTGGACGTTATCCTGTGAGAAAGTTCATGCCCAATGCGGGGAGACATAAACTATTCTAAGTATTGCTTCAACAAGACTTTTTCTAGCTGAAAGGAAGACATACAACAGAAAAGGTTTTACGATTTGGATTGTGACATAAAAGGAGGAATGTTGTGATGAAATGTACGAAGCACTGACCATGTCAGTGAGGATAGTCAAGAGGGATTGGAGAGAAAGGAAAAGACAACTGCAGGCGAGGTTAATTAGCAAGTACAACCACTAATACATATATCTCCTAACATGACCATTGCACAGGTCATGGCAATTTTAATAAATAGTAACAAGAGTTATGAATGAATCAGAAAATATAATAGTTTTCTGGTCATACCGTTATATTAAAGATTTAATATATAATTTACCCCTGAACTTGATAACAAATTGCTTTAAGACACCTAAAAAATACAGAATATCTATTATATTAGGTGTTACGCAGGTCCCTCAACAGGCCTAGTCCCTAAATACCTAAATTAAATAGGGCACTTATAATCACGGACAACCCGCATCAGCTCGGACAATCACTACTACCGAACTCGGATAAGAAAGATCAACCATGTATAAGCTTCAGCGGAGGAACTGTTAGAATATTTGTTCAAATATAAATAACATAAATTAATTATTTTAATTAAAAGGTGTCTTTTAAAAGGAGTCTTTTTTGAAGGGTTGTATCTTTTGGTTATTTTGAAAATTGCTTTGTCTATATAAACAAAGTAACTTATTTTCAGTACAACTTTCTCCAGAACTTCTTCTTCTGACTCTCTCTCCATCTCACAACCTCTTCTTCTCCAAAAAGTATTCTCCATAAAAGATCAAGTTGAGAAATTCTTGCTTTCCTAATAGAATTTCTTCATTGTTTGCTCGGTGCAAGAATTCAAAGGCTTGTCATATCCACTAAGGCTATTTGCATTAAACCCATAGCAATCTCGTTGAGGAGAGGGTGCAAATATCGCTTTTAGGAAAGCGTTCCGTGCATGTTTCAAGCCTCTAAATCATTACTAGTTATTCATTATTTTCTAACAATCTAAAAGCGATATTTATTTTTCTTCCAAAGTTATTTTCCTAAATTTGCAGAAACTGTCCGTTTTCTTAGTGGAACTCCTTTGGATTAAAGAATTAGTAGTCCAATTTGTAGTGGAATTTTGTTTCAACTTTTTAGTTTCCTGAAAGTTCCAATTTTACTTAAGTTTGGCAGTTCACATCTTCGTCTCGTCATTGTCAGTTTATTCCTTGTTCGTGTTTCATTGTAACTTGTTGTTTTCCCTGCTTTATAATTATCAATTTAAATTTATTTAGGGTAATTTTTTAGATTTGTCTTCTAACTATAGCAAAGAATAATTTGTTTTGGTTAAGGATTCGGTTTCCTTGTCTTGTTTTGTTGTTTCGGTGGGTGTCAATTTTGGCTCAGTGTCATCCTTTCTGTTTCTCTTGGTTTCTATCTGTCAATCTCAATATATTACAAAATCTACCATTCTGGAGTTTGCTGGTTTGCCCGACATTATCTCTTGGTACTGTATTCATAATTCTCATCATGGATTCCGAGACAATCAAAATTATGAACCAAGACTTTGTCCGCCTTGATCGTTTTGATGGCACTAATTTCACAAGATGGAGGGACAAACTGAAATTTATGCTCACTGCTTTGAAGATTTTTTATGTACTTGATCCAAACCTTCCTCCAATTCCTGCATCTAAGAACAATGATTCTGAAGAACTCAAGGCTCAAAGGAAAAAGAGAGAGGAAGATGAAATCATGTGTCGAGGCCACATTCTCAATGCACTTTCGGATCGGCTCTATGATCTCTATACTGTTGAACCTTCCGCAAAGAAAATCTGGGATGCCTTGGAATTCAAATACAAAGCCGAGGAGGAAGGTACCAAAAAGTTTCTTGTCTCTAAGTATTTTGAATTCAAGTTTAATGATGATATGCCTGTTTTGGGACAAGTTCATGAGCTACAAGTTATAGTGAATCAACTGAGGGCTGCGGGAATTGAACTTCCTGAATCTTTTCAAGTTGGTGCAATTATAGCTAAATTACCATCATCTTGGAAAGGATATAGGAAGAAAATTCTCCATGATTCTAAAGAATTTTCTTTGGAAGAAATTCAAAAGCACCTTCGAATCGAGGAGGAATCGAGGGAAAGAGATAAGAATGAAATTCTTATAATGGCAATAATAAAGCCAATGCTTTGAATAAGCCCTCAATGAAATCCAACAAAGAAAAGAAAGGCAAAGGAATTTCTTTAGGTCCTAAGAAGGATCAAAAGAAATTTAAGAAGTCCAAACGAGATGGCTGCTATGTGTGTGGAAAACTTGGACATTTTGCTAGGGATTGCAGATTTAAAAAGACCCAAAAACCAGAAGTGAATTCATTTGAAGAAAATGAAGAGATCATTGCTACTGTGAGTGAGATCTATGCCATTCAAGGCAAAGTTTCTGGTTGGTGGTATGACACATGTGCCACTGTTCATGTTTGCTATGACAAGTCCCTCTTCAAGACTTACAAAGAAGTGACCGATGAACAAGAGGTTCAAATGGGAAATGAAGGAAGGTCCAAAGTATTTGGCAAGGGAAATGTTGAACTTGCATTTACTTCGGGCAAGATGGTTACTCTAACCAATGTTTTACATTTTCCCGATATGAATCGTAATCTTGTTAGTGGGATACTTTTAGGCAAACCGGGTATTAAATCTGTATTTGAGTCGGGAAAATTAATTTTATCCCGAAATGGTGTCTTTGTTGGAAAAGGTTATTCTACTGATGGAATGGTCAAATTGTCTGTAACTGATGGTTCTATTATTAATAATAAGAATGATGCTTCTATTTATATGCTTGATTCTATTTCATTATGGCATTTTAGATTAGCACATGTTGGCCTAAGTACTATGAAAAGAATTGTTAAAAGTGGATTGATTTCGTGTGACGTAAATAAATTTAAAAAGTGTGAAGTATGTGTTAAATCTAAATTTACCAAGAAACCTTTCAAAAGTGTTGAAAGAAATACTAACTTGTTAGATTTAATACATTCTGACATATGTGAGTTAAATGGCATGTTAACTAGAGGTGACAATAGATACTTCATAACATTTATTGATGATAGCTCTAGATATACTTATGTATATTTGTTGCGCCATAAAGATGAAGCCTTTAGTACTTTTAAAAATTATAAGGCTGAAGTAGAGAATCAGTTAGGAAAAAGAATTAAAGTTTTAAGAAGTGATAGTGGAGGAGAATATTTTCCTAAAGAATTTAATAATTTTTGTGAGGAAAATGGTATTATACATGAATGTTCTGCTCCTCGTACTCCCCAACAAAATGGTTTAGCCGAAAGAAAAAATAGAACTTATTTAGAAATGATTAATGCTTTGTTGCTACATGCTGAATTGCCATTTAATTTGTGGGGCGAAGCACTTCTTGCTACATGTCATATATTAAATAGAATTCCTATGAAGAAAAATCAAATTACTCCATATGAATTATGGAAAGGAAGGAAGCCTAATATAGGATATTTTAAAGTGTGGGGGTGTCTTGCATATTGCAAGAATAATGATCCAAATCGGACCAAGTTGGGTCCTAGAGGGATCAAGTGCGCATTTGTTGGTTATGCCTCAAATAGCAAAGCTTATCGGCTACTAAATTTAGAGTCGAATGTCATTATTGAATCTAGAGATGTGGAATTTTTTGAAAATCTTTTAGTTTCGGGTAAAAGATTTCAAATTTCATCAAATGATGAACTATTAGAGGAAACATCTCACAAGATTGTTGAGCAATCTAGTTCGCAAGAGGTTGATGATCAACCTAGTGAACAAAGGAGAAGCACTAGAGTTCGAAAGGCTAAAACTCTTGGATCAGATGAGATTGACTCCCAACGTATTTCTTTTAATCTTGTAGAAGGTAATAGAAAGACTGTTGTGAGGACAATCCGAATGGTTCTTCAAGTAGAAGATGATCCTAAAACTTATAAAGAAGCTATGGCTTCTAGAGATGCAGCCTTTTGGAAAGATGCTATTAAAGATGAAATGGATTCAATAATGTCAAATCACACTTGGGAACTTGTTGATTTGCCTCCAACTTCTAAACCTATCGGTTGTAAGTGGGTGTTTCGAAGAAAGTAACGTACTGATGGGACTTTACAAACTTACAAAGCTAAGTTAGTAGCTAAAGGCTTTCGACAAAAAGAAGGAATTGATTATTTTGATACATATGCACCGGTAGCAAGAATAACTTCAATTAGAATTATATTTGCCTTAGCGTCTATTTACGACCTACATGTTCATCAAATGGATGTCAAAACGGCATTCTTAAATGGAGATCTCGATGAGGAGGTCTATATGGAACAACCTGAGGGGTTTATTCTACCGGGAAATGAACATAAGGTTTGTAAACTTGTTAAGTCTCTATATGGCTTAAAACAAGCCCCTAAACAATGGCATGAAAAATTCGATAAAGCAATCTTATCATTTGATTTCATACATAATGTGGCAGATAAATGTGTTTATAGTAAAGTATGTAGTGAGTATTTTGTGCTAGTTTGTTTATATGTTGATGACATGTTAATTATAAGCAATGACATGAATGGAATAATAGAAACGAAGAGGTTTCTATCTTCCACATTCGAAATGAAAGATCTTGGACAAGTGGACACCATATTAGGTATCAAGATTAAAACAAATAGTGGGGGATATGTATTGATTCAATCTCATTACGTTGAGAAAGTGCTAAATAAATTTAGTCACTTAAATATCAAAGAGGTAAATACCCCATTTGATCCAAGCATCAAGTTAATTAAGAATGATAGAAGAGTCGTGGCTCAACTTGAGTATGCAAGTGCTATTGGAAGTCTTATGTATGCAACACAATGCACAAGACCAGATATAGCATTTGCAGTTAATAAGTTGAGCAGATATACTGGAAATCCGAGTATTCGTCACTGGAAGGCTATTGGCCGTGTTCTTGGTTTTCTTAAGAAAACTAAAGATTTGTGTATTCATTACTCAAAGTTTCCTGCTATTCTAGAAGGATATACCGACGCAAGTTGGATATCGAGTTTGGGAGATAACAAATCTACTACTGGTTGGGTGTTTACCTTGGGAGGAGGTGCAATTTCCTGGAAATCTAGGAAGCAAACTTGTATTACACACTCAACCATGGAGTCAGAATTTGTTGCATTAGCCGAAGCAGGCAAAGAAGCTGAGTGGTTGAGGGATTTTCTTTTGGAAATTCCATTGATCTCAAAAGGTGTGAGTTCAATTTCAATTTATTGTGATAGTCAAGCCACTCTGGCTCGAGCATATAGCAATATATATAATGGAAAGTCAAGACATATAAGTCTTCGACACGATTATGTGAGAAAGTTAATTAAAGATGGAATAATCTCTCTCACATTTGTGAAATCAAAAAGTAATTTGGCTGATCCATTTACTAAACCTCTTCCAAGGGAGTTGGTGAAAACAACTTCGAGTTTGATTGGGTTAAAACTACTTAACTAAGTCCACCAATAATGGCAACCCTATCCAACACTATGAAATGAGTAGTTTTGGATTCAAAGGGTAACAACAAGTTATTGGTAAGTGGCCGTTTTCAGTATTTAAGTAAGAGACACTAGTACTGGTTGTCACGAACTAGAGGGTTGAGTTCTACTACTCTTAATGAGGTTCAGTTCAAGGAACAAGTGTCTCAAACGTGACAAAGACACTGCAAGAACTTCACCTATATGAACATCGAAGTGGTGCCGCTTCAATTGGGAGTTGGAGTTTCTCTCATAAATGTTCATGAATCTTGGATAGCACATGGCCATAAAAGTGCTAAGCATGATAGAGTGGAAAGCAAAAATAAAATATTTATGTGTGTAGTGTCACCGATGTTATTACAAGGAATAGCATGTTCAAAGCATATGCTACATGAGATTTCAATATCATCTTGTGATACTATACTAAGGTAATATTCAAATCGAAAGATATATTACTTTATGCATAAATACAACTTGATCTTTGAGTCTAGTTTATATTTGAACAAGTGGGGGATTGTTAGAATATTTGTTCAAATATAAATAACATAAATTAATTATTTTAATTAAAAGGTGTCTTTTAAAAGGAGTCCTTTTTGAAGGGTTGTATCTTTTGGTTATTTTGAAAATTGCTTTGTCTATATAAACAAAGTAACGTTATTTTCAGTACAACTTTCTCCAGAACTTCTTCTTCTGACTCTCTCTCCATCTCACAACCTCTTCTTCTCCAAAAAGTATTCTCCATAAAAGATCAAGTTGAGAAATTCTTGCTTTCCTAATAGAATTTTTTCATTGTTTGCTCGGTGCAGAAATTCAAAGGCTTTTCATATCCACTAAGGCTATTTGCATTAAACCCATAGCAATCTCGTTGAGGAGAGGGTGCAAATATCGCTTTTAGGAAAGCGTTCCGTGCGTGTTTCAAGCCTCTAAATCATTACTAGTTATTCATTATTTTCTAACAGGAACATGAGGGAAGGCTACTGAAGAAAAGTCGGCCGGCTTTATGTTTTTGGTAATGGGTTAAGTTTATAAGTTCATCGAGCTTGATCCACACGTTCACATTATAATATATGTATTTAAATGTACACCATCGATAACCAGGGCCGGTTATCCGGCCGGCCTGAGTCTTACCCTAAAGCCACTGAGGCAAAGGCTTTAAGCCCCAAATTATTTAGGGTCCCATTTTTATTAATAATTGGTTTTGTGGCTTAATATATTCTAAGGTAAAATTATAAGATCTATATATACATATATATATAAACAAAAAGAGAACTTGTTAGACATGTGACTAATTTCTAAAATTTGTTTAAAATTCTGCATCTCCTATAATTACGCCCATGTCGGTACCTTGAGCAATGACTCGCAAGATAGCCCAGTGACACTTGGAACATGCATTTGTGTTTTCTCTTTGATCAAAGAGATTCCATTTGAAAAATGACGAGATATTCTAAGAGAGACTGGATGGCACATTGGCATTCTTGGGTCATCGAGTTGGTGTGCATCGAATTTTCCATGCACAAATATCAAAAGGTAGCACTGTTTCACTACGCTAAAACCTAATGGAGTTTTGTAAGTGTTATTACCTAGCATTAAAATGTCCAAGTGAAAATCATTATATATCATAAAATGCTGCACCTTCTTTTTATTTTCTTTCACCATTCAAGTTAGTGATTTCTTATTAATGATTGAAGTCACGACGAATTTCAACTGTTTAGTTAGATATCTTTGACTTTTGGCTGAAATACATGTTTTTAGATTGGCCAAACTCATAAGCAGCCACTTAAATTTGTCTACAATTTTCATTTTGATACTTATACTAAGGTCAATACCAATTGAACACATAAACTTGACACAAATTGTGTCTACTAGGCACTTATTGATGATGTGGGAATGTGTGTGTATTACACTTTCTTACAAGGGCGTGAGAGCCCAATATTTTTCATTTTTAAAATTTTCTTCTCTTTCTTTGAGAATAAATTTTGTGAACATAGTTTAAGAGCTTAAAATGGCTCTTAATACGATATTAGTACTAGCTTTTAAGGAAACAAATTATTTTTTCGGGATTCGAAATACCAAGGCTCGAAGACCTCTGGGACATGGAACAGTACTTTAAGGCTGTTCGTGCCCCTTTTGACGACCAAGGCACAAGTGGACACTAACGAATGAATCAATCCAAAGAAAGGCACACTTTTTTGGATTCTTATGTCCACCATCTTAGCCACCACCATCTCCTTCCTCTACTGCGTTTCCATTCAATTCGTACTAATACTCCTAGAGCTTAATTTCGAAAATTCACTCACAAGAGTAAAAGCCGATTTTAAAATCATAATTAAATGCACATGGAAGCTTTGAACAAACTTATTAATGATAAAGGTTCTCCAAGACTAAAGAAAGTTATCAAAGCACTTCAGTCAAGAAGAACTAAAGTTTTGAAAATCTTCCTACTGCTAATTTTATTTATTTTTTTAATAAATAGTAAAGGTTTATATATCTTCCTACTGCTATTTGGTCACACGGTCTATGGGGATGTCTTTTTTTTGGGAGGGGGGGGGAGTAGTTTTTTTAATCTGTGATAATTGTGGAAATGAAATGTAGAAGGTGAAGAAAAGTGGGTTATGATAGTGACGAAATGAACAAGACGAAATGCAGGGGTGGTGAATCTATTGTTGGACTTTTCCACATGTCATGTTTTGGTTGGTTTCGTCTGCCACGTCGTAGCGCTTGATCATCACGCATATATATACTTTCGTTGATTATCAAAAAAGTGTCTGATAGGCACAATCTGAAGCAAGTTTAAGTGTTCAATTGGTACTATCCTTTTTTTAAGTATTAAAATAAAAAATACGGACAAATTTAAGTGGCTGTTTATGAGTTTGGCCTTTTAGATTACTAGTTAGAGTAGTAAGTTACTTGAAATTTTAAAATTGAAACTTAAAAACAAGATAAAGAGCTTGACTATGATAGGAGTATTATCTAACAGAATTAGTTCGAAATATTAATTTAATACTCCAAAAAATATATACCACTATAAAGTATAAACCGGATACTCCATCTCACTTTAAAAGTCAAACCATTTTGCTTCAATTATTACAAAAGAATACCTGCTGTATCTAAGTTAGCTATAATCTGACTTATATATGTCTAAGCCCCTTATATTTCCAACGACAACATTTCAATGATATGCTACACAAATTACAATGTGATCAATCCATATATTATCAGAAACGAATCAATCTCCTTTACACAAAATTTGGATGTTTTCACTTCACATACATAGCCCTTATTGCATCATGCTTAGAAAATCAATCAATGATATGGTCCCACCCTTACAAAAATTCTTCACCCTGGCCCACACCTACATTTGTCCTAAAGACAGCATGACATTTTATAGGTCCCACTAAAGTTAGTATAATAGGAGTGCTAACCAACCCATGGAAACTCTCAAAAGATTTTGGGGTCTACTTTTTTAATTTTATATTTTTTCAAAAATTTGGTGTGATATGCTAACTGATATGACAAAGAGAAAGCCCCCACAAACCAGACCTCAAGTTGAATGGAGGTAAACAGTTAAGAACCTTGTCAGAAGATGAAAAAGTTCGAGAAAACCACCTAAAAGAAATAACAGAGATGCATATAAGGGTGTTTACAGTTTGGTTTGATTAGTTTTTAGTTAAAACTGTAACCAAACTAATATAATTGATTTTTAAATTCTTAAAATCAAACTAAATAAAAATTGTATCCATCGATTTGGTTATTGTCGGTTTGGTTCGGTTTATCGGATTTTGACAAATAAAATAACAATGAAGATAAAAACAATAATTAACAAAAAATTTCCTAATAAACGAAAACTGATAAAGAGAATTTTTCCTAAAAATGAATGATAAAGAGAACTTCAAGTATATTCTTAGTCTTATAGTATTTTGAGCAACTTGAAATTCTAACCTAACTACACCTAAAATGTTGCACTCTTGGCACTAGAGCAAATCGTAGGGCAATTGAAAATAATTATTTTAGGACAAAAGAAATAATTCAAGCATACTATATAATTGTACGATATCTCTGTTTACGATATGTCATGACTCATATATCAAGTTGTTCGTGCAAGGATTATTTGAAAAGACGATATCAAAACTAGAATCTGCTTTGCCTTTAGGCTTTATCAGTTGGTGTATGTGTCTGTGACTTTGATTTGTAACCTAAATTAATAGTATAACTTTAAGTTTACTGATTGAATTGGACTCATTTGACTAAATGAGTTGGTTTCTTTTAAAATGGACTTAAAAGTTAGCAAAAAAAGGTAAAATCCAATGACATTTAACCTACTACAAATTTTTTTCAAAATGTATAAAATATTTAAATTATATTATAAAATTTAATATATAAATATATATAATCGATTCGGTTATTTTTATTAAAACCAAACCAAACCAAATAATGTCGGTTTTTATAATTTGAAAATCAAACCAAACCAAATTCAAGAACGTGTAGATTATTTTAGTCGGTTTGATTCGATTTTCTATTTTGATTGGTTTTGACCAAATGTGCCCCTAGATGCATACATACAAAAAAGAAAGAAAGAGACACATAAAAAAAAAAAAAAAAGATCGAGGAAATTAAAACAATTACAAGAAAAAAAAATTACAATTGAGTGTAATGTTGACAAACTCTTGCTTCAAAAATAGTTGTAACACATTTTGCTATAGTATCGTAAGAAACAAATCAGAAGCATATAAACTCTTTTTATCTCTTGACGCACTCAGGCAAAACTATTTTGAAGCTGTAATGTACTCGTAATACTTTTGAAATACGAGATATTTTTCGTTATTGTTAGTACTTTATTCTTTTGAAATAGCTTGATCTCCAGTTATATTAAATATGACATCTATGCTTGATAATAGAAGTACGAACTAATACTGCTAAACGAATTATTCAACAAGTAATTACTGCAATTCTTATTAGTTGGATTTTAGAAGGGAAATTTTTTTTCCAAGAAAAAGTAAAATAAAGGAAAAAAGCAAGAAAGGGTAAAAGCTGAATTTGAATTTGTGCTGTCTGTGAAGCATGTAAAAATGCAGTCCTTCATGCATTGCCTTAATAGTAGCCAGCAAAATGATATCATAAGCACTGCAATTATTTAGTCCCCCACAAACACACTTATTAAATCATGCAAAATAATCAAAAGGTGACCATTAACGAATCCCAAGGTAACAAAATCCATTTCTTTTTCTTTCTTTGAATTTCCCTTACTTGCTGGCCGTTGACTGATTACTTCTTCTAAAATCATCGCACTATCACTTTATTTCTTTTCTCGCTACCTTACTTTCTTTACACCCCCCCCCCCCCCCAACACACTCCTGCAACTCTCTTACTTTGTCCAATATTTTTTTGAGAGTACTTCTTAATTGAGGAAACTTTAATAAGGAAAAGCTTTATTTCAAATTTCTGAATGAGGAATAGTAGTACTAATGTATAAAAAATTAGGACTTAGAGACTACAGTACTGAAAGAAGAGAGGAGAGGAAAAAGGATTAAATTGCCCAACAAACTTAATTACCCCCCTATGATAGCTAAGTAACTATCAATGATTTTAAGATATCTAAGAATAAAAGCTAACCCCAGACAAACTAAGATTCTTTAGTGAAAAGATCTAAGTCTTGAATTGAGAGAATGACGTCGATCGAGTTTTTTTCATTCAATAGATGATCTTATTTTAGTAGTAGGCCTAATAAATATTTAACTGAACTTAACCAACTTTAGAATAGTTTTAAACTCCTACCCCAAACTTTTGTAAAATACAATATCCCACCACCACTACCCTCTAGTTCCCGCTTCTTCTCGTCGTCTTCCCCAGCGTTGTTGATACCGCAAAATTGGTCAAACACGGTGTTTGAGCTCGCAATTCATTTCAAATCTCTCTTTAACGTCAGCTCCACCTTCAATTTCTTCATCCTTCTTCAGTTTAGGTCGCATTCATATCTATCGAGGAAAATTCAATTTCTCAATTTTGGAGGTTGATTTGTGAGTACATTGGCTCGATAATTACTTGTAATCCAGCTGGTAAGTGGTATAAACTCTCCTTTTCTCACACATTGTTGGATACCATGTTATGCACATTTCTCTACAAAATTTAGTTGACAAGTGTTGGTATATTATAGACCTTAGGTTGATAATTAATTGTAACCATTAATAGGAAAATTTGTAGCAGTAGGTGCTGATTATTTGGGTGAATGGGTGGAAAGCCCCAAATTATGAAAATGGGTATCGAAGATGAGGTCTATATAGCGCCTATTGTTGTGAGGAGGGACTCTAACTATGACGAATTGGTTGAAACCGTACATTGAAACTTGTAACTTGTGTTGCAATCCGAGGGAGGACATCGTTAGTTATATGCTTAGTGTTGCTCCTTTTTGGAGAAAAGTAGCTCCTACGTTCATAAAGACCGGTAGTGATGTTCGTCTTTATCTTCTTGATGTTGCAATTGATGATTCTAGACCAATTTTAAACATACATATATGTTGAATAGCTCTCAGGAAGCTTCTAAAAGTGCCCACCACCACCACCTCTAGCAACAGTTGTAGAAAAAAATGATGGATATACTCATAGGTTGAAAAATATTGGAGAAAATTAAAGTCAATGGATATGGATGAAGATGGAGTGGATCATGTTGTCCTCTCGAGCAATATCATAGGGCCATCAGCTGGTAAATAAGCTAGCAATGTATAGAGGATAACACAGGTTTTTATGTTGGAAAAACTTTCACCGATAAAGAGGTGTTGCTTTATGAATTGAAGTTAGCTTTCTTGAAGAAGACTTCTAATTTCTATGTGAAGAAGAGTTAAAAAATATTGTAATATGTGGCATGCGTTGACAAGAATTGCAAATGGAGGTTGCTCTATTTAAGCATGCAAATTATGATACGTTTATTGAAGGCAAAGGTCCTTTGGTATACACTCATGTGGGGTACAAAATGTGAGCAGCCATTATCGGCATGATTCCGCTAATTTCATTTCTAATTACATGAAAGACCAGGTTTATTGAAAGCAAAGGACCTTCGACAAAAGACGTTGAGTTTTAATTGAACAGTATGGTCAGTTACTGAAAATGTTAAAAGGGTAGGATATTAGCATAGGATTTTGTAAGGGGGGCTGCGGAGCACAGCTACGCTATTATCAATGCATACCATATGAGCTCAAAAGGGAAAATCCTAGGAGCAAGACTACATTGTCAGTTGATTTTAGATTGTGGTTCAAATATTATTTTGTAGCCTTGGAGCCTACATAAGAGGATATCAACACATGCAAAAGGTGATTACTGTTGATGAAACTCATTTATCCGGCAGTCATGGTGGTGTATTGTTAGCAGACGTGGCACAGGACGCTGAGAACCACATTTATCTATTGGCATTCTGTATAGTAGACAAAGAGTATGATGACTCATGGACCTTCTTTTTGGTTCAGTTGCTGGTGGTTGTGCCTAATGACCACGACCAGTACATCATATCTGATAGGCATTCAGGCATAATAAAGGTCATTGTGAATGTTTATACTAAAGCACATCATGAATTTTGCAGCAGGAACCTTGCTGATAATCTGCGTGCAAGGTTTAAATGTGGATTTATTAATCATTACTACGCCGCAATGCAATCGTATATTCTGATGGATTTTAAACAAAGCTTTGACCAACTCCGTGTTAAAAGTAAGAAGGTCGTTGATCCACGCTCAATCCACTCACCAATAAAGGTGTGGGGCGATCGTCAAAGATAGTAGTACCCAATTAAGAGTCAAGGTCGATTTCCTGCAATCTATTAGTCTTAGATTGAATAGCAACGAGTTCTACAAATTGTGCCTATTCCTATGTATAAATTGATAGAAATTAAATTAACAACAACTACAACTAATGATTAACTCTAAAAGCATACAATCAACTCAACACTTTAATATGGATATAAATATGGAGAATGAGCTAGGGGTTTATCCATTTCGACAAGATTCTTTTAATCAAACCCTTGTCTTAACCTTGCAAATGATATTGGTAACATTAATGGTTGGACCTCAAATGTATTCCTCAAAACCCGTTAGGGACAGGAAGGATTTACCTCATCAAGACCGTTAGGGTCAATACTGTGGTGCGAGAAACCCTAGTCCAAGGACCCGAGCGGGAATGACCTTTTTGGGTCTCTCTCTTTAGATGAGGTAGGTCGTAGCCAGTGTGATACAAATTCTCGCTAGTTTCTATTAACCTCACCTTCAACCCCCTTACGGTGATGAAAGAAAAGTAGGGTTAGGTCAAGTACGGCCGTGCCTCAAACCTTAGTCAAGAAAAGTAGGATAGAGAACTAGATTCATCTTTACCCATAAGTTGTACAAGATTAAAAGCAAGTTTTAAGTTGAAACAGTCAAGTCTTCATGAATAAACCCCTAGTATGAGTTTACCCCTAGTATGAATTTAGCTACTCATACTAGGGTCTAGCACACACATAGTAAGAGATGAAATGGCAAGAATTATATAAAGATTCATATCAATGAGTGAAATTCTTACAAAAGATTCAAGTTAGAACCCTTCCTTAGCCTCCAAGAATATTCAAAAGTGTAATAAAGTGTATTCTAAGCTGAAAAGGTATATTTTCTCGGAGGCATAGCAGTCTATTTATAGGCATGGGTTTGAAAACTAGGCTAATATTTACAAAAATACCATTTTGCCCTCTTTTATGCTAGACTGTCGGTCATTAGACGGGCCACAAAAAGAAGTGCGCGGCTGCCAAAGGTTAGTCTAACTCCTCTCTTGTCTTGTTCTGTGGTGCAGGTCCGCGGGATCGCAGGTTCAGCGGCGGACAATTCCAATAACTCGCAGATGTCTTTGGACTCACTGTGATGGTCGGCAGGACCGCATCTCCTTCTGCGGTATCACAGAATTTATTCAGTAAGTATATCAGCGGTTCGCCTGTTTGCTTCACTGGAACTTGATGAGCTCTTGAACTCGATCCTCCTTCGACCGGTAGTTCAGCGGGTCTCCGATCAAGCTGCTGCATGTTCTCCTTGTTCTTGAAAATGTAGCCAAAGTTCACTTGTTTTTGCTCTTTTCTTCATTCTTTTTGGCTTTGTATTAATACTCTTTTCTACCCTGAAACATGGAGATAAATATAAAATTTACTCAAATAATAAAGCTTTTAGGACATGAAAGCTAGTATAAAAGAGTTGCAAATATACGCAAAATACCAATACATCAGTCGCTAATTGTCTTCAGTATGAAATTGGCTTTTGAAAAGCATACGTGATTCGATGTGATGATCACGAACATTTCAGAGTCTCTCAATGCATTGTTGAAGGATGAAAAAAATACGCATTGACTACCCTATTAGATGCAATTAATAGGAGGTTTGCCCAAAAATTCAACGAGAGGCGTTCTGAAATGAGCAAGCACAACAGCATTTGTGTCCCTTCAGTTGAGAAGGTGATCAAGGAAAAAACATGAAAGAAGGCAATGCCTGGTGGCACATTTTATAGGCCATAATGATCTTAGCATATTTGGTGATGGTAAGATTGCAAAAAAAAAAAAAAAGTGTTTTTTAAATGTCAGAAGCTGTAGTTGCAGAAGGTTTGACTTAGACAAATATTCCTGCAAGCATGCAATGATAGCATAGAGGGTCAGTTTTGGTGCTGAGTATTGTATGAACGTTTACGCATACTCTTCCCATTATTATAAGAGACAAACATACACGCTTGCATATACAGATAAAATATATCTACTGGCGGATAAAGCAGACTCGAAAAGAGTTGCTTGAGAGAAAAATTCTGCCACCCGTGAAAGATACCAAAAGGGGAAGACGAAAGATTAATCGTATTCCTTCAACTGGGAAGAGTTTACATTCAAGAAGAGGAGGAACAAGTGCAGTGTTTGCAAAAAGTATGGCTACAAGCGAACTACTTGCCCATATGCTACGACTCAAAATAGGCAGTGAATTTTCTTTTATGAAAATTAATTTGATTTGTGTCCGAAATAATTATTGGTAAGTGTGTTATTTGGTTGGAACAAGTTTTTTTCCCTTTTAATTTCATGTATTTTGTTTTCACATTTCGAACAACTTTTAGTTTGTGTTGTAAAATTTGATAGAATTGAGTAGTCCATTTCGGATAATTTTTAATTTGTATTGTTAAATTTGACGAATTTGTGTTTAGTTACGTCACTAACTAATTTGTCCATTTGGACTACTTTGTTAAGAAAATTAGAATTTGAATTGCCTATTTAACTTTTTGTAAATTCAGTAGCTAGCCGTTGTCAATCAACTTTTTAATAATTGCCACTGGGAATCGCGTGCTCTGCATTTAGCGAACACTCATTGCTATTCTCATTGCGAATTTCAGAATGAAAAAACCCTTCAAGCAAATGATATATTGAAGGCCAAAGGACGTACCTCTTTATCTCTAATAAGCTGCTATAAATAACACCCTTCACCCCAAAAGATCTCCACATTCATACTCAACACTAATCTGCATAAATCTGACTTAAGTAATGGAAAGAATTAATGCACCACACCGACCCTCCCAAGATGCTCTACTCATACGTGCTAATCCCAACCGTCTTATCGTGGCCCTAAACAATGATAGGGTCGGCCAGGATATGAACATAAGAAGGATCGCCCATATGTTGAGGGCACTCCTCTGTCATGCAGGGCTGAATGTGAATGACTACATAATCCCTCCAAATTCTTCAAGAGGCCCTTCTTATTTTATTTTTTTCCATACTTTTGCTTTTTTTCTCTCTAATAATGTAATAGGGGCTTTCAGTTATGGAAGCTCCTCTAATTTATAATGAATGAAATATATTTATTTATTTTGATTATGCTGTTAATTTGCTAAATTTCAATTTAGTTGTTGAATGCAACCAACGAAATTCCTAAATTGAGTAAGAATTTGCTAAATAAACAAAATAAAAAAAGAACTGAAAAAATTATTTGGGCACAAGAGGAAGACGACTAGTGAAACAAGTAGGAAAATAGGAGGGAAGGACTTCTCGATAATAGAATAAAGAGGGATGGACTAAAGTGGTTAATAAAAAGTATTTAATAAAATAAAAGGAAATGAGTAATTGATAATGTAAAAATGAAAAGATTATAATAAATATGAAAAATAGAAAAGTTGTTGCGAATCTGCTTTAACTCCGACTTGGACAGAATTTAATTTATGATCGACACAGTTTTCTTGATGATAAACCTCACATCCTAACCCTAAATCATAGCTTTTAATACTCTAAACATTGATTATGATGTTTTTTGTTCATGATTATGCTCTATATATATATATATATATATATATATATATATATATATATATATAGAGAGAGAGAGAGAGAGAGAGAGAGAGAGAGAGAGAGACTTAATAGTGGATAACTGAAAGCCCCTATTACAATATCATGAAATCCTAATTACTTGTTTACAATATTTAAAAGTGGATAATTATCCTTAATTATATTTTTTTAAGATTAATCAAAAAACTAAATTATCAATAATATCAAATTAAATTGATTGATTAACACTAATGTAACGTTACAATGATCGAATAACATTATGTTAACAAGTTTTGAAGACTCACATCTCAATTATGATTCATTCATTTTTTCTTACATTACATCATTCATTCTTGTAAGTCATTGATAAGTCATCAGTGTCTTTCTACAAAGCACAAGTTCGTACTCTAAACATTGATTATGACGTTGTTTGGTTATGATTATGTTATTTATTATTTTGTAATATATAGAAATCATTAGTTACTTGTAGCAATATTTAAAAGTGGGTAATTGTCCTTAATTATGTGTTTTTAAGATTGGTCAAGCTCAGTATATAATCAACTACTAATAAGTTGATACTCAACTATAAATCCAATGGTATTTCTTACACATATCATTAAAATCTGATTGTTCAAAATAAAGAGCCCTTGCACAAGCCTTCTCGCCTTTTTGTACTCCTTTCAAATTAAGTTGATACTCTACAACTTTGAAGTTAATTATTATACACGTCAAAATCCTCTCAACCGACAAAATCAAAATTTGAACTGCCACGTGTTTTGTGATGTGGTCTCCAATTGATGAAAGAAATCCTACGGTCTCATTTTACTTTAACTAACTCTCTAGATCCAAAAGTTTAAAATTAAAAGTCTTAATTATGCCAAATAAATGCCCTTTTCCCCCATTTTGCGTTTCCATCCACGTTAAAGAAATAATTTTCTTCTATCCAAGTTTTAATCAATCATATTTTAATGGCACAATCATCTCAAAGTTCACTTTCTGGTCCAATTGAGTCCCCAATGTGCCATTACCACGAGTACGCAAATTTGAAGATATTAAGGACAGTAAAAAATCTAAATCGATGATTTTATAATTGTAAAATTTCTATAGTGAGTAAGATTAATTAGGCATATTTTATGTTATCCCTTAATTTTCTTCATTCAAAGTTGAAAAATTCTATTTTTTTTTCCGTACAGGACAATGGTGGTTGTGATTTCTTCAGCTGGTTTGATGTTGCATCGTCAGACTCAACTAGCTGGGTGAGCACTCCTCTAGTGTTAAGGAGTCAGTGCAGTGCATATCATACGTTCGGATTTCTTTTAAGGGTCGGAGAAGATGAAGAAGAGAGGGTCATTTTTAGAGTGATTTGAAGGAAGCTGAAGAACGGAGGGATCATTGGAAAGAGATGCTGAAAGAAGGTGAAATAGAGAAGGGCTAGCAGAAGTAGAAGTTGGAATAAGCTGAAAAAGACAAGGAGTAGCTTAAATTGATGATGCAAGAGTTTAGAACAGAGGGATAATTTGGGAAACCTAATAAAGAAGGCGTTGTTTGTGTTATTGTTGATGATTTTTGGTTGGAAATGTGCAATGTACAAGATGATTGACCAGTTTAACTTTTGTGTTTGACAAGGTGCTAAATATTGCACTAACTTGTATTTAGAAAATATTGCTACTTCAGGCATAATGTACTTTGTCTGATTTAACTCTACATTAGATGTTTCAAATATTGGGTCCTTTAAAAGATGATTTAACACTGTTAATATTCAAGTACAAGACGAAAAAATAATGAATTCAACATTTATTAGCCACTTGGGCATTCACATTATAATAGGAAAAAGGTGATATTGTTCCACACTTGGACATTCCTATTATAATTATAAAAGGCTGATATTTGTTCCACACTTGGACATTCCTATCATAATTACAAAAGGCTGATATTTGTCCAAAAATATACTATAATCATCCATAACAAAAAAAAAAAAAAATACTAGATGATAATGACATCCAAGAAAGAACTAAAATATCACAATATTACAGTTATCCAATAACTGACTTGAACATAATCACCGAATAAACAACCACTAGTACTTGTCTCCATTCAAACTTGCAATAATAGAATTTACCACCGAATCCACATATTTTTTTTCTTCTTCATCAACCTCATTCTAGGCAGCTGCTTCTTACATTGCATTTCCACAAATGGCTGGTTGAGGAGATTGATACATAGGATAATCTACATCAAAAGGTAGGATTTTTAGGACATATGATCATCAGACACAAATAAGCTCATATATACGAAATAAAAAGAATTAATAAATAGAAAGATACGGTAATTTAAACTACCTTTATTTTCCTTCTTTGTCTTCTTGTTTTCATCGTTGGTTTCCTCTTGACGATCCTGGGGTCCTTTGTTTTGCTCTTGATGGCCTTAGCGACCTCCTCCAATTTCAGCTCAAAGAAGTCAAACCTCTCAATCATATCGTTCATGGATATGCCATTTCTAGCTTCAGCACCACAGTGAGCGCAAGGCTCGACGACCCTTGACAGACCTGCACCATCATCTCCTGCAGCAGTTTAAACATGCCTCATCTCATCTTCAGAGAAGCTATCATCAATCATAACATTTTTTTCAGTTTCCATAAGAACTACTTGTCCTCACTGCTGTAACACTAACCAATGCGTCTTTCATTGCATCCACAGCCTCATCCACTATTTCTCTTACATATGAGACCAAATCCCTGAAACACCCCACTTCCATTTCTTCTACAGTGAAAATGAGGTAAAGGTGCACAATCTGATTAAAAAAACTTAGAAATTTGAATAAAATAAAACTATAAAATAAAACTATAAAACAAACTAAAGATGGTACATTATCTAAGTATATAAATCATATTTAACTTGATAGGTCCCACTCGTGTATAAATGCATCAAATGAATATGTTGACACCTTCTTCTTGTGCCAACTTAGGATTCGAGGAATTGACAATGTGATATTACTTGTCTTGCCAGCCCGATCACCAACATTAGGAATAGTATCATAAGCCCAAGCCTGTAAAGAATACAAGTTAGGAAACTATTCAAAATAAAATGAAGAAGCTACTACTTCAATACTTACTCGGAATGTCCATGGAAAGCAAAGAGCATATCCAGCATACTTTCCTTTCTGGCCAAATGTTTTGAGGTATGTTTACGAAGCTTTTCCATATCCAGCTTCTTCAAATACTTCACTGTGAGGTTATAGCATTATTTGCCACATGGATAATCAAGGAAAAACTAAAGATCATCTACTATCTTGATCCATTTTACAGGGATTTGGGTGGCATTGTCTTTTGCCAACAACACAGAATGCATGAACCACAAGTAACAGTCCTTCAACTTCTCAATCTCACTGAATCTTTCTTGTTTCATCATCCTTATAATCCTAAAAGATGTCACCACTTTTGACTTTGCTATAACATAAGAACTTTTCTCCTGCCTTCACAACCTTACTCCCACTAAACTTTGAGGGATACACACCATAGTTTAACCCATAACCAATGGAAAATCTTTAAGTCCAAAACATAAGAGCTTACCTTCAACAAGAAAGCACATCTCAAATTTCTTCTTACAATACACCCGGCGCATAAACAACGAGTGCACAAGCATGCCATTAAAGCTCCAATTCTCTTATATTTTCAACCAGTACCCAAATAAAAATTGTTTAAATTTTTTTAAGTCCAACTCTTTCTACAACAGTTTGAACTTAAAAGGACTATTAACACTACAACGAGCAGATAATTTTGAAGGAAAGGTTTCAATCTTATCAAGCCAAGTAGATAAGCCTTAACTTTCAGCGTCCATCTCTATAATACAATCAGGCATCATTAAACGATCCTTATCAACATCGAAATCAGCAGCAACTTCCTCCACTCTCTCTTCAGCATCCAATTACACTTTTTCACCTTCATCATAACCAGCAGGCTCCTCTTAACTTTCAACATGATTAGCATCCTTTTCTCCATCTTCAAGAGAATGAGCATTTAAATCTTCATGAGATTCAACCTCGACTTCTTCATCACCTTCATAACTAAAACATTTATAACCCACCAGTACCAATATCACCAATATCATTACCACAATCACTAATATCACTACCACCACCATAACCAGTACCACTCTCATTCCTATTCACATCTTTAACAACATAAAATCATAAAAAATATATACATATTTGTTTAAAACGTAAAAATTCACTCTTACAGCTCTAAATCATTGTCTATTCTCACAAATAAAACCCTATAATCAAAAATCTAGAAAATAGCATCTTTAACAACAAAAATCATAAAAAATATATACATAACCACTAAAAACATTAAAATAGAAAACCTACTCCTAATCATTATAAATTATCTGCTACATCTCAAATATCAAAGTCGTGACAAAAAATTGGCAGAGAAAAATACAAATTTTTACATGTATTAGGGTTTGAAGAAACGACACTTAATTGTGTCTTTCTTGGTCACCAAAAAAGTTCCAACTTACAACTCTTCATTTTTGGACGAAGAAAGTCTATAAAACTTCTGCAATGAACCCTTCTTTCTCCATAAATAAAGAGTGAAATAGTGAGATAATAGACAAAAATGAGAGTAAATGCTATAGAGCAGGAGAGGAGAAGTAAAGATGACTGTTGATTGATTTGAAATATGGGATCGATATGAAACTGGTGGGTTTTCCATTTTCTTGTTTAAGTTTTTGAAATCCCCCAACTTCTTAATATTACAAAAACACCCTGCCCATCACTTAACCACAACTTAAGCATTTTCTATGGCTGACACTAAAAGAAAAACACTGCTAGAAATCAGGGGTTTTCTGACCGCCCATACAATACTAAATGAGGCGGTCGGATAATGGGTGGTCGCACAAGGGTATCCGACCGACTCGGTCCGACGTTCCGACCGATTTGCGGTCGGACACCGGTCGCACATTGTAATTTCTAGAATAAAATATATTGAAGTAGGCGACCGAATCGGTCCGAGGTTGCAAAAATCTGGAAAAAAATTTCTTGAGTTAGGCGACCAACGCGGTCAGATATTGTAATTTCTGGGCAAAAAAATACCCAGATTCGGACCGATTCGGTCAGAAATTTGGGTAAACCTGCAATATAAAATCTTTAATTAGAGCTCCACCACCTGTAAAAACAGTAAAAACAGCACCCAGAAGAAGATTAGGCTTCTACAAGCCTTAAACTTTTTTCTAAACAAGGCTTATTGCCTTTAAACTATAACTTTAACAATTTACATAACATCAATAATTCATAACGATTCAAACAAGTTAAACTTAACAACAACAAGTCTACAAGTTTATCAAAAACCAACCACAAGTCTAATACATGTCTAAAACATCAACAATCCATTATTACTACTCCATTGCCTCAGAACTAGACTCAGACGACGAGCTGTATTGACGTTTGCTCTTGCCTTTCCCCCGGCTCTTGCTCTTGCTCTTGCTCTTGCCCTTGCCCTTGCCCTTCTTTCCCTTGTCCGCACTACCACACACAATGTTCTGCATCATTTCCCGTATGACTCTCATATTTTCCTCATTGCACAAACGATCTTCTTCACTCTTTCTCTTAAGCTCTTCGATTTCATTGCGCAACGAGACTTCCACCGAGGGATTAATTGAACTAGCAGGAGGAGTGTAATTGCCAAATAAACCTGGATTTATACGTTCCGAGGCATACTGCGATCCAAGGCCGTAAGCACTTCCCTTCTTTACCCCGCCATTCACCTCCAACCATAGTGCGGTTTCCTACTCTAGTGTCATTTGAGCTAGGGTACTGCTACCACACTCGGATGCCTGACTTTCCTCCTTTAGATGGCCGTTGGTCAGTTACCTTAGGATATACCTTAACCCTATCCCATATTTCTCCTCCTAAATAAACCTGGATTTATACGTTCCGAGGCATACTGCGATCCAAGGCCGTAAGCACTTCCCTTCGTTACCCCGCCATTCACCTCCAACCATAGTGCGGTTTCCTACTCTAGTGTCATTTGAGCTGGGGTACTGCTACCACACTCGGATGCTTGACTTTCCTCTTTTAGATGGCCGTTGGTCAGTTACCTTAGGATATACCTTAACCCTATCCCATATTTCTCCTCCTGACAACCTTTGTGGAGGCTCATCAAAATCAACCTGATTCTTCATAAATGCACTACTGTTATTCCTAAAAGGATGATCAATTGGCAAGAATCGACGGCAACAGTCGAACCATGTAATCTTACCGCCATTTTCAAAGTGAATGCTTTTATATCTTCCATACAATAAGGGCAAGAGAGCTTACCAGCAGTGGACCACCCAGACAACATTCTATAAGCTAAAAAGTCATTTATAGTCCACATCAAAGAAGCATGCTGTTTCATTGATATATCATATGTTTCCACACCTTCATACCACAATAACTTTAACTCATCAATCAAAGGCTGCAAAAATACATCAATCGAGGCTTTCGGGTTATGTGGCCGTGGGATAATGCAATTCAAAAACAGATAAGGACTAGTCATGCACATTTCGGGCGGAAGATTGTACGGCGTGACAAATACGGGCCAACAAGAATAAAGTGTAGATGAGACATCAAAAGGAGTGAACCCATCTGAACATAGACCCAACCTTATATTTCTTGGTTCACTAGAAAATGCCGGATACACATAATCAAAATGTTTCCATGCCTCACCATCTGAAGGATGGCTTAGAATGCCTGGCTGTTTTGTACGATCATGGTGCCATCTCATATGAGGAACAGAGCTCATCGACGCATACAACCTCTTTAACCTAGGTATAAGGGATAAGTAATGCATCGACTTAACATGTATCGGCTACTTTTTAGGGTTTAGAACTGGCTTGTAACAAGGCTCCTCTCAAAATTACATTTATCTAATTTTGCATCATCCTTATAAAACAACATGCAACCGTTGACACAACAATATATTCTCTGTGCAGAAAGGCCTAACGTGGAAACCAACTTCTTAGTGTGGTAATAATCAGTTGGTAATGCCATGTTAGTCGGATTGAGTTCATTCATAAGGCCAATGATGGAATCCATGGCTGCTTGAGATATACTAAAATCAGATTTAATACTTAACAATCTAACAACAACTGACAACTTTGAATGCACTGAGGGTTCGTACAATGGACGACTAGCTTTCTCCAACTGTTTATAGAAGAGATTTGCCTCATCATTAGGGACGTGCTCAACATTTGGTTGTGATGTACCCGGTTGGGATGGCTCCTCTGGGTACATCCCAAAAGCATCATTAACCATATCGTTCATTCGATAATTATCAAGATCATTCTCCACAAACGGACCACTCCCACCGACATAAGTATTTTGAAAATTAACATCATCACCCATATCCCTAGACTCTGTATGATAAACCCAAACAGAATAATTTGGCATAAAACCCTTCATAACTAGAGATTTTCAACATCTTCCAAACTTTGTTCTTTTGTGCAATTGCATTTCACACAAGGACACTTAATCTGGCCAAACCGTATAAAATCATCAAGTATTTTTGCCTTTTCAATAAATTCTTGAACACCTACTGCAAATTCTTCCCTCATCCCCTGCTGCCCGGGATTATTTCTATTATACATCTAACTACGACTTTCATATTCCATATCTACACAAAAATTATAAGTTTTAGATACATGTTAAACTGCAATGATTAAAAAAATTACTTTGATACTAGTATTGGTAATCATCACTTTAATTAACTTCAACCCATAATTCAAAATAAATCATCACTTTAATTTATTTTATTTTTCTTTCGGTACACTAAGCTTGACCAAGGATACTAGTATTAGTAGTATTATATCTAAGTCAATTACTTTGATATTACTAACTAATTTGTTCTCTAAAATTATCATTTAGTAATTAACAAACTTCTTATTTGCAATTTATATCTATTTATTCGAAATGATAAAATTATTTACTTATCTATAATTAGTTGGAGTAATTTAAAAATCCAAATAATTTATTTCATTCAAATCAATTTATAAAATAAGATATTTTAAGTTGTTTCGCTACTATATTATTTATAGGTAATGTCGCTTAAACTATAATTTAAATAATTCATACATTACTAATCACTTCTTAAAAAATTCATATTGCTAATTACCCGTAAAGAAAATAACCTTAAAATTGTCATACTTAATGATTTTCAATTTTTGAATTTTAGTTATAGGCCTAATACTTATTTTTTATTCACTAGACTAGAGCATGTATTACTATTATGTCTAGTTCCTATTGTGTCTTTGTTGCTCACCACTTGTTTGATGAAATGCCTCAAAGAATCTAACTACCAAACTACACTATACATCAACAATTCTTTCTCGAAGCAATACAATAACAACAACAACACTACTACACACCATTAACAACATTCAACAACAACAACACTACTAAAGGAACCCATTAACAATATTCAACAACAACCCATTCAAAGTATACTCTTCTCTATGGAACACCAACTTGTTCACTACAAGATTTCACTTCATTACTTTCTAATTTATCATCTTCTAAATTTGCATTCAATAACCCAATCATTTTTTGAACAATACCCGCTTCTCAAATCAATCCAACTTTTACAATACCAACTAAAATGCCAAACTAGTTTAAATATTACCCAAACCAAACAACAACACTATGTCAACTTGTTCACCACCAAATAGCAATTACTGTGTCAATTTAATTTCATGAGCTACAATTCAAAAATAGGAAAAAATTAAAAAAAAAAAAAAAGGGCTGAAAATTAAAAAAAAAAATTCGTGTTTCACCGGAAAACTCACCTCACCGGCCGGATTTGTACTCCACCACCACTGATTTCCTAATCCCTCACTTTGATAGATGGAAGAACTACAAAAAAATAGGTGAAAAGGTTAGGGTTTTCGGATTTGGGGAAAATAGGAAGAAAACAATGAAAAGTAAACTTACCAATTTGTAGAGGAATGGAATTGATATTAAACCTTGTTGATTAGAGATTCAAAATATTTTTTTTTAAGAGATTTGGGTTGGATTCGGGTAAGAATGAGAGATATGGTAAGAAAGAAAGAAAGGAAAGAGAAAGAGAGAGATGAGAAATAACGGGCTGCTTCAGCTTTTTGTATCCTGCTGTCCGACCGACGTGGTCGGCTGCCCTAAAAAAAAAATTTTAATTGATGTCCCACCGCGTCGGTCGGACGTTTTAAAAAAAAATCTATTTAATATAAATAAATTGAAACATCCCACTGCGTCTGAATTCTTCGGTGTGAAAATCCTGTATTTTTAGTAGTGAAAGAACATAGAGGTCATCTGCTCAATTCACAACTTTGGGAGGTCTTTTTGTTAATTCTTCTCGGCAAACTAAATCACCATCAGTAAGCCATTACATGGTTTTATCTGTAGTTTGAGTATCCATCCCTTTGTAAACTGTAAACTACAAATTTTTCTTCAATTCACAAGTTTTGAGAAGTTTAGACCCAAAGTCTTCTTTTGAATAATTCCATGTTTAAGAATTTCCACAAATATTCTTGTAAAATTTGTGTTGGATAACCATTTTAGAGAGTTAATCAATAAATAGCCAGCGCTTTTAAAAAAAATCACAATATAAGTTGAATTGAAATTTCCGCATGATTCTCTTGAGTTCAATTGAGCTTGAACTAAACTCCGTGAGAAATCTCCAAGATTTTAGTTCAAACTCTTGGATTTTTATTTATTTTTTTTTAAAAAAAAAGTTCAATCTAGGAATTATCATGGAACTTAGCTTCAACTAGCTTTTTCTTTCTTTCTATCTTTTTACAAAAAAAAAAAATTCTAGAAACCTTTGCTTTTTTCGTTAGCATGTATAAGAGTGATTATTGTCAAATATTTTCCAATATTCCTTTTTTTTCCTACCTAATAACCTTTTTTATTAAGGGGTGGGGCCTGGGAGCACATCTTTTGTCTCTACTTAAACAGATGACACATTGGACATACTTCTCTTCTGCATCACAAAAAATCTATCAAAAGAAAAATGGGTGACCTTCACTCAATTCCTTATAGCAGCAACACACTCTATAGCTGCTCTTCCCTAGGTAATTGGGACTACTTCCATGACGACCTTCAAGTTTTCAACACGAGAGACATTTCTCCATGTAAACTTTATTTTCACTCTTTACTTCTTTCTTTCTTCTTCTTCAGTGGTCATTTTATTATCTTAACTAACTCTTAGTTCTCTTTTTATATAGTTATGGAGAACACTCCACCATTTCTGTCCAATTTTGATTCTGAAACTGGCTATCTTCAAGATGCTTTATTCAAATTCAGCTCTAAAAGAAGGCGTTTGTTATTGTTTGATGATAATGACAATAATCAAACTAAAGAATCCAATAACTCCATAAAGGTAGGAATTTACGTTGTCTGAATAATCTTTTTCAAACTAAAGATTAGTATATAACATTTCTTTTTTAATTTCAATATAATTACATTATCTGATTGTTTTATTTTTGGTGTAGAATATATGGAGTGCCACCATTGACCAGCATTTTTCTGAGGATTATTATGATTCCTTTAGCCAGATAACTAAGTGTGATAGCTTTTCGGGTAATTCCAATTCTTCCCTTTTTTGTTCTCATTAGATTATAATTCAGAAATGAAATTGAATTCCATTAGTACTTGAAAAAAAACTATTTTCGTATAATGCAGTTTATCTTGTTCTGTTTCCTATGAAAGAACTGTATTTTCTTTATAGACTCAATTTTTTTATCCGATAATATCTCTTGATTTTTTATTATTTCTAACAAGCGATCACTTATCTAATTTAACTCATACATATAATTATTGTTTTAAATAAATTGAGGTGGAATGGACTAATGATTGGTAACAGCCGTTATAATTTGCTCATTTATTGAAATTAATTTCTGTTATGAAAACCAATAATGATCCTAATTTATAGTGTGCATGGGCATATTAATTGCAGGGGATCCAATGAGCAGATCAGTAAGCAAAATGAGTGAGGAATATTCCAATTATTATACAGAAGATATGAAAGGACCAGAGGAGGAAGCCATCTCAGCTTCTCATGACTCCAATTCTGATAAAGAAGCCCAACAATATTATTCGACATACCCCAGTTTTTCTAGTGGTAGCTATCTCTCTCTACAGTATCTCTGATTCTGAACTATATACATTTTTGGAAAAAAAGTTAAAATACTTACAAAATATAAGATCACGTTCGTATTAAACTCACAACTCTAAATTTAAATACCTCTTATTTGGTATAGTCTCTCTGTGTGGGGGCTGTTTTCCATGTCCATATAGTACTTATTTCTTTTGTGGGGACGGCATGATTTTTTTTCTGTGTCGGCATAATCATATACATGGATTAATCCTGCTTGTCGTGGGATTTAAGTTCAAGAAATGTTGAATGAAAGGACGTTCCGTCTGCCATTTTTAAAATTTAGCATTAAATTAAATTTACGAGTATTTTAAATTTCTATATAAATAATTCCCCCCTTGATCTAACTCAAGAGAGGAAAAGCACAAAGAATAAATTATTCTTCTCTGTTTTGTTTCTTCTGATGATATTGTTTGTTGCTGTTGGTCGAGAAAAGATTTGTAAAGTAATGGTTTTGTCAAAGTCAAATTCGTTCAGTCTCGTGATCAATTTTTTCACATTGTTCAAGCGTAACGTTTCCAAAAGCCACTGACCAAATATATAGTCCAACAATAACTAACACTGTTATTTTACTTAAATTTGAATTTGGATAGTATTCGTAACTGTAGCACAATTAATTATTTATTCAACTACAAAGACGTTACAATAGTTTAATCAGTTATATTTTCATTTATTTGAAGGTGCAGGTGATCAAAAGAGATCAAGGAAAAGGATTACAGCAAAAGTGGTGTATCCATTTGGGCTAGTGAAGCCAGGAGGACAAGAAGGGGACGTGACATTGAACGACATCAATGAGAGGATTCTGATGAGGCCTACTCGGCCGGTAAGGCATCCCGTTGGAGATTACGCCTTCCGGCCAACAGTATCTCCTGCCGGACCAGGGTTGTCCGGCAAGACTGTGGTTGCACTAACTAAAATTCAGACCCAAGGAAGAGGAACAATCACAATTATAAGGACTCGAGGGTGAGCAAAATAGTGGACCTTGTGATGGCTTATAGTAGATCTTTTGAATGAAGTAGGCTCGTGTATAGAGAAAGAAAAGAGGCGAATGTGTACTTACTTATAATAGACGCAGGATAGTTTGGTTTTCTTACTTTTGCTTTGTGGGTGAAAACAAGCATGGATGAAATGTATAGATATAGTCATATGGAGGTATGTGGATGTATAGATCATAGTTATGTTAATTTGTTGCTGCACATTAGAATTTTAAGGAATCGGCTTAAATTAGGGAGAATACCTCATTACCCATTTAAATTATTGTCATTTATTTTGCCAATTGTACATTTATAATTCTTCTAAACTTGTTTGAAGTGGAATTGTTATTTCCTTCTCTCTGTCTGTTAATGTGACACAGAAGGTGCAATATGAACTCAACTGATGGCATGTGAAGACTAAAACAAGACAAAAAATAAAGCTTTAGCTAGAAAGCAAACACCACATATTTCATACTGTAAGCTTTGACTCAGAAATTGTAGCCTTGGCCGATGTCAGGTCTGAAGTTGAAGATTGAGACAAGTATGTTTCAGCTACACTGTTCATCTAAATCCGTAGCTTTTGTCAAACCTTTTATATATATATATATATATATATATATATATATATATATATAGTGTGTATAAAGAATAGATTTCAAATTAAATAATTTAATTTGTATGGTAAAATCCCGAACGTAGCACACACCAATATTGTTCGATTCTAGAATCCACCCTAAACCTGGACCCTTAACTTCATCACCTATGCTTCTTTTTTTCTTGCAAAAAGAAAATCTAAATCAATTGAAGGAGTTCTTGTGATAGTGTTTCCTTTTCCTCGTAAAGCTGTGTTTGTTATTTTCTTTTTAAAATAATTTCGAGACACCTAGGTCGTATAGGTTAAATAAAAAGTGTACGGTAGCAATTAACATTTGATAACAATAGATCTTTTATCAAATTTTGTAATCCCTAAGTGATCCCTTTACATCATCATGTTGACAATGTTTTACCCATAAATGATCAATAATTAGTGTTGTTTTAAGTGTCAGGTCATGAGAACATACAAGATATACGAGTACTAGCTACGAGAAAGCAGTGCATGTGACAAAAGTGCCCTACCCCTTTGACTATTGCCTCCTATATGGCTTTAAATATTAGGCTGAAATTGTAAAAGGATTTGAAGGGATAAAAACAAAAGAAAAAGAAAAAGAAAAAGCAAGGACCAGAATATAAAGAAAAACAAAGAGAAGAAAAGGAAAAGGTAAAGCGTACTTGATAAAAATTCCTTGACTACAGTTCCTCCGGATAAACAATACTGGTGTATATGTTTTTAGTCATTACTCCCTCAATTTCAATTTGGAAATGAAGAGTATTTAAAATTTTGTGATCTAAAATAAACATAAATATTTATATGGCTATTATTATTTTATTAAAGTTAAATGAGAGATGAAATTAAATTATTTTCACATTTAAAAGTATGTCATCCTTTTTAGAACAATCTAATATTAAGATTCTGACTTACAAACCGAAACAGATACATACTTCATTTCAGTTGAACTGCAATCATGAATGTTTGATAAATAAATCTCACTTAACTTAAATGCTATATATAATAGCCAGTATATAGTTATTTAACCCATAACTATCCAATAAAGAATGTAGGAAGAATCCTTCTTGCCATTACAAATTTTCAAAACTAGCCCTTTGGAGATATGACTATTACTCACCATGTACTTTGGTAAACACAAAATACAAATTCTATCTCTTACATTACCTTCTTGGAATACGTTGATTTTGTTCCTAGTTATCTACTAGAAGGGCTTGTTGAGTGATCACGCTTAACTACGCTCTATAAAAGGGACTAATTAGTCGCGACAAATATAGCTCAGTACTTAAAGTTCCAAGGTCGAATCCCCATAGAGAACACTCGAAATCTAGTTGTTATTATAACTAATTTACCTATTCGATTAATTTCTAAGGATTTATCTTTAGAATGAGTTTGTAGTATCAACTAAGTAACAAGAATATTAGCAAGTAAATAAATGACAAAGTAGCAGAGAGAGGATTAATTCAAATGATGTAAAGCCTAGGATCGATCTATCCAACTCCTACTCATGCGCTAGAACGATACTTTAGCGACTATCACTTCGTCCTTCCTATTGAACACTTACTCCAAATTTACAACTATTTCCTTCTGTATATTAATTATAACGTTTACTAATTATTTTTCAATCAATTAATGAAGATATTTAAGACTACAATACAAGTATAATTCACAATAGGGATCAATGGTCACAATTCACCTTTTTAACAATCTAAGTAATGCATTTGTTTTAGGTTAAAATATTGTTAACTGGTTAACCATAACTTATGAATTTATGCCAAGACACATAAGAATAAAGGTAACAATCAATTAGGGGCCCTTCTAATCAATAACAGACAAAGCATAAATACTTAAATAGGAAGAATAACAAGTTTCACTCATTAAAGCAGTAACTCGTAACACATAAGTATTGGAGTGGTTAAATCAACCCTAGAATGGATGATTTATCCACTCATAGTCATATTCAAATCAATGAAATAACTATAAACATGAAAATCTACACAAAAGATGATGGGTGGATGAGAAAAAACCTTGAATCTTGATCTTCTATCTTCCTTGCATCCTTTGATTGTGAAAGTCCTCTAATTGGGTTTCATGATGTATTTATAGTGTAGGAATTGATATAGAACAAAACTACCCTTGATAATCCATCCAAAACTCGTTCTATGCAAATTCTCATCGTCGTCGTGCCTTCTATTACAGGCTGCACGGCGTGCTACACACTATGTTGCACATGCTACCTCATATTTTCGTACAAATTGTTCCTTCTTCGTCCGTCCTTTGTTCGCACGATCCTCAGGCTTCTACTCATACTTCAAAATTCTTTATTTCTATCAATTATGATCCACGAATGCATCATATCATCAATGTAATCCCTACAAAATAAAACACACCAAATAAGAGACATTCCGTTCAAAGATCGACAATATAATGCAAATAGAAGCATGAACACGAGGCAAAAATATAAGAAATACAACAATATATCTTGATCAGCACCCCACACTTAAACCTTTTCTCATCCTCGAGCAACTTATCCTTTGATCTCTAGATGCACCAAAACAACTCGCAACAACCACTTTGGTTTATACAGACACTTAGCAAGTTGCATATGCACTAAGCATGCTTTATTCACACAAATCCATGCCAAGAATATTTAAACACAACCAAGTGCATCAAATCAACCTCCAATCCTAAATCAACTCCAAACTCATCAATAAGTCATGCAAGTACTCACTCTATTCAAGAGACTAATAAAGAGCCCACTTCTCGTATCATGTGCCCTCACAATCAAATCAAAGTTTAGAGAAGGAATTCACACAAGGGAATGAACATGAACTAAAAGTTCACATATGAATGAAACACTTACTCTTTAAAAATAACTCACATGCAACACAAGACGTACCATATGCTTGCCCTTAGTATAGGACTCGACTAATGTCCATCTACTCAGCTAAGATCAATTAGGACTTCTTTTTTTGTAATGAAGGCAATGGGACGAGCATGATATATTTAGGTAATAGTGACTAACCACCCCAAGCAGTTTAATACACCCTAATGAATTCAATCATTTTTCCTCCCAATCAATTATTTTTTACCATTACATAGTCAACTTTCACCAACCATCTTCTTTAAGCAAAGGTAGGAGCTAATGATAGGGACTATTCTTTTTTCTTTCTATCTTTCAATTTACAACTTTTTTTCATACATATTTTTACTACTGCACAATATGCCAAGCTCTCATTTTTTTTTCTCTAGTAAATCCTTCTAATAGCATCCTACTAAGGCATCTTTTTTCTTCCTCAAACAACCACAAAGTTTCTACTTTATTCATTAGACTTTTAGGCTCATAACACCACAAGCAAAACTCAAAGATATTTAGTACAAGAAACGAGAATCCCAATGGCGATCAAAGAAAAGCCTACAGGCTCAAAAGGGTTAGCTAAGGTCAAATTTCACTGATAAACATCTAACTCTTAAGCTTCAAACAAATTGGCTATGAAAAGAATGTTCATATCACTTCCTAACTGAGCAAACTTCTCAATTCGCTTTGCATCCACACCAGGCAAGTTCAAGATCAAATATTAAACATGGAGCAATCAAAATCCTCACTCACATATGACAAATAACCTACTCAAAATGGCTCAATTCGGGGTCTTAAACAAAGCAAACACAAGCAAACTCTCAAACAAATCTAGAGTCAACATCATGATTATAGGCTTCAAATAATACACTCAACGTTTCTCAAGGAAAGTGGATCATGATAAAATACATGCATGAAGTTTACATACCCCAAATTAAGTATTTATATAAAACTAGTCAGAGTGGAGCCAAGACTATCCTATCCAATTACTACACTCTAATCCTAAGAAAAAATTATTTACCTATAGCCGGTCCAAACTACTCTCTTTAGAAAAGAACTGATGCACAAAGAAAAATCAAAGGGGATTATTAGCAAAGATAGGAAGACTCTCACCCCACACTTAAAATCTTGCATTGCCATTGATTCATTAAAAAATAAAATAAAAGGGTGTTAGAGAAACTCCCTGGGGCTCTAAGTCTGAAGAATATCCTTGTGAGCTTCGTTGGGGCACGAGGTACTCAGACTTCCCTCAAGCAGGACTTTATCTTAAAGCATGATTGATTGCAGAGACACGCTACACTTAGACTCCAAACCAGTCAAAACCTGTAAAATAAAGAAACTCACCAAGTAATATCCTTCAACAGATAACATTTGTTTTTTGTTTTTTTGTTTTTTACTTGTCTACAATTAGAATCACAGGTTGCCTCCCGAGAAGCGTCTTAGTTATAGTTGTGGCACGACTTCACTTAGCTCTACTTATGGCTCATCCAGGCTCGCATGCATACACACACGAATAACTCGCATCATCACAATGTCCCTTTAGTAATTTTCCAATGTGAACCACTATCTCTTCATCATACAATTTCAAGATCATTTTCCCTTTGTCAGCATCAATCATTGTTCTGACAGTCCACAAGAATGGACGGCCTAAGATAATTGAAAATATTTATCAACGAGACATTCAAGAACCACAAATTCTATCGGAAATATGAAACTACCCACATGCACAAGTACATCCTCAACTATTCCAACGGGATGTTTTTGCCTTCTATCCACCAACTAGATTCACATTGAAGTCTCTCTTATGCCAGTCAAATCCAGCTTGTCGTATGCTTCCAACGACATCAAATAAATGCTTGCACCAGAATCACATAAGGCCTTACCAATTGTGAGATCACCAATAGAGTATGGGATTGTAAAACTGCCAGGATCTTGCTTCTTTTTAACTACAGGATTTGTGATGACAACACTACACTCCTTATTCAACTCTACCTTCTCTACCTTATTAAAGTCAACTTTCTTATACATATGATCTTTTAACAGTTTTGCATATCCTAATACCTCTCGCATAACTTCCACGAAAGGCATTGTAAACTTCAATTGTTTCAACAAATCAAAAATTTTATTAAACTTCAAATCTTTTTGTCAGTTTTCCAACCTTTGATGATAAGGAGGAGGTGGTGTTTTCTCCTTGGAGTTCTTCTACCTTAACACTTTAGCTTTTTCAACCACTTTCTTGGCTTCTTTAACAGGTTCTCTGGATGTTTCCTTCTCAGTAGCGAGAATAGGTTTTGGAGTGGTATCTTTCTCAGAAGGATCTTTGCAAACTAGTTTGGCAGAGTCATCAACAGGCTCCATATCTGGCACGGTAGGTAGCTTTCTTTTAGGTAATTCTTGCTCTTTGTCCAAGTCTCTACCAATCTTCAAAGTGACTGTCATCAATTCACCACATTGTCGGCCGACAAATCATCCCCAGGTCTATAATGCAAAGCTAGGGGCAATTGTCCCAACTTAGTCTTCATACATTTTATTGCAGTGTCATGCGCTACCACTTGGTCTTGGAACTGCTTATTAACTCACATCATAGCCTGCACCATAGTCTTGATCTCAGCTATATCATTCGCCTGTTGCAAAGGTAAAGTTGTTTGTTGTTGCACTGGCCTAAATTGACTCTATTGATTGTATTGCTCACGCTGCCATAATTCACAAAGTTCACATCTTCAGTATAAGCAAGCAATCAACATTAGAAAAACTACCAGGATCGGGAACTTGGGTTTGAGCCCGTGAGTCAACTTGATTAACAGATTTCAGCATCTTCTCGTTCATTTGTTTCGTCACAGCATCAAGTGTAGTCTGCAACTTTGACATTTGTTCTTCCATCACAGAAGCAATATCAGAAGAAAAAGCCCTCGTACCTGAGCTAGTAGAATTATCTCTTCTAAGTCACCTTGAGTTTTGAGCCATAGTGTCTAGCAGCGTTTTTGATTCCTCAAACGCTTCGCTCAAGAATTATCCTCCAACTGCTGCATCCAAATTACCCTTCATTTGATCTCCCATGCCCCTGTAGATCTTTTGCCTCAGTATTTGGTCAGGAATCCCATGATGAGGACACTTTCTCACATAACTTTTATATATATCCCAAGCCTCTTGCAACTTCCAAGCAAGTTCTACCTGAACATGGGAATCCCATCAACCATCTTCGCAATTTTATTTGGTGGAGAATTTTTTTTCGTGAACTTGGTCATCAAATCATCCCACGAAGTTATAGAACTGACTTGCAGTTAATCGAATCAGTCACTAGCATCATTTTTCAAAGAGAACATGAATAAAATCAATCGCACCACCTTTGCCGGGATGCGAGCCTGCTTCTGAATTTAGCATACCCTCATGAACTTTTTCAAATACTTCTTAGGATCGTTAGTAGTTCTATCTGCAAATAAACCCGCATTAGCAAACAAAGTCACCATCGTCTGGAAGATGTAAAAAAAAGTTAGCCTCGAATGTTTGAAGCTAAATAGCAGACGCCAGATTCCTCGCCACAGGTTATGCGAAAGGATTAAGAGCAATATCTTGAGCCACCTTGAATTCTTCGGTATCTGAACTTTCAATTGTAAGCACCAAAGAAACAAGATGAATATGACAAGAGTGAAGTTAATAGAAAAATAAATCTAGCAATCTTAACAACTAAAATAATGTTGTGTTCCCTAGGAATGGCGCCGAAATCTGATCACGCCCAACTACGCCCTATAAAAAGGACTAAGTGGTCGCGACAAATATCGTTCGGTACTTAAAGTCTCGAGGTCGAATCCCACAGATAACACTCGAAATCTAGTTGTTAGTCTAACTAATTTACCTATTCGATTAACTTCTAAGGCTTTATCTTTAGAATGGGTTTGTAGTATCAATTAAGTAACAAGAAAATTAACAAGTAAATAAATGACAAATTAGTAGAGAAATGATTAATTCAAGGGATGTAAAGCTTAGGATTGATCTACTAACTCCTACTCTGTAACGACCTCAAATAGTCGTTTCGAGAATCGGGACCTCGATTTGCGTGTCGACAATTTCAAAAGCTCCATAAGGTCCATTATGACATGCCTGAATTTTTTTTAGCTAAAACGAACTTTGTTAGATAGGTATCAGAGAAAGACATCCGTTTCGGATATTCGTTCAGGCTAAAAGAGGTTTTGGAGCTCGATTTGAGCAAATGAGCTTTGATGTGAAATCTGAAAGTTGCGTTAGGTTCGTATGATAATTTATGACCTGTAGAAACCTTCATAAGTGAAAATGGACCTCGTTTGATAGGTTTCTTGATAAAGTCTCCGTTACGGAAGTTTAAAAAGGTTAAAAGAGGTTTTCGAGCTCGATTTGAGTAAACAAACTCCGATGAGAGATCTGAGGGTTCCGTTAGGTTCGTATCGTCATTTGTGACTTGTAGCAACTTTCGAATTTTGATTCCGGGGTCGTTTGATTAAAATTGGCTATTTTGGCGAAAGTCGAAATTTGACCCTTTCCCGTGGGACCCACTTTTTGAGTTCTAGAGATTCGAATTGAGTTTCGTCTTGACGAGCATGTCACAAAAGTCTTGTATGACTTTTGTACAAAATTTGGGGTCATTCTGAGCTTCGTAGGGTCCCGCTTGGACCCAAAAAAGTGGCTGACCTGGTGCAAAGCCAAAAAAGCTGCTGAATTCTGTTTTTTACTGTTCAGCCGGAAGGAAATCGATTTTTCAGATCAATCCACGAGGAATTGGAAAAAATCAAAACATGAAAGTTGTAGCTCTTTGAGTTTTGGTTCTAATACCATCAACCTCGTATCATTTGGACATTTCTATGAAAAGTTATGGGTATTTTACTGAAAGCTATCCAGTGAGGTACAATTTGGACAGCATGTGGTACAACTCTTTGAAGTTGCGGGCTGCTATATATACTAGGGCGGACATTCATTTTTATTTTCATGTTTTGAGCTTCTAAAAGTGATTCCAAGGGGAATTTGAAGTACCAAAATCATTCCTAAACACAAGATAACTATTCTTACCCATTTTTAACGCTTTAATCCGAGGATCAAAGTGACGATCCTTGGAAAGAGGGTTTGAACCCTAGATTTGTGAATTGAGAAAAATGACCGAGTTGGACTCGGGTATGTACAATAATGGTACTTTTGGACTCGTGGGAGTATGGGGAGTCCGGAAACATAAATTTTATGGGTTTTTGGGTACGTCTGACCCGGGGGTATTTTGGTAAAATTGCCTCTTAAATTGCGTAAGGGCTTAGAATCCTTTCCTCACATGCTTACGAATGCGACACTATTTCTTTGGATCAGAGAGGAGTCTTACGGAGGCACATCGTTTGGGAAAGGAGGTCGTTCCTTAGCCACTTGAGCCGATTTTGAGGTAAGTGAGACTTGACCTCTATTTTGCTTGCGAATAAGATTTGATCTTGCTAAGTAAGATGTCGAATACTTAATTGACTAGAATTATCTAGTAGATATTATTATGTACTACTCGTTATATTTATACAAAAAGGAGAAAGCACAAACGTGACTTGTGTATAGTCGATGTTGTGTGCCGGTGTATTATTGATATGCTCTAGGGACAGAGGCCGGTGGTGCATTATGACCTAAAAGAAAAATTCCATATAGGGACAGAGGTCGGTGGTGTGTTATGACCTAGATGTGGAGACTTATAGGGACAGAGGCTTGTGGTGCGTTATGACCTATAAGTAAAGTTGTTTATAGAGACAGAGGCCTGTGGTGCGTTATGACCTATAAACAAAGCCACACAGGGTGTGTGCTTATGCTATGTGCTAGGTATATCATTACCTATGTGGTATGCGAGATATATCATCGCCATGCTGGGTGTTAATTATATTATTACTTATGCCATAGTATCAATATAATATTGTATATGCTGCCTATATTATGTATCTTTATATTATTGACCATGTTATGTATTTGTGTATTATTGCTTGTATTGTTTTATAATTATATTATCGTATGTAATGTTTATGGGTTACTGTAAAGATGTGGATTGTACTTCCGTTATCTGCTTATGCATTATCAAAGACTTGTCCCGAAAGGGTAATTTAGCGAGCCTGTCGATGATCTTACTGGGCTTTGGCTCATAACTTACTGTTTAAATGTGCAGATCCTTCTACTAGTCAGACAGCTGGACTTATCTGATCCGTTCGAGGCTGTGACTATTTTTGCTTGAGGTGAGCCAACCGCATGGTTCGCGGTGGCATACCGTCTGATCCACCTTAGTGTTTAGACACTTCCTACATATATGTATGAATATATATATACTCTATTGACACTGTATTTCGGGTTGGATGTCTACACCTACATTTTATTGAAATATTTCTATCTAAATTATCATTATGAGTCAGTTTAATTATTCGTGGTTCGCCTAAGGATGTAGCACTTAGGTGCCATCACGACCCCGAAAATTGGGTCGTGACATACTCGCGTGCTAGAACAATGCTTTAACGAGTTCCACTTTGTTCTTTCTATTAAAAACTTGCTCCAAATTTATAACTATTCACTTCAGCATAATAATTGCAACGTTCACTAACGAATTTTCAAATTAATTAATGAAGATATGTAGGATTACAAGTATAGTTAACAATAGGGATCAATGGCCACAATTTACGGTTTTAACAACCTAAGTAATGCCTTTGTTTTAGGTTGAAATATTACTAAATGGTTAACCCTAATTTATGAATTTATCCTAGACACACAATAATAAAGGGAACAATCAATTGGGGGCCCTTCCAACTAATAACAAATAAAGCATAAACACTTAGATAGGAAGAATTAACAAGTTTCGATTATTAAAGCAATAATTCGTAACACATAAGTATTGGCGTGATTCAATCAACCCTTGAATGGATAATTTTGCCACTTATAGTCATATTCAAGTTAAAGAAATAACCATAAACATGTAAATTTACACAAAAGATGATGGGTGGATGAGAAAAAGCCTTGAATCTTGATCTTCTCTCTTCCTTGAATTTTTTTCCTTCTATATCTAAATTGCTTCCTCCATTCTCTTTCGTTCGTCGAGTTTGCAATTTGCACTCCTCTTAAAAAAGTAAATACTAAGTAAACATTTATTTTTCTAAGTTATCCTTATTGGTTATGCTTTAAACTCTCTCGTTTCGGTGCACGTTAGTATGAATTGCTAACTTACACCATCGGCCGGAACAGTGAGAGGGAGACCTCAAAAAAATTTCAAGATTCCATTCACAGAGCTCAAGATCAGGAATGAACGATCAGTTGGGAAAGGGAAAGTAGTTTTACCACTGAACGAGCTAGCATGGGAAAATGGAAACTCCACTCCTCCAAATTCAGTAAGTATTGTGTAACCTACTCTGAATGCCTACTAGTTTAGCTTCTTGGAAGGAGATGAAATGACCTATCAAAGAACCTAACTAAAGTCCAAGTTACTCTACTTTCACTAGTAAAGAAAAGAATAAGGTTATGTGGGAAGTTGAATGCCATGTGTAAAGAAAATTAAATTACACTAATCCAAATGGGGATCGTAGACAAATCTATTCAGATCTGGCATTTATTGAACCTATAGTCCAAGATGGTAATAAAATAGTCTAGCTAAAACAGGACACGATGAGGCATTTGAAAATAAAAAATGCAAAAATTCTATAATCTTGTATGCAATGGGGGATGAGCCTTCAATTAGAGATTTGGAGAGGTTCTACTACAACAATGAGGGCTACTGGGGGCATTGGCATGGTAGGACTTCTCAAGTTATTTTTTAATGGAAAAAGGCTCAAGTTTTAATTATGTAGTATAGGTCCTCCAATCATTAATGGCATTAAAATCTTCTAACTATCCAACCTTGTCACCCCAAGGTTTTTTATGTTACGCAATGGTCAAAGTATAAAAGGCCACTTTTTTGCCAAATTTGGCCATAAACCTAGATCTACACAGCCCTTCCCTCTCTCCTCTCCCCCATTTTTTCCTCCATTTTCACCATTCCATTTCCCGCTCAAAATTCCACCATAGCTGTATTGTTGAACTTCTTCCTACATCAAAATAATCTTGTCCTCTACATTATTTACTCAATATCATCTCTGGTTTTTACAAAATACAAGCTCAGACTACTTTTATTTGGGTTATACGACATTTAGTTAAATCTGCCAAAGCTGCTCATTTCTTATCCAGTAAAGGAGAAATCTTGTTCCTCTAATCGTAATCTTGTCCATTTAGTCATCTCCTGTAAGTGTACTAACTTTAAAACATGAATTTAGCTACTTTTTTTTTTATTTGAGGTTGATTTGAATGCAAGTTTTTCGAACATCCTGCCAGCAATTCCAAACATCTTTTAAGACGTTCCTATGGTCGTAACAACAATTCCAAACATCTTATTAGCGTTTTACACGTGGTATATAAATATTAGAATTTTTTCATCAAATGTTCGGAACACCCTATCAGGATGTTTGGAGCGTCTTTCTAGAAATTTGGAACATCTTGCCTTTATCAATGAAAATCTGTATTTAGATGTTCAGAACTTCTACATACGACGTTCCAAACGAAAAATGTGGAAGTTTGGAACATCTTGTATAAATATTATCAATTTGATATTTATAATTAGTCATTCCGATTTATTGCAGGTGACCATCGATGGGTAAGGTTATACTAGGAGTTAATTATCAAGGTGAATGGGCAGAGTGTTCTAAATGTTATGCCTGGATTCTGACGGTGAAAGAGTCAAGGCCCATTCTTGTGCCCAGAGATGTTACGTATGATGTTCTACTTAACAAAATCATCGGAAGTTGGGGGATAAGAGACAATCCGAGGGACATTTGCATTACTTACATACTGAGTGTTGCCACAAATCAAAAGACTCCTCCTATTATAATAAGAAATGATGATGATGTACGTCTTTATATGGCTGATGATGATTGTAATGGTGCTAGGCCCACTCTAAGGGTAACTGTGGTTTCTAAGCCGGAGTAATGTGTTGGTTCTAATGACCAAGAAATTTCAAATAGTGGATGCCATGATTTTAGTCAGCGATTGGATGACGTACATGAAGAAGTAGAAGAAGACAAATGAGGAGGGGTAGAAGAAGACGGATGAGGGGTGTTGTTGTCAGCTGTTACTTAGGATTCAATGAGTCACATCTACCCTGTTGCTTTTTGTGTTGTAGACAAAGAGTGTGACACCTCATATGAGTACTTTTTCGAACAATTACGCACCATAGTCCCAGAATGTAAAGAGTTGTGCATTATTTTGGGTAGACATCCGAGCATCGCGAAGATGGTCTCCCAAGTGTATCCTTCTGCTCACTATGGAGTTTACATGACGCACCTTGGTGAAAACATCTGAACAAAGTTTTAGTTTGGAACAGATCTTCATAAATATTATACTGCAGCAAAGGCATATCGGGGACATGAGTTCCAGGATGCTATGGATGGTATCAGAAGTATTTATTGGAGGGTAGCTGATTATCTTGAAAATGTTGTTGGCTATCATAGATGAACCAGATTATATTTCCCAGGAAACAGGTAAACTATCAATAACAAGGTCTCATATAACTGTCATGTTTTTCTGCTATCTAATCCAAACATCCTTCTTGGCGTTTCGAACATCGTATTAATGTCCTGAACATCTATTATTATGTTTACTTTTTCCGTGATGATATTCCAAACGTCTTTCCCGCCGTTCTGAACTTTTGTTTTAATGTTATGAACTTCTCTTGGATTATTATAATAGTTGTTTTTTATATAGGTTTTGCAGTTATGACATCAAACATAGCTGAGTCCATTAATTTCATGATGAAGGATCAAAGATAATACCCCATTGATGCGCTCTTTAAAGATATAGGTAAGAACTTGGTGAAAAATTCCACACGAGGGCTATGGACTTAATCAACCACCCAAACTTATGTGTCCCAGACATTGAAACTAAATTAAGGAAGAATAAAGAATTGGGGGATAAGCTAGTTGTCTCCAGGAATGGACCTTATGGTTTCGAAATCATCCAAGATTTGAGGTAGAAGTTGATCTATACAAGAGGACATGTACGTGTAGGGAGCTTGATCTTGATCAGTTACCTTGTAAACATGCTATGGCAGCGATTAGGGAATTGCATGGTGATGAATATGGAAGTAGAGTCTATGACTATACTTCTGGATATTACACAACACAAGCATACGTCCTTGCCTATGCAGAGCCTGTCAATGCAGTACCACCAAAAAAATCCTAGGTAGTCTCTGTAGATGAGATAATTTATCTAGTACATCCGTCCCTAAAGCCGAACAATCCAGGAAGGAGAAGGGTTAACCGAATTCGATCTATTGGGGAACGTCTTCCAACGAGGAAAAACAGATGTGGCAACTACAAGAGATATGATCACAAAAGAACTACATGTCCCATTGGTCGTAGTGGAGCTGAAGCTACAGGTCAGCCTACAAATTGAATTTGTGAATTGGACGCTTCGTCCTGCTTGTAATATTTGAACAATTTCGTTTATTTCATGTTATTTGAATGTATAATAGACTTTTCGTCTTATATGTATAATTTATGTTGTGCACATATTTGCTTTACTGCAGTTTTAATTTATATTGTGCACATATTCGTTTTACTGTAATTTTAATTTATGTTGTGCACATATTTGATCTTTTAGTTCGCAACACATTGAAGTCGTTTAGGATATTACAATAAGATATTCCAAACGACTGTTCAATATAATATCCTCCTTAATTTTCTAAAAAGTTAAAAAAATCTACCTTGTCGTTCGGAACATCTTGACCCCAAACCCTAAGCCTTACCCGAAAAGTAAATTCGTTCGGAACATTGGACGTGTGTTCAAACATGTTAGCTAGATGCTCGGAACACGATGATTATGTTCGAGTGATAAATGATAGTGATCATCACTAGACATAACCAAATATACTAGTTAGAGTGATAAATGATGGTGATCATCACTAGACATGACAAAATATACTAGTTAGAGTGATAAATGATGGTGATTATTTTTACACATGACCAGTTTTACTAGTTAGAGTGATAAATGATGGTGATCATCACTACACATGACTAATTTTACTAGTTAGAGTGATAAATGATGCTGATCATCACTAAATATGACCAAATATACAAGTAAGAATGATAAATGATGGTGATAATAACTAGACATGACCAAATATACTAATTAGAGTGATAAATGATGATAATCATCACTAGACATGACCAAATATACAAGTAAGAGTGAGAAATGATGATGATCATCACTAGATATGACCAATTATACTAGTTAGACTGATAAATGATGATGATCATCACTAGACATGACCAAATAAACAAGTAAGAGTGATAAATGATGATGATCATCACTAGACATGACCAAATATACAAGTAAGAGTGATAAATGATGGTGATAATCATTAGACAAGCCCTAATATACAACTTAGAGTGATAAATGATGGTGATAATCACTAGACAGGCCCTAATATACAACTTAGAGTGATAAATGATGGTGATCATCACTAGACATGACAAAATATATAAGTAAGAGTGATAAATGATGGTGATAATCACTATACATGACCAATTTACTAGTTAGAGTGATAAATGATGGTGATAATCACTAGACAAGCCCTAATATACAACTGAGTGATAAATACTGGTGATTATCACTAAGCATGATCAATTTTACTAGTTAGAGTGATAAATGATGGTGATAATCACTACACATGACCAATTTTACTAGTTAGAGTGATAAATGATGGTGATAATCACTACACATGACCAATTTTACTAGTTAGAGTGATAAATGATGGTGATTATCACTACACATGACCAAATATACTAGTTAGAGTGATGAATGATGGTGATAATCAGTACACATGACCAATTATACTAGTTAGAGTGATAAATGATGGTGATAATCACTAGACATGACCAAATATACTAGTTAGAGTGATAAATGATGGTGATCATCACTAGACATGACCAAATATACAAGCAAGAGTGATAAATGATGGTGATTATCACTACACATGACCAATTATACTTGTTAGAGTGATAAATGATAGTGAAAATAACTACACATGATCAATTATACTAGTTAGAGAATTAACCATATGCCCGGAACATGTGTTTGTTGTTCTATCTTTTATAGAGTTGTTTCGAATATTTTAGTGATTTATGTCGCATTTATGCAGTCGTTCGGAGCGCTCTTGTTTATTTGTTACTATCTTCATCCTGTAGTTTTACAATTGTTCATATATATATATATATATATATATATATATATATATATATATATATATATATATATTATATATATATATATTAGTTTGGAAACTTTATTGATTCGTGCGGAACGACATAAGTTACAATCATAATTTAGTTAATATAACAAGTTATTCTGAAATTTCATTGATCACTACTACATAAACCATAACAATTGCAAATAAATAGAATATAAACTATGAACCAACACTTGATCCATGTACAGAATATGAGAACAATTAGCACCACAATTAGCACGACCACAACACCTAACTTTTTGCGCCATAATCCTGCCTCTTTCCTCTCTTGTTCAACAACTTTCAACTTATTTAGTAGACCTCATATTACTCTCTTCGCTTGATCTGGAATCTCTTTATCGTGTCATCTGAAGTAGTTGCAGCCCTTTCCCTAACAAAAAAAAAAAAAAAAAAACAAGAGTTGAAGAACTTTCACCCTACTAAAAGTTTTACAAACCCATCAACTAGGCCTAACCTGTCCAGATATGCACACATAAAACCTCCTTCCTGAGTTTGCTTGAGTCCACGAAGTTGTTAACTTTGCATAATCTCCATATTGATAAAATGGTTCTACACTATCACTATTAATGGAGCTACTAGACATTTATATATAACGGATGTTGGATTCTTTTTTTTTGGGTAATCTGGTTTGAATAAGATTGAACGCTCATATAATTGTGTTGGTGTTGGATGGTATTTTTTATTACCATTGCTATATAACTGTTGTTTACGCACCCAATATAAGTGTTGTTCGCGAGGTTGTGCCAAGTTAGCAACATATATTTGGAACATGCGTCTAGATTAGTTTTAAACAATGTGATGAAGTTCCGAACATAGTTTTTAAAATTGAAAAAATATAGAACGGCTACAACGAACAGTCACCTTAAAATTTGAAAAATACACAAAACGACTACTGGCTACAATACACTTAACGGTTACAACAGTCACTTCCAAACGAACATTTCAGTTACCTCTTTACTTCTATAAATATTCAATCAAACCATTAAAATCCATATTCAACAACTAACAGCAACAATCAAAATTCAAAACATTACAAAATAGCTCGTCGACCATCCACTTTAAGAGGAGCAACCACTAGAAGCGAAGCGACCACTACAAGAGCAGCAACCACTGCTAGAGCAACCACTACAAAAGGAGCATCCACGTCAAGATGAGCAACCACTACAAGAGGAGCATCCACTTCAAGAGGAGCAAGAACAAGAGGAGCATCCACGTCAAGGCAAAATACTATTGTAGCACCAGATTCATCACAGCAAGAACGGGCTAATGATATTTTGGAACAACTTCGGACTGAAGTGTGGGGTTGAGAGTTTAAATTTGAGAACTTCTTCCATGACTACAAAAAGGACGTCAGAAGGATAAAGAAGGAAATAAGAAGGGCAAAGAGATGTACAAAGGGATACTTATTTATAAGGGTCTACATTACCTTGACTACTACTCATCTCTATCGAGATAGAAACTTGAATGTTTATGCTTATTTTGGATGTTAATATGAACGTTTATTAAGTATTTTCTTTGTTTGAATACTAATATAATTAGCATACTTTTGTAAAGCGCTGAATCTCTAATCAACCAAGAATATTTTTACCTGGTTCTTGAAAATCAATGAATAAATTTGAATGTTTGAAACATTTGTTGTTATGTACAGAACAATTAATAGTCGTTCTGGAACATCATTTATGTTGATCCTTTACACTATGAGTTTTTGAAGTTTGGAACATTAGCTGTCATGCCTGGAATGCCTTTTAGTCATTCTCAAACATCTTTTAGTTACTCTTTTAAAATTAGTTTCTTACTCTTAACATTTTCATTTTGAATGCTGAACAATTGACAAATATATATTATTTGAATGTTTGTTTGAATTCTGAAAAATTGACATAACAAAAATACAATGCTAATAAAATATATAGGTATTCCATATAAACTGCTATTAAGTAATTAGCCATGCACTTCTTTCCAACAAAACAAGAATGTTCCGAGCGACTATATCAAAATTTTAAAATACACAACGGTTACAATGAACAGTTGCATCGTCGTTTGAATAGTACACAATGTTTATAAGTTGCATCAAAAGTCACTTCCAAACAGACTCGTCGATTCTTATTTACTCTTATAAATACCCAACACACAATCAAATCATTCCAAACCATATTCAACAAATAACAACAATCACACCATTTCAAAATGACTCGTCGACCAAGAACAAGAGGAGCATCAATAAGAGGAGTATTGAGTTCAAGGCTTAGAACACCTTCATAGAGTTTAGATTCAAATTATGAACATTCGAAGGATGTCTTGAAGAAACTAAGGCTTGAAGTGTGGGTATGAAAATTCAAGTTCCAAGATTTCTTCCATGATTACAAGAAGGACATGAGAAATGTGAAGAGAATGCCTAGAGGGTTGCTTGCTAATAGGAGAATTGATTTCACTCTATACTCCTCATCACCATGATCACTACCAGAAGCACCACCACAAGCTCCACCACATGCACCCTAAGTTCGATTGTTCATGTTTATTTTAGTTTTAATATTAAATATTTATTATATTATTTCATTTTCATTTTCATTTTGAATGCTGAAGTATTGATAAGTCTATGATGTACGTTTGATTGAATTATAAATAATTATCGTACTGTTTGCGTCTCGATTCAATCTCTTATCAATCACGAATATCTTCGCATTTGCTGGTGAACATAAGTGTAGGAGTTTCAGAAGTTTGGAACATCAATTATTATATCAGGAATGACTAGTTGTCATTCCAGAACGTCTATGTGTAAATCCACTTTATAAAATGTGTAAAAGTTTTGAACATCTCTTATTATGCATGGAACGACTACTAGTCGTTCTGGAATACCTATGAGTAAAACCTTTAAAATTAAACTCTAACTCTATCATTTTCGGTTTGAATAAGTTACAATTGATCAATATATTTGAATGTTTGTTTTAATTCAGACTAATTAAAAATAACAAAAATACATTGGAAATAAAAACATTGGTTATCCATATAAGCACATCAAAAGTAATTAGCCATGCACTTCTTGGCTAACAAAATAAAAGTTATCCATACTTAATTACATACCAAACTAAAACTTAAAATTATCCAAATATTACAGACCCAAATTAAGGTTTTATTTTGCCGTCAAAGATACAAACGGCGAGACGTTTCCTCTATTGATCTACCTCATTATCACAAATCTTATCTATGGGGGGTTTTTGTGAGTATATGCTCAATGTACATCAATAAGTACAATCCACACAGTGTGCCATTTAGATTTTGTGGACAATGTACTTGTGGCAGTCTCTCAAATCCCCATATCTCCTTCCTTCACCTAGGGATCCAAGTCTTTGAAGAGCTTTGAATTTATGATATAGACTAGGAACAAGTAGAGAATGGCCATCATAACTTTCATGAAGGCGTCATCATCATAAACCCCCTAAACTGCAATCGTACACCACAATCTTGGCGTCCACCATGTCAAACACCATCATCACATAATGGACACTCTTGATGTTGTAGATGATGATGATCCTCTTTGCACCAGCCCAACACTTGCCCGCCGGGTAGGGTAGATTTTCATATGCACACTTACAAAAATCATCGTCAAGCGCAAACGTCCTCAATAACAGATCAATCGGAAGATTATCTTTCTTCGCATCTTCTTCCATTTGGACGTAGCGTTTGGCCATGTTTCACAAAAATGCAAGATCTAGAATGATGTTAGCCTCATCTTAATGGAAGGGTTAATTCAGATATCTCTCCCTCATCATGGTCAGCACAACTTCAATACGCTAAAGAACAAATAAGAGAGAAATAAATTGGGGTAAGTGGGTGTAAGAATGGCCATTTGTTCTGAACATCTCACATTGACATTCAGAACATAGGTCAGATCTTCTAGAAATATATAAGAACTTAGAATAATGTGAGTTGTTCTAAGCATGTGATAGATGTTCAGAACTCATACAACAAAAAAAAGTTTAGAAAGTCACTAAAAAAAAGCTTACAATGTCCCACATCCACTCTGTCTTGTCCATCAACAAACTAAAATCTTCGTGATTCATTAGTAACCCGAGAAATACAGTTTTTTTTTTGTAACCTTCTTCTTCATAATCTACAGGTCTCCTCTCATAAACTTCATCCTGCTTTTTCTTATCTCTATTCTTCTCTTCTGTGTGTGGTGATATCACATCCTTTGCAGGTTTAATAAAACTTTTGCTTCTCAACTCTTCAGTTTTTGCATGTATGGACGTCATCTCAATCTCCATGCCTTTATGAGTCGTTGCAATCTTTGCATTTGCAACTGCTGAATTTGGAGATTTCGAATCCCTCACCACCAGAAGAATCACCTTTGGGTTTCTTAGAAGCCACAATCTTTTGCTCCATCGCTTCCCTCCATCCACTGCATTCATCACATTTGCAGCCTCTGCAACTGAAGCTCGAAATACCAACAACTTTGTTTCCAATTAGCTTTGTTTCAACGTGATACACTAGCACCATCACCATCATCTTCAACATTCATATCTTGCAAATCCTCTTCAACTTTCTCCCCATCACTTTCAAACATCCTCTCAATTTAGTCATCCACATCTTCATTTTTCACAGTACTTCTACCACCTCCCTTGGAAGGGTCATAGGATTGTTCTTGAAAATACACATTGTAGTGCCACCAACAAGAGCAACGCTGGTAGCATCCGCAAAGCTTTCACACAAAGGATCAACAATGTAGTCCTCAAAGTCGTCAAAAGGCACAATGTTTTGAAAGTAATCCTGCTCCCGCTCATCATTAGTAGGAATGAGTAAATGGTGAACAACATGTTAATGTACCCCACAAAAAAATTAATGTCAAATAAATTTTAAAAAGTTATTGTATTTTTGGAACAAACTGACAAAAAAGATTTGAACGTCTCAACGATATTTAAAACATCTACCAACGATGTTCCGAACATCTACGACTTAAGCAGTAGATCGACGAGAGATGTTTCTTGGTAAGATGTTTCGAACGTTTCAGTGTTGTGACGAACATCTAAGAGAAATGTCTCAACTTCAACAAATATGTTCCAAACATTATCGTAAGATAAATAGAAAATGGGATACTTACAGGATACTCATGTTGCTCAAACATCGTGTCTGTGTCTCTCTCGGCCTTCTCAATAAGCCATTTTAGCATCCTTGGGATTGTTTTATATTTTGGAAAATCCTTTGGCCTCAAGTCAGGAATAGCTTTGTAAGCCTAGGCCATGAATGCCCAGGGAAAGCCATAAATATTGTAAGTCTGACTTGCACTGGCTGCACAATCTTCCATTGGCTTTATCAGATAACCAACTGTTAATTCATAACTCATCCTACCCCAAGGATAACTTTGGAATGCCTTAAGATAAGCGGCCAAGCAGACTACCCATTCCTCTATTCCATATTTCTTATCCTTCGCACAAAGAACTGTATGAACAAACTATGCCATACACAAATTTAACAACCACTTCTAGGGCATTTTATTAGGCTTCATGCATTCAATCAAGTCATCACCTGTCACAACTTTCTTTTTCAGCAGCTCCTGCTGAATTTTGGGCTTATTGAACTTCCTCTTTCCGAGAAAGGGTGACTCTTCCTCCTCCTCCTCCTCCTCCTTGTTCTTCTTCCCCTTCCCCTTTCATCTTCCCCTTCTTTTCTCCTTCTCCTTCTCCTTTTCCTTCTCTTTCTCCTTTTTCTCATTCTCATTCGCCTTCAACTTCTTCTCCTTGGAAAAATCAACAACCAACTTCCACAATTCCTTCCCCTTCTCTTTCATTTTTGCTAAGTACTCTTTCTCTGGATAAGCATCATAGTTTAGCCCTGTCATCATTGCAAACTCGAATAGGCCAAAACATACTGGCAAACCATTGAATGAAATCCAAACCTCCTTCTACTTCTTACAAAGAATTCTTCTCAAAAGGAGGTTATGCACCAACTTGGTGCCGAACAATGGATAATCCAGCAATTGCAAGAAATGACCAAAACAACTATAAGAAAATCCCTTTCTCAATTGCAAGCCTTTCAAAACAGATTTGAACTCCATCATGACCCTGGCCAATGACGATCGAACAATAATCTTTGATTGAAAAAATTAATTGTTGTCCAGGTACGTGGACTAGATCTCCTCAACATTCTTCCACTAAAAAATATGACCAATATCTTCATATTGCACATAAATTTAGAATATAATTAATAAAATAAATCAGAACGAAATTAAATGACATTAAAGAAAAAAGATAAATCGGAACATAGTGGTGAAGATGTTCTGAATGACTAACTTAACGTTTGAAACATCTTCGTTAGGATGTTCAGAACGACTCGATGAATGCTACCAACACTCATCTTGATGCTGGGAACATTAGATAAGTCGTGTAGAATATTCACATGGATGTTCCGAACAATTCACGAGTTTCAATTCAACTATCACCTAGGCTTCCTCTACCTTCAATCCAGATGTTCCTTCTACTTCCTTCTCATCTACAACATCTTCACCTACTTCCTTTTCGATATCCCTACATGCATCATTTACAACATCCCCACCTGTTTTAACTACTTTTATACGATCCCTCAAGAAGTTTATTTTTAAAAATTGATTCTCCACCTCTCTTCTTCTTCTTCTTCTTCTTCTTCTTCTTCTTCTTCTTCTTCTTCTTCTTCTTATTCTTCTTTTTTTTTTTAATGCTTTTTGGACTCTCCCTTGACTCATCTATTTCTTCTCCTTTTTCTCTAGCATTCTCACCTCTACTTAAATCATCACCTTCTTTATCTTTTTTTCCACATGCTTTATCCTCCTTTTCTTTAGAATCTTTCTCACGATCACCATCTTCTTCTCCATGCCTGAGAAAGTCACTTTTTGATAGTTCACCAAAAGCGATGTCTTCTGAATCCTCTCTTCTTTCACCCTCATCTGCAGTCCTCTCCAAAGCCTCCCCACCTCTACTTAAATCGTAACCTTGTGTTGGGCTTTGACTTTGCTCTTGTTGAGCACCTGTTTTCCCTTGGTTTTAGGGACCTACTACTTCTCTTTCCTCATCGTCACTCTCCACAACCAATTTTCTCGTTGTATTTGTTTTGAGGTGTTTAGGAGTAGGTTCTACATCTATAGGAGTACTTTCCGAATCACTAGGAGCAGTAGGAGTAGGGTAGGCTTCTTCTTCGGCTCATGAGATTTTCTTTTAGAAATTCCCTTCTTGGGAGTCTTTGTAGGCTTTTTCTTCTGCTCATCTTCCTGTTGTGTTAATTTTCTTGATCGTAAATTTACCATTTTTTGCAAGACAAGGGGATACAAATTTTAGTTACAAAAAAGCATGAACGTCCAATGAGATGTTCTTAACCTCTTATGAACTGTTGTGGAACTATTTAAGGTGTTCGGAACATCAAACAATATATAACTGCAATCACTTCTATTTGCAACCAAATAAAACAACATTGGTTCACACAAAACTCAGTAATCGTCAAAATTTAACCAAAAAAAAGTATAAACCCTAAACATTTAGTATAATAGCGAAAACTCCTTTTTGTAGTTCAGAACTTCATCCCTATGAAAACACATAATGCCATTCAATTTTATACAATATTATACATTTTGTTCAAAAACACACACTCAAAGCAACTTTAATCACAGATGACGAAGAAAGCAAAAAAATAAACCCTAGATTTCAAATTTACACCACTATTTAAACAATAAAGACAATGTTTACCTTTTTGATTCAATATACTGCGAAAATATGTTATTTTGATGGTCAGATTGCTTGAAAAACTAAGGAACGACGGAGATATTGAGAGAATTTTGGTTGAGTGTCCGTGCATGTTGTGTTTGAAATAAAGTGATGAGAGTTATGGTAGAGAAAAGAGAGAGAGAGAGAGAGAGAGAGAGAGACCCGGGTGGTTTTTGAGAAGTTCCCAAGATTTGAAATGATGAATTTCCATGTTTTAAGAACGATCCTTAAGTTTTAAAAGTACTAATTTGGTTTCTGATTAGTCCTAATCATCTTTAGAATAAAAAGAAAAGAGAAAAGAAAATGAGAGGTCCTGTCATGCTAAATTAAATTGAGAGGTTCTGGAACACCACTTTTTTGGGGCTACTGCAGGAATTTGTGCAGTTGTCCCAGGCGTTATATACCTGTCCCTGTAAGTCCGAATACTCCAAAAACATCCCTGGTCGAATGTCTTGTCAAATTTGTTATTCTATATAAAAATATAATCCTTAATAAGAAACAATAATGGCATTAATCGCTCATAGCTGTATAGCAAACTAAGCTTAATAATATCCCAACCATATTTCGTACTGAGCTGACTTATGAATATGTAACAAATGTTTGGCTCTTTCGAGAAAATTATTAGATTTGGTTAGGTGAAAAATGACTCTTTACTTTTCTATTTTATTTTGTTATAAGTATCAATAATAATTTTAGTTAGGTGTGCATCATTGGAAAATCTGCTTGTAGATCTATAGTTGACTCTCTGTCTGGTCGCTTTCCCTTTCCTTTTTCATACGATCTATAATTTGATTCATATGAGTGTATAAATAAATTTCAGCGTAAAATTAAACAAAATATTATTCAGAATTATCAGCTTGTGACTAATCCATAATTCACAGAGTATTTATTCATAGTTTTTCGTCTGAGTGAGTGAATGACGTTACAGACCAGGAGACAAAGAATGACAAGAGAGAAATATTGAGATGACTTGTTGTGCATGCTGTAGTCAGAAACATTCTCTGAACTCTCAAAACTGGATAACAGTATCTCTCAGGCATGAATATGATACTCCTCAGACTTCTCTCTGCAGTATGGCTATTCCCCTTTACTTTTTTCCGTTCTTTTAATACATGCATCACCTTACTTATCGAATAATTATGTGCAATAAAACTTGGATAAACTCTAATATTTTATAATTGTTTTTCATTTTACCTCCCCTTCTTTTGCCCTAACTATTGATTAAGGAATTAAATATAAACAATCTGTTTTATGTGGCTTAACACAGAGTATGAAAGTCAACTTTTAACTTTTGGACTTACTTATGAAATAGATTTCTGACTTTTTAGGCTATTGCTCTAATCTTTACACTAAAATCTTGAATTGACTATCTATATAAAAAATAAAAATAAAATAAAAAAGGAGCTCCTGGCTTTCATTAGGGCGTTAGAGTCAGAATGCTGATCTCCAAATTCTTTTTCAATGGATACACAAGTACAACTATGTTTGCTCAGGGCATGTGCCAAGGCCATAGAATTATTTTACAGAATTATGTATACCAATTTGTATTTAGAAAGGTGAAAAAGTATTAAGCATGTGATTATTTTAAAATATAATATACTTAAACAGTAAAGTGGCTGATCAATATTTAGGACGTCATATTAAAATGGAAAGGTGGATATCAATTTGCAAAGACGGTTAGAAATGTATACATCAAATAAACATTTAATATGAAAGACAATATAATATATATTGGGCAGATCAAAATTAAAAATTAGAATTATGTAAACCAGTTTACAGAAAGTTGTGTGATACCATCAAACCGATTATAGTGGCTATGTTTGTTTGAAACTTTCATGACTGCTATAGCGAAGTGTTGTTAAACATGTACACTGATATTTAACGTTTAAATCTCATTTCGCTGTTATAACCAAAAAGTACGAGAAAAAAATATTTTTTTTATAAATCTCAGTAAGTTTTCTTATTTTTTTTAGAAAAAATTGAAAAAATTAAAACATTATAAATAAATCCATAACTAGTTGTATTGTATTTAAGGAACACTTATATTTAAAATTAATTTAAAAATCAAATTTGACATAAAACTCTATAATGTTAAGTTGTTTCATAAAGTTTAGCCTCTTAGTGACAATATAATGCTTCAATTGGAGAATATTTTTGTCCAAAAATTTAGCAAAATAGAATTCTATAGCTCTCCTATGAATGCCTTATAGCTTAACAGTTGACTCTTCTAGCTCAATCCAGGTAGCACTAGGTTGAGGTTCTTCATTAGCACTTTCATTGTCACCTTCTGCCTCCGTTGTCTCTTGTTATTCCACTCCATTAACATGTGCAATAGTCTCTTCATCAGTGTAAGTTTCAAGGATTGGAAGTATGGGTCAAACTCCATATAAGTGGTACGTAGCATCCATTGCTTGATTGGTAGTAAATAGAGGTCTTGACATCATTGCATACTTCTAAAAGAGTATTGAACTGTTGATTGCTTGTCGTAAGTTGAACTTGTTATCATTAGATAGTGGGTGGCATGGAATGTTCAACTTGTCGTTTAAGTTACCATTCATGCAATTTTTTCGAAAATATTTTTATATGATATAAATGTAAAAAAGTTAATATATTTATGGTATGAATGATTACCATAAAAAATTATTATATATTTATTCATAATATTATTATTACACAATATTTGAAAATAGCTATTATCGAGAGGTAATTTTACAAAGAGTGTACTGCTATAATGAATGACATTGTTGCTATTTGTAGCTAGAATGGTATTATAGAGAGGTAAAATATAACATAAAAAATTGATTCCGCGGAAAATTAAACCATTATACTGAAATGCTATAATAACGAGTGGCTATTATAACGAGATTTGACTGTATTTGGAAACTTTTACATATTCACCTCCTTTGTAATGTTCAATGCGAGAAGGTTTTGAAAATAAGAAATAAGATAAAACAATTACTACAAAGGAGAAAACATGACATTCAAGAAATAGTATTCCAGAATTTTTAGAATTCCATGTTCGTAAAAATACAAAAAAATTTAGTGACTGATTTTGAGAGTTTGCCTCGTTTAATAATGTTAGCAAAATATTCTCATATAGTCCGGAGCCAACACTTCAAGTTACTAATTTGCAAGTGCTGTCTTTTAGGAAGAGGTCAAGTGGCAAGGCAACACTTCAAGTTATCTGGAAGAATGCAGGAATAGATTGGAAGAGGCAAGTGCTGCCTAGGCAACACTTTTTCTTGGAAATGTGAGATTCAAGGGCAATTGTTGCCTAAGAAAGATGGGTCAAAGACAAGTATTGCCTTTTAAGTAGTACTTACGACCAAGTGCTGCCCAGACAACACTTTTGCAACACTTTCTCTGAGAGAATGTGAGATTCAATGGGCTTCAAGGGGCTAGTGTTGCCTATCACTTGCCTAAGAAAGAAGGGGTCAAAGGTAAGTATTAGCTCCAGACAATAAGATTCATAGGAGTATTTATGTCCAAAATTTATTCATTAAACTTAGCAGACTACATGTTTGAAAACCACAATTATGTGGTGGCCAAAAGGCAAACCATTTCTTATTGTGTCATATTTCTACAAATGAACCGAAAAAATATAATAAATTAAAGGTCCATTAAAAAATATGCTCTCTCCCTCTCATTAGAGATAAGGTGTACGTACCTTAGAGCTTATTTCAAATTACAAGATGTTCTCTTAGGACTGCAAAATATGAAGCTCTAGGAAAATTTCCTCGAATCATGAACCATATTTCAGTAAAAAATTTTGGATGTCAGTTCGAATTCCAGAAAATAGCCTGAAGTTTTGGTGTCTATTCTTAGAAAATTTTCCATATTTTTAAATTGTGGCAATTTTTCTAAAACTTTTTAACTGTTGATTGTTCTTTTTGAGCGACTTAAAAGGTGGTTATTCGTTAAAATAGTGGACTAATGCAGAAGAGATTTTTTTAAAAAAATAGGACACTTCAACACTAGTAATACATTTTTGGCTCTCATTAAAAGATGGTTTTACTTTTAGCTCTCATTCCAGAAGTTGGAGCAATGCCCTGCTGGATTTCTAGAAATTCAATTGAAAAAATTTCCTAAAGGGTCCTGGCAGATATAAGAGGTTAAAAATTAAATACTTTTCTAGCAAGACTAAAATCTTAACGTTGGCAAGTGACATTGCTCGAAAGGGTCCTGGCAGATATAAGAGGTTAAAAATTAAATACTTTTCTAGCAAGACTAAAATCTTAACCTTGGCAAGTGACATTACTAGGGCAAAGTCACGAACAACTACTTTTGCGAGTGATCTTTGGTTTTGTGGCCACTTTTTTTATTGATTTTACATGAGAGACCACTTTTTGGAATTTCAATCTTTGTGGGTTGAACTTCAAACAAGTTCAGCCTACAAGGATTAAAGTTCAACTTCAGCCCACCACAAGGGCTGAAGTTGAACTTCAACCCACAAAGATTGAAGTTTACGTATCTATCCCTAAAAGTTCACCCCTTACGAATTGAAGTTGAACTTCATAACTTAGGCATGAAGTTCAACACACAAGGTTTGAACTGTTGAACTTCAGCCCACAAAAATTAAAATTCCAAAAAGTGGTTTCTCATGTAAAACCAATAAAAAAAATGGCTTCAAACCAAATATCAGTGGCAAAAATTGCATGTAGGCGAAATTTTTACCCATTACTACGGGGCAAAACATTTTGGACTAATCCCAGCCTTTTTGCAGAAATATGACACCATAAGAAATGATTTGTGTTTTTATCCGCGCTTAATGAGGTTTTGCAAAAATACCCCCATTAAGTTTAATAAAAAAAATTTAGACAGAAACATCCTTATCAATCTCTTGTAACGGGGCCAAGATTTGCCTTTAACCCTCTCTATTTGCCAATACTTGCTCCTTGAAGCCCTTGACAATCACATTCTCTCAAGGAATGTGTTTCCCCCTATCAATATCTTGGCAAGGAGTCAAGACGTTCCCTTTCCCCCTCTCTATTTGCCAACACCGCCCCTTGAATCTCACATTCTCTTAGCACTTGATCGTAAGTGTTAGCAAAAAGCAACATTTGCCCATTCCAATCTCTTCCTGCATTCTCCCCATATAACTTAAAGTGTTGGAAAGACAATATTTTTCCTTGACCTCTTGCCTAAAAGCCAACACTTGTAAATTTATGCCTTGAAGTCTTGGCCACGTGCCCCTTGAATCTCACATTCTCTTAGCACTTGATCGTAAGTGTTGGCAAAAAGCAACATTTGCCCATTCCAATCTCTTCCTGCATTCTCCCCATATAACTTAAAGTGTTGGAAAGACAATACTTTTCCTTGACCTCTTGCCTAAAAGCCAACACTTGTAAATTTATGCCTTGAAGTCTTGGCCACGTGCCAACATAAAGGTATTTTGCTAAAATATTGTTAAACGGGAGCAAACTTGTAAAACCACTCCTTATGGAGGGCACCCGGTGAAAAATTTTGGGATTTTTACCCCACATAACCATTCTCAATCCTTATTCACTTTTTGTAACCATATTTTGTCATTTCTTTCTTTTCCTAGCATATTTATTAAATATAATTTGATGATATAAATATTTAAAAAATATGAGACAAATATATATGTGTATAGAAGGTATATATACAAAATATCAATCTATTATATTTAATATTTTAATTATAAATTAAATTTTAAATATAAATATTGTAGCTATATTATGTTAGTGCTAAATAACTTGTTAATATGAAATATTGTGGGCTATTTATGTGGAAATTCCTTATATGGGATTTTTACCCCACTAAGTTCGGTTTCCATGGGACAAAGCTTATAATTCTAAAGCCTTTCTTGACGAGGCTAGTACTTAAATGGTAGTGCCGAAGTATCCCTTAAACACCAGAAGTTGGAACACTTCCCAACGGATTATTAGAAATTTAGTTCAAAAAAATTCATGAGCATCTGAAGGATCACCATAAAGTACTAAAAATCAAGCACTTCTTTGAACGGGACTATAATTAAAAGCTCGCGACAGCCGGGGCATCAACTAACTTTTATCCTATTAATAAAATGGGCTTTTCACACATATATTCGATTTTGAAGTTTTAATTACAAAAAAAATAGCAATATTATTGATATTACAAAATATAGCAGTATTTTTATATACAAGTTGCTACAAATAACTAGAAAAAGAGAAAAACTTAGCTTCTAGCTCACATCCCTCCCCCCTGCCGCTCCGTACCACTTATTGCCCTCACTACCGCCACCGCCCTGGTCTACAATAATAGTGCAGAAATAGTTTGAAACAGTGCAGATACAGTCTAAAACAAGGCTGAAATAGTAAAGATACAGTGAGTTACAGTATAAAAATACAGAAACAACGCATACACATTGCAGAAATGCTTAAATATTGCAAAAACGCAGAACAGTTCAGAAACATTGAAAAAGTGCATAAACAGTTAGATATAGTGCAAAAATAGTGCAAAAATCTTAGAAACGATGCCGAAATATCCAGAAATAGTTAGATACAGTGCAAAAACAGTGCAGATACAATAAAATTAAAAAATAGAAATGACAATAGATCTGGGCAGAAAATTACAGATCTGATAGAAAAAATACCAATTCTGACATGAAAACATCATAACTAGCAGAAAAATACCATGAATTTGAAAAGAAAAAGAGATATGCATCTAAGTTTAACTGGAAAGTATTATCCTAGACAAAACTTTAACAGAAAATATTTACAATTGTTCAACAAATTTGTTTCTGTTCGCTGATGCATGTTTCACTCGATGCCGAGCTAGGAAGAGAGTTAACTTCAAACCTATTCATACATATGTGGATTAGTGATGCAGTTATCCCAAAGGCCCTAGTATCTGGGAAAGCCCACCTGCAAAGATCTCCATCCTCAATATATTTAGAACATTTTTAACTCAGATCTTGAGAAGTATAGTTTAGCAAGCTAATAGCATCCCCTATGCATTAAACAAACACATGTAATTGGGGGATTAAAGTGCATTTCTTCTTCAAAGAGAGACGAAGGGAAGGATGGGAGTGGTGGAGGAGAGAAATTGAGGGAGGGGAGGAGGAGAAATTGGGGGGAAATGGGAGGAGGAAGATATGATTTCCATGTGTTAGGTTATTTTTTGCTATATTCCCTAATTAATTTTTGCTTTCCTCTATATTGGGTAATTTTACTAAAATGTCTCTATGTTTTGTAAATAACTTCAAAAATGTACTTTTGTGTAAAAATCTCTAATGAAATTATCCCATAAAACATTGGGCTTTGACATTAGGGATTAGCAAAATTTTTGGAATTTCCACATAAATAGCCCACAATATTTCATATTAACAAGTCATTTAGCACTACATAATATAGCCACAATATTTATATTTAAAATTTAATTTATAATTAAAATATTAAATATAATAGATTGATATTTTGTATATATACCTTCTATACACAGGATTTGTCTCATATTTTTTAAATATTTATATCATCAAATTATATTTAATAAATATGCTAGGAAAAGAAAAAAATGACAAAATATGATTACAAAAAGTGAATAAGGATTGAGAATGGTTATGTGGGGTAAAAATGCCTTGATTAACAAGTTATGATGACCCTTGTGACCAAAATCCTAACTGTCTGTCATAACTTGCTCTTTCCTAATAGCAAGCTATGATGACCCATCAGGATTTTGCCAAACTCCTAACGACTTGTCAAAACTTAATGTAAGGTAAGTTACAACAAATTATGACGATTTGTTTCCTTTAAATTTGATCCAAAAAACCTCCAAAACTGATCTAAATCTGATATTCAACATTCTAATATCAATTCGCAATAGTTACATTCACCCAAATCTTCAAAAATTAATAGATCCACTCCGTTCTTCAAAAATAAGTGCTTAATAATTTCCAACAAATGTTGTTTTTAAGTTTCTTCAACTAAATCAATTTCTAAACAACAACATATTGAATAAGCAATGAATTGTATTTATTGAATAGGTAGTCGGAAGGAAAATGAGGAAGAAGCAGGAGGAGTAAAGAATCGACAAGAAAAGGAGTTCCTCACAAATGATCCTAAAAACTTCAGAGATTTTTTAATGGGGGACAAAGAGTTAATGGTGGTCTCTAGAGGCAACCCATTTAAATTTTTCGAAAACCAAGCCACATCCAATTCGGTTGTATAAATTTCATGGTATTCTATTTACAAAGCGACATACGCAACCACTTCTTTAAAAAACTTTGCAACCACCGATACGTCTCCTAATTTGTGACTCATAGAAGCTGTTTTCATCGAATTTTAAGATCGTATGGTATGTCTCGGAAAGGATCCCGTAAGTGTATTGGTTTATACAAGGTTGAAGCAGCTGCGGCGGAGCAGAGGCTGTTTTATAGCTGATGCCACAGCTATATATACGAAGGGAGTAATACTTTTCCCTGGCCAATCGAGTCGACAATGTTTTGAACTCAAGTTCCAGCTAATAATTTATCTTGACTTACCTTATACTCTTTCTTTGAACTTTCGTCATTGATAATTTTTCTCTTGTTTTATTTTGTTTTACCCGCTCTTTCCACCTCATGGGGAAGAAGGTTGATAAACCCATTGTATTCTTATTTATTTATATGTATATGTGTTCTGTTAATAGGTTGATCATATTTCTAAGCTACACAGTAAAATCAAGTTATTCCTTTTATTCGATTATCATAAGTATAAGCAGTGAGATAGATTCCGTATTAGACGTTCCCGTATCCCATCTTAAGTATAAGTACAATTATACTTTTGAAACACTTATAACGTACACTGCAAAAAACATCAATGTTGATTATCAGGAATAGTCTGTGGCATAGATGTGGAAGGTCACGACTCTAGGCCACAGATGTTCTGAGACATTGTTTTTTTCCTTTGATATGAGCGTAAAGAAAGAAATTTTATTGAAAACTATAAACATATAAAAATAAAAAAGTACAAGTGAAAAAAAAAGACAAATCTAGAAGTACAAAAAAATGTAGCGTGTCACCGAATCTGCATTCTGAATCTAAGCATTAGGGACAAAACTGTCACCATTCGGACCGTAACTAATTAGCATGACTTCGGAATTTATTACCGAAGAATCATGTTTGCGGTATATATAGGTAAAGTTTACATTTTCTAAACATTGAATATTACTATTTATCTCTCTATAGTCTAGACTTATGTTACTTAAATGATTTTCATCAAATTGTAAGAGAGACTACAAATTTATTGATGATCAGAAGAAGCAAAAACAGTAGAAGAATGTCTTGAGCGACGTCTTTGACAGAAGCAAGAAAAGATAGTTCTTATTGCATTCTTAACAACTTGACCCCTTGCTGGGATCCAACGTGGTGCAGTAGCTGTTGCCGTGGCGGCACTTCCCATCTGCCTTCGCGGAAGTTGTATGCTAACTGCCATATTAACGGCCGTGTAATGATATAAAGTATGTTTAGTTAAAAAAGGAAACAAGAACGAGCAAAAAGAAAAATGTGGGATAATGTTTGTTTGTTTAACAATGCACCGACTTCAGTATATAAATGAAACTCAGGTAACGCGTAGGCCGCGTAAAGGTGCTAAAATGACACAGTTTCTGTACTATTTTCTTTTGTTTGGGTATTTGAATGAGTCATCTCTGTCTTTGTGCTTGTTTTGGTGCGAACGAGTCTTAGAGAATCAAACATCTACCTACTCTACTTCCAAACTATTCGTGGACTTGCTTTAGAGAGCCAATGGATATATGTTTTGTTTTTCGGTTACATCCCAAAATTTATGACAAATATTGAATGGTTTGACTTTCCTACTCCAAATACACTATTCTTTTGAAATTGGGGGTGGGGTGGGGGGGATGAAAAAATTCAGAATACAAGGATTTAACTACCACTATCTAACTTCACAAGTAAAATTGAAAATTAATTTCAAATTTTCTTGTTACATATATAGGAGCGTGCTACACAAGGTATGTCACGGGCCACACCTTTCCAATGATTGCACACAATTGGTCCGTGCGGCACTCGTAGTCCCACTTGACTACGAGCCAGCCTGCTCTTCGTCTCAGGTTTCTTGGAAGCTCGCCTCAGTGGCCTAACTTCAACAATGCCGCCCGAAGGTCTCTCCCTTGTGCGCATCTCATATGCGGAAACATCAGTATGCGCACTGTCATACCCGATATTGGACTCAACTCGAGGCGAGTCGGGTTTCGGATTTGACTGGGTGAACTCGTTTGAGTTAATGTTTTGGAGTCGCCACCTAATAAATTTCCTATGCGTATTAGGTCACCTATTAATTTCTAATTCCATTTAAATAATTAACTCTGGATTAGTCTACGAGTCAGAGATTCGGGTAAGAGGTTCAAGTTAACTCGAGAGGAAGGGGTTAGGCACCTCTCGAGTTCCACAAAATGTGGTTACCGACCGGACTTATAATTGAGATTCGAAATGAATAACTAAGCAATTTAAACTAACTAATTAGAGATAGACAAATAACTAGATGATATGATAATTTTAAATAAAGGAGATCTAATAGGCTTCCTCCTTAAAGATTTTCACCTAGCAAAATAAAATAAATCAGTTAGTGAATAATAATGTAAATTAAGAGAAGAACAATAGTAATTAAAATTAGAAGCATTTTGGAGTGTTGTTTTGAAGACATTTTCCAAATGTATCTCGTAAAAACAAATGAAGTTAAGTTAGTAAACAATAATGATAATAATAAGAAAAAGCAATAATAACGAATATGAAAATGATAAAAAAAAAAAGAGGAAAAAATGAGTTTTTTTATGAAAGTGTCGTCTTTTCGTAATTCCATCACAATGTACCTCGCAAAAAATAAAGAGAAAGATGAATTAGTGAAGAGTAATAATAGTAAAAAATAATAAGAATGATAATAATTATAATTAATAATAATAATAATAATAATAATAATAATAATAATCATAATAATAATAAGAATAATAGTAATAGTAATAGTAATAAATATAATAAAAAAATAATAATAATAGTGAATATAGTTTAAAATAATGGGGGGAAGGGATTTTTGTAAAGTGTCGGCTCAGGTGTGTATTACGTGGAAGTTAGGGACGTCGATACGGCTGCGAACACGCCGGCCGGCCGCGTTGCCGTGCCAAGTATCGGTCTCGTCACTACGTCACTGACTCGTTTGTAGTAACGGCTTATACACATCATCATAGCCTTTTATTTTGTTTAGGGACACGGGAATGAGTCGTCAAGTGTAGTATCATATTCAATTTAGTCAAATAGACCTCAAACAAATAATTATTTTCCTAGGCCATGATTAGTCCGTCAATTCGTTGTATTTCCGTCAATTTCTTGTGTAGGCCTCAATATATGTAAAAATATATTTTTTCATTGGTCTAGCGTGTACTGTGTAGTATCTGCTCAAATTTGGCAGTGTAACATATTAACCAAACCATCACCTGCAAACTCAGAAAAAGTTAATTAACCCACAAGATTAATAGATCAAGTATGCAGCAGAATCCAGCGAAAGGCAAGGCCCAAAAACAAATAAACATATGTCAACAATGACACGAAATGCCGTAGACGGAACCAGCAAAATTGGAATGGACCAATTCCGATGGCAAGCAGTGAAATGTTCATTTTGATAAACGAAACAAGAATATAAAAATAAATAAGCCAGGAATGGTGTTTTCCGATGAAGCGACAACGGCAATAAAGGTGTAACGCCAACACCGCAGAGGGGAGCGACTGCCAGCCTTAGCGGCGCCGCTACGACCCCAACACCGAACCTTCCCCCTCTTCGCCTTTCTTGATTAGAAAATAGAGCAGATCAGCAAAGACAATCAACGATGACGTTTTCCAGCATTTGTGATCCCCTGTTTCAATCCACTCAATGCTCCCTCAACCCCAATCCTCATAGGTCTCCATCGATTTTGTGTGGGTGTGTTTCGATCTGCCTGTGTAAGGAGAAGAAGAAGAAGACCCAAAGGGTATACTGATTTTGTATGATCTAAAGAAGAGGACGACGTCAGGGTCCGTGAGGGAGATGGGTATGTGTGTGTATATCTGTTATTGATGGTGTGAAAGAGGAGATCCTAAAGGGAGTATTTGGGTCTGCTTATTTTTGGTGAAATCGTCTGTAGGTGATGAGGAAAATGGAGGGGGTCGGGTATTGTATGGTGAGGGAGAAGAAGACCAAAAAGGAGAAATATCAAGTGGGGTCTGCGTAATCTGTCCCTTCTCAGTCCAAGTACTGATGATATTGTGTGTAGATATAGGATTGAAAGAGAAAAATAGGGAATTTAGGGGAATAATTATAGGGATTATGGGAATTAAGGGAAGGTTTGAGGAGGGATTTTGGGGAGAAATTAGGGGAGTAATTGGGAGGATGAACTTGGACATGGTTTTTGTAAGGGATGTATTTGGTTAGAATTTAGTCTAGGTTCAAAATGAATGTAATAAAATTTTAAATTATGAGATGAAATTGGTAATGTTTAAATAAAAATTGAACCAATATTAAATTAAAAGGTGCAAAACAATTAAAATATAAATATGTATATATTGTATAAAATAAGACAAATAAAACAAAAATGCACACATAAAGAAAATTTAAATTAATTAAATATAAATAGTCACAAATAATTAATAAATGCTATAAATGCACAAAATTACACAAACAGTCACTCTCTAACAAATAGCCTAAATGATGCAAAATTATGTAATATAGCCACATTTAAGTATATAATATATAAGTAGAAGGTAACACACGTCAATGCATGCCTTTTAATGCAAATTATGCACAAATAATCAGATTGCACCTTTAAATTAAATTATGGCCAATTATGTAAAAAGGAGGGACAAAATTGGGTGTCAACAGCTGCCCCTCTTTGCCCGGGGATGATGAAAGAGTCTTTGGGCAAAGATAGTTGACGGAAGAATCAATTTTGTCACTACTGGTGGGCAAAATGATTGAAAGGGGAGAATGGGAGTTTTGGGGATATTTTGGCCGAACTCCGGTCTCTGAGTCGCCTATATCTCGGGTTTCACGAGAATCAGGCCGTGCGTAGTTCTAGAATGGCGTGTGGCCTGTATGAGATGTTTATGGCGCACGATTTGAATGTAAAGACTAAACTTATCCAAGTATGTAAAGTTTAGATTCATGTATGCTTTGCCTTTTGGCGAGACAAATGAAGTAAAGGCACTGGCGAAGGTAAGATAACCTCAACAGATCGAGCGTGGGAAATGAGGCTTATAATCATTCTAGTTATGAAAATGTGGCGCGCTACACACCCATAAAGAGGAGTTTATATGTGCATAATTTCCACTTCATCTCGATAACTGAGTGATCTCGTCTTCAATATTGCCTTGAATGAGTCGGGGAATATTGGGGGAGTAAAGCATGATAAATGCGCACGATCCAAATAGATAGGCACGAACAGGGAAGAATACAAAGCTGGTACCCAATCGACAAGGACAGATTAGGTAGACCACTGGTACGGGTTTGGAATTGTAGCTTTGAGCGCTTTGGAACTCGGCAAAATAGGTGGCTTGTATGTAGCAAAAGACATTGTCTGTAGGGTTAGGCTTTGCTTTGTATGTGTTTGAGGTTTTGCGGTTGCATAATTGGTAGTGATTTTGGGAGTAGGCATGAGAGTATGGTACAGCGGTTTGTCGAGAGATCGGGGAGTACTGATGGATATAATTTATTGATATATTTTTATAGTTAAATATTAAGTATTTTAAATAAAACGTGAATAAATATATCCATCTCTCGCATATTTTCTAACATATTTTGCAGGAAGAAGAAATTATCCAAGGTGAAGAAAAATAAGGGATGACCATTGATGATTACATTATTCATAGTGTGATTATAACACTGATAGTAATGTCCGTGAATTATTTTATGCTGAAGAATAAAAGTGCAAGCGGAAGAAAGTTCATGAAAGGAAGCTACGTATGAATATTTGAAATTATCATCTAAACCCAACTCACCTTGGCCATCTTGAAAATTTTCCTACCACCTTAGGATATGCCATCTTAGGTAGAACTTTGGCTTTGGAATTTATTTATAAATAGGTAGTAAACTTTGTATGGAAGATCATCAAATTTTCATCTTGCAAGAACTACTTTCTCTTGCTCTTTTTCTTTCTTTGTCTTTTATAACATTAAGCTTTTGTAGTTTTCTTTTGTAGAAGAAATACTACTTCTTCCTAGTCTTTATATTTTTAAAGTTTTTCTTACTCCATAATGGAGTAATCTCTTTTGTTGGGATAGTTGATGAAACTCGGTAATATTTATAATACGTATCTCAGTTTTAATACATGCTTAGCCTGAAGTTTTTAATCACATTTTAACACTGTGCTAGAATTATAGTTTTTACTAAATCTTTATTTTCACATCCGTCTATTTTATATCTAGATTATTGTTATATTAATTTTGTAATTCTCACGGAGCAAAATTAATGTATAATAACTGATGAATAAAGTAGTAGAGTAAAAACTATTTTTCCAAGTCTGTAATCTTGTTTACCTCAGTTTTAATTCTCACGGAGGAATTGTTGTAGGTAAGATTATTGATTTTCCGTAAAAATATTCTCACGAAGTTTTTACTACTTTTTTAGCACAATTCAGGCAAGAAAAATATTTCGGTTTAATCGTCACTAGTTATAATTTGATTAATATGCATAACCTCACGGAGTGTTATTAATTGATTATTTTCTTAGTGAGCAAAATATAATTGAATTAGCAATAAGCAATTATTCTTAAGAGAAATACATGTCAAAACTGAGATATTTATTATAAGTATTACCAAGTGAATTCAACGATTCCCAACTCCTTTTAAATTTGAAATCTTCCGGAAGTTCTTTCTTTTAGTTTAAGTAAATTTAAATTAAAAACTCACTTTTCATCAATTTGATTCTCTCAAATAGTAATTAAAATACTACAAGTCCGTAGCATAGAATACCCAATCTCTGTGGGACGATATCTTAAACTATATTAGAATTTGACAAGAACGAGAACACAATTCCTATGCACTTTGGACCTCGTCAAATTTTTGGCGCCGTTGCCGGGGATTGGCGTACATCTACTTCAGACTAAGTATTGGATTACTAATTTGAGGACTTATTAATACAATTACTATTAACTTAATCTACTAAATACTACTATAGCTATACCTAATACTAACCTCTAATAATATTTAAATTGATTACTGCTTCTAACAATTTTGCTTCTCCTTCTAACATTTTTTTTCTTTCTTTAGTTTATATTAATATTACTAACTTTCTCTACTGACACTATACTATATCCTTTACTATATTCTAATAGTGAAACATTCTACTTTACCAGTTTTTTTTTTCATTGTCTACAATACCTACTATTTTTATCATTTACGTGTCTTCTGTTTTAACCATATTATTACTACTATTATTTTATTAATATTATAACCATCAGTACTTGTTTTATTATCATCCTTTAATATATTATAGTATTATCTTTCTCCTACCACTATTTCTATTATTAGCGTTACTACTGTTGTAGCATTATTATAACTTTTATTTTTTTTCCTTCTTTCCTCTCTGAAATATCATTACCTCTTATTTTCATCATTTTCGTTCACTTTGTTATGTTTACTAGTATTACTATCTTTTGTTCTTTTTAGTACATCATTATTTACCTTTTCTCTTTATAGTATTTTTTTTAATAATATAATTATTATACTGTTATATCTAATAATAGTATAATATATTATTTTACTTTTTATATTTTTTTAAAAACTTTTTATTACCATTCCACCTACTACTTTCTCCTTTACATTCTCTTTTGTATATCTACCTATAGTATAACTCTTACTCTTATCGTAAAAACTTCCACCTATAGAACCACATCATTCTTCATATCACCATCTTGTCTTCCATCACTTTAACTACCTTCCTACTACTATTACATCTTACTACTTTATCTAATTAACTACTTACTACTCTTTACTATTTATTATTACTACTTTTTTTTCCTAGTATTAGTCATCGTTCTTCCACCCTTGATTTCACTTATATTATTATTATAAAAGAAAAATATTTTTTGTTTATATATCTAAGTTTATATCAGTATTTTAAATTTCTCCTACTAAATATTGCTATTATTGTTACTACTACCTATGAGTCCTATAGATTTTTGTCACTAACTTTCTATACAATCACTACTTCGTCCTACTAAAAATAGTATTATTATTATTATTATTTAATTTTTAGATTACAACTCACTGTTTTGCTTTTGTCATTTTTTTTCCCTTTGGCTATTATTATTAGTGTTAAGTATAATACTATTATTATTACCTATAGCTTTATCTTTAGTAAACAATATAATCTACTTTGTATTTAATTTATCTTTTTCCTACTAAATCATTACAGCTATCACTACTATCTATACATAACAATAGCATTATATTATAGTGTAATATTTCTTTCTACTATTGTTATATACTACTTCTTTAACTAATACTAATTATCACTAATATTTTTTATATTCCTTTTTAATATTTCCTTTCAACTAGTATTATTATTATTATTATTATTCCTAATATTTTCTTGTAGTGTTACCATTTCAACTGTTAAAGAGTTCATTTTGATTTTTTTTCTTTTTACTTTAAAGAATTTCAAGTAGTTTATGACCCGCTCTTCTAATAAAGAGTTGGTCATTTACAATCCTGAAATTGAAAGATCTTTGAGATTGCGCAGGAAAGGACAATCATCATCTTCTAAAATTGTAACTTGTGACAAAATGGAGCACCAACTAGGAGATAACAATAACCCATTGGGAATTCCACCACCAGACCATGTAGAGGATCAATTTGATGAAGTGGCACCAAGACCAGCAAACAGAATCCTAAGGGATTATGCTAGGCCTGACCACTTTAACTGTGAATCTAGTGTCAGAAACCCACCTGTAGCAGCCAATAACTTTGAAATTAGGACCGGCCTAATTCAAACAATTCAACAGTCTTGCACCTTTACTGGTGATCCAAGTGAAGATCCACATAGCCATTTAATTGATTTCTTGGAACTAGTTGAAACTGCTAAATATAATGGAGTGCCTCCTGAAGCAATTAAGTTAAGACTATTTCCTTTTTCTTTAAAAGGAGATGCCAAGACTTGGTTGCGAAGTTTGCCTCGAGGTTCTATAACCACATGGGACCAGATGACACAGAAGTTTTTGAACAAATATTTTTCCCCTGCTAAAACAACAAAGTTAAGACAAGATATTTCTAATTTCTTGCAGACTGACACTGAGTCAGTTTATCAAGCATGGGAAAGATTAAAATCAATGTTAAGAAAATGTCCACATCATGACATTCCTGAACATATGCAGTTATATATTTTCTATCATGGACTAACACGTTCTTCTAGAAATGTGATAGATGCAGCTGCAGGAGGTTCCATAATGGGAAAGACCACAGAAGAAGCATTGCAATTGTTGAATGAAATTTCTGAGAATGCTATCCAGTGGCCATCTGATCGTGTAACCATAAAAAAGGCAGCCACAGTAAATCAGGCAGATGCATTTAATACACTAACACAACAGATTGCCTCCTTGGCACAAAAGTTTGAATCTTTTCAGGTGAATTCACAACAACCAATTCAGTCTGAGGCTTGTGACATGTGTGGAGGAAACCATCTTAACCATGAATGCCGCGCAAACAATCAGAATGATGAGCAGGCTAATGTCATCGGTTACAAGCCGTACCCTTTCGGAAGCCCAATGGCACATAAACATCCAGGATTTCAGTGGAGCAATCCAAATGGTGCGGAGAACTCTCAAAGCTTCCAGAAGCAACCAGCACAGGGTCCACCTGGATACCAAAATCAAAATCGTGGGCAATCGAATTTCAGGCCATATCAACAAGCAGCTCCATATCAGCAAAGGCCTCAACAAGCTCATTCAAGTCTCGATGACTTGTTGTACAAGTACATTAAGGCCACTGATGAAAAGATGGAAAGCCAAAACTCAACCCTCAAAAACTTGGAAATTCAGGTAAGCCAATTGGCAACTCTTGTTTCAGAAAAGATTCAAGGTCCCTTACCAAGCAATACGGAGAAAAATCCAAAGGAACACCTTAAGGCCATCGCCTTACGGTCAGGTAAGAATCTTGATGATCCATATGCTGATAGACAGGAAAAGAACCATTTTGAACACCAGGCAGCAAAGGGTAAGAATGTTGAAATACAATATGATCCATCAGAAGAGAATGAAATCAAGAAAAAAGATGAAAAGAATTTTGAAAAAATAACTCCTCTCCCTGTGACAATCCCTTTTCCACAAAAGATGAAAAGAGAAAAGCTTGACAGTCAATTTGCAAAGTTTTTGGAAATTCTGAAACAGATTCACATTAATATTCCTTTCACTGATGCTTTATTGCAAATGCCTTCATATGCTAAATTTTTGAAAGAAATTTTGTCAAGCAAAAGGAAGTTAGAAGAAGTTTCTGTGGTAATGCTTACTGAAAAATGCAGTGCTATACTTCAAAATAAGCTACCACAAAAGCTTGGCGATCCAGGCAGTTTTACGATTCCATGCACTTTGGGAGGAGTATATTTTGAAAAAGCACTTTGTGATTCTGGAGCTTCAATAAATCTGATGCCATTTTCTATTTTTAGAAAATTGGATCTTGGTGACATAAAAAATACTGTTGTCTCTCTTCAATTTGCTGATCAAAGTACTAAGAAACCTAAGGGAATTATTGAAAATGTGCTTGTGAGAGTAGATAAATTTGTGTTCCCTGTAGATTTCATAGTACTTGAAATGGAAGAATGTCCTGATGAGCCAATAATTTTGGGTAGACCTTTTCTTGCTACAGGTAGAGCAATCATAGATGTCCATCAAGGACAACTAATTTTGAGAGTAGACGAAGAAAGAGTCATTTTTGATATGCACAAGATTCTAAAATTTCCCGAAGATGAGACATCATCTTCTTGCTTTTCAATTGACATGATTAGTGATCTTGCAGATGAATTCAAAGATGAATTGATTTCAGACTCATTGGAAAGATGCTTGGCCCAATCTGGCACAAGGCAGGATGATGATCCGACAATTAGAAGTGAAGCTGAAATATTGGAAAATGATTCTGAAGAAGAGGGAGAAATGCTATCAGAAAATGCTCGACCAAAAATTGAACTCAAAATTCTCCCTTCCCATTTGAAGTATGTTTATCTTGAGCCTGAATTATTTCCTGTGATAATTTCATCTTCTCTGACTGCAGAACAGGAACATAAATTGATTGAAGTACTGACAGCACACAAAGGAGCCTTAGGGTGGACTATAGCAGACATCAAAGGCATTAGTCCAGCTATTTGCACACATAGAATTCTCATGGAGGATAGCTACAAGCCAATAGTCCAACCCCAAAGGAGATTGAACCCAGCAATGCAAGAAGTTGTGAAAAATGAAATAATAAAACTTTTGGCTGCAGGTATTATTTACCCCATTTCTGACAGCCCTTGGGTAAGTCCTGTTCAGGTGGTACCAAAGAAAGGAGGTATGACAGTTGTAAAAAATGAAAATAATGAACTCATACCTACCAGAACAGTAATAGGATGGAGGGTCTGTATTGATTACAGGCGTCTCAATGATGCCACAAGAAAAGACCATTTTCCTTTACCATTTATTGATCAAATGTTAGAAAGAGTAGCAGGATATGGTTTTTACTGTTTTCTTGATGGATATTCAGGGTATAACCAGATATCAATTGCACCAGAAGATCAGGATAAGACAACTTTCACATGTCCTCATGGAACCTATGCCTATAGGAGAATGCCTTTTGGTTTGTGTAATGCACCTGCTACATTTCAGCGTTGCATGTCAGCTATTTTCTCAGACATGACTGAAAATTTTTTGGAAATTTTTATGGACGATTTCACCCTTTTTGGTAAAACATTTGAAGATTGTCTTAATCACTTGACCTTAGTTCTTAAGAGATGTGAAGAGACAAACTTGATTCTTAATTGGGAGAAATGTCATTTTATGGTTACCGAGGGAATTGTTTTAGGACATAAAATCACTGTTAAAGGGATAGAAGTTGATAAGGCAAAAATTGATCTTATAGCAGGATTACCCCCTCCCACAACTGTTAAAGGCATTAGAAGTTTTCTAGGTCATGCAGGTTTTTATAGACGGTTCATAAAAGATTTTTCAAAGATTTCAAAACCGTTGACTAACCTTTTGATGAAAGATGTTAAGTTTGATTTTTCAGGAGATTGTATGAAAGCTTTTGACACTCTTAAGGAGAAATTATCATCTGCCCCTATAGTTGTGTCCCCTGATTGGAACCAACCTTTTGAGGTCATGTGTGATGCTAGTGATACAGCTGTTGGAGCTGTTTTAGGCCAGAGAAAAGATAAAATTTTCCGTCCCATTTACTATGCCAGTAGAACATTGAATGAAGCTCAGCTCAACTATGCCACAACAGAAAAAGAACTACTGGCAGTAGTATTTGCTTTTGATAAGTTCCGTTCCTATTTAATAGGAACCAAGGTCACTGTTTTTACTGATCATGCAGCTTTAAAATACCTCTTAGCAAAGAAAGATGCCCGCCCTAGATTGTTAAGATGGATTTTACTTCTCCAGGAGTTTGACCTTGAAATAAAAGACAGGAAAGGGACAGAAAATCAGGTAGCTGACCATTTGTCTAGATTAGAGAACCCTCCTCTTGAGTCTAGTGATATAAAAGAAGAGTTTCCTGATGAACACATCTTTTCTGTCAGCTCAGTAGTGACTCAACCACCCTGGTTTGCAGATATTGCAAATTACTTGGTTGGAAAATGGACACCTCGAGATCTCTCTTACCAACAGAGGAAAAAACTTATATCTGATGCAAAATATTATCTGTGGGATGACCCTTACTTGTTTAGAATTTGTGCAGATAATATCATTAGAAGATGTGTACCTGAAGATGAAATGCCAAAGATTTTGTTTCATTGTCATGATGGAGCAATTGGAGGACATTATGCTGCAAACCGAACTGCTTTCAAGGTTTTGGAAGCTGGATTCTTCTGGCCAACACTTTTTAAGGATGCCCGTGTGTATGTTGCACAATGTGACAGGTGTCAGAGAACAGGTAATATCTCAAAGAGAGATGAGATGCCATTGCAATCTATTCAGGTATGTGAAATATTTGATGTCTGGGGTATAGATTTTATGGGACCTTTTCCTTCATCTCATTCATTTGAATATATCCTTGTGGCTGTTGACTATGTTTCACGATGGGTTGAAGCCATTCCCACAAGAAAGAATGATGCTCGAACAGTGTGCAATTTTCTCAGAAAAAATATTTTTACCAGATTTGGCACACCACGAGTCATCATTAGTGACCAAGGGACTCATTTCATGAATAAGCAATTTTCTGCTTTATTGTCAAAATATAGTGTGACTCATAAAACTGGAACACCGTATCATGCTCAAACTCAAGGGCAAGTTGAGGTTTCCAACCGTGAACTAAAAAGAATTCTTGAAAAAAACTGTTGGAATCTCAAGAAAAGACTGGGCTTTAAAATTAGATGATGCATTATGGGCATACCGAACGGCGTTCAAAACGCCGATTGGAACATCTCCATATAAATTAGTCTTTGGAAAAGCTTGCCATTTGCTTGTTGAATTGGAACACAAAGCCTTTTGGGCACTGAAAGCATTGAACTTTGATTTAACCTCTGCTGGTAAAAATAGATTTTTGCAGGTTAATGAGTTGGATGAACTGAGGATGGAAGCCTATGAAAATGCCAAGATTTACAAAGAAAAAACAAAAAAATGGCATGACAATTTGATCCGACCAAAAAATTTTAAAATTGGAGATCAGGTACTTCTTTACAATAGCCGTCTCAGGCTATTCCCAGGAAAACTGAAATCCAGGTGGACAGGTCCTTACAATGTTACAAATGTTACTTCGTATGGAGCAATTGAAATTCAACAAAGCAATGGAGGAGAGAAATTTAAGGTCAATGGTCACAGGCTAAAATTGTACTTTGGAGGACATTTTGAACAACACCCTTCAGTAACCATGATAGTATGATGAGTGCCGTTGTTACTACGTCGAGCTGACGACGTTAAACTCAGAACTATGGTTCTTTATCCCGTAGCCATTGAGGGTGAAGCAATGGAGCCTCATAAGTCCCACTTAGATCTGACTAATTAAATGCTTAACCAATTGATCTGGTCAATATCCAGATTATTGTACAACCGGAACATCTCATGAAGGCCTCTACAAAAACAGAGTCACCTAGACAGGAGTAACTCCATGGTGATCGGTATGCCTAAGTTACTGGTTGGTTAACCATTCCATTTTCCAAATCTAATGTTGGCACAGGTAAATTTCTAGTTTATATTCAAACTAGGACCTAATGACTGATAAGGTCTAAAAATAATCCAGTCTATTACACATAGAACATGTGTGGTCACAGTTTCTTTCAAGCTTTCTTCTGTGATCGTATATTTGAAAGCCAAAAAGATTTTTATTTTATTAATAAAATAGTATTTTTATATTAATTATATTATATTTATATAATCCAACTACCACTTGATCCTTCTTCATTCTTTTTTTTTTTCACCCTTCTTTCTTTCACTTATCTTAAAAAGTATTTTCATCCAGGAGAATGAAATATTCAAGTATGGGGGAGGTTATTTATATATTATATACTATTTTCCTCTTATTTATGGTCTTAATTGTAGGTTTTTAATTAATAATATAAATTTTTGTTCGTTCTGTTCAATATTATTTCTTTTTATATTCACCATATGATTTTTCATGTCTATGATTTTGACTTTGTGAAAGCAAGAGCAAACATCTTCAACTCAGAAAATCATTGGAATTGAGAAAAATTATGATCACAAAGAAGGTAGAATCAATGAACTTGGCTAGAACTTGCTCTGAATGTTCTTCGAGGCGAAATAATGGATGATACTGATTTTTGAAAAATGAAATTAGGCCTTCTTTGATACACAATTCAAGCCTCTCAATTTTCTATCCAAATATACATATTTTTATCTTTTCAAACCCTTCTTTGAGCCTTAATCCTATTTTTTTTTCCAACACCATGATATATTACAAAAAAAAAAAAGAAGATATATATGATATATGTATATATTGTTTACATATATATAAAGAAAAAAAAAGAGTTATTGTTTCTTCCAGCTTTGAATGAGCAAAGATTAAACATCACCAAAAGGAAGAAATATTACCAAAAGAAGCAATGTTGTGAATATATGAATATATATGATATAGCAAAAAGAAAAAAAAAAAAGGGAAAAAAATTGAAAAAAAAAAAAGTATTACCGAATGGAGAAAGAATTGAGAAATGTGAGCTCCAAGCTGGAAAAAGAACAGTCACTATCAAATATCCTTATCCTACCAGCCTGAAGCCTAACATTACAAGCCATGAAAAGTCCTAAAAAGATTTTGAAAGTCAGTATTGTATCTATATTAGTGGAGATGAACATGACGAGCAAGCCTATGGACAAGACAATGATACTTACTGAATACATGATCATAACTCTATCAATTTTAAAAGATTCAAGGGGAGAAGGCTGCAAGTTCTTGTTGATCAAGTCAAAATTCAGAAATAAGGTAAGGAATTTGGTGAAGTAAAAAGAATAATTGCATTGAGCATGATGAAAGAAGTTTATCTTGAATAAATTTTCTATCCTACAAAGATCATAAGTTTGAAGAAAATATTCTTATTTAAAAAAAAAAAAAAAAAAGAAGAAGAAGAAGAAGATCTTTTTCCTCGAGGACGAGCAAAGATTCAAGTATGGGGGAATTTGATGGATATAATTTATTGATATATTTTTATAGTTAAATATTAAGTATTTTAAATAAAACGTGAATAAATATATCCATCTCTCGCATATTTTCTAACATATTTTGCAGGAAGAAGAAATTATCCAAGGTGAAGAAAAATAAGGGATGACCATTGATGATTACATTATTCATAGTGTGATTATAACACTGATAGTAATGTCCGTGAATTATTTTATGCTGAAGAATAAAAGTGCAAGCGGAAGAAAGTTCATGAAAGGAAGCTACGTATGAATATTTGAAATTATCATCTAAACCCAACTCACCTTGGCCATCTTGAAAATTTTCCTACCACCTTAGGATATGCCATCTTAGGTAGAACTTTGGCTTTGGAATTTATTTATAAATAGGTAGTAAACTTTGTATGGAAGATCATCAAATTTCATCTTGCAAGAACTACTTTCTCTTGCTCTTTTTCTTTCTTTGTCTTTTATAACATTAAGCTTTTGTAGTTTTCTTTTGTAGAAGAAATACTACTTCTTCCTAGTCTTTATATTTTTAAAGTTTTTCTTACTCCATAATGGAGTAATCTCTTTTGTTGGGATAGTTGATGAAACTCGGTAATATTTATAATACGTATCTCAGTTTTAATACATGCTTAGCCTGAAGTTTTTAATCACATTTTAACACTGTGCTAGAATTATAGTTTTTACTAAATCTTTATTTTCACATCCGTCTATTTTATATCTAGATTATTGTTATATTAATTTTGTAATTCTCACGGAGCAAAATTAATGTATAATAACTGATGAATAAAGTAGTAGAGTAAAAACTATTTTTCCAAGTCTGTAATCTTGTTTACCTCAGTTTTAATTCTCACGGAGGAATTGTTGTAGGTAAGATTATTGATTTTCCGTAAAAATATTCTCACGAAGTTTTTACTACTTTTTTAGCACAATTCAGGCAAGAAAAATATTTCGGTTTAATCGTCACTAGTTATAATTTGATTAATATGCATAACCTCACGGAGTGTTATTAATTGATTATTTTCTTAGTGAGCAAAATATAATTGAATTAGCAATAAGCAATTATTCTTAAGAGAAATACATGTCAAAACTGAGATATTTATTATAAGTATTACCAAGTGAATTCAACGATTCCCAACTCCTTTTAAATTTGAAATCTTTCGGAAGTTCTTTCTTTTAGTTTAAGTAAATTTAAATTAAAAACTCACTTTTCATCAATTTGATTCTCTCAAATAGTAATTAAAATACTACAAGTCCGTAGCATAGAATACCCAATCTCTGTGGGACGATATCTTAAACTATATTAGAATTTGACAAGAACGAGAACACAATTCCTATGCACTTTGGACCTCGTCAAGTACCCTGCAGCAAAATCATGATAAATGCAATAGATATAAAGATAAAGTAAAGTAAACTTCCCTGTTGAGCCGAGGGGTTGTTTTGTCTTGTACTTGTTTGATTGATGTCTCATCCCGATTGTCATGCCAAAAATATCTACGTCTCTGTCATGTAAGCCGCAACACTGCTTGTATTCAAAGATATTTCCTCTCCGGAGGTGTTGTCTTCTTGTTTTATATGTATCAAAACCTGAATTCTGATTGCCTTGCTTTCCAAATTGTTTGTATCCTTGCTAGTAACAGACTTGAGTGGTCCTTTCTTTTGGCGAATATTTTAATTGCTTGCTCAACGCTGTCTTGTCCGCATAATACGAACAATAAGCTTTTCATTTTCATCATCCATAGACATGAATCATAAGTCTCTTCAATACTACGCCCAAAAATGTGGACCTTACGCTTGTTTAATTGATATCTCATCCACAAACGTGGACTCCGAACTTTCCATCCAGTGACACAGATCATATGTCTCTTCAATACTATGTCCACAAACGTGGACCCTAAATCATTTTCATTGTGAATGTGTCCACCGATGCAGGCCAAATATGCTTCCTTAAATTGTTGGTTATGCCCACAAACGCGTACATTATGTTGCTTTCAATGTTGAACTGTATACATAGGCACAGATCCTGTGTTCCTTCAATGGTTGAACTGCCCACAAACGCGGCCCCTATTATCCAAAATCGCAGATTCTATGCCTGATCAATAGTCGGTCTGTCCACAAACGCGGACCTTACTGCTCCAAACTGCTGAACTATGTCCACAAACGCGGACCTTACTCTGCTTCAAATTGCTGAACTGTCCACAAACGCGGACCTTATATATCCACCGATGCGGATTCTATGCTTGTCAAATTGATGGCATGTCCACAGACGCGGACCCTATATATCCACCGACATGGATTCTATGCTCTTCAAATCGATGTCATGTCCACAGACGCAGACCCTATATATCCACCGACATGGATCCTATGTTTTTCAAATGATGTTATATCCACAGACGCGGACCCTATATATCCACCGACATGGATCCTATGATTGTCAAATGATGTCATGTCCATACACGCGGACCCTATATATCCACCGACATGGATCCTATGCTTGTCAAATGATGTCATGTCCACACACGCGGACCCTATATATCCACTGACATGGATCCTATGCTTGTCAAATGATGTCATGTCCACAGACGCGGACCCTATATATCCACCGACATGGATCATATGCTTGTCAAATTGTTGTCATGTCCACAGACGCGTATCCTATATATCCACCGACATGGATCCTATGCTTGTCAAATGATGTCATGTCCACAGACGCGGACCCTATATATCCACCGATATGGATTCTATGCTCTTGTCAAATTGATGTCATGTCCACAGACGCGGACCCTATATATCCACCGACATGGATCCTATGCTTGTCAAATGATGTCATGTCCACACACGCGGACCCTATATATCCACCGACATGGATCCTATGCTTGTCAAATGATGTCATGTCCACAGACGTGGACCCTATATATCCACCGACATGGATTCTATGCTTCTGTCAAATTGTTGTCATGTCCACAGGCGCGGACCCTATATATCCATCGACATGGATCCTATGCTGTTAAGTTGTTTTGCAAGGGTTGCTAGGTATACTCGGTACCTGTGTAAACTTGACATCAAAGAAATTTTATGAGTTTTCTAGTGGAGGTCGACTTGCGTATTTGTTTTTTTTTTGTACTCTGCTGCTATATCTTGTATAATTGTCCCCTTGTCATGTTGTTTCTTCATAGGGTCGTCTACCTTTCGGGCCGTATACCCTGCAAGAAAAAGTAAAGTATAGCAAAGAAAAACTGAATGCTTATCATTGTTAGGTCGGGCTGCATATCCTACAAGCAAAAGTAAAGTAATGTGCGACAAATAGTATGCTTTTGTTAAATCATGCAATGCACTAAGAAGGCTATTGTATTGCTATTATGAGGACCTCAAAAATTTCTGCCCCAGTGTCAAATTTGCGTCTTTTGGAATTTTTGAGGGGATCCTAAAAAATTCTGCCCCAGTTAATTGTTCATGACAGATCACCGAGAGAAGGTGGTTGTATGGTACTGAACACCAAATGTATTGGCTAGAAATCTGCACTCGTCCTTTAGTGTGACGATTGGGTGTGTTGATGACTATAAGTATGTAGATATTTGCATACTCAGACTGAGGTTTGATATTTGAATTTTTCCGGATTTGGAGATTGTCCAAAGTTGTATTTGTCTTAGGTTGTTTCGCAAGTAATGAAGCTAACTTTAATGGATAAGCCTTTGTAGAAAGTGTGTGTGTGATTTGGGAGTTGGAGTTTCTCTTTGTTGGTCTTTGTTGTACCATTGTCTTGCTTTGGTCAATCGGACTCTGAACTTTGTGTTTCAGTGTTGGATGTCTTGTGGTGTCATGGTATTAATTATGTAAGTGATCAGTGTAGATCTTGTTGGATCGAATTTAGGAATGGGTATCCAGGGAGTAGTTTGTTTGTTGGATGCAATATCTTTTGGCCAAGCTAAAAGAGTAAAGGCGTGACGTTTTGTCATTTTGGTCTATCTTTGATTGTGTTGAGCCCGCTGAGGTTGTTGTTGAAAGTTTTGACAGATGTAGGGTTGTTTATCGTGTAAGTTGGGTGCAGTGTGAAGTCGTGAGCTCGGTCGTATAGTGATATGATATCTTTGTTGTGACTCTCATGTAAATTGTATGGAAATGGAATTTTTTGAATGCTCTTGGTGTCATATATGCTGGTGGTCCAAAGGATTTTGTTGCAGAGGAAGGTGTTTTCAGCTTGGATTGCAAATTCTTGACCAACTTCGGTGTTCAAGTACGAAGCAACCATAATAGAGTGGTGAAATGCACAAAACTGTGTGGCACATTAGCAAAGACTTGAAGCAAAAATGACACGTAAGCTTAAGAGAATGCCTAGACCGCAGATGATGAAATAACGCTTGAATTTGGAGGTTGTGATAGAATGCACATGTATCACAAGAGATTGTCTAAGTGCTTTATGTAGCAGTCAAGATAAGGATTTTGGTCAAACAACCGATGCTCGTTTAAGCAGGAGATGAGAAGTTGAATGTCAATGAAGGGTGGTTAGGATGTTATGTAAAGAATAGGTTGTGTTGACAGAAAGGAGGTTGGCTTTTGTTGAACACCAATACCTTAAGTGCATCTGTCATCTTTCCTTGCGAATTAGGCATGTCGTATATGTGCATCTCAATGTTTTTAATACTTGCCAACTAACTGCTACAATGCAATTTTTGCCTCAACTTTTGCTTGTCAGGTAGGTTTTGTTGCCAAGTGACCGATCCCGATTCATTATGTATATTTCTTAGATTGCTGCTTTACTCAAGACCGTTTTAGAGGTTGGCCATATTATATTCCCTCCTCCATGTAGTTGTTGTCATGAAAATTTGACCAAAATCGCTCCAAGAAATCTGTCTGCCCCTGTTTTGTATCAAATTCATTGATGATCTTGTAAGTGTCTCAAATAGCTTCATCTTGAGTTCATCATCTCGTCTCACACTTACTAGTTGGTAGGGATATACTTTCAATACTCAAAAAGAGTTTCTAGCTCCATCATATAATGGGATTCTTGTCACTGCGCCTTTGCGTTATTTTCAAATTGAACCAGCCTGCTGATTTGGTTGCTATGCATAAACCTTTGTATCATTAAGCGGGTTCCAATCATTTCTCACTTCCTTATTGCCTTATGATAACCATTTGAACAGCCTTTTGGCCATGAATAGGTGCAAGTTTTGGAAATAATATTTTGGATTATCTTAAATTTATTATGATACAGACTAGACCGAAAAATGTTCCTCAGACATTGTGTCAAAACGAAGTATTTCGGTAAGTCATGTGTGCCCTTGAGTTTGACCAACAAATCTCTTCCCCTATCAATTTTCTGCTTTGTTCGTATAGTGCCTGTTATTACAAACTCTTCTTGCTTTGAAAAATCCCTGATAAGTGCACTTTGCTTAACTAAATCTTCTGCCTTGGTATTCAACTTAAGCAAACCTTTTGGATAATAGGTTTTAGGGTTCGTAAGGGATATGGAATTATCAAGACATGCGAAAGATTTCTGATATCAGGATTTGGGCATAGAGTAGGGAGATGAGGTGCCTTGGTAAGAGATCAGATTTGGGAAGGGATTGACTTAGGTAGACAAAGACCTAGAGCAATCAAGCAAATTCACGGAATGCAGACATATCAAACAAGAAATGCATTCTATAATATGAAGGGTCGTTTTATGCACGATGATTTGAAAAGTGCTTTGTGCCACGTGTATCATTTCATTTGTTATAAAATGCGGAGTCTAAAAGAAAATTTGCATTTATCAAACATTGGTCTTTATTACAATGGTTGATATTGAAACAATGTAAGAGCAGGAAAAGACTAGACATTGCTAGGAAATCAGATCATGGCCTGAGAGAGCATTCTTCATGTTGATCCATCCTCAGAAGATTCATCTGAGGGATTTTAGTAGCCAAGTCAAATGTTTTGTTGGCCGTGATCTTTTGGGAAAGATGAGGGAATGAGAGAAAGGGGATAGAAGATGCCTAAGTTTTGGTTGTAAGCAAACGATTAACGTGTGGCACGAGCTTTTGAAAACAATGCAGTACGTGTCGTTGTGGGTTGAGAACTCTTTAGACACTTTAGACGGAAGTTGCTAATGGACCTTTGACATGCCAAGGATGTCAAGCCTTTATATATTGCTTAAAGGATAAATGTGCGTTATGCATCATCCCGTCTATCAAGTGGTTATTTCTGCTTCAAATTGGGCCTTTTAATGCCTCTTTGGTTACCATTTACTGCCTTCGAATAGCATTGAATACAAAATGATTCCGATTGTTTAAGAAATAAACGGTCGTTTCTGACTCAATTTGGGCTTTTGACACCTCATCGGTTACCTTCGTGCCTTTGAATGGCATTGAATACAGAGTAACTTTGATTGTTTAAGCAATCATTTCTGACTCACTTTGGGCTTTTAAAGCCTCTTAGGTAACCTTTGTTTCCTTTGAATGGCATTGAATGCAGAACAATGTTAATAAACAGTCTACATTTGCACGTCTAATCCTTTAAGTAAATGCAAATAAATCATGTCCAACGCTCATTGGGGTTGAAAACCCGTTCAGATCATTTGAAGTTGGCCTATCGGACTTGAGAACAAGTCAACTAATGATATGTCCTGATGCATGATTTCTAGTGCCGCTGCTAAGGAATGGTTTGCTAGACCGGGTTTTATTATCCTCCCAAGTGGACGACTCGGGAGCGGGAACGTCTCGGATCAAATATATTCCAAGTCGTCCCCCCTAAAGGAATTTTTTATGAGGGAAGAGGTGGTTATAACTACCGTGTTTGAACGCACGATTTAGAAAGTTGCCAGGAGTGGCGGAAGATATGTGTGACATGCACAAGTTTAAAAAAAATGCACAAGTTTTTGAAAGAAATGCATGTATTTTGTAAAATGATGCACACATATTGAAGTATTTCAAAAAAATGATTTTAAAAAGGAGGAATAAAAAGAAAAATGAAATAAATAAATTAGTTTCAAAAAATAGGATAATAGAAACTAGCTAATAAAGGAAATACAAAAGAATTATGACGTGAAATTGTTTTAAAGGAAAAGATTTAGCAATTTATAGAAAATTTGAAAATAGTTGAAGTGTGGGACGTGTGGTAAGAACCTTCCGAGAGTGGGTATACTAGACAAGGACATGGTTCCCCTAGGCAGACAACCAAGGGGTGGGAACGTTTGGAATTGTTGGTTGTACCACGGACCAACTATACCCCCAAACCGTTACCCCTAAAGAGTTTTTTGAGAGTGAAACGGCCGTGAAATCCACGTAACCGTTTACGGTGTGTGCAAGTGTAAAAAAATTCAAAGAATGGAGAAAATATAAACAAAATAACAATTACAGATAATAAAATAAAAAAAAGCAAATGAAATAGAAAACTAAACTTCAAACCTGCAAAAGGAAAAGAAAGAAATATTAGTTTTGAGAAATATCGGGAAAAAGAAAATAAATGCAAATAATTCCAATTAAAAGTCCATTATGGTTTGAACCTTAATATCCCCAGCGGAGTCGCCATTCTGTCATACCCGATTTTGGACTCAACTCGAGGCGAGTCGGGTTTCGGATTTGACTGGGTGAACTCGTTTGAGTTAATGTTTTGGAGTCGCCACCTAATAAATTTCCTAGGTGTATTAGGTCACCTATTAATTTCTAATTCCATTTAAATAATTAACTCTGGATTAGTCTACGAGTCAGAGATTCGGGTAAGAGGTTCAAGTTAACTCGAGAGGAAGGGGTTAGGCACCTCTCGAGTTCCACAAAATGTGGTTACCGACCGGACTTATAATTGAGATTCGAAATGAATAACTAAGCAATTTAAACTAACTAATTAGAGATAGACAAATAACTAGATGATATGATAATTTTAAATAAAGGAGATCTAATAGGCTTCCTCCTTAAAGATTTTCACCTAGCAAAATAAAATAAATCAGTTAGTGAATAATAATGTAAATTAAGAGAAGAACAATAGTAATTAAAATTAGAAGCATTTTGGAGTGTTGTTTTGAAGACATTTTCCAAATGTATCTCGTAAAAACAAATGAAGTTAAGTTAGTAAACAATAATGATAATAATAAGAAAAAGCAATAATAACGAATATGAAAATGATAAAAAAAAAGGGAAAAATGAGTTTTTTTATGAAAGTGTCGTCTTTTCGTAATTCCATCACAATGTACATCGCAAAAAATAAAGAGAAAGATGAATTAATGAAGAGTAATAATAGTAAAAAATAATAAGAATGATAATAATTATAATTAATAATAATAATAATAATAATCATAATAATAATAAGAATAATAGTAATAGTAATAGTAATAAATATAATAAAAAAATAATAATAATAGTGAATATAGTTTAAAATAATGGGGGGAAGGGATTTTTGTAAAGTGTCGGCTCAGGTGTGTATTACGTGGAAGTTAGGGACGTCGATACGGCTGCGAACACGCCGGCCGGCCGCGTTTCCGTGCCAAGTATCGGTCTCGTCACTCCGTCACTGACTCGTTTGTAGTAACGACTTATACACATCATCATAGCCTTTTATTTTGTTTAGGGACACGGGAATGAGTCGTCAAGTGTAGTATCATATTCAATTTAGTCAAATAGACCTCAAACAAATAATTATTTTCCTAGGCCATGATTAGTCCGTCAATTCGTTGTATTTCCGTCAATTTCTTGTGTAGGCCTCAATATATGTAAAAATATATTTTTTCATTGGTCTAGCGTGTACTGTGTAGTATCTGCTCAAATTTGGCAGTGTAACATATTAACCAAACCATCACCTGCAAACTCAGAAAAAGTTAATTAACCCACAAGATTAATAGATCAAGTATGCAGCAGAATCCAGCGAAAGGCAAGGCCCAAAAACAAATAAACATATGTCAACAATGACACGAAATGCCGTCGACGGAACCAGCAAAATTGGAATGGACCAATTCCGATGGCAAGCAGTGAAATGTTCATTTTGATAAACGAAACAAGAACATAAAAATAAATAAGCCATGAATGGTGTTTTCCGACGAAGCGACAACGGCAATAAAGGTGTAACGCCAACACCGCAGAGGGGAGCGACTGCCAGCCTTAGCGGCGCCGCTACGACCCCAACACCGAACCTTCCCCCTCTTCGCCTTTCTTGATTAGAAAATAGAGCAGATCAGCAAAGACAATCAACGATGACGTTTTCCAGCATTTGTGATCCCCTGTTTCAATCCACTCAATGCTCCCTCAACCCCAATCCTCATAGGTCTCCATCGATTTTGTGTGGGTGTGTTTCGATCTGCCTGTGTAAGGAGAAGAAGAAGAAGACCCAAAGGGGTCTGAGTAATAGTTTCTGTTCTTGTAATAGGTGTATTGCTAATGGTATACTGATTTTGTATGATCTAAAGAAGAGGACGACGTCAGGGTCCGTGAGGGAGATGGGTATGTGTGTGTATATCTGTTATTGATGGTGTGAAAGAGGAGATCCTAAAGGGAGTATTTGGGTCTGCTTATTTTTGGTGAAATCGTCTGTAGGTGATGAGGAAAATGGAGGGGGTCGGGTATTGTGTGGTGAGGGAGAAGAAGACCAAAAAGGAGAAATATCAAGTGGTGTCTGCGTAATCTGTCCCTTCTCAGTCCAAGTACTGATGATATTGTGTGTAGATATAGGATTGAAAGAGAAAAATAGGGAATTTAGGGGAATAATTATAGGGATTATGGGAATTAAGGGAAGGTTTGAGGAGGGATTTTAGGGAGAAATTAGGGGAGTAATTGGGAGGATGAACTTGGACATAGTTTTTGTAAGGGATGTATTTGGTTAGAATTTAGTCTAGGTTCAAAATGAATGTAATAAAATTTTAAATTATGAGATGAAATTGGTAATGTTTAAATAAAAATTGAACCAATATTAAATTAAAAGGTGCAAAATAATTAAAATATAAATATGTATATATTGTATAAAATAAGACAAATAAAACAAAAATGCACACATAAAGAAAATTTAAATTAATTAAATATAAATAGTCACAAATAATTAATAAATGATATAAATGCACAAAATTACACAAACAGTCACTCTCTAACAAATAGCCTAAATGATGCAAAATTATGTAATATAGCCACATTTAAGTATATAATATATAAGTAGAAGGTAACACACGTCAATGCATGCCTTTTAATGCAAATTATGCACAAATAATCAGATTGCACCTTTAAATTAAATTATGGCCAATTATGTAAAAAGGAGGGACAAAATTGGGGGTCAACACGCACATCCGGGGTTGGCTTAGGACCTGCCCGTTCCTCGCCTAGCACTAAACATCAGTATGCGCAGTGCAATCCTCAACCTTGGCCCTCACCTTGTGCCCAGGCACTTGGCTATGCTTTGTCCGAGTAGGACAACTCTTTAGCCCTCGGCCCTTGTCATGTGCGTCTCCAAAGATACCTCCCAATGTCTCCTGACATTGGCAAGCGTAGCCCTTGCATCATGCCTCCCTCCTGAGTGGTGCAGCGTCGCCCCACAACTGCACGTCTAGGCCAACGAGCCCTTGCTTGCATGGTTGAACCCTTGCCATGCTCGCAAGTTAATACACGAGGATCTCAATAGCTCCTCGAGTACTTAATCGGCACAGAGGTCTTTATATCCAAAGACAGCCCGCAGGGCTTAGTCTTTCCTCCCGTCAAGCTTCTGTTGCCTGTTGTTCGCCCAACATTGGCCGTCTGGCCACACGCCGTCCATAGAGTCGCCTGACTCATATGGGTACCTGGAATCCTCTGAGATGTCCAGGCAGGCCCTTGAGGTCCTTCCTCAAGGCAGCTCACTTGGTGTGACTTCCCGACAAAGTGCACGAGGAGGGCTGGTAGGCTGTCACCATGTCTGCCCCCCTTATATATGTCTTAAAAAGATAAACCCATGTCTCAGTACTTGACATCCTTTGTCCAGAGAATCGTACAAGGGCTTAACTTTCCACTCCGACCTCCAAATGAGGTGCCGTTTGTTCCTACAGATTCCTCTTGACTTCCTTCACACCTCTATAAAGTTTCATCTCATTCCCAGGCACATAAAAAGAGATATAGCCGTCTAAAGATTAGCATAATTACCATAATGCCACTACTTCTTGGCTAAGTCAATCCCATAAGCAAACAAGCTCTGATCGGAACCAAACTTGGTATGCACACTCTGCAGCATCTTAGGAACAAGGCCCTCACCCTATATTCCAAGATTCCAACTATAGCTCCAAAATGTGCGATACTGACACTCGTGCCTGCACACAGCTCGTACGGCTGACACTCAGCCTACGCCCGACTGACACTTGTCTAGTACCTTGCTGGCCCTCATCTAGCACATGCCTAGCACTCATCTAGCGCATGGCCAAGGCTTCCCCTCAAGCACACAACTGACACTCGTCCCGCATACGACTGGTCATCGTCCAACCGACTGACACTCGTTCAGCGGCACGACTGACACTCGTTCAGCGGCACGACCGACACTCGGCCAATCGGCTGACATTAGTCTGATCCGTCTGTGGAGCAAAGACATTGCGCGTGCAAAGATATTAAAAGGCCGCCGTGCAACAGGTATCATGAACTAAGTATACACTTTATTTCTCAAAATTGTTTAAGAGTAGTCAATTACTGCCGATTTTCTTACTCATAAAACAGTAATGATGTGATAAATGTGACATAAGTAGTAAGAATTGAATTTTTTAGTTGTGGTTGTAATTGGGGGAGGGAAATGATATCACAAGTGAGGAAATAAAATGAATAGCCAATAGGTATATGTTAACTGTGATTTGTTCACTTTTCATTTAACTAAACCTGATTCATTTTTGAGTTGTGAGACAATTCAATATATCTTTTAGAAATTATTTTAATGCCTTATTCTTGTTGACAAAAAAACTATAGCAGTCAAATCACCACCTAATAATTTTCAAAGTTGTCAAGTAACTAGTCACCGAACGACTTAGCATTAGAAAATTGTTGAAGTTTGAGTTTTGATAATTGACAAACGGGAAGAACCTGGCGAAGGACCTTGTTCTCTGACAGGTTCTACTGATAATGAAAATATGCACAGATACAATTCCAGTCCGAGATGGAATTGGAAAGAACCTGGACGCAGCAGTTTTACAATCCAAATTGGATTAGGAGTCGCGCAGGAAGGTTCTACGAAGCAGTATAGGGAAGGAAGCAGAATCCTAGTAGGACTAGGAGAACCTCGCGCAGGAAGAATCTGCAAAGCAGTGCTGAGTTAATCCTAATGGGATAGAGTCTCTTGGAGCAAATATAAAAGCCTAAAAGGCGGCTAATAAACCCTAATTGTCTTGGATGCCAGCTGGAAGTATCTTGGAAGATCTACATAATAATGAAGAAAATTTTCAAAGAGTCCAAGAATGGAAAAAGTGTGTTGGAGGTAAAAATGTATAAGGAAAGTATTTATTGAGTCCTAATTGGAGAATAATTCTTTTCCTTGTCCATCAAGAAGTCATATGCACAATATATAAATATTGTTGACCCCCAATTTTGTCCCTCCTTTTTTCTAAAATCGGCTATAATTTAACTTAAAGGTGTAATTTGGCTATTTGTGCAAAATATGCATTAGAAAGCATGCATTTACGTGTGTTATCCCCTACTTATATATTATATACTTAAATATGGCTATATTATGTAATTTTGCATCATTTGGGCTATTTGTTAAAATGTGATTATTTGTGCAATTTTTGTGCATTTATGGCATTAAGTAATTATTCGTGACTATTTATACATAATTAATTTATCTGCATTCCAATTTATACTTAATTGATTTAATGTGTGAATTTTACTATTTGTTCATCCATTTTTTCACAATATACATACATATTCATATTTTTTGTTAGTTTAGCACCTTTAAGTAAAATATTAGCCGAACAAATAATCAATTCATTTCGACTTCTTGATTTGTCATATTTGAATTCCTTTTGAATTTAAATATGTGCAAGTCTTCCTTTTTAAAGCACTCATTTTGAAATCTTTTCTACGAACCTGGACAAGTGTCCGTCTAGGTACATCCATTCTGTTAGAAATCAATTGCTACTTTCTTCCAATCATTTAGTAAAAAAAAAATTGCTACTTCTTCCAATCATTTACTCCCTCCGTCCCAAAATGAGTGTCTACCTTTCTTTTTTTGTTTGTCCCAAAATGGTGCATCTTTCCTTTTATGGCAACTTTTTAAATCTAAGATTTGTTTTGGACCACAGGATTTAAAGACACTGGCCCACATTACTCACACATTTCATTTTAAACCACAGGATTTAAAAGTCTTCCTTATTTTCTTAAACTTTGTGCCCAGTCAAACTCAGACACTCATTTTGGGACGGAGGGAATAGTTCAAATTCTCTTGAATTTGGATATTCTCATTTTCGTATAATTATTTTTATATTCCAAAATATTTTTTTTATTTTTAAAATCCTCCTTTGTTTTGAACCTAGACAGACCTTCGTCTAGATACGTTCATAGTTGCATTTAAAATTTCATTTTCCTCCTATTTTATTTTGAATTAAATCATTCCTAAATTCCTATAATTATTTTCGTATCGAACCTACACAAGTTTCTTAACCAAATACATTCTCTTTATTTGAATTTTGAAAAAAAACATTTCCCAAATCTTCTCCTTGATTTTATTATCTTTTTCAATCTCTTATTACCCAAATCTCTCCCCTAAAATCACTCTCCTAATCTTTTCTAATCCCCTATCCCTAAAATTATTCCCCCAATTGCCTCCAATCCCCAACAACTATTTTATAACAAAATTCTATATACACACATCCCATTCTCATCCACTCCATCATCAGCATAGGAAAAAAAACTCCAAAGACACACACGAAAAATAAAGGACAGTACTCACACAATCAGCAGCTACACGATTTCCAAGGCAGACCCCACTCTTTTCTTCAATCTTCTCCTCCATCTGTTGCACATACGGACAGATACATCACATACACACACATATCAGTACATCACGTCCACCCCTATTCTTCCCTGATGCTCATGAACATCACACACGACACATACTATTTGAGACATCAATACAAGAGAAGAACAGATACTATACACTAGTCATTATACACGGATACAAACACACACAAAAAACCATACCCATCACAAACACATATACACATACACCCACCAGGAAACCCAAACGAAAACAGAGGGAGATCGGGGATAGGATACAGATCGAGACATGGGGGAGGGGAGGCAGCGCAATGGTGGAACCACCATCACCACCACCACAATTGTCAAATCAAAAACCCTATCGTCGGTGACATATTCCCTTGTTCCGGTTTGGTCTGCTATTGAATAAGAAAAGAAAAAAAAAAAGATGAAAGGGGAGTCAACGGGTTAGCAGCGACACCGTGGTCTCTACCGCCGGAAGTTGCTCCTTCGACTCACTATTTCTTGGCCGGAATCTGGCTGTGTTTTTCAGCTGGCGATATCTCGCTGTCCTTATTATTTATGGTAAGTACCTTTTGTATTTGAGTGATCATTGTTCTGAACATGCTATTATACTGGACCTATGAAAAATACATATTATTGGATCCTACTGATTTGCACCATACTACACCCTGCAGGCCAATGAAAATATATACTCCCTCCGTCCCAATTTATGTGGCACTTTTCGCTTTTCGAGAGTCAATTTGACTAAACTTTGAAGCTAAATTGGATTAGATTAACTCAATATTTTAACATTAAAATTTATATTTTTGAAAATTACTTGAAACGTACTTTAAGTTACAACTTTTCTCATATTATTTTGATGAAAAAATACGTCTTGAAATATTGGTCAAAGTTCATGCAGTTTGAATCTCGAGAAGCGAAAAGTGCCACATAAATTGGGACAGAGGGAGTATATACACATATATTGAGGCCTACGAACTGATTTGAACAGATACTACAAGGCCAATGACGTTTGGAGGCCTAAAATAAGTCCCGTTACACTCCCCGTGTCCCTAAAAACAAATAGGCGATGACGATGCATATCACTTTGCAAAGTAAGCGATAGTGGAGTGGTGGGATTGGAAGTGCTTGGCATGGCAAACCGACCCGGGCTCCGTGTTTACAGCCGCACCAACATTCCTAACCTCTGCTTGATGCAATACACCATTCTGAGCCTAAACTTTTACAAAATCCCTTTCCCCTTTATTTTAAATTACTATTATTATTATCGTTATTATTTACTAACTTAACTTTATTTATTTTTTTGCGAGGTACAATTTTGAAGACGACGCTACAAAAACACATTTTAATCGCACTACCTTTATTAATCTTTATTTTATTATTATTATCATTAATTTGTTTTGATATACTAACTAATCTGTTTTATTTTGCTAGGTGCAATTCTCTAAGGAAGAAAATTAGTAGAAAAGACTATTTTAATTCACTTTTAATTTTTATGCCTAACTTATACATTGTTTAGTTCTAGTTTGAATCCAAATTTAAAAGTCCGGCTGGTAACTATATTGGTGGAGCTTGAGAGGTGCCTAAGCCCTTCCTCTCGAGTTAACTTGAATCTCTAACCTAGATTTCTGGTTCGTAGACTATGTTTCGGAATTAATTATAAAATTGGCTAGAAATAAAACAGGTGCCCTAATACGCCTAGTTAAAAAATATATTAGGTGGCGACTCCAACTCCTTACCCGTGAGTTACTCAATAAGTCAAGTCCTATTTAGAACTTTAACTGGTTCGGGTAAAAATAGGATGCGATAAATATCATTATGAAGACTTCAAAAGGCATGCACGAAATATATCTCTTCAGCCACATAGAGAGAGATTGAGAGCTCAAAAGGTTGATAATTCTGAAGAGAACACGCAGAAGGAATTAACTGGACGAGAGATTCTTCATCAGGCATAATCATACTAGTCCAGCAAGAACGTGCAGAAGGAACTGACTGGACAAGTACTTCTTCATCAAGCTGTATTGGTTTTCTGTCTTGGTCTAGTTCATATGTATTAGGGCTTTGAATTGTAACCAATTACGCTGGTTTGAGAAGCATTGTTTAGGTACTTTATTTGGAGAAATCCTTGTACTTTTAGGCTAGAGTTAGTTTAAAGGTGTTGCTACGATCGTGGATCGTAGGCAGTCTTGTACTTGGGAGTTTCCTAGGTGTGGTTGCTACAATTGAGTTGATTGTAGGGAGCCTTAGGTACTTGAGTTTAGTCCCTTGGTTATAGAGTTTGTAACCTAAAACTTGCTCGTTGTTTTAGTGAAAGAGTTTTCAAAATCCCAAAGTGTAGGTCGTGGTTTTTCTCCCTTGAGCAAGGAGTTTTCCATGTAAAAATTCTTGTGCAAGTTTATTTCCGCATTATTATTGTTAGCACATTGTTTAGGAGAAACTCTTCAAGAACTAGGTTCTTGCAGGCACGAGCAAGGTTCTTCAGAAGGCAAAAATCGGCAGACACTATTCATTTCCCCTCTAGTGTCTGTTAAAGGTGCACCAAGTGTAACAAGTGGTATCAGAGCAAGTCTTCTCCCTACTATGCTAACACCTTGAGAATGATCTAAATATGAGTGCACCACCCGGCATCATGGAAGGCCAATGCATCACTCGTCCACCATTATTCAACGGTCAATACTATAATTGGTGGAAAGTTCGGATGGAGGTCTTCCTACAAGCAACAAAACTATCATTTGTGGCAAATCAATATTCGTGGTCCTTTGGTTCCTACAAAGATTGATAGTTTTGGGAACAAGGCACAAAGATCTGAAGAGGAACTAAATGAAAATGATCTCAAAATACTTCAGATGAATGTTAAGGCGATGAAAATACTTCATTGTAGCCTTGGATATGATGTGTACAAATGAATATCAACATGCTCAACTACCAAGGAAATTTGGGATTCATTAGAGATTGCCTACAGTAATGAACCAGAGAAGGAACAGGTGAATAATAGTGATAGAACCTGTTTCAGGAAGAAGCATAATTCATCTAATAAAAGGAGACCATCAAAGAAATTTTCAAAGCAAGCCTACAAGGAAACTTTGGGAGATACGAATAAGAAAGGTTCTAAAAAAGTAAAGGAACTGGTTCTTGAAAAAGAAGGAACGATCGAGGAACTGTTCAAAGAGGAGGCAGAAGATATCCTCCAAAGCCTTCAAAAGGCCCTGGTGGTTGCACCTCTAGGAGACCTTTCTATTGGTGATTCTAAAAGTAAAAGTAAGAGTTCCAAACTTACTTTGATTACCAAAAGGAATTCCGAATCAGAAGAACATAGTAAGCAAGCAGTCTTTGCTCTCATGGCAATGAGTGATGAAAAGATCGAAGGGGACATCCATGAGGTAAGTTTCTCTGCCCTAAGAAGAAATATCTCATCTTTTTCCAAAAAGAAACTTGCTAATCTCTTGCTTCTCTTAATTGATAAATTTGCAAGTTTAAGTGTTGGCACGAAACAAATATTGTTTGGTTTTAAAAGCTTGAAATTTGAAAATTTAAGTCTGAAAGAAAGAACTTCTGAAGTTGAAGCTGATTTTGAAAAACTCAAGAACCAGGTTCTTGAGAATGAAACCAACATTACAGCACTTAAACATGAAAATACTCAGTTAAAAGAAACTCATGGTAAGCAGGTTCTTAGTGAGGGTCAAGTGTCCCTTGAAGCAGATCTGAAAATCACTAAAGAAAGTTTGTATTGTGAAATTGAAAAGAACAAACTGCTTCAAGAGAATCTGGACAAGATCAAGTTTGAGCTCACTAGAACTACTCAGAGGAACAGGTCATTTGATTCTCTTAACAGGCTTTATTAGAATCACAAGAGAAACAAAAGTGGTTCTAAATAAAAGAAATCCTTGTCACAATTAGAGCCAAAGTGCATGTATGTTGGAGTGGTCAAGAATAAACTGTGCACTCATTGTGGTAAAATTGGGCATTATAGAGATAGTTGCACAACTCTATTCAAGCCAATTGAAAAGAATAAAAAAATTATTTTACCTATTTGGGCTAAAAGAGATATGATTCATCCATTCCATCATAAGAAGGGACTTAAGCTTGTCTAGGTTCTTAAAACTAACCCTTGATTGAGTTTTGCTGGCTAAGGTGAGAGGAAGCAACCAAAATGAGTATTTAGACTGTGGTTGCTCGAGGTACATGAATAGAGACAAATCAAATCCTCTCACTTGCAGCCTTCATTGGAAGGAATGTGACGATGGTAAGAAAATAATTTATATTGTAAGGAATGTAAGTCACTCTCCCACTCCATACACTATTGGTATTTGGTTAGTTTAAAGTATAACTGGTTGAGTATTTCATAACTTGTGATCCCTTAGCATAAAAATGAACTTTGATCCATTGGTTACAAATTGTGAATTACAAATTTCATATGAGTTTTTATGTACATGGTAGGTTCCTTGTTGGGAAGATTCCTTATGAATCACTTCGGGGTAGGAAGCCAAGCATCACTTACTTAAGAGCCTTCTGGTTGTAAATGTATCATATAAAGATAAAGAAGCTCTAGGCAGGTTTGATGCGCGAACTGATGAGGGAACTCCTAAGAAATTACCACGTAGAAAAACTTACAAAGTGTAAATAAAATGAACTCTATGTGTTCAAGGCATGCTGGTTATTTCTTTATGAAACTAACAATGTGGCTGAGAAAGGCATGCAGGAAGATGGACACGGGACAGAGTTTTCCAAGAACCAGGTTCTTCAGGGTGGAGACAAATCTGAAGCTGAAGAAGGATCAAGTCAAATGACTAAGTAATTGTTTCACCTTGACCGACACGTTTTCAGAATGATCAGTTGATATTGAAGAAGCAACATATGAACCTGGCGCAAGAAGGAGAATCTGGAAGCTGATAGTAAGAAAGAACCAGTGGCTGAAACACATGTTCAACATGAAAGGCATGGATTCAAAAACTAAGGGGAACTGGTCCTCAGAATGATGAACTTGATTATAAAGAACCTCTGAGGAAGTCTGATGCACGCAGTGATGAAGCCATCTTCCTAGGACGTTCTTCACAAAATAAGGTTTATATCGTGTATAATAAGAGAACCATGACTGTAGAGGAAAGTGTACAAGTAGTGGGTGATGGGTACGATATGATGGCTAGCAAATGAGTTTATAATGATCAGGAAGTTGGTCTTGCTAGAGAAGAACATGCTGGAGATTCAAAGAACTTGATTGAACGAGAATGAGGTCAACATGGAGTCATATGTCCTATTCGGGGGGAACAATGAAGCAATTAGACAGAGGGAACAGCAGATCAAGAATATGAAAACTTAGAAGAACCTAGTCCTTCGCAAGGTCCCACTGGAGAAACCTTTCAGCATATCAAGTCTAAATCCTGGAAGCATCAAAGTTCACATCCACTGGAGAACCTCATATCTGATCTAAAGTCTAAAATTGTTGCTAGAGAAGCTTTGAAGAACTTCTATGAATTCTTTGTGTTTCTCTCATCTATGAAACCAAAGAATGTACAACACTTGAGGAGGTAGATAGGCTGATTGTTATGCAGGAGGATTTGTATCATTTTGAAAAGAACGAAGTATGGAACTAGGTCCTTTGATGTAAGGACATGTCCCACATTGGTATCAAGTGGGTGTTTAGAAACAAGCTGGATGAGCTTTGGATTGTGACAAGGAATAAGGTAAAATTGGTGGTTCAAGGCTCAAGAAGAGATACTCGTCTACGATGAAACCTTTGCACCTATTGTAAGAATGGAAGCCATTAGGATGCTGATTGCTTTTGCTATTTATATAGATTCACCTTGTATGAGATGGATGTGAAGATTGAATTCCTTAATGGTTATCTAAATGAAGAGGTATATGTAGTTCAACCACCAGAACTTGATAGCACCGAGGTTTCTGATTATGTCTACAAACTTGATAAGGTAGTGTATGGGTTGAAACAGGATCCTAGGATTTGGTATGAATGGTTGTTTGGGTTCTTACTGAAGAATGGTCTCATTGGAGGAAAAATAGACAACACATTATTTCTAAGGAAGAAAGCCAAGGACCTGCTCATTCTTCAAGCCTATGTAGATAACATTATTGTTGTGCTACTAATGAATTCTTATGTAAGGACTTCACAAGTTTGAGATAAAGAGTGCTAAAGCCTTGGACATACAAATAACATGAGGAACAAAGTTGAATCTAGAAGAAACTGGTTCTCGTATTGAAGACACAAAAATTGGAGGAATTATTAGTTTTCTTCAATACCTTACTGCTAGTAGGCTAGTCATTGTGTTGATATGTGTATATATGCAAGATTCCAGTCAAAATCAAAGGAGTCACTTATATCAACACTGGAAGGAATCTGGATATAGTTGAAAGGTCCTCATGACTTGTGTGGTTGTGGTATCTTCAGGGAGGAACTTTTGATCCTACTGGTTGTGCAGATGACGGTTATTCTAGTCATCTTATGAATAGGAAGAGTACATCTAGAATGACACGCTTTCTAGGTTCTTACTTAGTTTCATGGGCTATAAAGAAATAATATTATATGTTTCTCTCATATCTGAAGCTGAGTATATAGCAGCTACTTCTTGATTGTTCATATCTCTTGTAGATAACGAAACAACTGAAGGACCTTGCCAAGAACCTGGTCCATCCCAGAAGGCCCCCGCTCATTAAAATTAGGTATCACTTCTTGAGAGATAATATTGAAAAAGTCTAATTACAATGAATTCTTGCGGGACTGATGACCAGATAGCAGATATCTTCACCAAGCATGGAATAGGGTACAAGCTGAAAGGAACATGTTGAAACTGGGGATGACCAAAATACACTAAACGACCCAGAACCTGGCTCCCTCGAGGATTGGCTAATGAAGTATCTTTTATGTTACTTGTCTAGGAATACATCAGAATGTCGTTTCTAGTTTTATACTATAACAAGTATGCATTTCATCTACGTTAGAAACTTCTTACTGAGCTCTAATGATGCTATTTTTGTTCAGATATGAAAAACAAGAGAAACATGAGGTGATGAATCTGTTGCATTTGTGTTCAGGTACGCGTCTAAACCACTGAGATTGTTTCCATAAATTTTGTCTTAACTGGTTCATCTATTCCTTTTGTAACCACCTTGAGTTGGCACCACTTTCTAAGCCATATTTAAAATTCAAAACCTATTTGATGAGTTGACGTCAGTTCCCAAGAACCCTTAATGATGAATCACTTCAATTCTTTTATCTTTTTCATCTCCCAAAAGAATCACATCAAACACTCAAAATCCTTCTAAAACCCATGTTTCACCCGAATCCAAAATTGTTAAACCTAAAGGGAAATAAGGAGCAAAGCAAGCTGCGATGAACCCTTCTATGAGTTTGATTGAAGTTTGTTAGAGTGGGGTAAATAGAAAGAACCTGTTGAGGAAGTCGAAGAAACTGTTCAAGAACCTGGTTCTGCCTCAATTACTTTGACTACTGATGACGCAGAAATTGAAAGTTGTTGGGACTGACAATGTTCCTTTAAAAGTAAGACCTGAATCCACTAGAACAAGTTCCATTATGCATGAGTCAATTTTACTCTGAGAAAGTTGCTATTGAGTTATTAGTAACAAGGTTAGATGGACTTGTGAGTTCTGTAGGTGGTGATGGTTCTGGTGGTATACAAGAAAGGGAGAATGATGTTGCTACAGAAACTGGTGTTGCTAGTGTGGAGCCTGGTTAAGTTGCTATAGAATGAATTAAAGTTGCTGAGTCTGTGGGTTCTCAAATAGGCACAGTCGATGAACCTAGTTCAGAGGTTGTTCCTTCAGAGATTGTGAAGGAGAGTGTGGGTGTTGGTAGTCCAGTCAAGATAGAACAAATACCTGCTAAAGTTGTCAAAGGATTTGAGGAAGAACCTGGTCCTTCCTCAGTTCCTGAAAAAGATGATGATGCATGACTTGACTAAGCTGAGTCTGATAAGGAGAACTAGGAGGAAGAAATGGAGGAAAGAGTGGAGAAACAAAATGTAGAAGTATTTGAGAAAAGAGAAAGTAAAAGGAAGTTTGGTGGTGAAGGTGAGAAATAAGAAGATGACGATGAGGTGATGTCTGTTAGTGAGACAAAACCAGTAGAGAAAGAATCACCGAAGTGGTAGAGGATGAAACTCAGGGGGAACTTTCTCAAGAGCAGGGTTCTTAGAGTAAGGGAATGACAGAACCGGTCCAAGAAAATTCAGCAGTCACTTTCATTAAAATCGAGGTAAATTATTGTTTTGTGCGAGAAATCCAAATTCATGACTAGTACGGTAGTACCTGATTGTGTTTCTGAATTGGTTTGAGAATGTGGGGTTGAGTTTGAGTATCAACCATGTGAGGTCCCAGTCAATTAACGTAGTTTAGAGGCTGCTCCCTTGATGGTACATGAAAGGAAAAGAAGAATATGAAAGATATTGCTAAATCTGATGGTGTTGCTAAAATAGAAAAAGACACAGTGGAAGAACCTAGTTTACCCACTGGTTCCTCGACTGTTGATGAAGCAGATTTTATGTTTCCTAATAATGAATGTTTTGAAAAGAGGTTGTGTCTTGGGATATGGCTGACTCTTTATATGTAGATGATCCTAGTGTATTTTTGAAGGATCTAAGATTGATGAATTGAAAATAGAATTCAACCAATTCCTAAAGATTTATATGGTGATAGTGATTAGGATGAGGAAGTTGTTCTCTTGAGTAAAATAAGTTAAAGCAATGGAGACCCATGTAGTAGAACCTGGAAAGGAGGAAGATTTGCACAAAGAACCTGGTAAAGAAACAGGTAATGTAGAGGCCAATGAACCATCTTCTCAAGTTCATGAGGAACATGATGATAAAGTACCTCTAATCCAATTAAGGAGAAGGACTACTGAGTGTGTTCTTCAAGTGCTGAAAAAGAGAAGTAAAAATAATAAGAGAAACTAGAGAAGAGGTGAGGCCTGAAGAATCTCCTATTGAACCTGGTTCTAGTGCAGTGAAAAATGTGGCTGACAAGAAAAATGAATGAAGTGGACTGAGTTGTTGGTTCAAGGAACATCTTCTTGGGAAAAATAGAATTCTCGCTGATACCGAAGAAAAGATGATGGTACAGCTGATTGCAATGTTGAATGCTCAAAGCTAGAAGAACCTGGTTCATCTAGAGTCAAGAAAGTTGTACACTCTTGAGGATTTGAGAGTTCTTCACAAATATTCATGACAAACTAAGGCTTACCAGAGCCACCTAGATAGGATAAAGGTTATGACATCTTTCCAACCATTGTTGTTCGAGTTTGTGCTGAAGAACCTAGTCCAGAGGTCCTAGTGTCGTAGTGAGGTGAACTTTATAGATTTTAACTTACACGGGCCTATTGGATATGGAGGTTCATACTAATCTGGCCAGGAGTAATAATACGACATATTGAGAGGATAGCTGATGTGGAACTAGGAGAGCATGCAATAGCTTATGCGTTTCTTCTTACATAGATCATGGAACTCTTTGTTATGTTTTTAGACAAATGTACAGAACCTGATCATCGTGATGGCTTTGAAAGGAACATCCCAAAGAGCTGTGATTAGCATTTGGAGAAAGAGTCTGCAGAGGAACCTATAAAACATGATAACGACGAAGGTCTTTGTATGGGGGATCGGAATCAGGAGGTAGAAGCTTATGAAGGGAGAACTGGTACTAGAGATACAAGGAAATTCAGGGAACATTGCGACGATGATTGCTCTTTCAAAATCTTTGTTCCATCTACTTTCCAGACAAGAACCAGTTCCTACCCTATAATCCATATTTCTTCAATTTCTCTGTGATGTTCTATTTAAGACAATCTTTATGGTCTTACTCTTAATGTTCTAGATGCTTATTTGGATATTTTGTTTGATTCATTACTGATCAACTCTCTTATCTTATGGTTTTAACTAAGCATCTTAGACTGAAGTTTGACAGGTTCTGCATATGATTGGTTTGCTGCCATCTAGGCTATAGACTCGACATTACTTGATTGGTTTTTTTGGCAGGTGTACTGTGATATTTTCGATGATACCAAAAGGGGGAAGAAGAAATGCTGGAGGTGTTTGTGACCCAGTTTCGTTCTGTTAATAATTCTTATACCTGTTTCACTGCTAGTGTGTTTGTTTGAAGATGGATTTATATTCATCCAGGCGACATTTGTTTGTCATCATCAAAAGGGGGAATTTGTTGAAGTTTGAGTTTTGATGATTGACAAATGAGAAGAACCTGGTGAAGGACCTTGTTCTCTGATAGGTTCTACTGATAATGAAAAGATGCACAGATACATTTCTAGTCCGAGATGGAATTGGAAAGAACCTGAACGCAGCAGTTTTACGCACAGGAAGGTTCCATGAAGCAGTATAGGGAAGGAAGCAGAGTCCTAGTAGGACTAGGAGAACCTCGCGCAGGAAGGTTCTGCGAAGAAATGCTGAGTTTAATCCTAATGGGATTAGGAGTCTCTTGGCGCAAATAAAAAATCCTAAAAGGCAGCTAATAAACTATAATTGCCTTGGATGCCAGCTGGAAGTATCTTGGAAGATCTACATAATAATGAGGAATATTTTCAAAGAGTCCAAGAATGGAAAAAAGTGTGTTGGAGGTAAAAGTGTATAAGGAAAGTATTTATTGAGTCCTAATTGGAGAATAATTCTTTTTCTTGTCCATCAAGAAGTCATATGCACACTATATAAACATCATTATGAAGACTTCAAAAGGCATGCATGAAATATATCTCTTCAGCCACATAGAGAGAGATTGAGAGCTCAAAAGGTTGATAATTCTGAAGAGAACCCGTAGAAGGAATTAACTGGACGAGAGGTTCTTCATCAGGCATTATCATACTAGTCCAGCAAGAATGTGCAGAAGGAACTGACTGGACAAGTAGTTGTTCATCAAGCTGTATTGGTTTTCTGTCTTGGTCTAGTTCATATGTATTAGGGCTTTGAATTGTAACCTATTACGCTTGTTTGAGAAGCATTGTTTAGGTACTTCATATAGAGAAATCCTTATGCTTTTAGGCTAGAGTTAGCTTAAAGGTGTTGCTACGGTCGTGGATCATAGGCAGTCTTGTACTTAGGAGTTTTCTAGGTGTAGTTGCTACAATTGAGTTGATTGTAGGCAGTCTTAGGTACTTGAGTTTAGTCCCTTGGTTATAGAGTTTGTAACCTAAAACTTGCTTGTTGTTTTAGTGAAAGAGTTTTCAAAATTCCAAAGTGTAGGTCGTGGTTTTTCTCCCTTAAGCAAGGAGTTTTCTACGTAAAAATTATTGTGCAAGTTTATTTCCGCATTATTATTGTTAGCACATTGTTTAGGAGAAACTCTTCAAGAACTAGGTTCTTGCAGGCACGAGCAAGGTTCTTCAGAAGGCAAAAATCGGCAGACACTATTCACTCCCCCTCTAGTGTCTGTTAAAGGTGCACCAAGTGTAACAAGTGGTATCAGAGCAAGTCTTCTCCCTACTAGGCTAACACCTTGAGAAGGATCTAAATATGAGTGCACCACCCGGCATCATGGAGGGCCAATGCATCACTCGTCCACCATTATTCAACGGTCAATACTATAATTGGTGGAAAGTTCGGATGGAGGTCTTCCTACAAGCAAGAAACTATCATTCGTGGTCCTTTGGTTCCTACAAAGATTGATAGTTTTGGGAACAAGGCACAAAGATCTGAAGAGGAACTAAATGAAAATAATCTCAAAATACTTCAAATGAATGTTAAGGCGATGAAAATACTTCATTGTGGCCTTGGATATGATGTGTACAAATGAATATCAACATGCTCAACTACCAAGGAAATTTGGGATTCATTAGAGATTGCCTACACTAATGAACCAGAGAAGGAACAGGTGAATAATAGTGATAGAACCTGTTTCAGGAAGCAGCATAATTCATCTAATAAAAGGAGACCATCAAAGAAATTTGCAAAACAAGCCTACATGGAAACTTTGGAAGATACGAATAAGAAAGGTTCTAAAAAAGTAAAGGAACTGGTTCTTGAGAAGAAGGAATGATCGAGGAACTGTTCAAAGAGGAGGCAGAAGATATCTTTCAAAGCCTTCAAAAAGGCCCTGATGGTTGCACCTCTAGGAGACCTTTCTATTGGTGATTCTAAAAGTAAAAGTAAGAGTTCCAAACTTACTTTGATGACCAAAAGGAATTCTGAATCACAAGAACATAGTAAGCAAGCAACTTTTGCTCTCATGGCAATGAGTGATGAAATGATCGAAGGGAACATCCATGAGGTAAGTTTCTCTGCCCTAAGAAGAAATATCTCATCTTTTTCCAAAAACAAACTTGCTAATCTCTTGCTTCTCTTAATTGATAAATTTACAAGTTTAAGTGTTGGCACGAAACAAATATTGTTTGGTTTTAAAAGCTTGAAATTTGAAAATTTAAGTCTGAAAGAAAGAAATTCTGAAGTTGAAGCTGATTTTGAAAAACTCAAGAACCAGGTTCTTGAGAATGAAACCAACATTACAACACTTAAACAGGAAAATACTCAGTTAAAAGAAACTCATGGTAAGCAGGTTCTTAGTGAGGGTCAAGGAGTTCTTTTTTCTAAAAATATGAAAAAAATTCGTGTTTAATAAAATTAAATAATTGAGTGGTCGTCAGACCAGCAATATTGTTTGGGGCTGGCAACTAATTAAGAACCTCACCGAAGATGAGCGTATGAGAGAGATTTTTTGTCTTTATTGTTATTTGTATTTTTTATTATCTTGTGTATTCTTTAATTATAATGTCAGTATTTTTTTACGATGATATTTTCATCTTGTTTTTCAAATATGTGTTTAAAAAATAATTTTTTTTAGCCGAGGGTCTATCGAAAACAGCCTCTCCACATTGGGGGGGATAAGGTCTGCTTACATCTCACCCTCCCCAGTAATCACTTGTGGGATAACAATGAGTATGATGTTGTCGTGTTTGATAAAATTATGAAAGAGGCTAATAATGGGAATTTTATTAGAAAAGAAATATACTCAATTCGGACGCTCACTCACGCATGCAACTCCCCCAATAATGGTTTTTTTTAATTGTAGAATTACCATTAAGAGAGACTAAAACAAAGCCGGGGCCCGTTTAAAGCTAGTATTGATATCTACTGGAGCCATTTCTAATGGAGCAGAGAAGCAACTGAAGTGCTCTTAATGATGTTGGACTATAATTGTAGATGTGCTGTGTTGAATAGATGATGCAGATTTGGTGTATAAATAGCTCAGTCGTTATGGACTAGAAATTCTTTCTTGTCGTGCATTGTTTCTAAAAGCTCAGCATGCTCCAATTATTAGTGTAGTATTTGTTTGGTATACCGTATTAAAAGTTAATACCTGCACTAATAATATAAAAATCTGCACTAATAATGCAGCGTTTGGTTTGGATTTAGAAACCTGCACTAATAATATCCACATAAATTAATGAGGGAATCTATGTGTTATTTTGTGCCGGATAGGAGGTGGAATAATAATGCGGGTATTAGTTATGCAGGTATTAAAATATTAAAAGGATAAATATGCCCTCACCTATTTTTACGTTATACGCTTTGTATCATTCAAGCTAAATCTAGTGAAGATTAAATATTAAAACACATAATTTAAATTAGGAAATGTATAATAATTTTTTAATAAAACAAACCATTCATTAACCAAGATATAATACATGCATAACTAATATCTGCATAACTAATACATGCATTGCTAATACCTGCATAAAGTCTATCTCAACCAAACGATCCGTTAGTGATTGAAAAAGGAGACAGAAAAAGAAAAGGCAAGTTTGACCCAACACAAAGAAAAGACGTGCTTATATATATATCTGAATCTGAATAAGATATACTCCTACGATTTATTTACTAGCGTAAATAAAATACTTTGTTAAGATTTTGAGGAAAATCCAAATTTAACATATTAATGTTTGCCCTTCTTCCAAAGGAACGTCTAGCTGTTTAGACGTTTATGGAAAAAGCTTTTTCCGAAAACAGTGACTGAGGAAAAACAATTTGAGAAAAAGTAAACAGGTTGAATAATTACTATTCCGTTCATTTCAATTTATGTTAACCAATCAAGTCTTAATTTATGTGAACCTATTTGACTTGACACAAAATTTAATAAAGAAATGAAAACTTTTAAAACTTGTGATCTAAAATAAGTTATTGGTATTTGTGTGGTTATAAATTATCTCATTAAAGGTAAAATGATAATTTTGAAGTTAAATTATTTCTAAATTTAATATGGGGGTCATTCTATTTCAAACGGATCAAAAAAGTTAAAATAAAATTGAAACAGAGGGAGTATAAATTTTCTGATATTGGGCGACTGTTTCGTGAATGGATTAAGTTTTTTGCTCTAACAGTCCCTCAGAAATTGCTCCACCCAGAGAACATCTGATAAAAACTTAGAAAATTTGAAACCAACCACTAATTCCGATGAAAAACTCCTTGCACCCAAATATAAACAGCACTGCATCCTACATTATATCAAACCAAAGAAAATAATTCAGTTACAACAAAAATTGAGACCTGTATATAAAGTTTATTTTACCCCGAATAGTGAGGGCCAGATAAACTTTCATGTGAATAACCTTAAAGTGTGACGTACATGTATTCAAGAAGCCCCACCAAATTTATATACATTTCATCACTTCAAACACACAGAATCTTTGAAGAACATAATATATCTCAAAATTCCATGCTACCCAAATATAATTATACATGCAGCATATGGCAACCGTCGGTAACACAAATCTCAGTAGTGTTCATAGTCCGTTATATTGTGTGCACAAAATTACAGAATGCCTACAATGTTTTATCTTCGTCTGCGATCCATTGAGGAAAGCTTGGTCTTGATGAATCAATCCTGACGAGATGCTCATCCTCAGCACCAGAATCATCGCTTGAATCCTCTCTTGCATGACTTTCTTCTATCGTCGTGCTTGGAATTTGTACACGGATATCTTTATTCTCTCCTCGTGCTTGAACATTCTTTCGCATTGTGGTAGATCCTTCAGATCTTACAGCAACAAGTGTATGTGCACGATTAGATGGAACTTCTGGGTATGACCGACTATGAGAGGTTTTAGCTTCACCAATTCTGGGAAAACTTCTGGCACGTCTTCTTGTGTTGCTTATCTAAGTCCAAAAAGAGCAAGTAATCTTAGCGCCCTATCTTCAAGCCCATATTGCTTTGTTGCAACTCCAGTGGACAGGAAGGGGAGGAGGGGAACGGAAAGAGGTGAAAAAAGTAGGAGAAATCATAATAATATTAACAAACAATACCCACAGTCCACAGATACTTCTGTTTTCGAACTTGCATATAGTAATGGGGAAAAAGGCCAATCCAATTCAAAACCATGATTAGATTTTAAGAGCTTTAGACTTGACAGTGTGAAAAAACATGAGTGGATTGATCGCCAAAGAGCTTCAGTTCTGCTATCAGGCCAAGGTGGCGCAGTAGTAGGCCAACTTGCATCATGCAACTTCTCACTCATCGGCATTTCTAAATCACAGTTCGGGGTTAGCTCCTTTTGTTCTCCAGTTTTTTGGAGTTGCAAAGGTAGTGAAACAATTTCTCATATTTACTTGAGACTGCATCTTAGTTATCACTAAAGCAACCTCATATGAACATTTAAGTATGATTTTCTTGCACTGTAGCTCCAGGTTCGTGACGGCCCAAACATAGACCTGACTGCCGAGATTGCCTCGTACACTAAGCTTGTAGCTCAGGCAGATGCTCTAGCTCGGTTCCGACCTTGAGGAAGGTTCTGAGGAGGTTCGTGGAGAACATGAATTGGAAGTTAAAGCATTCTTTCAGCAATTACTCTTTGCAACAGCACCATCACCAAGACAAAAATTTGTTGTACTCTCTTGGTTAACTGCGTAGTTTCCATTCAAAAACTAGGTAAATGAAATAAAAGAGACTATTGAGGTATTTATAGGGTTTTCCTCAAGCCGACTAAAATACCCCCCACAAGTTAGGTAAAATAGATAAGCCACGCAGGGCCATTTCTTATTTGGTCCGTCAATGACTTTGAGGCCCGAGGAGTGGGGGGACTATCTGTATTGGGTAAAAATTGGCGCGTGCCACTTGGGCACCATATCTTTCCAATTTAGAAACCTTACTAACAAAAAGGGCAGCCCGGTGCACAAAGCATTCGGTGTTCACGCAGGGTCCAGGGAAGGGCCCCACCCCAAGGGGGTGTGATGTACGCAGCCTAACCTTATGCAAGCATAAGTGGCTGTTTCCAAGGCTTGAACCCATGACCTATAGGTCATACGAAAACAACTTTACCGGTTGCTCCAAGGCTCCCCTTCAGAAACCTTACTAACAAGGAAGACATATTGTGTCCTTTTAAAATGCTACTCCCTCTGTCCCAATTTATGTGGCACCATTTCCTTTTTGTTTGTCCCAAAAAAAATAGCACCTTTCCTTATTTTATAAGTATTTAATGCGCCATCTTTATTTTACCCTTGTTGGACCCTACATACTTTTAAAGCTATCAACAACTTTTTTATTACTCAAATCTTCTTTTTCTTACTTTTTCAAGGGCAAAATTGAAACTTCACAAGGTCAACCTCTATTTTCTTAAACTCCGTGCCCGGTCAAATGGTGCCACATAAAATGGGACGGAGGGAGTAATGTACAGATTTGAATCAAACTGTCGTAAAATGAATCGGTCCTCATAGTGGGAAAATCACATGATGTTAGGTGCCTCCAGAACCTCCGGTATCAATCTAAAAGTTTCGTTGACTACACAGTGAAAGAGCATATACCTATAAAGACGTAAATTTCATTCTGAAAAAGCTCATGCAAATCTTTGTGAAAAGAAGTTGCTTTCATCGAGCTGGTGTATTCTACCCTCAGTATGTTGAGAAACTTAATGTAGATGGACATTAACTTTGCCCATATGTGCTTCGTATTCTACGTGAGCTCACATCCTCTAACCAACTGCAAGTATATAGGAGTCTACAGTAGGTTGACCGATAGACTGAACTAATCGATTGCAATAATCCTCAGAACATTAAAAGCATTAAGGCATGGTACTCAAAGTTGGTAAAATATAGGTAAAAACAGCCAGGGTGTTCCGTCACATTGCCAGTTGGGAATGAAAGAGTAGCAGGAAGACTCTCCTCGGGTGGGTGTCGTTAAAAAAGTTATCACACCACATCAATTCCTAGATATGAAGTTAAACAGGAAAGGATTTCTACGACTTAATGAACGGATGAGGTTAAGAAACTAATCCAAGAGAGGTTGCAACAAGTTGTTTGAACCAGTGTTCTGAAAGGTGTTTTCAGGGCGACTCCCGGGGCAAGGTGTAGCAAAAGCGCACCGGGACGTTCCGGCGGCCGTAGGTTCTGAAAGGCGTAAGCCTCAGAATTTGGGGCATACTCTTAGCCATTGGGCGAGTCTTGGGGCGTAAGTCCCAAAAAGAAATTTCAAATAAAAAAATATTTCTCAATTAATCCTCTATTTAAAGCCTACACTCAAATACCAACTTGGTAATTAAATTCTTAAAAGTTTTTTTTATTTCTTAGCTCTACGTTATTCTTTACTCTTAGCCTAACATAATTTTTAAATTTTCTAAAATTTCTACGTAATTTAATCTTTTTTATGTGATTTATATGTTGTAAAAATATTTAGATCAATTATTTTAATATATAAATATTAAATGTTAGAGATCCATAGGACTATGCCCAGTGTCCCGGGGCTTACACCTTGGCCTGTGTCAGGTAAAACGCCTCGCCCCGCGTCCATGCCTTTTAAAACATTGGTTTGAACATAGGCTCGTATGCAATGGTTTGAATACCTTAAAAATCTGAATCGACTTCAATGCTAGCCTCAACTTCTGGTCTCGGGTACTGAACTTGAGTGGGTACACTTGCAAAAAATTTACAAAGTAGCTACGCCTTACATAATGCTGCCCAAATAGGCTTCCCAGCTAAAAACTTACCATAGTTTTGGATGGAAAGAAAATGTTAAGATTTTGTTTGTTACCTTATCCTTCCCACTGTTCTTTAGTTTTTCCATTATAATTATTTATCAACCTCAGGTTATCCTGCCTAATTGATAAACAGTTTTGAGCAGAACTCTGCTATGAGTCCTTGCTTCAGCGCAGAGGTTTGGACGGACTAAGTTGCAGGTCTTTAAAATTGTAAACAAAGAAAATCTAAAATAAATTTACTACTAACCATGCTACCATAGATGCTTAGCTGCATTGCCCGGGTCGACAAATTTGCTTCCTGCTGACCAGTCTGTTCCACAACCTGTCTATGTTGCATAGCCTTGTAACTATTTTCTGGCCAGCTCATTAAACCACCATGCTCTCTACTAAAAGATTTTGATGGATGATCAAGTGTGTGCGATAACAGTGAAGACGATCTTCTCTGAAGACCCCTGCCTGTTAGGAATCCCACAATATCAAACATAATCACCCTTGCTCTTGTCTCAACTTGATACCAAGAAGGTTGATGAGAAAAACTAGCTGCATGGACACCTAATTTTGAGCCAACAAAATAAAATTTAATCAGAATTCTCTGGATGAGGCCATATGATTGAATCAGAGAGGATTTTGGCGAATAACCAAAGTTGTACCATCATATACTGAAGAAATAATGTTTAGCGTATATGGCAACTACACCCAGACCCCACTTGTGGGATATCACTGTTGTTGTTGTAGTTGTATGGCAACTACAACAACCTTAAGCGAATTAATTCTCAAATAAAGAAAAAAATATCGGTTTTATCAGGCATGTAAGTCTCTAATCAAAGGCCATTTGGAAGGTATGCATAACCAAGATATCAATTTTCCGCCGTTACAAAGAGAGCGACAGAGCCGACCTGCAGCTAAAGGGGTAAGGAGCAACCTGATGCCTCTGTATTGTGGAAGCTATGCTGTTCCAAAGAGGAAGGCAATAATGGTGCAGGAGCTGAAAGAAGCTCTTCATGTGAAGCTTTAACAAATCCTTCCAACAGAAAACCAATGGAATGGTGAGGCAATTCGAAACTTTCCCCTCTTATGTATACGCTCATAGTTGACCTTTCTGCAACCAGAGCTCTCATATCATGCATTGCCGTCTTTTCAAAAATTTGAGGAAGCAAGATTTTTGCAAGAACGAGTGCACTTTCCTGAAGACACCAAGATAATCTGTGATCACTGCTTCAAAAAGACCTAAATTCTGATCAGAACATATCAGTAAAGATACAAATTTGAGTAAGTAGCTTTTAGCCTCACCATCCCATCCAATTGAGTTATGTATATTGTTTTTACTTGGTGATGCCACTAGCCCATGCATATGTTTATATTGGAAAAAAGAGGAATAAAATAGACATCTCTTTAGATGTCTATCTATCCTTTATCATCTTCAGATTCGATTTCCTATTGATAAATCTGCTCTCTCTAAAAAAATGGAGAGATAACGAGCAGATACTATCCCCTATATCACTCATTCCTATCTATTGATAATAAGATCTTGTCAAATACCGGACTTTGCCTTTTTAGGCATTACTCATATTTAAAGCAGCTTTTCACAAGCACCCGACCTAGAGGCAGACCCTGGATTTGAGCACGGCGGGGGGTATCACTGAATTTAATATAGATATGCCAATTACTTAGGGTGCCAAGTTTTATATATATATATATATATTGATTTTTGAGGTACTTATATCTATACATATATAATTTTTGCCAACGTCAACGGGTGCTGGTGCCCCTGTACTTAACACGTAGGTCCGCTCTCACCCCACCGGCCTGCATACAAGATTCTGTTAAGGTTTTGCGTATCTTTGGTTCTATAAAGTGAGAATACAGGTTTTACGTTTTATTTTTGTTTTTTTCTTAACCAATATATTATAGTGCTCTTAATATACACACAGATGCGCCAGATTCACGGTATACCGAACACGAAAGCTTTACAAATCTCTATCTCCTTACTGGGCACTGTGTGTAGCAAGAAAGGAACTATATTTCTGTATATTAAGTCTTTCTGCATTGGTTTTTAGCAACAGAGATACGTTGGCTTGTCTAATACTGCTAACGTTCTGTTGTTTTCTTCATAAGACATCAAATGACCTTCTAAGAATTTATTCACAGTAAAAGGTGGCTCTCTTTGGAAGAGTTTGCAGAGTCGGGGAGCATATCCTCAGGCAGAATGCAAAAAGCGAAAAGAAGGGGGTCTTCGTATCATAGAAAATCATTCAAGGTTTATCTCATTTTCTTTTCTTTTGATGTGTAAGCAGAAAAATTATTAGGAAAAGGGCAACAAGGGAAAGAGCGATTTTTCTTTCTTCTTTCACTTCTATCTGGTTTAAAGAAAATGGAAAGCCTTTTCTGAAATCACTATAACTCAATAGGAGCAATTCTAATCTTTTAATATGATTGAACTTTGCTTGCTGAGATGTACTTGAGACCTTAGTTTTCTCAGTGGAAAAAGAATAGTGGAAGAACCGTGCAGTATGTTAAGAATGTCAAATGTTAGGGATTAAAAATCTCTGCTTTCTCTTTTCTTTACACAGTATAATCTTTAACCAGTTGAAAAACATAAGTGCTATGTTTTCCACCATACTGATAATGCCAAGAGAAAGATGAGTGATCACAGACATACATATGGAAGCTAAAATAGTTCAAAATGATAACCAATATACCTGCCAAAAGAAATCTTCTATAGCAGGATCAGATCTAAGAGCAGTAAGTATCTTCTCACTATCAACAGAAAAGCAGAGAACCACCGAGTCCGTGATAATGTCACAGATGTAGGGCTTTCCAACAAGCACTTCATATAAACCTAGTGTACTCCCATGTGAGAAAGTTGGATGCAGTAGATGCTTATTGCTTGCACTCTTGCTTGACCACTATAAAAAAGGATTCCATATTTTCAGAAAATTGTTTCTGGCTAAAAAAGATATTGTAACAACTGTTACACTCCGAATTACCTTCACTACTCCATTTGAAATTAGCCAAATTCCAGTTGGCTTTGATCCCTCTCTGTAGAGGGTCACACCACGTAACTTCATTATCTCCTTGGTTGAACCAATTAGTGTCTCACGCACTGTGGAAGGTAGGGCTCCCAACAAAGGATTGGCACTAATTAAATCACGAATTTTTGGAACTTTAACAAGGGGTGGGTTCCTTACAAGCTTTTTCAAATCAGTCTGCACAAAATGATAAGCAAGTATCAAGTACGAAATCAGATGTAACACAAGCAATGAAACAAGACAAGAATGAGAAAATGCTACCTGAACAGCATCATGAAGATGTGCCATCTCTTTTTCCTCCAATATACCGATCTTCTCAAGATTATGGATGTAATCAATCAAGTGATTCAACACAGCATAAGTAACTTGTCTGGTTTTCACAACTCGGAGAACCTGAATATGTACTTTCTTTTAGAACATAAATTACTCAAGAAGTAGACTGGACACTGGCAACAGCTATATTTCATTTGTATGTTGTAAACCAGGCAGCTATGTTCTTGGATAAAAAAATTAAGTGTATGACATGATTCAAGCATGAGACAATAATCTGGCAAAAGAATGCAGGTAGCGTAAAATTTCTTAAACTATCAGAGAGTACAACTTTAATATTTTATTCAACATGTTTGAATCTAACAGGAAATACTAAGCTCATTGAGGAGATGCCTTTGTATACCTGAGGAAATGAGACACGGACTTCTTCCAGAAACTTCCGTGCATCCTCTCCTTCTTCCTCGCTTTCCTTGATCACAAGGGAAGCGATTTCACTCTCACCTGAAGTGATAAATGCTTGTATAAAAAACTTTAACTCCAATACATATTATTCTTTTTCTTTTTCTCTTTGGAAGGATTTCACTGCTGAGAAAGCTTCCTCATAGAGGCATAAAAAGATTAAAGACGTGAAAGTGATGCCAAAGTTAAAGCTTTCATTAGGAACCTCCGAAAAGCAGTTAGGTTCAAGTGCTGCATTTATGTTCCATGTTCCTCTACCAAAAGATTAGTCCAATGATTGCTAGTGAAAGCAGAAACAAATGGTCCAACTGAAGATGTGTAGGGAAAGTCGGACAACTAAAAAGAATCATAATACTGAAAAGGAATGTGGGAATAAGATGTTATATAGAAATCACTACTAGTTACTTACCGATAAATTCATCTAGTTGCTGTCGTGCAGTTCTATGGGCCCGGAGAAATCCAGCACAGATATAGCATGCAGACTCTAATCTCTCAACACTGAAATATGTAACAAGCTTTCGGGGGACAAAGCTTGTCTGAAGAAACTTGTAGTAATTTGGGATATTAACATAAGATCTTAAACCCTTCCAGTCACATAGGGGCTCATGCGATACTAGGTCAAGTGCTTCCTCCACAGACTGCATTAAAAGATTTGCTATAGTTTGTGGGATCCTGCCCTCATTGAGCATTTCCCAATATGCTGCTTGAACACCTGGAAACATAGCTTTTATTATAGCCAGCCAACTTGAATATGCATGATTGAGATAAGAAAACATCAAATGTCTTGTTAAAGAAATATTCTTACTGTTATATACTTATACAATCTTACTTAACATGTGTAGATGGGATTTAATAGTATAGAAAAGAAGCCAGACACAAAACATTTATCTCCAAGCGTTGTCTCAATCTCTTCGTCCTTTCTCTTCTCACATGGTATTAGAAGGTTCAGATTTCTCATGTACCATAACCTGAGAAGTAGCGTGAGCGTCACCGCCGGACTTCACTGCCATGCCCAGTGTGATGCATTCAGGCACTCCACAATCATGTTCGGGGTTCTCTCATCTCTGAAAATCAAACTTCAACCAGACCCAGCTACGTTGCAGCGAGTTATGGTAGCCACAAACCTAGCCCGACTACCCACCATATTTTTCCATCAAGTCCATAGAAATTTAGTAAATTTTATGCCAATTCAACTATCTGAAGATTGGTTGAGGTATGTGACCCACCTGGCTAAGTGTCGTATTTTTTGGACAACCAACCCCCAGTACAACATTACATGCGACCCCTCTTCCAGTTATTTGTTGATTTTCCAAATGTGAAAAGAAGAAGAGAGAACTTCAATTGAATTGGTTATAGAGAACATACAAGAGGTTCCTTAAATAGGGGTTTAGGCTATTAGAAATAATGAACAGTTAATAAATAAAGAGTATACCTAAATATTGAGATTCCTAATTATGATAGAATTACGAAACATATTCTATACTACTAAGGTAAATAATAGAACGAATCTAGAATGTTCTAACATATGAGTAAGAATTCACTTGGCTTTCAAAATGCTCCCTCAAACTCAAGGTAGTGAAACAAAGTGAATTTGCAAAACAAAACGGGAAAGTCAAGTCAGACATGCCAAAAAAAGTTAATCATCGAAGTAACATCAATCTGCATAATCAACAAAAAGAACAGCAGTACTGGAATATTTTCATCCATAATGCATGGGTAGTTGCACAATGAATGAAGGGCTTCTTGTAACACACAAGAAGAGTCTATTCTCAATCACCAGAAAAAGGTATGACGTTGCAAATCTCCAAAAAACTATCAGCTGCAGATTGTTTTGAGGAAGCACTCATTACCCAAACTCTATTGAAATGAAAGCGGCGGGGAAGAAGACTTTTCTAGAATAATGACTAAAAGTTCAGTATGCAGAGAAGAAACTCAATACCCAAAATCTGATATTATGAACAAAAATAATAAAAGACAACTTTTTCCAGGACATTGGAGATTTTACATTTGGAGGAGGAACTCAAGATGCAAATTATGATACCATGAAGAAGAATATAAAGAGATGTACTTTTTCCAAAACTGAGAATGTAACGTTCTCACCATTTAGCAAGCGAATCCGAATATCTTTCAAATGCATGTGGTCCTCGTTATCATCATTTTCAGATGAAGTATGGGGATGCACTGGTTCACCTGCCACATCATTTAGGCTAGTAATATATCTTTTAACAGTTGGCCAGTCAGCAGGTCCTAGTTCCTCATCATCTCCAAGATCACCAAATGCTTCCAGAGCTTTATTCAGCATCTCATATTTAGTGTAATTCAATATGCGCTTCTGCAATGAGATAAAACTAAGTGACACAAAGATTTATGGATGAAGAATTGAAAAACATAAAGTAGCAATAACAGGACTTCACTTGCTTACCTAAGAATCCAGTGTTCAACATGAACGGTTAAAGTTTAAATTTACAAATCGTGACTGATTAAACTTATTTCTTTAGTTATCTGTGATATACCATCTTTCCTTTATTCATAATGCCCCTGCTTGTTTGACAAGCAATTAGATTTCCTTACTACCTTTTTTTAATCACAATGGCACTTTATTGTTTCAGGAACACTAGTGACAGACAGGCAGAGTCTTCCATCGCTTTGTATTCTACTAGTCGCATCTTTGCTCGTCTAGCCATTACAGAATTGGTCTTTAAACAGTCCAGTGATGTCAAGGTCTAATCATTTTTCTTTAAGGATGTTACGTAATATTCTTTTTCTCACATTTTGCTCAATTTCAATATCCTGTAGAGTTTCTTTTGGTCAGTTAGAGAAAAAGAGTCAGTTACATAAAATACACAAGTTCTTGTATGAAGGCCCTCTACCAATTTCTTAGAGGCTGACAAATGTGAGTGCAATCAATGACAAGTCACATAAAGAAAGATAATAGGCAGCAAACAGGGTGAAGTGGTTATAAATGAGCAAGCAAAAATGAGGTCAGGTGAAGTTACTCATCCCATTTGTCACCCATTATTTTTGGTGGGTTGGATCTAATAGGGTTCCTGTTAGTTATTATAGAATTATCCTTTTCCTTATTGTATTGTAATTAGTTATATTTCCTTGTTTAGTCCTAGGACTCATTGTATAAATATACCTCCTCATAGGTTGTAATACTCATTCAGAAATAATAGAAGAATTTTCCTTCTCTCTGAAAATCTTCATGGTATCAGAGCCCGCTGCCTTTTGCAGCCTAGGGTTTCACGTGTCACTCTAAGAGGTCAAGTTTTTTTTTCTTCCTCCGGTGGCTGTCCGCTTAAATTAATTTTTTCCGTTGGTTTCTGAAAAAACTAAAAGTACCAAAAGCTTCCGCTTGCACCGTAGATCAAACCCCAAAAAACCTCTGCCTGAAATAACCATCCACGCGCCGCCCGAAGATTCAGCTCCGGCGGCCACGCGCCGGCGCGTGAGAATAGATCTGCCGGAATTTTCTGAAAATTTTTTTTTTTGGGGTTAGGTCGCAGAACACTTGCGAGTCTACCCATCCAAGTTTCATTATATTCCGACGTGCCTGACATTTTTTCCGGCGAGGTTTCTTCAGATTCCGGCCACTTTTTAACTTCTGCTCTCCTTTTTTTCTGTCAGATTTGGTCCCAGTTGTTTTTACCAGTTTTATTGGTTGATAATTAACTTATGGGAGACGCAAAGATTGTAGACATAAAGATGGTAGACAATACTCCTATTTCACAAATCAGTGTAGTGAAATTGGACGGGGCTGCTACGTATCTTGCTTGGTCAAGATCTTGTTTGCTTTTTATCAAGTCTAGAAAGCTACTTGGTTATATTACTGGAGATAAGAAAGCACCTGGTGTTACTGATGCTACCTATAGTCATTGGGATTCTGACAATTCTCTTGTTATGACATGGCTTTTGAATACAATGCATCCTCGAATTTCGAGACAATATTTATTGCTTGATACTGCTGAAAAGATCTGGACTTCAACTAAGCGCACCTACTCTCGCAAGGGGAATGATGCACAAATTTTTGAAATCAGGAATAAAATTCATGCTACAAGGCAAGGTGAGTTGAGTATCACTGACTACTATTCTGAGTTGAGTGGGTTGTGGCAGGAGATCGACTACTATCAAGACCTTCAAGCAAAATGCACTGATGATGCAGTTCTCTTTCAGAAATTGGTTGAAAAAGACAGGATTTATGATTTCTTGGCTGATTTGAATCAAGAATATGATCAGATCAGGGCTCAGGTTCTTAGCAGAGATCCTTTTCCTTCTCTTGAGGATGCATATTCTTATGTCCAACAGGAAGAGAGTCGGCGAGGGGTGATGCTTTATTCTGCACCAATCGAGAAGTCTGGGTTAGCCGTCTCTCCGGAGCAACCAAGGGCAGTTACTTCTAATAAGGATCACTTGTATTGTGATCATTGTGGCATTTACAGGCATACTAGGGAGACGTGTTGGAAGCTGAAACGTAAATCAGGTAGAGGTCGTGGAGGAAAACAAGCAGGTCCACCAAGGGGTCAAGCTAATGTTGCTGAAAATATAGAGACATCTACGGACACGAGTTCTGAAGAATCATTGTCCTCGGCTGAAATTTTACACCTTCGTCGACTTCTGTCCAAACTTGACTCTCCATCTGCGGCAACATCCAATTATGTGCAATCAGGTAATGCCTTTACTGCTCACCTAAATTCTTGGATTATTGATTCTGGTGCGAATAGACACATGACAGGCTCCTCTAAAGGCTTTCAAAACTACTCTCCATGTCTCAAAAGGGATTATGTCAGAATAGCCAATGGGTCTTTAACTCCTATCTCTGGAACAGGTTCTATTGTCTGTACACCCAATATTACATTATCATCTGTTCTCCATGTACCTGAGTTTCCCGTCAATTTGTTATCTATTAGTTCCATCACCAAAGACCTAAACTGTAAAATCGAGTTCTTCCCTGATCATTGTGTTTTTCAGGATCTTCAAACAGGGAAGAGGATTGGCAGTGGTAGATTGCATGATGGCTTATACATGATTGATGAAAGTAGAGACTCTGGTAAAGCATTTTTTGGAGGAAATAAGGCTGTCAACCAAGAAATAGTTCAGTGGCATAGGCGGTTAGGGCACCCATCCTTTTTTGTGTTAAAGAAGTTATATCCTAGTTTGTTTTCAAAGACTGAGTTTGAATCTTTGGTTTGTGATGCTTGTGAATTTGCCAAGCATACAAGAAACTCTTATCCTTTGAGTGATAATAAAAGTACAATTCCTTTTACGACTATTCATTCTGATGTATGGGGTCCTACTCAAACAACTTCTTTGTCTGGAAGTCGATGGTTTGTTACTTTTATTGATTGTTGTACTAGGATGACTTGGGTGTATTTATTAAAGGCCAAAAGTGAAGTGTTTTCGTGCTTTCAATTGTTTCATAAACTGATTTGCACTCAATTTGAGGGTAAGATAAAAACTTTGCGAACTGATAATGGCACAGAATATATGGACAAAAGGTTTGGGTCTTATTTAGAGTCTTATGGGATAATCCATCAAACTAGTTGTCCTTACACTAGTGCGCAAAATGGGGTTGCTGAAAGAAAGAATAGGCATTTGTTAGAAGTGGCACGATCTCTTATGTTTACAATGAATCTTCCAAAACCTTACTGGGGAGATGCTGTACTTGTAGCTGCCTATCTTATCAATAGAATGCCACTTAAAACCCTGAATTTTCAAAGTCCTCTAGAAGCTCTAAAGGGAAAAAATGAATATACTGTTTCTCCAAAGGTGTTTGGGTGTGTTTGCTTTGTTCACACTAGAAATTCTGGGAAACTTGATCCTAAAGCTCTTAAATGTGTGTTTATTGGGTATTCTCCAACCCAAAAAGGGTACAAATGCTATCATCCTCCCACAAGGAGAACCTTTGTCAGTATGGATGTTACCTTTCGGGAATGGGAGCCCTATTTTAGTATTACACCATCACCTCTTCAGGGGGAGAGTAATAAGGAGGAAGAGATGATTCTTCCCAACTATAGTATTGATCCAGTTGAGGTTGATACCACAGATAGAGTTGAGGGGGAGACTGTTGGGCGTTTACATGGGCTTTTGGATGTACCGGGTTTGAAAACTTACTCGAGGAAAAAGAAAGCAGCTGAAGAAGCTGAAGAAGCCATCATACAATCTGCTGAAGCTGAATCCTCTTCTACCGGTGAGTTACCTACTTTTCCTAATGAGTTAGATTTGTCTGTTGCTCACGGAAAAGGTGTCAGAACTTGCACTACCAAACATCCCTTATCTAATTTTGTCTCCTTTGATTCCTTATCTCCCTCCTATAGAGCCTTTGTCTTGTCTATTTCTTCTGTATCTATTCCCCAGAATTGGAGGGAAGCGTTTGCAGATCCTAAATGGAAGCAGGCTATGATTGAAGAAATGAAGGCTTTGTCAAAAAATAACACTTGGGAACTTGTCACTAAACCGCCGGCCAAGAAACTGGTTGGTTGCAGATGGGTCTTTACTGTGAAGCATAAAGCTGATGGCTCGATTGAGAGATTCAAGGCAAGATTGGTGGCTAAGGGATTCACTCAGACTTATGGAGTGGATTATCAGGAGACCTTTGCTCCAGTTGCAAAAATGAACACCATAAGAATCCTTTTGTCTTGTGCAGCTAATCTGGATTGGGACTTACAGCAGTTTGATGTAAAGAATGCGTTTCTTCATGGAGATTTAAAAGAAGAAGTGTATATGGAGATCCCTCCCGGATTTAATACTGAACAGAGTCGAGGAAAGGTGTGCAAACTGAAGAAAGCCTTCTACGGGTTGAAGCAATCGCCTAGAGCATGGTTTGACAGATTCCGCAAAGCTATGATCTCCTTTGGCTACAGACAAAGTAATGCTGATCATACCCTCTTCATAAGGCATAAAAAGGGTAAACTCACTCTTCTCATAGTTTATGTTGATGATATTGTAATGACAGGAGATGACAAAGAGGAGATGACCCGATTGAAGAAGCTGTTGGCAAAGGAATTTGAAATCAAGGACCTAGGAAAACTCCAATACTTCTTGGGAATCGAGGTGGCTAGATCAAATAAAGGGATCTTTATTTCTCAAAGGAAGTATATTATGGATCTCTTGAAAGAAACTGGTATGCTAGGTTGTAAGCCAGCTGAATCGCCCATTGAAAGTAATCACAAGTTACAAGCAGGGATTGGAGAGTCAGTTGACAAAGGGAGATATCAGAGGTTGGTTGGAAGACTTATTTATCTCTCTCACACTAGACCAGACATAGCCTATCCAGTTAGTTTGGTTAGTCAGTATATGCATGATCCCCGAGATCCTCATATGCAAGTTGTCTTCCACATCTTACGATATCTGAAGTCTGCTCCAGGGAGAGGTTTGCTTTTCTCTAAGCATGGTCACCTCCTAATAGAAGCCTTTACAGACGCGGATTGGGCTGGATCTTTAGATGATAGAAGATCTACCACTGGCTACTGTACTTTCGTAGGAGGGAATTTAGTTACTTGGAGAAGTAAGAAGCAAAGTGTTGTTGCTAGATCCAGTGCTGAAGCTGAATATCGAGCTATGGCCCAAGGGGTTTGCGAACTGCTTTGGCTACGAAGGTTACTGAAGGAATTGAGAATGTTTGGAAAAGGAAAACTTTCCTTGTATTGTGATAACAAGGCTGCAATCAGTATTGCTCAAAATCCTGTCCAACATGATCGAACAAAGCATGTTGAGATTGATCGACACTTCATTAAAGAAAAGGTTGCTAATGGTACCTTGAATTTGTGGTATGTTCCATCAGAACAACAACTGGCAGATGTGCTCACAAAAGGTCTCAGCAAAAAGGATTTTCATACTTTGGTTTGCAAGTTGGGCATGCGCAACATCTTTGCACCAACTTGAGGGGGAGTGTTAGTTATTATAGAATTATCCTTTTCCTTATTGTATTGTAATTAGTTATATTTCCTTGTTTAGTCCTAGGACTCATTGTATAAATATACCTCCTCATAGGTTATAATACTCATTCAGAAATAATAGAAGAATTTTCCTTCTCTCTGAAAATAACCACCCATTTACTCCATTAACACCCTTTAAAGAAATCAAAACCTATTTACAATTTCAACTACAACAAAAGCAAGCCATGTCAAATGTTCTAATATCATTGCCTTAGAGGCTATATCCTTTTGTAAATATTTTCTTTATTTTCTGCTTCCTTTCCCTATTTTGGCTATCAACCACATGAGGCCTTTTCCATTTCATTTCTAAATACTTCCAAACAAGGGATGTCAATGGAATTCGATGAAGGAAATCCATTTTATAACCTATAGGAAGATCATAACTAGAAAAAGATGGTACTATACAGGATGAAAATGTTCTCACTTTTCTTGTACACCGCCCAACCCAATTACACATTGTATAAACAATCTGGCTGCAGAGGTCATAAATTTTTACTTGGTCTTTAGCTCTTACCTCATTTTCTTTATTCTAGTTATGGCTATGCAATTTTGTTTCCCGCATATTTCCAAGTTGTGCTGATGCATTTATTTAGGAGATGGGTTTAGAATAAATATTTTATTGAAATTGTTTCAAAATTACAAAACTAGCGGAATTCTTCTTTCGTATGAGTGGTAGCTTTTGATCACTCTCAAAAAAAGGAATTGGAAACACATTCAAATTCTTAGCGGAGATAAAAAGAGAAAGAGAAAACAAAAAAGCGACTTATGGTACTGTTAGATTACCATATGAGGGTTGCTCAGATGGTAAGCACCCTCCACCTACATTCAAGAGGTTGTGGGTTCGAGTCACCGTAGGAGCAAAAAGTGGGAGGGCCACTATTTGTTCCGAGAGAGGGGTAGGGGTGGGGTTTAAAAAAAAAAAATAGGTTGTGGGATGGGAGTTTGGTCTTCTTATATAGTGTTGGGCAATCCTCACCTCTTGAGCTAGCTTTTTGGGTTTAGCCAGGACCAATGTTCATTTCCTTCAACATCGTAACAGACCAGGCGCATCCTAATTCTTTGTTTATCCAATTTTTGGCCCCATATTATGTAGTTCATGCCCCAGTTGGCAGGCCTGGGCGTGCTGGGGTGTGTCAGATTCCCTCAGTTGTGGGATTGGAGTTTGATCTCCTTATAGTCTTGGACAATCCTCATCTCTTGAGCTAGCTTTTGGAGTTGAGTTACGCCCAAGGTCCATTTTCTTTAATAGGTACTAATGTCACAAGGATAAAATTTAGCTTCTCATCTTCAAAAATGAATTGCTGATGGATAATAGGTTCACACAATTATACCTAGATTGTAGGGTGTTATTCGATAATGAATTAAAACCCATCAAAATTATTTCCATGAAAGTGTCATTTAGTCAAAACATTTCGGCTAATCCATTGGGCAAAAACCCATTTTCCACCTCTTAGGCTCCAACAAGGACAAAATACTACAAATCAAAATCAACTCTACCTTCGCTGCTGATAGCTTATCCATTCCCAGAAAATGTAAGATGAACTGTGTGGTTGATCCGTTGACGATGAGTGTCAAAAATACGACACCACCAGTGAAGAAAACGAACTGCAAGAGAAGAAGGCCTTTATGACTAGACAGACGGATAAAAGATACTGAAGAAACAGCATACTTCCATTTTGTTGGGTTTCTTATTAACTCAGTGTTAGAAAACCCAAGTTGTATATAACTAGGATTGACATAGTAGTCCCAATTGGGAAAGGATTTGTAGTATAACATATATAGTATTTATAGATAGAACTCATTGTAAACACTCTTATATAACATATCAGTAATATTTTCTCAGTTTTCACACTCAGAATCTTTTTTTACTTACCAGAGTTCCGGTATCAGAGCTGATGTATTGAGAACCATCACTGGAACGCTGAAAACAGCCAAGAAGGCATAATTATATAAATAAAGGCACGCTTAGGTAGGAAATTTCACAGAAATTAAGGAATTTGGAGAAAAAATCCAGGCAAAACTTACCTTGACTGACAATGAAAGAGACAATGCTACGGCACCTCGAAGGCCACCCCAAACAAGAATGGCAGCTTCTTTCAAGTCCAAACCATAGCCAAAGTATCGCAAAAATGGATACAATACACCAACTACAACGGCCCGGGAGACTTGGATAACCACATAAAGAAGGATGAGGTAACCCCACGAATTGTCTGAAACACAGTACAAGCATAGAAAAGATGTCAGTAACTTGAACGAAACTTAAATTAAGCATAAGAGACTGCATCAAATGAAATAGAACAGTCAACAGAAACATGGCCCACATATGTACGTAGATAAATAAAATATATATATATATATATATATATATATATATATATATATATATATATATATATATATATATATATATATATGAGAGACAGAAATCATACTTGCGTGAAGAAAAGGCAAAAGAGAATATGCATGAACTAAGGCAAAATAAAAGATATTCCCAATCAAGGTTTTTTCTGTTTTCTCGCTAGTTCACACCATCTCAACGTTGTAGGTCATACTGAGTAGTGCACAGAGAAAACCACCAAATGAAGAGCACCACCAACCTCCTAGGAGTTCAAAATTATCCGAACTGGATCATTCAATTGTAGTAAGAGCGTAAAAATTTGACCGTTTCTCCAAAATGCAAAACAAGGATGATATTAAAGGGGAACAAAGTATAACTTCTTAATCAGTTGCATGCTTTTTGTTTTCTTTGCCTCCAAGCCTTGAAGGTTGTTTTAACTTAAATGCGTGTCTCGCAATATTCGACAAGGCTTATTGTTTTTAGCTTTCAGATATCGCGAGGAATAAAGCACCAGGAACTGATTAGTCATGTTCAATAAAAGAGATTAAGGAGGAAGGCCTTTATAATATTTTAGATTTATTTACCAAGTAATTATGTCAGATAAACAATATTCCACTTCTCAAGCTGACAAATCTGAGAGACGCAAAAAGGGACCTCTTTAGCTTAAATTCTTGCGCTATTACATCTTTTATTTCATGGTTTTGGAAGCACCAGGACAATATTCCATTTCTAAAGCTGGCAACTCCGAGAGAACGCAAAAAAGAATCTATTTAGGCTAAATTCTTGCCGCTACCACATCTTTTATTTCATGGTTTTGGTAGCACCTGGACACTGCATTCACAACTACAGACATGATGTAGTTGTTAAATTAAAGACCTCCAATCAGTTCTCAGTTTTAAAGATAAGATGTGGGTTCACAGTGAAGACCTCATTGATTCTTACTTTAAAATAAAAAAATAAGAAGTCCTCAATGATTCTAAATCCAAATAGTCTTATTGTCTTGTATATGTCAAATGCATATGCTGTATGCATGGACGAGATTCTTAGTTGGAATACGCCTCAAGTATCTGAGATCTGTTGAGGCCCATCCATACCCAATTCATTTCGAAAATATCAAATGCAGGCAAATCTACAGAAAATAGTTAGAGATTAAACATAAAATAAGAAGAAAATACGTAAATAGGATTGGCTACAGCAAGATAAATTTTACTTCTGTCTTCATAAGTTAAATGTCATTGTAAAAGTAGTACCATGGGTTTTGAAAATATTGTCACCATGGAGAATTCCTTCAGCTATGACGACTCCACTGCAGAAAATGATAACCAAAACAAGAATTTAGGCTTTGGGTTTAACAGGATAAGTGGATAAGAACAGGAATCAGTTCTACCCGATAAATACTATAGCCAACTGGACTTTGGATGTACATAAGCACCTAAAGAAAACATCATAATAACTTCCAACAAAACGCAATTCTCCTCAAAGGTACTTTTACTTCCACAAAGTACCTCTGCTGCGCAGTGGCAAAATAGTTGCAAAGCTAAACTAACATACAAAAAGAACCCATAAACCTAGAAAGCATTCATCTGAGAAACTCAGCTCATCGATGGCCATAGAGTTTACCCTAACCCATGGCATATTAAGTACACAAAAGAAAGGAGTTAAACAATAACCTCTGCTTATACTGAAGGGCCACTCTATTCCTTTCCATCAAAATGCACAGAAACAATATTTAAGGATGATATCCACAGCTTTTTGGCTCCTCCAACGTATAAGCTGCTCTATACTAGAAACACTCCTTCATCGAACGGGGATAATGCATGACAACTCCATAGCTAGCAGTCCAATACCCACACATAATTTCAAAGTACATGGCAAAGAGATTCTGATGGTTCTTTGCATCACATTTACGTGGAGGATTCTGCATGGGTTTGCATAACATAACAGAAGCCCTACAAACCTCTGCCATGTTATGCAAACCCTACAAGGTTCTTTGCTAACTTGTTTAAAACTCCAGCCTCCTTCACCACTCTTTATTTCCAAAATCCAAGCAACCAACCTATCACAGAGATATATCCTCTCTGCTTAATTTTCACATCTTTTTTCCTGTAATTAGCTTGATAAGTAAAATCCAGATCCCTTAATACCAGGTCACCATCTTTTATCAGAGAAAACAGTCTCCAACATTGTCAAGTGGTACGTAAGAACTTCATTGCACCCTTCCCTAAAGAAAATCTTTTGAAGCTTTCCAGTTCTATTTGACACTGATATAGCATCTGCCGAGAACGACATTAAGCAAGTTCTTTGACCTACTAATAAGGAAAAAGGGTGAGCATGCAAGCTCTAGAAACTTATTGTGGATAACTTGCATTCACATTTAACCAATTTATAATTATTAAACATGATATATTACATATGTTTTCCAATGTGGGACTACTATGGTAATCCTAATTATATACAACTTAGCCTTTCTAACAGCCACCACATGAATCCAGCCTCTCATACTCGTGAAGGCAGTCCGAAAGGGAACCTTATAAACTCTCATTATCATGTATATTTGCTCAAAATTTTTGTATCTGATTTTATTGTCTACAAGCTGTTCCACTTATTCCCCAATTGTATTCCCAGTAAGAGGGTTATTATTTGGAGGCTACTTTATTGTTGGACTTGCAATTAGTACAACCAAACCCTCCAGCAATGCATATTCGTAATGCTGGTTAATAGATCAACCTTTACTTTGCAAATAACCATTCTAAATTCACTAGGTAACTCTGAGGTAGACAAGGCCCTTGGAAGAACAGAATTGTCCACTTCAGAATTGCGCATGGTGGACAAAGGGGGAAGTGCACGAAGAGCCTATTTTGTCCGTTCCATTTTAAGATGTAGCCAGTTTTTAAAAACTATTCAGTTTTTAGCCGCCTTTAGAATCTAACTTCAGATTCTTGGTCAGAGGTTGAAGGTCTGAAGTTGGGACTCGTCTAGTCTAACTTCAGACCTGAATGTCTGAAGTTCAACTTCAGTCCTTCAGGTTTGAAGTTAGGCATAGCCAACTTCCAACTTCAGTCCTTCAGGTTTGAAGTTAGGCATAGCCAGCTTCCAACTTCAGTCCTTCTGGTTTGAAGTTAGGCTTAGTCAGCTTCCAACTTCAGCCATTCAGGTTTGAAGTTAGGCTTAGCCAACTTTCAACTTCAGACTAAAACTTGAAAACGTTCGCTCAAAGGTTTAAAGTTGAGAACTCACCAAGTTGAACTTCATACCATATACATTTAAATTCGGAGAGCAAATTGGGTTTGACAATTAAGCAAAAAATGATTTTCTCAAGAACATTTCTGGATATGCTTTTGCTTGAACTCAAACCCAATTTTGGCTTCTAAAACTCTTGATTGCCTTGAGGTACAATAGAACAAAGCAGATGAATTGCTTAGCAATGTTAAATTGTATGAAGAAACATGTTCAAAATAGTTTTTATATGCAACAATGTCAAAGGAGCACTAATCAATTTACCATGGAGGAGCATAAAGGGGAGGGGGGGAAGAGAAATAAGTGAGAGGGGTCTGAAGTTTGCCCTTTTAGGCTAAACTTTAAATAGTTTTGAGAATTAAGCTTCATACTAAATAGCAACAGAGGAAGTGGTTGCCAGGCGCCATTTCTATGTGGACAAAGAAGCCACCTCCATGTCTTTCAATTTCTCTTTTACCCGTGTTGCATGTTCCAGTCCAAAATTGGCAGAAGAGAGTCCATTTTTGTCTCGGTGGTTTCACTGACCCCAAAAGGCACCAGCTGTCCTGAATTATAATCTGTTTCTCAAGGCTGTGTGATGGATAATTTTCCTTTAGACACCTGCCTGTTGGTGCACGTTGATGCTATATTTATTAATGATAAAAGTAGCCCATTATTTCAAAAATAAAGGGCTTACTGAATATTACATTTTCAACAAGCTTACAAGATTAGCTAATGGTAAATTAGCCCATGGCTTTTACAAAATCAGAATAAAGAAACATTTGGGCTGGCAGCTAACTTCTATTAAGCAACATAACCATCTAGAGACCTCCTCCAAAAGTAGTAATAATAAAACTATTGTTAATGATGACTAAAACAAGAGAGTTGATAAGAAAGCTAAAGTACATACTTACCTTAAGATAAAAATTAATGTATTTGCAATATAGGCAACCATCTCCCTGAAAACAGAGGTGAGACTTATATTAAAATCCAAGATGTAAAGTTTTTTTAAGTAGCGCAGTATACACTTGAGACCTATTGTACCCATAATATTAGCAAGTCATGAAATCATCTAACAGATATTCAAAGCCTGTTTGGCCAAGCATCTAAAAACTGCTTATCTGAAAAATATTTTCTCCAAAAGCATTTTTAGTAAAAGTGCTTTTGGAGAGCAGTAGCTTGTGTTTGTCCAATTCATTTGAGAATCACGTTTGTCAATAGTTGAATAGCAAATTGTGTTTGACCAAACTTTTCAAAAGGTTTTTTTCTGTCTTAAGTTACGAATAAGGACATGTAGAGATTCACCTTATAGATAATTTAACTAGATAAATGATACAAATATTTATTATCAAAGAGTATAGTCAATTTTTTTTTTTTAATTTTAGATATTCAAAATTTATACCTAAAGAAAATATACACTTTAATTCACAAAGCTTCTCACAATGGTGATGTACGTGTGTGTGTGTCCATAAAAGAAACAAGGAGAAAAGAATAAGGTACTATTTATATCTTATAATCATTAAGTTAAATTAATAGGGAAAGTCCGGTATGTAGATATGTTTGGTAAGAATATTTTTGTAATAATAAAAATTAAAAACAGTTTTTGCTTCTACTTAGAGGAAGAAGCTTCCTTCTTCCTCACAACAGAAAAACAAGTTCTGTTGCCACTCAAAAGCGCTTATTTTTCCTCTAAAAGCTTAGTCAAACACCTCAATTTTCTAAAATAAGTACTTTTAGACTTCCTAGAAACTTGGCCAAACAGGCTATCAATCATGTGGGTAGTGATGTCACAAGGTAGGATATAAATCTTACACCACATATATAGACTACTGCAATGTTGTAGCTAATGTGACCCAATTTGAAACTAGATATTCTAGGTGACTTAGCACAAATTTTTCTGGAGTATTAAATATTCAACTCAAAACAAGATGAGAAGACTTAGTAAATACCCTCTCAGTCCCAATTTATGTGACACTTTTTTTTTTGGTCTGTCCCAAAAAGAATGACACACTTCCTTATTTGACAACTAATTAATAGCATCATCTCTATTTTACCCTTGTTGGGCCCTACTTACATTAAAAGCTACCAACAATTTTTTAATTACTCCAATCTTCTCTCTTACTTTTTCTTTACATCTAACAAGGGTTATTTTGAAACTTTACAAGGTCAATCATTATTTCTTAAACTCCGTGCAAAGTCAAACTATGTCACATAAATTGGGACGGAGGGAGTATTACTGTTGTTGGACCAGGGTCTGTACTCTGTCGCTTTAAATGAAATTGTTGCCTTTTGCCTTTAGAAGGGAAGTACTACATCCTATAAGGTCCAGGTAAGAAATAACTATTCTTATCTGTTGTTCAATTACAATGACGAAAGAGGGCTCATAAAAATTACCAGAAGTGATGCAAGCTTTGTTGACTCTCACCCTTGAAAGCAGTTTTAGCTACAGCTGAGTAGAACCTGTTTGTGCATGTCATATCAAAATAAGTTGCTTTCCAGCTTTAGAAAGGGTATCAAAAGATCATTTTTTACACTTACATCCCTAAAGTCATCACAGTCAAGACGCCAGAGACATCAGCCCCTTCTTGTGCCTGTTTCATGGAAGCTGTAATTAGAATTTGTTTATCCTTTTTCTCCACATGATTAGCCTTTGTCACATGGAAAAATATTTGAACCTGAAGTAACCACTAACAACTACTCTCTCCGTTCCACAAAGGATGCCGTAGTTTGACTTGAAACGGAGTTTAAGAAAGAAATGATAATTTTTGAAACTTATGGTCTAAAATAAGCTATAGATATTTGTGTGGCTATAAATCATCTCGTTAAGGGTAAAGTAAATTTTGATGTTAAATTATTTCCAAATTTCTCAATACTATTGATTTATTTATTTTTCCCCAATATTTCCTTCATACTACTGAACTTCACAATTCTGGTCACAGATGCATTTGGCGACAAGTTAACAACCATACATCTTCCTAGCATATTGTTCAATCCAAGAGATGTTTCGTGTTTCCAACTGATTGAGTTAAGAGTGTAGCTGCACTATATATTGCATTGAATCTAGCGCTTCATCACAGGACCAAATTCATAAAAGATACTCTGAAGAGACATTATTATCAGCACACAAGACCTGTTCAATGAATCCCTCGGTTGTCTACAAACTAGTTAACAACAACATACCCAGAATAATTCCACAAGTGGGGTGTGGGGAGGGTGAGGTGTACGCGGAACTTACCCCTACCTCGAGAGAGGTGAGAGGCGCCTACAAACTAGAGGGTGTTTGGATTGGCTTTTAAAAAATGTGCTTTTAAGCTAAATGCTTGGCTTTTAGCTTTTAGCTTTTAGCTTTTTTTCTATTTTTTTGGCTTAAAACAAGTGCTTAAAAGCACATTTTGCTTTTGCCAAACACTTCAAAAACTAAAAAAAGTGCTTAAAAGCTCTTTTGGCTTAAAGCACCTAAAACAAGCCAATCCAAACGGGCTCCTAGTTATATATGTATAAAAAAATATAATATATATATACAAGTATAGGCGACTTTGAATGCACTACGCCACCACCTTTAATGGGAAAGCCTAGATACTTAAAAAAAATTGCAGTGTAGTCTAGTATATGCTAGTGTGCCTCGTCGGTTAAACATAAGATATGGCATGTATCTTACCTCAATAAATAGGCGTGTCTTGTATTCGATCATCACTAAGTGATCAATATATCTCCTCTCTTCTCTTCTTTTCTAACAATTTGGAACTTAAAAATAATGATAAAGGAACCCAAGCAAGTTGACAAACTTTACAAGCTCAAGTAGTTGAAAAAAGAAAAGGTTTCCCATCCCAATACAAATAAATGAGGGAAAAAGCCTTTTAAGTATGAAAGATTGGAATGCACATACTGTGAAGTAAGCAACATAGCTCACGGCAAGAGTCAGAGTGATCTCAATAATCGTGTCATTGAAAATGAATCCCAGCCATAATACAGAAGCTATTCCAAAAGCAAGACCGACGCCTACTCTGGACCACAAAAACAGAACTTATCAGACAGCTTCCACTAGCAGATAACCAATATCAAATGCACATATACATACGCCCCAAGGGAAACTTGTACTAAGAATTTGATGACAGCTCCCCAGTTGAAAGCCCAACCAGTTACCATCCTTAATAGTAGCTGATATACAACAATTGCCGTCCTGAAGGAAAAAAGGAGTAATCATGAATGATGAACAAGCAAAACTTAATTGGAAAAACTCTCAAATTAAAATGGAGGGAAGCAGGATACAATTATTATGAAGTTCCACTTATACCGTCTCCTCCGGCTATGGAAAAGAAAGCAAATTTCCATCACTACACCTAAGCAACATATAACATATTTCTACTAAGAGTGCATTACCCATCATTCATCAAGGACTCTCCTTCAATTATGGTACTCAATTTCTTGCTGGCACCGAGCTCTTTCAGAAGGGCTACAACAGCCACAGGATCAGTAGCGCTTAGAAGTCCACCAAGCAATAGCGATGTTTTCCAGTTCCAGTCATAAGGAAAAGCTAGCTACATTTGTCACTGACTTCAGATGCTTCCAACGAAAAAGATATTAATCTGGAAAATCAGAATTCAGCTAACCTTGAGAGCAGCTCCAATACAAAAAGTGGAAATAAGCACTCCAGGCCCAGCAAGTAAAATCATTTGTACTGCACACCTCTGCATTAAGAGAGATAACTGGTTTTAGTTCTCACTGATACAGGTTAAATCCAAATTAACACATTCAATGGATCAGAGAAACTAGAAAGATACTGTTCAAAAGCCAAATGCCATAATATGATTAGTGGTAGAAGAAAGAAAAGGTAACACCATAATTCGGCAACATAGCGGAACAATGCAATAGATCAATACTTGGTCACAGTGGCACACACAGGATTTTTCTTAAGCAGTGTCACATTTTTTTGATAGATAGATGAAAAGTGAACAAACAAACAAACAAATTGCTACAAAGTCTTCATACTTATAAAAAGCACATAATTCAAAACACTACTATATCGCTCTACGATAATTTTTGTTGAAATATATCCATAATAGCCTCATTAAAATAGTGCTAAATATATCTTTTTACAGAATGGTTTCATATTACTTGTTGTCAATTAGATTAAAAAAGAAACACTTGTTCAAGTAGTTTGTTGGTTGGTTAGAGGTCGGTTTTAAGCCTCACTAACACCTTTTGTTTGAATTTAATAGATACTAATGCCTCAAAAAATGAAAAGAAATCTTGAAATTGCATTCATAAGGATTTTAACTCGCAACCACAACTCTAAAAGCGCAGTGGTTGCAGCAAGCCAATTTTTATTCAAGCAGTGTCACTTTTACTTTTCTTACACAAATATATTTGATTTGCTTATATATAGTTAGTTAAAGAAAATTCTGGCCCCTAAGGTGGCTCCCCCCTGCTTGGTCAGCAATTAAAGACGAAAACAGCAAACCTGTAAAGGGCCAGCAAGATATAATGTTGTAAAACATGAAGAAGACATAAAGCATGACATAAAGAGGAGGAGAATAGCAAAAATTATGTTATAAAACCATACCAAAACAAATAATGCAGGCAAGGAGGTAAAATTCAAAAGAATGCACAAGCATAACAATATACAGTTGTACATACAAAGAGGACAAGATTCATAACTGCAGCTCTACATAGTATCCATGTTCTACGAGCAGTACGAGGGGTGAGGCTAATGGTAAAGTACCTTTATCTGGTGAACTTCCATTGAGAAAGCACTCTCGAAAAGAAGAGCCGGAAGGAAAACCGCCAAGAGAAGATCAGGGTCAATATTTGCCCCTGTGCAGATATCAAATGGTTCATGGTTTACCAGGAACAGACATTTTAGAGCAGAACAATTCAGAGAATGATATATTGGGGCAGTTGGGGGGGGGGGGGGGGGGGGGAGGGGGTGGGTTTCTAGCTGCTATTGGACACAGAGAAACTTGATTTGAACTTATGGATGCTTGCGCGAACAAAGATAAATCATTGAACTTACAGATACGAATACCATCTCCAATCCTTCCCAACCGATGATGTGTTCCATACTCTGCAGGGTAATTTATCACGTATATATCAGTATTCAAATACATCATGCATGAAACTGACTAGTAGCTCAACTAACTCTAAGATGTTAAGGTTTTTTACTTCCAAAGTTTTGGGCACCTGAAGCAAAGGTGCATAATTTCATATATTAGACAGATCAACACTATTAGTGTCATTTTCATCTCTAGCTGGAAGCAGATATTCCAAAAGACATACAAAAACCAAATTCCATAAAGACATAGACTGAAATCAGAAGCTGACTTTTCAAACATTTCGGAGTTTTTCTCTCCTCCAACAATCTTTTGTTTATTGTTTTGCACCTCTAAACAAATAAATAAATGTGTCCTCCTGTACTTGCTTAAACTTTAGATGAGGCACGTCACTTAATTCAACATGTTATGGTCTCTCTTCTTTTAAGAAGGTAACAATACAACATGTTATGGTCTTGAGCTTGGTCACATTACCACCATCAACTTAATTGTTTCACATGCTCGGCCCGAGTAAAGAATTAAGTTGCATGTTAGATAGGACCTTCAAAGAACTTTCTGCCCTATTGGAAACGGAAGAATGTCACGTTGCACAAAGGAAGGAATAAGAAAGGGAAAAAAAAAAGTTGCTTTGAGTGTCAGGTGTATTCAATATTATGTGCTAAATATGGATCTAGGAAACAAATAAGAACAAAAATCAGTCACATTGAGTTGTAAGCTCTACTCAACATTTGGAATTATGTGCTCAATACGGAGACAACGGCTAGGAAGTTATGCAAATGATCCCTGCTGGTGTGTTCTGGACAATACGAAGAGAGGGAGAAATGTTTTGGAAGAAAAGCTATAGATATTTCAAAATTTAAGTACAAATGCTTGAAAGCACTTTTTTGTTGGAATGAGCTGAACATTCAATTCAGTAACAAAATTATTCAGGTAGACGAATTACAATATGTAATCTTCAATAATTTGCTTTCACCTATGTTTGATCTGAAGAACAATGCACCACCTACGCTTTTATTTAATTCTTCAGAGAAGTTCCCTTTAGCCAGGAACTTCATTCAGAAATCAGAACATCAGTTTCAATATATCATCAAAATCATGGAACAAACTACCTGGACTCTTGGAAAATAGTTCCGAAACTCGCCTGTTAAAAATAGTGTTCAAAAGGAAGCATAGTATTGATCTGAAGAATAATGCATCACCTACATTTTGATTTGATTCTTTAAAAAAATTCCTCCGGCAATGGACTTCAATTAACACTACATCAAATTTAACGATGCCTAGGTTACCAAAATAATCAAGCCAGTTAAGATTGGAGCAGATGGGTTCAAACGTAGTATTGCTACTGAGATTCAAAGCTGTGATCTCCAGATTGTTACTCCCGTACCTCAAAATCATGGGAAAACATCGTAATACCCTAAGAAAATAGTACTGACAGTAACCTCTTTATTTTTCTTTTAAGAAGTCATAAATTTGTTCAGAAAGAACAATGAACCAACATGCATTTTGTTTAATTCTTTAGGCAGACAGTTAAGTTGATTAAAAACGACATGATTGGTCATATCTTGGAACAAACTAATGCAGTAACGTAGGAAAATAGTACTGACAACACCTGCTAAAGTTTCTTTTTTTACTGTACAAGAATTTCGAGAGTTGTAATTTGTGTAAGAATTCCCTTAGTTTGCATATTCTGATCATATCCCATCATGATCGTAGTGAAAATATAAAAGTAAATATGCTTAACATACAGAGTAAGAGATAATAATTAGAAGAAAACAGACCTAAAGAGCCAAGGCCAATGCCAAGAACAAGCAAAGCAACAGAGTAAGGAACTCGAGTACCCCTTAACAAATGTCTACAACCAATTCCCAATACTAAACTGATCCCTACAAATATTACTGCATTTGTTGGATTTGAATCAGAAGACGTTGACTCCTCTAGCACTCTAAACGGCGTCGTTACTTGTACTATCGACTCCATTGCTTTTTTCAACTTCAGTTTTAGGTGATGATAATTGGAGTATTACTATTATATCACTTATACATCGCCGGTACTATACAATAGAGACGCAATTATATTTTAATGGCTTTTTGTCCTGTACCATGATTCAATTTGTTGTTACTATTTTTTTAAATAATCACTGTTGTTTTACTTGTATTGTTAATAGGCTTGTCTGTTGAATGATTCTATTCAACCTAATTTAAAAGCAACTCTCGAATAGAATTACTTAACATGTTACAACCCATAGACTCAGATCTCCCGATATTCCCTTTCTGAATTCGCATATTAATTCTTCTCTTGTTTTAAATCAAATTAACTTACTTAATACACACTGGCTAATAGCTGAGTAGACTAGTAGTATTACAATTGTAAGTATCTTATGGAGTAGTAATACTTAATGAAGTTACTTCCTTAAATAGTCACTCAATATATCTAGATTAATCAAGGTGGTCACTTTTTTTTTGGTCTCAAATCAAAGAAAAAAGTGATTTCCTTAAATAACTTCAATAAGTTGAGTGAGATTTTGAGAATTAACCTCTTAAATGAGTTGTAATTAAATGGCTCTCCACCATATTAATTTGTATCTATTTATGATTTCATTTGTTTGTACTTAATAAAAGTATTAATGGTTCAAACATCATAACATTAATTGTGTTTATTCATTATTGACCTGCATTGGACAACAATAGGAAGATAAGTAGATGTGGGGTTTTTTAACAAGTGAATGACTTCAGTAGAGTCTGTTTCCATTTCTAATGGCTTGTAATTTTGTTCAATGGCCAATGAAAGGCCATATGCTAAAGCTGAGAGCTCTACATGAGTATGGTTTAATCCATGAACTTTTTTATTGAAGTCAAGGATCTAGTCACCTTTGTAATTCCTAAAGACTCCTACAATGCTAGCTATGCTGGTTAGAGTTGATTTTGGGAGGATGCCACACAACTTTAATATATCTAGATCTCACAAATCTAGGTTTAGTCAAGGTGAGCAATTTAAATTCATTAGTCTTATTCTAAACCTGAGCATAGTTTAATTTGTGGTATAGATTATGGATATTGTTATGGTTTCGATTAAGCCATAAGTTCCACAAAGCAAAAGATAAAAATTCAAGTCACGTGTAGTATTTGAATTTTAGAGGAGAGTGGCTATTTCTAAGGATTTTAAGCCAGTTTTGCTCATCGAAAATATGTAAATTGACGGAGATAGTATTAAGTAATATAAGTCTTACAAAAAAGATGAAGTTAGAAATGCCAATAGTTGGGCATAATTTTCATCAAGGAAATAGAGTCGCACACCTGATGACTTAAGGAGCTCCATGTTTGTCCAATTTGAATGCTATTACACATTGTGCAGTACCACCTAATTTTGTCCAATAATCTTTGTTGGAAGACAGTGTTGGTACCCATTTTATTATCAAAACTTCGGATAGTAATTGTAATGCTTTAGCTACATTAGGAAATTTGAATGTGCTTAATGTCATTCTTATGTCTACTATAAACTACTGTAATTCTGGTGATGTGGTACCTGCGAGTAATCATGTAAACTCTCTATGTAATCTGTCGTAGTTTTTATGTTAATGCAAATCATGTTTCTTCACCACACAGTTTATAGCCACAACTAGTTGTGCCTACACTACCACCATCAACCACTACCACCACTGTATGAGTAAAAATATGTTACCTATAATTACGAGAATACGAGTCCAGCTGGCAAAGACTAGACTTAGCCTGCAAGTCACCGGGTGCAAAGGATACACGTCTTCTCCTCGAGCCACGGTCGCTCAGCAGGCACATGCCATGGGACGTAGGACATACATCCCGTTGCCTTATGATTTATGGTCTCCTAGTTAGGGTTAGCTTGTATCACCGTCTTGAGTAAACAGGTATACGACCTTATTAGTCTTTATATTTTACCATAATTAGGACTGGTTAAATCTATAGCTATAAATACCCCTCCTGACATTGTATTGTACATCAAGCAATTCTCTAAGGAACTGACGATTCTCAAGGAATATAACTCTTTACTTTTCTTGCTTTATTACTTTTCCTTTAAATTTACCGTATTGATTGTAACTCGCTTACAAATTTATCTTTTTTACCTTTAAGGAAAATTTTAGGCATAAATAGTTTGGCACCCGCCATGGGGACCAGGAAATTGTAGGTTTTTACAAAGGAAAAGCACAACAATGCCAAACGACAACAATGATATCCCAAAGAACACTACCGGTGTGGCTGATGCAGTTGACGATACCATGAAGGATCCCAACGATCCTGATGGATAGCTAAAGAACACTCCCAGAGATCTGATCTTAATAGGTAGTGATGATGAGGATGACCAACTATACGGAAGCAACTCCAAGCTTGAGGACTTCCTTGGTCGAAAGCATAGCCTAAAAGTTAGGAGCGATCCTCGTTGGTTCATTCCAGAGGCCACCGTCCTTACGAGGACCCGTGCCCAGAAGTTAGGAGCGATCCTCGGTGATGTCATATGGGGAAAGCAAGTGGGCATTCCTACTCCGGAATCAGAAGTTTGCGGAAGAAGGACAAAAGGAAAAGTGTCGTATCAAACAGATCTCAGGAAGATGTCAGAAAAATAAAACAACCCCAAAGGAGCAGGGTCACACGAGAAAAGTTTCGAGCAGCGTAATTTTATGAATTTTGGGCTACGAGTAAGCGCAGTAGAACTAGTCACCAATCACTTTGGGAAACTAGGCTCTAGGGTGCACTGACCACCTGCCATCAAGAGTGCGACCGAGAAGAATTCAACGGCCCGTTGCAATTTTCATTGAAGTAACGACCATGGCACAGTCGATTGCAAAGCTCTGACGCTCGAAATTGAACATCTGTTGAAAGAAGGACACTTATAAGGACCTGATTGTGGAAGGAGCAAAACGGACCAGAGCATCTGATTCGAAGGACAGACGGAATGTCAATGCAATCTTCACTGCACCTGGACCCGATGAAGCTTGGAAGACTACAAAACAGGGGGCCCCTGTCGGACCAATCAAATTTAATTTGGAAAGTGATGAGGAGCCTGGCAACCCCCATCAGGAAGCCTTGATTATCATAATCAAGGTGCTTAACTTCCAGATCAGGATAGCTTTGGTTAATCCAATGAGCGGTGTCAACATTGTTCGGTGGGAAGTAATACGAAGAATAAGTCTTCAACGATAGCTAACCTCAAGTTCTTGCGAATTGACCAGCTTCAACGGCACAAGCGAGAAGCCAGTCGGGAAAATAGCTCTATCGGTGTTTATCTCGAACGTGATGAGCATAACACCTTTTCAAGTAATGTCTTGCAACCTTTCGTATGATGTCATCTTGGGAAGACCCTGGATATATGGAGTAAGGGGAGTACCCTAAACAATTTATCAAGTCTTTAGATACCCGACCCCATTCAGAATAAGCAAAGTACGAGGTGAGCAATTGATAAGGGGCAAATCGAGCCAAGACACAACTATCAAGAGCCAAGCTTGAGAGCACAAGGTATGAAAGTCAAGGGCTCCGGAAGCGACTTGAAGATCATGCATCGGAGCACCATGGAAGGAGGAGTGCCTAGCTCAGTCAGGCCAAGCGCCCAGCTCCTAGGAGGAGTGCCCAAGCTGAGGCACAGCACAGCCAGGCGGAGCGCCTAAACCCAAGTACAACCAGGCGGAGCACCTAGACACCAGTCAGAACGCCTAAGCCTGGAGCCAAACTTCCGCGTGTTTACCCCGTATAAGCAAACTAAGTAGCAGAAGAAATAAAGTAAAGATAAGAATGAGACGAAACGAGACTCGAACGATTACCAAAGTAGCAACGACGAACTTGTCTCGTTATACCTCAAGTGAATGTCAAGAAATCACCTACGCTATGCAACTATCCTCAAGAGATACCCGAATCTTGCAAATAGAATGATCAAAGATGGATGAAGTTCAAATTAGATTCCACCAATTGAATTCGAGCCCCAAACAAGGGTTCAAAGAGAGCATAGCTCATGTTTCTACAATATTCAAGGTGATGTAAATGATGAAAATAGCTAAGGGGAGTTTTATATAGTGATCCCTTACATAAATGTGAAATGACTAAAAGCCCCTAGGTCTAGTTAATACATTAGAATCACTTAGGGCTAAAATAGGAATTTCACTATAAAAGTTGGAGAATTCAGCAATTCAGGCACTCAGCCTAAAGCTAGGCGCACCGCTTGGTGGAGCTGCTGACCATCAGGATAGGCGCTCCGCATGGCGCTGCCTTGTCTGAGGCGCTTCGCCTGGCTTCAGGCGCACCTCCTGGGCGCCAAGGAGCTAGGCGCTCCTCCTCAGTCTAGGCGCTCCGCCTGGTCCTGAAGTGTGGGGTTTCCTCCTTCAATTGAACTCCAACAGATGATCTTCAAGTCACTTCCGGAGTCCTTGACTTGCATACCTTGTGCTCTCAAGCTTGGCTCTTGATGGTTGGTGTCTTGGCTCGCCTTATCATCCTCCCCTTCTTGAAAGGATTTTGTCCTCGAAATTAAACCATCAAGACCTACAATAAAAACAACCACAACCAAGGTTTCCTACTACGCAAATAGGTTAGCTTAACAAGAATAAGTGCAAATGGTGTGGAAGACGCACTCTTGTGATAGAGCCAAGCATCAATACTAATTAAAAAGCTTGTGTCTCCAAAGGAAACAATAAGTACTTGACTCCTCACGGAAGTGCACTCAATACAAGAATAAGCAAAGAGATCAATAGGACATAGACGCAACGAGGGGAGGATGATAAGGGGCAAATCGAGCCAAGGCGCCAACCGTCAAGAGCCAAGCTTGAGAGCACAAGGTATGCAAGTCAAGGCTCCAGAAGCGACTTGAAGATCATGCATCGGAGCACCATGGAAGGAGGAGTGCCTAGCTCAGTCAGACCAAGCACCCAGCTCCTTGGAGGAGCACCCAAGCTGAGGCACAGCACAGCCAGGCAGAGCGCCTAAACCCAAGCATAACCAGGCGGAGCGTCTAAGCCTGGAGCCAAACTTGAGCAGAAACTCATCCAGGCGGAGCGCCCAACACTGAAGCTTGTTTGATTTTTGTGTGAAGTTCCTATTTTGCCCTTAAGTGGCCTTGTATGTCTTAACCCAACCTATGGGCATTTTAGTCATTTCACATTATCTTAGGAAAGACTATAAATAGGAACCTTAGCTATTTTCATTCATTAGCTTTGCTTTAGTCTTGAATAGAGAGAAGAGAGAACGTAGAAAGGCCAAGCCTTCTAGTTCGAAGCGGATCGCTTCGTGTATGTCTCGACTTAGAACCTATAGAGATTCATCGCTAGTATGAAACCATTGTAAGGTTCAAGTTTCAATTCTCCCTTTGGATAATAAATTCTTGTTTGAATTGTTTATCCGTTCTTTCTTCTATTTCTTGCCTTCCTAGTCTTGATTTTCTCGATATACTTTAGATATCTCGAATCTTGTTTTTATCGCTTCTGCATATTTGTATCGTATTTTGCTTCCGCGTATTTTTTCCCTTATCAGCAGTTCCCACTCACAAAAGGTTGTACGGCCGATCCCGATACCAGTGCAACTCAAGAGGTAAAAGTAAACATGATCGGAAGTAAGCCGCAATACGATTCGTTAGCAGAGCGAAGGGCCATATCTGTAACAACGGAACTCATAGAACCAATCTCTGTGATGAGTGATCTGATTGCCCGGTCTGCTGAATTGTGGTATCAACTTTCAAAAGAACTGGTGAAGCATGAAGACCCTGAATGGCCAATGCTCTGCTGCCGAGTGTTGACAGGGTTGAAGAAAAACCTTAAAGGACCCCTAACGTTAACCGAGCCCATTCGAGGGAGCATCTCCTGTTGTATGTTGTTGACACCCAATTTTGTCCCTCATTTTTTCTATAATTGGCCATAATTTAACTTAAAGTTGCAATGTTGAGTGTTTGAGCAAATTTGCATTAGAAGTCATGCATTTACGTGTGTTATCCCCTATTATATGTTATATACTTAATTGTGGTCATATAATCATTTAGGCTATGTGTTAACTATATGCGACTATTTATGCAATTTACAGTATTTATAATATTTAAATATTTACCTGTGACTATTTATAATTATTTGATTTAATTTGACCCCAATTATATTTTACGTGTGCATCTTATTTTCTTACATATATATATATATATATATATTCATTTGTTTGGTACCTTTAGTTAAATAATAGTCCAATTAAACATATTTAGTTCAAATGTCATTCATAATATACCACCCATTTTATTTCATAATTTTGGCACATTTATTTGGATTCAAAATTTCGAAATCTCCTTTGAACCTGGACAAAATTTTAACCAGATACTTCCATTTTTGCACCATACATTTTTCTTCCCACATATTCACTTTATTTCATGATAATTAAATTCTTTCAAATTTTCTTTGAATCTAGACAAAAGATGGTCTAGGTACACTCTCTACATTCAAAATCTCTTACATATTTTATTAACTGAAAATCACTCTTTTATTCTATATACAAATCTTCTTCCTCCTACATTGAACCTAGCCAAAAGATAGTCTGGATACATTTTCTCAATCTCTCTCTCATCTCCCATAATCTCTCTAATCCCACAAATCGCTCCAACATTTCTATTCTTTAATCTCTCCCTCTTCCCCACTTTTGAGTCTACATACATCATTATTACTTAAAGAAAATATCCCCTCATCAAATCCCTTGATTCACTCTCATTCAAAATCCCTTCAGTTAAGCTCCAAACCTCCCCCAATCTCTCTCCCAAAAATTACTCAAAATCAAAGATCCCACAAATCATGCATTCAATAATTTCCTACTATTCTTAGTGCCCTATTTCTCTACTATAAATTCAACTCAATTTTCACCATAGAAGACACAATTTCTCTCTACTTCTTCCTTATCAAGACACATCTATATCCCTTCTCTATACAATATTTTGTATAATTTAAATTTATTTGAAGACAACTCTGTAAATTCCGAAAATCATTGTAACATCAACGCGGACTTTGCGATTGGTAAGTGACAAAATATCTTTGTTTTTTTAATCTTGAAATGTATGTTTCTCATCTAGTCTTGAATTATGACTCAATTTTATTGTAGTATTTTAATTTTATTTGACAGTGCCTAATATTTGAATATTCTTTGAATACATAATATGTTCCTATATTTGATCACAACCAGAATACTTAATTAATCCTTTTGTGATATAGAATTTTTAGATGATGAAATGAGAATTCATTTTAAAGTCATTCTTCGCAGTAGTTAAGTAGATATCTTTTCATTCTTTAGGAATGGCGTGGGGTCTTTAAAACTAAAAATTATTTTTTATTTTAGTACTAGCCCATTATTTTAATTTGGAGGCTTATTATTTTTTAATCTTTGAAATTGTTTTACTTGATATTATTTGCTTTATTTGCAAAGCATGACTGTATTTTTTATTTGGCGCCTAGATGTCTAGACTTGGGGCATTAATAAATATAGGGGTTTAGATATTTTACACTTTAATTAGTTGTCTCAATGGCATCCGAAACTTTAAGTTGGGATACTAGAAAACCTTTTAGGATGTTTTTAAAATATTAGGAAATGTTCTAGCTAAATACTTAAAGAGGGTATGGGGGTTAAGGGAATTAAGCCCCTCGGATATGATAAATCCAATATAGAAATCGGCTGGGAACCACGTTTAGTGGAACTTAAGAGGTGCCTAACCCCTTCCTTCTAGGTTATTTCGAACGCTTACCCGAATCTCTGACTAGTAGACCAACCCGGAGTTAATTCTTTAAAATGAATTAGAAATTAATAGGTGATCTAATACGCCTAGAAAATTTATTAGGTGGCGACTCAAAAACTCCAACTCTAAGCGAGTCACCTCAAGTCAAAAACCGCTTACTATTAAGTGGGGTGCGACATATGTGACGATCTTAGAAGTTGTCACGAATGCAGTCCTTACGCGAGAGGAAGACAGAGTGCAGCTTCCCGTGCGATATATCGGTAAGTTGCTTTTGGGAGCAGAAACACATATTCCACCTCCAGAGCAGCTAGTACCAGTTGTGGTTATGGCCACCTGGGAGTTGAAGTCATATTTTTTTAATCATACGGTCATTGTGGTCTCTTCTATCCCGTTACGGATCATTAAGTCTAAGCCTGGACTCTCAAGGAGGTTGATAGAATGGGCCATTGAATTGGGAAAATATGACATAATTTATCAGTCGTGCACGGCCATCAAATCACAGACTATAGCAGATTTTATTACAGATTTTATCATGGAGCTGAAGTCGAAAGCTAAAAAAGTGATGAAGGCCATAGGAGGAGTCAGCCTTAGAGAATGGATAATCTATACAGACGTTACACTAATTGACGAAGGGTCTGACCTCGACATACTGGTTAAATTACCATCCAGAAAGATCTTTCGTAAGGTTGCGAGACGCCCATTGACTATGAACAATGAAGCGGGATATGAAGCTGTAGTCCAAGCCCTGAAACTAGCTTATATATTAAGCCAATGAGATTAGTCTCCATATCGGCTCCCAGTTGGTAGTCGATCAAAAAAATGGAGCCCTCTCGGTCAGGGATGTCTGTATGCAAGAATACTTAGCCAAAGTAGAGGCCCTTTTGAAAAACTTTCACCAGTGGAAGTTTATTCATAGAATTGAGGATTCAGAGCCTGACACGCCAGTTAGTCTAGCGATCGGTACAGACACAAATATGGGCAGCCCAGAGGCGGTGATCGAGCTAACTCACTCGGACCTAATGAACCTTGAAGTTCCCACTACAAGACTCGTCTCGAATCAGTGCCACGCACTAACTGAGTACCTGGACAAGGGAATACTCCCTGAAGACAAGGAAGAAAGCAGACAACTGTGAAAACGGGCTGCTCGATACTGCCTGATCAATGGAGAGCCATATCATCGGATGGTCAGTAACCCACATGCCATGCGCTCTGGTCCAACGCAAGTTGACGAAGGATCTCCAGATAACACTCTAGATCATCTCGAAAGCCAACCCTCCATCAAGCACGGGGTATCACCATCAGGAAAGTAACGCCCCCTATAATAAGAAAGGAACAACCATCACTTGGCTTAATACAATTCTTATAGGGTCGATAGATCATCATTCTTGAGACGTGTATTTCTCTTTTCTTGTTCTTTTATTTCTTTTATTTCGTTGTTACTTAAAGTTTGCTAGAACTTTCATTTGGCTCCACGCTTCTCTTTTATTTAATAAAAATATTATTCTATTTAGTCAGTTTTACATTTAGATTTATCTAAGATCCAACTACTCATAGCCCCGGCCATATTTGAGTCAAAGTAATACACCCACTTTTTGCTACAAAAAGAAGGGTAAACTACTCGCTTAGAGCTAGATCACGTCTAGCTCAGCCACCAGGTATCATTCATAAGTTGAACTCGTCAATTCAACAAATTGCACATACATGCCGGTGGGGACGCCCACCCACATAGTGCCAGAAAGTCTTAAAATATTCGAGTATATAACCAAGCCCCGAAGGATCATGTGGAGGCAAGGGCATAGGAATTGCACAAGATGAATAGGGAGTTCTTCTCTCCCTTCTTGACTGACCCCAGAAACTCTTATTTTTGTTTTTGGATTAGTTGCTTTGGGATATAGCAACTTTTCATATTTGGGGGGGGGGGGGGGGTGGGAGGTTAGTTAATATTTTGACGAATTTCCTAAACTTTTTTGATATTGGTACTTTAACTTAGGATGTTAATCTTTAATTTAGGATATGTTTAATTTATTGTCTTTAATCCTTGTCTTTTAATTCGTAGTATAATTGTTGTTAATGGTTATATGAAAAATTCAAGAACATTGAAAAAGTAAGCAAAAATCTAAACAAATTGACAAATTTTGAAAAATCCCAAAAAGATTCTGGGATGTTGCCTTCTTCCATCTGATTCGCACGTGTTGCGATACGTAGGCAACCCTTGTGAAACTTACTTTCACTTGGGCCCGAAACAACAACCACCTCCATTGTAAATACCATTAATGTAAATAGTTTAGAAGTAGTAAATAACCTTCTTGATTTTTCTTTGACTCGATTATTTTCCAATAATGCAATTCTTTTGAACCGGGCACTTTTTAGGACTTAATAATAGAAGTGTCATCCTTGTTTTGTCACTTGTTTGATATCAACATATTAGGAGCTCACATGAGAATGTTTAGTGGATTGTTTGTTAAGAGTTGCACCTATAACCTTTAGGTTCTTTTGATGACTCTATGCATGTGTAGTATAGGCTAAATCCTTACCTTAAGTTTTTGAAAGTTGATGCTCTTGTCTCTTGTCACTTATGCTAGTGAGGTGAGTTTTTGATTAAGCTTGTTAATTGCATATGCATGTTATAACTTGGCTTGTATGTCCTTAAAAATGAATGGAGTATCAAATTGGTGATTAGATAGGATAATAGGCATTTCTGTGACCTGTTTGAGCCTTTCAAGCCACCAAATAAATTTAATCCTCAGTTAGCCAACTTTGAACCTTAATATCCTTTCTTTTGATAGCCACACAAATAGCCCGAACCAATTCTAAGTGCTTGATAGCACTAACCTTTTCTTAGCCCTATCTTCTTGAGACATTAAAAGATGTGCAAAGTCTAAGTTTGGAGGAGGAGAACAATGAAATGAAAGCTAAGTGGCTCGTAAAAAAAAAGATGATTGTATAGAAAAATTGCAAAAGAGAAAAAGAAGAAAATCAAGAAAAATACAAAAATTGCAAAAGAGAAAATGAAAAGACAAAAATAGAGAAGCTAAGCAAAAAGAGGAATAAGAGCTACAAAGCAAAGATCAAGAAAGAAAATTGAGAATAAGAGCTAATGTGAAAAGTAATCTCAAAGTGAAATGAATGAAAAGATAATGTAGTGCCCAAGGAGGGAGTTTAGTCACTTTTTATTCAAATTATACCATACCTATATCCAAAAGCCTACATTACAACCTTAGAAGTCCTATTTGATCCTTCACTAATTGATATGAAAGAAATGACAAAGTGGCACTAAGGCCAAGGCTATCGATATTGTATGTACTTAACTTGCATTCATTTCTAAGAGTGAGGGGTTAGACTAGAGGGTCCCTTTTGTTTGAATTATCATACTATTCTAAAAGAGCCAATCCATATAGCAAAAAGTGAAAGACGAAAATACCCTTGAAAATTAAGTAATATAATACTCTTCAAAATAATAAATAATAAACTAAATCTCTACATAATTCATGAAAGTAAACTCTCGATTCATAAATTACTATTAAATTATAGAAATGCTTACCAAATACAATGAATAGTGTCATTCCATTATCTGATCAATATGAGGGAAATGAAGAGGCTGATTAAATTCAGGAGTTGTGCAATTAATATATTTAGGAGGACGTATGTTGAGCCTTTACGATTTCAAAAGTTAACTTCTCATTTTCTAAATCTTGTCTATTTAAATTTCGTGATGATCTTAAATGGGGATTTGGCTTATATTTACACAGACAAATATCTTCACAATTAGGAAATTTTTAAATTTATGGAGTCAATTCATCTTAAGGTGATTCAGAGGTTGGAGTCTTGGAAATGTGCATGGACCCAGTGAGCGGTCATAGAGTTTTTATATGATCGAAGCTAAATTTTAGAAACTATAACAGTTTTGTCATTGTTAATTTTTTTACCTTTTAGATGCAATAAATTATGGTGAGCTTAAAATTTTGTAGCTACAGATTCCCCGACTCTGTACCATGGGCATATGGATTGAACTCAAACCATTCGTTGTCGTTTTGTTTTTTTAATTGTTCTTCTTTGTAATGTTGTTGTCTCTATTTTGAATTGTTCTCATTCCATCATTGAAGTTTTGTGCTGTTATTTTGTTATGTAAGTATTCTCCTCCTTTTTTAAATGATATTTTTACGTGTATTTATAATTATGAACATTTGCATTTCCTGAAGGCACCAGCATTTGGTATGCCTTAATTATTTTCTTTGTTTCTTCTGATTTGTTTGGTCATCTCTATTTTCTTATCATTACAAGCTCTCAATTAGAGTTTGTTCCGCCGTAATCAATTTCTTTCAATGATAATGTGGATCTATCAATAGCTGAAGGTAGCTTGAGAGTTATCTCTACTATATTGAATTCGTTTATAAAGGGTAACGTGAACTCACTACTGTTGATCCCAACGCACACGCATGTATACGCGGTCGACAAGTAATAAAATGATAAGTAGAGTATCGTTCCCATGAGGACTATTCAGACTGACACTTAACAAACAATTTCTAACTACTATCCAGGGATCTTTTTCCAGTAGTGAGAGTTTTTACTAACTAAAGAGCAATAACTAAAATGATGGAAATTCAGTCAAACAATGGAACAAACGTTGGCTTTAAACAATATTAAGGAGACGGTCCAGTGTGAGAGTTACGAACGATCCAGTTGAGTTTTCCAATTGATTCCACTTCTTAAAATTTCGGATTACTAACTAACAGGTTAATTGTACCCGTGAAAACCTTTCGATTCTTCAGGGTCTATGCAGGCTACTCCAATCCCTATATGTCTATGGGTCGAATCACGTGCACGCATTAACGAATTCTGTAATTAGTTAAGCTAGGCGAGCAAGTATATGTCTATCCTACTCACAAATTGGTTCCCCGATGCCCGAGTTCACAATCTAGCCCTACTCTTTCTTATTGCATTCATAAATTCCCTCTTTCGAGTTCAATCTAAAAACCATAGATAATGCATAATTATCGAGCTCTAATAATTAAACAAGTAAAATCAAGAAAGAATAAGTAACCCGTTATAGGATTCAATATATGGAAATCAATCTTCAAACATCAACTTTCATGAAACACTCTCACCCTAGAACGAAAGATTTAGCCACGCATACTCATAATCACAAGACAATAAATTGATGAAATGATTAATAGATGAAAGAATAGGAGTAAAACCCTTGTTCAAATGAAGTATGGTGCTCTCAATTTGCTCCAAAGTCTGAACCCCTTTCAAAAACTAAGTAAAAGAGTATTTATAGTGTTTACAAAAGCCTAGTAATAAGTTACGCCTAAGCCTAGACGAAATAGGAAGTCCAAAAACGCTCCAGGGACGCTATAGTTGGCGCCCCACGCCTCGGAACGCGCTCAACTAGGCAGAACCCGTCAAATTCCACGCGCAATAGCCACGCTCCGCGCCATAAAACGCGCCAGAAGGCTGGGCGCAATAGGGGTGCGGCGCGCCACTCACCGCGCCAAGCCAATTTCTGCTTTCCTTCGTTTGCAGCTTGCTCCGTATCGTGCCTTCGTGTGCTCGATCCAATCCTCAATCAAATTCCAACCTTTTCTTGCTCGATCATGCTCTTTAAAGCTCCAATTGCACTTCATAACAACCTACAATCATACGACACAAAATCAGTGCAAAATCACATTTATTAACTAGAAAACGTGCGAATAAAGTATCCAAACGTGAGGAAATATTAAGGAATTATAGGCATAAAATGCCAAACATCACCACCCCACACTTGAACCTTTGCTCGCCCTTGAGCAATCACAAATAACTTCCCAACCTAGGTAGAACAGGTCTGCCTATGACTATGGTTGAATCCGACCATTGAAAAAATGCATACAAGACTACTATGGGTCCAACAAACATGCCAATAATTTATCAAACTCAAAACATGAGAACAACCACCCCAAGACAACTCAAATGCACAAACTCAACTCATTGCAACCATGCTCCCACAAAGTCACACCTATCTTCTCAACCAAGAAGCCACAACTTCACCTACCTCATGCAAACCGTGTGCCCTCACCAAAATGAAGCAGGAGAGTGTCCCCCAAATATCACACACAACAATGAATATCAAGAATAGAGCGGGGACAATAGCATAGAAAGAATTAACTCACTCTCATGAAAAGCTCACATGTCACACACGATGTACCATAGGCTTGCCCATAGTGTAGGACTCCACTAATGTAAGCTCACTCCAATCGGGATTAACTAGGACTTTAAAAAGGTTGTAATGTAGGCTAAGGGGCTGGTAAGATACATATGGGTAATAGTGACTACCTCCCTAAGCACTTTAATACATCACAATACAAATTAAGCACAAGTCTCATCAAAACCAACCATTTCACCCAACCAACAAATTTCACACACACCTTCTCAATAAGTAGCAATTTTTTCTTTTAAGCACAACACTAGCATGGATGGATATTCCTTTTTTTCCTCTTTCTTTTTCCAATTTTTTCAGTTTTTTTTTATTCAATTCTTTCAAAACCTTGCCAATGTTCCTTCAACTACTTCACAAATTTTGTCAAATATTCCCCTCATTGGTTCCACTCAAAAACCTCCCAATATTTCAACCACAAACTCCGCAATAATATGACATTATCAATTAAAGTGCTTAAGGAGTAGGGCCAAAGGAAGCAGTTTAGAACAAGTGGGTAGGCTTGCGGTGTGGGTGCCAACAAGAGGTCAATATGGTCACAACAATCAAGTCCAAAGGTGTATACAAAAAGGGTAGGCAAATCAAGAGAAGGCCTGTATCATTTCCCGACTAGAGCAAACCTAGGATTTCGCTTTGCACACACACTGGGCAAGTTCTAGACACCAATATGCAACATGGAGTACAATAAGAATATGCCTCACAACACACATTGCACACAGTCTACACAAAAAGGCTCCATCACAACTCTCAATCAAGCAAATAGAGTGCAACTTGTGGAAAATTAAGCACTAATGCACAAAGGTTCACAACAAAGTCAAGTGAGTGGACTCAAGCATCTCAAGGGGGTCGTTCCATTTTTTCTAGGCATGCATCACAATTTAAAACCAAAAGACACCACAAATAGCATATGCTCAAGTTCAAGTCCACCGATATCAAACAAGTCAAAGTCACCTAGCATTCCACCTATTTCCTTCGTCTAGGGCCACCTATACTAACTACTCTAATCCTAATAAAAACTACCCGGTTCAAAGGCCTCCTCGTGGAAAAGAACCGAGGCCATAAGAAAAACCACGGGGTGGATGACATGTACCACCAACAAAGACTAAAAAGAAAATCTTTTTGAAATTTTTCATTGGTTTTCTAAATTTTTTTCATTTTTTCGTATATTAAAGCAAGAAACAAAATAAAAATAATGTTAAGTGACAAAAAAAAATCCTAACGGTACATGCATCCCTAACCTCAAAAATAAAGGAGAGTTCTCCCCACCCCACACTTAAAATAAGCAGTGTCCTCAATGCTAAAAATAAAAAGTGCAAAGGTAAAGGAAACTTCCCTGAAGGTCAGTCGGTCCACAATGGACGGTACGCTGGAGTGCGGTCCTAATCCTCCTCTTCCATATCTGTGGCACCTCCCTCAGCGTCTGTCTCCACACCATCACCGTCCGAATCACGATCTACGATGTCCGAATCAGTGTTCTCATCCTCCTCCGGGGGCAGCACCACTGCCTGAGTCATACCCAGCAGGCGTCTTCAAGACTCCAATAAAGGAACTGTGCGATCAAGCGCAGCCATATCCATGCCAGCCTGCCGGGCCATGTGCTCCATCATCAAGTACTGACGTGCGGACAAGTTGGCGTCTGTGTCCCGCCACTCGTCTGCTGTCAGTCGTACTGGTGCAGTGGTGGTCACACTCTTCATCGCGGCGATATCAAAAGGCTTCTCAATGTCGGGGACAATGCGATCCCCGACCTCATCAACTGGGACTCCAGCCTTCTCCAGATACCGGGTAAGAATGTTCCTAAAGTACAATCGGCTACATGTCTTCGATTTCCTTTGCTCTCTCATCACTTTGAGCATGTAGTAGCCAATGTTAACCGGCCTCCCGGTCATGAAAAAGTAAATCATGCACGCCCGAGTCTTGGTGACCTCGGAATAATTAGACGCAGGTAGGATGCGTGCATTGATCAACTCCACACTCGAGCTGTCTTCAAAAATTGCGAGAAAACATGTGTTTGTGTCTACCTGTCTCTGATCGCTCCCACCTATGAGTGGAGCTCTCACCACACAATGTCTCTCGCATGGCCTTGTAGTCAGGCCTCTTTATAAACTCCCGCAGCTCGTCATAATCGGGGTCCTCTACCCCCAAGAAAGTGTTCAATGCAGTGTGATCCGATCTCACCTTCTCACCGCGAATAGAGACCATGTCATCATCTTTCCATGCTTCATCTGGGTCCCAATTGGCATAGAGCTCCTGTACTAGGTCGAGGTTAGCATGGCCCGGACTCTCAAAGACCGAGTCCCAATGCAAAGCGTGAATAGCATCACCTACACCCAGACACTTTTGCATCAATCTCCTCTCATCAATGGCTTGCTCGGGAATATATCCCGCAAGCCTCACACTCTTGTACCAAGTTTGGCATTCACCCTTCTTCACAAAAGAGGGGCCGAACCTCGTCTTACCACCGGGCCTTGGGATAGGCACCACATCTTTAGGAACTCTAGCCTTGGCCTTGGGCTTGGCCGGTGCCTTGCCCTTTGCTTTGCTAGACGAGGCCCCGGCTTGGAGTGATCTTTTAGGAGCCGAGGCGGAGGAAGAGCTCAGTTTGTGGGGTGTTACAACCATGGTGCCTACATCAAACAAAAATACCAATGTGAGATTTCAATTCAAGCACAAAGTTAATTGTGTGGGTCACCACCCCACACTTATCGCTTATTCTATGTATAAACAATTCAACTCATAACCACGAGCGACCCCACACTTAGCGAAAACTAGCATTGCACAAATTGCCACGGGTGTGGACTTTATGATCAAGCTAGTGGGGGTTATAAAATAGCTAATTCTATGCATGTGTGACATCCAATGTTCAACTTAAGCCTAAGGATACCATTGCTACTCAAGAATTCACAAGGTTAAGCATTTTTCATAGTTGAGGCATTTTGTCAAACACTTGGTGCGCACAATTTTCAACTTGCAATTTCAATGGCTAAAGTAGTGTATCAACCCTCCCAAATTGTTCGGAGATCCCTTTTTTACAAGTACACAAGCTAAACATGAAGCACAATTATGAATCTAAGCAATTTAAGATCAAATTCTAATCATATGCTTGCATATTAGTTAGGGAATTAGACATGGAAGGAGATTGTTAACTTACATGTAATGGAAAGAGAAGGGAGAGAATTACTTACTTGAAGAGGTTAGATTGAGTGGAGAAGAACTTGTGATTAATTTCAAGAATTAAGAATGATGTGGGAGAGTTTTGGGAGTGTTTTGAGTGAAAATAATGAAGAAAAGGGGAAGGGGATCGGGTAAAGAGGGAAAAAGGGAATCTGGGTCGCGGGTTAAAACCCGTTGGACCCGGATTTTTAAAAAATTTTGCCTAGCGTGGTAGGCTCCGCGGCGCGACACTAAAGCGTGCGCAAATCTTAACATTCTGCCCACCCTCGCGCGATGAGAGGCGCGGGGCGGGCCTATGGCGCCCAACCTTTTTGCTTCAGTGATCATCCAGGCACGTTGGGAGGCGCGGGGCGCTCCCAAACGCGCCTGAGCATTATTTTTCGTACCAAATTTTTTATTCCAAGTGTGAACCCAAGCGCGGGGCATGCCTCAAAGCGTCCCATACCCCTCAATACATCAACTGCATCTCGTTTAGCACTCCCGACACCTACAAAAACAACACAACAAAACAAAAATTGTGTGACACTATAAAACACAAAACAACTAAACTATTACAAGTACAAACTCGGGTTGCCTCCCGAGAAGCACCTTATTTAACGTCGTGGCACGACGAGTATCAATCATGGATCCCTCAAAGTAATGGAGGTACGATGATTCACCGAACCTCCCCAATAATGCTTCACCCTTTGGCCATTCACCAAGAACGTCTTTTCCGAATAGGGGGCTCTCAACTCAACCGCTCCATGTGCGGTAACACGAACTACTTCAAACGGCCCCGACCATCTAGACTTTAACTTGCCCGGAAATAGTTTCAACCTCTAATTAAACAACAACACCAGCTGCCCAGGCTCAAACTGACGACGCTCAATGTGCTTGTCATGCCACTTCTTTGTCCGTTCCTTATACAATTTTGCAATTTCATAAGCATGGAAACGGAACTCTTCAAGCTCATGCAATTGAAGCATTCTCTTCTCACCCGCCAGTGCCATATCAAGATTGAGCTTTTGAATCGCCCAATATGCTTTATGCTCTAGCTCAACGGGCAAGTGACAGGCCTTACCATAAACAAGCCTATATGGAGAAGTTCCAATTGGCATTTTAAATGCAGTCCGATAGGCCCAGAGAGCATCATCTAACTTCATAGCTGATACAGGTCAAATCACGGAAGCAAATAACGAGTAACGGAAGCAACAAAGTAAACACGATAGAAGGAAAATAGGGATGGGGGAGAATAGAAATAGAAGAAAGAACGAATCAAACTAAACAATTAGATTGATTCAAAAGGAAGGAGAGACTTGAACCGTTAAACGGGAGTCACACTAGCGGTGATCCACCATGGATTCAACGTAAGAGATACATGAAGCTCAAGCTTCAACAAGAATGGCCAAGCCTATTCTATCTTCTCAATTCTATCTTCAAAACTAACTAACTAATGAAATAAAATGACTAAGGAAGGCTTTTATATTCTTCCTTTACACTTAATGAAATGTCTAAAACACCCCCAAAGTGGGTTATAACAATAAAAGCCAGGTAGGGCCAAAATAGGCATTTTGCACAAAATCCCGTCAAGACCAACAGGGGGAGGCGCCCGCCTCAAGAGGGGAGGCGCCCGCCTCAGTGTGCTTCAGTGAGGGGCGGTCCGCCTAGTGCTTAGGGGTGGCCGCCTCTTGCCAGAATCAAGAGAGTGCAACTTTTATAGGCGGTCCGCCTCTTCCTGGGAGGTGTGGATACGGCTCTAAATGGACTCTAAGTATTCCTCCTTGGTCCGTAGTCGGTCCTCCCTCATGTGTGCTCAAGTCCATGACTTCAAATCACTCTCGAACCCTCATCCGAAGTCCTTGACTTGTACTCCTTGTGCTCTCGAGCTTGGCTCTTGATGGTTAGCGCTTTAGCTCTAATTTGCCCCACATCATCCTCCCCTCTTGACGGATTTCGTCCTCGAAATCAAACCATCAAGCCTACATTCAAAGCAAGCACAAACAAAGCTTCCCACTACAAGAGTAGGTTACTGCCAAAAGTGTGGGAAAACACACTCTTGTGATAAAGCCAAGCATCAATAACAAGTAAAAAACTTATGTCTCCAAAGGAAACAACAAGTACTTGACTCCAAAGGAAAGTGCACCCAAAACAAGAACAAGCAAAGAGATTAATAGCAAAATATAGCAATCAAATTCCCTATGACCCCTAAGGTTATGAGCAACACACCAAGCCTTCAAATCAATATTATCACAATGTGACACATTGGCTTTGGCATGCTCAACACCCAAGGTGTGATCAACATGTGGAGTGGAGCAAACAAAATAGTTCAATTGACAACTAACATCAAATACTCTACTTCCCTTCTTGAAAGCACTCTTACATAAATCAAGAGTGACTTCCTCACCTCCAAATCCAACTCCAAGACAATCTTCCTCACTAGGCAAGCTCCAAAGGAAAGTCTCCAAAATAGGTCCTTCATCATTATAGTCCACACAATGAAGGGTAGGACTACTAGAAGATGGTTCAACACAACCAATATCAAGACCACTCATCCCACTTGGAGTTCCAAACAATGGATCGTCCATAGAGTCTAACTTTTCAAACCATGGAGGTTCTATTCTATTACCAATCCTACTCCGATGCAATTCGCTACCGCAAATGAGATCATGTTCACACAATGGAAATGTAAAAGCATGCACCTCAAATTCATGGTCACCCAAAAACATGGTATCAAGAATAGGTTCTTCACTCTCACCCGAGGAGTCATTGAAAACAATTTGATCCATCTCAATCACTAGGGACTCCTCAAGGTCACTACCAACCTGACTACAACATAGAAGTCCACCATTATCAAGCAATTCATCAAGGGAAAGGATATGATATTCATTCAACTCATCTTCCCCTTTATCAAATATAGGTGGGGTGTCATATCAAGGTTCACAAGCAAGGTCAACTTCACATTCTTCACTAATGAGAGGTTCAATGAAAACCGAGCTCACATCATGATGTGGCTTATCATCCCTCTCAACTAGTGGTTCACAATCACTCACAAGTTGACCAACTGACGCTACACTAGTTGCAAACACATTATAGTCACATAACTCATCAACTAATATAGAACCTTCACAAATACTAACACATGACAAGGAAGTAACATGCTCAAGGGAAGAACTTTCACATACCTTTAAGTGGCCATCTTTCTCACTCGATGCACTTGAAGTGTCTTGAATTGTTTCTTCACCTTGAAGCTCACATTGAAGATTATCTTCACCTTGTCCATCCTTCTTGGGACATGATTGAGGCTCCATCGGTTTGCCTCCAAGAGTACCTACACAAGAGCTAACACAAGTAGAAGAAAAAGATAAAGGGTTAAGGTTAGAATAAGGGGTGTCCTCACTCTCAATGATTCTTTTTCCCTATTTCTTTTCCTTCATTTTCTTTTCAAGGTTTGGTGTAGATTCGGGTGGTGACATCCCACTCACATCACTCAACACATCCTCTCCTTTTTCCACTCGAGGAATATCACCGGTCACTCCCTTACTCCTCTCAATCTTTTGTCTCTCAAATTCGGGTGAACTGGGACGAGGCCCAAGAATACCCATAGCCGGAGTAGGTGGACTTTTAACATCAACCCGGAATCTAGGACTAAGAGACTCATCACTTGAGGTCTCTTTCTTCTTTGTTGGTGAACCACTTGGCTTTGGAGCTTGTGGGTTGGGGTTCACCTTGTTGACAATTGTCAACTCTCTTCTTGTACTAGTCCCACCATTGCTTGTAATTGTAGGACTTCTTGTTTGCACTCTTTCAACCTTAGGATAAGGTTCTTGCTCCCTTTCCTTTTTCATAGGCCTAGAAGGTATACTAGGAGGTGACTTGATCTTTGCCCCAAGAGGCTCAAAGTCATAATTCCTTTGGCCCTTGACAAAGTAATACCTATCATTCACCATACTATATCGCACCGTATTGCCTCACAACCATGGCTCACCTAACCACACATCACAATGTCGGATGGGATACACATCACACCACATATAACCCCAATAACTCCTATGAGATTTGCACACCCGATCTTGCTTGGAAACCCACACTCCGGGGTACTCATAAGATGTTCTAGGGCATAGCAAGGTAGCCCTAGCTCATCAACCACTGAGGTACTAATGCAATTGGCATCGGTGTCACCAATCTTGAGCCAATACCCTCCATTACCTTCCACCTCAACATCGAACCTCCTTAGACCCATGTCTCGTATAGGATCATCCAAGTAAGAGCTTGGAAGTTCAAGATAACCTTCACTATCAACTCGAATCTTCATTATCCTCCCTCTCCTAATAATCCCAATAGGATTACTTCCACTTCCCGTCACTCTCCCAACATTAGAAGTGTTGTTGAAAGTCGAGGAAGGAGTACCACTATGGAACCCATAATTGCCTCTCGCCTTGGCTCCATAGCCCCTAGCACCACTCCTACCACCACTACTAGAGCAATGCACCCCCGTAATGGTAAGAGCAACACTTCTCATTCCACCATTCACATGGGAGTTAGAAGAATCAAGCCGTTTAGCATAAGTGGAATAGACAAGCTTCTCCCTTCCCATGGAACAACCACCACCTCCTCCCATGCTAATGGAAGGACCTCTACTACTCCCTTGCACACCACAAGCAACATCAAGAGAAGATGAAAATGAACAATTCGTATAATCGACCTCATCATCAATTCTCTCTACGTCACTATCATCATGTTCAAATTCATCACAAGAAGAGTAAGTAGGATCATCATACCTTGAAGTGTCACTTTCCTCAAATTCTTAACTAGGAGCATAAGATTCGTCACATTCATCCTCGCAAGCCCCATAGTCTTCTTCATCTTCATACTCAACGTAGTGACCCGCTTCATCATCATATGAGCCTTGGTTCCCCGAATCGTCATAACAATACCCATCATCACCATCATAGGAACCATAGTCTCCATCATCTCCATATGAGTCGTACCCTCCACAATCATCATCCGAAGCCATAGTTGTAACCAAAGAGTTAAGGATCTCACAAATTCACTCCCTCACGTGTATCACTCAAAAGATGTCACTCAATTTTCTTTCCACTCATGTATACACTCAAGGTCGTTGGCTTTTGTGACCACACTCTATTGTTCTCACCACTCAAGCCTTTTTCCACTCAAGACCTTCTCGTCTCTTAGTAATCACAATGGCAAGATCAATCAACAAATGCACCCAAGTAATGGTTCGGAATGGAGTTTTAGTGACTTGATGTACGGATGCTATTTAAATGTGCACTTGAAGCAAGCAAGTTCTACGACTTTAAGTAAAGACTCCAAGACACACAACACCCTAAAGCATCAAACATTAGTGTTAATAAAGTAGGACTAATACCCTAGAAATACTAACCAAGAAGCCCGTGGGCAAAGAACAATGGAAACCTAGGCAAAAAACTACCCGGGAACCCCTTCAGCAAAGAGGCGCTCCGCCTCAGACCCTGGGCGGCCCGCCCCAAAAAGTCCAGAGAGCTGATCAGGAGGAGGCGGTCCGCCTCCCCAGAGTAGGCGCCCGCCTACCACTGTTTCCTGCAACTTTGCAAAACGCGTTTTGGCTCGTTTTGCACCCAAAATCCAACGTTTTCAAGGTGTTTTTCCAATCCGAAGGTACCCAATGGTGTTTTCAACTACCACAATCAATCCCCAATGATTTATAACATCACCCAATCCATAACAAATCCAAATCAAGAAATTTCAATCAAGTTCTAGGGTTTTTCAATTTTGGGGTTTTTGATTTTTCTAACTTTTGATTCTCAACACCAAATCACATAACAAGGGTACCAAATCAACGGGTAAACATCATAGATCGATCCACGATATCAAACAATCAATGGGTAATCAAATCCAATCCACAACATGACTTTTTTTTTTTTTTTTGTATTTTTCACTATTTCAATTTTTTTGTTTTTTCTTCTTTTCTCAAGAACATAAACAACAATAACAATAAAGTAAAGATAGGATGAACAAGGATCGAGGGTTTGTAGGAACAGCACCCGATCTGTGCTTTGATACCAAGATGATACGGGTCAAATCACGGAAGCAAATAACGAGTAACGGAAGCAACAAAGTAAACACGATAGAAGGAAAATAGGGATGGGGGAGAATAGAAATAGAAGAAAGAACGAATCAAACTAAACAATTAGATTGATTCAAAAGGGAGGAGAGAATTGAACCATTAAACGGGAGTCACACTAGCAGTGATCCACCATGGATTCAACGTAAGAGATACATGAAGCTCAAGCTTCATCAAGAATGGCCAAGCCTATTCTATCGTCAAAACTAACTAACTAATGAAATAAAATGACTAAGGAAGGCTTTTATAGTCTTCCTTTACACTTAATGAAATGTCTAAAAGACCCCCAAAGTGGGTTATAACAATACAAGCCACGTAGGTCCAAAATAGGCATTTTGCACAAAATTCCGTCAAGACCAACAGGGGGAAGCGCCCGCCTCAGTGTGCTTTAGTGAGGGGCGGTCTGCCTAGTGCTTAGGGGCGGCCGCCTCTTACCAGAATCCAGAGAGTGCAACTTTGGTAGGCGGTCCGCCTAGTAGTGGGGGCGGTCCGCCTCTTCCTGGGAGGTGTGGATACGGCTCTAAATGGACTCTAAGTGTTCCTCCTTGGTCCGTAGTCGGTCCTTCCTCATGTGTGCTCAAGTCCATGGCTTCAAATCACTCTCGAACCCTCCTCCGAAGTCCTTGACTTGTACTCCTTGTGCTCTCGAGCTTGGCTCTTGATAGTTAGCGCTTTGGCTCTAATTTTCCCCGCATCAATAGCCCAATCCTTCCTCGAGGCATTTACAGTCTTCTCAAGGATTTGCTTGATCTCTTTAGTGGACACTTCAACTTGCCCACTAGTTTGGGGATGATAAGCAGTTGCCACCTTGTGGCGAACCCCATATTTGGCCAACAATTTATTAAACAACCGGTTGCAAAAATGAGTACCTTCATCACTGATGATAGCCCGCGGAGTCCCAAAACGAGTGAAAATATTTTTCTTCAAGAATTTCACCACCACACTCGCATCATTTGTTGGAAGTGCCACAGCCTCCACCCATTTAGACACATAATCAACCACCACAAGAATGTATTTGTGGCCCATGGAAGGCGGGAACGGGCCCATGAAGTCAATCCCCCAACAATCAAACAACTCAATCTCCAGAATATTTTTTAAAGGCATCTCGTGACGCCTAGAAATAGTACCCGTTCTTTGGCAACGGTCACACTGCTTAACAAAAACATGAGCATCTCTAAATAAAGTAGGCCAAAAGAACCCAGACTGAAGTACTTTTTCAGCTGTTCGATCTCCACCAAGATGGCCACCATAAGGAAAGGAATGGCAGCTCTGTAGAATCGGCTCAACTTCTTCCCTTGGAATGCACCTCCTAGCTAATTGGTCAGGGCCTATCTTGTACAAATAAGGCTCATCCCACACATAGAATCTGCTCTCATGAAGGAGTTTGCGCTTTTGCTCAGCAGTAGCCCCAGGGGGGTACACATTACTCACAAGTAAGTTCACCATATCAGCATACCATGGCACCTCAGCTGCATCTAGAGCAAAAAGTTGCTCATCAGGGAAGACCTCTTTAATCTCGGGCCCCTCATCTACATGATCTCTATTCTCCAGCCTTGACAAATGATCAGCAACTTGATTCTCGGTCCCCTTGCGATCTCGAATTTCAACATCAAACTCTTGTAATAGGAGAACCCATCTAATGAGTTTAGGCTTGGAGTCCTTCTTTTCAAATAAATACCGGATTGCAGCATGATCAGTGTAGACAACAACACGAGTGCCAACCAAATAAGATCTGAATTTATCAAAAGCATAAACTACGACTAGCAACTCCTTCTCAGTGGTGGTGTAATTAGACTGGGCTGCATCAAGCGTCTTGCTTGCATAATAGATGGAGTGAAAGATTCTTCCAATTCTTTGGCCTAGAACAGCCCCAATAGCATTATCACTCGCATCAAACATCAACTCAAACGGCAAAGACCAGTCAGGAGCAATGATGATTGGTGCGGTCACCAACCTTTTCTTCAACTCTTCAAATGCCTTGAGACAAGCATCATTAAACACAAATTTCACATCCTTCTCTAACAGTTTGCACAAGGGAGTGGAAATTTTAGAGAAGTCCTTTATGTAACGTCTATAGAACCCTGCATGTCTCAAGAAACTATGCACCCCCTTAATAGAGATAGGTGGTGGTAATTTCTCAATAGCTTCAATCTTTGCTTTATCTACCTCAATCCCCTGCTTTGACACCTTCTGCCCAAGTACTATGCCTTGTTGAACCATGAAGTGACATTTTTCCCAATTCAGCACCAAATTTGTTTCTTCACAACGGCTCAGCACAGCGTCTAAATTCTTCAAGCAGTCATTAAAGGAATCACCAACTACTGAGAAATCATCCATGAACACCTCAACAAATTTTTCCACCATGTCGGTGAAAATAGCTATCATACATCGCTGGAAAGTCCCAGGAGTATTACATAGTCCAAACAGCATCCTCCTAAATGCATAGGTGCCATATGGACAAGTAAATGTAGTCTTCTCTTGATCTTCAGGAGCTATCACAATCTGATTGTAGACCGAATACCCATCCAAGAAACAATAATACTCGTGCCCAGCAAGTCTATCCAGCATTTGATCAATAAAGGGAAGTGGGAAGTGGTCTTTCCTGGTGGCCTTGTTCAACTTTCTATAATCAATGCAAATTCGCCACCCTGTGACTGTCCTTGTAGGAATCAATTCATTATGCTCATTCTTCACCACTGTCATGCCCCCCTTTCTTTGGAACACATTACACTGGACTCACCCACTTGCTGTCAGAGATAGAAAAAATAATACCAGCATCCAGCCACTTGATAATTTCTTTATTCAAAACCTCATTCATGATTGGATTTAATCTCCTCTGCTGCGCTATAGATGTTTTATGTCCTTCCTCCAAAAGAATTTTGTGAATGCAAAGAGAAGGACTAATCCCTCTAATAACAGCAATGGTCCAGCCAATGGCCCTCTTGCGCTCTCGCAGCACTCTCAACACCTTTTCAGCCTACACATCAGACAACAAAGAAGAAAGGATCACGGGCGAGGTATTACCCTCACCCAAATAAGCATAACGCAAGTGAGCAGGTAAAGGTTTGAGTTCAAAAGTAGGAGCCTTCTCAATAGACGGTTTAGCAGAAGTTAAGGTCAACGGTCTATCAAGCTCCTCAAATTTCTTCCACCCTGGGATGAATTTACTCTCTATATTAAGAATCTCTACATATTCTTCAATTTCATCATCCTTCAGGATATCATCATCATCACACAAGAGTGCCCTCTTCAGAGAATCAACGTTAGAGGCCAAGAATGACCTCTCATCAGCAGTCAACTCATCATCTACCACTTTCACCATGGACAACTCTTCATAATGGGAAGGAAGCTGGGTAGCTCTGAACACATTGAATACAACTTCTTCACCATACACCTTCATAATCATCTTTCCAGTTCTAACTCTAATGACATCATCAGCAGTAGCCAAAAATCCTCTCCCCAAGATGAGAGGAACCTCAGGATCAGCTTCATAATCAAGAATAATGAAGTCAACAGGCAATATAAACTGACCCACTTGTACAAGCACATCATCAATAATCCCCTCGGGGCATGTCAAAGATCTGTCAGTCAGTTGCAGAGTCACAGTAGTTGGTCGTGGCTCACCCAGGCCTAGCTTTCTGAAAACTGATGAAGGCATTAAATTCACACTAGCACCCAAGTCACACAAAGCTCGTCCAACCTCATGTTTCCCAATTTTCAAGGGAAGAGTAAAACTGCCAGGATCCTTCAATTTCTAAGGAAGCTTGCTTCTAACTCTAGAACTGCACTCCTCAGTGAGTGCAACTGTCTCGAACTCAGTCAGTCTTCTCTTGTTAGCAACAATATCCTTGATGTATTTAGCATATTTGAGAACATCCCGCAAAAGCTCCACCAAAGGAATATTTACCTGAATCTGACTTAAGATCTCCAAAAATTTCTTGCATGCTGCATCAACTTTCTGCTTCTGAAGTCTCTGAGGGAAAGGTGGTGGTGGTCTCACAATAGCATGCTCGGGCTGCTTTTCTGTCACTTTCTCAGCTTTTTTCTCCACCTCTCTATCAACATTGGGCTTTAACTCACCAACAGGCTTCCTTGGCTTTGGGGGAACTTCTTATAGAGCTTTTCCATTCCTCAAAGTAACTGCTTGCACAAATTCCTTAGGATTTTTCTCTGTATCACTTGGCAAAGCACCCCGAGGTCTATTATTCTGCGCTCCAGCTAGCTGCCCCATTTGTCTCTCAAGGTCTTCCTGAGCATTGCTCAAATCTTTTATTGTTTGTGCCTGAGCTGCTGAATCATCCATGAGTTTTTCCTGCCCTGGAAGAATTTTTCTAAGCATATCCTCAACTGAACTAGGCTGTTGTGGCTGAGCCTGGGACTGTGACCCCTGCTGTGGTGTATTTTGAAGATTATTTTGGGATCTCTCATTGCCTTGTAGCTGCTCACGGTTATCCCTCCAAGAAAAATTTGGGTGACTACGCCAATTGGTGTTGTAGCTATTACCATATTGATTGCGATTCTGACCCTGTGACCTGTTCTGATTACCCACATAATACACTGACTCTAGATTAGATAGACAGACGTCATTGGCATGATCATCTCAACAAACCTCACAAAGACTTGAATTTGTTGCACTGGAGCTGCTTGTTGTTGAGTCTGCGGCAGAGCTAGCTTGCTGATTTGATTGGAAATAGCATCCATCTTCGCCCTCAGCTCTGAAACTGCATCTAACTGAAGTACCCTAGCAGATTTCTATGTAGTAGTTCTGCTACCTCCCTGCCAATCAGGATTGCTCTACGAAAACTTGTCTAGTAAATCATAGATCTGGTCAAAGTTTTCGGCCAGTACTTGGCCTCCAGCAACAGCATCTACCACGATCTTAGTATGCGCAGTCAACCCCTCAACAAAAGTATGTGCCAGAACCTTATTTGATTGGTTGTGGTGTGGACAATCTCTCAGTAAAGCTTTAAATCGCTCCCAGGCTGAATACAAAGACTCTCCTTCTATCTGTCTGAAGGACATAATTTCACTCCTCAGCCGGGCTATCTTGGCAGATGGATAAAATTTAGCCAAGAACTTCTTAGCCAAATCATCCTAAGTAGTGATAGACCCAGGCTTTTCAGCCTTTAACCACTTCCTTGCTGCCCCAATCAGTGAAAACGGGAACAACGTCAAGCGAACGTAATCAGTAGGAACTCCCGTTGGTGTATAAGTATCACTGATCTCTAGGAAATTCTGAATGTGTTGCTGCGGATCATCATGAAGTAATCCAGCATATTGCCCAGTCACATGCAGCAACTGAATCATGCCGGGCTTAATCTCAAAGTGCCCGGTGATAGTGGGCTTCACAATACTAGACGCCACTCCCACCAGGCTGGGAAGAGCAACATCTCACACCGCTACTGCTCGTTCTTCTGCCATTTCAGTGTGTAAGGAAGCAAGTACAATTTCTAGTGCTTCTCGGTCTCTCGCTTCTCTTCTTACCCTTCTCAAGGTCCTTTCAGGATCGGGATCAAAAGGTGCGAGTGGTTCGTCCCTTCTATTCCTTGCATGCAAAAACTGTTGCCTGAAACAGCACAAGAAACTCAACAAAAAATTAAACCTGAATAGATAATAAGTAATCATTGAAAAAGAAATCAGTCAATTATTAGTCCCCGGCAACGGCGCTAAAAACTTGTTGCTCCCAACGCACACGCAAGTATACGCGGTCGACAAGTAATAAAATGATAAGTAGAGTATCGTTCCCACGAGGACTATTCAGACTGACACTTAACAAACATTTCTAACTACTATCCAAGGATCTTTTTCCAATAGTGAGAGTTTTTACTAACTAACGAGCAATAACTAAAATGATGGAAATTCAGTCAAACAATGGAACAAACGCTGGTTTTAAACAATATTAAGGAGACGGTCCAGGGTTAGAGTTACGAACAATCCTGTTGAGTTTTCCAATTGATTCCACTTCTTAAAATTCCGGATTACTAACTAACAGGTTAATTGTACCCGTGAAAACCTTTCGATTCTTCACGGTCTATGCAGGCTACTCCAATCCCTATATGTCTATGGGTCGAATCACGTGCACGCATTAACGAATTCTGTGATTAGTTAAGCTAGGCGAGCAAGTATATGTCTATCCTACTCACAAATTGGTTCCCCGATGCCCGGGTTCACAATCTAGCCCTACTCTTTCTTATTGCGTTCATAAATTCCCTCTTTCGAGTTCAATCTAAAAACCATAGATAATGCATAATTATCGAGCTCTAATAATTAAACAAGTAAAATCAAGAAAGAATAAGTAACCCGTTATAGGATTCAATATATGGAAATCAATCTTCAAACATCAACTTTCATGAAACACTCTCACCCTAGAACGAAAGATTTAGCCATGCATACTCATAATCACAAGACAATAAATTGATGAAATGATTAATAGATGAAAGAATAAGAGTAAAACCCTTGTTCAAATGAAGTATGGTGCTCTCAATTTGCTCCAAAGTCTGAACCCCTTTAAAAAACTAAGTAAAAGAGTATTTATAGTGTTTACAAAAGTCTAGTAATAAGTTACGCCTAAGCCTAGACGAAATAGGAAGTCCAAAAACGCTCCAGGGGCGCTATAGCTGGTGCCCCACGCCTCAGAACGCGCTCAACTAGGCAGAACCCGTCAAATTCCACGCGCAATAGCCACGCTCTGCGCCAGAAGGCTGGGCGCCATAGGGGCGCGGCACGCCACTCACCGCGCCAAGCCAATTTCTGCTTTCCTTCGTTCGCAACTTGCTCCGTGTCGTGCCTTCGTGTGCTCGATCCAATCCTCAATCAAATTCCAACCTTTTCTTGCTCGATCATGCTCTTTAAAGCTCCAATTGCACTTCATAACAACCTACAATCATACGACACAAAATCAGTGCAAAATCACATTCATTAACTAGAAAACGTGTGAATAAAGTATCCAAACGTGAGGAAATATTAAGGAATTATAGGCATAAAATGCCAAACATCAACTACCACGAAATGCTTTCTAACCGCCTATCAAAGGATATTTACAAATAGAATAGAATAAACAGTGCGTTGTTTTTATATCAAGGCTTTGTGAATCTTAATTGTTCAATTATATAATATTATAATTCAAGTTAGAATTTTCCGTTGAGAATATTACGAGTATACTTTTAAGATTATCCATAGATTCTTGTAAATGTATGTTGTAAAGACTTCATTTGCCATTACCATCATTTCCCGGATACTCTAATGGCCCGAACACCTACGAATGGCCCGAACACCTACCAATCATGCTTATTGCCATAAATTGATATGCTATTTAATCTAAAACGCAATATAATTGAACTGCTACACAGCTCTTTGTTATTGAAATATATGTTATACTCTTCTCAGTTGTGGTTTCTGCACTTGGAGGATTATGTTTTGATGCCACTAGCACCCATGGATCGACATTATTCATTGTACCACCTTTAACAACTTTAGCTAATTCGAAGTTAATTTTAAAGTAGAGACGCAATTTAACATGTTAATTATTTTTTTCTTGAAATTTTAATTTTATACATAAATATATTTATAATATTATTTACCTATGTGATTTTTCAATATTTTATACTCCTTCATATAGGGTATACACGCGATGCGCATGCCCAGAATTAGTATTAAGATATATGGACCAATTCCTTGTGGTGAGAGCATTAAGAAACTTGAGACTCGAAGATGCAATTAAGAGAGCCTTAGGTGAGTTGAAAGAATAATTGTGCTATGCATGCTTTAGTCATCATTAGAAGCTCTAGTAGATATAGTTTCAAATTTGTCGCTTGTGAATTGCTTGGTTGGATTGTCATGTGTGAAAATAAAAGTTAGTATGAACCAAAGTCACGAACTTCCTCTTGTCTCATTCTCATTGTTGAACTCAATCCTGATGCTAAATTGTGAATCATAAGATAGTTCTTAATGTTGCTTGAGGACAAGCAAAAGCTTAAGTTTGGGGGAGTTGATATGTTGGTATTTTGTGTATATTTACAGCTCTTTTAGACTAGCTTTCACGTCCTAAAAGCTTTATTATTTGAGTAAATCTTATGTTTATCTCCATGTTTTAGGGTATCAAAGAGAACTAAGGTACAAAGCCAAAAGAATGAAGAAAAGAACAACAACAAGTGCACTTTGGCTACATTTTGAAGAACATGGAGAAAGGGAGCAGCTTGATAGGCGTATTGCCGAATCATCTGCTGAAGGAGGATCCAGTTCAAGAGCTTATCAAGTTACAGCAAAGCAAGGAGGCGGACCGCCGATTGATCTGCTGAATACATTCTGCGAGACCGCAGAAAGAGATGCGGTCCCGCCGATCATCACAGTGAGCTCAAAGATATCTGCGGATGCTGAAGTTGTCCGCCGCTGGAACTGTGACCCCGCCGAACCTGCACCCCATAACAAGACAACATATGAGTTAGACGGCGGTTTAGCATAAAACATGGCCAAATGGCAATTTTATAAATATTAGCCTAGTTTTCAAACCCATACCTATAAATAGGTTGTTATGCCTCGGAGAAAATATATCCTTTTCAGCTTAGAATACTCTTCATCACACTTTTGAATATTCATGGAGGCTAAGGAAAGGTTCTAACTTGAATCTTTTGTAAGGATTTCATCTCTTAAATTAAATCTTTATATGATTCTTGCCATTTTATTCCTTACTATGTGTGTGTTAGACCAAAACTCATACTAGGGGTTTATTCATGAAGACTTGATTATTTTAACTTAAAACTTGCTTTTAATCTTGTATAATCTATAGGTAAAGATAAATCTAGTTCTCTATCGTAATTTTCTTAACTAGGGTTTGAGGCACGACTGTACTTGAATCTAACCCTACTTTGCTTTCATCACCCTAACGGGGTTGAAGGTGTAGGTTAATGGAAACTAGCGAGAAATTGGGTTACATTGGCTACGACCTACCCCATCTAAAGGGAGAGACCCGAAAAGGTCATTCCCGCTTGGGTCCTTGGACTAGGGTTTCTCGCACTTCAGTATTGACCCTAACGGACTTGATGATGTAAATCCTCCCTATCCCTAACGGGTTTTGAGGAATACATTCGAGGTCCGACCATTAATGTTACCCATATGATTTGTGAGGTTAAAGCAAGAGTTTAACTAAAAAAAATCTTGTTGGAATGAGTAAACACCTAGCTCATTCTCCATATGACATCCATTTTTAAAGTGTTGAGTTATTTATATACTTTTAGTATTAGTTGTTAGTTGTAGTCATAGATTATTCAATTCGTATCAATTTATACTTAAAATAGACGAACAATTCGTAGAACTCATTACTATTCAATCTAAGACTAATAGTTGCAAGCTAGCTACTTGAGGAAATCGACCCTGACTCTTAATTGGGTACTACTATCTTTGACGATTGCCCCATACTTTTATTGGTGAGTGGATTGAGCATGGATCAATGACTTCATCTCTAATTCTGTTACGTAATGTCTCCTATGAGGAAGAGGATTTGTAAAAATACGTAGAAGAAAAATAATAGGAAAAAGAGATATATAATTTTATTTGAGAAATATATGGTTAATTTGGTAAATATGATTTTTCGTAAGGATATTTTTGTCTTGAAAAAATCAATAAACTGCTTCTGCTTCTACTTCTTAGAACAAGCAGATATTTGTAGTTTCTTCTCAACAACAGAAAAACTACTTCTGCTGCTACCTAAAAGTACTTCTTTTGTTTGCCAAACACCAAGGGCGTATGCCGCGACACCCCTTCGTCAAAAATATTTCATTATGTATATGTATGTTCATATATTGTTACACCCCGTATGTCTAAAGTGGCATATATCATTCTAATGACATGTTAAGAATGATTTAAGTGAGTTTAAAGACATAAAATTACCATAGAAGATGTTTATATATTGAATATAGAGTTTGGAAAAAGTCGGATTTAAGTTGCGGAAAAACCGACTAAGGAATTGCCTTGTAACAGAGCTTTTTCGGCAGTTAATTTAGTGTGTTATATGAGGTCTTTTAGGGACATATCATATACCAAATTGAAGGTCTAGGAGTGTAGTTTCAAAACTTTTGACGGTTTGTTCATACAATATTTGGATAAAAAGATATGAGCGTCAGAAATCAGGCTAGAAAAAGGGACATAAGCGCAAAAGAGGACTAAAACTGAAATGTTTCAAAAGGAAAAAATTTGCCTCCATCTCGTCATTTCCAGAATTATAAAGGGAGAAACAGAGGTTTTATCAAGTTGTAAGCAAATTTTATGGTTTTGAAGGATGGGCGTCAATCTTAACTCGAAATTGAAGACAGATTGCGTCAAAACGCTCTACGCGATTAAGGTAACGTTATGCGACCTTCAATTTCGTCTATAGCTTGAGATTTAGAATTACTTCATGACTAAGTAAAGTTCCTAAATGTTGTATTATAGCTTGTTTAAGCTTTAGAAGGTGTGGAATTCAAGGGAAACAAGGTTTAGAAGCAAGAAGCATCAAAGGTATGTGAGACTAAACCTTTCTTTTGGCAATGCATGTATCTTTTAGCTTTTGAAGCTTTTCTTAGTTCTAAACTTAGTGTTTCTTGTGAGAAACTTGTATGGTATCAAGGAAACCTTGTATATACTTAATTTGGTACTGAAATCCAAGGCGAAAGACGTCCGAATCAGCAAGATAAAACGTTTCAAAATCTGGAAAATCATTTTGATCTTTGAACAACTGTTAGTATATTGATCATAACTCCTTTTACGAAATCGATATTAAGATGCTTTAAGACTCCCCAGAATACTAATACATATATCTAAAACTTTCATGAAGACCATAAAGTCTATATCTTTGATCTACACTCTGAAAATCAGGTCGAAAAGCAGGACAGTGGTGCTGTCCAGACATTCTATCAGCGGATTTGTTATGTCATCCATTCGTCTCATCTTGTTATCCATTTAACATGTTTATGTTATCAGTTTAAGTGTAGTATAGTGCTGGTTCTGTTTTTGCGGATCATCCAGTTTCAGGGAAAACTCTGCCGAAAATTTTATGGAAATTCAAAGAGTTAGACAAATTCTGAATTCTAGGTTGTGTCTATAATTCTATCCAGAGTTTTCTTCTCATTCCTTTGAGTCCATATCTATTGTTGTCACATGTGTTATAACTCATACATGCTTTTACTTATATTGTGATCATGTTATATGTGATTTGGAGTCCCCCATAGAGGCTGGACATTGGACATACAGTCCGGTCGCGTGGGAATCGGGTTCCTAACCGGATTGCCCTAAGATGTGAGGAATGAAGCCTTTAGCCTAAATTGATATATTTTTTTTCTTATTGAATAGAGTGGGATTTTTTGGCAAGGAAACCAAAGGATAAAGCGGTTGTTGATTAGCCGTACTAACTTTTGGAAGAGGTAAGTGTTTGTATCCATTTCTTTGGAGGCCCTTGGCCTTGTGGATATTCTACCACGTGTTCCTTACGTGTGTAGCTGCCGATAGGCGTACTCATTACGCCTTAGCTTTGGATTTACATTGTATATTATATGTTATGCCCTGTTGTTGGTATTGCATTGAGCATATGAGCATTGTACTCTGGTTTTGAGCATTGCATATACTTCCCGGTTGGCGATGAGAGTCCCGCACCGGTGAGGGGTCATTATTGCATATACTTCCCGGTTGGCGATGAGAGTTCCGCACCGGTGAAGGGTCATTATTGCATATACTTCCCAGTTGGCGATGAGAGTCCCGCACTGGTGAAGGGTCATTATTGCATACTTCCCGGTTGGCGATGAGAGTCCTGCGCCGGTAAAGGGTCATTATTACATATACTTCCCGGTAATCGATGAGAGTCCCGAGCCGGTGAAGGGTCATCATTGCATACTTCCCGGTAATCGATGAGAGTCCCGAGCCGGTGAAGGGTTATCATTGCATATACTTCCTGGTAATCGATGAGAGTCCCGAGCCGGTGAAGGATTATTATTGCATATATCTCCTGGTAGATGATGAGAGTCCCGCGCCGGAGATAGGTATCAGGCATATGTGACTGCATTGCATCGTACCGCATTCATCCCATCTCATTGCACTGCATACTGACTATTGTGTGTATTGTGTCGTGTTTTATATATGCGGTATGTATACCAAGTTGTGGACATATTTTGGTTTAACTATAAGTTTCTGGCTATTTAGTGTCATTAATTTGTTTATATGCTTTAGTTATATGGATCGGGTTGCACGCCGCAACAGTATAAATATATGGATCGGGTTGCACGCTGCAACGGTATAAATATATGGATCGGGTTGTACGCCTCAACGGTATAAATATATGGATCGGGTTGTACGCCGCAACGGTATAAATATACGGATCGGGTTGCACGCCGCAACAGGATGAATATATGGATCGGGTTGCCCGCCGCAACAGGATGTATTTCTGATTGTTGATGTGTTCGGGATACCTATATGTTTTGGTTATCCTACGTTCCTGGTTGTTGATGAGTTTGTCATTCCATACGTGTTTCTAGTTATTATCTGGCTCTGTCTTTTTATAATTTAAATAAGAGGAATTTTTTTATCTGTTTCTCCTCCCTGGCTAGCTATCCTATTCTTTGAGGTGGCTAGTCTGCCCCACTTATTGAGTCCTTTTGACTCACCCTTGTTTGTTGTTTGTTTCTTGTCTATCTATTTCGTTTCGGCAGGTTCGTTCCAGGATTGAGTTCGCTACGTTGTAAAGGAGCGAAGACGACTTCAGCTGTCAGGGTGAGCCAGCTTTTATTCCGGATGGCCACCAGTTTATTGGTTGTTATTTCAGTTGCATTTTGCTCCCTTCAGGAGGTATTTGTCTTCTTTTGTACTCTTAGATGTCTAGTCTGGATTGCCTAAACCTAGTATGTTGGGTAGTCAGCTGTAATTTGTTTTGTACAGCTTAGAGGTATCAGTATGTCTGTGTGTTTTTTTTTAAAGTCCTATCCTTATTTGTGAATTGTTATATTTATTTTCCTGATTTAATTGGTAAAGGTTCGCCCGACGGGTCTAGGGGAGGATGTCGGGTGCCCGCACGGCCTAACCGGATTCCGGGTCGTGTCAGTTGGTATCAGAGCCCGATTTAGAGTCTATCTAGACTAAGACAGTGTCTAGTAGAGTCTCGCTGATGGGTACGTAGACGTCCGTACTTATCTACGAGAGGCTATGATGGCATTTAGGATGTTTCACTTCCTTCTTTTCTGATCGTGCGTCAGTCTAGGAGTCAAAAGTATTTTCGTTAATTCCTTCGTGGTAATTGTGAATCCTCGTGCGACAAATCAACAAACAGTATGAGTTCAAGACGAAGCAGTCTAGCCTGGGGCTAAAGCTGCTCAAGCCCCGAGAGTTGTCGTGCTGACGATCCAGTCGCGCAGGCCTCAGCTGTACGAGCTCGCGATGGGCTTGCCTTGTGATTCCCCTGGCTCTCTATGATGTTTTACGAGAATCTTAGCGACGCAGATACCGCAAAAACCTATTATTCGCTAGGCAACTTATCCGGTTGCCACAGATGCAGATGTTTGGACTTAAAGAGTTCTTGTTCCACTTCTAGTTCCTGATATTGCCCCAGTAAATTACGTTCCAGAGGCACTAATTATTCTGGTTGGTTAGCTTGCCCAAGTAATAGCTCGGTCCGAGTGTTCGAAGATGCTGCATTATTTTACCCAATTGAACCTTCCGATACTCTCAAGCCATGCATCAGATAATCCCTGTGTAAGTTTTTTTTAAAAAAAAATAAAATGATGTCAACGTATCCTTCAGGCTCTTGATTATATCGAGCAGTATGGTGTTGATTATTCTTCTTTCCAGTTTCAGGGTCCACCTTGAATTGGTGGGCCTCTCTCTTATTAGCTATCTTGGTTCGGTTTTTCTTCTAGATTCGTGGAAAAGTTCCTTTCGAGGAGCGAGCGAGATGAAAAGTGTTGCCAGTTTGAGTGGATTGGACAAGGTAACCTGTCAGTTAGCCTGTTGGTGTTTCAGAATATGAGATTGAATTCTATAGAATGGCTGAATATGTATTAGAACTTGTCCATGAGTCTTTCGAGAGATTCAAAGATTTATTGGTGACCTTTCTCCTTCCTTGAGATCCTAGATGGCTCGAAAAATTGAGGTTGAGACTTCATTTGATGTCGTTGTTGATATTGCTCAAAGGTATTAGGCATACCATAAGTTAGAGCGGGAAGAGTTAGAGCGAGAGAGTGAGAAATCCCGTGGCCCTGGTGGGCACCTTACCTCGTTTGGAGGTAAGAGTTCTGATTATTTTGAGAGGTCACCTACCAGGTTATCTCAGCTGGTAGAGCATACTAGTAGTTCATTAAGATAGACCCAGTTTTTCTCTTTATAGTCAATCAACAATCTGTCCAGCTTCCATTTTCACGGGAAAGGTGTTATCAGTATCGTGAGCCTGTCATGTTGGGTGGAGTTCTTACTTAGTCCGGCAAGTAGGCAGTCGTCCTTTCTCTCATCATCAGGCACCTGCACCGTCGCAGGGGATTTCATTTAGATCTCAATCAGCAAAAGAAATGCCACCATCCAGTAGAAGTTGAGAGTGTAGTGGCAGTGGTTCTCCAGAAGGTAATGCCAGGGTAGTGGCCCAGCTCAGCTGCAGAGGCGGTTCTATGAACTACCAGTCTGGTAGGATGTTGAGGTATCCGATGTAGTAGAACCATGTATTTCTTCTTCCCTTATAAATGAGTAAGATTTGATTCTTCTGCTTAATCTCGAATTTGTTTGTCTTATCATATTTCCATGGTTTCTTTGGATGTCGTTTTTATTAAGAATCAGTTGCGGTAGAGTGGTGAGCTTCTTGTATGATTTATTCCTGGCATTTCTGAGATCATCCTAGTTGATCTGAATTAAATATGAGAAATTTGACAGTGAGTGTCGCTATTGTCTGCTTGGCATCCTGTTGTTCCACCTTGTGTTATTATTTCAAGTCATTTTACCTCTCACCTCGAAATTCAATGTTGGTAGGATAATGGGATCCTAATTCGTCACCTTCAGAAAGTGTTATTGTTTCTTCCGGTGTAAAGTGGTTAGTAAGTAATACTCGATCTATGTGTCTCCTCTTGGTTCGAGACGCTAGTAGAGTCATGTTATTCGACAAGTTTGTCTCGGTATAAAAGGGTTTTCTGGTAAATTGTCGGAGTTTCCTTTTTATAGGAAGGTTAAATTGACATAGATTTTGTTCCATAAAGCTCATTCAATGTCTATTTCTTCAATTGCGATTCTTCGGTTAGCCTGACTCATAAATAGTCTAGCTCTGGTAGCCAAATAAATAAGAAGAAGAGCTTCCTATAGCTCTAATTATTTCTATCCTCAGTCTGTTTCCATCTCTTCTTTGTTTGGCACTGGTAAGCTTAGGCAGTCAGTAGCCTCTTGTGATATTCCCTGGGTTGAGCCAGAGTGCGTGTCAAGGTAGCAGGGTAAGCACATGGTTGTTTTTCAAGGCTACTAAGGGTAATGAGAGGCGTCATTTGACCTTTGATTTGATCCATCAGGCGGTGGTGCTTATAGAAAATGTATGGAGTTGTGAACTCGAGAGTTGCAGCTGTTTGGCAACTCGAGAGAGTATTTGGTAGCTCAGGTCTGAGCCGTATTTTCTACTCAGCTAAGTCTTCCTTAATCCAGCAGGTTGTGCAAGGATGACTATTTCCATTCAAATTATTTCTATGAGTTTATGGTCTAAGTTGAGGAGTCTTCCTCCAATTGATGTCGAATCATAATATTAAATCTCTAAGGCGTTGCTGAAGCGTAAGCTAATTCTTTGTTTCATCGACCTGTTCTATATCGAAAGTATATCGACGAGGTGATTTCTTGGTGGAATCATGTTAGCCCATCAAGAGTTGCGTGTATCTTCATTTCAAAAATATAGAACTCTTCTCTCATGATCGAGACAGGGTCAGCTTAGTCCGAATAAGTTGCGCAATGATGTTATCATATTATCCAGATATGTTTTATTCCAAGAGTTCGGTGTTCGTGTTATAATTCTGATTCTGCAATCATGAGATAATGTCCATGGAATAGCTTATGAAGGTCGTGAAAGTTCTTTTGTTATCTGTGCAGAATTTTATTTAAACTTAGGCTCGTTCGAGGACGAACGAAAGTTTAAGTGGAGGAGAATGAAATGACCTCGGTCGGTCGTTTCGGAAGTTAGGACTTCGATTGGCGTGCCGATAATTTAAAATATTCGTAATGTCCATTAGGACCTGTCTGTAAAATTTGAGCTAAATAAGACCTCGTTTGGTAGGCATCGGAAGAAGGTTTCAGTTTTTAGCGTCGATAAATATTAAAAAGAGATTTTTGAGCTCGGTTTTGGCGAATGAGCTCCGATTCGAAATCTAAAAGCGCTGTTAGGTTCGTATGATTATTTGTGACTTTTGTGCTTTTTCGAAAGTGAATTTGAAGGTCGTTCGGCTAGCTTACGCTAAAATTATGAAATTTAAATAATTTGACCTTTCAAATCTCTTCACTACTACAAGTATGTAACAGATCAGTGCTTAATGCTTCTACGTACTTCATTTAACATTCGAGGACGAATGTTCCTAACGGGGAAGATTGTTACACCCCGTATGTCTAAAGTGACGTATATCATTCTAATGACATGTTAAGAATGATTTAAGTGAGTTTAAAGACATAAAATTACCATAGAAGATGTTTATATATTGAATATAGAGTTTGGGAAAAGTCGGATTTAAGTTGCGGAAAAACCGACTAAGGAATTGCCTTGTAACAGAGCTTTTTCGGCAGTTAATTTTGTGTGTTGTATGAGGTCTTTTGGGGACATATCATATACCAAATTAAAGGTCTCGGAGTGTAGTTTCTAAAACTTTTGACGGTTTGTTTATACAATTTTTGGATAAAAAGATATGAGCGTCAGAAGTCAGGCCAGAAAAAGGGACATAAGCGCAAAAGAGGACTAAAACTGAAATGTTTCAAGTATAAAAGGAAAAAATTTGCCTCCATCTCGTCATTTCCAGAATTATAAAGGGAGAAATAGTGGTTTTATCAAGTTGTAAGCAAATTTTATGGTTTTGAAGGATGGACGTCAATCTTAACTCGAAATTGAAGACAGACTGCGTCAAAACGCTCTACGCGATTAAGGTAACGTTATGCTACCTTCAATTTCGTCTATAGCTTGAGTTTTAGAATTACTTCATGACTAAGTAAAGTGCCTAAATGTTGTATTATATCTTGTTTAAGCTTTAGAAGGTTTGGAATTCAAGGGAAACAAGGTATAGAAGCAAGAAGCATCAAAGGTATGTGAGACTAAACCTTTCTTTTGGCAAGGCATGTATCTTTTAGCTTTTGAAGCTTTTCTTAGTTCTAAACTTAGTGTTTCTTGTGAGAAACTTGTATGGTATCAAGAAAACCTTGTATATGCTTAATTTGGTACTGAAATCCAAGGTGAAAGACATCCGAATCAGCAAGACAAAACGTTTCAAAATCTGGAAAATCATTTTGATCTTTGAACAGCTGTTAGTATATTGATCATAAATCCTTGTAAAAAATTGATATTAATATGCTTTAAGAATCCCCAGAATCCTAAGACATATATCTACAACTTTCATGAAGACCATAAAGTCTATATCTTTGATCTACACTCTGAAAATTAGGTCGAAAGGCAGGACAGTGGTGCTGTCCAGACATTCTATCAGCGGATTTGTTATGTCATCCAGTCGTCTCATCTTGTTATCCATTTAACATGTTTATGTTATCAGTTTATCCGGGTATCCATTCCCGTTTGTAGTATAGTACTGGTTCTGTTTTTGCGGATCATCCAGTTTTAGGGGAAACTCTGCCGAAAATTTTATGGAAATTCAAAGAGTTGGACAAATTTTGAATTCTAGGTTGTGTCTATAATTCTATCCAGAGTTTTCTTCTCATTCCTTTGAGTCCATATCTATTGTTGTCACATGTGTTATGCCTCATACATGCTTATACTTATATTGTGATCATGTTATGCGTGATTTGGAGTCCCCCATAGAGGCTGGACATTGGGCACACAGTCCGGTCGCGTGGGAATCAGGTTCCTAACCGGATTGCCCTAAGATGTGAGGAATGAAGCCTTTAGGCTAAATTGATATATTTTTTTTGCTTATTGAATAGAGTGGGATTGTTTGGCAAGGAAACCAAAGGATAAAGCGGTTGTTGATTAGCCGTACTAACTTTTGGAAGAGGTAAGTGTTTGTATCCATTTCTATGGAGGCCCTTGGCCTTGTGGATATTCTACCATGTGTTCCTTACGTGTGTAGCTAACGATAGGCGTACTCATTACGCCTTAGCTTTGGATTTACATTTTATATTATATGTTATGCCCTGTTGTTGGTATTGCATTGAGCATATGAGCATTGCACTCTGGTTTTGAGCATTGCATATACTTCCCGGTTGTCGATGAGAGTCCCGCACCGATGAGGGGTCATTATTGCATATACTTCCCGGTTGGCGATGAGAGTCCCCCACCGGTGAAGGGTCATTATTGCATACCCACCGGTGAAGGGTCATTATTGCATATACTTCCCGGTTGGCGATGAGAGTCCCGCACCGGTGAAGGGTCATTATTGCATACTTCCCGGTTGGCGATGAGAGTCCCGCGTCGGTAAAGGGTCATTATTACATATACTTCCCGGTAATCGATGAGAGCCCCAGCCGGTGAAGGATCATTATTGCATATATCTCCTGGTAGACGATGAGAGTCCCGCACCGGAGATAGGTATCATGCATAAGTTAATGCATTGCATCGTACCGCATTCATCTCATCTCATTGCACTGCATACTGACTATTGTGTGTATTGTGTTGTGTTTTATATGTGCGGTATGTATACCAAGTTGTGGACATATTTCGGTTTGCCTATACGTTTCTGGCTATTTAGTGTCCTTAATTAGTTTATAAGCTTTAGTTATATGGATCGGGTTGCACGCCGCAACGGTATAAATATATGGATCGGGTTGCACGCCGCAACGGTATATATGGATCGGGTTGCATGCCTCAACGGTATAAATATATGGATCGGGTTGTACGCCGCAACGGTATAAATATACGGATCAGGTTGCACACCGCAACACGATGAATATATGGATCGGGTTGCACGCTGCCACAGGATGTATTTCTGATTGTTGATGTGTTCGGGATACTTATATGTTTTGGTTATCCTACGTTCTTGGTTGTTGATGAGTTTGTCATTCCATACGTGTTTCTAGTTATTATCTGGCTCTGCCTTTTTATAATTTAAATAAGATGAATTTTTTTATCTGTTTCTCCTCCCTGGCTAGCTATCCTATTCTTTGAGATGGCTAGTCTGCCCCACTTATTGAGTCCTTTTGACTCACCCTTGTTTGTTGTTTGTTTCTTGTCTATCTATTTCGTTTCGGCAGGTTCGTTCCAGGATTGAGTTCGCCACGTTGTAAAGGAGCGAAGACGACTTCAGCTGTCAGGGTGAGCCAGCTTTTATTCCGGATGGCCACCAGTTTATTGGTTGTTATTTCAGTTGCATTTTGCTCCCTTCAGGAGGTATTTGTCTTCTTTTGTACTCTTAGAAGTCTAGTCTGGATAGCCCTAAACCTAGTATGTTGTGTAGTCAGCTCTAATTTCTTTTGTACAGCTTAGAGGTATCAGTATGTTTTTTTTTTTTTTAAGTCTTGTCCTTATTTGTGAATTGTTATATTTATTTTCCTGATTTAATTTATAAGGGTTCGCCCGACGGGTTTAGGGGAGGATGTCGGGTGCCCGCACGGCCTAACCGGATTCCGGGTCGTGTTATATATGAAAAATCACACTATTTAGTACAAATAAAGAAAGTGACACTGCTTTAAACATCAAGGCTTTACTGATTTATCACGTTGAGAAAGTCTACAGTCCCGGTTGTGACATAGCTTATCTTTTTTTACTAAAATATTTGAACATTCATCGATTAGAATATTAGATGTTAGTAGGGATTGAACATTCAACCTTCTTCTAACTTAAGAAGTACAAAACAACTTGTGCTAGGCTCCTTTACTTATTAAACCTACAATAAACAACAACAAAATTCTTTAAAAGTGATGCTGCTTACAAAAAATCCCGCATACGCCTCTTCCAAATACTTTAAAATTTCAAAAAATTTATTTCTTTTAGAAAAAAAATACGTTTGGCTTTGGAGAAGCAATGCCAAACATGGTATAAATCACTTTGATACGTGAGGCAGTTGGGATCACTGGGACCCACAGCTTTTTCAGGTGTCTCTTCTGGATCTTGAAAGGAGAAGATATGGTTGACATGGTTCTTTTGGTTATTATCTTTCCTGTATAAAAAAAGTTTTCCTAGTACAACTGTGTCCAACAAAAAAGTAGGCCAATAGTAGTTTTATGAAATAAATTGAAATTTCAAGATGCAGAACTCAATAACTATAAGGAATATTGGTTTATACTTTAGTAGTTTTCATTAGCTTTACAATGGGCGGCATCCACTTCAGTTAGCTCTAATTTAAAGACAATAAACGAGTGGCAATTGAGTTTTAGAGTTTGTCCCGCTCTGGATTGTTTGAGGCCATTAGTTTACCAAAAAGCAAATTAGTCGTATTATTCCTTTTAAAATTAACAGTAAATAGGTTATAAAATTGTTAAATAAATAAATTAACAGTAAATATGTTATCAAAAAATGTTAAGAAATAAAATAAATAAGGTAAGTAACATAATAAATTATAAGGTTAATATTATAACTCCAAATGTCTCTAAATTATCAAATTTTTTTAAAAAAAAGTTAATTTAAAACGATATCGGAACACAGAGGGTGGACGTCCACGCGTAGCTGTAAATTTTTTGCCTACTGATATTTAGTTTAAAGCCAATTTTTTTATTGGTTTTACTAACACGACCCAGAATCCGGTTAGGCCGTGCGGGCACCCGACATCCTCCCCTAGACCCGTCGGGCGAACCCTTACCAATTAAATTAGGAAAATAAATATAATTCAATTCATAAATAAGAACAAGACTTAGAAAAAGCACAGACATACTGATACCTCTAAGCTGTACAAAAGAAATTACAGGTGACTACCTAACATACTAGGTTTAGGGCTATCCAGACTAGACGTCTAAGAGTAAAAAAGAAGACAGATACCTCTAGTAGGGAGAAAAATGCAACTGAAATAATAACCACAAAATTGGTGGTCATCTTGAATAAAAGCTGGCTCACACTGACAGCTGAAGTCGTTTTCGCTCCTTCACAACGTGGCGAACTCAATCCTGGAGCGAACCTACCGAAACGAAATAGATAGACAAGAAACAAACAACAAACAAGGGGGAGTCAAAAGGACACAATAAGTGGGGCAGACTAGCCACCTCAAAGAGTAGGATAGCTAGCCAGGGAGAAGAAAAATAGGTAAATCAAATCCATCTTATTTAAGCTATAAAAAGGCAGAGCCAGATAATAACTGGAAACACGTATGGAACCATAAACAACCAGGAACATAAGGTAGACAAAACATATAGGTTTTTAAGTATCCTGAACATAATACTGTCATGGCGTACAACCCGATCCACATGTTCATCCTGTCCTGGCGTGCGACTGTTGAAACCTAATTTTGTCCCGAAAATTTTAAGTAAATATCCAATTATTTAATCAAAGGATAATTTTGAAAAATTAAATATAATTGGTTAATTTCTGAGTAAAAGGGTCAAATTTTGCAATGCATAGCCTAATTTCTATCCTACCCATGCAATCCCTTTCCTTTCTTTGGTTTATCCTAAAGAGGGCCAAATGCGCAATCCTAACTTAAATCAGCCTACCTGTGCAAGCATATACATATAACACATATACGCTATATACTCCTCAGTCCTGAACCTCGCGACCCAATTCCCTTTCCCCAACCCGTTTCCTTCTATGTCGACCCGCGTTTGGTTTCAATTCCCTCTAAAAAACCTATAATCAGTCCAAAAGTTGTACGATTTGGTCCTCCATCAGTACAACGAATCTGTAATCCTGTCCATTCATTTCAAATTCAAGCAATTCCAAGCCCTTGATCTCTCTCTTGGAGATAAGGATGAGAGAGGTGTAGTTTTACCCTTCTCACCCTTATCTCACAAGGGATTGATCGAATAAGGAGGGAGTAATTTCGGAATTTCAACCAAGGTAAAAGCCCTAAATTTTCTAGTATAAAAGGTATTTTTTGTTCATCATTTTAGGGGGGTCCATTTTTTTGAGTGGTGAAAATTTAGAAAATGCAGCAGAAGATATAGCATATACATATAAGTTTCCTTCTTAGTTTTAAAGTTCAAAAACAAATAGTGCTACTGTTGATCTTGGTTCTGCATTTTCTGTGTCGTCGCGCCGCTATTCGAGTCGACGATCTTGTTTCGAGCTGTATCGCTTCACTCTAAGCCTCTTTTCACTGCACCTAAAAAGGTGATAACCTCATCTTAACTTTATTTATTTGTTTGGCAATGTGCTTGGTTGAGGATGATTTACTCTTTTCTAATGAACATTATTTGAATGATTAAGACTCAAGTTTCAGCATATATATACATTATCAGTTAGTCAAGAATGTCTTCTATTAGTATGGTCTTAGGTATCTGCTTGTATTTAACTATCTCTGTCTTCTAAGAACTGGTAAGAATAATAAAAATAAGTTCTTATTTTTTCAAATGTTTTGAGGAAGCCTAGGCTGATTAATTTGTGGAATGGCTGCTCTAATTCAGAAAGGGGCATTTGAGAGGGTGCAGGGTCTGATCTGTTGTTTATTGTTCTGTGAGGTGATTTGTAGAGTGTTTCAGCTGTGAGAGTTAGCTTAGGGCCTGCTAGAGGATGTAAGATTTGTTTCTAATAGTTATTGAGGAGATGCAGGCAGTGAGAGAGTAGTGGGAGTGTTCAGGGTATGTTTCTGTTTTGCTTAGGAGAATAGAGGGATTGCAGGTTGGTGGGGTTTTTAGTTTGTTTAGATGGTAGTAGTCTGTTCTGATTTTGATTGTGCTGCTGTAAGTGTATAGAGGATGTAGGTGGAATGTGAGTGTATGCTGGTTGTTTAGTTGGTTTTGGTGAGTTTGAAGGATGTTGTCTCTTTGTTTCTTCTTGTCAGATGTTCAAGATGGTGTGTTCTTGTTCTTGGTTGCCTAGGAATATTGAGGATGTAAGTCAGGTTGGTGTTCCTAGGGGTTGAATAGGTGGTTATATGTGAGGGCTGTTCTCAGGTTGTCCAAGGTTGTGTATGCTTGGTTTCTGTTTCTGGTCAGGTGTGCAGGGTGTCAAGGAGTTGGTGAGGATCTGTAATGGAGCGTTTGTTGTGGTATTAGGCAAGGTGTTGATGTTCTGTTTTTGTCTATGAGGGAGTAGGAGATGTCAATGGTGTTATGTGAGCTGAGGGAGTTGGTCAGGCAGTAAATTTGTTTTTTGGAGAAGTGTGTGAGTGCAGGGGTAAGCAGGGAGGCCATTCAGGAGGGTTGTTTGTTTTCTGTGAATTTGAGGGAGTATTAGTTTGGCCGGGATGGTAGCTGATTCTGTTCTTGTGAGAGAGAAGTAAGCAAGTTGACAGGTAGTGAAGTAGTTTGTTAAGGGGCTGCTTATGTTCTTGGCAATGTGGAAAGGGTCCTGAAGGTTGTTTTGTTCAGCGAGGGCATGCGAGGCTGCTTTTGGTTTCTGGTAGAAGTTTAGAGGGAAGTATAGGATTGATAAGCTTTTTCAGGTTGGTATGCAGATTGTTAAAGAGGTGATTGTTCAGCTGTGTGTTGATCTGTGTGCTTGTTATTCAGTTTGAGGATGTTTGGATCTGTTAGCTTAAGTGCAAGAGTTTAGGTGTGAGAATTTCAATGTATATGCATCCCGGCATCTGTGTGTGTGCTTAAATATGTGTGTTCATCCCTGCATGTGTGTGTGTGCTTAAAAGTGTGTATGTCTAGTATGCAGTTAGTGTGGGATGTTAGTTCTGTCTATGTTTCCTCCTGTCCAAATGTATACTAGTATTTGAAATGAGTTTGCTCTCTTATTTAGTCTATAGGAATCCTGTTCAGAGCTTGAGTCTTGTTTCCTGCGCCTTTTGTATTCTTTTGTTCGCCTTAGTTCATCTCTGCTCAAGTTTCTTGCAGTCCTTAGAACAAGAAAGCCGTCTGAATAACAACTTGCGAATGAAGGCTAGAGGTCGCATAAATTAATTTAAAGAGAAGTTTGAAAATATTACTTAATTATAACCTGCATGCTAGATGCTCAATTTCAGGCCTTTGGTTTTTGTCAGATATCCATGATTAAATGTTCTTCTTATCTCAACACCCTGAAACCTGTATTAGCTTAAGTTTACTACAAACGTTGTTGATAATATTGCATGAAAGTCTCCGGACTATAACTGTGGATTTGTGCATTTTTTTTTTAAAAAGTTAACTAAAAGCTTTCTTTGTTTTGTTTGCTTGTTTCCCCATCTTTGTTTGCGTATTCTAATCCTTTCCTTGTCTTTGACATGAACTCCCCGGGATCGAGTTTGAGTTGCTAAACTCACAAATTGAGATGGCTACGTGCATTGGGAAGTTATTTGATCCGCTCCGCATTTTCGGGACTTGATATCCCCGAAAATGTAAAAAAAAAAAAAAAAAGAAGAAAGAAAAAATGAAAATCACAAAGTCCAAGGCTCAATGATTGAGTTTGCGCTTCCGGGTTCTATCTTCTAAACTCCATCCTTCCCCACTCCTTTAGAAAATACATGTTGTATAGGACTTCCCCATAGACTGGATTAGGAGCCCTGTAGGATAGAAATAATATTCGAAATGTGAATAATTATTGTAAATTACTTAAATTATTTTATATGAATGCTTTTGTATCATTCCTTCGCGAATCGCCAATTAATTTATGGATGTTTAGAATCATTTGTCAATTAATGAGTGCAAAATTAAATTCGACTAAAAAATCGTATCCTCGTCATAATTCGCATTTGAATTGCTTCTTTTTTGATTATATTAAATTTTCAATTATTTATTTATCTAATCTAATTTATTTATTTAGTTAATCAATTAAATTTTAATCCTTCAATTATTTATTCATTTAATCTAATTTATTTAATTTCAATTAATCATTTAATTAATTAATCAATCATTTATCCATTTACTCCTTTATTAAATTAAAATTGATAAGTATTCATTTATTTAATTAAGTTATTTATTTGCTTATTATTCAATCAATTAATTAATCCTTTATTATTATCCAATTATTTATCTAGTTTGTTTTATTTAATTATCTAACTTCATTTAACCTTTACTTATTTTATTAATTAATTAACTGATTATTATTTCATTATCTATTTAATTAATCTGAAATTGGATCATTTATTTATCTAAGTATCGGCATATTTAAAATCTTATCTTATTCATATTATTCATATTATCTTTATATAAAATTAGCTTTATATATTTATTATCCCTAACAAATTCGTGAAAACCGTCGGATTAACCGCATTTAGCGGATTTTCGAAAGTGCTCCCGCTAGGGACCTTCTTTCGAATTTAATAGTACCACTTACCTAGAATCTCTGATTTTAATTTAATTTCATATAATTAAAGAATAAATTGCACTCATTAGTTAACTTAGGTTCCTAATAATACTTAAATTAGGTGGCGACTCCAAAGAAACCCTTTGGAATCCCATTTTGTTGAAATATACCCGAAACCTATTTTTTCTTAAAGAAAGGGTAATTTTTGGGGTTCAACAACGACCCGATCCATATATTCGTACTGTCGCGTCGTGCAACCTGATCCATATATTCATATTGTTGCGGTGTTCAATCTGATCCATATATTCATACTGTCGCGACGTGCAACCCGATCCATATAACTAAAGCATATAAACCAACTAAAGACACTAAATAGCCAGAAACGTATAGGCAAACTGAAATATGTCCACAACATGGTATATATGCCGCATACACAAAACACAGCACAATAGTCACACACTAGTCAGCATGCGGTGCAATGAGATGGGATGAATGCGGTATGATGCAATGCAGTCACATGTGCCTGATACCTTCACCGGCTCGGGACTTTCATAAATCACCGGGAAGTATATGCAATAATGACCCTTCACCGGTACGGGACTCTCATCGCCAACTAGAAAGTATATGCAATAATGACCTTTCACCGGCTCGGGACTCTCATCGATTACCGGGAAGTATATGTTATAATGACCCTTCACCGGTGCGGGACTCTCATCGCCAACCGTGAAGTATATGCAATACTGACCCTTCACCGGCTCGGGACTCTCATCGATTACCGGGAAGCATATGCAATGCTCAAAACTAGAGTGCAATGCTCATATGCTCAATGCAATACCAACAACAGGTCATAACATATAATATACAATGTAAATTAAAAGTTAAGGCGTAATGAGTACGCCTATCGACAGCTACACACGTAAGGAACACGTGGTAGATTATCCACAAGGCCAAGGGCCTCCAAAGAAATGGATATAAACACTTACCTTATTTCAAGGTGCTACTCAACAACCGCTTTATCCTTTGGATTCACTGCCAACGATCCTGCTTATTCAATAAGCAGAAAATATATCAAATTAGGCTTAAAGGCTTCATTCCTCACATCTTAGGGCAATCCGGTTAGGAACCTGATACCCTACTGGCATACGCAATACGCAGGGCAGACCTATGTACAGGGTTTAAGGTCACATAACCAAACCCTAAATAAATTACATTTATATGTTGCCCATAGCTCACTGAATACGAATATATACTCAATTCCATTATCAAGATTCATTTAACCCTTTAAACTATTAATTGAACTTATTAAAATGATGTCTAATATTCCAGTTTTTACCGTTAAAATATATTCAAACACACGTAATAAACTCAAATAATGCATTAAGATCATTACCTGAATGTTTCGGGGAGAAAATTCTATCTTTTTCCGGTTCTTTTCTCATTTTCTGGCATTTTTCTCGCTGTGTCATCTCTGTTTCTCATTTTCTCGTTTTTGTTCATTTTGAATGTTTATAAGCTGAGCCATCGCCTAACTTTTGTCGTTTTCTTTCTTTCTTTTCATTTCCTTTTTCTTTATTTCTTTTACTTTTATTTTCGCAACGAAAATTAAAACGGTACCCTACGATATTTGAAATAATTCCAACTTTTGCATACAAGTTATACAAAATATATGTAGCATACTCGCTAAGGCGGATTTCAAATCGGGTTCCCGAAACTCAAGATGCGAATTTAAATGGAAAAAGGTCAAATTATTTAATTTTCGGCATTTTAGTGGAAACTAGCCGAACAACCTCTGTAATCACCTAATTTTGGCACCAAAAATACAAAAAATGCATAAAATATTTGTGTTAATTTATATGTAATTTTACCATTTCTTTGACTACTTTAGTAATTAATTAGGTTGAAAAATGTCAGAAAAATATCCAAAAATAGGATTCAATCATGAGTAATATTTTACTGACTTTATGTGATGATTTAAATGTTTCTCATGTATTCTCTTAATTGATAATTTAGTTAATTACTGTGATTATGTGTTTGATATATTGTGGTATTTAAATTTTGTGTTTAAAATAATTAACTATGATTTAGGAGTAGATTTAAATAGTTTGGACTTGGTAATACTTAGCATTGGGCAATCAAATTCAGATATGCAGCCCATTTCATTTGACCCGCTAGCCCAATCCTTTGACCCGACCCAGAAGCCCACACCATATAAGCCCCACCTTTCCCTTTTGTTATTTTCCCCAATCCTTCAAAAATCAGAAAAAACCCTTGCCCGTTTTGCACTGCCACCGTCCCTCCGCCTTCGTCCGCCGTCCCTCCACCGATCGGCGGACATATATACATCTCTGGACTCGCCAAGACCTCCTCTCTCCATTTCCGAGATTAATTTTCTCAAATTCTCAATCGTCTAGTGCGTATCGAGGTTCAAATTTCGGACAAAAACGAGCTCCGGCGACACTCCATTTTCCGGTGAGCTCTTACATTGTTTAGCTTTGTTTTCTCTTCCCCATTCCGTTTCTGGAACTCGATTATAAGGGAACCCCTTTCTTCCGGTCAAAATGGGACACAGCTGCTTGGGGTCTCTCTTTCCTCGATGGTTCTCGGCTTTTCGCTCTCCATTTCTTTTTTTTTTTCTAATTGAAACGATCCCAATTGGAATCGTTTCAATTAGAACAAGAAAAGATGGATTTTAATGGCTATGGGATGAGTCAGATATTGGTGGCGACGTTCGAGGTGACGCAGCAGTGTACGTGTGTGTAATTGAGGCTGATCCGAGGCAGAGCGACGAGGGTATAGGATGAAGTTTAGGCTAGGGAATGGTTTATGTTGTTTTCTGTTCATGTGATTTGTAAGGAGGTTGTGGCTTTTCAAATGTTTGATGTTTCCATTGGCTGTGACGATTGATTTTGTTTGGTTCGTGGTGGTGTCGGGGCTATTTTTGCTTTGATGGTGATGGACTGAGGTACCTAGGGGGTGCTTAGGCAGTGCTCGACGGAGGTGCTGTGACAATAGCGATGTGAGCTGAGTGGGAGCTGCGGCTTTAACCGTGCAATGGTGGTGTCGGGGCTGGGAGCTGTGATGGTGTGTTAATGTAGTCGAGGTACTGGGAACTGTGATGTCGATGCTTTGAGCAATGGTGATGGTGCTGCGATGGAGTTGAAACAACGACAATATGTGGCTGCTATGTTTTGATTCACTGTGACTGAGCAGCAATTGGTTTCGAGCAGGCAACAATGGTTGCGATGATTTGTTTCACGGTGGCTGTGATGATAGTTTGGTGAGATGGCTCGGGAAGCAATAGTGAAGCAATGGTGGTGCTCAGGCGATACAGAGGCAGCGTAAGCAGTGGCTTGTGGCTGCGAAGCAGAGGTGGTACAACTGTGACAATGGTGCTCGATTCATTTGGCTTTGCAAACCAGCGATTATTTTGACGTGATGGTTCAGCGACGACTCGACACGATGATCGCAGTAGTGATGGGGTAAACTCACTGGTATTGATGTTTGTTTCAGCTTAATGGGTTAGAAGAAAATCCCTTCCCCTTGCCCCTTCTCCTCTATCAGCTTATCTTAACTGTTTTAGCTTTAGTATTAGCATGATATTAAAGGTGTCTTGTATGTTTGTTTAGTTGAATGAAGTGACGCCTTTAGTTTAAATATGTTGAGTTGCGATCGGATATCAATTTCGTATGTATGAGGATGCCGTTGTGAATTAAAATTAAACATATTCTTGAGTTTTGATTTCTTATTCGTCGCATTGGTTCTGTTTGTCTAGTTCAAGTAAGGTTTGGCTTGTATGAACATTGTTTTCTTATTGATTAGCCGTGGCATAATTCTGTCCGAGCCTACTTGTTTTCAGTTCCTGGATATCTATTTCATATGTATTGTCTATAAATTGGAAAGGGAAATTGTGAGACATGTTTGGTCCATGAATAGGTAGAGTTTTACTTAGCTCCATTTGCTACTACATTCTAAATTCGCTGGTACTTTGTGTAGGATTGCTCAATGTTTCTAATTGATAATTAGTTTTTGTGGTTTGTTCTGTTGTATATAATGGATTCTGGGAGTTGAAGTTTCAGTCAATAGAATAGGTTCTTAACTAGTTGGAAGGCTGGTTTAGTTAGAGATCAGGAAGCCAGAGGTATGGTTAGTCTGTTTGCTGGAGCTTTATCTCAGGTTCTGTTAATTTGTTCTTTGGTGGACTTAGTCCATTCAATTTAGTTTGGTCATGGTGGTTTGATTTGCTTAGATAGTTGGAATGACATAGGATGGATGATGTCAAATGAGATGCCAAGAATAAGTCAAGGGAGGTACAAGGTGGCAGCAGAGTGCTGCCCTTTTCTGGGTTCTGGTACAACCCTGCAGGCAGAGAAATAATGGCCTGAAAATGCTTAGGCTTGGGTGGCACATGGGCTAGTCCTTGGCACTAGTACATACCCACTTCCCTCTCTATTTCAAGGGGGTTTTCACTCTCTTTTAGAGAAGAACGGAGAAAAAAACAAAGGGCAGAGAACATAGAAAAACTGAAACAAACAGAACATAAGAGCAAGAAAGAAACAGAGAGTGAAAAGAAGAACAGAGAGGGAACAACAGAGATATAAAAGCTGAAACAGAGAAGAGTGAGGCAATAGGAACAGAATAGAAAAACTAAGAGTAGAAAAGGGGTCAAATCTGGGTGTTGAAAGGTAGTCTTTGGAGTTTAGTTTCAAGTTTAAAGGGTCTTAAGCTGTGCTTTGTTACTGGTTGTGGCTGCTGCTTCTTCACTTGCTGGGAACTAGCTGAAATTTTTATCTACATTATAGGTATTTTCCTTTTAAGCTTCCTACAAGTTTACTGCTATTGTTATGCTAGTTTGTTTGAATGGAATAGTGGTATCTTTCCGAATCTAAAATTATGTTTGAATTATGTTGCATTGTTTCTTTTGTATAGTACCATGGATGACAAGTATTGTTATTTTTTGCTTGAGCTAATGACTTCAAAAGAGCATGTTAAACTTAGTCAAATTTGAATATGCGAGTTAAATTCTGGCACATCTTTGAAAGGCAAATGTGAAGGGTCTAATATATATATATTTTTGCAATTGTGTTCAAAGCGTTGATGTGTTAAAATCTCGACATAAGTGAAACAAATATAAAATGAGCCTGTTTCTGTAAGCAACTTCTGGAAAATAGATAGTACAAAAGAAAGCATGGCGTTAAAATTAAAATAGAGGGAAGAGGACATTTGGTGCAAACCTCTACACAAAATAGACTACATGTGCAAATTTCTAGAAAGCCAAAACGAGCAGAAAGGTTGGTGCGTGAATAGGTTTGTCATTTAAGTAAAGCCCATGCTTTGTTCATTTAAAGATAAGGCCAATCTTAGAGGACAAAGAGAAATTTGACAAATTGAACAACATTAATGTCACTAAAATAATTCTGACACTCGGTTACGCGAGTTCAAGTAGGCCGAAATAAGTTTAAACAAGTGTCAATCGTTCGTGGAACTTATTTAAGTCAAGAGATTTCTAACGGGTGAAGTGCCTGCGCGATTTAATTGATTTAAGTCGGAAGATTTCGAACGAGTGAAGTGCTCGCGCGATTATATCTCGATTTGAGTTCCCATTTGAGCGGGCAATTTAATTATCAAATCAAGCGTAAATAAACCAAGGCAAAATATATAAACGAATTCAACGAGTCGAAACGCGTCAATAAAAGCAAATGTGCTCGGCACAGGACTCGAGGGTGCCTAACACCTTCCCGAGAGTCAACCGAGATCCTTACCCGGAACTCTGACGCAGACCATTTACGAGTCATAGGTGTTCTAGGTACACCACTTTGGTGACTTGGCACACCTTCAACTTGTCAAGTGGCGACTCCGAAATCTCAATTTTGTGTACCTATTTAACACCTAGTCACAGACCTTTAAATTATAAATTAGTTTTCTTTTTTAAGTTGAAAAAGGGTCGTGACAGCTTGGCGACTCCGCTGGGGAGGAAAGTGAAAACTGAGAGTCTCAGGCTTTAAAATTTGTTGCTTTCGGCTTTGAATATTGTTTGTATATATTGCCTTGAATGTTACTGTTTTGATATGTTTGAACTGTATATACACAATTGTCTTCTCTCGTACACCTCTGAGTCTTCTGGAACACTGCACACATGCACGCCAGTTTCGCTTCAGCGTCTGGAATTTCTGTCGTGTCTCAGGACGCAAAAAGTTAACCCTTCTTTAGGAGGAGGTGCGTTGGGTTAGGCCGTTAGACGTTGTCGACCGGTACCCCCGAGGCACTTCCAAATTGCCAGAAACTGTAGAACATGAACCCATTGAGTCACCTAGAGTTGAACCTGTGCTTTTGTGTAGGCCGATTTATCTGCATGCATTAGACTTAGTGAGGTGCGATACACCGGTACCGCATTTGTCTAGGCTTACACCCTCGTGTCAAGATGGGGCCCGCGTCCCCAAACGACACGTCATGAGTATATAATGTGTTGCATTTGTTCTAGTCTAAGGGTTGTAATGCTGACCGACCACCGAGGGACGAGAGCAAAATTTTGAAAAAAAAAAAAGTAAAAATGATAGAAAAATTGGGTTTAGTCCAGTGTCTTGAATTTTTTTTGTTTAGTTGTCCTTTTACGCCGTTGTAATGGCGAAAATTTTTCAAAATTTTTTAGTCTCATGTTAAGTCCGGGCTTGGTCCCAAGTAGTAGAAAATAATTTGTAATAGTTTTGCGTCGTTATAATGACGAAATTTTGGTATCCTTTTGTGTTTGAGTTTGTGTCCAAATCAAGTCCATATTTTTTTTAAAAAAAGGGTAATTTATCGGGATTTTACGCCGTCATAATGGCCAATTTTTATAAACCAATTTTGCGTCTAATTCGTGTATTATTTTGTGTCGGTTTGTCGTCTTAATTGCCAGATTTTGTAAATACTCTAAAGATTCTTTCTCGAATTAGATCAAAGAGTTTGTTTCAAAAAAAAAAAGAAAAAAAAAAACAAAACAAAAAAAAAAAAATATTGTGTCCGTCTTTGTATTACCGTAATGTCCGATTTTGGAGTCACCTTTCGGATAAGAAAAAATAGTTTGTTTCATAATCCGTTCTTAAGTTCCGTTTCGAATCTCCGGTTGAGTCTTAATTTTTCATTAAAAAAAATAATAAAAAATAAAAATATTGTTTTAAGGTCCCGCTTTATTTTGTTTTGTTTAAGGTCAAGTCAGGGTACATGCGATAAATTGCAATTAGCTAAGTTGTATTTTGTGTCGATCCTCGTGAAATAATCTGACTTCGCTAAAATGCCGGGTCCCATTATTTTCACCGTCTGGGTGTACCCGCCCAATGTGTCAGTTTGTATAAATCTTTGACTCGTGCGTCATGTCAAGCATATTATTTTGAGTCGGTCTAGTATCGTTGTTAAAATCATGTTTGTTGAGTCAGAAAGGACTTTTTGAAAAAAAATCAAACAAATGAAAGAAAATTGAAAAATGTCTATTGAGTCGGTCTAGTGTCGTAGTTTAGATTTGTCTATTACTTTGATGTAAGGAATATTCGAAAAAAAAAAAAAAAACTCCAAGCTCGTCTTTGTTTTAAATTACGTACCAGTTACAATTTTGTTCTAATTTTGCTCAAGGCACGTAGCAATCTTTCGGGGATACGACCGGTATACTCGGCTTACGCCGTTAACCGTTTCGGGATGACGCATAACAACCTTAGGCTACAATATGTGATTCTTTTATGCTAACCTGATTTGTTTATAGTTTGGAGTTGGAGATTTGGTACGAATTCAGGCATCGACCCATCCATACAGAATTAAATCAAAAGGACCTGTGACTCCACCCGTAGCCATGCCATCTGATGGAGAGAGATCCGAGACCGGTGCCCAGGAACTCTTGGCACTGGAAAATGAGAGATTGACTGGGGAGATTAATACTTTGAAACAACTCGTGGCCGGCATGCATCACGCACTGACCACAGGACGGGCACCTCCTCCTATTCCAACCAACCTAGATGGGGTTGTTCCAACAGCGGTGCAACGAGCACCGGGCACATCTATAGCAGTTGAGGATCCCACTTATCCTGCTGGTCTTGCCCCTGTCCGTGGCGTACCAAATGAAACTGAAGTGCGTCCTCATGCACCACCTCCACCAGAGGGACAATATGGCCCGCCTCCAGCACAAGTTCCAGTTTTTCAGGGCCCAGCTAGGCCAGTCACGGCCAGGTGCAACAATGACCCACATCTTCAGGTTAGGGACCAACACTATGATCCGCCTCATGAATCCAATTTCTGGGAAAGTGGTCCATATAATCAGGGTTTCCATCACGAATCTCAAGTTGAGCTCGATCGGTTGGGAAAAATGGACGAGAGCGAGGTTTTGCGCAAAGTGAAGGGTTTAGAACAAGCTGTGAGAATTATGCAAGGATATGGAGATCATTTCAACACTTCTTTCAAGGATCTTTGCCCTTTCCCTGAATTGCAATTGCCAGAGGGATTCACGGTGCCAAAGTTCGATCTATACATTGGGCAAGGAGATCCAAGAGTTCATATGAAGACCTACTGCAACAAAATGAGAGGGGTCAAGAAAGACGAGCTGTTGATAGCCTACTTTTCCGAAAGCTTGGGGGGTGCAGCTGCTGAATGGTTCATGAGGCAGGATGTAACTAAATGGTTGGCATTTGATGACATGGCGCAGGCATTCTACGACCAGTACAAGTACCACATTGAAGTTTTGCCAGATCGATCCTCTTTGGATGCGATAAAAAAGAAGCCAAGTGAAAGCTTTAGGGAGTACGCCCTCAGATGGCGCGAGCAGGCCGCTCGAGTGAGCCCCGCAATACCGGACGACGACATGGTCCGTTTGTTCATTGAGGCGCAAGATGAGGCGTTCTATGGTGCATTGATCGCCGCTTTTGGGAAACCGTTTAGTGAAGTCGTCAAGATGGGAGAAATGATTGAGAGGGGAGTCAAAGCTGGTAAGATTGTGAGCCAAACCACACTGAATGCAACTACACAGGCTGTGCAGGCAGGAGCCTTTGGGAAGAAGAATCAAGATGATGTAGCCATGGTGGGTTCGGGTTCACAAAAGTGGAGCGAGAAAAGATACAATCAAACCCACTCATACCAAGCTCCACAAATATACCCTCCACAACACTACTACACCCCACAAAATCCGCAGTATTCCGTCCCTCCACCCCAATATTCATTCCATACAGTGCAGCCATATGCTCCAATATCGTCTTATCCGCAATGGTGCGCTCCAGCCCCACATCCTATATATCCCATGCACCAAGCTCCACATAACCAATTCCCGCATCCACCAAACCTTCCCCACCGACCAAGAGGTCCTCCAGGCTTTCGCCCAAATGTTGAGTATAAAAAGGTGCATCAAGTGAAAAAGAATGAGTTCACACCAATTGGAGAATCTTATGCCGAACTTTTTCAAAAGTTGCAAGCTTTGGACATACTGAAACCGATCAATGGAGGAATGCATCCTAGGGATAGGATTGACGACTCTCGTCAATGTGCTTACCATTCAGGTGCACCGGGGCATGACATTGAGGATTGCCATTTTCTCAAGAAGGATATCCAAGCTTTGATTGATAACGGTCAGATTCAAGTTGAGGGTTCAGATGCACCAGACATAAATCGGAACTCATTGCCTGTCTGTGATGATGTGCATATGGTGGGTATGGTGGATGTAGAAGATTTGAGAGCTGAATTTGCAATGCCGATAGTATCTGTTGGTGATGTGTCAATTTGGGCTAACCAAATGCTTGTGACAGTGAACTGTGTTCCTGAAATCGAGCTTGGGTAGCAGACAGAGTAAGAGGTGATGAAATGAAGAAGACGAACATGTCTCTTGAGAAGCTAATTCCATATCTTACCGGGTCATTCATCAGTCCCCAAGAGTGAAGTCTACCCTGATAAGGGTTGGAGAAAGTGAAGAAAAGCAGAAGATGTTGCCAGATTCAGGGAATTTCTTTGATATCAGCATGGTGCGTCCTTGTGAAGGGCTCAACAACGCTTAAAGCAGGAAACTGGCCCTGACTTGCAATTGAGTGACTGTGAAATGTTGTAGCTTGTTTTGCTAATCTTTCTGTGTACTTGGTTATTCAAGGGTTGTAACCCAAGTGCATTATTTTGCTTGTTTTGTTTGATCAAACCCTTATATCTTCAATTCAATGAAAAGCGGGATCCTTTTCTCGTCTCAACATTATGTCTCTTATTTTCCTTCTTAATCTTGTTTTCTTAGTATTCTGTTTTATGTTTTGTCGGCCTTAATAACATGACATGCGTGCGGAATTTACGTCTTGATCTAAACACGTGGTCTGACATTGTGAGCTATCTGAGTAGTAACGAGAGACAAAAGAGGGAGCGAAATAAGTTGGAAATTAATCTGTAGTTATCCGATAAGGGAGATCGGTGAGAAGTTCAAGATCGTGCACGGTCGCTTCGACCGAAGTTGAAACACCAGTTTTGAGAACCATCGTCGAAGTAGAGGTCGAGGACACGCGTGGATAAGTCTAGATCAATTCTTTGAATCACTATTTGTGCGAGGCATTCTCGGTTCGGGATGACGAACGGCTTTCGTTTCTGCTACCCAAACACAATACCAATTTTCTAGCCATTTGAGCCTTGAGTATTTTTCTTTGGCTACCCTCCTTTGGAATCAATGTGATTGAAATTGGAAAAATGAAAAAAAAAAAAAAAAAAAAAAAAGAGGAAGAAAAAATATTTGAAAAGAAATAAGAAAATCTACCTCAGTGGTAGAGCTACGTCTGACCTGATTCTTCTCAAAGGATACGTAGGCAACCATTCGGGTGCGACCATAACAGGGAAAGTTCATTTTTTCCCTGTTTCTCTTTGACGCAAAAGCTTGCCTCCAAGTTTGCGGCCAATGTCAAAAGAAATTCAAATCTCCAATGCATGCTAAACTGGGACAGAAGTTTATTTTTATTTTATTTTTAAAAATAAAATAAAATAAAAACAAACTTCTATGTTTTGTACCATCTATTCATATGTTTCATGAGATATCAGTCTCGAAACCGAGGAAGAAACTCAAAGCGCCCGAGTTTATCCTAAACTGGGGCAGAAGAAGTTTATTTTTAAAAAAGAAAGGGAGAAAGTCAATTCCTTTTGCTTTCTTTGTTTTAATCTCGGGAGAAAGTCTCAACATCCCCTATGTTTGCATATCAGAAAACTCAAAAGATAATTCCTCGGTTTTTCAATAAATTGGGGCTACAGTTTTTTGTTATTTTAAAGGAAATGATTCCAAGGGTTGTATCATTCACCAAGTCATTTCATGAGATGCTTTCATACCGCTCTTCAAAACGAAGAAAAAATCAATAAATAAAAAGAGAAAAGAAAAAAAAAAGAAGGAATCCCCAATTTGCCTAAACTGGGGAAAAGTTTGGTTTATTTTTCAAAAGCGGTAATTTCAAATCTTGTAATGCTCATTCTAGTCGTCTCATGAGATGTTTTTGAGCTTTTATGCTGAATCCTTTTCTTCATGGCATAACCAAATCCAATGTTACGGTCCAAATAAAGACCCTTCTGACCGATCATCGAGAATGTCAAGCCAAGTAAGGTATCAAGGGATAAGATCCACGCTATAAAGTCGCATTCATAAGCCGACAATCGCACTTGGGAGCTGGGAGCATCAAGGTCATTAAAGGAGAAATTCTCCGGGGAATCAAGATAAAGGCCAAAATTGAAGAAAGAAAGAAAAGACAAGGTCGAGTAGCAAGGAAGATCAGAGGTCGAGTGGGAAATAGCGAAAAATGAAAGAAAAAAAATGAAATGAAGTCTTGTCGGTGAAAACCTGAAAAGGCGCTGCAAGGCAATAGTGAGTTAAAAGAGCAAAGAGAGAGGCTAGTTAGTGAAAACCCCTAGGGGCACTACTAGTCGAACGAGGGTTGTGGAAGTCGGCATCAAGTTCGGGTTGAGCGAGTTTGTCAATCTGGGAGAGAGTTCAGGAATACCTCGTGTGAACGGATCAAATGTTGATTCTAATTGCATGTCATGTTTTACTAAGGTTGTCGTTTCACCTTCAAATAAGTTTCTTCTATCTGCCAGGAACATCTTTCGTTCGATGTCTCCTTTTGAGTTTCTTCACTTTCCCTTTTATTATTTCTTTCTCATTATTTTCGGGCATTCAGAAAGGTTTGCAAAACTTGTTTACAAGTTTCAGTTGTACCAGAAAGTCGGGAATGATAGCCTAATACCGAGATTGTACCATGAAGATCACCAGGGAATGGGTTGTTATTTCTACAAGATGTGACCAAAGACCGATATGAGAATTTGGGTTGGGAAGTGTGAGAACACAACTGCATCAAGTCAGTTGCTCGTCGGGAAAAGAAAAAAAAAATTGAAGAGCAGAAAGGGAAATAAAGAAAGAAATCAGGGACCATCTGAGCAGGGAGCCGTGGTTTTCAATTTTCAAGACAAGAACTATTGGGATAATGGGATAGAATTTTCAACTTTAAACACAAGACCCATTGGGATGATGGGATTCAAGTTTCAACGCAAGACCCGTTGGGATAATGGGATTCCTCTTCAAGAACAAGATCCATCAGAGTGATGGTTTTCAATTTCCAGCATAAGCAAGACCCATCAGAGTGATGGTTTCTAATTTTCAACAAAAGCAAGATCCATCAGAGTGATGGTTATCAATTTTCAGAAGAAGCAAGACCCATCAGAGTGATGGTTTTCAATTTCCAGCATAAACAAGACCCATCAGAGTGATGGTTTCTAATTTTCAAAGAAAAGCAAGACCCATCAGAGTGATGGTTTTCAATTTCCAGCATAAGCAAGACCCATCAGAGTGATTGTTTCTAATTTTCAACAAAAGGCAAGACCCATCAGAGTGATGGTTTTCAATTTTTAGAAGAAGCAAGACCCATCAGAGTGATGGTTTTCAACTCAGCAAGAGCAAGACCCATCAGAGTGATGGTTTTCAACTTAGCAAGAGCAAGATCCATCATAGTGATGGTTTTTCAATTCAGCAAGAGCAAGATCCATCAGAGTGGTGGTTTTTCAATTTCCAGCATAAGCAAGACCCATCAGAGTGATGATTTCTAATTGTCAGCAAAAAGCAAGATCCACCAGAGTGGTGGTTCCAGTTTTATCTTTCAAGTCAAAGCCCGTCAAAGCGGCAATTCTATTCAAGTCAAAGCCCGTCAAAGCGGCAATTTCATTCAAGTCAAAGTCCGTCAAAGAGGCAATTTCATTCAAGTCAAAGCCCGTCAAAGCGACAATTTTACTTTCAAGTCAAAGCCCGTCAAAGCGGCAATTTCAACTTTCAAGTTAAAGCTCACCTGAGCAGCAGTTTCAACTTTCAAGTCAAGCCCGCCCGAGCGGCAATTTCAAGTTTTCAAGACTACTTTGGTAGTGGGAGCTTTGGACCAGTTTATCAGCTTGGGAAGCATGAAGAAGTTAGCTTGGGAATCGTAATTTTACATTTCAAATGTTGTATTTTCATTTTTTCCTTTGTAAAGTAGTGACCACCAGCCAGTAGCCAGCAACCAGCGACAGTGACCAGCAGCAACAACTCTAGTGTGTCAAAAGTGTCTTGTGTCAGTCCGGGTAAGTCTAGAAGCATCGAGTCAGTCCCAGTTAGTTCTGAAAGTGTCTGAAGTTAGTCTGTGTATATCTAGAGAGTGCTTAGTGTTAGTCTAGAAGAATCCAGTATCTGTTTAAATGCGGTAGTCCCAGCTATCGCACGTGAGGAACTACACTGACCTGATTCCTTAGTCCGGGGATATGTAGGTAGCCTTGTTCTCAGTTAGAACCAAAATTCAAGGTACGGTCACCATTTTGCAAAGCATGCTCTCGGCTAGAACCGAAAAGCCAAAATTAGTTGTCGATTACTTCTTTGTCCGAAAACTCTTCGTGTTCCCGAACAAAAAGGGCAGCTGTAATCACCTAATTTTGGCACCAAAAATACAAAAAATGCATAAAATATTTGTGTTAATTTTTATGTGATTTTACCATTTCTTTGACTACTTTAGTAATTAATTAGGTTGAAAAATGTCAGAAAAATATCCAAAAATAGGATTCAATCATGAGTAATATTTTACTGACTTTATGTGATGATTTAAATGTTTCTCATGTATTCTCTTAATTGATAATTTAGTTAATTACTGTGATTATGTGTTTGATATATTGTGGTATTTAAATTTTGTGTTTAAAATAATTAACTATGATTTAGGAGTAGATTTAAATAGTTTGGACTTGGTAATACTTAGCATTGGGCAATCAAATTCAGATATGCAGCCCATTTCATTTGACCTGCTAGCCCAATCCTTTGACCCGACCCAGAAGCCCACACCATATAAGCCCCACCTTTCCCTTTTGTTATTTTCCCCAATCCTTCAAAAATCAGAAAAAACCCTTGCCCGTTTTGCACTGCCACCGTCCCTCCGCCTTCGTCCACCGTCCCTCCACCGATCGGCGGACATATATACATCTCTGGACTCGCCAAGACCTCCTCTCTCCATTTCTGAGATTAATTTTCTCAAATTCTCAATCGTCTAGTGCGTATCGAGGTTCAAATTTCGGACAAAAACGAGCTCCGGCGACACTCCATTTTCCGGTGAGCTCTTACATTGTTTAGCTTTGTTTTCTCTTCCCCATTCCGTTTCTGGAACTCGATTATAAGGGAACCCCTTTCTTCCGGTCAAAATGGGACACAGCTGCTTGGGGTCTCTCTTTCCTCGATGGTTCTCGGCTTTTCGCTCTCCATTTCTTTTCTTTTTCTAATTGAAACGATCCCAATTGGAATCGTTTCAATTAGAACAAGAAAAGATGGATTTTAATGGCTATGGGATGAGTCAGATATTGGTGGCGACGTTCGGGGTGACGCAGCAGTGTACGTGTGTGTAATTGAGGCTGATCCGAGGCAGAGCGACGAGGGTATAGGATGAAGTTTAGGCTAGGGAATGGTTTATGTTGTTTTCTGTTCATGTGATTTGTAAGGAGGTTGTGGCTTTTCAAATGTTTGATGTTTCCATTGGCTGTGACGATTGATTTTGTTTGGTTCGTGGTGGTGTCGGGGCTGTTTTTGCTTTGATGGTGATGGACTGAGGTACCTAGGGGGTGCTTAGGCAGTGCTCGACGGAGGTGCTGTGACAATAGCGATGTGAGCTGAGTGGGAGCTGCGGCTTTAACCGTGCAATGGTGGTGTCGGGGCTGGGAGCTGTGATGGTGTGTTAATGTAGTCGAGGTACTGGGAACTGTGATGTCGATGCTTTGAGCAATGGTGATGGTGCTGCGATGGAGTTGAAACAACGACAATATGTGGCTGCTATGTTTTGATTCACTGTGACTGAGCAGCAATTGGTTTCGAGCAGGCAACAATGGTTGCGATGATTTGTTTCACGGTGGCTGTGATGATAGTTTGGTGAGATGGCTCGGGAAGCAATAGTGAAGCAATGGTGGTGCTCAGGCGATACAGAGGCAGCGTAAGCGGTGGCTTGTGGCTGCGAAGCAGAGGTGGTACAACTGTGACAATGGTGCTCGATTCATTTGGCTTTGCAAACTAGCGATTATTTTGACGTGATGGTTCAGCGACGACTCGACACGATGATCGCAGTAGTGATGGGGTAAACTCACTGGTATTGATGTTTGTTTCAGCTTAATGGGTTAGAAGAAAATTCCTTCCCCTTGCCCCTTCTCCTCTATCAGCTTATCTTAACTGTTTTAGCTTTAGTATTAGCATGATATTAAAGGTGTCTTGTATGTTTGTTTAGTTGAATGAAGTGACGCCTTTAGTTTAAATATGTTGAGTTGCGATCGGATATCAATTTCGTATGTATGAGGATGCCGTTGTGAATTAAAATTAAACATGTTCTTGAGTTTTGATTTCTTATTCGTCGCATTGGTTCTGTTTGTCTAGTTCAAGTAAGGTTTGGCTTGTATGAACATTGTTTTCTCAGGGAGCTCCTGTTCCAGTTCCTGATGTTGCCCCAGTATATCCTTACTAATTAAATTAGGAAAATAAATATAATTCAATTCATAAATAAAGAACAAGACTTAGAAAAAGTACAGACGTACTGATACCTCTAAGCTGTACAAAAGAAATTACAGCTGACTACCCAACATACTAGGTTTAGGGCTATCCAGACTAGACATCTAAGAGTAAGAAAGAAGACAGATACCTCCTGAAGGGAGCAAAATGCAACTGAAATAATAACCACAAAACTAGTGGCCATCCTGAATAAAAGCTGGCTCACCCTGACAGCTGAAGTCGTCTTCGCTCCTTCACAACGTGGTGAACTCAATCCTAGAGCGAACCTGCCGAAACGAAATAGATAGACAAGAAAAAAACAACAAACAAGGATGAGTCAAAAGGACTCAATAAGTGGGGCAGACTAGCTACCTCAAAGAATAGGATATCTAGCATGGAGAAGAAAAACAGGTAAACCAAATCCATCTTATTTAAACTATAAAAAAGCAGAGCCAGATAATAACTGGAAACACGTATGGAACCATAAACAACCAGGGACATAAGGTAGACAAAACATATAGGTTTTTAAGTATCCCGAACATAATACTGTCACGACGTGCAACCCGATCCACATGTTCATACTGTCGCGTCGTGCGACCCGATCCATATATTCATACTGTCGCGTCGTGCAACCTGATCCATATATTCATAGTGTTGCAGCGTTCAATTCGATCCATATATTCATATTTTTGCGGCGTGCAACCCGATCCATATGTTGATACTGTCGCGGCGTGCGACCCGATCCATATATTCATACTGTCGCGTCGTGCAACCTTATCCATATATTCATATTGTTGCGGCGTTATTCCGATACATATATTCATACTGTCGCGGCGTGCAACCCGATCCATATATTGATACTGTTACGGCGTGCAACCCGATCCATATAACTAAAGCATATAAACCAATTAAAGACACTAAATAGCCAGAAACGTAAAGGCAAACTGAAATATGTCCACAACATGGTATGCATGCCGCATACACAAAACACAGCACAATAGTCACACACTAGTCAGTATGCATTGCAATGAGACGGGATGAATGTGGTATGATGCAATGCAGTCACATGTGCCTGATACCTTCTCCGGCTCGGGACTCTCATAAATTACCAAGAAGTATATGCAATAATGACCCTTCACCGGTACGGGACTCTCATCGCCAACCAGAAAGTATATGCAATAATGACCCTTCACCGGCTCGGGACTCTCATCGATTACCGGGAAGTATATGTAATAATGACCCTTCACCGGTACGGGACTCTCATCGCCAACCAGGAAGTATATGCAATACTGACCCTTCACCGGCTCGGGACTCTCATCGATTATCGGGAAGTATATGCAATGCTCAAAACCATAGTGCAATGCTCATATGCTCAATGCAATACCAACAACATGGCATAACATATAATATACAATGTAAATTCAAAGTTAAGGCGTAATAAGTACGCCTATCGACAGCTACACACGTAAGGAACACATGGTAGATTATCCATAAGGCCAAGGGCCTCCAAAGAAATGGATATAAACACTTACCATATTTCAAGGTGCTACTCAACAACCGCTTTATCCTTTGGATTCACTGCCAACGATCCTGCTTATTCTATAAGCAGAAAATATATCAAATTAGGCTTAAAGGCTTCATTCCTCACATCTTAGGGCAATCCGGTTAGGAACCTGATACCCTATTCGCATACGCAATACGCAGGGCAGGCCTATGTACAGGGTTTAAGGTCACATAACCAAACCCTAAATAAATTACATTTATATGTTGCCCATAACTAACTGAATACGAATATATACTCAATTCCATTATCAAGATTCATTTAACCCTTTAAACTATTAATTGAACTTATTAAAACGATGTCTAATATTCCAATTTTTACCGTTAAAATATATTCATAACACACGTAATAAACTCAAATAATGCATTAAGATCATTACCTGAATGTTTCGGGGAGAAAATTCTATCTTTTTCCGGTTCTTTTCTCATTTTCTGGCATTTTTCTCGCTGTGTCATCTCTGTTTCTCGTTTTCTCGTTTCTGTTCATTTTGAATGTTTATAAGCTGAGTCATCGCCTAACTTTTGTCGTTTTCTTTCTTTCTTTTCATTTCCTTTTTCTTTATTTCTTTTACTTTTATTTTCGCGACGAAAATTAAAACGGTACCCTACGATATTTGAAATAATTCCAACTTTTGCATACAAGTTATACAAAATATATGTAGCATACTCGCTAAGACGGATCTCAAATCGGGTTCCCGAAACTCAAGATGCGGATTTAAATGGAAAAAGGTCAAATTATTTAACTTTCGGCATAATAGCGGAAACTAGCCGAACAACCTCGAAATTCAATTTCAAAATATCACAAAAGTCACAAATAATCATACGAACCTAATGGCGCTTTCGGATTTCGAATCGGAGCTCGTTCGCCAAAACCGAGCTCGAAAATCTCTTTTTAATATTTATCAACAATAAAAACTGAAACCTTCTTCCGATGCCTACCAAACGAGGTCTGATTTAGCTCAAATTTTACAGATAAGTTCCAATGGACCTAACGAATGTTTTAAAATTATTGGCACGCAAATTGGAATCCTATCTCCCGAAACGACTGACCGAAGTCGTTTCATTTATATGAGATGCCACTTTTTAGAACTTCAATCTTTGTGGGTTGAAGTTCAAATCCTATGACTTGAACTTCATGCTTAAGTTATGAAGTTCAACTTCAATCCGTAAGGGTTAGAACTTTTAGGCATAGATGCCGTAAACTTCAACCCTTGTGGCCGAAGTTTGAACTTCAATCCTTATAGTGAGGTGAAGTTAAACTTCAACCCTTGTGGGCTGAACTTGTGTGAAGTTCAACTCAAAAGGATTGAAGTTCCAAAAAGTGGCTTCTCATGCAAAACCAATAAAAAAGTGGCCTCAAACCAAAGACCACTGGTAAAAGTGGCATCTCATGCACTTTCCCCTGGGTAGCTGCGCTGTTACAGTTTTAACCACTTTTGTATATATTTTTGCAGAAGCTAGCCACTCTACTTATTTTTGTCTTTTAAATAATTGAGGTTGAAATTCAAGCCAAATTATACTAGAGTAACTTCCTTCAGCTCTTTTTGGTCCGAAGTTGAAATCTGCTAGTTTTTTTTTTCCTTTCTTGTGCAATTCCAAAGCAAATATTTGAATTTATTTTTAACTTAAGATCAACTTTACTTTTGATCTAAATTGGCTCGTATTCAAACCAAAAATTTAAGTTGAGTGAACCTCAATCCATAAACTTAAGTTGGATACATAACTATTATCTTGATGGTTTGAAAGTGTAGCATACACTTGCAAAATAATTTGTAAAAAGTGGCTAAAATCTAAATGAGGCGGGTAAAATAAGCTGCCGGGGAGATTTTACAAACAGAAGAAATAAATAAAAAATCTAACGCCGTGAAGAGACAGAACAGGGACAGCAGGCGGAAGTGAAAATTGTTTCAACAGAAGCTTTGTTTGCTTCCTCTTTTATATGTCGTGTTCCACTTTCCCACTATTTTAATGGCTACCCCTCTTCTGCTTTCTCACGTTTACGGTGGTTACTAGCACTTCAGGGTAAGCATTTTGATCTGAATTTACTTTTAAATATTGTTAGTCAACATGATTTTATTGCTGAATGAGCCTTGGAGCAGTTGCTCCTATAGGCCACGGGTTCGAACTGTGAAAACAGCCACTGATGGGGTGTGGCCCCTTCCTGGACCTTGCGTGAATGCGGGATGCTTTGTGCACCGAGCTGCCTTTAACATAATTTTGCTATCCTTATACTAATTAACAGCTGATGGTGCTTTTTTAGCATTTTGTATGTTTTTTTAAGTGGGGTTGGGGGGAGGGGGATATGACTATTGGATAAAAAGTCATCTCTAGGTATCCTCACGAACCCTTTCATGAGCCGGACTCGAACGAACATCTCTAGGAGCTAAAGACAGACCCAGAGAACAATTCGTTTTGATCGTGACAAAAAAAGAAAAAGAAAGAAGAGAGGGAGCTTGGAGTTGGCGCCAACATAAGGGCCGAGTTGAAGAAGAGTTTTGGTGCATTTGGAACATGGGAGTAAAGAAGTGAGGAGGCAGTAACCATTTTGTTTGTTTGGATGACCTTATTTTAACATATTTTAGCTTAGAAATTGCTCCAAAACTTTGCTTTCTGTTCTAATTTTCTGTTTACAAAAAACACTTATCCTTGAAGCGAGGTTAGGACTACAATTCATAAAAACATAGGTGTTTAGTTTGAATTTGTCTTATAGCCTTTTGTGAGCAGGTCTACGAACCTTTAGATGTGTAAGGTTTTGACAATGGACATTTTTGGTAGTTCAACTATTATTCCTCGTCTAACTCAACTATTTACGAATATTTTCTCCTTTTCGGTATTTACTGGGGATTATGTTTATCACGGTAGGATCCCTGCAACAAGTCACATGGGAGTTCTGTGTCGTACAGAACTCCCACATGATAGCGACTTTGAGTTTGCTTCATCGTGTCCTATTTAGGTAAGAGATTTGGTGACTAGGCCTGTTTATCGGGGTAATGTGTTGAGTGCATCTATGTAGATACTTGGGTGACCCTACTTATGATAAACACGATACTGGAGAGTGCCTCCAACTTTACAGTCATGGCATTTTCTTGTCTATTTAGTTTCTGGGAAACATCTTAAGCTAGGAAATTGAAGAAATTTCCCAAAGCGTAGCTTAATCAAAACCTTTTTTTTTCCTTCTCTTTGTTCATGGCTTTCTAGTCATTTACCGTGGCAAGCATGGACGACAACTACTTTGATAATTGACGAACTACTTTCTCAAAAACCTGTACCGGTTTTATACAACTAAATTACATTTTAGGGTTAAATAAAAAAGCAGGTTGTTGGGAAATTAATGTTATCTGGACCCACAAACTAGATTAGAGTTCATGGTTTCCCTTATACCGGCAAAAGAATGACTGGACAAACTTTTGGGATTTGGCCTCCAAAATGCCTTCTTCCATATAACCTATTCTCAGTGACACTATGAGAGGAGCATCAAAGGACAATGTGTATGCTGAATTTAAGGTTTTGCAATTATATATGGTTTATGGAAGAAAAGACCTTTTTGAGGAGGTAAAGCAGTGAACAGCACAAAGGATGTGCTGTTGGTACTGTAAAATGTAGCAAAAAGAAACAGCAAAAGTATGCTCCATCTAATCTTGTATGGATTCTAGTGTTTGTAGAACTGTTTCATGTTTGTTGACTCTTTCTACTCCAGTTTTCTACACAAGCTCTTGAGTCACATTACGATTCTTCTTGATATTCCTTCTACTACACGTAGATGAGCCAATACCAAAGATATAAGGATCCCAAATCTATGTTGAATTGAACTTCCCTACAGTTTTTTTTTTTTTTAAACGGTGGTGTCCAGGCCAGCTTGCGCGCACCTCGACTAAATCCATAGCTTCCCTACAGTTTTGAGGAGCATCATAGATTAAAAAAATTTTCCTTGAAAAAGTTCATCATTTCTTTTTGTCTTCGAAATGTAGCTTGATCAAGGAATAATTCATTTGTGACTTGTCTGCTTTTATGTACCGGTGGAAGATCCTATAAAATATTGCAAGTGGTCGTAGTTGGTCTCATGCTCTTCTTTTGTTGTTGTTTTTTTTTTTTTTTTGCTTTATTCTCATAGCTTGGAGAATGGCTAAAGATATCAAAGTATCCCCTTTGGCTTCCTCTTTTGATTATGAGCTTTATGAAGGAGATCCTGATCATCTTAGAACTGTAGTTGCTGCACCGAGCCTGCCTGGTCCTTATATTGATCCTGCTTCAATCAAACTTGGGCATAGGATTGGGCATGGATACTTTGGTGATGTTTGGTCTGCCACACATCATCAGTCAGCTACTGATTATGATGAGAATCATGAAGTAGCTATAAAGATGTTACATCCTATAAATGAGGATCAAATAAAGCCCTTCTTAAGTAAGTTTGAGGAGTTATGGGTGGATTTGAAGTCTAAACAATTCCAAGGTGTTTGCTGGTTGCATGGTATCTCTGTAATATCTGGAAAGGTGAAATTCTGTCTGTATCATTTCTTTAGGTCTATATGGGACCTAGCAATTTGTCTATGTTCTCAACCCTCTGAATAATGTTTCTGTGAATAGATCTGTATTGCTATGAGATCCTATGAGGGATCGGTTGGTGATAAAATGGCTCGGATCAAAGGAGGGAAGCTTCAGTTACCTGATGTTCTGAGGTCATAGACTTATATAATATCAGAAAGCTAAAAAGTTTTCATTATGAAACTTGGCACGTGCTAATACTGAGTGATTGTGTCTTACAGATATGGTATTGAATTGGCTAAAGGAATCCAAGAGCTGCACTCAGTCAATGTCCTTGTTCTGAACCTTAAGCCAACTAATTTTCTTCTGAATGAACATGACGAAGTGTTCCTTGGAGACTTTGGGATCCCATATCTTCTCCTTGGAGTTCAACCACCTGACTCAAATCTAGCATTTAGGCTTGGAACCCCAAACTACATGGCTCCGGAACAGTGGGAACCTGAGGTTAGAGGTCCAATAACTTGTGAGACTGATGCTTGGGGATTTGGATGCAGCATTATTGAGACGTTGACCGGTGTTCAGCCCTGGTTTGGTAAATCAGTCCAAGATATATATCGTTCAGTTGTGATAAACCAAGAAAAACCACAAGTTCCTGGTGGCCTTCCCACTGCTATTGAGAATGTTCTTAATGGCTGTTTTGAGTATGATCTCCGCAATCGACCTCTGATGGTGGACATTCTGCAAGCATTTGAAAGGTTTCTCCCTCTCTCTCTCTCTCCCTCCCTCTCTCTCTCTCTCTCCCCTACCCTTTTTCTTCCAGCTGCCTCTGTTCATAAATTTGGAAGTGTTACATGACTTTTCAGTGACATTGTCTTTTCAAGTTTACTTATTCATTAGCTTTAGCGGTAAGCCCACTGAGCTGATGTAGTGCTGCATTCAAAGCGCCACTAAAATAGTATCTTAATGTATATCACCTCCATATATTACTGGATGTAGAAAATAAGCTGTTCAAGTGTGAAAAAGACCTCACAAAATGAGAAGAGTAACCCACAGGCTCAAGTTCATTGCTCCAGCTCATAGCAAGCGAGCCATGTCAATACCTTTACCATCAGTGCACATGCATATGCCTAAAAGCTCACTCATTTAAACCGAGAATTCTCCAAGGGTCAGTGGTGCATGGATCGAACCTCGGGGGATAATGGGCCCGGTCCTCTACCCTTCTCCACATAACTACTAGGCTTTTGTCTTCGGCCAAGTTCGAATTTGTGATGTGCGCCTAACTGAGACATAACAAGCCGAGCTCTTACAATAGACCAAAGCCCTTGGGGAACCTAAAAGCATATTTCTTATACCTTCCTTCTTCATCCAGTATATAATATTGCCTGGTGGTTGCTCTGTGTTTTTTTTTTTTTTTTTCAAATGAAAAAGATCTTAAAGCTTGTGATACATTCATCCCAATTAAAGGGAAGAAAACCTTCACAGCCAATAATTTATCTAATATTTATGAATTAAGTTATTTATGAATTAAGTTATTTATGAATCATGGAGGAACAACCTTCCTCACGAAAATGAATCATGCAGGAATAACTGGAGTTGAACCTGTACATGGTGGATTCATGATTTACTGCCTTGATTCACTTGACTAAATCTGCCCTTCGCCTGCTTACATGTCGACTTTTACATTATTTAATTTACAAAACAAAAGATTCAAGTTTCCATAATTGTTACATTTCTTATCGACTTGATTACTGATTCCTAGCACAATGACTCTTTCCCTTGACCAGTTCCCACATCTTTTTTGTTAGTTCGCTGAACTGTTGAGTGTTGGCCCATATGCTATTCTAATTTGAAAACCTTCTCAATTTTCTTGCATTGCTAGCCTATGAGCAACTGATGTGGTTACTAGAGAGGGTAACCTTCATTATGAAGCCTGTTCTCTGCTCTTGCATAAGTTGAATACAGGAAAAATTGGGGTTATACACGTTGAGTGCAAATTGACGTGTAGAAGGGTTGAAGTAAATTAGGATTGAACTGTACTGTGTGGAACCAAAATTGATTTGCACCATTGGTTGGTATGTGAATATTGAGAACCAATTATCATCATCATCATTAAAAAAAGGAAAGGAAAAAAAAAAGAGGTTAAGGGAACCATATAATTTGGTAAAGCTCTATAAAAAAGCATATAATTTGGTAATGAACTTACCCGAAAAGGTAATTTGGCAAAGAACTGTTTGGGAACTTCCTGTGCTGTTGATTCTTTGTTTCCTCTCTACGGCATGGTAGTGGAAATGATTAGGGTACTTTATTAGCCTAGTAGTGTCATAGCTTGAAAGTCTTGAGTAGGCTTGGTCTACCTAGGACATTTAGTCGGATTACCATCCTGACTTACACTCTTTGATTGACTCGTGTATTCGTCGTCCTGTGTGAAAAGATTGCCTGCAAAGATCACTTGCAGACTAGGTCTTCCAAAAGAGTGATCACCATCGTCTTGTTTGGCCCTATTTTTTTTATGTGCTTTGTTGAAAACTTGGATGAATATGTTTTATTTGTGTGGTAAAATTCCCAGAGAAGTAATCGCACCTCAATTTGCAGCTCGAAGAATGCTGTTTATAGTGAAGGAGAGTGGAGTGGCATAGGAGGCACTCTGTCTGTTGAGAAAAGCAAAACCCGTGGCTTTACCACATGGTACCTTTCAAAAGATCATCTTCAAGTGGGAGATACTGTTCGCTCAAGAAAACTATTTAATTCCAAAAAGTCTCTCGATTTGGCTGTGCTGGGAGGAACTGTTGTTGGTCTGGAGAAAGATACTGATCAAGATGGATTTGTTCTCGTACGAGTCCCCAATTTGCAGAGTCCTCTGAGGGTAAATATATCAACCATAGAGAGGGTGACATTTGGTTTGGCAGCTGGAGATTGGGTGCGCTTGGTCAATGAAAATAAGCAGCACTCGTCTGTGGGTATCTTGCATTCTGTGCAACGTGATGGAAATGTCACTGTTGGCTTTTTAGGTTTAGAAACATTATGGACAGGGCATTCTACCGAAGTCCAAAGTGTGGTCCCATATTTTGTGGGACAGTTTGTTCAATTGAAATCAAATGTTGAAACTCCCAGGTTTGAATGGCCTCAGAGAAGGGGAGGCGGATGGGCTACCGGGAGAATATCACAGATACTTCCAAATGGTTGTCTCGTTGTACAATTTCCAGGAAGGATGGTGTTTGGAGATGAACCTAATGCTTTCTTTGCTGATCCAGATGAAGCAATCCAAGTGTCTTTTGATACATGTCCAGGCATTATCGAAAAGTATCAGCACCTCGAGGATTTTCACTGGGCTATTAGGCCAGCTTCTATTGCATTTAGCTTATTTACAGCAGTAAAGCTTGGTGTATCTGTCGGAAAATGTATTAATGCAAAGCTGAAGAAGAACCCAGAGAAACACCAGACTTTGACTGATGGTCGTAGTCAAGATGGTGAGGTTGGTGGCAAGTCGGCCTGGCTTCGGCCAACTGTTGCAAACATCCTCTTTAAAGAAGGTGCTGCCACTGCTAGATAATCGGTTCTTATTACTGGTAGAAATTGTGTAAATTCGTAGTGGATTTTCGAAGTCTGGTTCTGAAAACCTTGTAATATATATGGTCTAAAACATTGTATTATGTGTGAATTTGTGATGGTACATGTTTGTAAATACAAGTACTTAAACATTTCTGAAATGCTAGTGACGTGAAGCTGATAGCAACAAATTCATGTTGAGTCATCTTTTTTCTTTCACTAGTGCTCTGCACCGGCCCAACAGCACCTTATACTTTCTTTGTTTACTTTATATGACAACATTTATATTTTAATCTGTTTAAAATGAAAATGCAGTTCTTAAAAATTCGGAATTGTTCAACTTAAATATCTTATAGAAGAGCTTTTATAACCATAAAATTTTAATAAGTTTTTCGTCTCTTTCTTAAACTATGTGCCTATTCAAATTTTGCCACATAAATTGAAATGAATGACATGATAATTTGGTTTTAAATGCAATTTGACTTTTTAAACTATGTGTTTTGCTATTTGATTTACTAATTCTTTAATATGTTTTTTTCGATGGAATCTTAATTAATTTCTACTAATTAACTCTATTTATGAATATGAGTTAGATAAGTCAAGTATTCGATTGACATTGTTCGAGTGCAAGTATTATTTTTCAAATACTCTATAAAAATGGATTGTATTTTAATTCAAGTTGCACAAATACTATCTCAGAGTTTCACATATAGCACAGTGAACTTTAGGAATATTTTTGTTAAGTTCATTTGATTATATTTTCATTTAATAATCCTAAGAGTGGCAATTTGTTTGTCAAGCTATGCAAAAAATGATTGTCTATTCAATTAAGAACCCTAAGTGGAAACTTAAATTTGCAAAATCAGATATATTTTAGTTTATAGTTCTAAAAGTAGTTAGTTAGTTTGTAAGAGTGGCAATATTTTTAGTTTGTATCCATAAAAATGGCTACTCAATGGACATAGGCAGAAAGATGGCCTATGCTTTAACTGTATCCCAAAAAGTGTCTATTTTGCTCAATCGGTGGTGCCAACCCTAAGGCTGGACAACTCCAAGCTCCTCTCTAACTCCCCTTTTACAGGACTTGTGCCAGCACATGCCCAAGTTCAACATAAAATTTCGCCATTGTCTACTTTGAATGTACTCCACCTTAATTATTTGCCGGTTATTTTTGCTTTTTTAATTTTTTGTTTAAGTAACGTACTTTGTAAATACCGACAATATTCTAGTTGATAGTGGTAATAGTACTTCTTCAATTAGCAAGTTGTGCAAACACTATATCGTAGTTTTACATATAGCACTGTAAACTCTGAATTATTTTTAAGTTCATGTTGGACTATTTAAAAAATTCATGAATTTCAATACAAAATTTGGTTATGTTTTCATCCAATAACCGTAAAAGTGGAAGTTGATTTGACAAGCTGTGCAAAAATAGCTGTATTTATTCAATTAGCGACCCTAAAGTGGGAACTTGATTTTGCAAAACTGGTTATCTTTTAATATATAGCTCTGAAAGTGGTTGCTCGATTTGCTGAAAAGAGTGGCTATATTGTCAATTAATAACCGTTAAAGTGGTTAGTTAGTGGACCTAAGTTAAGCAAAATTTGACCAAGTCTTCAACTTAAACCCAAAAAGTGGCTATTTTGATAAATTTTTGGCGCCAACCCCAAGGAGGACGACCCAAGCTCGTCAACTCCCCTTTATATATATGTACTAATGTAATGTAAACCTAATCATCACTTGTGGGATAATACCGGGTATGTTGTTGTAATATATACTTGATAATACTGCCACCTTATAGTAAAATAATTAATTAAAAAGAACTGATAATACTTATCATGTGTACTATAAATCAGGCAAACAAATTCTGCAACACAATCCAAATTAGTATTTTCTCTAATATTTCGTGAATATAACAATTAATTATTAATTTCTTTGATTTTAATACCTATACTCTTTAAATATATCATTAATTATATACACTAAGATGCCGGTGTTTCAATTATATACACTGTTTTATTTAGAGGTAATATCTTACTCCCTCTGATCCACTTTATTTGATATTCTTACCTCTTTTTCTTGATTCACAATATTTTTTTTTAAAAACAAAGAAGTTATTTTTTTTTCAATTGTTACTCTTGCTAATAAATGACTTGAAACAAAATTTTAAATAAGATGTTCTTGAATAAAAGTTAATATAGTCAATTATATTACTGACTAATGTTAAAAAGATGATTTTGACAAAATAGTCAAAACATCAAACAAAGTCGGACCAGAGAGAGTAATAATTAGAATATTCATGCGATTTAAACCTTTTTATTTTAGTTAAAACAAAGGAGACCATACTGAAGTTATAAGATTGATCCCTCATTTCATCCTTGCATTGCAGCTACCATTTCCCCATTAAAAATATTTTGCACGTCAGAACATTATGTGCAATGGTTCCTTTATAAACCCATTCTACACATATTGGATGAGAGCGTTCTTGCATTTACAATAGAGTGCAGAGATCTGATTAAATTAAACTAAACAAAACTATCATGCACACGACCAATCTCTAGTTTCTCTTGTTTAGTATCCAAGTAGTACTCCACCCCTTCTGATATCTTCTTGTTTTTGATTTATCTTCATCCTGGATGAAGAAGCGTGCTATAGTTTCCATTTGCATGGTGACACTTTTCATTGTCTATCGCCTTTTTATCAGCCAAGTGGGATCAGATGACTCTGATCATCGCTATAAACCAGGAGATCCTGTCCCTCTTTATGCTAATAAGGTTGGTCCTTTCCACAATCCCAGGTATGTACTTACATGCATGCATGCAACCTTTCTTGTATGTCTACTCCTCCATTTTCTCATGTATAATTTCTTGCTAGTATTTTCTACAATCTCTGAATGTGTGACATACTCTGTCCCAATTAAAATGTGACTGGTGTCTGGCTGAGGAATAAAGAACGAAGGAATAACTTTTTAAATTTGTGGTTTAAAATAAGTCATAGATACTTGTGTGGCTATAAATCATATCATTAAAGTTAAATTGGGAAGTGTACATTACATATATTCAGAAAGAAATTTATCAATTTCCAATTTCATTAGATTAACAGTTTGCTAAGTGCACAGCTTGATGACCGAAAGAGATAATCACCTTTTTGGAAGTTGGAAAGCTGATACATAAAATGCGGAAGTATGATGGATTTCTTACTCATAATTCCTTGTTTTCTTGTTTCACAGTGAATCCTACCGATATTATGATCTGCCATTTTGTATACCAGGTTCATTCTACACTTCGCGCATTAATGTATTTATTGGTTGTTCTCTTCTTACTGACTCACAATTTAGATCATGAGAAATTTTTGGCTTGATCAGAGAAGGCTAACGATTGAAAGAACTGGAAGATGAGAAAATAATAATTTAAACATTCAACTGATTTAAGTTGCTGACTATAGTGCTAATTGATTTGTCAATTAAAACTGCATGCTGCACTGGTTTTCGAAATCCCTTTTGTGCATTTGTTTCTTTATAACCTAAGATGTTCTTGTTCTTTTTCCTGCATTTTTTTTGCCTCGTCTTGAAATCCTTTTTCATTTGGATTGGGAGAAAAATTAGGGGGTAGAGCTACAGTTCCAATCTTGTTCTTCTGAGCAAAGGATACATATTACAAAGTTTGACAGAAGTATGTATGAAAACTTGAAAGCTATGTTATTCAAGTTCGAGTAGCTTGTTACGTGTAGGTAAAGCAGCTTGTTATATATATGTTCTACTTATTGTGAATATGTGGACTGCATTGGCAGATAAAGTTAAATTGGAAGATAAGAAGGAAGCTCTAGGCGAAGTGTTAAATGGGGATCGGCTTGTGAGTGGTCCTTATTCGCTCGATTTCTTGGTAGAGAAAGACTTGGAAATTCTTTGTAGGAAGAAGCTAACAAAGAAGGAAGTAGCTCAGTTTAGAAGAGCAGTCGAAAAAGACTATTACTTTGAAATGTATTATGACGACTTGCCAATATGGGGTCTTATTGGAAAAGTTGAGAATAGGGAAGAAACAGAAGATCCAAAAGATTACAAGTACTTTCTGTACAGACACATATATTTTGATATCCATTATAACAAGGATCATGTTATTGAAATCACTGCAAAAATGGATCCTCATTCTGTTTTGGACCTGACAGAAGATAAGGAAGTCGATGCTGAGTTTACATACACTGCAAAATGGAAGGGAACAAATATTCTATTTGAGAATCGGATGGATAAGTTCTTGCAGACATCACTACCACATCACTTGGAGATCCACTGGTTCTCGATCATAAATTCTTGCATCACAGTCGTACTGTTAACCGGTTTGCTTGCCACGATTCTTATGCGAGTCCTTAAGAATGATTTTATCAAGTAAGTGGCTTGTATGACTTCTCAGAAGCTAGAGAACTGTAGGAAAAGAGAAGAAAACTTGATGCTTTCCTTGTTTTCCTTTCTCCCCTTGCTTAAGCAAACAAAGGAAGATAATAAGTTTCGTTCGTTCTTTTCCTTTTTTCTCATAATATTTTTCCATCCCACCTTTGGAAAAAAAAGATCTTATCTGATTTTCTCTAGAAGTAACTCCATGAATTGGTCATGTATTAAAAGGTATGCGCATGATGAAGAAGCAGTTAATGATCACGAGGAGACGGGATGGAAGTACATACATGGTGATGCCTTTAGGTTCCCCAAACACAAGTCGCTGTTTGCCGCAGCACTTGGTTGTGGCACTCAGCTCTTTACTCTGTCAGTGCCCTCTGAAATCTATGTACTGATAAATTTACGTCAAATACAAGAAACTTTGTTATTAGTATCTTAAGAAAAAAACATTGTAATTTCATGCTTATACAGGACAGTTTTTATATTCCTGCTGGAACTTGTGGGAGTGTTTTATCCATACAATAGAGGAGCTCTATTCACTGCCCTGCTGGTTATATATGCACTTACTTCCGGTGTTGCCGGATACACAGCAACATCTTTCTATTTCCAGCTTGAAGGCACTAACTGGGTAAGTGCTGTAATGTTCCCATAATTCCAAAGACATTGTTCCATTTCACTGGAACTAATAAAGCAGCTTATCAGCTTTATCTCAAATTATCCGTTCAGCGGTTCAGGTAACCTATTTTCCAGAACTTATAAACAAGATAAGATTTACTCTTTATCTCTTTGGAGCTATATGGTGAATTGTAAACTACTTGCTCATAAGACAGCAGTAATGACATAGGTCAAATCCTTGGTTGAGGTTATTGGTGTGAAACTGGAGACTGTCTTTCCCCTTTAGCCACAAATTACTGGGCAATGACTCATCATAGCATAGTTAATGCCTTTAGATGCAAAAGTGCAAAGTCTAAGTCGAATGTTGATCAGCTAACATTTGAAAATACTCTGCCTTAACAGGTAAGGAATTTGGTCTTGACCGGGTGTCTCTTCTGTGGGCCTCTAGTGCTAATGTTCTGCTTCCTCAATTCTGTTGCAGTTAGTTATAGTTCTACAGCTGCTCTACCATTTGGCACGATTGTAGTAATAGTTCTTATGTGGACATTAGTGACATCGCCATTGCTTATATTGGGTGGAATTGCTGGGAAGAACAGCAGAACTGGTTTCCAAGCTCCATGCCGCACCACAAAATATCCCAGAGAAATTCCAGAACTCCCTTGGTATCGTAGTACTGTCCCTCAGATGGCAATGGCAGGGTTTTTACCATTTAGTGCCATCTACATTGAGCTCTATTACATATTTGAAAGTGTATGGGGTCACAAAATCGACACTGTCTACAGCATACTGTTTATAGTCTTCATTCTTCTGCTGATAGTAACTGCTTTCGTTACTGTTGCATTGACTTATTTCCAACTTGCTGCAGAAGATCATAAATGGTGGTGGAGGTTTGAAGCTTCTTTCTTTTGGTCATGTTTCATTTTCTTGGTTTAGCTTGTCCATAGTTCCTTGTTAATTACTTTCTTGATTGCTAGCTTTGCAGTTCTTCTGAAGCTCCTTGCACCTGCCTTTTTATTCATTTTCTTGAATCTAGCAAGAAAAATTTAACATAGTAAATTAAAGCATTAGCCTGACTACTTGTATTCAAATGTCTGTCTGCATGATCTAATAGTCCTGATGTTTACTTTTGTGGTTCTTTCCCATTAACTTGTTTCAATCCATTCCTTCATTGCATACTGTATTTTGCATTTATATAATCTGTATAATTCCTTCCAGTCCAAATAGTTCTCTACTTTTTCCTTGCTTTTTTTTTTTCTTCACATGGACATCTCTGTACTAACTAATTTCTAGCTGTTTAAGAATGTTCTAAATTACTGCTTAAGCATGTCAGCCTTCTAGTTCTAGTCGATACCGCTATTCTTTTGCTATAATCACAAATATCAAACATGTTACAATTCTCGAATTCTCAAAAGCCAGACGTATATGAGTATGACAAGCTATCTGATCTACATCCTATGCAGTTCCTGCCAGCGCTGCACCTTACTTGCTCCTGTTACAATCACCCTCCATCCGATCCATAGAGCTATATTTCAAGGAGAATTTCCATCAAAGTTCATGTATACCAAAGTCAAAACTTTTAGCCTATTGCATATAGGCTACCCCAACTTGTTTGGAACTGATGTGTAGTTGTTGTTGTTGCTTATCCTACTCGAAAGGGATTAATCTGTCATCTTTTTTACTGCATTCATTGCGGCTACAACCGAATGAAAGTGCAGTTTTACAGAAAAACTAATCCTAAGATGATTTTATTTATTTATTCCAGTGAAACTTTTTTAAGATCTTTCATTTGCCTATTCGTTAAGTTTTTGCCTTGCTGCAGGTCTTTTCTATGTGGTGGATCAACTGGCATCTTTATCTATAGTTACTGCTTGTATTACTACTACGCGAGATCAGACATGTTTGGGTTCATGCAAACCTCATTTTTCTATGGATACATGGCTTGCATCTGCTATGGTTTCTTCCTCATGCTAGGAACTGTTGGTTTCAATGCATCCTTGCTCTTTGTTCGTCACATCTATCGATCTATCAAGTGTGAGTAAACAGCATTACAAACTAAAGTACAGTTTGTATACTCTTAACTTTAGTCATACATTAAGCTTATGTAAAAGACTAAAGGAGTGATTATTTAGGGAGGAAACCAAAGCTTGAATTGGACCAAATTTTTGGTAAATGTTCCTCAATACAAATTTTCTTTATACTCGTCCCAAAAAGAGGGATCCGGCTCCTCTCCATTGTATCTTCTCTCCACTCCCTTAAGTACACATTTCGATTAGTGATATATGTCCTAATTAATTTTTAAAGGTCTAGATTAGATTCATTTAACAAGTATCTTAACCATAGTTAAAATAATATATTTAAAGAATTACTCTCTAACTTTGGTAAGAATTAAATTTTCCATATTTCCACAAATTATGGTATCTATTAATATCATTATTCAAAAAAATAATTAACATACTAAGTTATTGTTGGAAAAAGGATCGGCGTAATCTCAACTTTACCGAGATACATTTTAATGTTTTCACAAAATAATTGGAATTCATATGAATATATTTTTTTTTTTAGTGTCAGTAGTCAAAACGTTATTTACGTCAATTGTACCTTATGCTTGACATATTTTTTACAATGCATTAGGAAGTTAAAATGTATAAGTGACACGACCCGGAATCTGGTTAGGCCGTGCGGGCACCCGACATCCTCCCCTAGACCCGTCGGGCGAACCCTTACCAATTAAATCAGGAAAATAAATATAACAATTCATAAATAAGGACAAGACTTAAAAGAAATCACAGACATACTGATGCCTCTAAGATGTACAAAAGAAATTACAGCTGACTACCCAATATACTAGGTTTAAGACTATCCAGACTAGACATCTAAGAGTACAAAAGAAGACAAATACCTCCTGAAGGGAGCAAAATGCAACTGAAATAATAACCAATAAACTGGTGGCCATCCAGAATAAATGCTGGCTCACCCTGACAGCTGAAGTCGTCTTCGCTCCTTCACAACGTGGCAAACTCAATCCTGGAGCGAACCTGCCGAAACGAAATAGATAGACAAGAAACAAACAACAAACAAGGGTGAGTCAAAAGGACCCAATAAGTGGGGCAGACTAGCCACCTCAAAGAATAGGATAGCTAGCCAGGGAGAAGAAAACAGATAAACTAAATCCATCTTATTTGCACTATAAATAGGCAAAGCCAAATAATAACTGAAAACACATATGGATCATAAACAGCCAGGGACATAAGGTAGACAGACATATAGATATCCTGAACATGTCGACAATCAGAAATACATCCTGTTGCGGCGTGCAACCCGATCCATATATATTCATACTGTTGCGGCGTGCAACCCGATTCGTATATTTATACTGTTGCGGTGTGCAACCCGATCCGTATATTTATACTGTTGCGGCGTGCAACCCGATCCGTATATTTATACTGTTGCGGCGTGCAACCCGATCCGATCCATGTATTTATATTGCCGCGACGTGTAACCCGGAAAATGAGCCAGAAATATATAGGCAAACTGAGATACGGTATACATACCGCATATATAAAACACAACACGATAGTCACACGATAGTCAGCACGCGGTGCAATGAAATGGGATGAATGCAGTATGATGCAGTGGTGTCACATGTGCCAAATAGATGGAGCGGAATCCTCCTGCTCCGAGGGCGGAATCCTCCTACCCTCAATATGATGCAATGGAGCGGAATCCTCCTGCTCCGAGGGCGGAATCCTCCTACCCTCAATATGATGCAATGTGCATACGAATGCAACATGATGCAATAATAACCCATCACCAGCGCGGGACTCTCATCGACAGCTGGAAAGTATATACCAACTCACAGCCAAAGTACAATACTCAGATTCTCAATGCAATACCAATAAATGGACATAATATATAATATAGAATATAAATCCAAAGCTAAGGCGTAATGAGTACGCCTATCGGCAGCTACACACGTAAGGAACACGTGGTAGAAAATCCATGAGGCCAGGTGCCTCCAAAGAAATGGATATAAACACTTACCTTGTTGCAAAGTTAGTACATCCACTCAATAACCGCTTGTCCTTTGGTTTCATTGCCAAACGATCCCACTCTATTCAATAAGCAGAAAAATATATCAAATTAGGCTAAAGGCTTCATTCCTCACATCTTAGGGCAATCCGGTTAAGAACCTGATACCCTATTCGCATACGCAATACGCAGGCCAGACCTATATACAGGGTTTAAGGTTACATAACCAAACCCCAAATAATTTACATTTATATATTGCCCATAACTCACTGAGTACGAATATATAATTAATTTCGTTATCGGGGTCCATTTGACCCTTTAAACTATTAATTGAACTTATTAAAATGATGTCTAATATTTCAAGTTTTACCGTTAAAACATATTCAAACACACGTAGTAAACTCAAATAATATATTAGGATCATTACCTGAATGTTCCAGGATGAAAATTCTACTTTTTTCCCGGCTCTTTTCTCATTTTCTGGTATTTTTTCTGATAATTTTCTCTGTTTTGATTTTTGCTCATGTTTCTGTTACTTTCCACTTCTCAACGAAGCTAAGGGATAATATATCCCTTAGTCCCCACCGTCAATGATTTCTCCTTTTTTTTTTTTTTCTTTTTTCTTTTATTTTGTTTTCTTTTCTTTTCTTTTCTCGACGAAAATTAAAACAGTGCACTATGATATTCGAAATAATTCCAACTTTTGCATATAAGTTATACAAAATATATGTAACATACTCATGAAGGCAGATCTCAAATTGGACTCCCGAAACTCAAGATGCGAATTTAAATGAAAAAGGTCAAATTATTTAACTTTCGGCATTTTAGCGGAAACTAGCCGAACAAAATCGAAATTCACTTTCGAAAGTTCATAAAAGACACAAATAATCATACGAACCTAGCGGTGCTTTCGAATTTCGAATCGGAGCTCATTCGGCAAAACCGATCTCGAAAATCTCTTTTTAATATTTATCGTCAATAAAAACTGAAACCTTCTTCTGATGCCTACTAAACGAGGTCTGATTTAGCTCAAATTTTACAGACAGGTTCTAATGGACATTACGAATATTTTAAAATTATCGGCACGCCAATCGGAGTCCTAACTTCCTAAACGACTGACCGAGGTCGTTTCATTCTTCTCCACTTAAACTCTCGTTCGTCCTCGAACGAGCCTAAGTCTAAAGCAAGATTCACGCAGATAACAAGAGAACTTGCACAACCTTCATAAGCTACTTCACGGGCATTATTTCCTGATTACCGGATCAGAATTATAACACGCATATCGAACTTCTGGATAAAACATATTTGGATAATATGATAACATTATTGCCCAACTTATTCGGACTAAGCCGACCCTTTCTCGATCATGAGAGAGGAGTTCTATATTTTCGAAACAAAGATATACGAAACTTTGAATGGGTTAACATGATTCAGCCGATAATTACCTCTTCGATATACCTTTCGATATAGAACAGGTCGATGGAACTAAGAATTAGCTTACGCTTCAGCAACGCCTTAGAGATTTAATATTATGATTCGGTATCAATTGGAGGAAGACTCCTCCACTTAAAGCATAAATTCATACAACTAATTTGAATAGAAATAGTCATCCTCGCATAACCTGCTGGATTAAAGAAGACTTAGCTAAAAGCTGAACATAGGCAGACCTAAACTACCAAACTACCCTTTTGAGTTGCCAACTAGCTGCAACTCTTGAGTTCACAACTCCATACCTTTGCCGTAACACCACCGCCTGATGGATGGTACTTCTATATAAAAATTTCGGCAGAGTTTCCCCTTAAACTGGATGATCCGCAAAAACAGAACCAGCACTATACTATACATGGGAATGGATACCTGGATAAACTGATATCCAAAACAATAATATGCTTACCCGGCTACAATAACACGTACTCTGGCTCAACACAGGGAACGTCACAAACGGCTACCAATTGCCCAAGCTCACTAGTGCCGGACGAAGAAGAAATGGAAATGGATCGAGGATAGAAATAATTAGAGCTTCAGGAAGTTCATCTTCTTATTTGCTTGGCTACCAAGGCTAGACTACTTCCGAATCAGGCGAGCCAAAGAATCATAATTGAAGAGATAGACATTAAATAAGCTTTATGGAAAAACATCCATACCAATTTGACCTCCGAATAAGAAGGAAACTCTGACAATTTATCATAACCCATTTTATAACCCAGACAAGCTCATAGGATAACATGACTTTACTAGCGTCTCGAACCGAAAGGAGATACGTAGATCGAGCATTACTTACCAGCCGCTTTACACCGGAAAAAACAACGACACTTCCTGATGGTGACGAATAAAAATCCCATCATCCTACCAACAGTGATTTTCGAGGAGCGGTAAACTGAATTGACATAATAACAGAAGGTGGCGTAACAAGATACCAAGCAGAAAAATACCGATACTCACTCACAAATCCCTCACATTTAAACCAGATAAACTAGTAGGGTCATCATAAATGCCAGGAATAAATCATATCAGGAGTTCACCCCTCTTCCGCAACCGATTCTTAATAGAAACGACATCCAAGGAAACCATCGAAACATGATAAGACACACCATTTCCAGATCGATCGAAAGAATCAAATCTTACTCACATATAAGGGAAGAAGAAACACATGAGTCTATTACATCGGATGCTTTAGTATCCTGCCAGGCTGGCAGTTCATAAAACTGCCTCTGCGGCTGAACTAAGCCGCTACACTGATAATTACCTTCTGAAGAACTACTACCACCACGCTCTCGACCGCTACTAGATGGTGGCATTCCTCTGATTGATTAACATTTAAATGAAATTCCTGCGACTGTGCAGGTGTCTGAGGGCAAGAAGAAGGACGATTGTCTACTTGCTGGAGTAAGGAAAAACTCCTCAAAGGATAACCAGACTCATGACAGTGATAACAGCTTTTCATTGAAAATGGAAGCTGGACATATTGTCGATATCTATAAAGAGAAAAACTGGGTCTAATCTTGATGAACTACTCGCGCACTCTGAGAATCACGCTCTACAAGCTGAGATAACCTGGAAGGTGACTTCAAAAAATAATCAGAACTTTTACCTCCAAATGAGGTACCATGGTTACCCACCAGGGCCGTGGAATCTCTTACTTTCCCGCTCTAACTCTTCCCACTCTAACTTATGGTATGCCTCGAACCTTCGAGCAATATCAACAACAATATCAAATGAAATCCTGACCTCAATCTCTCGAGCCATCTGGGATCTCAAGGAAAAAGAAAGGTCATCAATAAATCTTTGAATCTCTCGAAAGGCTCATGAACTAGTTCAAATGCATATTCGGCCATTTTAAAGAATTCAATCTTATATTCTGAAACCAACATGCTAACCGACAGGCTACCCTGTCAAATCCACTCGAACTGGTAACACTTTTCATCTCGTTCGCTACTCGAAAGGAACTTTTCCACGAATCTAGAAGAAAAACCGAATCAAGTTAACTAATAAGAGAGCGGCCCACAAATTCAAGGCTGGACCCTGAAACTGGAAAGAATAATAATCAACAGCATACCGCTTGATATAATCAAGAGCCTGAAGGATATGCTGACATCATTTCATTTTAAAAGATATTACACAGGGATTATCTGATGCCTGGGTTAAGAATATCGGAAGGTTCAGCCGCGCAAAATAATGCGACCTCTTTGGGCACTCGGATCGAACCGATACCTCAGCTGGCTAACCGGCCAGAACAATTAGAGGTACAACACATACTACCTCCAGAATATAATTTACTGCAGCAATATTAAGAACCATAAAAGAAGCTCCCTGAGATCGAACGTCTGCACATGCAGCAACCTGATAGGCTGCCCAGTGAATAATAGGTTCTTACGGTGTCTGCATCGCCAAGATTCTCGTAAAGCATCGTAGAGAGCCAAGGGGACTACAAGGCCCTGCTCCCTTGCCCATCGCGAGCTCGTACAGCTGGGACCTCCGTAACTAGATCGCCAGCACGATAAAAAACTCTCGGGGCTTCGTCAGTGCTAACCCTAGGCCAGACTGCTTCGTCTTGAACTCATACCGTTTGCTGATTTGTCGCAAGAGGGTTCACAATTACCACGAAGGAATTAACGAAAATACTTTTGCATCCTAGGCCAACGCACGATCAGAAATGAAGGAAGTGAAACTTCCTAAATGCCATCATAGCCTCTCGTAGATAAATACGGACGTCTACGTACCCATCAACGAGACTCTACTAGACACTGTCTTAGTCTGGATAGACTCTAAACATGGCTCTGATACCAACTGACACGACCCGGAATCTGGTTAGGCCGTGCGGGCACCCGACATCCTCCCCTAGACCCGTCGGGCGAACCCTTACCAATTAAATCAAAAATAAATATAACAATTCATAAATAAGGACAAGACTTAAAAGAAATCACAGACATACTGATACCTCTAGGATTTACAAAAGAAATTACAGCTGACTACCCAATACACTAGGTTTAGGACTATCCAGACTAGACATCTAAGAGTACAAAAGAAGACAAATACCTCCTGAAGGGAGCAAAATGCAACTGAAATAATAACCAATAAACTGGTGGCCATCCGGAATAAATGCTGGCTCACCCTGACAGCTGAAGTCGTCTTCGCTCCTTCACAACGTGGCAAACTCAATCCTGGAGCGAACCTGCCGAAACGAAATAGATAGACAAGAAACAAACAACAAACAAGGGTGAGTCAAAAGGACCCAATAAGTGGGGCAGACTAGCCACCTCAAAGAATAGGATAGCTAGCCAGGGAGAAGAAAACAGATAAACTAAATCCATCTTATTTGCACTATAAATAGGCAAAGCCAAATAATAACTGAAAACACATATGGATCATAAACAGCCAGGGACATAAGGTAGACAGAACATATAGATATCCTGAACATGTCGACAATCAGAAATACATCCTGTTGCGGCGTGCAACCCGATCCATATATTCATACTGTTGCGGCGTGCAACCCGATTCGTATATTTATACTGTTGCGGCGTGCAACCCGATCCGTATATTTATACTGTTGCGGCGTGCAACCCGATCCGATCCATGTATTTATATTGCCGCGACGTGTAACCCGGAAAACGAGCCAGAAATATATAGGCAAACTGAGATACGGTATACATACCGCATATATAAAACACAACACGATAGTCACACAATAGTCAGCACGCGGTGCAATGAAATGGGATGAATGCAGTATGATGCAGTGGTGTCACATGTGCCAAATAGATGGAGCGGAATCCTCCTGCTCCGAGGGCGGAATCCTCCTACCCTCAATATGATGCAATGGAGCGGAATCCTCCTGCTCCGAGGGCGGAATCCTCCTACCGTCAATATTATGCAATGAAGCGGAATCCTCCTGCTCCGAGGGCGGAATCCTCTTACCCTCAATATGATGCAATGGAGCGGAATCCTCCTGCTCCGAGGGCGGAATCCTCCTACCCTCAATATGATGCAATGTGCATACGAATGCAACATGATGCAATAATAACCCATCACCAACGGGGGACTCTCATCGACAGCTGGAAAGTATATACCAACTCACAGCCAAAGTACAATACTCAGATTCTCAATGCAATACCAATAACAGGACATAATATATAATATAAAATATAAATCCAAAGCTAAGGCGTAATGAGTACGCCTATCGGCAGCTACACACGTGGTAGAAAATCCACGAGGCTAGGTGCCTCCAAAGAAATGGATATAAACACTTACCTTGTTGCAAAGTTAGTACATCCACTCAATAACCGCTTGTCCTTTGGTTTCATTGCCAAACGATCCCACTCTATTCAATAAGTAGAAAAATATATCAAATTAGGCTAAAGGCTTCATTCCTCACATCTTAGGGCAATCCGGTTAAGAACCTGATACCCTATTCGCATACGCAATACGCAGGCCAGGCCTATATACAGGGTTTAAGGTTACATAACCAAACCCCAAATAATTTATATTTATATATTGCCCATAACTCACTGAGTACGAATATATAATTAATTTCGTTATCGGGGTCCATTTGACCCTTTAAACTATTAATTGAACTTATTAAAACGATGTCTAATATTCCAAGTTTTACCGTTAAAACATATTCAAACACACGTAGTAAACTCAAATAATATATTAGGATCATTACCTGAATGTTCCAGGGTGAAAATTCTACTTTTTTCCCGACTCTTTTCTCATTTTCTGGTATTTTTTTCTGATAATTTTCTTTGTTTTGATTTTTGCTCATGTTTCTGTTACTTTCCACTTCTCAACGAAGCTAAGGGATAATATATCCCTTAGTCCCCACCGTCAATGATTTCTCTCCTTTTTTTTTTTTCTTTTTTCTTTTATTTTGTTTTCTTTTCTTTTCTTTTCTCGACGAAAATTAAAACGGTGCCCTATGATATTCGAAATAATTCCAACTTTTGCATATAAGTTATACAAAATATATGTAACATACTCGTGAAGGCAGATCTCAAATTGGACTCCCGAAACTCAAGATGCGAATTTAAATGAAAAAGGTCAAATTATTTAACTTTCGGCATTTTAGCGGAAACTAGCCGAACAAAATCGAAATTCACTTTCGAAAGTTCATAAAAGACACAAATAATCATACGAACCTAGCGGTGCTTTCGGATTTCGAATCGGAGCTCATTTGGCAAAACCGAGCTCGAAAATCTCTTTTTAATATTTATCGTCAATAAAAACTGAAACCTTCTTCTGATGCCTACTAAACGAGGTCTGATTTAGCTCAAATTTTACAGACAGGTTCTAATGGACATTACGAATATTTTAAAATTATCAGCATGCCAATCGGAATCCTAACTTCCGAAACGACTGACCGAAGTCGTTTCAATAAGTTATACAGTAGGAAATTAGGGAAGCTGATGGTAGTAACGTTTATCAATTTTCACAAATTCCTTATAATTTTAGTACTAATTTTTGCTGACGTATAGCCTTGGATGACTTGTGCAGATTCTTTTCAAAATTTATACCACGGCATTTTCCTACCAAACATTTTTATCCTAAACTTAAGAAAATGTATCTACCCAATGATCTAAGGAAAGTTTGAAATTGTTTAAGTGGTACCGAACAAATCTTTTAAAATCGACGATATTTCAACCATAAGCTCGTGAGACTAATTCCTCCTCTTCTTCAAATTAATTCGCATCTTAGGAAGTTACGTTGAAGAATTTGTCATTACTAATTGAAATAATTAAAAGCTACACTTCAGACTCTAGTAATGATTAATTGACATCTTATAGGAAGTTGAAGTATTTTGATATTCGGCGAGGAATGCATGTTTAGAGTCTTGTTTCGCCTCATATTTATAATATTTATGTATTGAATGAGTTGATATCTTAGTATTCTTGAGCTTATTATGTGTTTTTAATTGTGTAGGAATGCATTTGAAGAAAATTGATGGATCTGGAGCTGAAATGAGAAGAAATGGAGATTTGAAGTCTGAGTAGAAGGCCGAGACTTAATCGAAAACCAAGCTGTAGATAAAAATAATTAAAACAAATGTAGAAGAGCGGTAAATTATGCCTGTCGCGCCGTGCTGGGCATCCCGGGTTGTGTGGGTCTTTTGGGATGTTATAAAAGGCATCAAACACGCCCAAAAACACAATTTTTGATCTGGAAAGGAGCAAAAGGAGGCTAGAACTTTGGAGACTTCAATAACTTAGAGTTTTTTTTTTTTAGTTCTTCCATTCTTTTTGTAATTTATTCATTCATTATTATCCTGACATGATTGTGATGAACATGAATGGCTCAGTTACCCCATCTATGGCTTGATTGAACCATTAAAGGATGTTGTGCTAAATATTATATTAATTTAGTCAACCTTGACATTATTATTCCGGATTATTCAACTATATTTTGATTGCTTTCGATTGTAGAGCTCACAATTGAATGTGTCTTTTATTCTTGTAAACCTTGGGAGAATGTTTTGGGTTATGGTTAGTTGAATAGTGATACTTTAACCCAAATAAGAAATTGTTTAGGGAAAAACAGTAGGGTGAGTTTTGGAATCACGAACCCATATTGTGGTCACGTGGATAGTCAATCTTATCATCATATGTTAATTTGAAAAAGTAACTTAAGATAGTTATTGCTTGTTATTGGAAGATACTAGTGAAAAACTAGGAGCTCACGATCATTAGGGATAGCCAAGCGAGATTGAATGCGTAGTATTCGATACATCACCCCGATAAGTGGAGAAGTCATGTCCTAGGCCTTTTATTGTTGAAATCTCTTCTAGCCAATTTATTACTTGCTTTTAGTTAATTTTTGTTTTTTATTCTAGTTTTCGCACAATTACCATTACAAATATTGACACCTAATTTTGTCCCTCCTGTCTCAATAGCCATTATTCAGACAAATTACACTGATAGCTGCACGAGTACTATCATACACTCTCTCATATTCAAAGTCACTACTTCGCACACATACCTTAATTAGGCCATTTTTCAAAACACCAGTACAAGCCACGACTATTTTCAAAGTCTACATGTCCAATTACATTTTTTTTGGTAATTATTCCTATTTTTAGAAAGTCTCACAAAATTGTTTCAAAATTTAAAGTAATAGGTCCCCATTAGCCCTTTGGCCTTCAAAATTAATCTTCTAATTTTTTCTATAATTCTATAGGCATTTAATACAAATTTCTACACATTTTATAAGCATTTATACATTATTATATACACTATATACGTTGTGTGTGTGTGTGTGTGTATATATATATATATATATATATATATATATATATATACATGAAATTATGAAGTACACATCACATTTACACATCAGCTCTTTTTACATCTCATCGCCAATGTGGCTTCATCTCAGTCGTCCACATGTACAATCTGACGGCTGAAGATCATGTTTCCATTTTTATTACCCCCACACACCCCTAAAATCTCCTCATTTCCACTTCACACACTCAGCCGACTCCTCTTCTCTCTCTCTCCGTCTCAACTTGACCTCGCTATTGTCATTGCCGGATTCTGGCCATTTCAATCGGCCAAATCCAAAAAAAATTACACCCCCACACTCCTCTCAACATCCGCTATAAAACCCCTATGGAAATTCCCTCAAACAACGAGGCCAGAAATACAATTTTTCGTCGATGTCGTCTCTGTCACCGGAAAAGGCTCCGGCGACACCTTTACGAAGCGTGTGATCATTGCTACTTTAAGAAACATGCAATCTTTGCACAGGCATTCTAAATGGGACGAAGTCGATCCGAACCTAATCGGGTAATCTCTTCCTTTTTTTCCTTTTTCCCTTTATCATTACTTGTTATTTGATTCATTACGTGATAACCTAATTGATCTTATTAGTTTGTTAGGTGTTTGCATGCTTAATTGATCGATTGATTAGCTATTTGGAAGTTAGGAAGATAAGCTGTGGTTGCACTCTAGCATACAAGGATACATTACTCAAATTGAACACTGGTTGACTCTTTAAATCTTTGTTGTGAACTTGAATCCTCATATGTAAGCAGTTGATGTCCTTGTTTTCATGTTCCAAGTTCTTGAAATCTGTCTATATTCCTATGAGTACTCCCTGTGTGCCCAGTCGACTGGAATTGCCTCAATTTGAAATTTGAATGAAATTCTATCTTGCAAAATTAAAGAAAATCTAATTTGTGTTAACTGAGACATGTGATTAGCATTTAAAAGGTAATTTGTTTTGAATGGTCAACAAAGTATCCCATTAGGAGTTTGATTGGAATTTGTTAGGGTGGGACAAGATATTGGGAGCCTAAATTAACTAAGAAAATCCCTGTTAATTGATTCTTGAATTTGGACCTTATTATGGTTAAAAGGAGGGGTTCTGATGGCTCAAAATCTTATTAGCCTTAATGTTAGAGCTTCTGATTTATCTATTATTGGAAAGGGTACCTAATGGAATCCCTTTGTTAATTCTGGAAGGTTATTCCCTGCCTTATTTACTCCCTGCTGTTTGTACTAAACTCCTCACCTATATAAACTAGACTTTGGACACACTTAAAGGACACAGGTTACGTTACACACACTTCAGACTAAAAAAGAGGCTGAGAAACACATAGAGTATTTCATAGGCTTGCCCTTCTCTCTCTCTCTCTGCCTTGGTTCTCTTCTGATTAGTTCTTGCTTCTGGGATTGTGCTAGCTCTGTTTTGCAAGCATCAGTTTCTCCTTACACTCTGTTTTCACACTGTTAGAGGTATATCTACACTTCCTTACTAATATCTGCATCTGTATGTGCGTATTTTGCTTGGCATGTACTCCTTTTAAACTACACATGCTCAACTGCTATTATATATCCTGCCTCTGTGAGCTTTCTGGTTCCTTTTAACTTTGTTGAAAACGGTAAGGATAATCTGAAAGAATCACACCATCCTTCATAAGTGCAGGACTTTGCATAAAGGGCCTTAATAGCCTGGATATTACCAGGACTGGAACCAGTCATCTAAGGGCTCTTAATTCATGTTTTCTTACCCCCTCTTAGTGTTCCATTCATGTATATTCAGTACGGCCCCTGTTTGTATTTGTTTAACACAGGGAATACAACTACTAGGCTGTGTATATTGGCTATTCAGGAGCCTCCTCTTAATTTTTCCTTCCTATGTGTTGCATCATTCGAAAATCATGATGGCTTGAAATCTGCATAGCATTTTCCAGGGTAAAAAACTAAACTATATTTCATATGTATTTGTGTGAATAAGGGAAGTAAGGACGATCTGGACTTAATTATTTTGTAAAACTTACATAGTATTTTGGCCCACTATATGTTAAGTGCAGCTGGATTTTCTTTATTACTTATCACTTGAAGTTCTACTTCTGCGAATTTTCGAAGTGAGGCCAATCTGGCATCATTTAATTGAAATATGGACATAATTTTTTTGTGCACTATATGAATAAGTGCGGCCGAATTTGCCTAATTTATGCTCTATAGGGGTACGAAGTATTTTAATTTTGCAATTACAACTTTATTTTTTTAAGCAATTACAATTTCATTAATTAAATGTAAATGTGCTCAACTTTTAAAGACTATCTTTTTGTACTCAATCTCTCAAGACCAAATACAAATATGTACATTTCTGTAAGTTAGATTGAAAAAAGGAAAAAAAAAAAAAGAAAAGAAAACACAGCGAATAAACAAAGAAAATGGCTGATGCGGAAACTTTCAGAGGAAGGAATTTTGTTTTATCATTATGCTTCTGCGTCACAAAGAAACTCTTTAAGTCTTAAACCTTTTCCTTAGTTTTTTTTTTTTTTTTCAGTTGTAAATTATGATTGTATGATACTAGCTCGAGTTTGGACGTAATAGGGAGCTCCGTTGAGCCATGCGGTTCCAAAGCTGGCTAAATATTACAAGTACTTTGGAAAATTGTTTAGGGGTACACAACACCCTTAAGATCATTTGAAAATCTAGTAGTACACGCGGTAGGGGTGTGCACCAAAAAATTGAATCAAACTGAAAATCAACTCAAACCAAATTGATATTTTTTTGATTTGGTTTGATTTTAGTTTTTAATTTAAAAAAAGGACAAAATTTGGCTTGGTTTTGGATTTAAGCAAAAAATAATGAAAATTACCGAACCAAATCGATTAAAATTTATAATTACACATACAATTATGTGTATTTTTATATAAATTTTTATGAATTTACACAAAATGTTAATTTTTTTAAGTTCTTGAATTCTAGTCTAGTCATCACCTTTATAGTTTTTGCATTTTGTATTCTAATTTGCATTCTAGTTTTTATTTTGATAAGCCAAACAATATGTTGCATGTTAAAAATAACTTATCTTGTAGCTCTTCATTGTTGTTTAATTCAATATCATCAAGATATTTTGTCAATTGATATCTCTTTAATTTGTCAAACATGAAAAAATCGTTAGAAATTGATTTAGTTAATTGAAGGTTAAATGCATATACAATCATACGATTTTTAGATGAAGCTACATATGTAACTTGATTACATGTATGTTTATTCTTTTCTAGAGAGTATTTGGGTTGGGTGTATCATGGTGGAATATAATCACTCAGATATGTGATTGATCCTTGAAAGTGTATGTCACAAACTTAGAGAGAGAAATAACGACAAAAACCAAATAAACCGAAATAACTGACATTACCCACAAAAACTGAAAAATCGATTTAGTTGATTAGATTGTGTTTTAAATATTTGAAAAGTAGAATTAATTGATTTAGTTATCTTTTATAGAAAAATCAACACAAATTAACCCATGAACACCCCTACTAGCAGGTGGTCTAGCCATAACAAAAACCTTTGCCTTAGTTAAGTATTGAAGACTAAATTTAAAATAAAAACTATAATAATTATAACAAGGAAACCTCTCTCATTGTCTTAACTAATATTGCCTGCTTTGTACAAGTCAACTTGACTAACTCATGAATTGAATTCCAATGAAAAATGAAATATTAATCTAGACATATATGATAAAAGTAACCTTGAAACAATATACATTGGTTTTGATTTAAACATATAAGTTATAAGTTACTGTAAAAAGATTAGAAGTTTTACAATGAACAATAATAAGCGTGTAATTATAAAATGTATTGTAAAATCAGTTTAATTAAGAGGAGTATCTCAGAAATTACAATGAAGAGCTCTTTTACTATAATGTAACCTATAAAACTTTAGATTGTACGTGGGTATGTGTGAGTATATTCTACTTTGTTGAAAATATACGGATACAACAATTATGTGATATAGGCCCACTTAGTCGAGTTGTACAAATATTAAAAAGGGAAAATTTCATATCTAACCAAATATATACCATGGCCCTACATTCAAATAGCTATTGAACATCTCCACATATGCTAGCCAAAATTTACCCAATATAAATATGTCTAAGTTGATTCTATTTCTAAAAAGTAGTTAAGAAAAGGAGAAAATTAAGGAGCTCAACTCCCACCCAATAAGAAAAAATTACGGAGCCCTATTCCATCCAAACAATTATCTTCTTTGCTCGATTTTACTATTCTTTTTAATTTTTGACTCTTATATATATTTAGTTTCACCAAAATTATTTGTAATCATTAAATAGATAAACAACAAATATGCATTTAAATTGTTATTATATTTACACAATATGCAATAGTAGTTGGTAAAAATTATATACACTTAACATCTCCAAATATATAACTTATGTATAAAATATTCTATTGATATTAGTGTGTTATATTCTACATATTTATGATATTTATTTAAATATATAATATATTGATATTATTATACATAAATATTCTGTTGATACAAGTGCAATATATTCTGCATATTTATGAGATATTATTTCAATAGATAATATATTGGTAATATTATACTTAAGATATTTTATTAATACAACTGAAAATATATTTTGTATATTCGACATATTCTGCATATTTTATTGATATGAGTGTGATATATTCTACATATTTATGATCTCATGAATACATTTTGTTGATACTAGTAAAAATATATTACATACACACCAATGAAACATCAAGCATACATATCTCATATATATTGCCATCTCCATGCTTAGAAAATTTAAACTTCAAAATATACAACATATAAGTACTGTTAAAAATGCATCTGAATATATACATTAAGTATATCTAAAAATTATACAAATATATGCAACACATCGGTGGGGTATGGAAAACTTGGTCTCCTTAAAAATGAGGATTGCTAAGCAAATTATAAGGCTCTCATAGCAATTAAATAATTTTTGCGCCAAACTAAATGATCAGCTCCGAACCAATGTAGCAAACCGATCGAATTACGCGAAACAATTCTTGGAACTCATCCGAATATCGATTACCTCCATATATGCCAATCAGTGAATGCTTTCCGTGCTTCTCTAAATAAAAACAATTGTTTTGCACTACTTGTAATAGATTGAAAGCTTTATCCTTTCACTCCATCAATTAATAGTTTCCAAAATTTCATCTTTACAAAAGATTCTTGTTTCAATTTCATACAATTATTGTCTTGCAAAAAATTCTTGCCGTGAGTTCAAATATTTTTGGGGGTGTAGTACATCCTTTCAATAAATTGTTATTTGTGTGGATAAAATTGAGAAATAGGAGAAGGACCTATAAAAGGATTAAGAGTGTTGATTATATTTTATGGTTGTGATTGCTACAATTAAGGATCTTTATTTTATACCATTAATAAAATAATTAAGAGATACTTTATTTAATAAATAAGGTAACTGCCTCTCTATCTCCCTATGATAGAGGCATGTTTATCAAAAATATTGCCTAGAAACGTGGACTAAATTTAGTTAAAGTCTTTTTTAAAAATGGCTATAAAAATGGAATACCAACGTGTAAAGGTCTATAAACCATAAATTTCAATAAATATGTCTATTTTATTTAAATAACACTAATAAATGTCTATACACTGTAAACCACAAAATATTAATAGGAAATTTTACAGTGTATAGACATTTATTAGTGTTATTTAAATAAAATAGACATATTTATTAAAATTTATGGTTTATAGACCTTTACCCGTTGGTATTCCATTTTTATAGCCATTTTTTAAAAAAGACTTTAACTAAATTTAGTCCACGTTTCTAGGCAATAATTTTGATAAACATGCCTCTATTATAGGGAGATAGAGAGGCAGTTACCTTATTTATTAAATAAAGTATCTCTTAATTATTTTATTAATGGTATAAAATAAAGATCCTTAATTGTAGCAATCACAACCATAAAACATAATCAACACTATTAATCCTTTTATAGGTCTTTCTCCTATTTCTCAATTTCATCCACACAAATAACAATTTATTGAAAGAATGTACTACACCCCCAAAAATATTTGCACTCACGACAAGAATTTTTTACAAGACAATAATTGTATGAAATTGAAACAAGAATCTTTTGTAAAGATGAAATTTTGGAAACTATTAATTGATGGAGTGAAAGGATAAAGCTTTCAATCTATTACAAGTAGTGCAAAACGATTGCTTTACTTTCAAGAAGCGCGGAAAGCATTCACTGATTGGCATATATGGAGGTAATCGATATTCGGATGAGTTCCAAGAATTGTTTCGCGTAATTCGATCGGTTTGCTACATTGGTTCGGAGCTGATCATTTAGTGTGGCGCAAAAATTATTTAATTGCTATGAGAGCCTTATAATTTGCTTAGCAAGCCTCATTTTTAAGGAGACCAAGTTTTCCATACCCCACCGATGTGTTGCATATATTTGTATAATTTTTAGATATACTTAATGTATATATTCAGATGCATTTTTAACAGTACTTATATGTTTTATATTTTGAAGTTTAAATTTTCTAAGCATGGAGATGGCAATATATATGAGATATGTATTCTTGATGTTTCATTGGTGTGTATGTAATATATTTTTACTAGTATCAACAAAATGTATTCATGAGATCATAAATATGTAGAATATATCACACTCATATCAATAAAATATGCAGAATATGTCGAATATACAAAATATATTTTCAGTTGTATTAATAAAATATCTTAAGTATAATATTACCAATATATTATCTATTGAAATAATATCTCATAAATATGCAGAATATATTGCACTTGTATCAACAGAATATTTATGTATAATAATATCAATATATTATATATTTAAATAAATATCATAAATATGTAGAATATAACACACTAATATCAATAGAATATTTTATACATAAGTTATATATTTGGAGATGTTAAGTGTATATAATTTTTACCAACTACTATTGCATATTGTGTAAATATAATAACAATTTAAATGCATATTTGATGTTTATCTATTTAATGATTACAAATAATTTTGGTGAAACTAAATATATATATATATATATATATATATATATTAAAAAGAATAGAAAAATCGAGCAAAGAAGATGATTGTTTGAATGGAATAGGGCTCCGTAATATTCTCCTTATTGGGTGGGAGTTGGGCTCCTTAATTTTCTCCTTTTCTTAACTACTTTTTAGAAATAGAATCAACTTAGACATATTTATATTGGGTAAATTTTGGCTGGCATATGTGGAGATGTTCAATAGCTATTTGAATGTAGGGCCATGGTATATATTTGGTTAGATATGAAATTTTTCCTTTTTATTTTTAGCTAATTTAGTCATTAGGCCCATTGTATAAATATGTAGTTGGACATTTTGGAAATTACGAAAATTTATTTTTCTCATTTATGTTTTCATTCTCTCTATCATTTCCTCTCTCTTGAATGTTCACAAACCCTAACTAGTTATCTCAGTTTTTCTTCGATTTTTGAATGTTTACATGGTAATAGAGAAGTGATATCGATAGATCTTGTGATTACCCTTCGAGCGGTGTTACCCCCGTCGTATTTCATAGGAGATTTTACTTTCTAGGGTTTTGCGGCGAATTTGATGGTTCAATTTTTTGGCGATGTTTTATCATTTGGTGATTTCCGACTAATTTTTGAGTCATTTGACGGTTCAGTTTTCTGTGAGGGTTGATTTTCCGGCGAAGTTGACGGTTCTGGTGATCTGAATTAATGAGATTTACCTGGATATTCGCTTCCACATGTAAGTTCTGATATTCTCCTTAAATTTAAGATTTGCTTCTCTTACTTCCTCAATTCGTGTAACTATGCATTGTACACCATGAGTACTAGCAACACTAATCAATTTAATCCTTTGATGTTCCCGGCATATCACTTGTTACTATCCCATTCTCTAGCAGTGGACTTGGAGGCGGGAGAACGAGTGTTATTGTTTCATTATCTACTACGAAAAAGATATATAGGTTTTATTGATGGGTCGTGTGCCTAGCCTGCAGACGATTCCCCTCATCTTAGACAATGGGATAGATGTAACAATTTAGTCATTTCTTGGTCGACCAGTTCCTTATCCCCAGATTTTGCTGATAGTGTGCAATATTCAGAGGCTGCACAAAGTATTTAGGAATAGCTGAATGCTAGATATTTTTCTGTTAATGGTACTACGATTTTTGAGATTAAGAAGGAGATTGCTTTAAAAGTTCAAGGGTCTCTAAACATAGCATCCTACTTTAATAAACTGAAAAGGTTATGGAATGAGTTGGGTTTCATGTCTAACAATCATGATAAGAAGTGCACTTGTGATGCCAAAGATGCTCTTCAAAAAGCTGAGGAGGAAAACAAGCTTTACTAGTTCCTCATGGGTCTCAGTGAGTCCTATGTTGGTGTAAGGAGTAACCTACTTATGACGCAGCCTTTTCCATTTTTAGGCAGTGCCTACAACATACTTCTTCAAGATGAGGGACAGAGACAAGTCACACATGCTTCCCAGTCTGATTCTGATTTCTGCATCCTTCAGTGCTAGCCTCAACAACAATAGATCATCCTCATCTAATTACAGCAACAAGCCCAACAATTCTTCTTCAACAAGGTCTTCTAATCACCATCCTTATAGTTCTCAAAGATAGTATTGAACTTTGATTCTAATAAAACAGAACTATTCTGTCGCTATTGCAAAAAAAGGTGGTCATCCGATAGATCAATTTCCCAAGCTTAAGGCTAAGAATGATAATTCTGGATTCTCCAAACCTAAAAGGACTGCAACTCATGCTATGGCTGATAATTCTGGTGCTACTTCTGGTTCATCTTCTCAAGGTTCAAATCCTCCTGGTGGGTCTATGGTACCTGGTCTCTCCTTAGAGAAATATCAGCAGTTGTTGACTCTCCTGAAACATGCCCATGTTTTTGATAACCATCCTTAGTAATTACTCATGGCTTATGCCAACTTTGCTGGTAAGGTTACACAAACTGCTTCTTTTTCTAAGGGTAGACTTAGTGCACGCATGTTAGCTAATGCTCCTGATTTTAATTGGATAATAGATTCTAGAGCTAGTAATCACATGACATCTGTCAAAGACCTACTTTTTAACATCACTCCTCTAGTCATCCCTTATCTGGTCACCTTGCCCAATGATTATAAAGTAAAGGTGACTTGTACATGTTCTTTCAAGTTTCATTCCTTTATCCTGCCACATGTACTATATATCCCAATTTCCAATACAATTTGATATCAGTCCACAAGCTAATTACTCAATTGTATTGCTCTGTCCAGCTTACTGATCTTTCCTGTTTCCTACAGGCCCCTTTAATGAAGAGGCCAAAGGAAATTAGTAAGCTGGTTCATGGGCTATAGAGGCTGGTACCAAACTAGAGTTCAGCTGTTGTTCCTTCCCCTTGTAAAAACCATGTTTCTTTGTCTTCCACCGTGTTTGATTCTCCATGTACTACTGATGGCTCTTCTTCACTTGTAAATACTGATGTTCTTTGTAAAAACCATTCAAATTTGAATAAAATAGAGATCTTATGGCACCACAGATTAGGACATACTATTTATGAGAATGAGAAACATTATTTCTATTCCTTGTCAATTTTTTTTTTTTAAACAGACTTTTACTTGTTCTATATGTCCAATGGCTAGACAATCTAGGTTGCCCTTCCCTTATAGTTCTATTATATCCACTACCCCTTTCCAACTTATCCATGTGGACACTTGAGGTCCTTACCATGATCCCACATATAATGGTCACAAACACTTATAACCATAGTTGATGATTATTCTAGAGCCACTTGGACACACCTTATGGGCTCAAACAGTAATGCATTTCCACTTCTTAAAGCCTTTGTGACCTTAGTCGGAACCCATTTTAATGCCTCTATTAAAACTATAAGATCTAACAATGCTCTTGAATTGGGTGTTGGTTCTATTCTCAGCACATTCTTCTTAGATAATGGTATTCTCCATCAATCATGTTAGCTTGAATAAGCTTGGAGTTTTGAATGATGACTAAGGAACAGATCCAAGGACGTATTCTTTTGGATCATTGCAGCTGAATAAATAATTATACAAAATCAATAAAGCAGGAAATTAATTGTTATCCTAAAATCTAATATTTATCTTGATAATCATGCAGAGATGTACAAGATAGAAAAGATTGCATAAGATTGGGACAAGGCTTGAAGATTTCGGCTATCAAAGCAAGGAGTTCAATTAGGATTCAAATACTTGAAGGGTTTTGGAGTTCTAATTGCTCAAAATTTCTCAAGATCTCTGGTCTATAAATTGAGAAGCATTTCAGCTGTTGAAGGCACACACAATACAAAGAGTTTAGAGCAATAATATTGAAGTAATTCTGAATTGTATTTGAGCAGTCGTCTAGCTACAGGGAACTTAGTGAAGAACCCGTTCCTTAGAATTGAGTTTATATTTTTCACAATCTTAGTTCATCTGTAGTAGGATCTATCGAGTTGTACTATTTACTTTCATAGAAGTCTTTGTAAGAGTACACATCATTCAAGTCCTGTACTTGGAGAAACTTTACTGATTGTGAAAGAGGTCACTATAAGATTAGAGTTAGTCCTAGGTTAGTAAGAAGGAAGTCTTGTAACCAAGTGAGTCTTTCAAATAGTGAAGTTGAAATCCTACTTGAGAGAGTAGGTCGTGGTTTTTTGATCCCAAGTCAAAGGGGGTTTTTCCACACTAAAATTCCGTGTTCATTTACTTACTTTTACATATTCCACACTTAATTAGTAAAGGAACACATAGAAGGAACTGGTCCTTCAGTAGTGGTGTGTCCTGGGAAATATCAATTGGTATCAGAGCGGGTTATCCTTGAAGATGCTAACACCTTAGGATTAGAATGAGTGCACCACAAGAACACTTTGAGAGTCAGTCCACTATAGGCCACCATTGTTTAATGGTAAGTACTACTCCTGGTGGAAAGAGAGAATGAGGGATCACATACAAGCTGAAGATTATGAACTGTGGGACATAATCACTAAGGATCCTATCATCCCTATGAAGAAGGATGTTGCAGGTAAATATGTTCCTAAAACTAGGAAGGAATGCAATGGTGAGGACTTGAAGCAATGGGAGAAAAATATCAGGGCTAAGAAATAGCTTATCTGCGGACTTGGTCTTGATGAATACACTAGAATCCAAGGTTGCTCTATTGGTAAGGAAATTTGGGATGCATTGCAGGTTGCTCATGAAGGAACCAATCAGTTTGAAAGATCAAGAAGTACACTTCTCTTTGCTGAATATGAAAATTTTAAAATGAGAGAAGGAGAAACAATTTCTAAAATGTACACTAGGTTTAATGCTATTGCAGCTGAACTTATATCTCTTGGAAGAATCTTAACTGTAGAAGATAGGGTTGAAAACATCTTGACTAGGGTACTTACAGATTCTTGGGAAATTAAGGCATGTGCTATCATTAAGCAAGGATCTTAGTACTCTCTCCTTAGATAAACTTATAGGTAATCTAAGAACATATGAACTAAGAAAGAAAGTCAAGAACATAGGAGAATCAGTTAAAACTGAACCTAATTTTGCTTTATCTGCTGCTAACAAATTTATTGATGATAAGAAGGAACTGGTCCTTATAGCTAGAAGTGTCCAAAGATTCCTGAATAAGAAAAAAGGATATAGTGGACAAGGTAGATCTTCTGACATGAAACAGGGAGGAAAATGCTTCAAATGTGGAAGCATGGAGCACGATATTAGCAAATTCCCAGTCATGGAAGAAGAATGGAGAAAGAAGTATGTTGAAAAAAGGAGAAAGGCTAAGGAACAGTTCCGAAAGAAAAATGGATATTCCAAAGCTATGGTTGCAGGCTGGGAAGACAGTGATGATGAAATGGTTGATGATAATGTAGATGATGAACTTGCTCTAATGGCTCTTGGAGATTCAGACAATGAAGAAGATGTTAAGGTATTTATTTCTCAGCTAAAAAATAATATAAGAGGTATGCCTAGAGAGAGGATAGTCAAAGTGTTTCACATTGTGTTAGATGAACTTAAAACTCTAAGTAATGTAAAAGATCAACTGCATGATGAGATTGAATATTTAGGAATTGAATACAAGAGAACTGTAGTAAAAAATGACTTCTTGAAAAGGAAAAACAGCATGCTAAATGAACCGGTCCTTCCACTTGAATCAACTGTTCATGAATTACAAAATGTAAATTTAAAAATTGGTACAGTTGATAAAGGTAAGGGCAGTGCAAATTCTCACCAGCTTATTGCTGAAGAGAAGTTGAAAGTGACAATTGATGAACTGTACAAGAAAAATGAAAAGATAAGAACTTTGGAAGAGGATTTGATCAAAACCAAAGATGAACTGAACAAAACTATTAAATGGAAAAAGTCCTCTGAAGCATTATAATAGCTACAGGACAATCAGAGTAATAATAGGAAAGATACTGGATTTGTGAAATCACAATCATTGTCCAAATGAGATCCAAATAGTAAGTACCCGACTCTTCCTGAAAACTGGTTATGCACACACTGTGGGAACACTGGTCACCTGAAACAAAATTGTCAAGCTTTGGCTTAAGCTACACAAAGAAACAGGTCCTATAAACCTGTCCAGAAATATGTGGCTAAGAAAATTATTCACACAAAGAAAGCATTACATGTCTGGGCTAAGAAGAATGTGATTCATCATTTTTCTAAAAGAAAGGAACCCAAACTAGTTTGGGTTCTTAAAGTTAACCCCTGATTTTATTTTGCAGGCTAGAGTGAAAGTGAGGAACCACAAATGGTACATGGATAGTGGTTGTTCAAGACATATGACAAGATATAAGGAACTGTTCCTTTCACTCTCAGCTTTTCAATAAGGAAGTGTTTCCTTTGGTAATGGTAAGAAAGGAGAAATTATTGGCATTGAAAAGCTAGGTAGATCTGTTTCACATAGCATTGATAATATTTTTATGGTAGATGGGCTGAAATATTGTTTACTAAGCATATCTCAATTATGCGACAAAGGTAACAATGTGAACTTTTCTTCTACTGGTTGTTTTATAACTAACAAAGCATCTGGAGAGATTATTTTGCAGGGAAATAGCTATGGAAATATCTATAAGGTGGATATTCTATCACTTGCTGATGGGAGTATAAGTTGTTTAAGTGTAATGCAAAATGATCCCCTCCTATAGCACAAAAGACTTGGTCATGCTAGTCTTTCACAATTGAACAAACTAGTTTCTAAGGACTTGGTAAAAGGTTTTCCTAACGTCAAGGTCAAGGAAGAAAAAGTTTGGGAAAGCAGGTAAAGTCATCTTTTAAACCAAAGAAACATGTCAGTACTACCAAACCTTTGGAACTGGTCCATATGGATCTTTGTAGATCAATGAGAAAAATGAGTCGTGGGGGTAAGAAATATGTCATGGTACTAGTTGATGATTATTCTAGATTTACTTGGACTATTTTTCTTGCATCTAAGGAAGAAGCATTTAATGTATTTTCAGTATTTGCTAAGAAAATTCAAAGAACACTAGATAGTCACATTGTTGCTATAAGGTCAGATCATGGTACTGAGTTTGAGAATCAAATGTTCTTCAATTTCTGTAATAAAAATGGTATTGATCATAACTTCTCTTCACCTAGAACTCCACAACAAAATGGAGTAGTTGAAAGGAAAAATAGGACATTAGAAGAAATGGCTAGGACCATGCTATTATCTGGAAACCTTCCACAAAGTTTTTGGGCTGAGGCTATTAATACTGCTTGCTATATAATCAATAGATTCATGACAAGACCTTTGTTAGATAAGACCCCCTATGAGTTACTTAAAGGAAGAAAACTTAATATTGCACATCTTAAGGCTTTTGGTTGTAAATGTTTCATTCACAATAATGGAAAGGATGCCTTAGAAAAATTTGATCCTAGAAGTTATGAGGGAGTCTTTGTTGGTTATTCATTACATAGCAAGCCATATAGAATATTTAATAAGAAAACTATGAGAATAGAAGAAAGCATGCATGTTAAGTTTGATGAATCTGACAATCTATCTCAAGAACATGTACAATAGGATGAAGAAATTAGAATGTTGAGGCATGGTGAACCTATTCCGCAACAATTGCAATCTGCGCTAGGTGAATAAGTGGGAAGTGAATCACAAGGAACTGTTCCTTTAACTGAAACTGGCAAGGGCAGCACAAAAACAGGGGGAACAAGTGTTACTCCTAACCCTCAAGCTGGAGATGCTACTACATCAGGAACTATTCCTCAGTATGAACACTCATAAGATGGACTGGTACTAAAGCCTTACAGATATTAAAGTTCACATCATGTGGATCAGATAATTTCAGACAAAGCTGCTGGAATTCAAACAAGATCTGTAGTAAAAAATCACAATTTGTGTGCTTTTAGTACCTTCTTATCTCTTGTTGAACCCAAAAATGTAAAAGAGGCACTGAAGGATGCAGATTGGATCAATGTTATGCAGGAGGAGTTGAATCAATGTCAAAGAAGCCAAGTTTGACATTTGGAACCTAAGCCAAAGAACAGGTCCATCATAGGAACTAAATGGATTTTCAGGAACAAACTTGATGAGGATGGCATGGTTACAAAAAATAAGGCCAGACTAGTTGTACAGGGATATAGCCAAGAGGAGGGCATTGACTATGATGAGACTTTTGCTCCAGTTGCAAGATTGGAAGCAATAAGACTCTTTATAACCTTTGCTACTTACATGGACTTCACTTTACATCAAATTGATATTAAGAGTACCTTTCTGAATGGCTATTTGAAGGAAGAAGTGTATGTCAAATAGCCACCAGGTTTTGAGAATGAATAGTTCCCTGAACATGTTTAAAAGTTAGACAAGGCTTTGTATGGACTCAACCAGGCACCAAGGGCTTGGTATGAATGGTTATCAAAATTCCTACTTCAGCATGGATACAAAATAGGTAAAATTGATAGCACACTATTCTTAAAAGAAAAAGGTAAATATTCTTAATTGTGCAAATTTATGCAGATGATATCATCTTTGGTGCTACTTGTGAAAACTTAAATAAGGAATTTTCAAGCTTGATGGGGAGTGAGTTTGAGATGAGCATGATGGGTGAACTCAATTTCTTTTGGGTTCACAAATTAAGCAAACTTCAAATGGAACTATGATCCACTAACAAAAATATGTTAAGGAATTACTTAAAAGATTTGACATGGAAACTACTAAGGAAATTGATACACCAATTGCCACTGCCACTAAGCTAAAACTTAATGAACATGGTAATTCAATTGACCGAAAATTGTATAGAAGCATGATTGGTTCTTTGATCTATCTAACTGCTAGTAAACCTCATACTGTGTTTAGTGTTGGTTTGTGTGCTAGATTTCAGTCAGATTCTAAATAATCACACTTAAAAGCTGTTAAAAGAATTTTAAGGTATATGAAAGGAACAGGTTCCTTGGGACTTTGGTATCCTAAAGGTGGAAATTCTAATCTTGTTGGATACACTGATGCTAACTATGTAGGATTTCTTGTGGATATGAAAAGTACCTCAGGTATGGCACACTTTCTTGCTGAATGTTTGGTTTCATAAGGAACCAAGAAACAAAATTCAGTGGCACTCTCCACTGTAGAAGCTGAGTATGTAGCAGCTGCCTCATGTTGTTCTCAATTGTTGTGGATAAAGCAACAATTACAAGATTTTGGTATTGATGTAGGAACTTTTCCTATTTATTGTGATAACACTAGTGCAATAAACATTATTAAGAATCCAGTGCATCACAAAAGAACTAAACACATTGACATAAGGCATCATTTCTTGAGGGACAATTATGAGAAAGAGTTGATCACTATTGTTTTTTGTCCTACTGATAAACAAATTGCTGATATCTTCACAAAAGCATTAAGTAGATATCATTTTGAAAGGAACAAGTTAGAATTAGGAATTATTAAATTCACCTAAGTCTACTTATCTTTACTTCATAAATTGGCTGAAAATTTGGTCTAAAAATGAAGTATTTAAGTCAATTTGAAGTATCAACTCAGTTTCATACTTAATTGCATACTCTATGGCATGATTTCTACTTAAAGCTTGTTAAATGTTAATGATATTACCCTTATGTTCTTAGAATTTTATATTGTGCGATTTGATTGAAATTGAGTATGAGAACTGTTCCTATCACATTCTCAGGTATGTACTACTTTATTATTAAGAAATTATTAGAGTTTGAAGGTCATAGGTAATTAAATGAGTTTAAGTTCCACTCAAACTCTATCTCTCTGAAATCAGTCCTATCAAGGAACCGTTCCACACTCCATCTCCCACTTGAACTCTTAATCATAACAACTATAATTTGTAACGTTCAAGAAACCTAATCAGTCTGGAACTCTATTTAATCAAGAAAGCTGAAAAGTAACTCGTTTTACACTCCATCTCTATCACTATTCTGTACTTCTATATAAACTCTTAAGCTCTCATCTCATATTCGCAATTAAACTTCCAAAGTTTTAGAAAGAGTGATTTATTATCTTCTAAATCGTACAATCGCAATGTCTCTCTCACCTGAAAATATTTCATCTACTCCTACCACTGAACAACCACCAGTCACAAATCCTACATCACCTATGCAAATAAATTCACTTCACCTAGAAAACCAAAACCCTGACTCTGAAATTCAGAGGGAAGGATCAGGTCCATCTGTTGCTGAGACAGTTGAGCACATGGGAGACTTATCTAGGGCTATGATCCTATATGAATTTAAGGTAAATTGTGCTGAACCTTTAAATGTTGTTGATTATCAGGGAAAAGAAGTAGAAGGGTTAGGTTTGTCTGTACCAGAGAAAGAGGGTGAAAAGGAAAATGTGAGGGGGTATAGGGCTCCCATGCATGAGTCTCCTTGATCTCCAGAGGTTGATTTTAGAGCACCCATGGATGATGTAGAAATGGTGGATGTTGATGAGGCCATTAGTGACAGTGATAGGCCCATAATTGATTCAATCAATGTGAGAGGATTGAGGAGAAAGTTAACAAAACAAGGGCTTGTTGATCCTACAGAACTTGCTGAAATCAATGCTAGGCTTAAAAATATTAGTGACAGCTACAAACCAGGACTTAAGAAGAAAAGCCAAGGGGAAAGTTCAGCTCAAGGTAAAGGAACTGTTCCTTCTACCCAGACTTTTGCAAGTAGGGTTAGGAGAACAAGAAGTTCTGTGAAACCTGCTGATGCAAAAATATCTGAAGCTCTTGATAAAAGCAGGAAAGGTAAACAGAAACAGGTTCCTGAGCCTGTTGTACCAATTGAGGACTCTGAGAAGGAGGAAGAAGAAACTGTTCCTTTGACCAGGAAAAGAAGAACATCTCAAAGGAAGTCTGTACAGACTGATGAGATACCTTCTAGTGCTGGTCCTGTTTCTAAACGAACAAGATATTATAAGAGAACTTTGAAGGATGAAAGTACTGATTCTGAGGATGATGCTGATAATAAAGGGGATGAGGCTGAAAGTGAGAGTGAGGAGGAGGAGGAAGCTGGAAAGGTTGTGCACACTAACTTATACAAAAGAAAGTTGTTGAAGGGTAGGGTGCTTGCTGATGTGGAAGAAGAGGGGATGGTTTGGTTGTTGCAAAAATTGGAGAAACAAGGCTGGAAGGACATGGTCCTCAAGATCAGAGGGAAGTTGGGGTGGTTGAATTCCTTTTCAACTGTTCCATCGATGAAGGCAGAATCAAAAGTTCAGTGAATGGAAAGGATATTTCCTTTGATGCACAAGAGTTGGGTGAACTGTTTGATATCCCTTCTGTGGGCTATGATGATTATGTTAAGGGTGACTGGCCTGACCTAACAAATTTGCCTTCTGCCTTGGAGATAACTGTAAGTTTGCTGAGAATCCTCAAAAAGAAAAACCAAGGGCAGTGTGAGATGCAACCAAAGCACAAACTTCTGGTTGAGTTTGTTAATAAAATCATGTTCCCAAGGAAAGAAAAAAGAGGACTAGCCAGTTTCTTGGAAAAAAGAGGACTAGCCAGTTTCACTATAGTGGTAATAGGGAAGAAGAAGCATGCTCTTCCTTTTGGGTTCATTCTTACTGACTTGTTTGACAAGTTGGGCATTTCTTTGAGGGATTTACAGAATGCAACTAAGAAGGAAAGATTTGGGCTGGGGCTCTTACACTGATTAGGTGTGACATGACTATCAATGCTGAGCCTGCCTTGGTTGAAACTTCTAAATGGCCACTGAACAATAAGGATAGGGTTCTAAGACAACAGATTGGTTTGCAAGCTGCTGAGATTAAGAGGTTGGAGGAGGAAATAGACTTTTGGTGAGCTGAAGGTTCTAAGGCAAAAGAAACAAATGAAGGGATGCTTCAAAAGATGTTTGAGTTGCTGCAGGAAAAGTCTCAAGGACCTGGTCCTTCCACCACCTGATACCCAAAGCCAAAAAGCCATCTTCTATCCAATGGGATTTAGATTAGTTCTAGTTTCCTAGCTTTCTTGTCTTTAGTTTTTGACTAGTTAAGCAGTACTTGCTTAGTTTGTTTCCTCTGGTTGAAAATATTTTTGCTTATGATGTCATATCTTTGATGGCTAATATCATTTCAATGCAGTTGCTTTTTATTAGATTAAGTTTGCATTTTGAGTTGCCCCAATGGCTATGAGTTGATTATTTTATTGCTTACAATAATTCTGACTTATGAAACCTTTTCAATGATGTCAAAAGTGGGAAGGGTAAGTAATGATTTTGCTTGTGATATTTATAACCAGTTTAAGAACCTGATCCTTAATGATAAAATTGATTTCTGCTAATGTTGCTTGTACGTTGTGGTTCATGACATTAAGGATGCGACGCAAAGTCTATGAGTTTGTCATCATCAAAAAGGGGAAAAAAGTTAGCTTGAATAACCTTGGAGTTTTGACTGATGACTGAAGAACAGATCCAAGGACGTGTTCCTTTGGATCATTGCAGGTTAATAAATAATGATGCAAAATCAATAAAGCGGGAAAATTAATTGTTATCCTAAAATCTAATGTTTATCTTGATAATCATGCAGAGATGTACAAGATAGAAAAGATTGCATAAGATTGGGATAAGGCTTGAAGATTTCGGCTATCAAAGCAAGGAGTTCAATTAGGACTCAAACACTTGAAGAACTTTGGAGTTCGAATTGCTCAAGACTTCTCAAGATCTCAAGTCTATTAATTGAGAAGCATTTCAGCTGTTGAAAGCATGCACAAATACAGAGAGTTTAGAGCACTAATATTGAAGTAATTTTGTATTGTATTTGAGCAGTCGTCTCGCTACATAGAACTAAGTGAAGAACCTGTTCCTTAGAATTGAGTTTATACTGTTCACAGTCTTAGTTCATCTGTAGTAGGATCTATCGAGTTGTACTATTTACTTTCATAGAAGTCTTTGTAAGAGTACACATTATTCAAGTCTTGTACTTGGAGAAACTTCACTGATTGTGAAAGAGGTCACTATAGGATTAGAGTTAGTCCTAGGTTAGTAAGAAGGAAGTTTTATATCCAAGTGAGTCTTTCAAATAGTGAAGTTGAAATCCTATTTGAGGAGTAGGTCATGGTTTTTTTATCCCAATTCAAAGGAGTTTTTCCACGCTAAAATTCTGTGTTCAGTTACTTACTTTTACATATTCCGCACTTAATTAGTAAATGAACACATAGAAGGAACTGGTCCTTCAGTAGTGCTCTGTCTTGGGAAATGTAAAATCATCTTGTTCTCATACCCCATAATAGAATGGTGTGGTGGAGAGAAAACACATGTATCTTTTGGAGACATCAAGGGCTCTTCTTTTCCAGTCCAAATTGCCTCTCCGATTTTGGGGGAACTATCTTTTTACTACCACTTAGTAAACATATTTCCTTCCAGAATCCTTAATAATAAATCTTCTCATGAACTACTGTATGGAACTCCACCTTAATATACTCACCTTAAAACTTTGGCTGCTTATGCTATTCTACCATTCCCAAGTCTCATAGGGATAATTTCCAACCTAGGGTAGATCCATATGTTTTCATTAGTTATCCCATGAATCAGAAAGGCTATAGACTATGTAATTTGCATTCCAAGATTGTTTTTGTCTCTAGGGATGTTCTTTTTCATGAGGACACTGATAAGGATCAAAACTAATACGCGTAAAGTAAAGATAGAGAGCGAGACACAACTCGAACTCCCTACGAAGTAACCCTGGGGAACTTGTCCCGAGATACCATCGTATCGGTGTCAAGGAGGACCTACACTATGCAACCACCCTCGAGTCACACTCGGGACTCGCAAGTAGAATGATCGGGTTTTCGGTTCAAGACTCAACTAGGTTCCACTAGTGAATTCAAGCAACCAAGACAAAGGGTTCTCCAAACAAGAGATAGATTCTTTTCATCATTCATAAAATTCAAGGTAAAACTGAGGTTTGTGAAGTATTTATAGACTTCACTTACATGTAATGAAAGCTCAAAAATACCTCTAAAGTGGGTTAAAACAATAAAGGCCTCATAGGGCTATAGTTGTCCAAAACATAGCAATAAACTAGGAATTCCCGCACCCTTCAGCATAGTAGGCGCCCCACTAGGCGCCCAGCCCTGTGGAGTAGGCGGTCAGCCTACTTGGAGTGGGCGGCCAGCCCCTTTTGAGTAGGCGGTCCGCCTGGTGGAGATCCAGAGAGTGCTAAAAAAGTAGGCGGTCTGCCTAGTTGAGTAGGCGGTCCGCCCGTTCCTGTGGCTTCTTGTTTTGCTTCCAAATGTGCTCTGGATGCCTCTTCAAGTGGCCTAAGTGATCCACCATCCATGGCACTCAAAAGCATGATCTTCCGGCTACTCTCGGACCCTTCATCCATGTCTCTCCAAATCAAGTAAAGATGGGTGTCTTGAATCAACCTTGCTTGACTCCTAGTGAACGGCCTTGAGGTATGCCCCGCATCAGACACTTTCCCTTTTGCTACCTCTTCTGATTCTTCCTGCACTCCCTTTTTTCCTGCTATTTCATCTAGCTTTCCTCTTGAAACCTCTGACCGTAAACACAACTTTGACCCTGCACATGTTCCTTCCCCTTGTCCTCCCTTACCTGATTTTAATCCATCAACAGCTTCTCCTACTCACCCTATCCCCAGAAAGTCTTCTAGATCACACAACCTATCCCAGTCATCTTCAGCCTTATGTTTGCACACTTCCACCTTCCTTTTGTGGCTCCAGCTTTGTCTCCACTTATAGTCAGTCACTAGAAAAACCTGTTGCATTTGAGCCTACCTCCTACAATCAGCCTGCTTCTATTCCTGAATGGCAAGAAAGCATGATGAAGAAGTTTCAAGCACTTTAGGCTAACAACACCAGGTAGATCATGGAGTTGACTAAGGGAATAAAGACCATTGGGTGCAAATGAGTGTACAAAGATGTATAAGGTAGATGGCACCATTAAAAGATATAAAGCTAGGTTGGGTGTTAGAGAGGACACTCAAGTTGATGGGGTGGACTTCACTAAGACTTTTTCCGTTGTGGTGAAGTTTTCTACTATTAAATGCCTGATAAATTTTGCTATCAAGAGAGGTTGGTCCCTCTTTCAACTTGATGTCAACAATGTATTTTTGCATGGTGATTTGGATGAGAAATTTTACATGAAATTTCCCTTGGTCTCATTGCCTCTCATTTCTCATCATCTGGTAAATCTTTTCTTCTTGTCTGTAAGTTGCAAAAGTCTCTTTATGGGCTTAGGCAAGCTTCCAGACAGTGATATGCTAAGCTCTCCCAGGCATTATACTCCATAGGTTATACACATTCCTAGAATAATTTCTCTCATTTCACAAGACACACAACTTCTTCCACCGTCATATGGTTTATATAGATGATATAATTCTTACTAGTGATGACTTCAGATGAAATCTCATCTCTTAAGTCCTTTTTGGATGCCCAAATCAAGATAAAGGATTTGGGGGGTGTTGAATTACTTCTTAGGAATTGAAGTTGCATATCATTCATATGGTTTATTGTTGCATCAGAGAAAATTCATTCATGATTTTCTTGAGGAGTTTAAGTGTTAAGATATTTCTCCTGCTTGTTGTCCCTTGGACCTGAATGTCAAGTTGAGGGCTAATGAAGGTGATCCTCTTGACAAGCTAGATCTGTACAGAAGTATGATAGGTAAGTTGAATTTCCTTACCCATACCAGACCTAATCTTTGTTTTGTTGTCCAACATTTGAGTCAATTCCTCAAGTCTCCCAAAGTTCCTCATATGTAGGCTTGTTGCTCCCAAACGCGCATACAAGTATACATGATCGACAAGTAATAAATTAGTGAGTCGAGTATCATTCCCACGAGGGAGATTCAATTAATCGAAATTCAGTAGCTAAAATTTCACCTCCAGTGACAATCGTATTCTAGTAAACAATTCCTAAAAACTATTTAGAGATATTTTTCAATGATTGTGATTTTTACTAACTAAAATAAATAATAATTAAAAATAAGTAATTGAAATCAATTATTTTTTTTGCAATTCGTGAGTTGTTATCAATAAGAGAGAAACGATCCAGAGTCAGAGCGACAAACAATCCAGTTGATTCTACTTATTGATTTCCTAGATTACTAACTAATAGGTTAAATATATTCGTGAAAACCTGTCGATTCTTCAGGACTATGTGCAAGCTACTCTAACGCCTGTATTTTTATGGAATTAAATCACATGAATGCATTAAAGAACTCTGTATTTAGCTAAGCAAGGCGAATAAGTATATGTCTATCCTATCCGCAAATCGATTCCGTGATGTCCAGGTTCACAATCAAGCCCTATTCTTTATTATCTGCATTCATAAATTCCCTCTGTCGAATTCAACTTAAGAACCGTAGATAGTGTTCAATTGTCAGGCCTCAATAACCAAACAATTAGGCTCATTAAAGAATAAACAATCTGTAATGGTAAACCAATAGGTAGAAATCAACTTTCATGTCTTTCCCTAACTCTAGAATGATATGTTTAGCTATGCATATTCATAATTAAAAAAAATAAGAATTCATGGAAGAATGGTGAAATACTGTAATAGATGAAGTAAAAGAATTAAACCCTAGGTTCAAATGTGTTAGGAACCCAATATTTGCTCCAAAATCTGACCTCCCCTAAAGATAACGAAGTAATAAGGTTTTTATACTGTTTACAAAGTGCTAGGATAAGTTAAACTAAATCCTAAACTAGTTGGGAGAAGTGGGAGTTGTCCAGGTTCAAGGCTTTCTTGGAAGCCCCGCTTCTAGTATAGCTTCAAAATCCAAGGCTATCTCTGAATCTTTGCTCTCAAAACAGCTTCCAATCTTCAGGGCTTTCTTGGAAGCTTTGCCTTCAAAACAACTCCCAAATCATCACTTTAGTCCAAGCCTTGCTTTTCAAAGTATTTTTCTCCATTTTGATTGTTCTTGCCTCGAATTCATTCAAACTATTCCTAAAATCACAAACACGATAAGTGAGCACAAAAATCACAGTTATAACATATCAGGAACGCATAAAGTACCAAAAATTCAAGCAAATGTTAAGGTAAAATAGGATAATATAGCCAAATATCAAGGCTGATTTACACCTTCTGTACCTTCGAGGCACCTCTAAGGTTTGTGTTTTCCTAAGCAATGCTCATGATCTATCTTTTCCTGTATATTGTGATAATGACTAGGTAGCTTGCCCAGAGACCAACATATCTGTCGCTGGTGTTTATATCATTATTGGTGATTCTATGGTTGGTTGGAAGGCTAAGAAACAACATGTTGTCTCCCTTTCCTCTGCTGAAGCAGAGTACAGAGCCATTAGCGAGGTTGTAGCTGAATTAACTTGGTTAGTCTGGTTTCTCTATGGTTTTTGTGTTTCGATCAAGTCATTCCAGTGTTATGTGACAATCAAGCTGCTATACACATTGCCAATAACCCTGTGTTCCATGAAAGGACAAGCATATTGAGTTGGATTGGCACTTCACTCGTGCCAAGATCCTTGAAGGGTTGATTCAACTTATTCATGTCTCTAATCATTCTCAACTGGCTGACACTGGAGTTCTCCATCATTCCATCCTGCCTAAGTTGGGAGTTTTATCACCCTCCAACTTGAGGGGGGTATTGTGAAAATGTACAGTTATAATAATTAGATGATATAGGCCCAACTTAGTCGAGTTGTACAGATATTTATATGTTGCCTTGTATTAGTTAGGGGCTAGGTACAACACATGTAATCCATTTTTATTTTTAGCTGATTTAGACATTAGGCCCAGTGTATAAATAGGTAATTGGACATTTTGGGAATTTAAGAAAATTCATTTTTCTCATTTCAGTTTTCATTCCCTCTCATTTCCTCTCTCTAGGATGTTCACAAACCCTAAATGGTTATCTCAGTTTTTCTTCGATCTTTGAATGTTTACATGGTATCAGAGCAGTGATATTAATAGATCTCGTGATTACCCTTCGAGCAGTGTCACACCCCCCCCCCCCCCCCCCCGTATTTCACAGGAGATTTTATTTTCTAGGATTTTCTGGCAACTTTGACAGTTCAATTTTTTGGCGATCTTTTGTAATTTGGTCATTTCCGGCTAATTTTTGAGTCGTTTAATGGTTCAGTTTTCTGAGACGGTTGATTTTCGGGCGAAGTTGACATTTGAGTTTCTGGTGATCTGAATTTGCGAGATTTACCTGGATATTTTCTTCCGCCTGTAAGTTTTGATATTTTCCCCAAATTTAGGGTTTGCTTCTCCTACCTCTTCTATTAGTGTAAGTGTGCATTGTACAACATGAGTACTAGCAACACTAATCAGCGCACCTCTACTCAATCTGATAATACCACTGCCATGAGTACTACCAACACTAATCTTGATAAGACATAAAAGAAACTGACGTTTTCTAATGAGATTAATTTCATGGTTTTATACAGCTTACATTTGGCGTACTAGCAACAACATCTGTGGCATCACTAGGTTCTGTTGACACCCAATTTTGTCATTCCTTTTTCTAAAATCGGCTATAATTTAACTTAAGGGTGCAATTTGACTATTTGTGCATAATTTGCATTAGAAATCATGCAGTTACGTGTGTTATCCCCTACTTATATATTACATACCTAAATGTGGCCATATTACGTAATTTTGCATCATTTAGACTATTTTTCAGAATGTGGTTGTTTGTGTAATTTTAGTGCATTTATAGCATTTAGATATATAATTGAGGTTTTAATAAATATTTGTGGCTATTTATATTTAATTAGCTTAATATATGTATATGTATATGTGTGTGTGTGTGTGTGTATATATATATATATATATATTACGTAATTACATCACTTAGGTTATGTATTTTAAGTATGTGCCAAATTATGATCATTTGCGCAAATTGCTACATTTATAGCATTTGTTAATTTGTGTGTGACTATTTGTGTTTAATCATTTTATCTTGACCCCGATAATTTTATATGTGCATTTACTCACTTTTATACGTAATATATATATATATATATATATATATATATATATATATATATATATATATATATATATATATATATATATATATATATATATATATATATATATTATTTATTTACTGTGCATCTTTAAGTTAATTTTTAGTTTAATTAAATATTTTATTCCTAAATTCTATTTTTCATGTCGAATCTGGGCAAGTTTCTTAGCTAGATACGTTCTTATCATTTGAATTTTGAAAAGCAACATTTCCCAAATCCTCTCCTTGATTTTATTGTCTTTTTCAAATCATTTTTATCCCAAAATTTACTCCCTAAATCTCTCAAAATCAGCCCCAAATCCTCCCTATCAATTTCTCTCCAAAAATAAGTGCTATTCTCTCAACAACTATTTTTTTCCCAATCCTATATGTACATGTGACAACTCCACCAAAAAAGAGACAAGTACAGTACAATATACAGCACATACGCATCACTCCTTCTCTATTTTTTCAAATGCACACACTCCCATACGCAAACACACGTAGATCCCTTCATTTTTATCATCATCAGTACATAGTACCTCCCTAACACACCCTTTCACCCTCTCTCCTCTCATTTTGATTACACACACATACAAAAAATCAGTACAGGACCCTACTTAAGAAATTATCCTTTTTGGGTCTTTTTCCTCAACACACACACATTGCAAAATCGATACAAACACACGATACACACTCGCAACCTATAGAAATATACACACACCCACTGTATAATACCACCACCACCAGTGAGGGACCCAACTCGTCTCCTGCCTCCAATTTTTGCCGCCAGAAAATGTCCAAACACCTCCACCATATCCTTCCCAGAACATCATCTATACGATACAACACCAAACACTAGAAATACACACACACATAAAGAACCATATCAAAATCGGGATTTAGGGGATGAGGAGTGATAAACCACCGGTGATGGCTGAGAATACATTAAAACTCATCAATGGCCGTCTGATTTCCCTTCTGTATTCTGATTTGTGCATTTGGTGCATAAATTAAAATAGAGTTTGGGGAGTCGCAGCGATGCCACGAGGCTCGCCGGAGAACCTCGTCGGTGATCGCTCCTCTTTAGCCGTTGCCTCGCCGAAGTTTCTTTGCCTTCTCTGTTACCTGTTTATGTCGTGGATCTATTCACGTTTTCTAAGGTTTAATCGTTATCCTTTTGGTTCTTGTTTCTGTTCTTGTGTGTTCACAGTTGTTTGATTGTTTGGTCAGTGCTGACAATTTTGATATTCTTTGACTGGTTCTTGTGTATATCGCTGGCTTTGACTATGTTTCTTTGTTGTTGGTTGTGGTTCTGTCTTGTTGCTTTGGTTAAATTCACTGTTGCAATGTCAACTGGGTCCCATAGTTATCAATGTTGATTATTATTACAGCTTGTCTTTTGCTAAATTGTTATATTTGATGCTGTTAATTGGCACCGCTGACTATTTTTTTGAGAATTTTGCAGCTTCCTCGTACTATACACTGATTGGAGCAAATAGAAGCACAGCGTTACAGGCCAATGAAAAATAATTGAATAATCAATTTGAGGCCTATAGATTGATTGGAACAGATACTATAAGGCCAAGGACGTTTGGAGGCCTAAACAGTCCCGTTACGTTTATACTGTCCCATATCCTAAAAAACAAAAGGCGATGATGACATGTATGAGCTTTATTGCAAAACAAGCCGGTGATTGAGAGGTGGGATTGGTGCTTGGCATGGCAACCGGAGGGCTCCCGTGTATGCAGTCGTACCGACGTCCCTAACCTCTAGGATATTTTGCTTTCGTAAATGGTCCTGATAATTGCTTGGGCTTATTGGCCAACTACTAACTTTTTGCAGGGATTGCTTGGACTTTGTCCAAACCCAGTTAACTATTGGATAGACTGAGATGGCCATACCATTTCTAATTTCTTTATGCAAGTGATACATGTTGTCTTTTAGATGTTTACATTGCACCAGATGGTCGTCATAAGACAATGATTTGGGCAGTTTATTGTCGGGTACACATGGCACTTTCCTTTCATTTCTTCTCTTCCCCTCAAGATCCTTTGTATTATGTATTCGTTAGGGATCCCGCCTATACTTATTATGTGAGCAAAACAGTGTTAAAAAAGACAAGTAAACTACCTCAAAGCATCAAGAAAACACTGCCAAAAAAGCAGTGAAATAAGCTGCCCAAGTGCTGCTGCTTATTAGGCTATACAGGGGCCTTCTTCTCATCCTTTTTCTTAAGTTTATTTGTTCTTGAAGTTGATCTCTATATGCTAATATGAAGCGGTGTTAGACCATGTTAGGAATTTGAAATTATAATTGAAACAGGGCCATTTAGGATCAGATTACAGAGGGGGTTGGTTTCTACAAAAATCAGAAAAAGGCTAAAAGTGCAACACGACCTGAAATCTGGACTATTTATGCAAATTACAGGAGTCTGAATTTAAAACTTAAAGCGGGACTACTTGTTGTAATTTTGAGTCTTAACTTTTAATTTGTAACAGGTTGTTTTTAAGAGTAATTCTCAGTTGTGAACTATTCCTGCAAAAGGCTAAAATCTGCAAAGTGGACTATTTCTGCAAAAATCAAAACGGGCCAGTTATCTTTTCTAAAACCCACAGCCCATTTTGTAAGTGGTATAAAAGCCTTATTTTCAAACTATTTTTTAATCTCTTACAAACTATCCAATAGTTTGAAAAGGGAGTAAGGACTTTGGAGGTCAAGTCCTATAAATTTGTATAGTTATATTATCTTTTCAAAAGTATTAGCTAAAATAAACATATTATCTCATTGTGTTACATATTAATATTCTAATATTCTATTTATAAATATTATTTAACTTTATTTTATCTTTAAAATCGCATTAATTTATCTTATATGCTAAAGTATTTCATATATACATATTTACTTGTCTCCTTATTAAAACTTGCATAAGTATTTTTTATATATACAATATCTATATCTATATACATAAATGCGACCACACAACAAAAGTCATACGAGCAACGGTACTTGACAATTAATGTCATACTACCGCTTAAAGTGGCTAACATTTCTAAAATTGCTAAAATTCTCACTGTCCCTACATTTTGAGAATTTAGTGTATTATAGGAATATTTAAAAATTTTCAAACTAATTTTGGAATCTGCCAAGTTTGTCTTTTTTTTAAGAAATGTCCTTTAATTGGAACATAGTTGGAATTTAGCTTTATTTTGATATGTTTTCTCTTAAATTAAAATTGCATCCTTGACTTTTTGATTTTGTCAATGCTTTATGTTTTAGCCTCAGTCCCAAAATATAAATCCGGTCGGGAACTACTTTTCGTGGGACTCGAGAAGTGCCTAACACCTTCTTCTCGAGTCACAAGGGCTTCTTACCTTAGAATCTCTACTAGACATGACCATCCGGAGTTTAATTTAGATACTTAGACATCGTAGGTGACCTAATACGCCTTAAATAAATTTATTAGGTGGCGACTCCAAACTTGTTCCAAACGAGTCACCTTAGTCAAGCCCTACCTTTGAACTCGATCAGAGCTCGAAAAATGGGGTGCAACAGAATGTTGACTCCGTTGGGGATAACTTGAAAAGTCCTAACCACATCGGGTTTAAATTTTTGGATTTTATTGTTATTATTATTGTCATTATTATTCTTTATATTATTATGTCGGACTAACCTTCTTTCTTTTGTCTTCATTTTTGCCTTTTGTTATTATTATTATTATTATTATTATTGTTGTTGTTGTTGTTGTTGTTGTTGTTGTTGTTGTTGTTGTTATTATTATATGTGACTATTATTTTGTATGATTTTTAAAATGGCATTCCGCTCATAATCCTCTACTCCTGGAATATTTACACTTGCACACACCACGAACGATTGCGTGGACCCTACGGTCGTTCCACTTTTAAAGCACTCTTTAGGGAAAGTATACAAAATTAGCCAACTAGCGAAGCTGTTGGCAGTTTGCATGCTTTCAACTTCCAAATTGTCCATTTGGGAGAACTTTGTCTAAACCTAACTCTTAGCAAACTCCATTAGGAGCATTCATCGCATTCCATGTTCTACGTTCTTTTTTACATCATCGTTTTAAATTATCTTGCCTGATTATCTCATTTTCGCAACTAACTTGTTTCTTTTTGCTTTTTCCTTGCCTTTTATAGAAACTTTTTTATTTTAAACTGATTTTATTTCAGTTTGTGCATATTTTAAACTTGTGCATTTTGCTCATATGCCTGCCACTCCTGGCAACTTCAAAATCAAATCGTGCGTTGAATACACGGTGGTTACAACCGCCTCTTTCCTCACAAAATTTCCTTTAGGGGGAATGACTTGGAATCTAGTTGGTCCGAGACGTTCCAACTCCAGAATTTTCTGTTTGGGAGGATAATAAAACTCTGTCTAAGTCAACTCAACTCTTAGTGGTGACTCTAGGACCATGCTTCGTGACATATCATTAGTCGACTTGTTCTCAAGTCTGATAGGCCAACATGTTAAAACAACCTGAACGGGGTTTTCACCCCCAAAAGCATTAAACATGATTTATTGGCCTATATTTAAAGGACTGAACGTACAAATGTGGACCGTTTATTGGAATTATTCTGCATTCAATTCAAAGACACAAAAGGTAACTGAAGCGGTATCAAAGCCCAAATTAAATCGAAAACGACTGTTTATTCCTAAGCGGTTGTAATCATTCGGTATTCAATGCTATTCAAACGCGCTAAAGGTAACCGAAAAGGCATTAAAGGCCCAATTCAAAGCAGAAATGACCGCTTGATAGACGGGATGATACATAATACACATTTATCCTTTATACATTATATAAAGACTTGCCATCCGTTGGTTGGTCAAAAGTCTATTAACAACTTTTGTCTAAAGTGTCTAAAGGGTTCTCAACCCACAACGACACATCTCTTCATATTCTCTGTTGCATTGTTTTCAAAAGCTTGTGTCACACGTTGATTATTTTGCTCGCAATAAAGCAAATCTTAGGCATTTTTCTCATCCCTTTCCCTATCGTCCTTCACCTTTCCCAAAAGATCATGGCCAATAGAACATTTGACATGGTTGCCGAACCCCCCTTAGTTACTCAAAGATTGGTGGGGAAACCTAAGTATAGATAAACAAGACCGAGTTAAAGTAGTGCTGGGGAACCTTATTTCACTAATGGAGCATATGACAATGAAATGGATAGTAGAAGAAGCAGTACAATATTGGGATGCGGACCGAGCAGTTTTTCACTTTGGGAATGTAGAGTTGACACCATTACTGGAAGAAATAGGCGGATTAAGTCTATTACCATTTGAAAGTGAGGAATCCTGATGCCTAAGAACATTACACCCGAGGAGTTCTTCGAAACGGTAGGGTTTAAGCCCGAATTATGCACAGACAGTATAAGGCAGTCGGGAATTTCTCTGACTTCTACATCAAATTTGGGTATGGAGAAGCATTTCAAGAATCCGAAGACTATCTCAGCATTAACCAGGCAGATTGGCAAGAGCAGAGAGTGCTCGCTTTTGTTACCAGATTTTTAGGGACTGTCGTGTTTCCACAACACAAAGGACGAGTCGACGTTTGCATGATATCAATTGCTGATGTCCTACTCAAGGACTTTGATAAGAAGTACACTTTGGTAACCATGATTGTTGCAGAAATATACTGAGCTTTAGAAAAATGCAAGAGGGGTGTTAGTTTTTTCGAGGGTTGCAATTTGCTTTTACAAATTTGGCTGATGGAGCATTTGCAAAAGATGAACATCACAGACCAAGCCTTCCATTCCACACCAAGAGAGAATTATATCTTGACTCATACCGCCCGCATGGACAATGCCCCCAAGAAATGGGACCGGCCAACAACTGCCAAAGCCTGGCACCATGTATTCTGTCAATTGACACCTGAAAACATACAATGGATGTTTGATTACTTTTCCAGCGCTACAGTGATCATACGGTCGGAAAGAGACTCATTTCTCATTCTAGTGGGCTTTAGAGGTGTTTACCCGTACACTCCTTTAAGGGCACATAGACAAGTAGAGAGAAAGCAGACCGTACCCCAAATTACAGATATTAGGAGTTTCAAGGCAGAAATTCTCGGGGGGATAATACCATTCAAAGACAAGATATTAGAACTTTGGAAAGCAAGGCATCAAATGGGAATCGAGACTATTGGACGGGACAGGTTTGACGCTGGCTATGATGAAGACTATCCAGACTGGCTTAGGAAAGACATAGCAAGGGCAGTTCAACCAAGAGCAACAACAAAAAGGAAAATAAATGTCGATGAGTTAGAATCTGAGTATGAAAGGTTACGCAAACAACTGACAAGGGCACAAGGGAAACTAGCCAAGAAGCAAAGTTTGGTCAAAGCAAAAAACAAAGAAAAAGACAAATGGCGCAATAAGTCAGAATATTGTAAAAACGCATAGAGTCTATAGGTGTATGGGCTAGCGAAGGAATGAACTCTGTGGCAAACGAAGGAATAGAGGAGATAGGAATAAGGCTTGGGAAATGCCGAAGAACTTCACATTTGACATATCCTGGCTCTTAACTAATGCAGATAATATCATATTCCAAGGAGAATCATCAGGGGCAAGTTCGGCCGAGGAAGACTCATCTTAAGAAGAAGAATCTTCAGGGGATGGATCGGCATGAAAGATATTTACTTGGCCATGATCTAATTTCCTAGCAATATTTAGTCTTTTCCACTTCTTACACTATTTCAATATCAGCCAATGTAATAACATCCAATAAATGCAATATTATCTCTTAGGCTCCCTATTTTGTTAGAAAATGAAATGAAACATGTGGCACAAAATGCTTTCAAAATCATCGTGCGTAAAATGGTCCTTCGCATTATAGGATGCATTCCTTACTTGATATGTGTGCATTACATGAATTCGTCTGTCGCTATTTCTCCCTACCTAAGTGAATCCTTTCCCCAAATTCAATCTCCCTCCAATGCACATAACCTTACTTTTCTTTCCAAGCTAATCCTGATATTTGAAATATTTTGCACATTCTGATTATTTCCTATTGCTAACTCAAAGACTTCCTCTCCAAAAGGTCGGCTCAAGTTGAACACCAAAATAGAAGACATGGCTAAGCAGAGTGACTTATTGGTGATTTGTCAAAGAAAGAGGGAGTTGTTGCAGCAAGTATTATGCGTATGGAGCAGAAAATTGACAGGGTAAGAGGTGTGATGGTCGGCCTTAAGGGCACCTCTGACATGCTATAAAAATTCCCGAAACCAATGTTTGAGGATCACTTTAGTGCTCTGGTCTACACTATTGCACCACCCGCAATACATGAGTGTGATCCAAAGCATTTTTCAAATTTACATTTGTTCATGGGGTTAGCAGGAGGCAGTCAGGAGGTGGGAAGTGAGGAGAATCCACCATATGTTGCAAAGGTTTACGCACAACAATCGGATATCGGCATGGTGACAAAACTTCCATTGTAAGATGGAACTAAAAATCCTTATGTACATTTGGGAGCATATCTGCACCAACTAGAAAGTATGGAACACGATGATGAACTCAAGAGAAAGCTATTTGTTAAGACACTTACAGGGTCATCATTGATTTGGTACATAGGGCAAGACACAAGCAAATAGAATTCTTGGAGTGACCTAGTCGAAGCCTTTATTAACCGATATAAATCCTATGGCGACGACTGTACATGCAATAGCTCATTGAAAAGAAAAAGTGTTATAGGACCGATTTCTGAAAAGGTCTTAGGTAATAGTTTGACTGAAGCACAATCTGAGGATATGAACGATGCAAAGAAAGGGAAAGCTACCATTGCCAAAAACCCAAGTCATATTCCATTATCTCTCAATAACCAAACCATCATTTCTTTTCATGAACCACCTGTTGTTATATTTGAGAAACTCAAGTCTATCGAGATGTTGCAGCCGCAACGTGGAGAAGTCTTTACCCCACTACCACCTCACTTTGATTCAACCAAATATTGTGTATTTCACTCCAACATACCAGGTCACGACACCAATGAGTGCACCACTTTAAGAAAGGAGATTCAGAGTTTAGTGGAAAGTAGCAAGATAGTAGAAGTGCCAAAGGGAAAACCTCAACTTATGTGGTGCCAACCTTTGACCTTCATGCCATCAGTTGAAACTCGCTGACAGTCAGTTAACCCAATTTCTTATCAGAAGCCAATAATTAGCAGTAAGAGTTCCTCTCGCGATGCTCCTTGCAAGTTCACTCCCATTGGAGGATCATTTACAAGTTTATACGAAAGGTTGAAAGATGCAGGGATAGTGCACCCTATTGAAAGGAAAATTTACAAGGAACTTTGGAAAGAAGATATGAAAAAATCATGTGTTTACCATTCAGCATGTATGGGCACAATATTGAAAAGTGTTTTGCTTTTAAAGAGAACATTGAAGAGCTGATCAAGTCTGGGCAAATCAAGATTGAAAATTCTAATGATGAAGCAATTGCAGATTACCACGTGAAAGAGGCAGCAGTTTAATGACAGACATCCGAATATAAGAAGAGAGCTTCTAAGTTGCATAATCTTTGGAGACATTTATTTTACTTTCTAGCAAGCTTTATGGCACATGTTTTTAAGATTTTCTCTTTATGTATTTTAAACTACGCTTGAACTGATTGCTGTCGGTAGCAGGATATGTAGGCAGCCCACACCGGGTCCGGTCCCTTTATAATAAAAATTTTATTTTGCCCAATAAGAAAAGTTGGTGCAAAGTTTGAAATACAACAATTGGTTGACAATTGTGAAAAGACGCGGATCACGACAAACAAATTTGTAAAAGAAATGGTGATCGCACCCAAGTCTTTGGTGTTTGGCAAAGAGTCGACCTTCCTTTTGGTCACCTAAAGTCCAACCTTTTCCTTGACTTCACATAATTTATCGCAATATCATTATCAATGATTCATCAACCAATCTTTGTCTTGACTGCTACATAAAGAACTCAAGCAATCCTTTATGACCTCTATGACATTTTTCATAGTGTCTAGTTCAAGCATTAGTCTATTATATGCCTTCTAGGCATCCTCTTAGCTGCCTATATGACCTTTATGTGCTATTTTGTTTCAAAGTCTATAATCTACTAACTTTGTTTTGCATATTTTGTCATTTTGTTAAAGGTTGCCTAGCATTTGAACACCAAAATTGGGAAAGAATCTGCATTAAGAAGAAGCTGAAATGACAGGCAAAGTTGAAACATTCACCTCTGGAACAAAGTCCTCAGAACAGCAGACAAAGTTGGGAAATTCTGATTCTACTATCTAAGATGTGGTAAGGGACAAGTAGAATCAGCTGGCGGTATACCCACATAAGAAGCACAAAAAAGAAATCCAGCCAAATGAACAGGAGGGGTTAAATGAAAAGCTCCATAATCTAGAAATGGTCATGAAGGAAGAGATGAGTTTAAGGAACATTCAAAGTTTGAGGTATAAGGATTTATGTCTACATCCGTATGTTGAGCCACCGTATGGATACAAAATTCCAAAATTCAGCACTTTCGATGGAACATGAAATCCCTTCTATCATTTGAAAGACTACAGTAACAGGCTAATTGGAGTTGGACATATCGAGGCTATGATGATGCAATTGTTCATTCAAAGTTTATCTGGATTAGCACTCACTTGGTACACCAAACAAGATTTTAGCAAATGGCACACTTGGGAAGATATGGCCCGAGATTTTGTCGATGAATACAAGTTCAACATCCTAAAGGATGTGCACCTATATGAGATGTATAAAGTCAAAAGAATGCAACGTGAGGCTTTTGAAGAATATGCTACCCGATGGAGAATCGAAGCTTCAAAGATACACCCTCCTTTACCTGAAGAAGAGTTAGTTTCAACTTTCGTCCAAATCAAAGAAGGGATTTACTATGAGAAATTGCTTGGCGTTCAGGCACACGACTTTCCTAGTCTGATTTGAATAATAAAGGAACTCGAAATTGGCATTCAAGAAGGGAAGATCATTGGAAGTTCAACAGTGCACTATGTTAATCAACATTTTCAACCCGGGGCACTTGAGAATTTGCAAAGTAATGAAGAGGACAATATATTAGTCGCCATGACTGGGCACCAACAACCGTACAACCAGAATCAACGGAATCTACAATTTCATGATACTTCTGACTTACACACTAGACAACCTCCCAACTATCAGGGTTTTCAACCACGATCTTATCAAGCTCAATACAATAGATAAAGCCTCGCACATTTACTCCTCTAGCTGAATCTCTGACAAACATATTTGAAAGACTAAGAGATCAAGGGATATTGCAGCCGAGAAATGGATGGGTTCCTTGTTCGGATTCTTATCCATCAAAGACTTGCATATATCATTCGAACATTCAAGGTCATGACTTAGAAGAATGTCCAACACTGAAGCACAAAATTCAGAACTTGATTGAAAAGGCAAGATGATGATACAACAAGAACCACCAAATGAAAATTCCAACTCTCAAGCTGCAAATACAGTCTATGTTCAAGGCAATTAATCAAAGATAGCTCCGAGGCATTTGAAGAGAAAGCACAACACATGAAGGCAACCCATCACCATGCAAAATCTACAAACTCTACATTGGACTCCTCTTTTGCTCTTTGTCCCTACTTTGTACCTCAACTACGTATGACTTGATTATTGTATTGACAAGATATGTAAGCAGCCTATTTGGGCAGGGTTTCATTATAATAAAATTCTCATTTTCTCCTAACCAAGATAAGCACAGTTTTTGGGACATCCTCCTAATCCAATACACACTCAAAAGTTTTTCAAGCTAAAAGTGGAAGAAATATCCATACGATCGATCAGGGTCACTAAGATAGCCAATTGTTACGTCGAAGGATAAATGCAGATTCTAGCCAAGATTGGATGTTCAATGCAAGGCAACCATTTTGTTTTCAACTAATAAATTTTTCTTTGAGAGCAGATCTTTTCTTACAAATACAAGACTCGCAGGCAATACAATATCTAAGAATAAATAGCTCCAGCACCAATACCTGACAGACACTCAAGAAATGCACTTACAAGTTTCTGGACATGGCACCTCCAATAAGACACTTAGCCTCGTCAGGCTTAAAATATGACCATTAGCCACGTCAGGCTTAAAATATGATGACTAGCCACGTTAGGCTTAAAATATGACGACTAACCACGTCAGGGTCAAAATATGACGACTAGCCTCGTCAGGCTTAAAATATGATTACTAGCTACGTCAAGCTTAAAATATGGCGACTAGCCTCGTCAGGCATAAATATGACCATAAGCCACGTCAGGCTTAAAATATGACCATAAGCCACGCTAGGCTTAAAATATGACGACTAGCCACGTCAGTCTTAAAATATGATGACTAGCCACGTCAGGCTTAAAATATGACGACTAGCCCCGTCAGGCTTAAAATATGATGATTAGCCTCGTCAGGCCTAAAAAATGATTACTAGCCCCGTCAAGCCTAAAATATGACGAGTCAGGCTTAAAATATGACGACTAGCCACGTCAGGCTTATAATATGACGACTAGCCCTGTCAGGCTTAAAATATGACAACTAGCTACGTCAAGCTTATAATATGACGATTAGCCTCGTCAGGCTTAAAATATAACTTTTAGCCCCGTCAGGCTTAGAATATGACTATTAGGCCTGTCCGTCTTAGAATAGGACATCACATATATTTTATTTTGCAGACACTACTATAATAGGACCATCCGCCTTAGAATTGGATATATACATATATTTTATTTTATTTTACAGGCACTACTATAATAGGCCAATCCGCCTTAGAATTAGATATACACATATATTTTATTTTTATTTTTTCCGGCAATACTATTAGGCTCGTCCGCATTAGAATTGGACATACACATATGTTTTGTTTTGCAGGCACTATTACAGTTAGATGATCTATCAAAGGCAATAAACTAGGGCAGAATTTTTTAGGATTCCTCAAAAATTCCAAAAAAGATGCAAGTCAACACTAGGGCAGAATTTTGAGGCATTAACGGTGCATCGAAAAATATGGAAGCGATAAAGTAAAGATAAAAGCGAGATGTGGCTCGAACGAATTACCTAAGTAGCACCGAAGAACTTATTTCGATACACCTCGGGTGATTGTCAAGGAACACCTACAGTAAGAAACTATCCTCGAGAGACACCCGGCTCTCGCAAACAGAATGATCGGAAAGGATTGAAGTTCAATTTGGAATCCACCAATTGAAATCATGCCCGCACAAGGGGTTTTTTATTGAAATGCTCTCAAGCTTTCAAGCTTCATGTTTATCATTCAAAGGAATCTAAATGAAATGAAGACCTAAGGAAGGCTTTTATATTCTTCTTCTATGCCTAATATAATATCTAAAATACCTCCAAAGTGGGTTAAAACAAATAAGGCCACACAGGACTATAGTTGGAATTTCATGTAAAAAGTAGAAAAATCCCGCATTGCAGTCACATGGGGTAGGCGGTCCGCCTCCCCCCACTAGGCGGCCGCCCCTTGGAAATCATCAGTGAGTGGGCGGTCCGCCCCAATGCTGAGGCGCTCCGCCTGTCCAAGATTCAGAGAACTGAGTTTATGTAGGCACTCGGCCTCATCTGGGAGGTGCTCTGCCTCATCCTGGACTTGTGAATGAGGCTCAAAATGAGCTTGGGGTGGCTCCCCTTGGAGCCCAAGCGGTCCTCCATTCATGGTGCTCCAATGCATGATCTTCAAGACGTTTCCGGAGCCCTTGACTTGTAATCTTTGCGCTCTCGAGCTTGGCTCTTGATGGTTGGGAACTAAAACAATTTGAATTGTATCATCCTCCCTTTCTTGAAAGGATTTTGTCCTTGAAATCAAACTATCAACGCCTACATACAAAACAAGCACAAACAACAAAGTTCCTACTACAAGAGTAGGTTAGTGCCAAAAGTGTGGAAAACACACTCTTATGATAGAGCCAAGCATCAATAACAATTAAAACACTTATGCCTCCAAAGGAGACGACAAGTACTTGAAAAAAAAAAAAAGTGCGTCTAACACAAAGACAAGCAAAGAGATCAATAGGACAAGGAACATGCAATACATAGCAATCAAATTCCTTATGACCCCTAAGCTTATAACCAACACGCCAATCCACCCTCAAAGTGTGATCAACATGTGGAACGGAGTAAGTCAAATAGTCCAAGCTACAACTAGAATCAATTACTCCACTCCCCTTCTTTAGAGCATACTTACTCACACCAAGGGTTTCCTTTTCACCTCCAAGATCATCACCTAAGCAACCCTTCCTATAAGACAAACCTTCAAGAAAGTCATTGATAATGACTTCTCCTTCATCATAACCCAAACAATCAATAATAGGGTCACTCAAAGACTCATTTACCTCATTCAAGCTCTCAAATAGTGGGTTGCCTAAGGAGTCAAATTCTTCATACCATGGAGGCTCTATTTTACTACCAACCCTAGTTCGATATGATTCGCTACTACCAATGAAATTGTTTTTAAACAATGGAAATATAAAGGCATGCACCTCAATTTCATGGTTAAGTAAAATCATAGTATCAAGACTAGGTTCTTCACTCTCACTTGAAGAGTCATCATAGGCAATTTTTTCCAATTCATGCAATTTGGTCTCCTCAAGGTCACTTTCATCCTTACTACAACAGACAAACCCACCAAAATCAAATATATCAACAAGGGTAAAGTCACATAACTCATCTTCCCCTTCATCAAATATGGGTGGGGTGTCATAACAAGGGTCACAAGCAAGGTCAACTACCACATTTTCACTAAAGAGAGGTTCTTTGAATATCGGGCTCACACCATGATGTGGCTTTTCATTCCTCTCTACTAGCGGTTCACATGCACACACAAGTTGACCATTAGACTCTTCACTAGTTGCAAGTCCAATAGAGACATTACAAGCACCAACTAGCATCGCTACAAGACAAGAAACTAACATGCTCATGAAAAGGTAAAGGAACACTTACACTTGAGCTGCTTCCTTGAGCACTCATAGCACGTGAAGTATCAAGTTCAACTTCTTCTTCATGAAGCTCGCAATGAGGATCTTCATCACCTTACCTTCCTTCCTTACCAAACGGTTGAGGCTCCACTAGCTTGCCTCCAAGAGTACCTACACATAAGCCAAAACAAGTAGGGGAAGAAGAAGAAGATAAAACATGGTTAGAACAAAGGGTTTCCTCACTCTCATTTTGTATTTCCTCTCCTCTCATTTCTTTCATTTTTCTCTCAAGGCCAAGTATAGATTCGGGTGACAATCCACTCACATCACTCCTCACTTCCTCTCCTTTTTCCTCTCTAGGATTGTCACCGGTCACTCCCTCACTCCTCTCTTTCTTTTGTCTCTCATGTTCAAGTACAAAGGAATGAGGCTCAAGATTGTCTTCATTTGGAGTAGAGTGACTTTCACTCTCAACTTGCAAGGGCATGGCCATAAGATTGTTGGTTCCGGGCATAGGTGACTTGGCTTTAGCCGCTTCCCTCAACTCCCTCATAATCCTATAGTCATTACTTACATGCCTCGGCGTCAAGGGCTTGAGTACATACTTTCTAGAACCATGCAAGACCGTGTAAGAGGTTGTTCTACCATCATGCACTACGCTCCGATCATATTGCCATGGCCTTCCAAACAAGAGATGGCAAGCTTGCATAGGTACTACATCGAACATTATCTTATCTCGATAATTTCCAATGCTAAACTCCATCAAGGGTCGCTTCACCACCCTCAACTCTCCACACTCACTCAACCATTGTAAACAGTAGGGATGTGGATGCTTTGTAGTAGGCAATTTAAATTGGGAAATCAAGGTTTCGCTCACTATGTTAGCACAACTTTCCGAATCAATGATCATTGAGCACACTTGCCCCATCACTTGACACCTAGCATGAAATAGATACTCCCTTTGCATATGCTCTTCCTCCTCAAGACTCGTGGCACCCAAACTCCTACGTACCACAAGTGTCATTTTAAGCTCATCGTCTTGTGCACCATCACCTTGGGGAGTGCCCAAGTTGTGGGGAATGCCCACTTGTTGGGGAATACCCAACGGTTGGGGAATGGCCAACACTTCACCAGTAGTACCTTCTTCGGTACCCTTTTGGACACTCGGGGTCCATTATCTTTCAAGGTTCTCAAGCCTTTAGTTTATAGATCTTACCTCGGCTAGAGGTAGGCCGAAGTGCTTACCGGGACCATAATGGTCTCGTCAACGTCTCCGACCATGTACCTACATAAATCAAAGACAAAAAAGAGATTAGAGTAAACCTCACCCGCTCCATCACTTTTGAATATCACTCGAGTACACTCGTTTAGTGGTGGGGGATTTTTCACTCAAGCTTGATTTCAAAGGTTTCCTCGTAGTTGAACAACCTCCTCAATAACCATTCAAGTTCACAAGAACCAAATACTCTCCAAGAATAGTGGAATTGATGGGACTCGATGAACGCTAGGCTATTTAGGTGAGCACTTGAAACCAACAATATACTATGAGTCTTCTTTGATTTCTACTCTTCTCTAAGCACGAAGGTCCTAATCGCTCAATGAACTAGTACTAGTAAAGTAGGAGTGTTACTTGAAAAGTACTAGCTGGAAGTGATACAAGCCAACAAAAAGCGAAAACCTACGAAAATCAACTATTCGGATGCGCTCCAGAAAGAGCCGCTCCGCCTCACCAGGTGGGCGGTCCGCCCAAGGAAATCCAGAGAGCTGCACAGAGGGAGGCGGTCCACCTAGTGGGTTTTCCTGCAGCGTTTTACTTTGCGATTTTGATTCTTTAGCACCCAAATTTCCAACAAAAACACATTAATTATCCAATCTAATGGTACCCAAAGGTGTATAGGATGATTACAAACAAACCCCAATTGTTTTTAACCCCAATTAAACAACAATAGATCGATTTTGATTCTTGAAGCAAAGTTTTTAGGGTTCTGAAAATTTTGAGATTAGATTCTTCAAATTTCAAATCACAACACCAAATCAAGATATTTTGGTACCAAAAGAACGTGAATCAAACATATATCAAACCCCAATGATTTTCAATATTTGGGTTTTTGAATCCAACAAGTTTCACCAATTTTTTTTTGAAATTTTCAAGTTTTTTTTCTTTCTTTCAAGAACAAGAACAACAAACATAAAGATAAAGAGTCACGATCGAGGGTTTATAAGAATAAAACCTAACCGTGCTCTGATACCAAATGGTGCAGCGGAAAATACGGAAGCGATAAAGTAAAAATAAATGCGAGATGTGGCTCGAACGAATTACCTAAGTAGCACCGAAGAACTTGTTTTGATACACCTCAGGTGATTGTCAAGGAATACCTACACTAAGCAACTATCCTCTAGAGACACCCGGCTCTCGCAAACAGAATGATCGGAAAGGATTGAAGTTCAACTTGGAATCCACCTATTGAAATCAAGCCCGCACAAGGAGTTTTTCATTAAAATGCTCTCAAGCTTTCAAGCTTCATGTTTATCATTCAAAGGAGTCTAAATGAAATGAATACCTAAGGAAGGCTTTTATAGTCTTCTTCTATGCCTAATATAATGTCTAAAATACCCCCAAAATGGGTTAAAACAAATAAGGCCACGCAGGCCTATAGTTGGAATTTCATGTAAAAAGTAGCAAAATCCCGCATTGCAATCACAGGGGGTAGGCGGTCCGCCTCTCCTCACTAGGTGGCCGCCCCTTGGAAATCATCAGTGAGTGGGCGGTCCGCCCCAGTGCTGAGGCGCTCCGCCTGTCTAAGATCCAGAGAGCTGAGTTTATGTAGGCGCTCCGCCTCATCTGGGAGGCGCTTTGCCTCATCCTGGACTTGTGAAAGAGGCTCAAAATGATCTTGGGTGGCTCCCTTTGGAGCCCAAGCGGTCCTCCATCCATGATGCTCCAATGCATGATCTTCAAGACGTTTCCGGAGCCCTTGACTTGTAATCTTTGTGCTCTCGAGCTTGGCTCTTGATGGTTGGGAACTAAGCCAATTTGGATTGCATCAATTAAAGATCGATTACTCGCAAGCTTGAGGCGAAGCAGCGAGGAGATCGCATTGCAGCAAAGAACGAGGCATCAATTTCAAGGAGGATGCACAAACGACCCTTCCCCTCTCCCCATAACTCACAAATCTTTCTTTTAGAGAAGACACAAAATATTAATTACATCAACAAATATGACAACATATGGGGAAACACCACAAGACACTCTTCAGCGTTCCAGCAATCCCTTTGAGCCCTTCCTCACTCTCTCACACTTGCTTTAAAAATCATTTCCCTATACTAGAATCGTGCAATCACAAAATTTATAATACATATTATGCAGCATTCTAAAACGCCATTAGAAAAGCTCCGTCCCTTGATTATGGTTTTGCTATTTTCTCAAATCATTTATTCCCACTTAAATCAAAACCTCTCTTACGCAAACAAGTAATCTGCCTAATCCTTTATAAAGAAGATAGTTTGTGTTCTTTCTGATTGGTGCTCACCTTGTTTGAATCTTTCCTGTTTGTTAATCGTGCGTGTCTGCATGCCTAATCTTGTTCATTTGATTGAATCGTGCGAATTTACCGTGCGTACTCCTCAATATGTTATCAAGTCTCAAAGCACACACTGATCTGAACTTTTCATACTTGGACAAATTAACTCTTGACACCTAAATCATGCATCATATACATCTCACACAGGCAATATGCCATTCTAGAACTACACATGGCCTGATTCTCGTGAAATCTGAGATATGTAGGTAACTCAGTGACTGGAGTTCGGCCAAAAAACCCCAAAACCCTCATTTTTCTTTCCGGTATTTTGCCCGCCCGTCGTGACAAAATTGGCTACTTCGTCAACTATCTTTGCCCGAAGACTCTTTCATCATCCCCGGGCAAAGAGGGGTAGTTATTGACACCCAATTTTGTCCCTCCTTTTTCATAATTGGTTGTATTTAGCTTAAAAATGCATATTAAAATTTTCTTTAAAAATTGCATTAGATGTCATGCATTTACGTGTGTAATCCCTTATCATTAATCCCATATTTATATAATATTTATTGAATTATGAATATATTATATAATTACATCATTTAGGTCGTTTTCAAAACATTTGCGCGATTTTGTAACTATTTGTACAATTAGTACACTTACGTACCTGTTTTGCAATTATTTATACCTAATTAATATTATCTAAGTTCGTCTATAATTATTTTGAATTATTATTTTTTATAAGTCATCAATATTATTCCTCATGTTTTACCAATTATTCTTTCATTTATTGACATTTTTAAGTCTATTATTAGCCAATTATACTTACAAATACACTGCATATACACTTATATACATGTGCACTTGACTCACATACACAATCCCATACACTAACACATGCACGCCTACGTGGCGTGATCTCAGCCATTCGTTCCTCCCATCCAATAGCCAGGATCCCACAATCTTTCTTAATTACAAACAGGCCCCCACAATGCTAAAACCCTAACATCATTTCCCCTCCCTTTATCCTTAAAAAACCGCCTCCGCCTAGACTTCCTCCCTTCCCTTCTTCCCTAAAACTGTCCAAATACACGCCCTAAGTCCACCGCAACTCCGCCACCAGTCACGCGGCTAGCTCCTCTCTCTCTTTTGCGTCGTTTCACACATAAAATCAAGGCAAATCAAACTCGAAAAGAAAAGCTAGGATTCGAATGAAATCTGTCAGAATTTGAATGAAAATGGGAAGATATTCTGAAATCTCTAATGTTCACACACACATACAGAAAGCAAAGGAACAAAATTAAAGCATGAATGCTGGAAAATCGTAATGAGTCGAGACCCGACCCGATCTGATTTTGTGACAGGTAAACTTGTTCTTTTTATTCTTCCTTTATCTTTTCTTTTATTTGAATCCATTCCTATTCATCGTGATTATGCGTTGAAAATACTTGCCATGCTTGTATGCCTATATATTTAAATTTGTGAGAAATAGTTGACATAAATTATTGATAGAAATGCACTCTTATAGGCTGTTTGAACTGTTGTGAATTAGTCGAACGTTTGAATCATATCCTGCAATTGTCAATCTCAAAATGTTTGCCTGTTTGGAACTTGATCGCGTTTAACTTTGCGAATGTGATGATACGACTGTACACACATTGACACTAGTCATTTTTATCTGAAAACTCGCTAGTTGTTGAAAGATCTATACATACACAGTTATTTGCTTACCCTTTGGTGAAAGCGAAAATATTCTTTGAATGAAGATTTAAATCTGGCATTATCCTTTAGATTAGAATTATCATTCTCTTAAAATAAGATTTTACATGCTGAAAATCTCTCCTTTCCTTATATATATATATTTTTGTTCCCTTTTTTTCAGTTGATTGATATGAAATATAGATTAGTATATATGTGGGCACCAGCTCTTTCCTTTTATTCTATGATGGATTATATTGATTATGAAAGGAAAAAATCCTTTTTATTTTGAAATTCATTCAAGAGAACTATTCTTGAAAGATTGATATGCTGAAAATCCCATCAATTTTACATAAATTAACAATTTAACTTTTCTACTTTCCTTTTAAAGATGTGGCTGATTTCCTTCATTTGTTGTTGTGAATTCGAAATTCAAAACAACCATATTCTGCTACTATATAAACCAGTCCCTTCCCCCTTCATTAGACATCTGACACACTCACAAATAACGAAAAACACTACAGGCTTTCTTCTCCTTCTTCTTCTCTATACACCTCTCACAGATACAACTCAATATACAGAACGCACCACAATACTCATCTTCCCTCAAAGCATTCCGGATACTACACCTTTTCCCACACAACTTACATATCTATAGACACTGTATTTTCTTATTTTGTTGGCTAAGAATCAAAATAGGTCCAGTGGTATTGCTTGTTTTAAGTGTCGTTGCTGCATACTGCCTTCTCTGGTTGTTTTCTCTCCTCTCTGTTTGTGTAACTCTCTAAGTTACATGCTAAAGCTGAATGAATGTTCCTGAAGCATGTTGATATAAATGTGAATTGTATTTTGCATATGTCTAGGATATTTTGCTTTTGTAAATGGTCCTGATAATTGCTTGGGCTTATTGGCCAACTACTAACTTTCTGCAGGGATTGCTTGGAGTTTGTCCAAACCCAGTTAACTATTGGATAGCCTGAGATGGCCATACCATTTAACTATTGGATAGCCTGAGATGGCCATACCATTTCTAATTTTTTTATGCAGGTGATACATGTTGTCTTTTAGATGTTTACATTGCACCAGATGGTCGTCATAAGACAATGATTTGGGCAGGGCACTTTCCTTTCATTTCTTCTCTTCCCCTCTATATTTTTCCTATTATTAATAACAATACTAACTTATTTTCTTTATATACGACGGTTGTTGATACCCAATTTTGTCCCACCTTTTTCATAATTGGTTGTATTTAGCTTAAAAATGCATATTAAAATTTTCTAACAAAATTGCATTAGATGGGATGCATTTACGTGTGTAATCCCTTATCCTTAATCCCATATTTATATAATATTTATTTAATTATGAATATATTATATAATTACATCATTTAGGTCGTTTTCAAAACATTTGCACGATTTTGTAACTATTTGTACAATTAGTACACTTACGTACCTGTTTTGCAATTATTTATACCTAATTAATATTATCTAAGTTCGTCTATAATTATTTTGAACTATTATTTTTTATAAGTCACCAATATTATTCCTCATGTTTTACCAATTATTCTTTCATTTATTGATATTTTTAAGTCTATTATTAGCCAATTATACTTACAAATACACTGCATATACACTTATATACATGTGCACTTGACTCATATACAGAATCTCATACACTAACACACGTACGCCTACGTGGCGTGATCTCAGCCATCCGTTCCTCCCATCCAATGGCCAGGATCCCACAATCTTTTTTAGTTACAAGCAGACCCCCACAATGCTAAAACCCTAACATCATTTCCCCTCCCTTTATCATAAAAAAACCGCCGCCGCCCTGACTTCCTCTCTCCCATTCATCCCCGAAACTTTCCAAATACATGCCCTAAGTCCACCCGACCCCACCCGATCCGATTTGGTGACGGGTAAACTTGTTCTTTTTATTCTTCCTTTATCTTTTTTTTTAAAATTTTGAATCCATGCCTATTCATCGTGATTATGTGTTGAAAATACTTTCTATGCTAGTACGCCTATATATTTAAATTTATGAGAGATTGTTGACATAAATTATGGATAGAAATGCACTCATATAGGCGGATTGAACTATTGTGAATTAGTCGAACGTTTAAATCATATCCTGCAATTGCGAGTCTCAAAATATTTGCCTATTTGGAACTTGATCGCATTTAACTTTGCGAATGTGATGATACGACTGTACACACATTGACACTAGTCATTTTTATCTGAAAACTTACTAGTTGTTGGAAAGATCTAGACATACACAATTATTTCTTTACTCTTTGGTGAAAGCGAAAATATTCTTTGAATGAAGATTGAAATCTGGCATTATCCTTTAGATTGGAAATATCATTTTCTTAAAATAAGATTTGACATGCTGAAAATCTCTTCTTTCCTTATAAATATATTCGTTTCCTATTTTAAGTTGATTGATATAAAATATAGATTAGTATATATGTGAGCACCAGCTCTTTCCTTTTATTCTATGATGGATTATATTGTTTATGAAAGGAAAACATTCTTTTTACTTTGAAATTCATACAAGAGAACTATTCTTGAAAGGTTGATATACTGAAAATCCCATCAGTTTTGCATAAATTGACAATTTAATTTTTCTACTTTCCTTTTAAAGGTGTGGCTGATTTCCTTCCTTTCTGGTTGTTAATTTGAAATTCAAAACAACCCTATTCTGCTACTATATAAACTAGTCCCTTCCCCCTTCATTAGACATCTGACACACTCACAAACAAGGAAAAACACTACAGGCTTTCTTCTCCTTCTGCTTCTCTACACACCTCTCACAGATACAACTCAATATACAGAACGCACCGCAATACTCATCCTCCCTCAAAGCACTTCGGATACTACACCTTTTCCCATACAACTTACATATCTATAGACACTGCATTTTCTTATTTTGCTGGCTAAGAATCAAAGTAAGAATCAATGTTCCTGAAGCATGTTGATATTAATGTGAATTACAGGATATTTTGCTTTCGTAAATGGTTCTGATAATTGCTTGGGCTTATTGACCAACTACTAACTTTTTGCAGGGATTGCTTGGACTTTGTCCAAATCTAGTTAACTATTGGATAGCCTGAGATCGCCATACCATTTCTAATTTCTTTGTGCAAGTAATACATATTTTCTTTTAGATGTTTACATTGCACCAGATGGTTTTCATAAGAAAATGATTTGGGCAGTTCATTGTCGTGTACACAGGGCACTTTCCTTTCATTTCTTCTCTTCCCCTCAAGACCCTTTGTATTATGTATTCGTTAGGGATCCCGCCTGTACTTATTATGTGAGCAAAACAGTGTTAAAAAAGGCAATTAAACTACCTCAAAGCATGAAGAAAACACTGCCAAAAAAGAAGTGAAATAAGCTGCCCAAGTGCTGCTGCTGCTTATTAGGCTATACAGAGGGCCTTCTTCTCATCCTTTTTCTTAAGTTTATTGGTTCTTGAAGTTGATCTCTATATGCTAATATGAAGCGGTGTTAGACCATGTTAGGAATTTGAAATTATAATTGAAACAAGGTCATTTAGGATCAGATTACAGAGGGGGGATGGTTTCTGCAAAAATCAGAAAAGGCTAAAAGTGCAACACGACATGAAATCTGGACTATTTATGCAAATTACTAGAGTCTGAATTTAAAACTTAAAGCGTGACTACTTGTTGTAAGTTTGAGTCTTAACTTTTAATTTGTAATAGGTTGTTTTTAAGAGTAATTCTCAGTTGTGAACTATTTCTGCAAAAGGCTAAAATCTGCAAAGTGGACTATTTCTGCAAAAATCAAAACGGGCCAGTTATCTTTTCTAAAACCCACAGTCCATTTTATAAGTGGTACAAAAGTCTTATTTTCAAACTATTTTTTAATCTCTTACAAACTATGCAATAGTTTGAAAAGGGAGTAGGGACTTTGGAGGTCAAGTCCTATAAATTTGTATACTTATATTATCTTTTCAAAAGTATTAGCTAAACTAAACATATTATCTCATTGTTGTTACATATTAATATTCTAATTATTCTATTTGCAAATATTATTTAACTTTATTTTATCTTTAAAATTGCATTACTTTATCTTATACACTATTATTATTGCTACTCTCTTTAAAGTATTTCATATAAACGCATTTATTTGTCTCCTAATTAAAACTTGCGTATTTTGCTTCACAAAGTATTTTTGTTATATATACAATATCTATATCTATACACATAAACGCGACCACACAACAATAGCCATACGAGCAACGGTACTTGACAATTAATGTCATACTACCGCTTAAAGTGGCTAGCATTTCTAAAATCGCCAAAATTCTCCTTGTCCCTACATTTAGAGAATTTAGTGTATTTTAGGAATATTTAAATTTTTCAAACTAACTTTAGAATCTACCCAGTTTGTATTTTTTTTTAGAAATGTCCTTTAATTGGAACATAATTGGAATTTAGCTTTACTTTGATATGTTTTCTCTTAAATTAAAATTGCATTCTTGACTTTTTGATTTTGTCAATGCTTTATGTTTTAGCCTCAATCCCAAAATATAAATCTGATCGGGAATAACTTTTCGTGGGACTCGGGAAGTGCCTAACACATTCTTCTCGAGTGACAAAGGCTTCTTAATTTAGAATCTCAACTAGACATGACCATCCGGAGTTTAATTTACATAATTGGACATCGTAGGTGAGCTCGCCTTAAATAAATTTATTAGGTGGCGACTCCAAACTCGTTCCAAACGAGTCACCTTAGCCAAGCCCGACCTTTGAACTCGATCAGAGCTCGAAAAATGGGGTGCGACAACTGTCTATTTTGGAAGAGAACAATTAGAAGAAAATCTTATTATTATTATTTTCATTGTTCTCATTATTATTATTTATTAATATTACTAGTATTATTATTATTCTTATTATTATTATTAGTATTTATTATTATTATTATTGTTATTTATTATTTCACTTATTAATTATCGTATTAATTCATCTCATATTTTGCGAGGTACATCGCGATGGAATTACAAAAAGACAACACTTTTGAAAAAGGACAAAAATATTCAAAATCATTGACTTTACTTAATTTTGTTTGCAATTCTTACTAACTTGTTTGTTTGTTTTGTAAGGCATATTTGGACAAAGCTTAGTCATTAGAAGAGACAGATATTTATTACTTCTATTTAAATAGTGTACTATAGTTTAATATTCAAAATATTTTATTGCATAGTTAGCTTAGACACTCGCTTTAGAATCCCAATTATTTTGACCGGCCGGTAACCATATTTGGTGGAGCCTGAGAGGTGTCTAACCCCTTCCTCTCAGGTTAACTTGAACTCTTACCTAGAATTTCTGGTACGTAGACTAAGTTTCGGAGTTAATTATAAAATTAGCTAGAAACAAGGTAGGTGCTTTAATACGCCTAGTTAAAAAATATATTAGGTGGCGACTCCAAATCTTTATCCGTGAGTTCCAATAAGTCGAGCCCTATTTCGAATTTTAACCAGTCGGGGAAAAATAAGATGCGATAGAATGGCGACTCCGCTGGGGATATCAAGGTTCAAACCATAACAGACTTCAAATTGGGATTCTTTACTTGCTTTATTTTCTTGTCATTTCTTTCGGTACTAATTTTTCTTCCTTTCTTTTTTTTTTTTTAATGCAGGATTAAGGTTTATTTTTGAATTTTCAAATTTTGGCATTTTATTCTTTAATTGCTCGGTTATACTTACTTTATAATTGTTTATGTCGGTCACACTTCCTCCACTCCTGGAAGGTTTTTTTTACACTTGCATCCACCATAAACGGTTACGTGGATCTCAAGATTAAGTCATCGAGGTTTTCCACTACAAACTGGTTCCCTCTAAAAAAAACCCTTTAGGGGGAACGGTTTGGGGTATAGTTGGTCCGTGGTACAACCAACAATTCCAAACGTTCCCACCCCTTGGTTGTCCGCCTGGGGAAATCATATCCTTGTCTAGATTACCCCCTTCTTGGAAGGTTCCTATGACGTATTCCATACTTCAATTATTTTCAAATCTTCCATAAATTTGCTAAATCTTTTTCTTTAAAGCAATTTCACTTCATGATTCTTTTTGCATTTATTTTTTACTGTCTCGTTTCTATTATCCTATTTTTTGAAACTAACTAGTTTTTTTTGTTTTTTTTACTCATCCTTTTTAACAGTTATTTTATGAAGTAATCCAAAATGTGCATCCTTTTACAATACTTATGCATTTTTAGAAAACATATGCATTTCTTTCAAAACCTGTACAGTTTTAAACTTGTGCATATCAGGCAAATCTTCCGCCACTCCTGGCATCTTCTAAATCGTGCGTCGAAAATACAGTGGTTACAACCACCTCTTCCATCACATAAAAATTCCTTTAGGGGGAACGACTTGGAATCTATTTGGTCCATGACGTTCCCACTCCCGAGTCGTCCGCTTGGGAAAATAATAAAGCCTGGTCTAGCTAATTCCATTCCTTAGTAGCGACGCTAGGAATCATGCATCATAACATATCATTAGTCGATTTGTTCTCAAGTCCAATAGGCCAACTTGTTCAAAAAATTCGAATGGGTTTTAATCCCCAAAGAGCGTTGGACCTGATTTTTATGCATTTGCTTAAAGGGTTGAACGTGCAAATGTGGACCATTTATTAGCAATGTTCAGCATTCAGTGCTATTCAAAGGCACAAAGATAACCTAAGAGGCGTCAAAAGCCCAAATTGAATCTGAAATAATTTCTTACTCCTAAACAGTCGGAATTATTCTATATTCAATGCCATTCAAAGGCACGAAGGTAACCTAAGAGGCATTGAAAATCCAAATTGAATCAGAAACGACCATTTATTCCCAAAGAATTGGAATGATTCTGTATTCAATGCTATTCAAAGACTTAAATAGTAACCGACAAGGCATATAAAAGCCCAATTTGAAGCAGAAATGACTGCTCGATAGATGGGATGACACATAATACACATTTATTATATAAAGACTTGACGTCCTTGGCATGTCAAAAGTCCACTAGCAACTTCCGTCTAAAGTGTCTAAAGGGTTCTCAACCCACAACGACACATCTCTTCATATTCTATGTTGCATTGTTTTCAAAAGCTTGTGCCACACATTGATCATTTTGCTCGCAATAAAGAGAATCTTAGGCATTTTCTTCTCCCTTTTTCCTATCGTCCTTCACATTTTCCAAAAAGATCATGGCCACTCAAATATTACATGATTGCTGAAATCCCCCAGTTGCTGAAAGATTGGTGGAAAAACCTAAGCATAGAACAACACAATCAAGTCAAAATGGTGTTGGAAAATTTGATTTCACTAATGGAGCACACTGCAGTGAAAGGGATGATAGAAGCAGCATTGGGATGCAGACCAAGCAGTCTTTCGCTTTGGAAATGTAGATTTGACACCGCTGCTAGAAGAAATAGGCGGATTGGCTCAACTTCCATTTGAAAGTGATGAGATTTTGACACCTAGAAACATTACACCCGAGCAGTTCTTCGAAATGGTAGGGTTTAAGCCCGAATTATGCGCAGACGATATAAGGCAGTCGGGAATTTCTCTGACTTCTCTTTATATCAAATTTGGATATGGAGAAGCACTTCAAGAATCCGAAGACTATTTCAGCATTAACCAGGTAGATTGACAAGAGTGGAGAGTACTTTCTTTTGTTACCAGCTTTTTAGAGACTGTCGTGTTTCCACAACACAAAGGACGAGTCGACGTTTGCATGGTATCAATTGTTGATGTCCTACTCAAGGACTCTGACAAAAAGTACACTTTGGTACCCATGATTGTTGCATAAATGTATCGAGCTTTAGAAAGATGCAAGAGGGGTGTTAGTTTTTTTTAGGGTTGCAATTTGCTTCTACAAATTTGGTTTATGGAACATTAGCAAAGGATGAACAGCATAGACCAAGCCTTCCATTCCACACCAAGCGAGAAGTACATCTTGACTCATATCGCCCGCATGGATAACGCTCTCGAGAATTTGGACCGGCCAACAACTGCCAAAGGCTGGCACCATATATTCTGTCAATTGATACTTGAAAACATACACGGGATGTTTGATTACTTTCCATGCACCACAATAATCACACGATCCGAAAGAGACTCATTTCTCATCTTAGTGGGCTTTAGAGGAGTTTACCCATACATTTCTTTAAGGACACTTAGACAAGCAGGGAGAAAGTAGATTGTACCCCAAATTTCAGACATCAGAAGTTTCAAAGAAATTATTCTCGAAAGAGTGATACCGTTTAAAGACTGGATATTAGAACGTTGGAAAGAAAGGCAACAAATGGGAATCGAGATAATTGAAAAAAACGAGATAGGTTTGACGGAGGCTGTGATGAAGACTATCTAGACTGGCTTAGGGAAGACATAGTAAGGGCAATTCAACCAAGAGCAACAAAAAAAAAATGCTGATCAGTTAGAATCTGAGTACAAAAGGTTATGCAAACAACTGCAAGTGCACAAGGGAAAATAGCAAAGAAACAAAGTTTGGTCCAGGCAAAGTACAAAGAAATGGAAAATGGCAAAGTAAGGCAGAACTTCTGACAAAATACATAGAGCCTATTGGTGTATGGGCTAGCGAAGGAATGAACGCTGTGACTGACAAAGGAATAGAAGAGAAGGGAAGAAAGGCTTGGAAAATTTTGAAGAACTTCACATTTGACATATCCCGGCTTTTAACTGATGCAGACAACATCATTTTTCAAGGAAACTCCTCAGAGACAAGCTTGTCTGAGGGAGACTCGTCCGAAGAAGAAGAAGAAGAAGAAGAAGAATCTTCTAAGATGAATCATCATGAAAGATGTTCACCTGGAAAATCTCCAATATCCTAGCTATGTTTTCCACCTTTTGCACAATTTCAATATCAGCCAATGTAACAAAAGTCCAATAAATGCAATATCATCTTTTAGGCTTTACATTTTGTTAGCAAACAAAATGATGCATTTGGCACAAAGTGCTTTTTAAATTATCGTGCGTAAAACGGTCCTTCACATTGTAGGATGCATTTCTTATTTGATATGTGTGCATTTCATGAATTTGTCTATTGCTCTAGGTCTCTAAAGGAATTCTTGGTCAAAATTCAATCTCATGTCAAGGCACCTCTTCTCCCTACTCTACGCCCAAATCCTAATCTCTAAAACCTTTTGCATATCCAAACTGTCTCTAAATCACCTACCAAACTCAAAAGTCTATTACCCAAAAGGTTGGCTCGAGTTAAATACCAAGGCAAAATATATAGTTAAGCAAGTTCACTTGTCAGGGATTTTTCGAAATAAGGGAGTTTTTTACAACAATGCCCACCAGCCCTCTCCTCTCTCTACAATATCTCCGCTGCATTACAAGCTACTAATAAGACCATCCAGTCTGGAAATGTGAGCCTTTTCAAAAGAAGAAAGATGAAGTCTCTTTTGTAGCAACCATTCAAAACCCAACTTCCAACTACTATTATCAAACGCCGCCACCATTTTATCCCTACCCTCACATACCACCTGAATATTTTGTTTACAACACTCAGCACACTCGACCTATATTCCACATCCCAGTACCAAATCGTCCACCATACCAGCAAACACTCAACCCAACTAGCAAAATGCACCACCATACCCTCATAGGCCTCGCCTTGATGAAAATCAAAGACTGAAAAGAAACTACATTCCACTAGCCGAATCCCACACTCAATTGTTCGAGAGATTGAAATTGCTGGGCTTATTTTCCCGGTACCTCAATTATTCTTGCAAGCACTATGCACATGGAGAGAAAAATTGACAAAACAAGAGAAATGTTGGTCAAACTCAAAGGCACACATGACTCGCCTTAATACCTTTTGACACTAGTGCCCAAGGATTAATTTGTTGCACCTATCTATACAGCCACACCACCTGCAATACCTGATTGTGATCCAAGGCATTTCCTGAACTTGCTCCTGTCATGATCGAAACGACAGTAAAAAAAAATTAGTTTAAGACAATAAAAAATTAGAAAACAAGGGACATAGCAGAGACTTGTGCACAGCAACCAAAAAAGGCAAGCCAATTCAACTTGAAAATGAGAGGCAAAGACACAATGACAAACCTGGAAACTCCCTAAGCATTTGGAAAGCATATCCCTATCCACTAGCAAAGATAAAATAAGACGATGAAGTTATTTGAGACACTTACAAGAGCAAAGGTTGATTTAATATAAAAGCACATAAAATAAACTTCATGGAGCAATTTCGGTCGAAGGCTTTATTGGGGTGATATGAAATCTCATGACGACAACTACAAAAGGACGCATCAATCTAAGAGTACACATGATATAGGCAACCTACATTGAGTTCGGTAGCTCATCAATAAGATATTATCCAACAAAGAAGTTGGTGCAAAGTTTGAATCACGACAATTGGTTGTCAAGCATAAAAAGTCATTGAGGATTTCTTTCGAAGACACATAGCCATCATGACAGACAAATTTGCAAGAAAGGAGGAAAAGTGAACTCAAAGTCTTGGTGTTTGATAAAAGCTAACCCCCCTTTTTCTGTCGCACAACACAATCTATTCCTCACACAACATCTTTCCCACTTGTCATTGACATCCAAATCCTCATCTCCCGATTAAACAAGCGTCAGTCGTTTGGCCAAAATCCTTGCCTGGACCGCTATATAAAGCATTTAGGCAATCTCTTGTGATATCTCTGCATTCTATGATAATCTCCCAAATTCAAGCGTTTATCCGTCATCTGCGGTCTAGGCATCCTCTTAAGCTTATGTGTTATTTTTCCATCAAAACTTTGCTAATGTGCCCATACGATTTTGTGCATTTCACCACTTTGTTACGGTTGCTTCGCGCTTGGACACTGAAATTGGTTAGGAATCTGCATTCAGAAAAGCCGAAACGGCAAGCCAAGCTGAAAACACTATCCTCTGCAATAAAGTCCTTTGAACCACCAATATATGACATTCAAACAATCCTACTTCTATCGCCATACAACTTGTAGTACGAACGAACAAAATCAGCTGGCACTGTACCCACACGAGAGTCATGATAAATAAATCCAATCTCTATACAACTGAAGCTGACAAGACTCACAACCTCACACTGCACCCAACTCACACAATAAACAACCCGATGCATTGACTAAGGGTAGACATCCCGATGTCGAGTTTGGCATGGCGGAGGGTAGACAGCCCGATGTCGAGTTTGGCATGGCGGAGGATAGACAGCCCGAAGCATTGACTGAGGGTAGACAGCCCGATGCATTGACTGAGGGTAGACAACCCGATATTGAGTTTGGCATGGCGGAGGGTAGACAGCCCGATGCATTGACTGAGGGTAGACAACCCGATGTCGAGTTTGGCATGATGAAGGGTAGATAGCCCGATGCATCGACTGAGGGTAGACAGCCCGATGTTAAGTTTGGCATGGCGGAGGGTAGACATCCCGATGCATTGACTGAGGGTAGACAGCCCGATGTCGAGTTTGGCATGGAGGAAGGTAGACAGCCCGATGCAGAGTTTGGCATTATAAGAGTAGATAGCCTAGAGGGTAGACAACCCGGTGAAAGGACAGCATGACAAAGGGTAGACAGCCCGGTAAAAGGATGGCATGACAAAAGGGTGGGCAACTAAATGAAAGAATGATAGACAACCCTGCATGAAAAGTTACACATCTCAATATAAAAAGGGGTATACAGCCCGACGTGACAAGCACATATTTAAAGGACGAAGAGCAATGGCAAGACGATCCAACGATAGGGAAGTCTATTTATGCATTTACATATATACTATTTTGCAAATTCACTTTTATCACAAGACATACAATCCAGCATTGCACTGGCAAGATGATCCAACAACAGCTCGGCGTGACGAAGCAATTATCTCCTGACGAGAAGCATTTATCAAATGAATATCCCCCAAAGGAGTGGCACACGTTCCCTAGCACCAAGCACCTGAAAGCAGACTAGAAAACTGCATGACAAAGGAGGGCTCAACTCAACAGGGAAGTTTACTTTATCTTCATATTTATCTCTATTTGCATTTATCTTGATTTCGCTGTAGGGACTCCTCGATCTCTCGACGAACCCCTGCGCTATCCTCTCACACTTACTCCCAAAAATCACTACTAATTGTGCAACCACAAAACCTCAAATACACACACAGCATCATCCCAAAACCTAGTTCAAGAAGCTTAATCTGACAGACAATGCTATTGTTATACCCGAAAGCTACCTATTTTGCCGAGTTCCAAAGCGCTCAAAGCTACAGTTCCATACTCGCACCAGTGGTCTACCTAATCTTTCCTTGTCGATTTGGTGTCTGTTTCGCATTCCTCCCTATTCAAGCTCATCTGTGTCAATCGTGCACGCCCTCGTGCTCAATCATGCCTATCTGTTTGAGTCGTGCATATTTATCGTACTTTATACCTTAATGTTCCGCAGCTCATTCAAGACAATGTTGAAGGCATGATAACTCATCCATCGAGTTATAATGGAAACTATGCCCATGTAAAATCCTCTATATGGGTGTGTCATTGACCACATCTTCATAACTAGGACGTTTACAAGACTCTTTTCCTACACTCGATTTATCGATGTTACCTCGTCTTCGGCAATGCCTTCGATGTACCTGCAAACTACCTATTCTATCAAATTCTGACACGCCCAGAGCCGATCATCTCATGCACCCACAGCCTATCCGCGTCAATCGTGCGTATTTTCGTGCTTAATCGTGCCCATCTGTTTGAATCGTGCGCATTTATAAGACTCGCTCCGCAAATATTTCCCAACTCAGTCAAGGCAATAGCGAAGGTAAGATTACTCATTTATCGAGATGACGTGGAAACTGTGTACGTATAAACTCCTCTTTATGGTTGTGTGGCGCGCGACATTTTCATAATTAGGATGATTAAAGGCCTTTTTTCCCGCGCTCGATTATTTGATGTTATCCCATTTTTGCTGCTTCCTTTGCCTCATTCTTCATTTATCTCGCCAAAAGGCAAAACACACACGAATCTAAACTCTACATACTTGGATAAGTCTAGTATTTATATCCAAAATCATGCGCCGTAAACATCTCACACAGGAAATATGCCATTCTAGAACTACACACGGCCTGATTCTGGTGAAACCCGAGATATGTAGACAACTCAGAGACCGGGGTTCGGCCAAAAACACCCCAAAACTCCTATTTTCCTTTTTTAATCATTTTTGCATACCAATCGTGAAAAAATTGGCTACTCCGTCAACTATCTTTGCTGGAAGACTCTTTTCATCATCCCCGGGCAAAGAGGGGCAGCTGTTGACACCCAATTTTGTCCTTCCTTTTTCTAAAATCGGCTATAATTTAACTTAAGGATGCAATTTGACTATTTGTGCATAATTTGCATTAGAAATCATGTAGTTACGTGCGTTATCTCCTACTTATATATTACATACCTAAATGTGGCCATATTACGTAATTTTGCATAATTTAGGCTATTTTTTAAAATATGGTTGTTTGTGCAATTTGAGTGCATTTATACCATTTAAATATATAATTGTGGCTTTAATAAATATTTGTGGCTATTTATATTTATTAGCTTAATTTATATTCCAATTTCCTTTTATGTGTGCATTTTACTATTTGTTATCCCCTATTATACAACATATATATTTAATTGTGATTATATTACGTAATTACATCACTTAGCTTATGTATTTTAAGTATGTGTCAAATTGTGATCATTTGTACAAATTACTACATTTATAGCATTTGTTAATTTGTGTGTGACTATTTGTGTTTAATCATTTAACTTGATCCCAATTATTTTATATGTGCATTTACTCACTTTTATATATATTTTTTATTTATTTATATATATATATATATATATATATATATATATATATATATACTGTGCAGCTTTAAGTTAATTTTTAATTTAATTAAATATTTTATTCCTAAATCCTATTTTTCATGTTGAATTTGGGCAAGTTTCTTAACCAGATACGTTCTTATCATTTGAAAGGAACATTTCCCAAATCCTCTCCTTGATTTTATTCTCTTTTTCAAGTTATTTTTATCCCAAAATTCACTCCCTAAATATCTCAAAATCAGCCCCAAATCCTCCCTATCAATTTCTCTCCAAAAATAGGGGCTAATCACTCAACAACTATTTTTTTCCCAATCCTATATGCACATGTGACAGCACCACCAAAAAAGAGACAAGTACAGTACAATATACAGTACATACGCATCACTACTTCTCTATTTTTTCAAACGCACACACTCCTATACGCAAACACACGCAGACCCCTTCATTTTTATCATCATCAGTACATAGTACCTCCCTAACACCCCTTTCACCCTCTCTCTTCTCATTTTCATTACACACACATACAAAAAATCAGTACATGACCCCACATCAATAATTACCTTTTTTGGGTCTTTTTCCTCATCACACACACATTGCAAAATCGATACAAACACACGATACACACTCGCAACCTAAAGAAATATACACACACCCACTGCATAATACCACCACCACCAGTGAGGGACCCAACTCGTCTCCTACCTCCAATTTTTGCCACTGAAAAATGTCCAAACACCCACACCCCTACCATCTCCTTCCCTGAACATCATCTATACGATAAAACTCTAAACACCAGAAAATACACACATACACAAAGAACCAGATCGAAATCGGGATTTCGGGGACGGGGAGTGATAAACCACCGGCTACTGCTGAGAATACATTAAAACTCATCAATGGTCGTCTGATTTCCTTGTCGTATTCTAATTTGTTCATTTTGTGAAGGAATTAAAACAGAGTTTGGGGAGTCGCAGCGATGCCGTGAGGCTCGCCAGTGATCGCTCCTCTTTAGTCGTTGCCTCGCCGGAGTTTCTTTGCCTTCTTTGTTACCCGTTTATGTCGTGGATCTATTCACGTTTCCTGGGTTTAATCGTTATCCTTTTGGTTCTTGTTTTTGTTCTCATGTGTCCACAGTTGTTTGGTTGTTTGGCCAGTGCTGACAATTTTGATATTGTTTGACTGGTTCTTGTGTATGTCGCTGGCTTTGACTATGTTTCTTTGTTGTTGGTTGTGGTCCTGTCTTGTTGCTTTGGTTCAATTCACTGTTGCAATGTCAACTGGGTCCCGTGGTTATCAATGTTGATTATTATTACAGCTTGTTTTTTGCTAAATTGTTATATTTGATACTGTTAATTGGCGCCGCTGACTATTTTTTCGAGAATTTTGCAGTTTCCTCGTATTACACTAATTGGAGCAAATAGAAGCACAGTGTTACAGGCCAATGAAAAATAATTGAATAATCAATTGGAGGCCTATGGACTGATTGGAACAGATACTACAAGGCCAAGGACGTTTGGAGGCCCAAAAAGTCCCGTTATGTTTATACTGTCCCATATCGTCAAAAATAAAAGATGATGATGACATGTATGAGCTTTATTGCAAAACAAGCAGGTGATGGAGTGGTGGGATTGGTGCTTGGCATGGCAACCGGAGGTCCCCCGTGTTTGTAGCCGTACCGACGTCCCTAACCTCTACCCGATTCATACAAACCCGAGCCTACACTTTTATAAAATCTATTTTTTCCTTTATTTTATTTTTATTATTATTACTATTATAATGAATGAAGGAGATAAACGAACGAATGGATAAATAATCAAATAAGAAAAAATGGACAGGAAGTAAAAAATAAAGCTTATTGCATTCAGTGGTCGAAAGCTTGTGCTCCGTTGAAAAGGATAGATCCCTCCTCCAAAGCAAAGCCAAGTTACAGCAAAACAACTACGGTGCAATAACAATATTGGTGGTGGGATAATCAATAGTGGTGGCTAATTATGAAGATGGCGGCGATAACAAGTGCTTGAGGGGAGGTTATGTTCAGAAGAACGTAACCTTACAATAGGGAGAGAGGAATCTATTTATAAGCCAAGACTCCAACCCTAGTAGAACTCCACTACCTGCACGTCCCTCCACCATCAGAGGAAGTCGTTATCACATCCAACGACTTCGGATAAAAGTGGGATATGGTTGATCGTACTTATCTGTTGCAATGTCACTTTACGTCTTTGGAGAAATCTGACCACTGTCGACTCTATGAAACGAGCAGTCATCCTTAGTCGCTGTCTACTCTTCGTGATCTCGTGCCAACCCGTTTCGAAATTTGCTCCCATCTTACCACGTCGTTGATCACGTGTCATCAACGTGCTCGGGTGAAATCCTATCGATACATTATGTATGAAGATTTTATAAGCTTATCCTTATTGCGTCCTTTTAGTTACTTCCTGTTGTTCCTGCATTCAAATAAATCAGAAAATACAAAACAGAAGTGTATAATCCACTACAACATTTTAGGCCTTCAGCCACCCCAAAAAAGTGTGGCTAAAACTATCAAAAAGTGTGGCATTTTATCAAAGGCCACACTTTTTGACTTTAGGCAACGGTTTGCTAGGGGTGGTCTAATCCAGCATAACCATTGCTCTAAGACCACGTTTTTCAAGTGTTGGTTTAACAGCCACACTTCAAAAGTGTGGCCTATAAGGTACAAAGGCAACATTTCTGGAACACATATAACAACATTTTTCTCATCTTAAAGCAGTACTTCTAAAGTGTTGCCTATTATGACCTTATAGGCCACACATTGAAAGCGTGCCAATTTTTAGGCTGTAACTTTTTTTAAAAAATTTCATACGGCCACAATCTTGTGGTTGAACCTTTTTTTTTTTTTTTTGGGTATTTAGCATATAATCAGATTTTTTTTAATCAAGCGTATACATTATCATCATCCATCTTGACGATCTCAAGCACTCAATTAGATAACAAATTACAAAAGAATAACAATTTAAATATATAAACTTGCAATAAACTTCAATAAAGAAACATTTCTCGTGTACTACTCATAGTAATAAAGCAATGTCTCATAATGTGCACTAGCAATAAACTCTACGAAACGGGATGTAATCACATAAGACTTCAAATTCACTCCAATAGATCATCAAAATGACTTGTTGCTATCATTTCCAATTGTATAACGCCCTTTTCCTACAAATACAAAATAAATTAAAAATTAGATCGAGACCACTATATAAATAGAAACTTGCAATATCGTTCAAATGAAAGTATTTGAACAAGCAAGGAAAATTGGCCGACTAACAATTTCTTTAGGAAGAAACGTTCTCTAACGCCCACTTATAATTTGGATACTTCAATCAATGAATCGGGCTTAGCTTCTTAGTGATCATCATGCAAAATGTAAAACAGTAACAATTAAGACTAGACTTACACACATTCTTCACATAAAGAAACACGATTACTTTAGTCCAGCAACATGTAAATTACATTTTAATCAAACAACTAAGTTTTCTTTTAGATGAAAATGAAATTTTCCAGAGCCATTTCCCCAACATCACATGCACATTAAAGCAGCTAGTCCAAAGAATTAAACACCAATGTAAAACAAATTCTACTCCATAGTTATTACTTACTCGTATGTAAAACACAAATAAACATCACAAACTCCGTCCACCAGCTGACAATCAAATACGAAACATGAATTGTTGAGACATTAAGCTTCAGGCGGAGTGTTCCACGGAATACATAGTAAACTTAAATAATTCTGCATTGTCTGCAATCTCATGTAGTTCTCTTGAACTTCTAATTTATGAAACTTGTTAATCCCTAAAATACAACATTTTTTACTATTTTTCTAAAGTTTATTCATATCAGGCAGTCACCACTGTTTAAAAAAAAATTTAGTAACATAAAACATTTCAGTTGCAAGAAAACTAACCAGAAAGCACATCACGAGGATAACACAGACACATAAGTTTAATAAGCTAAGAGTGTCTAAATTCAAGAACACACAACAAAGCCTCCAAGGATATAATGCTAACAAGAACACTATTCTTCATTGTACTGTAAAGAAAAGCCACTAGGCACTTCTCACGTACTTTCCCTCTTTTCACAAGTAAACTAGAAACTCTTCTTTGGAAGAAACTCAACTATGTATGCATGAGATTTAATCTCGAATGTTTATTTGTGTTTAAAGAAATCAACTATACAACGGTGTTCTTCAATGCCAACTTTCAACAAAAGGCAATGGCTCCCGCTTCAAATGCTTTTCATTTTCTACCAAATCTCAGTAATTTATCAAACTAACAATGCAACTTCAAAACTTAGGTAATAAACACTGGCACAGGATACTTGCACTATCTCTAAGCCTCCTAAATAAATAAATAAATAAAGTTGCAGAGATACCTTATCAATATCCCTGTGATTCCAAAAACTGTTAGTCCACAATCTTCTTAAGATAGATGTGCACCAACACCTGATAACAATTAAAAGAACATGTTATCCATGTTAAAACTTGATACTCGTCGTAACAACACTAACTATACAATTTATGAACCATAATTGCTAATCACTCTCTTCTTTTCTCGCTAGAGGACTTGTACCTCTTTTCATACATGGTAAATGCATCAAAGCTAAGTGCAGTAGAGCTAAGTTTCCTGGGATAGATACAAGCTTAATGCAGCAATACTAAGTGCAGTAAAGCAAATGAAATAAACTAAATGGAGAAAACTAAATGCTACCAAAAAGCTTAGTATTTAATAGCTTTATGTCAGAAAGTGATAGAAATGCACCATCAAACTCTAGGAATACACCTAAAGTTTCAGATCTGCATCAGTAAACAAGATACTTACAAAAATAAAGCAATAAATAAGAAATACCTCATCACAAAAAATAAATATTCTTCATTAAAGTAAACTGCATACTTCATTACAAATCTCAGGTCCATACAAAAAGTAATAGTTCTATCTTTTATTCAATACTAGTTGTGAGCACTTAATCTCAGCAAGTACTTTTGCTTTTGCTTCAACCTACAATATTTAGAGTTTTTGAAAACGGAGAAGATAACTTTACGCTGAGAAAATAGAAAGAGTTTTTACAGAAGGTATGTCCCAAACGCACACGCAAGTATACGTGGTCGACAAGTAATAAAGTGATAAATCGAGTATCGTTCCCACGAGGACTATTCAGACTGAATTCTAGCAAACAATTTATATAAACTATTCAGGGATCTTTTCCAATAGTGATGAGTTTATTAACTAAAGAACAGTAATTAAATGGTAGAAGTGAATTCAAACAATGGAGGAAGACTTGGTTATTATCAGTAATAAGGAGACGGTCCAGGGTCAGAGTTACGAACAATCCAGTTGAGTTTTCCAATTGATTCCACTTCTTAAATCCCGGGTTACTAACTAACAGATTAAATGTACCCGTGAAAACCTTTCAGTTCTTCACGGTCTATGCAGGCTACTCCAATCCCTATATGTCTATGGGTTGAATCACGTGCACGCATTAACGAATTCTGTAATGAGTTAAACTAGGCGAGCAAGTATATGTCTATCCTACTCACAAATTGGTTCCCCGATGCCCGGGTTCACAAACTAGTCCTATTCTTTCTTATTACGTAATTAAATTCCCTCTTTCGAGTTCAATCTAAAAACCATAGATAATGTGTAATAATCGGGCCCTGACAATTACACAAGTGAAATCAAGAAAGAATAAGTAACCCGTAATGGGATTCAATTAATGGAAATCAATCTTCAAACATCAACCTTCATGAAATACTCTAACCCTAGAACGATATATTTAGCTACGCATACTCATAATAACAACACAAGGAATTGATGTAATAATGAAATAATGATGAAATAAATTAATGGAAGGAGAAGAAAAACCCTTGTTCTTGATGTTATGAGCTCTCCAATTTGCTCCAAAGTCTGAACTCCCATGAAACACTAAGTAAAAGAGTATTTATAGTGTTTACAAACACCTAGTAATAAGTTAGACCCAAGCCTAGACGAAATAGGACGTAAAATCGAGCACAAGGGGCGCTATAACGGGCGCCCCGCGCCTCGGAACGCGTGACATTGGACAGAAAACGTCAAAATCCTTCCGCCTTGGGCATGCGGCGCATGAGCAACCGCGCTGGGCAGGCTGGCGCCTTGGGGGGCGCGGCGCATGGCCCACAGCGCCCAGCCAAATTCCTGTTTCGTTCGCTCTTTTGCTCGCTCGTGTCGTGCCTTCGTGTGCTTGATCCAATCCTCAATCAAAATCCAATCTTTTCTTGCTCAATCATGCTCTTAAAAGCTCCAATTACACTGCATAACAACCTACATACACACGACATAAAATCAGTGTAAAACCATATTCATAAACTATAAAACGAGCGAATAAGGTACTAAAACGTGAGGAAATATTAAGGAAATATAGGCATAAAATGCCAAACATCACCACCCCACACTTGAACCTTTGTTCGTCCTCGAGCAATCACAAATAACTTCCCAACCTAGGTAAAACAGGTCTGCCTCTGACTATGGTTGATACCGACCATTGAACAAATGCTCACATGACTACTATGGATCCACAAACATGCCAACAATTTACCGAAACCAAAAATATGAGAACAACCACCCGAAAAATAGCTCAAATGCACAAACCCAACCTATTGCAACCATGCTCCCACAAAATCACACTTATCTACTCAACCAAGAAACCATCAACTTCACCTATTTCATGCAAACCATGTGCCCTCACCAATATGAAGCAAAAGAGTGCCCCCCCCCCCCCCCCCAAAGATCACACACAACAATAAATATCATGAATAGAACGGGGGCAATAACAAACGAATTCACTCACTCTCATGAAAGTCTCACATGTCACACACAATGTACCATAGGCTTGCCCGTAGTGTAGGACTCCACTAATGTAAGCTCACTCCAATCGGGATTAACTAGGACTTTAAAACGGTCGTAATGTAGGCTAAGGGGTGGGTAGGATACATATGGTAATAGTGACTACCTCCCTAAGCACTTTAATACATCACAAATAAATCCAAACACAATTCTCAACAAGCCACCCAATCAACACTTCCACACATACACCTTCTCAACAAGTAGCATTTTTCTTTTAAGCACACACTAGCAAGGAATGAATATCTTTTCTCTTTATTTCTTTTTCCACAATTTTTTCTTTTCAACTTTGCTCTTTTTTTTTTCTTTTCAATTTCATTATTTTCCAACCTTGCCAATGCTCATAAACAACTACTACACAGTTTTAACAATTATTCCCCTTCATTAGCTCCACTCAAAAACCTCCCAATATCCAACCACAACTCCAAAATAACAACACAATATCAACTAAAGTGCTTAAGGAGTAAAGGGCCAAAAGAGACAATTTAGAATAAATGGGTAGGCTCGGGGTGTGGGCGCCAACAAAAAGGATCAAAGAAATCACAACAACAATGTTTTTCAAGGTATATATGTAAGGGTAGGCAAATCAAAAGAAGGCCTTGTATCATTTCCCGACTAGAGCAAACCTAGGATTTCGCTTTGCACACACACGGGGCAAGTTCTAGACATTAATATGCAACATAGAGTAAAATAAGAATATGCCTCACAACACACATTGCACATGGTCCACACAAAGAGGTTCCATCAACAACTCTCAGCTAAGCATCTAGAATGCAACTTGTGGGAAATTAAGCACTAATGCACAAAGGTTCACAACAAAGTCAAGCAAGCGGACTCAAGCATCTCAAAGGGGTCGTTCCATGTTTTTCCTAGGCATGCATCAAATTAAAACCCAAGGACACCACAAATAGCACATGCAATCAAGTCCAAGTCCACCGGTATCAAACACATCAAAGGCACCTAGCATTCCACCTATTCCTTTCGTCTAGGGCCACCTATACTAACTATTCTAATCCTAAAAATAAAAACTACCTGGTTCAAAGGCCTCCCCATGGAAAAGAACCGAGGCCATAAGAAAAACCACGGGGTGGATGACATGTACCAATAATAAAAACTAAAAGGAAAATCTTTTTGAAATTTTTCATTGGTTTTTTTAATTTTTTTTTCTTCATATATTAAAGCAAGAAATAAAGCAAAATAAAGTCAAGTGACAAAAGAAAAATCCTAGGTACATGCATCCCTAACCTCAAAAATAGATAAAGGGTAGTTCCCCACCCCACACTTAAACTAAGCACTGTCCTCAGTGCTAAAAATAAGAAAGTGCAAGGTAAAGAAAACTTCCCTGAAGATTCTAGTCCTTGGTTCTAGCATCCTCCAAGCTTCCATATCATATGAGGTACTCAGACTTCCCCCAACAGATCATCAACATTAGGCAAGGGTGAGGACACCCCACACTTAGCCTCGTCATTACATGAACCTGCAATCCAAGGAAAAACAACAACTACATGACACTATAAATAAAATAATACAAGTACAAACTCGGGTTGCCTCCCGAGAAGCGCCTTAGTTAACGTCGTGGCACGACGACACTTTTAGCTCACTTCCAGCCTTTATGTCTTCTCTTCTTACGCCGAACTTTTGCTTTCTTCCCTTCTCTTAGAGAACCCATCTTCAACTTCACATGTGGTTTACTTCCCTCTTCTTGTTTGACACATTCAATCATAGAGCACTCTTCCACCTTAGCTATGTGCTCCTTCTCATTATAAACCTTGAAAGTAACCTTTTCTCAATGCGCTCTAACAGTCATCTCACCCAGCTCCATGTCAATAATTGCCTTCGAGGTGACTAAGAATGGTCTCCCCAAAATGATTGGAGCTTCTCGGTCCTCTTCATAATCTAGGACTACAAAATCAGCAGAGAATGTAAACTTACCAACTTTAAGCAACACATCCTCCAACTTACCCTCAGGGTGAGTGAGTGATCCATCTGCCATCTTGAGAGTAACTGAAGAGGGCTTGATTGCTCCTAGCCCTAACCTTTTGCAAACAGACAGAGGCATGAGATTTATGCTCGCTCCCAAATCACACAAGGCACCAGTGATATTATGCCCTCCAATGGTACAAGGAATAGTAAACCTCCCAGGATCTTGAAGTTTTGGAAGTAGCTTGCTCAAGATTGTGCTACACTCCTCAACTAAATCAACTGTATCTATCTCTTGAGGCTTTTTCTTCTTCACTAAAATTTCTTTTAAGAACTTCACAAAGGATGGCATCAATTCAAACACATCAGTCAAAGGAATATTAACTTGAAGTTCTTTCAACATACTCACAAATTTTTGATACTGGGCCAGATCCTTCAATGGTATAAGTCTCTGTGGGAATGGTGGAGGTGGCAGAGGTGCCTCCTTTTTCTCTTCTTTCTTCTTTACCTTCTCCACTTTTTCAACTTTTTCTATTTCATCTCTCTCTTCAGACTTGGCCATCAGCTCTCCATCTTCTATTAAAGTCACTGCAAGACATTGTTCAGGCTCTTTTTTAACAGTGCTTCTTTCTCCCACCAACTGTCCCAACTGGTGCTCCAAGTTCTTTTGAGCATTGGCAAGATCATGTATAGCTTGTGCATGGGCTGCAGTGTCAGCTATCATTCTCTGCTGGCCTGCCATTATTTGCTTTAGCATATCTTCAACTGAACTGCTAACCTGCTGTGGTGGAGCTGGAAGTGGGTGGTAATTATTCGGGGCTCTCGTATTGCCTTGATAATAACCATTACCAAACTGGTTTTGACCCTGCAGCCTGTTTTGATTACCCACGTAATAAACTGACTCTGGATTAGAAGAGCAAACCTCTGTAGCATGGTCTTGACCACAAACCTCACAAAAGCTCTGGAGTTGTTGCACTGGGGCCACTGGTTGCTGAGCCTTTTGCAGAGCTAACTTGCTAATTTGATTGGAAATAGCATCCATCCTCGCCCTTAGCTCTGAAACTACATCTAACTGAAGTACCCCTGCAGGTTTCTGCGTAATAGCTCTACCATCTCCCTGCCAATCAGGATTGCTCTGCGAAAACTTGTCAAGTAAATCAAAAATCTGATCAAAATTTAAGGCCAGTACTTGGCCTCCAGCAGCAGCATCAACCACGATCTTAGTGTGTTGGTTCAACCCCTCAACAAAAGTGTGTGCAACAACCTCATTGGATTGGTTGTGGTGTGGACAATCTCTCAATAGAGCTTTGAATTGCTCCCAGGCTGAATACAAGGATTCTCCTTCTAACTGTCTGAAGGACATAATTTCGCTCCTCAGCCGGGCTGTCTTGGCAGACGGATAAAATTTAGCCAAGAACTTCTTAGCCAAATCCTCCCAAGTAGTGATAGACCCAGACTTTTCAACCTTTAACCACTTCTTTGCTGCCCCAATCAATGAAAACGGGAACAATGTCAAGCGAACATAATCAGTAGGAACACCCGCTGGTGTATAAGTATCACTGATCTCCAGAAAGTTCTGAATGTGTTGCTGCGGATCCTCATGAAGTAATCCACCATATTGTCCAGTCACATGCAGCAACTGAATCATGCCGGACTTAATCTCAAATCCCCCGGTGATAGCGGGCTTAACTATGCTCGATGCTACTCCCTCCAGGCTGGGGAGAGCAACATCTCGCACAGCTAAAGCTTGGTCTTCTGCCATTCCTGTAGGTAAAGATCAAGCAGGACCTAATACCTGAAACAGCACAAAACTCAAAACAAAAATTAAACCTGAATAGAAATTAATAAACTGTTCAAAAAGAAATCAGTCAAAAATTAGTCCCCGGCAACGGCGTCAAAAACTTGTTGCTCCCAAACGCACACGCAAGTATACGTGGTCGACAAGTAATAAAGTGATAAATCGAGTATCGTTCCCACGAGGACTATTCAGACTGAATTCTAGCAAACAATTTATATAAACTATTCAGGGATCTTTTCCAATAGTGATGAGTTTATTAACTAAAGAACAGTAATTAAATGGTAGAAGTGAATTCAAACAATGGAGGAAGACTTGGTTATTATCAGTAATAAGGAGACGGTCCAGGGTCAGAGTTACGAACAATCCAGTTGAGTTTTCCAATTGATTCCACTTCTTAAATCCCGGGTTACTAACTAACAGATTAAATGTACCCGTGAAAACCTTTCAGTTCTTCACGGTCTATGCAGGCTACTCCAATCCCTATATGTCTATGGGTTGAATCACGTGCACGCATTAACGAATTCTGTAATGAGTTAAACTAGGCGAGCAAGTATATGTCTATCCTACTCACAAATTGGTTCCCCGATGCCCGGGTTCACAAACTAGTCCTATTCTTTCTTATTACGTAATTAAATTCCCTCTTTCGAGTTCAATCTAAAAACCATAGATAATGTGTAATAATCGGGCCCTGACAATTACACAAGTGAAATCAAGAAAGAATAAGTAACCCGTAATGGGATTCAATTAATGGAAATCAATCTTCAAACATCAACCTTCATGAAATACTCTAACCCTAGAACGATATATTTAGCTACGCATACTCATAATAACAACACAAGGAATTGATGTAATAATGAAATAATGATGAAATAAATTAATGGAAGGAGAAGAAAAACCCTTGTTCTTGATGTTATGAGCTCTCCAATTTGCTCCAAAGTCTGAACTCCCATGAAACACTAAGTAAAAGAGTATTTATAGTGTTTACAAACACCTAGTAATAAGTTAGACCCAAGCCTAGACGAAATAGGACGTAAAATCGCGCACAAGGGGCGCTATAACGTGCGCCCCGCGCCTCGGAACGCGTGACATTGGACAGAAAACGTCAAAATCCTTCCGCCTTGGGCATGCGGCGCATGAGCAACCGCGCTGGGCAGGCTGGCGCCTTGGGGGGCGCGGCGCATGGCCCACAGCGCCCAGCCAAATTCCTGTTTCGTTCGCTCTTTTGCTCGCTCGTGTCGTGCCTTCGTGTGCTTGATCCAATCCTCAATCAAAATCCAATCTTTTCTTGCTCAATCATGCTCTTAAAAGCTCCAATTACACTGCATAACAACCTACATACACACGACATAAAATCAGTGTAAAACCATATTCATAAACTATAAAACGAGCGAATAAGGTACTAAAACGTGAGGAAATATTAAGGAAATATAGGCATAAAATGCCAAACATCAGTATGTTAGCCAGTAAAGCCTTAGTTGTTTCAATTGCGTCAGGATCATATGCTTCTGAATTACAAAGAAATTATTGCTTAAGGGTTTTGAAGACCCAAAAGTTGCAGAGAAAAAAGTTATCTTCAAGAGATGACTTTGATTGTGGTTGTCATCATTAAAAGATAGGGTCGAGATGATTTAGTGTAATTGAAATTGTACAAAGCCATATGTAGAAGATATTTGTAACGCAATTTATTTCCACAACAGAACAAAAGTCCTAAATCAAACCATCATCAATGCGGTTAATTTATCAAGTAGTAAAAACTTTCATCATGATGTTTCTTCTATTACTCTAAAGTTTTGGGTTAAATTTGCTTAGACAAATAAAAATTAAAAGAAGACTTCTTACCTGAAAGCTTGTGGACGGTGGCTAACATTGGAGGAAACGACAGAGGAAGCAATGTAGCAGCAACAATGGATGCGAACCAGCGGCGATAACAACCGCAGTTGGTGGTAAACCAGCGGCGTTAAATAAGAAGGTTTATTCTTACTTCAGAATTGAAAAAATTTTGCCCTAGAAAATTAGGTTTCAAAATTGAAAAAGTTTTTAGTGGGTACTAGTCTCATTAGCTTGTTCAAAATTGTTGGATGGAGTGAAATATTTCATTGAAAGAAATAATATGGTGCGGGAAATATTTGGGAAAAATTTTCATTTAAAATATTTAGAGCATGCTTGTGAAGAGTTCTTTTTACAATGAGAATTTACCGCCCTCAAAAAGCGTTGCCATACAAGTAAATAAGTGTTGTCACTTGTTCTAATATTTGGCCACACTGAACAAGTGTAGTCTCTATACCTAAACAACACACTTTATAAGTGTTGCCTAAAAAAGCGTAGCCAAAAGCTCTGTGCAAAGGCCACCCCTCGAAAGTGTTTCTTTAGACATTTTTGGCAACCCTTTTCAGGTGTTGCCTAAAATTAGTGTGGCCATAGGGTAAATTTGTTGTAGTGATCAGTGTGTATGGGACGATCCCGAGCCCACAAGTTACTTGTTTGTCCTTAAGTAATCTAACTCCCTCACAGTTGCCCAAGGTTCATGGGTTGATTCCTCCCAGAATGGAACGAGATATCAGTTCTACGATAGCGGCACTTCAAACCGTAGAACACGACGAACTCAAAGTAACGGAGCAAATCACACGACTTACTACTTGTATGTAGAAAAAGGAGAGGGATGATATTTAGATATTCTGTATATTCTGTATATGTCAAAAGACTGACGAATGAAAAGTGTATATAGCCATGGAAAGGCAAATATGAAGAGACACAACCTTTCAGATGTGGCTGTTACAAAACGACCACACTAATGGCTGTTTAATACATAACGGGAAAACCATTAAGGTGGAGGAACTTCCCGTTACAAAAATGGATTAATATTAAATATTAATAATAAATTATTAATTAATTAATATTTTTAGTTTTTGTTGGTCCAAAAAATTAAGTCAATCAATCATATCAATTGACCGAATTCGAAGCCGAAGCCGAAGCCGAAGCCGAAGCTGAGACGAGCGAGCGACGACGACGGCGCGAGGCTTCCCTTCTTCTCAACCCTTTTAGGAGTTAAAAGAAGCACTTCTCTATTTAAACCCAACAAAAGCCTTTTTCCTCTACCAATGTGGGAGAAAGTACATTTCCCTTATGACAAGGAACCTTTTCACCTTTCCACCTATTTTTTATTCACATTCTTTACATTCCAAAAACCCAACAATCCCCCACATGAATGGGGAATGACTATATCATGGAAAATATGCATGACAGACTTGTGTGATTTGCAAGAAAGAATTAGTTGCATCGGGATAAGTAGGTTTCCCTTTGAACTTTCCGTAATGAACATACATCGGATATACTCGGTCAATCGGTAGATTTGATATCTTTGAACCGTTCATGTGTATACCTAGACAACGTAAGTCACACAACTAACCCTTAACCGTCTTTGGTTCTCACTGTTGTGTTCGTTTCAGCCATGAACACCGCCTGATTTCATAAGTGCTTAGAGAATTGGCCACACAGAATTCTCCTTGAAGCGGCTTCCACTTCACACTTACATAGGTGATTTCTAAATGTGTAATCCCATAGATGTTCACTATTTGATAATTACAATATCAAACTTAGATAATCATTAAAAACTCCTCTAGCATTTTATCCTTGGTACTTGAACATTGTCTCATCATGAGAATGGACCAAAAATTTAATTGACAATATTGGACCGTCATACACAACTTTGTATTCTCCTTGAACCTAGTTCTTGGGATCTCCAGTCTCCTAGGTAGAGTTGCCGACGTGATGACTTGTCCTTGGCCATAGTCCCATTCCCTTCGATGAACATTCAACCGCCTCTCTAGTTAGGCCTTTTGTAAGCGGATCCGACACATTATCCCTTGACTTCACGTAATCAATGGTGATAATTCCTCTAGAGAGTAGGTCCCTAACGGTTTTATGCCTTCGTCGTATATGACGATTCTTACCGTTATACATGACATTCCTAGCTCGTCCTATAGCCGATTGACTATCACAATGTATACAAATTGGTGTCAACGGCTTAGGCCAGAACGGATGTCTTCCAAAAAGTTTCGAAGCCATTCAGCTTCTTCACCGGCCTTATCTAAAGCTATGAATTCAGCTTCCATTGTAGAGCGGGCAATACACGTTTTCTTGGACGATTTCCAAGATACCGCTCCTTTACCAAGTGCGAAAATATATCCACTTGTGGACTTAGAGTCAGTTGTGCTGGTGATCCGATTGGCATCACAATATCCTTCAATGACCGCATGATACTTGTTATAATGAAATGCAAAGTCTTGGGTGTATTTTAAATATCTCAAAACACGTTTCATTGCCATCCAATGAGTTTGGTTGGGATTACTCGTATATCGACTTAGTTTACTTATAGCACAAGCTATATTTGGACGAGTACAATTCATGATGTACATCAAACTTCCCAAAACACGAGCATAATCCCGTTGCGACGTGCTTTGACCTTTGTTCTTTTTAAGAGCAAGGTTTATATCAATAGGAGTCTTTGAAACTTTAAAATCTAAATATTTAAATTTTTCAAGCACACTATTGATGTAATGAGATTGAGACAAAGCCAGACCTTGAGGAGTCCTATGGATCTTAATACCCAGAATTAAGTCGGCAACTCCTAAGTCTTTCATATCAAATTTGCTAGTTAGCATGCGCTTTGTAGTATTTATATTGGCAATGTCATTACTCATTATCAACATGTCATCCACATATAAACAAACAATGCTACATAATTAGGAGTGTTCATAATATAAACACATTTATCACACTCGTTAATTTTAAAACCATTTGACAACATTGCATGATCAAACTTCGCATGCCATTGTTTAAGTGCTTGTTTTAGTCCATAAAGCGACTTAACAAGTTTACACACCATCTTTTCTTTTCCCGGAACCACAAACCCTTCAGGTTGTTCCATGTAAATTTGTTCCTCCAAATCCCCATTTAAGAACGCTGTTTTAACATCCATTTGATGGATTTCAAGACCATACACGGCGGCTAACGCTATTAACATACGTATGGATGTAATTCTGGTTACCGGCGAGTATGTGTCAAAGTAGTCAAGACCTTCTTGTTGTCTATAGCCTTTGACAACAAGCCTTGCTTTGTACTTGTCAATAGTGCCATCAGCATTCATTTTCCTTTTGAAAATCCACTTAGAACCTAATGGTTTGTTTCCAGGAGGAAGATCAACCAACTCCCAAGTATGGTTGTTCAAAATAGATTCTATTTCACTGTTGACTGCCTCTTTCCAAATTGGAGAGTCTGAAGAAGACATGGCTTCTTTAAACGTCCGAGGCTTATTTTTCAAAAGAAAAGTGACAAAGTCATCTCCAAATGAAGTAGAAGTTCTTTGACGCTTGCTCCGTCTTGGTTCTTCCTCATTTGGTGAATTTCCTTTGGTTCCTTCCCGAGGTCGTTTGGATCTTTCACCAACTGACTCACATTCCTTCTTATATGGATATATATTTTCAAAAAATTCAGCACTATCAGATTCCATCACCGTATTCACATGAATGTCGGGATTTTCTGATTTATGAACCAGAAATCGATATGCTTTACTGTTTATAGCATATCCGATGAAAACACAATCAACTGTTTTCGGTTCTATCTTAACCCTTTTGTGTTTTGGGACTTGCACTTTTGCCAAACACCCCCACACTTTGAAATAATTCAAGTTGGGCTTTCTTCCTTTCCACTTCTCATATGGAATGGAAAGTGTTTTGCTATGGGGAACTCGATTGAGTATTTGATTAGCCGTGAATATAGCTTCCCCCCCTCCCCACAAGTTCTGGTTTAAACCCGAACTTATTAACAAGGCATTCATCATCTCCTTTAATGTTCGATTTTTCCTTTCCGTAATCCTGTTAGATTGAGGCGTGTAAGGGGCAGTTTTTTGATGAATAATGCCATATTCCAAACATATTTGTTCAAAAGGAGATTCATATTCGCCACCCCTATCACTTCTTATCATTTTGATCTTTTTGTTAAGTTGTGTTTCAACTTCATTTTGTATTGCTTGAATACGTCAATTGCCTCATCTTTACTACTAAGTAAATAAACATAGCAGTAACGAGTGTTATCGTCAATAAAAGTTATGAAATACTTCTTTCCACCGTGAGATGGTATTGACTCCATGTCACAAATGTCCGTATGAATTAAGTCTAATGGTTCAGAATCCCTTTCAATTGACTTGTAAGGGTGTTTAGTATATTTAGACTCAACACATATTTGCCATTTTGAATTTTCGCAATCAAATTTAGGCAATACTTCCAAATTGATCATTTTCCGCAATATATTTAGACTCAACACATATTTGCCATTTTGACTTTTCGCAATCAAATTTAGGCAATACTTCCAAATTGATCATTTTCCGCAAGGTTTTATAATTGACATGTCCCAAACGGGAATGCCATAAATTATTTGACTCAAGTAAGTAAGAAGAAGCTGCCGTTTTATTCATAGTGTCAACGACCATAACATTGAGTTTGAAAATGCCCTCAGTCAGGTAACCTTTTCCTACATACAGCTCATTCTTAGTTATTACAACTTTTTCAGAAACAAAAACACACTTAAACCCATTTTTAACGAGAAGTGCAGTAGACACCAAGTTCTTCTGTATTTCAAGAACGTGAAGAACATTGTTCAGAGTCACCACCTTGCCAGATGTCATCTTGAGGCATATCTTTCCATAGCCTTCAATTATGGTCGTTGCAGAGTTGCCCATAGAGAGTGTCTCATCAGGTCCAGTGGGAGCATACAAAGCAAAGGCTTCCTTCACAGCACAAACATGGCAGGTGGCTCCTGAATCAATCCACCATTCTTTAGGATTTCCAACTAAGTTGCATTCAGAAATCATAGCACACAAATCAATATCTTGCACTCCTTGGGCCAATTTATTCTCTTCAACCATGTTGGCTTGACCTTTTTCCTGTCCTTGTCCTTCTTTGCAACACGGCAGTCTGCGGACTTATGCCCATTCTTGCCACAGTTGTAGAAATTTCCCTTGAACTTTTTCTTGATAGGGTTGGTCTTCCCTCCAGAAGGCTTCTTTCTCTTATTCTGATTTGGATTATGCTCAACAATATTTGCTCCCGCTATTGTAGCATTCCCACGAGCCTTCTTTTCAGCAGATTTGTTGTCTTCTTCAATTCTTAAGCGTACAGTCAAATCTTCAATGGTCATCTCCTTGCGCTTATGTTTCAAGTAATTTTTAAAGTCCTTCCATAACGGAGGCAACTTTTCAATCATGGCCGCAACTTGAAACGCCTCATTAATCATCAAACCTTCAAAGAAAAGTTTGTTAGCAACAATATAATTAATATTTTTAACATAAGTATTAATCAGGATCAAACCTTCAGCAAGGAGATCATGGATAATGACTTGAAGTTCTTGGACTTGGGATACAACAGATTTGTAATCCACCATTTTATAATCCAGAAATTTGGCAGCCACAAATGTCTTCAGTCCAGCGTCTTCAGTCTTATATTTCTTTTCCAGTGCACTCCACAGTTTTTTAGACGTTTCAACATTACTATAAACGTTGTACAAGTCATCTTCCAAGCCACTTAGAATGTTGTTCTTGCATAGGAAGTCAGAATGCTTCCAAGCCTCAATCACAAGGAAGCGTTCATTTTCAGGTGTTTCATCAGTCAGTACCGGAGCATCCTCTTTAATAAACCTTTGCAGGCTTAACGTGGTCAGATAAAAGAACATCTTTTGCTGCCATCTTTTAAAGTCCACACCAGAAAACTTTCCCGGCTTTTCTGCAGATGGCATAACCGTTGCAGCAGGAGTATGGCTAGGCCCTGCAGCACCAGAAACTGTGGTAGCAGTAGCACTCACAACTGGGACACTTGGATCCACTCTGTTTGTCATCTCTATCAAAATGACACAAGCAGAAACAATATCAACAACCGGTGAAGTATTTAAATCTTCAAACCGAATACAAACAAACTGTTTAAACAGTTGGAGTAGAAAAACCATCAAGGCTTTTAGTCTCCACAAACAGATTAATTAACAGTAAATAGGAGTAGAAAACCACGAAGGTTTTAGTCTCCTTAAACAGTCTCCTTAAACGATATTTATTTAAATGCAAAAAATAAATAATATTAGATTCCTTAAGCTTGTTGTTCCTGTGTTCAAATAAATCAGAAAATACAAAACAGAAGTGTATAATCAGTGTGTATGGGACGATCCCGAGCCCACAAGTTACTTGTGTCTCCTTAAGGAATCTAACCCCCTCACAGTTGCCCAAGGTTCACAGGTTAATTCCTCCCAGGATGGAACGGGATATCAGTTCTATGGTAGCGGCACTTAGAACTATAGAACACGACGAACTCAAAGTAACGGAACAAATCACAAGACTTACTATTTGTATGCAGGAAAAGGAGAGGGAGGATAGTTAGATATTATGTATGTTCTGTATATACAGAATATGAAGAGACACAACCTTTCAAATGTGGCTGTTACAAAACGACCACACTAATGGTTGTTTAATACATAACGGGAAAACTATTAAGGTGGAGGAACGAATCAATCTGAATTCAATTCAGATTCCCGTTACAAAAAAGGATTAATATTAAATTATTAATTAATTAATATTTGTAGTTTTCGTTCCGAAGCCGAGACGAGCGACGACAACGGCGCGAGGCTTCTCTTCTTCTCAACCCTTTTAGGAGTTAAAAGAAGCACTTTCTATTTAAACCCAACAAAAGCCTTTTCCTCTACCAATGTGGGAGAAAGTGCATTTCCCTTATGACAAGGAACCTTTTCACCTTTCCACCCATTTTCCATTCACACTCTTTACATTCCAAAAACCCAAACACTTCCAACATTTGATTGTCCAATATGTTCTGCCTAGCACAGCCAATGCAGACTCAAAAGGTACTACTTTACCTATGCCTTACGGCAATATTGATTCTAATGATGACCAGCTCTCTTATAGTAGCTATATAAAACTGGCTTTCTGTGAAGAAAACTGGACTTCCCAAGTTTATTTGTCCTTACAAATTACAACATCAACAGATTGTATCAAGTTAAAGCAGATTGTCCATGTCAGAGAGTTCCTACGTACATTTGGATGATCCATATAACACTACTTACTCGGGTTTTGTGGGTGAGAGGGACTTTCTAGTCTCTTAAATAAGAAAAGGGGACAAAGTCTTTAAGAATTGGGTGAGGGGGACACTTTTAAAATTAATACTAATGACTAATATTTTAAAAGCCCCCAAGTTTTTTTATTTGCACAAAGCCCCCCACCTTCTCATCTCCCCTCCCCAGCCCCCCAGCCTCCAGTTGGACCCCCACCCCCATCACCCCCACCCCTCTGCCCATCCACCACTCCACCGCCACCCTCCACCACTCTCCACCGCCACCTTCTACCACACACCACCACCTTCTACCACCCTCCACCACTCACCGCCATCTCCTACCACCCACCACTATCTTCTACGACCCTCCACCACCAACCACCACCTTCTACCACCCTCCACCACCACCCCACCATCATCCACCACTCTAATAAAAGGATGTGTACACATCAGTCGAGATGTGTACACATCAGTCGAGATGTGTACACATATAATATATGTGTGCACATATATTATATGTGTACACATATTTATTATATGTGTACACATATTAAACACATATAATAATATGTGTACACATCAGTCGAAATGTGTACACATATAACTGATGTGTACACATCTTTTCCAGCCGTGAAAATATTTTCAAAATTATATAAACATATAAAAAATATGTTTACACATTCGAAAATATGTGTAAAATTACTAGAATTAAAAAAAAAATATGAAAAAGAATGAAACGGGGACAAAGAAGAAGAAAAAGGAGAAGAACGAAAAAATTAAATGAATACTAAGAAGAGAAGAAAATAGAGACGAAAATGAAGAAAGAAAAATAACAAGAATGGTAAAGAAATAAAATTTGAAAAGAAAGCTAGAAGAAAGAAGGAGAAGGAAGAAGAAAAAAGAGGGAGAAAGAAGAAAGAGAGAGAAATAAAAGTGTAAAATGATTTGAATAGGTGATAAAGTAAAAGTAGGTGGGAGGGAGGGAAAATGAAATGTTTGAAATTTTTTGAATTGTGGGGCTTTTTTGTAAATTTCGGAAATATTTTTCATACCCATAAGTTTTAACTATTACAATTCGACCCTCACTTAAGTTAATTAATTTTTTGTCCCCTTTTCTTTATTTGAAACTTGAGAGGACCCTATGCCTCTTTTTTCACTACTTACTCCTACCTATCCAGGAAAGTAACAAAAACAATCTAATTTCGTGATAGATATACTTTGTTTATTTAATATATACTCACTCCGTTCCACTTTATGTATCATATTTGACTCGGCACAAAGTTTAAGAAATAAAAAAATACTTTTGAAATTTGTGGTGTAAAATAAAGCAAAGATGTTTGTGTGGTTGTAAATCATTTCGGTAATGGCAAAACTGTAATTTTGAAGTTAAATTGTTACCAAATTTAGAATAGTGTCATTCTTTTCGGGACAGACGAATAAGGAAATGCTGCCACATAAATTGGAACAGAAGGAGTATATAAGAATCTAATGATAAAAGGTTTTATTGAAAAATATGTGCTTAATACAGATTTACAAATTAAAATGTGCAGAAGTATACTGGGAAAGAAAAGATGTGTGGGGGTAAATGGTAATAACCAAAAATAAAGTGGAAAACTTGTAGATATTATCGGAATTGCGAACAGTTATAAAATAAACTTCTTTGTACGTAAGACATATGCCCTTTGAATCAGTCTATTTCAGCATTTCACGTATAACGGAATCGAGCCCCTCCAAGACTATAAAAATACAACCATTGAAACTTTTGCGAAGTGCTATGGTTAAGAGGCTTTTCAGGTCAAAGTTAATATGGCTGAGTTACCTCAGTATAACTTTAATGAAAAGCCTCCTTCTTCATCCAATAAGGTGCCGTTGTTTACACTATTGGCGAGGGTGGTAACCGTAGCTTCTTGTGTGATTTCGGTAGTTGTGTTGCAGAATAATGAAGTTACTTGGGATTATGGTGGTAGAATTGTAATAACTAACTACACTGCTTATAGTACATACAGGTATATATTGTGTTTCTTATCCTGTTTTCCTTTTTCTTACCTTCTTAATTTCTTTCGAACCATCAACCCTTGAAACACCCAGCGATTGCCTCACTCAGAGATCAAGATTGTGGATAATTGATTATAAGTTGGAGTATAGTTGTAGTATATCTTAAAAATGTGAGGAACAAACTTGTCCAAAATGTACATGCAGTTAGACATTCGTATTATTTAATAGTTTGCGTCTTTGTGAGCGTTGTCATAAAGCTTTTTTAGAAAAATATCTCTAGCTACTTTCCAATTATTATATTTTTATTTTTCAAGAAAACTTACCCGTTTCTTTGCTTGCTGAAACCACAATTCATTCATTTTCTATGACAAAAGTACGTAACTTTCTAAATCCAATTTAAATGGTCTGGTTTCAAGTTATGAAAATAGAAACTTATTTATCGTTTGACACGAAACTTTCAAATTTACAAAAACAAAAAAAATGTTTGGTACAAAATTCATTATATTATCTTCTACTCCCTCCGTTCTAAAATGATTATCTTAGTTTGACTTGGAGCGGAGTTTAAGAAATATGGTAGTAAGACTTTTAAACTTGTGGTGCAAAATAAGTCCTACATAAATATGTGGCTATAAAACATTTCATTAACGGTAAAGTAGTAGTTTCTAACACAAAAATATTTTTAAATTTAGAATTGTGTCATTCTTTTTTAAACGGACTAATAAAAAAATAGTAATATCATCTATTTTGGAACAGAGGGAGTATTTATCAATGGCATGGTACAAAAAACTACAATAGCATCGAGGACAATGAATTTTGTGTTGTTTCAAGTTAATTTATTATTCTTTCAGGAATATTGGTAATGATGAAAATAAGAAGAAGACGAAGATCACTCGTCTTACTTTCTTCATGTGCAGGTACATGTTTGGTGTGATGGTTGTAGGGATTTTCTACAGTATATTGCATATACCTTTCGCAGCATATTACCTGGTAGCCAAGAAGCGTCTCGTAGACCGCTATGGCTTTCGCTTATTTGAATTTTACGGTGACAAGGTAAACTAAAAGTTGTAACATTTATTTTTCTTTTAAATAAATATTGAGTGGCCTAAATATATTTTTGTGTTTGTTATTTGCACGCCCTTCAGAAATTATAAATAAATTTACTAATTTTACTAACTTAATTTCTTGGTATTTGAACAATGACTATCATTGAGATATTTGTACTCTTCAAGAACAATTAATTCTAGCAGTATGACAAATATTTTAGACATTTAAACGGAACTGAAGAGAATAAAACTTTAACATTTTAGGTCACTCTAAAAGGTAATTGCTTGTTGAAGGAGTGTTGAATGAAAATCCCACACTGCAGGATGAGTTATTTGTCCTTTGTAAGGCTTGTGCAATTCTCTTCCTTAAAGTTAGTTTTTGGGGTGGAGTTAGGTCCACGCCAAAGAGAGCACAATTGTGATTTCATCTTGGTTGTAGACAAGATTAAACTGCACCGATTTTGTAAATTCATTTAGAGTATCGGTGGATATACAATATAATCTTTCTTATATTATGAATAAAAATAATATAATATTTTTCCAGAGAAACTGCACATTATTCTTACGGGGTGCAAAAGTTGTGTGTTAGTTATTCGTGTTTATATTTAAGCATGATGTAAAATTTTCAAAGTCCATATTGGAGCGTTCAATTGACAGTCATCAGTTTTAAAGTGAGAGCCTCATCCGAAATTTTCCTCAAATATTCCATTAACGAACATTTCTAAGATGGATTTTCTAATGAATTAGTTTCATGGAATATATGTAGATCATATTACTCCTATTGGCAACTGGAGCTGGAGGTGCACTAGGTGTAACCGTGGAATTATCAAGACATTATTACGGCGAAAATGACTCAAAGATACATACCTTCTTGGGACTGATGTATGTCCCTAATGCACTTCTTATTGCTGCATTTGTTGGCTCTGTAATTTCTTCTGTTCAATCATCTCTGAATCTCCACAAGAGTGAAGAATGATCAACACTAAAAATGTAGATGCTTTTGTATCCATAATTGGGGGTTTGTTCTGTGGATATCTTCATGCCTTAGGTTGACTAGTGAAGGAAGTTAGCAATTTTTGAGGAGTATATATCTATTCAGCTTTGTGTGGTCTGAAAGGTATAAAGACTTTAGCTTATTGTTCTTTGTAATTTCTTTGAAGTTTGGATTGAGATTCACATCATTAAAGCTCACAATTCGCAAATATGCACTGTCTTAATTTGCACTCAAGATTTGTTGGTGAAATTTGAACTTTGATGTAATTTGAATAAAGACTAATATTGTAGATAAAATTAAAACCTTCACGATTATGTTTGAAATATATGTTAACTTATTTATTGGCTTTTACAAGATCAATTTTACGTTCTATATTTGAGTTAACCTCATTAATCTTTTAATTTATATTTGACAGAACTACGAATATATATTTTAAATTAACAATGCTAAACGGGTAATTAGCTTAAAAATTACTCTATCCATTTCAAATTTTATGTCATAGTTTAACTTTCCAGGAAATTTTAGAAAACTGAACATTTTTTAAACTTGTGATTCAATATAGTTCGTAATATTTTTGTAGTTGTAGAACTTTTAAATTTTGTAGTATTAAACATTTGATAATATTTATATTGCGATACAAACCTCTCGTTAATTAGAGTAAAATCAGAAGGTTAGATTAAAAAATTTAAAATAGGCTTAACACAGTTTCTTTCCTGACCTTGACACGAAATTCCTTTGACACACCTTGAAATCATGGGGGAACATTTTACATACCAAATGTTTTCTTGGCCAAACATGTGAATTGCCAAGAATCTCCTTCTTGTGACAATGGAGGCTAAAAATTAAACAGTTAGGAAATTTCGTCTATAACATAATGTTGCGCGCGTGAGAAGTTATCCTAAAATTTCAGTATGTGTCCTCAAAATTGACTGATTGTGAAAGTTTGTCATCACTCACCATTATTTTAGCAAAATTGTCTCCACTTCATTGTAGGCAACATTTTAAATTATCAATCAGTAAGTACTGCCCTCTTAAGAAGAAATCAATAGGTAAGTATTTCCTACAAAACACTTCAAGTTATCTGGTTTAATGAGGGAAAGGATTGAAATGGCAAGTGTTACCTAAACAATACTTCAAGTTATCTGTGAGCTAGAATGTCAGAAGAAATTCAATGGCAAATATTGCAAGAGGTCAAAAATAAGTGCCGCCTCTTAGCCAGTACTCACGAGAAAGGGAGTGTGGGGATGTGGGCTTCATTATAAAATTCATAGGAGAATTTCCGTCTACAATTTATTCATTAAACCAAGTAGAGGCTATTTTTGCTAAACTACTGTTAAAGGGGGTAAAAAAGGCAAACCTTTATCTAAGATGTCATAGTTCTGTAATTCTTTCAAGGCCATCTGGCGAAGTTTTTGAGAATCTTCTAGCGTTATTTCCACTTATATATAGTTTTAAAGCTTTAATAACAAAAAAATAGCAATATTATTGATATTACAAAACATAACATTATATTTTATATACAAGTTGCTACAAACAACTAGAAAGGAAAAATTCTAGCCTCCACCTCACCTCCCTTCCCCTGCTACCCCTTCCCCCTGCTGCCCCCTACCGCCGGCCAGAAAATTGCTGAAACAGTCTGAAACAGCACTGGAACAATCTGATAACGCTGAAATAGTCTGACATAAAAATGCTGAAATAGTGTGAAACAACTCAAAAAAAAAAAAAAAGAAGGTGAAATTGCTCATAAACAATGAGAATAGCACCAGAAACAGTATGAAACAATACTGAAACAGTGTGAAAAGTGTAGAAACAGTGTGAAAAGTACAGAATATTATAGATACAAGTAGAAACTTTAAAAATACTAGAAACAAGGTAAATTTAAGTAGAAACAAGGTAAAAAAAAATGTATAGAAATGTTTGAAAATACATTTACAACATAAACAGTAGAAATAGCATGGAGAAATAATGTAGAAACACTGTTGAAGCAGTGTAGATTCTTTAAAATAAGAAGACGACGAAGAAATAACTGAAATAATATACAAAGATACAAAAATAATACACTATAAATAATAGATACAATGCTGATACAATTTTGATACAGTCTTGATACACTAAAATGAAAAAATAGAAAAATAATAGATCTATACTGAAACACCAAATCTTAACGAAAAACGCCGCATCTTCATCGGAAAACATCATTTTTAAACATAAAAATCATATCTTCACTGTAAAACATTATTTTTCAACAAAAGGCTAAAAGAGATAAAGAGAACCAGAATGTCAAACATATCTTTATTTGGAGGTGAATATTTGACAGAATAAAAAAGGGAAGAGTTACATCGAAAAATAGTAATTGTTATTGTTAGTCCAAATTTAACATAAATAAACATAACAGAGAATTGTTTCAAATATAACACTAGCCGAAGGTCTATCAGAAACAATCCCTTCTTTTGGGATAAGGTCAGCGTACATTTCACCATTTTTAGCCCCACTTAGAATAACATTGGATATATTAACGCTTTACAAATATGACACTGCGTTATACTACCCCTTTTATTCCCACAAATATATACACTACGTGCCTAGAAATAAATTTAAAATACATCATCAGATTAGTATTGCATAGACATCATTTGATGTTCTCTTTACCCTCATCTCTATTTGTTCTATCATTATCTTTTGTTTAGACGCAGAGAATCAATTTAAATAGGTAACCAGCTAGTAAAATCATATGAGTTGACTTAATAATTAGGTCTCTACTTATTTAATTTGTTTTGTTTAAGCACAAGTGCAATATGTAATTGACAATAACGTAACCCCTGCATGTTGGAGTGTTCATTTGGTTTATCGGTTCAGTTTATCGATTTGAGTTATTGGTTTTTGATTTTTAAACTAGCTAAATCGATAACAAACCAATAAGATTGGGTTTATCAATTTTTGAATATTATCGGTTCGATTTTCGATTTAACCAATAAGAAAATTGACCACAGCAATTGGAAAAAAAGAAAAAATTAACGTCAATTGTATGTGGATGCTGGATAGTGGGATTCAAGATATATAAATGGGGATTCTTCGAAACTATGAAACTACTTCAAAGGAAATCAAATAAGATTGAACTCCTACAACTAACAGAGAGCATGTTGGTTTGGGATCCTAAGATTGGAGAATATGATGCTGAGGCAACGCCAAGTTATGGAAAAGATACATCAGAAGAAGATTTGAAGCTTGGATTGGACTGTGAAGTTGAGAAAAGTTTCCCATAAGCCTTGTGGAATGTAGAGTTAAGGTTTTTATTTTGTAAAATATAAAAATATTATCACTAAGGGAGTAAGAATACACTAGTAATTAAAGGAAGTATTCTTATCGGGTTATCCGATAAAAAAATTAAGCAAAATCGAAAATCGAACCATTAACCCATTAAAAAAAAATTCAAACCATTAAATCGTTAACCCAATAACCCAATACCAGTAATCCAATAAAATTTTATCGGTTCGAATTATCAGTTTAAACCCAATAATACACAGCCCTACCTGCCTGTCATAGTGTCATGAAATCCTAGAGCAGCAAATGCGCTCCCCAAGCTAGATATACTAATAGCGTTGGCTGGCTTTCTGGATAAAGAGATAAAAGGGAGTTGGCTTGGACACTTTTACTTTGAAAACGAAACAGAACTTTAGCCTTCAAATTAAAGATTGTGATAAGTACATATAAGTGTCTAATATTATCTATTTATGTAAAGGACTTTTTACACAAATATATAAATTTTTACTTTTAATTACCAAAAAAATAGCAATATTTTTCTAATTACGATGCATAGCATTATTTTTCTAACACATTTCACTTTCACTTTCCATTTTCCCCAATTTAAAAAAATTCTCTCACTTACTCTCTCTTTCTCTCATCACCCCACACCCACCCCCCACCATCTCAACGCCATAACCCCCACCCTAACGTCATCACTACCACACTACCACCATTACCCCCACCACCCAGCGCCATCACCTCCAGCCCTACGCAAGCTATTGAGACAGACGATTAGCAGCATAGAACACCATCGAAGAGAGGGACAGTAGCAGTGCAGATCTCCCAATCAAATTCTTCAACACCCGAATTCAGATCCAGTTTCAAAAGAAAGAAAAAAGGGTCGGATTCTTCATCACCCAAACCTCGCAACGACGTCGGGGTTTCTGCTACCGGAAATCTCTATCTTTCCGCCAATTCGATGTTGGTTTGCCTCACCGGAATTCGATCGGAGTTTCAGGGGCAGCGATTAATAGCCAGTTGTGGAGTCATGTTCTTCCTGATTGAAACTTCACTATTCCTTTTGTGGAATTGGCTTCGATTTTGTTTCAACTGGTGCAATGTTGTTATGCCATCGTTATTGTTGATCGATTTCTTAAATATATATTTTTTCAGCTTTCCTTTTGTCTTTATGGTTGTTTGATTTACATTTTATGTAACGAACTTAATTCTTAATGATGAAGTTTGTATGTACATAGGTTTGTTAGTTTGTTTAAATCGCATTGAAATGACATTGAAACAATATAATACACTCTGAAACATCGTTGAAACAATCTGAAACAGCTGTTGAAATAGTCTGATACAGTCGAAAATGACATTGAAACAGTATGATACAATTTTAAATGACGTTGAAACAATCTGAAACAGTTGTTGAAATAGTCTGATACAGTCTGAAACTGTGCAAAAATAGTAAGATACAGTGTTGATAAAGTCTGAAACAGTGAAGAAACAGTAAAATACAGTGCTGAAACAACATGAAACGGTGCAGAAATAGTTTGATACGGTGCTGAACACATCATGAAACGGTGCAGAAACAGTTTGATACGGTGCTGAACACGGTGCTGATCGCAACATGAAACGGTGCAGAAACAGTTTGATACAGTGTTAAACACAACCTGAAACAGTGCAGAAACAGTTTGCTAAAGTTCGATACGGAGCAAAAACAGTGCAGATACAGTGCGGAAACAGTCTAAAATAGCTAGTGAAAAAGTCCGAAACAAAATGTAAAAAATAATGTGAAACGATGCAAAAAAGGTGAAATTGTTTAGAAGCAGTGAGAAACAACGCACAAACGGGATGAAACAAATACTAAAACAGTCTAGAAACAACTAAATACTATTTATAAATAGTTAGATACGGTACTGAATAGTGCAGATACAGTGAGATACGGAAAAATACAACGAGATACGAGGTGGATGGTAGTTGAGAAACATCGAGATACGATAAGATACAACGAGATACAGTGAGGATGGGCTGAGGAAGAGTGAAATTGAGGAAAATGTGAGGAGTAAAAGCGAAATTGGGGAAATGGTGAGAGGAAAAGTGAAATAGGAAGAAATTGGAGGAGCCAAAGTGATAGTGGAGGAAATAAGATGAAGAATGTAAGGGTTTGGTATGTTATGAGAAAATATTGCTATGTTGTTTCTATATTTGTAATTAACTTGTGTTTTCATCTATATAGGGTAATTTTGTTAAATGTTGCTATGTTTGGTAATTAAGTTCTAAAAATTGTACTTTTGTGTAAAAATTCTTTATGCAAAAATCCCTTACTTTAATATCTAATGAGGTTTTGGGTTTTCAAATAGCCTTTGATGTGTGATTTTGATGGGGTGTAGCCATTTTTGGACGCATTAAATGAGAATTATCCACCGTTTCAGAATTAATTGAGGAATAGCCATCATGCGCACATATACTCCATTAGCGTTGGCAAACAGCCCGGACTAGTACCATATTTTTATACTGGGATTTTGAACTACACATGTTCAAAGTCTCATTATTTTATAATGGGATAGTCCCCCCGGTGCTTTATATATATATATATATATATATATATAAAATACTAGGACTTTGAACTAACTAACATGTTCAAAATCCCAATATTTTATACTGGGATTGGTGTTTAAGTGATCCCAGTATTTTATATTGGAACTTTGAACTAACATGTTCAAAGTCCCAGTATTTGTTCGGAGGTGGCTATTTCTCAGCAAATTTAATTTTAGTGGCTATGGATTAATTAGCGCGCGTCAAACTGGCTCATACGTGAAATTTTTACGCCTTTGATGGAACCTTTTATTCCAAAGTGAAACATCCTAGTACAAAAAAATTAAATATAAATAACCTTGTACCTATTTTCAAATAGTTTTAAATGATGAACAAATTGGTAAAAACACTTAGGGGTCGTTCGGTTTGGGGTGGTAAACTTTTATACATGTACTAATATTGTACATTGGAAGACGCAATGTTAATACCTTGTTCAGTTGTATATGTATAATTTTAGTGCTTGGCATAAAATTAGTGCAACGTTTGGTTGCGTTATTGTATATTCCGCATTATTAATACCTGCATTATTAATGCGGGAATCTATGTATTATTTTATGCGGGGTAGAAGGTGGTATTAATAATGTGGGTATTAATAATGCAGGTATTAAAATTTAAAATGACAAAATTAACCCTCATAATAATAAGGATATTTTAAAATTTTATTTAAGGAGTAAATAAATATTTTAAATAGTAATATTTTTTGTTAATTTGTATATATCAGTGATTCAACAAATAATCCCTATGTTATAATATATGTGTGGCTAATACCCACATTATTAAACCCCACATAACTAATACCCGCATTAACAATACCCACATTATTAATACACACATTATTAATACCCACATTACTAATACCCGCATTAATAGTTAATACCCGCGTAAAAATAAAATCAAACCGAACGACCCCTTATTGGTTTAAGTTTGTCTTAGACTCTTAGAAGTCGTTTGGTTTGTGAGACTGCATACTAATCCGGTGATTAAATGTGGAATTATACTTATTCCATATTTGATTAATGGTATTAGCTAATTTAAGATAAAGTTTATATCAAAATTAAGGTATTATCTTCCATATAAGATGTGGGATTATAATTTCGGGATTGTAATCCCAAAATTTTGATAATCTCAAATTTATAGAATATTCTTGTTTTTTTAATTTTGATAACCAAACCACCCTTTACCTAAAATCAGGAAAAGTTTGCTCTACTGCAGACCTGCGAGCGTATATATAGTTTCCCTGATAAAAGTGCGAACCTATGAGAGAAAAAGAGACTGTCTTTATGGTTCTCTGTAATTGTGTGTGATTTTGGAGCTGAGAAGTGAGAAGGACAAATGCCTGGTTTTAACCATTCAACAGTGGCACTGAAAACATGGCAACCTTCCTTTGATGAAGCATTTAATACGAATCAAACTAAATCAAATCTCCACTTAAAAGAAGCAAAGAGAAATAGATTTTTACCTTCTTTTGTTGAAAGGTAACGTAAGTTCTTTTTACCATCTCACATTCTCATGTTAGTTGCACGATATCAATGTTGCAACTTTATGTGTAAAAGTATTTAAAAGCAAAGAGTTTGTAATTTGTCAATTGCTACAATATACCTAATTGCTACAATATACCTGGTAAAATATCACTAAAATTATGCCAAATTGCCAATTGCAAAAACAAGAAAAGAAAATAAAGAACAAGAAGAAAAGCGTCCTCTTTCGTTATTTTCTAGTATTTGTTTAATTTTGTGGAGTTTGTATTTTCTCCTAAGTAGAATGCAAATAGGAAGGACAGTATTGCATAAATGGAGAAGGATCATTGAGCGAGCCAGACAACATCTAATTATCTTGAGAAACTGAAATTCCAAGCGCTCAAACTTTCTCACGTGGAAGAGAATACTACATCTGAATCGAAAACTTCGAAAATGCTCAAGATTTATATATTCGCTATGATGTTTGGCATGTTATGCCTATATTTCCTTAATATTTCCTCACGTATGAGCTTGTTATTCGCTCGTTTTATAGTTTATGAATGTGATTTTGCACTGATTTTATGTCGTATGATTGTAGGTTGTTATGAAGTGCAATTGGAGCTTTTAAGAGCATGATTGAGCAAGAAAACATTGGATATTGATTGAGGATTGGGTCGAGCACATGAAGGCACAACACGAAGCGAGCAAAGGAGAAAGAAAATACGAAAATGGCTGGGCGCTGTAGGGCACGTGGCGCGCCCTCCACCGCGCCCCACTGCCCAGCGCGATTCCTTGCGCGCCGCGCCCTAAAGGCGGAGAAAGTTTGGCGTGTTCTGTCTTGGTGCACGCGTTCCGAGGCGCGGGGCGCCCGTTATAGCGCAGCGGATTTTGACTTCCTATTTCGTCTAGGCTTAGGTCTAACTTATTACTAGGTGTTTGTAAACCCTATAAATACTCTTTTACTTAGTTTTTGATAGGGGTTCAGACTTTGGAGCAAGTTTTGGAGGAGAGGGGAGAGCCCTAGATGTCTTCTACACAAGTTCTTTCGCTTTTTCTCTTATTCTTCTCTTTAATTCTATAGTTTGTTCGTTCTAGGGTTAGAGTAAATACATGAAGGTTGATGTTTGAAAGTTGATTTCTATATATTGATTTACCATTACGGATTGTTTATTCTTTCTTGATCATAATTGTTTGATTATTGAGGCCTGATAATTGAACACTATCTATGGTTTTTAGATTGAACTCGAAAGAGGGAATTTAATTACGCAATAAGAAAGAATAGGGCTAGTTTGTGAACCCGGACATCGGGGAACCAATTTGTGAGTAGGATAGACATATACTTGCTCGCCTAGCTTAACTCATTACAGAATTCGTTAATGCGTGCACGTGATTCAACCCATAGACATATAGGGATTGGAGTAGCCTGCATAGACCGTGAAGAATCGAAAGGTTTTCATGGGTACATTTAACCTGTAGTAAGCAATCTAGGAAATCAAGAAGTAGAATCAACTGGAAAACTCAACTGGATTGTTCGTAACTCTGACCCGGGACCATCATCTTTTATTGATAACAACTTAGAATTTGCTCTGTTACTTGATTTCAATTACTTGTTTTTATTACTGCATTTAGTTAGTAAATTCTCAACCATTGGAAAAAGAACCCTGAATAGTTCTTAGGAAATTGTTTGCTAGAATTCAGTCTGAATAGTCCTCGTTGGAACGATACTCTACTTATCACTTTATTACTTGTCGACCACGTATACTTGCGTGTGCGTTTGGGAGCAACACGCTATTTAGAGAAAATTATATTTACGCGACCTCAAATAATAATTACTAGCTAGGTGTAGTAATTACTAGTTCAAATTGTACTTCATGTGGCAGTTTTTTAGATCGACTGATGCACACAGAAGCATAATCCTACTGATATCAAACAAATTTTATTACTATCATCTATTGCTACATTCATTATACATTGTTTAAAGTTGACCAATTGAAAATAAATTCAAGTTTCTGTTCTATAATATTTTCAATTTAAACAATTCTTCCAAGTGAAAAAAAAAACGTTATATATTAAAATGAAACATCTTAGTTGAGAATATTTTAGTCTCCTTCTGTTGAATAGTGTTGAATAAAAATCCTACATTGATTGTAGGATGGAGTAATTTGTCCTTTTATAAGCTTGATCGATCATTCTCCATTTGAGCTAGCATTTAGGATGGCGTTAGGACCAAGTCCAAGGTGCTAAATTATGAATCTATCTTGGTATCAGAGCCAACATTACTCCGGGTCTTGGCCCCTCAATGCACACGAGTCCACTCACGTTGGGTCTGAATATGCGGAGAGAACCTTAGCACATGATATTGTCAACGCTCCATCCATGGTGGATCTGTTTTGAATGTGGGTGGAGTTAGGACCAAGCCCAAGGGTGCCCAATTATGAATTCATCTTGGTATCAGAGTCTGAATGGCTTCGAGTCTTGGCCATCCATGCACACCAATTAACCGAAGTTGGGTCTGGACATGCGGAGAGAACCCCCAGCACACGATATTGTCCACGCTCCACCCATGGTGGATCTAGATCTGGATCTGGACATGTAGTGGAATTAGTACCAAGTCCAAGGGTGACCAATTGTGAACTTATCTTGGTATCAGAGCCAGAATAGCCGCGGGTCTTGGCCCCTTCATGCACACGAGTCCAATTAACTCAAGTTTGGTCTGGACGCGCGGAGAGAACCTCCAGTACACGATATTGTCCACGTCCCACCCATGATGGGTCCGGGTCTACGTATGCGGAGGTATGGAATGAATGAAGTTGAATGTAAATCCCATATCGGTTGTGGAATGAAAAATTTGTCACTTTATAAGACTCAGTCAATCCACCTCTATTTGAGCTATCTTTTAGAGTGAAGTTAGGTCCAAACCTAAAGGTACTAATATGAATTTATCTCTTTCCCATGATAGAAGGAATTAGGTAAACATTGTCACCAACAGCCCATGCCCAAATCCCATAGTCCTAACTAGTTTGGTTAATAGAGGGTGGGCACGGGACACTGGTCCTACCGTTACACTCATCCTACACTGTTATGTGATGACATCTATCTCATCCTTTTTATTCAGACCAAACAAGCCTAGCACATGAGTTAATAACAACAGTAAAATTAGACCATTAGCTAAAACCTAAAAGTATGGTTCTCAAAGTTTTCCAGCTGCCTGTTGCTTACATTTGGAACCATAAATGTCTAAGCCTTGTTAGCTTTCTGGTTTACATAAATTAGAATATGTATATGATGAAAATGATGGTATGAAGACTTTATCTGCTCGAACAAAGTTCTAAATCGAGTCATGATCGAGAATATAAATGCACCTTTGATGGGAGCGTTTCTCCCACAGTAAAACTTTTTTTGGTACGAAGTCGAATTAGTCTGGACCCAAATTAAAGTGGATACTCAATGCCAAGCGGGCAATAGAGGCGGTCCTAGCCTAAAGCGGGTAAAGCACATGTTTTAGGCCCCACTTTTGTTTATACCCAATATATAATATATATAATTTTTTATGAAAAAAAAAAGTTATGTAAAGCGAAAAATAAAATTACGTACGTGAAAAATTGCATAAAAAGAGAAAATAATATAATTTTGATATAGTGATTGATAATGGGGCTTCATTTTTTTGGTTCTGAAATACAATACTTAGAAGGTTTTTAAGTCAACATAAAAAGAGAAAAATCTCTTGAAAATTTATCAATTAGGTGAGGAATATATTCTCATTGGTTCTAATACTTCAATAAGTATAACTTCTACTTTAAAGTTCTAATTTTTCTTATCACAACTTTCTCACAGCAAAGTGAAACTAGGTGCACTACATTATATTTTTGTACGTTATTTTTTAATTCAAGTCTCCATTCTGCAATAGCTAAAGATTGAGTATTATTATAGAGCTTCAATGCATTGATTTGAAAAATAGTGGAGTATTTTTCTTTAATTCAATTTTCAAAACTAAAGCATACAACAGGTATGATTGAGCAGAAAATTCAATCTAATATCAAATTATTATTCTTGAACCATATTTCTATCTTTCTATCTTTTTAGTATCTTCTTATCTAATTTATTAATAATTTTGTATTTCAAGGAGCCAAAAGAATAAAATTTTAAATTTATATAATCAAAAAGTTAAAGCTCCTCATTAAGCCATAAAGATCATTGGGCCGCCCTGGCGGACAAACCACAAAAAAGAGAAGCTAAAGTGACTCAAGTTCACAGAAATATAAATCCTTTTGGCTGTTGCTGATGATATGGTCTCACTGCAAGTCTAAGAAGCCCAACTAGCTGCAATTTCGAATTAATTTCAATCTTCCAAACTGTAACGGGCTACGTGTTAGGGTAGGGTATGTTAGGGGGTGAAAGTGGATGGTTGTGGGGTAGGCAAGGACAAAATAAACACTTAAAAGACAAGCCAAACTTAAGTCATTTGTCCTATATCTGTCGTTCCAACAAAAAATCTTATCCAAGAAAAGAAAAAGATGAGCAAAACTTATATACTAGTTGTGACTTGTGCAAAGTTGCATATACAACTACAAAGAAAACATCACCCAGTTTAAAGTCGAATAGGAGATTTGGATATCACAAGCGACATTAATTCCAACATTTATTGCCTCATATAACAATGTAAACATGACATTACCTGTACACATAAAAGTTCAACTCCCCTTAGATTTACAAAATTTAATTTGAAAACCAATGCAGGCCCTACTGTTCATACTGCTATATCCAAAAAAACAAAATAAAAAAGAATGTTTGGATGATTTAACGATTCTTATTCAGAAATGCATGCAGATAATCTGAAAAAAAAAATTAAAACCCTACATTTTACTCCATGAGAAAGACAGTGAATACAGATATACCAAAAAAAAAAAAAAGGCCTAAACAACACACTGTTATTCTTTTTGTTAGTGGTCTCCTTCAGCTTCTGTTGTGGCAGAAGACATGTAACTCATAGCTGGAGAAGACTCATCAGGTGTTGCAGCTTGAAACTTTTTCTTGCAAGCATGGCAAGTTATTTCCAAGATTGAAGAGCTTATTCTTTTAGTAGCTTGTTCTTTCAAATCTTGAGCTCTTTCAAGCTCAGCTTGTGCTTGTTGTCTAATTCTCTTGGCACTAGCAAATTCCAATTCCGCAAATTCAATTTGTCTCTTGGCTTGTCTTCTTGCCTCCTCAGCATAAGCCTTTTCAGCCATAGCCAAATTCAATTCCTTATTATTATTTCCCACATCTTTTGGCCTTGATGCTGATACTAATATTGAATGATCTCTAGTACTAACTCTTTCTCTCGCAGAGTCACCTTGTGCAGCAAAGTGAGTAGACATCATTGGCTCAATACAGGCCTCGTCGCGGTTAGATGATCCAATTGACAAATTCAAATGGGGTGCTTGCAATTGATTTTCATCACAAGTTCTTGATGGACATGCCATTGAAGATGGTAAAAGGCGAAGCTCCAGATTATGCTGCTGAGGTGATTCGTTCATGAGCTCATGAGAATTAGGCAAAGGCATTGTCAACCTTGGTAAAGGGGCAATGCTGCTGAAATTTGTATCACTTGAAGGGCTAGTGCTTGAAGCAGTTCTAGAAGAGCAACCAGCCTGCAATGGCTGCAAATCTGGCCTGGTGGTCCTAACAGTGCAACTATCTTGGTGCTCAATAAAACTTTCCACTCTGGAATTAATGTCAAATAATACACATTAATTAGCTTGTTAGCAAGAAGACCATCAATAATTTGGTATCTTGAACTTTGCAATGCTAGATGGCTGGCTAGCTAGGAGTAGTAATAAGCTAAGAAAAAACAAAAGAGGCTACTACATGTAGGGTTATCCAAGAAAAAGCAAAAAAGAAGCGGAAGGGACAAAAGTTTGAACCAAAAACACTATTTCGAACAAGAGATTGATTTCGTTAGGTGCACTAATATTAAATTGAATAGGAATGTAAAAGTCAATTAATATGTAGCACAGACAAAGATGCACATTGAGTTCTTCACAATGGCAGTATATTTAAAAATATTTGAAGCATTTATTGGAAATAGTGTATATATACCACTGGTGTATCATTTGCATTGGCTGCTAGCCTGCTAGTTAATTAGGGTATAGTCATGATATGCTTTTGGAACTTGTAACAGGATTAAGCAGGAATGTATGTTTGTCTACCTCTCCACAAAGATTATGACAAAAGAATTGACTAAACAAAAAGGTTAAAGGATTTCCATGAAAGTCACAATGTTCATAATAAGAAATCTAAAGGAATCTTGGGGACTCTGAAATATGACAGCCTAAAGTCAAAAATATATAGTAAGAAATAGCAAAAGGATTAAGAAATAAAACTCAATAAACAGGCCAGAAATGAATAAAACAAATTTTAACCTACCATAAAATTTAAATAATGCTTAAGAAAAGGATATTTGAAATGGAAAATATAAGAATTGAACCTGGAAAATACGCGGCCACAGTCACAAGAATGGCCTCTAGTACCACAAGTTTTGAGATGAGCTTTATAATCAGACTGAACAGCATAACCTTTAGAACATTTTTCACAAACCCATTGCTTATTATTGCTGTGTTTTCTCCTGAAATGTTTCTTTATCCCAACAAGATCACCTAAGGCATGACAAGGATCATGGTGCAAACAAGTAGGTTCAGGACAAACAAATACCCTTTTCTTAACTTGTGGAGTTTCTCTTTTCACAAGTTTCCATGGCACTTTGTGTCTTCGTCTATGCATCTGCAAGTTTTGGTCCCTTTGAAAACCTTGGTTACAGATCTCACATATATACCTATCTGATTCCAGTAGTGTCTTGGGTGAAAGAGTAACCACTTCAGCATCTGGATCTATATATAATAATAATTGGACGTATAAAAAAGGTTAACATAATGTTTGGTAAATATATTACAAAAGAAAGGTTCAACAAGATAATTGGGTGCACACAGACCTTACCTAGATTATTTTCGAAAGATCCTCAACTCAGCAGAGACCTTACCTTATCTCACTTAGTGAGATAGAGAGATTATTTTCGAAAGACCTCGATTCAACAAAAGAAAGGTTCAAGAATTGTAAGTTAATTACCTGGTGTACCAGCTGGTCTTCTTTTCCTTTTGTTGGAATTAAAAGCTTCAGAGGAGGAAGATGGACCAACTGGAGAGGAAGAAGAATTTTCCAACATAGGTGAAAAATTTCTACACTTGTATTGCTATAAATCTTGTAGTAGATCAAAGGGAAAAGATGAATACTGAGACACTGTTACCCTACTTGTACAGCTTTCTTTCAAATATGGGGTGGGTGGGGCTTTTTAGAAAGGTGGGCAGTAGGGAAGTGGAAAGAAACTTTCTTTTTGAGAAATCAGTTTCCTTTTTAACTTTTAAGATTTTTTCCATGAACTTTCTTCCAAGGTTTTCATTGATTCTCTACCTTGAGCAGGTAAGGTTGAAGCTAGTCTTGCTCATCTTTTCTTCTTCTTCTTTTAGTTCTATATAAAGGTTGAAATAGTAGTATTTGTAATGAAAGAGAAAACGTGAAGTGGGGTTTTAGCCTTAACCTGAGCCAATTACTTTTGCGTCTTTACTTGAAACTTCGAGCCCACACACACATACACAGAGCAATCAGACAGAGAATCAAAAGAACATCCTTCCATAAGAAAACAAAGAGTCATTATTCATGACACAATGTAATTTGCATGAATAAATGTTTGGATTTGGCTTTTACAGTAACTAAGCTGAGTGACTGACCTCTTGTTACACGTGATCTCACGTCTTCCTCACGTGGCCTTTATCCCTTAATTTACTTTTCCAAAAAGTGAAAGGTGAAAGTGGTTTAAAAAAAGAATTTCCATTGACCAAAGTTTGCACTTTTAATAACCTCAAAGTAAACATGATTAAGCTCTGTAGCAGCTTTTGTGAAAGATGGTGGAAAACGCACGATTAGCAGCTTTGTTAACAAAGTTTCAATTATGTAGTGTATTTTAAAATGAGAATTGCTCTTTTTGACGTTACAATTTCAAAATATTTTCAACTTGAAAATAAAAGAATAAACATACATTTGTTGCCATAAGCATATCAATACCAAATGTAGATATCAAATGTAAAAATGCATACGTAAATTTCAGAAGTTCTGACTGTAACATTAGGCACATATAACTACGATTGACTAGGACTTAATTATAGCCACAAAAATTAGTACCTCGTGGCGGTTCTCATCCTCATAAAATTTCTTAGTCACAAATATTAAATTGGTAAAGCAAATTCTTTTTTTTTTTTTTGGCTATATTTGCTAAGTATTGTGGCAATATTTATCGAAATGCTACAAATTTATTGATACACTACAACTTTGTAGCTAAGTATTAGGTTTCATTAAGGTGTTTGAAATTATTGTAACGACAGTGACATGTCCGTGTTCACGTGAAACCGAAAAATCGTACCAAACCGAAAACCGACTCAAACCGAAAGAAATAACCGACATTCTTTAGGTTTGGTTTGGTTTTGATTTTTAATTTAAAAAACCGATATAATTTGGTTTGGTTTTGGTTTAAAATAAAAAATAACCGAAAAAACCGAACCAAACCGACTATATAAATAGTATTTAAAAATTATAATTAGACATACAATTATGTGTGTTTTTATGAATTTACACTATATGTTAATTTTTTTTTCTTTTTTTACTCTTTTGAATTCTAGTTTAGTTCCTCATTTTTTATATAATTTTTGTATTTTTTATTTTAGTTTGCATTCTAATCTTTATTTTGACAAGTCAAACAATCTATTGTATGTTAAAAATAACTTGTCTTGTAGTCTTCTATTGTCGGCTAATTCAATATCAACAAGATATCTTGGCAAATGAGATCTCTTCAATTTTTCAAACACGAAAAAAATCATTGTAAGAAGTTTGATTAAGTTAATTGAAATGGTAAAATGCTTGTATATATAATCAATTTTTGGATGAAGCTACATATATAGCTCTTGATTACATAAATAGTTTGTTCTTTCTAGAGTGTACTTGGTGTGGATGTGTCATGGTGGAATATAGTCGCTCGAATATGTGTTTGATCCTTGGAAGTGTATGTTACAAATTTAGTGAGAAAAAAACTGATAAAAAACTGAACAACCCGAAATAACCGATATAACCGACAAAAACCGAACAAACGCAAAACCGACTTAATTGGTTTGGTTGTTGTTTAAGTATTTGAAAACCCGAATTAATTGGTTTGGTTATCTTTTAGAGGAAAACCGACCCAATCCGACCCATGAACACCCCCAGTGACCTGTTATTCAAGAAAAATTATTAAAAAGAAAAAAAAAATTAAAGCTAAATGATTTTTTTATTTTTTCGGATCAGGTTATAAAAGTTGCGGCAATAGTTGGCTCTAGCTACTATTGATTTTCCTGACAAAATAATACAACCATGATTTTATAGCTACAATGTGTTTTTTTAGCTTATTACATGTTTTCGCTATGTATTTGATGTTATTATAGTAATTGTTGCATCCTATTTTTCACGGAACCAGTTAAAGTTCGAAATAGGGTTCGACTTATTGGGTAACTCACGGGTAAAGAGTTGGAGTCGCCACCTAACATATTTTTTAACTAGGCGTATTAGGCACCTATTTTATTTCTAGCTAATTTTATAATTAACTCCGAAACTTAATTTACGAACCAGAAATCTAGGTAAGGGTTCAAGTTAACTCGAGAGGAAGGGGTTAGGCACCTCTCAGGCTCCACCAAATATAGTTTACCGGTCGGACTAAACAATTGGAATTCTTAAGCAAATAATTAAACTAACTAAGCAATAAAATATTTGAATATTAAATAGTATTTATCTCTTCTAATGACTAAGCTTTGTCTAAATGTGCATTGCAAAAAAAAATAAATAAAAAAAAAATAAAAAAGTTAGTAAGAATTGCCAACGAAATTAACAAAATGAAAATAAAGTCAATGATTTTAGATATTTTGTCCTTTTTCGAAAATGTCGTATTTTCATAATTCCCCCACGATGTACCTCGTAAAAAATGTAAAAATATGAATTAGTACGTCAATTAATAATTATAACAATAAGTAGTAGTAATAATAATAATAATAATAATAATAATAATAATAATAATAATAAGCAATAATAATAAAAATAATAATAAAAGGATTTTTCTTCTAAATATTCTTTTTCAAACTAGATCGTCGTCTCTCATCTAATTTTACCTCGCAAAAAATATAAAGAAAATAAGTTAGTATTAATAAAAATAATAATAGATAATAATAATAATAATAATAGTATAAAATATCAATAATAATAATAATAAAATAAAATAAAATAAATGGGGAAAAGAATTTTATATAAATGTAGGCTCAGACCATCAAGCAGAGGTTAGAGATGTCGGTACGGCTGAAAACACGGAGTCCGGGCCGGTTTCTCATGTCAGGTATCTTCAATGCCACCACTCTACTATCGCTTACTTTGCAAAGTGATATGCATCGTCATCACCTTTTGTTTTAGGGACATGGGGTAATACATAACAGGACTGATTTTAGGCCTTCAAACGTCGTTGGCCTAAGTGTAGTATCGTGTTCAAATTAGTCTAGGCCTCAAATTAATGATTTTCATTGGCCTTTAATAAATGCAATATCCTCAACAATAACCCGCATATTTGGCGACAGTAGCAAGGGTCAAACTGCACAATAAACGGGTCAAGCTGCATAGAAAATGGGTCAAAGCTATTGACGAATTAATTTGCTATATAGCAAATTAGCACAGCCCGTCAACATGAAAAATCAACAAAAGAACCCATCAGTAGATAACAAATCCTCCAAAGGAAACAATTAGCAGCAAACGACGAGATCTGTAAGAGACAACATGGACCAAGTGATTCCAAAATTTTGCTAAAAGATCTGCAAGTCAAAATTGAAATCGAGATCGAAAAGCAGCAATAAACAAAGTTTCAAAAAATAGAAAGAGAAACAAAGAGCATGAGCAAGTGTGACCGAGAAAATCATTTTTTCGGTGCAATCATAGTGGTGACAGGGAACGGGCACGCCGGGTTGCGTTTTTTCCGGCAAGACAAAAATACAAGCAGAGCAACGCCACCAACGCTGGGAGAACGAGCGACTGCCTGCAAAAAGCGGCGTCACTGTGACTCCGGCCCTTTTCGATTTCAATCTCAGATCGGAGGAGAACGATGGAGTTACAAACGACATTTCCGGTCAAGAACAAACGACACCCATCAACACCATTATTTTTATCACTGGTGGTATCTCCACCATGATACCACTGCCATTTCCCCGACTTCCCCAATCTCGGTTTCCGATCTGCTTGGGTGCCGGTGTTAATGGTGGTTTTCCCGTCCTGCTTCTGATTTATGTCTTTGAATGGGTATGCCACTGCTTATCTGAGGGAGAAGAGAGGCTGCGGTAGTGATAGTTTTTGAGGTGGTTTAGTATATGTGATGGTGTAATGGGAAAGAGAAGGATACGGGGTATGTGGTGTATATCTGCTTTTGTGGGGGGGGGGGGGGGGTGTGTGTATCAATGTAGGTATTCAATAGTGTGTGTGTTTTGTGTATTTGAGAAGATGAACGGGGGAGAAGAGAGGAGGGGTTTGACTTGTGAGAGAGATGAGGGAGTGTGCTGTATTTTTTTTTTTGTATATGTGTTGTGGGTTCGTGTGAAGAAGATGAGGGAGTGTGTACATTTTTGTACTGTACTTTGAGTATGTGCAAGGAGGTGTTGTGAGGAAGTCCGTGTATCATATTTGGGGAGAGGAAATGTGTTTATATTTTTTAGTGTAAGTGATGATGATCGTGTGAAGAAGTGATGATGAATATATAGGAAGAGTTTTGGGAACTAGCCGTTAGGGATTTTAGGTATGATTGAAGGGATTAGTATCTTCAATTTGAATTTCTTTCCAAAAATGGGGAGAGATTTAAGGAATTAGGGACTAATTCAGGAAAAAATATTTGAATTGGATTTTGGAAGATATTTTCTTTCAATATTTAAATAAAGAATGAATGAATTTGGACCACCTTTTGTCTAGATTCGAATAGGAGAAAAGATTTGATATGAACTTGAAACTAAGAAGAGGAGGATTCAATGTAGAAAAATGTATTTGGTAGGTATCTAGGTTCAAATGAAGTTTGAAAGAATTGAAATAAAGTGAAAAATATATTATATATAAGAAATATATAGAAAAATATATGGTGCAAAAATAAACGAATCTAGACAAACACTTGTCTAGATTCAAGACAAAGGAGGATTTTATAATGAAATATTTTGGAATATAAAAAATAATTATATGAATATAAGAATATCTAAATTCAAGAGAATTCGAACTAAATGATTGGAACAAAATAGAAATTGATTTCTAACAGAATGGATGTACCTAGACAAGGTACGTAGGAAAGATTTCAAGGTGAGGGCTTTAAAAAGGAAGACTTGCACGTATTTAAATTCATAAGGAACTCAAATATGACAAATCAAGAAGTCAAAATGAATTGATTATTTTTTTGGCTAAGATTTTACTTAAAGATGCTAAATATAAATACATGTATAAATATTGTATAAAATGATGAACAAATAATAAAATGCAAACATAACAGAAAATTGGAATACAAATAAAATTAATTAAGTATAAATATTCACAAATAATTACTAAATGCTATAAATGTACTAAAATTGCACAAACAATCACATTTTGACAAATAGCCTAAATAATAGAAATTACGTAATATAGCTATATTTAAATATGTATAATATAAGTAGAGGATAACACACGTAAATGCATGCTTTCTAATGCATATATTGTACAAATAGTCAAATTGCACCTTTAAGTTAAATTATAGCTAATTTTAGAAAAAATGAGGGACAAAATTGGGTATCCACAGCAATGTTAATCTTTCAACTGCCATTTTTCTTGTTAATTATACTTATAAATAATTCTAAAGCCTTACTTAAAAAAATATTATTATTTATATTATAGAATATATCATTATGTTTTATATATAAGTTGCTACAAATAACTAGAAAGGGAAAATTCAAGCATCCGCCTCACATCCCTCCCCCTGCCACCTCCTGCCGTCTGTTGCCCTCACCTCCACCGCTGCCGGTCTGCAGAGACAGTGCAGAAACAATCTGAAATAGTGAAAAAATAGTGCAGAAATAATGAAGGAATAGTGCAAAAAATAGTGCAGAAACTGTGCAGAATTATGCACAAACTATATGAATTGCAGAAACAGCTAGATATAGTGCAAAAACAATGTAACAACTCAGAACCAGTTCAGAAATAGTCTAAAAATGATTAGATAAAGTAAGAAACAGTCTTGAAATCGTTAGAGACAGTGAAAAAACAGTATAGATACACTGAGATATAAAAGAATACACACACACACACACACACACACACACACACACACACACATATATATATATATATATATATATATATATATATATATATATATAAAATCAGATCCGACCGAAAAAATACCAAATCTGAGTAGAAAACATAAAAAATGACCAGAAAATACAATATGTAGCCAAAGAACACTAAATTTTAATAAAAAATTACCATATTTGAACGAAAAAATATCAATTATGGGGACTCGGAGTATGGGAGGTGATGGAGGAGGGTGAGAGAATAGGAAATATGTTAAAAATTACCAGAAAATTGACTTGGTGGCCGAAATTAGGTGATGGTGTCGTCACCCATTTTTTTCCGAACTGGTTATAGTTCGAAACATGATTCGACTTATTGGAACTTATGGGCAAGACTTGGAGTCGCCACCTAACATATTTTTTAACTAGGCGTATTAGGGCACCTACTTTTGTTTCTAGCCAATTTTTACAATTAACTCCGAAATATAATTTTGCGAACTAAAAATTCTAGGTAAGGGTTCAAGTTAACCCGAAAGGAAGGTGTTAGACACCTCTCGAATTCCACCAAATGTGATTACCGACCGGACTTATAATTAAAATTCAAAAGATAAATTAAACTAAATCTAACAAAATAATTTCCACTAGGATATACAAGTTAGATACATATAATAATTAATAAAAGGTTCAAATTGACTAATTGCTTCTTCCTTAGTAAACTTCAACCAAGAAGACCTCGCAAAATAAAATCAATTAGCTAGTATGCCAATAAATTAACGACAATAAAATAAAAATTGAAAGAATGCAACAGTAAATTGTATTAGAAGTATTTTTGGAGTGTCGTCTCGAAAATTTCCATCCGAATGTACCTCGCAAAAAAATAAAGTTGATTAGTGTAATAATTAATAATAATAATAATAATAATAATAATAATAATAATAATAATAGTGATGATGATGATGATGATGATAATAATAATAATAATAATAATAATAATAATAATAATAATAATAATAATAATAATAATAATAATAATAATAAAAGACGATAAAAAGGAAAAATAAATTTTGTAAGAGTTTAGACTCAAATTGGTGTATTGCATTAAGAAGAGGTTATGGGTGTCGGTACAGCTGCAAACACGGAGCCCTGGCCGGTTTTCCATGCCAAGCACCACCAATCCCACTACTCCAGCTTACTTTGCAAAGTAATACGTATCGCCATCACCTATTATTTTGTTTTTTGGGACACGAAAAGGGACATTGTATATAACAGGACGAGACTTGTACTGGCTGCTAAGATGTCATTGGCCGTGTAGTACCCATTCAAATCAGTTTACAGGTCTCAAAATAAATATTTTTTACTGGCCACAACTGTGTAGCCTCGTGTATAGAATCTGTTCATATAAGCATAGCCGTTTCTGGTCTGTACTGGTGCTCCTGATCTTGGTGGGGTGTGTGGAATGGTGTATGTTCTACTGGTCTTGGTTTTGTATGGTGAATTGTGTGTGTATATGTTCTGATGATGGATATAAGAGGTGAAGAAGATGAGGAGGTATGTGGGATGTGTGTACGTATTTATACTGAGGGTGTGTGTTTGATGGAGTGTTTGTATGTGTGTAGGTGCAAAGGGTGAAGAAGATAACCCCTTTTGATATGTTATTGTGTTGGTGTGTATAGAGAAGTGTATTTATGTTGGTCACCGTGTATGGGTGTGTGTACTGTTATTGTTGGTGGCACGGTGTAAAGAGGAGGAAGGTGAAGGTATTTGAGGGTGTATTGTGTTTTAATGGGGGAATGACCAGTGCATTTATCCCTATTTGTTACTGTTTATATAATCATTGTTAGAGCCTTATATTGGAAAAGATTTGATTTTCAATTTTGAGTGATCATGGGGATTAGATCGTTGGGGAAGATTGAGGAGGAGGATTTTAAGAGATTGATTAGGGAGGAGTGATTTGAGGGATTCTGATTTTGAGGGACTGTGGGAGATTTGGAGGATTTGAGGGTGATGTATCTAGTAGCAAAAGAGGGATAGATACGTTGGGCCTATATGATAATAATATTAGAGTGGATTAAGGAGTGATTGGAAAGATTGAGGGAGATAACGGGAGAGATTATGGGGGATTTGGACATATCGATAATGTATATTGTTAAGGATTAGGGGAAGATGAGAGACATTGGAGATGACTCCAAATTCGGGATTTTGATTAAGAATGATTTAGGAGAGACTGGGGGAAGATATTGGGGGAGTGATTAGAGGATATTGGGGAAATTGAGTGATAGGTGTCTTGATTTGGGAAGTTGGGATTGAGAGATTGATTTTTTGGGAATTTTCCTTTGGTGGTGATATATGTAGTCAGGAAAATGAGAGAGGAAAAAAAGAGAGAGATGACGGGAGAGATTGAGGGAGTGATTAGATTATTTAGGAGATTATGGAATTAATTGAAAATATTACACCAAATCAGATTTTGAAATTCAAACAAAAGGATGTATTTGACCAAATTCTCTGTCAAGGTTCAAGATAGGATTTTAATAAAAAGAGAATAAAATATGCTAGATATTTTGAATTAAGTAGAGATTAAGGAAATTATTCAAAATCAAAAGAATTTTAATTTCAGAAAGATATAATGCACGAGTTAAAAATAATGGGCTGGATATGATTAATCGGACTAATAATTAACTAAAGGTGCTGAGCAAGACAAAAGAAATATATATTTTATATAAAAGAAGAAAAATACATACAACTTAGGTCAAGTCAAATTAGTTAAGCATAATTAGCCGCACATATTTACTAAATGCTATAAATGCACTAAATTGCACAAACATTCATAGTTTCTACAAATAGCCTAAATAATGTAAAATTACATAATATAGCCACAATTAAGTATGTAATATATAAGTAGAGGATAACACACATAAATGCATGCCTTCTAATGTAAATTACGCATAAATAGTCAATATTGCACCTTTAGATTAAATATGGCCAATTGTAGAAAAATGAGGGACAAAATTGGGTGTCAACAGCTGCCCCTCTTTGCCCGGGGATGATGTAAAGAATCTTCGGACAAAGATAGTTGACGAACTAGCAAATTTTATCACGACGGCGGGTAGAATGTTGGAAAGGAAAATGTGAGTTTTGGGAGTATTTTGGCCGAACCCCGATTTCTGAGTTGCCTACATATTTCGGGTTTCACGATAATCGGGCCGTGTGTAGTTCTAGAATGGCATGTTGTCTGTGTGAGATGTTTATGACGCACGATTTTGGATATCGAGAGTAAACTGGTGCAAGTATGTAAAGTTTAGATTTGATGTGCTTTGCCACTTGGCGAGATAGATGATTGAAGAATAGAGTAGAGACATTATAGAAAATGAGACATCATCAATTGATCGAGCGTGGGAAAAGAGGCTTATAATCATCGTAGTTATGAAAATTTGGTGCGCTACACACCCATAAAGAGGAGTTTATACGTACATAGTTTCCACTTCATCTCGATAAATGAATCATCTTGCCTTCAATATTGTCTCGACCAAACTGGGGAATATTGGGAAGTAAAGCACGATAAATGTGCTCGATTTAAACAGATGGGCACGATTAAGCACGACAACACGCACGATTGACACATGTAGGCCTGAATAGGAAGGAATACAAAACTCACGCCCAATCGGCAAGGAAAGATTAGTAGATTACTAGTGCGAGTATGAAAATGAAGATTTGAGCGCTTTGAAGCTCGGCAAAATAGATAGCTTGTGGGTATAGCAAAGACATTGTCGAAATGACTAAGCTTCTTGAATGGTGTTCCAGAATTGTGCATAGTATGTATTTGAGGTTTTGCAGTGTGTAATTTCGTGTAGGGTAGTGATTTTTGGGAGCAAGTATGAAAATACAGGAACTGGCTCGAGGGTTTGTCGAGAGATCGGAGAGTGTCCTGCAGTAAAATCAAGATAAGTGCAAACAAAGATAAAGATAAAATAAACTTCCCTGCTGAGTTGAGTAGTTGTCTTGTCTTATGCTTTTTGATATCTCATCCCCAAATGCGGACTCAATACTTTCCGTCTAGTGATGCAGATCATGTGTCTCTTCAGTGTTATGCCCACAAACGCGGACCATGCGAACCATGTACCTTTCTAATGCTATGTCCACAAATGTCGACCTTATGCCTTTTTCATAGTTGAATTGTCCAAAAACGCAGACTCTATGCTACTGCAATTGCTGACTATATCCACATACGCGGACCCTATGATGCTTTCACTGTTGAATATGCCCACCAACGCGGTCTATATATGTTTCCTCAAATTGCTGACTATGTCCACAAACGCGGACCTTATGCTGTTTCAAATTACTGAACTATGCCCACAAACGCAAACCTTACATTGCTTCAAACTGTTGAACTATGTCCACAAATGCGAACTCCACTCTGCTTCAAATCGCCGAACTATGCCCACAAACGCGAACCCTACTCTACTTCAAATTGTCGAACTATGCCCACAAACGCGGACCCTACTTTGCTTCAAACTGTTGAACTATGCCCACAAACACGGACCCTACTTTGCTTCAAATTTCCGAACTATGCTCGCAAACGCGAACCATACTCTACTTCAAATTGCCGAACTATGCCCACACACTTCAAATTGCCAAACTATGTCCACAAACGTGAATCCTACTCTGCTCTAAATTGTCGAACTATGCCCACAAACGCGAACCCTACTTTGCTTCAAACTGTTGAACTATGCCCACAAACGTGAACCCTACTTTGCTTGTCATTGTTGTCATGTTCACAAATACAAACCTTATATGTCCACCGACGTGGACTCTGTGCTTCTGTCAATCTGATAAATATTGCTTTGCAAGAGTTATTAGGTATACTCGGTACCAGCGTAAACCTGCAATCAAAGAAAATTTGTGATTTTTTTTGGGGGGAGGTTGACTTGCGTATTTGCTTTGTTGCACTCTGCTGCTGCATCTTGTATAATTATCTCCTTGTAATGTCGTCCTTTTTTAGCGTCGAACCTTGGTAGAGCTGTGAGAAAAAAGGATAACGAAAAGAAATATGCGTGTGTTTTGAGAAAAATAATGTTTAAAGAGTAATGCAAATTTATCCTATTGAATCATAGACTGCCACGTGTTGTTTGGAGATAATCTCCTCTATATCCATTTGCTGCTAAAAGATCCTCCACTTTGAAATTTTGAGTTTTCCTTAAAATTTCTGCCCCAGTGTGCTGCTTGTAATTTCCTTGAATTTTTGAGGTCCCTCAAAAATTTTGCCCCAGTGTGTTATGATGCATTTTCAAATTTTTTGAGGGAAACTCAAAAAATTCTGCACAAGTGTTCAATAAAATTCTCTTATGGTGTGAACGTGCCTTGAGTAGGCCGCCTACGTATCCCCTCTTGGGAATCAGGTCGCTACGTAGTTCAAATTCCATGACTTTGATTCGTAGTATCTCTTGATTGTGTATGAGTAGATGGATTTTGGTTGTACTTCGCGATCCATCTTTGCCGATATTAATGCTCCTCTTATTAATATTGTGTGCATGACATAAGGATTTTGCTTTGTCTCGATGTGGAGAATTCTACTTTAGGATCAACTGTCTTGCTCTAACTTCCTTGATATGTGCCTTTTCCATTCTATAGCTTTTTGTGTTCATACTTTGCTATCCATGAACGTCACTTGCTCGAGTATGCTTTTGATCCATTCGGGATTGTCGAGTTCTGCTTCTTATATGTATTTCTATTGTTTCGCCTTGAATTGTAAGTCATCTTCCTCAATATGCTCTTGTCTCAGTTGTCTTCTATAAGATTTCTGCGATTAACCATGAAGTTCCTTAAACTTCTTTTGTCGAATCATCATAGCCTGACCTGTACTCGTCATTTCAGACTGCTCTCTCATATCGCAGTCGCAGATTCAATGGAATTAATATAATTTTACAGAAAGTGAATGATGAATATTCAAAAGTGAAAAGTAGGAAATGCTTTTATTATTGAACTTGAGAAATAGTCTTCGAAATGAAACAATGATGCCACAAAGTTGAAAAACAAAGAAAACAAAAGCTAACGACTCAGAGCCGTATTTTATTTAAGAAAACAACAAACACTCCAGCTCCACTAAGTTTCTGGGCATGCTTGGAATGTGCTGCAAGTTCAGTTGTTCGGCATAACTGGTCCTTTAGCTCTTGTTCGATATTGATGCTCGGCCAAAATGCACAAGTCAACCTCAGGAGCGGGAGTAAAACCAACACATGAAAACAATAAGTCAGTGTCGAGGTAATCATTACCAAATGCAAAACGTATCGCACTTTATAATGCAAGGGACTTCTTTTGTGCCGGAGGCAGGCCTAACATGATCAAAACACATAATATACACGATAGGCGTCATTTGATGACGCTTTTGGACGAAGTTGGCTAATGGACTTTAATATGCCAGGAATGTTAAGCCTTCTTAAGTTTGAGTATGTTATTTAAAAATTATATGTGTATTATATGTCATCCCAATTGTTCTCATAACCCAAAATGAACAAAAAATAATTTTGTAAAATAATTGATTTTGTTGTATAAATGTAGAAATTACGATTTTTTATAGGTAAATAGAAATAAATAATTGATTTTGTTACATAAAAGTAGAAAAATTAATTTGAACCTTGTATTTTCTTTGACCTTCCCAGTCTTCATGGCTTGTGATAACTTGCAACCAAAATAAACTATTAGACGACCCCCTTTTTATGAAAACAAATGGTCTACATTAGACACGTTCAACATTAAATAAATGCACATAACATATCCGAACGTCACTTAGGGTCAACAACCCATTTGGTCCATTCAAATATGGTGAACTAGTAGACTTAGACACGAGCCGAAGTTGAACTTTTTCTAAATATGACATGATGCATGATTTCTAAACATTATGTAACTAAGAGTTAGACAAGGACATGGTTCCCCCAGGCGGACAACTGAGGGGTGGGAACCTTTATAATTGTTAGTTGTACCACAGACCAACTAGATTCCAAACTGTTCCCTCTAAAGGGTGTTTTGAGAGTGGAACGACCGTGAGATCCATGTAATTGTTCATGGTGTGTGTAAGTGTCGACTTCTAAGAGTGGAGGAAGTGATAATGACACAAATAATTATAACCAAGCAATTTTAGAAAAATGGAGTGCCAAAACTTGAAAAGCTAAAGATAAACCTCAATCCTGCAAAAAAGAAAGGAAGAAAATTTAGTCTAAAAATATGGCAAGAAAATAAAACAAGTAAAGAATCTCAATTCAGAGTCCGTTATGGTTAGAACCTAGATTATCCCCAACGGAGTCGCCATTATGTCGTGACTTATTTTTCTCCGAACCTGTTAGAGTTCGAAACATGATTCGGCTTATAGGAACTCACAGGTAAGACTTGGAGTCGCCACCTAACATATTTTTCAACTAGGCGTATTAGGGCACCTACTTTTATTTCTATTCAATTTTTACAATTAACTCCGAATATAGTTTTACGAACTAGAAATTCCAGGTAATGGTTCAAGTTAACCCCAAAAAAAGGTGTTAGGCACCTCTTAGGTTCCATCAAATGTGATTAGTGGCCGGACTTATAACTAGGATTCAAAAGATAAATTAAACTAGATCTAACAAAATAATTTCCACTATGATATACAAGTTAGATACATATAATAATTAAATAAAAGGTTCAAATTGGCTAATTGCTTCTTCCTTTAGTAAACTTCAACCAAGTAGACCTCGCAAAATAAAATCAATTAGTTAGTATGCCAATAAATTAATAACAATAAAATGTAAATTGAAAGAACGCAATAGTAAATTGTATTAGAAGTTTTTTTTAGAGTGTGCCTCGAAAATATCCATCCGAATGTACCTCACAGAAAAATAAAGTTGATTAGTGTAATAATTAATAATAATAACAATAATAATAATAAGACAATAAAAAGGAAAAATAAATTTTGTAAGAGTTTAGGCTATATTGGTATATTGCATAAAGTAGAGGTTAGGGATATCGGTACGGCTGCAAACACGAAGCCCGGGCCGCTTTGCCATGCCAAGCCAATCTCACTACTCCACTATCGCTTACTTTGCAAAGTAATACGTATCATCATCTCTTATTGTTTTTTTTGGGACACAGAAAGGGACATTGTATATAATGGGACGGGACTTGTATTGGCCTCCAAGATGTCATTGGCCGTGTAGTATCCGTTCAAATCAGTGTATAGGCCTCAAAATAAATATTTTTCATTAGCCATAACTGTGTAGCCTCATGTATAGAATCTGTTGATATAAGCATAGTCGTTTTCGATCTGTATTAGTGCTCCTGATCTTGGTGGTGTGTGTGGAATGGTGTATATTATGCTGGCCTTGGTTTTGTATGGTGAGTTATGAGTGTATATGTTCTGATGATGGATGTAAGGGGTGAAGAAGATGAGGAGGTATATGGGATGTGCGTACGTATTTGTACTGAGGGTGTGTGTTTGATGGAGTGTTTGTGTGTGTGTAAGTGCAAATGATGAAGAAGATAACACCTTTTGATATTTTATTGTGTTGGTGTGTATAGAGAAGTGTATCTATGTTGGTCACCGTGTATGGGTGTGTGTAATGTCATTGTTGGTGGCACAGTATAAAGAGGAGGAAGATAAAGGTATTTCAGGGGTGTATTGTGTTTTAGAGGGAGAATAACCAGTACCTTTATCCCCATTTGGTACTGTTTATATAATCATTGTTAGAGCCTTATTTGGAAAGGATATGATTTCAATTTGGAGTGATCATGGGGATTAGATCGTTAGGGAAGATTGAGGAATTGGATTTTAGGGGATTGATTAGGGAGGAGTGATTTGAGAGATTCTGATTTTGAGGGATTGTGGGAGATTTGGAGGATTTGAGGGTGATGTATCTAGTATCAAAAGAGAGATAGATATGTTGGGCCTATATGATAATAGGAGAGTAGATTAAGGAGTGATTGGAGAGATTGATGGAGATAATGGGAGAGATTAGGGGGATATGGACATAAGGATAATGTAGTTAAGGATTAGGGTAAGACGAGAGATGCTGGAGATGACCCCAAATTCAGGGATTTTGATTTAGAATGATTTAAGAGAGATTGGGGGAGTGATTAGAGGATATTGGGGAAATTGAGTGAAAGGGGTCTTGATTTGAGAAGTTGGGATTGGGAGATTGATTTTTGGGAATTTTCCTTTGGTGGTGATATATGTAGTCAAAAAAATGGGAGAGGAAAAAAGAGGGAGATGACAAGAGAGATTGAGGAGTGATTAGATGATTTGGGAGATTATGGAATTAATTAAAAATATTACACCAAATCAGATTTTAAAATTCAAATAAAAGAATGTATTTGGCCAAATTCTCTGTCCAGGTTCAAGATAGGATTTTAATAAAAAGAGAATGAAATATGCTAGATATTTTAAATTAAGTAGAGATTAAGGAAATTATTCAAAATCAAAAGAATTTGAATTCCAAAAGGATACGATGCACGAGTTAAAAATAATTGGCTGGATATAATTAATCAGACAAATATCTAACTAAAAGTGCTAAGCAAGACTAAAGAAATATATATTGTATATAAAAGAAGAAAAATACATACAACTTAGGTCAAGTCAAATTAATTAAGCATAGTTAGCCACACATATTTACTTAATGCTATAAATGCATTAAATTGCACAAACAGTCATAGTTTTGATAAATTGTCTAAATGATGCAAAATTACGTAATATATAAGTAGAGGATAACACATGTAAATGAATGCATTCTAATGCAAATTATGCACAAATAGTCAATATTGCACCTTTATGTTAAACATAGTCAATTGTAGGAAAAAGGAGGGACAAAATTGGGTGTCAACAGTTGACCAAAACTTTGAAGATAGATCTACGCTGGTTCCACGAAAATTTGGAAAAAATAATAGCGAAAATGAAAAGAAGGTGTAGAGAGGAAATTAGAAATGTACTTTTTGTTTTATTTTTCGGTGGCGGTCTGACGGAGCTCCGACGGCGGTTTGCTGGTGGAGCGACAGCAGGTGGGAAGTGGTTGATGGCGGCAGATATGGAGCGGAGGACGGATGAGGAAGGAGGAGAGAGAGAAAATAAGAAAAATGAGAGGACGAGACTAGAGTTTTGTTATGTCTAGATTTATATACTTTTGCTACGTTTTGTAATTAATAAGTCCTCATCTCCTCTATATTGTAATTGTACCACATATTCTTATTTTGTAATTAAGTCAGCCAATGTGTACTATGTGTAATTTTTCCTATATTTTTCTTTGGGTTTTTTACACTATATACCCATGAAATGCAAAATATTTACAAGCCATACCCATTAAGAATTACACTATCCATGAAATTTAAAGTATTTACCAGCCTACCCATTTATTATTGTATACTTTTGTTATACTTTATGGGTGTATACCTTTAAGGTATACTGCATAAATAATAGTATACAAGTCTAGATATGGGTGTATAGCTTTAAGGTATACTGCATAAATAATAGTATACAAGTCTAGATGGGTAGGATATGTAAATAATTTATGGGTAGGGCTTGTAAATATGAAACTTATGGGTAGATGTGTATAAATATTTTAATTTTGATGGGAATTTTCGTAAATCTCTCTTTTTCTTTTAGCTATGAAACAATTTAGTCATGATTTCGGGTGATTTTGATGGCTAACCAGTTTTTGAACAAGTTAAAAAGAAGTAACCAACAATTACAAACTTTTAGAAAAGTAGTCATAATTTAAAAACACATGTTTTTTTAAGATTAGCCATAGAAAAAAGTTCTGAGTATTTAAACAAAACTCCCGTACAAATTATGGGGTTTAGTAAAAAATTGCAGGAAATTTTACTGGAGCTACATATTTGAAGTTCCAATAAATTTTATTGGGACATTAAATTAAAAATTTAAAAATTACAGTAAATTTTATTAGGACTTTTGAACTAAAATTTTTTAAGTCATTGTAAAAATTACTAGGACTTCATATTTTTCATTCCCAAAAAAAAAAAAAAAATTTACTGGGATACTGAAAATTTTTAGTTCAAAATCACACTAAAATTTACTGGATTGTTTCATGTTTCTTAAATGTAGCTATTCGTCTAAAAGTTTTCAAACGCTGGCTAGTTCTTATTTAGCGCGGTGCAAATTGACTGCATCGTCATAATTTTACCATTAATTCATAGCAGGGATAAAATATAGAATAATATATCATCTTCCCCAAAATTTACTTGTGAGATAACACTCATACGTTGTTATTGATGTTGTTGGTGATAGACTAATATATACATATCAGAGAATGTTAAGTTAATCACAAAGATTTAAATGTAAAAGTCATTCTTCACCCTCGAAGGTTGTGGTGGAGTGGAAGTACTCCTCCATCCTCAATTGGAGGAAGTGGTGGGTAATCCTCCATCTTTAATCGAATATTTCGAGTTCTAGCCTTGAGATCTTATTTTAATTAATAAAAATATCATAAGCTTAATTTTAGATCAAATCATAAGCTTATTTCTAGATCGGATCTTATTTTATTTAGTAAAGATTAAGATATACCATTCCTTTACATTACCTTTAGTTAAGAATTAACTATAATTTAACTCCAATTATTTTTATAAGGAGGACATCATTATAGTACAATACACACAACTTTTATTCATCCATTTTTAATACGCTTGTGGTATCAAACCCTCTCTAACACTCAAGTGAGTCAAATTATCTTCATTTAATAGATAAAACTCACCATTCCACAAACTCTTCGAACTTACCAGCCATACAGTATTACAAATTTTCTAATATTTGACAAATATTTCCAAAAAAAATTAAACTATCAAAATGACGACAAAGAATTTTGACAACAAGGAGTCGATTTGGTAAAAGAAGTGAACGATCATTGAAAAATTGTCAAGGTTGGCCCGAAACATTTTGACATAACGGATGTCGTAAAATAAAATAGATACAAAAAAATATTATTATTCATTGATTTTCTAGTTGACTGTCATTGGAAGTCACATACAATAATTTTCTGACTGATTTAACATCGGAAATTTTTGTGGAACCTATTCAATTTGATTCTTCATTTACATTTTTACAGCAGAACGTTTTTCAAATAATTTCCAAGCACTATTGATAAGTGATGTTTGGCATTTTATGCCAATGTTTCCTTAGAAATTGTTATTCGCTCGTTTTATAGTTTATGAATGTTGTTTTGCACTAATTTGATGACGTGCGTGTGTAGGTTGTTACGCAGTGCATTTGGAGCTTTTAGGAGCGTGATTGAGCAAGGAATGATTAGAAGTTGATTGAGGATTGGATTGAGCACACGAGGCGAGTTGCGGAGCAAGGAAGAGACGATTTTTGCTGGGCGCTTGGGGCACGTGGCGCGCCAGTTATAGCGCCCAGTGCCCTGGCGGTTTCCCACGCGGCGCGCCCCAAAGGCGTGCCAACTTCGACGTGTTCTGGTTGTCTCAGCGCGGTCGTGGGCGTGGGGCGCCCGTTATAGCGCCCCTGTAGCAGATTTTTACTTCCTATTTCGTCTAGGCTTGGGTCTAACTTATTACCAGACCTTTGTACTTAGTTTTTGAGAGGACTTCTTACTTTTGGAGCAATTTGAGAGCACCACACTTCATTGAACAAGGGTTTATTCCTAATCTTTCATCTATTACATCATTTACATCATTATTACACCAAATCTTTGCCTTGTGATTATGAATATGCGTGACTAAATATTACGTTTTAGGGTTAGAGTATTACATGAGAGTTGATTGTTTGAAGATTGATTCCCATTAATTGAATCCCATAACGGGTTACTTATTCTTTCTTGATTTCACTTGTATAATTGTTAGAGCTCGATAATTATGCATTATCTATGGTTTTTAGATTGAACTCGACAGAGGGAATTTAATTACGTAATAAGAAAGAATAGAACTAGCTTGTGAACCCGGGCATCGGGGAACCAATTCGTGAGTAAGATAGATATATACTTGCTTGCCTAGTTTAACTCATTACAGAATTCGTTAATGCGTGCATGTGATTTAACCCATAGACATATAGGGATTGAAGTAGCTTGCATAGACTGTGAAGAACTGAAAGGTTTTCACAGTTACATTTACTCTGTCAGTTAGTAACCCGGGATTTAAGAAGTGGAATCAATTAGAAAACTCAACTGGATTGTTCGTAACTCTGACCCTGGACCGTCTCCTTATTATTGTTAACAACCAAAGTATTGCACCATTGCTTGATTACACTTCTAGCGCTTTAATTACTGCTTTTTAGTTATAAAAACTCTCACCATCAAAGAAAAAGATCCCTGAGTAGTTTGTTTAGAAATTGTTTGGTAAGTATTAGTCTGCATAGTCCTCGTGGGAACGATACTTGATTTATCACTTTATTACTTGTCGACCGCGTATACTTGCGTGTGCGTTGGGAGCAACAAGTTTTTGGCGCCGTTGCCGGGGACTATTACTGACTAATTTCTTTCTGAACGATTACTTAATTTCTATTCAGGTTTAATTTCTTGTTGAGTTTCTTGTGCTATTTCAGGCTACAGGTTTTGCATGCAAAGGAATAGAAAGGACGAACCACATGCACCTTTTGATCCCGAGCCTGAAAGAACCTTGAGAAGGGTAAGAAGAGAGGCGAGAGATTGAAAAGCACTAGCAATCATACTTACTTCTTTACCTATTGAAATGGCAGAAGAACGAGAAGTAGCAGTGCGAGATGTTGCTCTTCCTAGCCTGGGAGGAGTAGCGTCAAGTATTGTGAAGCCCGCTATTACCGGGCACTTTGAGATCAAGCCCGGCATGATTCAGTTGCTGCATGTGATGGGGCAATATGTTGGATTACTTCATGAGGATCCGCAGCAATACATTCAGAACTTTCTGGAGATCAGTGATACTTATACACCAGCGGGTGTTCCTACTGATTATGTTTGTTTGACTTTGTTCCCATTTTCACTGATTGGGACGGAAAGGAAGTGGTTAAAGGCTGAGAAGCCTGGGTCTATCACTACTTGGGAGGATTTGGCTAAGAAATTCTTGGCTAAATTTTATCCGTCTGCCAAGACAGCCCGGCTGAGGAGTGAAATCATGTCCTTCAGACAGATAGAAGGAGAATCCTTGTATTCAGCCTGGGAGAGATTCAAAGCTCTATTGAGAGATTGTCCACACCACAACCAATCTAATGAGGTTATTGCACACACTTTTGTTGAGGGGTTGAACCAACACACTAAGATAGTGGTAGATGCTGCTGCTGGAGGCCAAGTGTTGGCCTTAAATTTTGATCAGATTTATGATTTACTTGACAAGTTTTCGCAGAGCAATCCTGATTGGCAGGGTGTTGGCAGAGCTACTACGCAGAAATCTGTTGGGGTACTTCAATTGGATGCAGTTATAGAGCTAAGGGTGAAAATGGATGCTATTTCCAATCAGATCAGCAAGCTGACTCAGCAGGCTAAACCACCAGTAGCTCCAGTGCAACAACTTCAAGTCTTTTGTGAGGTTTGTGGAGAAGATCATACTACTGAAGTTTGTCCATCTAATCCAGAATCAGTGTATTATGTGGGAAATCAGAACGGGTCACAAGGTCAGAATCGCAATCAGTATGGTAATAGCTATAACACGGGTTGGCGTAATCACCCAAATTTTTCTTGGAGGGATAGTCGTGAGCAGCCTCAAGGCAATGAGAGATCCCAAAATGCACCACAGCAGGGGTCACAGTCACAGACTCAGCCACAGCAGTCTAATGCAGTGGAGGATATGCTTAGGAAAATTCTTACAGGGCAGCAAAAGCTCATCGATGATCAAGCATCTCAGGCACAAACAATTAAAGATTTGAGCCATGCGCAGAAAGATCTTGAGAGACAATTGGGGCAGCTAGCTGGAGCACAAAATAATAGACCTCGGGGTGCTTTACCGAGTGATACAGAGAAGAATCCGAAAGAATTTGTGCAAGCAGTTACTTTGAGGAATGGAAGAGCTCTGGAAGAAGTTCCCCCAAAGCCAAAGAAGCCTGTTGGTGAGTTAGAGCACAATGCTGATAGGGAAGTGGAGAAAGAAGCAGAGAAAGTGATAGCAAAGCAGCCCGAGTCTGCTATTGTGAGACCACCACCACCTTTCCCTCAGAGGCTTCAGAAGCAGAAAGTTGATGCAGCATGCAAGAAATTCTTGGAGATATTGAGTCAGATTCAGGTAAATATTCCTTTGGTAGAGCTTTTGCGGGATGTTCCCAAATATGCTAAATACATCAAGGATATTGTTGCTAACAAGAGAAGACTGATAGAGTTTGAGACAGTTGCACTTACTGAGGAGTGTAGTTCCAGAGTTAGAAGCAAGCTTCCTCAGAAATTGAAAGATCCTGGCAGTTTTACTATTCCCTTGAAAATTAGGGAACATGAGGTTGGTCGAGCCTTGTGTGATTTGGGTGCTAGTGTGAATTTAATGCCTTCTTCAGTTTTCAGGAAGCTAGGCCTGGGTGAACCACGTCCCACTACTGTGACTCTGCAGCTGGCTGATAGATCTTTGACATGCCCCGAGGGGATTATTGAGGATGTGCTTGTACAAGTGGGTCAGTTTATATTACCTGTTGATTTTATTATTCTTGATTATGAAGCTGATCCTAAGGGTGTCTAATAGCCCGGTTTGCACCGGACCGGACCGGGTTCGGACCGGCAACCGGACCGAACCGGAACGGACCAGCGCAAGCCGGGCCAAATAACAAAAAAAACCCCCCGACCCGTTCCCCGACCCGGCAGACCCAAAATGAACCGGATGAACCGGCAAAAACAGAACCGGAACCGGTCCGGACCGGACCGGGAAATATGATGGGCTTTTGGCAAAAAATAGCCGTTGGGCAACGGCTATTTCACGCACAGCCGTTGGCCCAACAGCCAAAAACGGCTATTTTTTGCCCCCACCCCCTAGGCGCCCCCATACCCCCAACCTATTTTTTCTATAAATACCATCTTATTTCATCAATTTATTAACAATATCTCTAATATTCTCTCTAAATCTCTATCAATCTGAAACGACCTCGGTCAGTCGTTTCGGAAGTTAGGATCCCGATTGGCGTGTTGATAATTTTAAAATATTCGTAATATCTACTGGGACTTATCTGTAAAATTTGAGCTAAATTAGACCTCGTTTGGTAGGCATCGGAAGAAGGTTTCAGTTTTTATTGGCAATAAATAGTAAAAAGAGATTTTCGAGCTCGGTTTTGCCGAATGAGCTCCGATTCGAAATCCGAAAGCGCCGTTGGGTTTGTATGATTATTTGTGATTTTTGTAAACTGTCGAAAGTGAATTTCGATGTTGTTTGGCTAGTTTCCGCTAAAATGCCGAAAGTTAAATAATTTGACTTTCTTTCATTTAAATTCGCATCTTCAGTTTCGGGAGTCCGATTTGAGATCCGCCTTCGCGGGTATGTTACATATATTTTGTACAACTTATATGCAAAAGTTGGAATTATTCCGAATAATATAGGGTACAGATTTAATTTTCGTCGCGAAAAGAAAAAAAAAAAGAAAAACATAAATTATATAATGTTAGGCGGTGGGCCCTTAGCTAAGCTAAGGACCAGGTAGTAGTAATAGTACGATGCAGACAGAAACAAAAGAAGCGAAATATCAGAGGAGCAAGATAGAAACACACAGTGGAAAAATGCCAGAAAATGAGAAAAGGGGTCAGGAAAAAGTTGAATTTTCACCCTGAAACATTCAGGTAATGATCCTAATATATTATTTGAGTTTATTACGTGTGTTAAATATATTTTAACGGTAAAACTTGGAATATTAGACATCGTTTTAACAAGTTCAATTAATAGTTTGAAGGATCAAAGGGACCCCGATAATGAAATTGATTATATATTCGTACTCAGTGAGTTATGGGCAACATATAAATATAAATTATTTGGGGTTTGATTGTGTGACCTTAAACCTTGTATATAGGCCTGGACTGCGTATTGCGTATGCGAATAGGGTATCAGGTTCCTACCTGGATTACCCTAAGATGTGGGGAATGAAGCCTTTAGCCTTATTTGATATAGTTTTCTGCTTATTGAACACAGTAGGATCTTTTGGCAATGAATTCAAAGAATAAAGCGGTTGTTGGGTAGCAGTGTTAACTTTGGAACGAGGTAAGTGTTTATATCCACTTCTTTGGAGGCACCTGGCCTCGTGGATTTTCTACCACGTATTCCTTACGTGTGTAGCTGCCGATAGGCGTACTCATTACGCCTTAGCTTTGGGTTTACATTGTATATTATCTGTTATGTCCTATTATTGGTATTGCATTGAGGATCTGAGCATTGTACCCTGGCTGTAAGTTGGCATCTACTTCCCGGCTGTCGATGAGAGTCCCGCACCGGTGAAGGATTATTATTGCATCACATTGCATTCATATGCATTATATGTCATTCATATGCATTACATTGCATATCATATTGGGTGCAGGAGTATTCCGCCCCAGGAGCAGGAGGATTCCGCTCTTATGTCAGATATTGAGTGCAGGAGTATTCCGCCTCAGCTTTACATTATATCGGGTGCAGGAGTATTCCGCCCCAGGAGAGTGCAGGAGTATTCCGCCTTTGGTTTATATTATATCGGGTGCAGGAGTATTCCGCTCCAGTTGGTTATCAGATTGGATTCCCCTCGAATGCAGGAGTATTCCGCTTCGGGATGGGATTACGGGCACATGTGACCCTTCGCATCATATTTCATTTCATTTCATTTCATCTCACTTCATTTCATTCCATCTCAATTCATACCATTGTGTAGACTTACGGTACATGACTACTGCTCTGCTTATATGTGCATTGCTTATTTGTTGATATGTTTCTGGCACACATCCTTGGTTGAGTTTATAAGTTTCTTACGTCTTTCCGGTTGTTATCTGGCTCTGTCTTTTTGTAATTTAAATAAGAGGAATTTTATTTATCTGTTTCTCCTCCTGGCTAGCTATCCTATTCTTTGAGGTGGCTAGTCTGCCCCACTTATTGAGTCCTTTTGACTCACCTTTTTTTTTTATTGTTTGTTTGTTGTCTATCTATTTCGTTTCGGCAGGTTCGCTCCAGGATTTAGTTTGCCACGTTGTGAAGGAGCGAAGACGACTTCAGCTGTCAGGGTGAGCCAGCTTTTATTCCAGATGGCCACCAGTTTATTGTTCATTATTTCAGTTGCATTTTCCTCCCTTCAGGAGGTATCTGTCTTCTTTTGTACTCTTAGATGTCTGGTCTGGATAGCCCTAAACCTAGCATGTTGGGTAGTCAGCTGTAATTTCTTTTGTCTAGCTTAGAAGTATCAGTATGTCCGTGTTTTTATTTTAAGTCTTGTCCTTATTTGTAAATTGTTATTTTTATTTTCCTGATTTAATTGTTAAGGGTTCACCCGACGGGTCTAGGGGAGGATATCGGGTGCCCGCACGGCCTAACCGGATTCCGGGTCGTGTCAGTTGGTATCAAAGCCCGGTTTAGAGTCTATCCAGACTAAGCCAGTGTCTAGTATAGTCTCGCTGATGGGTACGTAGACGTCCGTCTACGAGGGGCAATGATGGCATTTAGGAAGTTTCGCTTCCTTCTTTTCTGATCGTGCGTCAGTCTAGGATGCAAAAGTGTTTTCATTAATTCCTTCGTGGTAATCGTGAACCCTCGTGCGACAAATCAGCAAACGGTATGAGTTCAAGATAAAGCAGTCTAGCTTGGGGCTAGCACTGACGATGCCCCGAGAGTTTTTTTTATCGTGCTGACGATCTAGTTACGTAGGTCCTAGCTGTACGAGCTCGCGATGGGCAAGGGAGTAGGGCCTTGTGGTTCCCTTGGCTCTCTACGATGCTTTATGAAAATCTTGGTAACACAGATACCGTAAAAACCTATTATTCGCTAGGCAGCTTATCAGGTTGCCGCAGATGCAGACGTTCGGTCTCAGGGAGTTCCTGTTTCAGTCGTTGATGCTGCCCCAGTAATTTATGTTCCAGAAGCAGCATGTGTTGTACCTCTAATTGTTCTGGCTGGTTAGCCAGCCGAGGTAACACTTCGGTCCGAGTGCCCAAAGAGATTATATTATTTTACGCGGTTGAACCTTCCGATATTCTTAAGAAATGCATCAGATAATCCCTGCGTATCTCTGCTGCTTCTCATTTTCTGTTTCTGTTCTTATGCATCCCGTTACTGTATCACCTTAGATGTCCACCGCCTTTTACATTTCTTTCCCTTTTTTTTGTCTTTTTCCTTTTTCGTCTTTTTTCCTTTTTTTTCTTTTTCTTTTAAAATTTGTAGTTACGGTAAAAATTAAAACTGTACTCTACGATATTCAAAATAATCCCAACTTTTACATACAAGTTATACAAGATATATGTAACATACTCGCGAAGACGGATCTCAAATTGGACTCCCGAAACTCAAGATGCGAATTTAAATAAAAAAGTCAAATTATTTAACTTTCAGCATTTTAGCGGAAACTAGTCGAACAACATCAAAATTCACTTTCGAAGGTTTAAAAAAATCACAAATAATCATACAAACCTAACGGCGCTTTCGTATTTCGAATCGGACCTCCTTCGGCAAAACCGAGCTCGAAAATCTCTTTTTAATTAAAATGATGTCAGCGTAGCCTTCAGGCTTTTGATTATATCCAGCGATATGGTGTTGATTATTCTGCTTTCCTATTTCAGTGTCCAGCCTTAAATTGGTGGACTGCTCTCTTATTAACTTATTTGGTTCGATTTTTCTTCTAGATTCATGGAAAAGTTCCTTTCGAGTAGCGAGCGAGATGTAAAGTGTCGCTAGTTTGAGTGGATTGGACAGGGTAGCCTGTCGGTTAGCCTGTTGGTTTCAGAATATGAGATTGAATTCTATAGAATGGCTGAATATGCATTAGAACTAGTCCATGAGCCTTTCGAGAGATTCAGAGACTTATTGATGACTTTTCTCCTTCCTTGAGATCCTAGATGGCTCGAGAAATTGAGGTCGGGACTTCATTTGATGATGTTGTTGATATTGCCCGAAGGTACGTGGCATACCACAAATTAGAGCGGGAGAGAAAGAGATCCCGTGGCCCAAGTGGGCAACCATGGTACCTCATTTGGAGGTAAGAGTTCTGATTATTTTGGAAGGTCACCTTCCAGGTTATCTCAGCTTGTAATGCGTGATTCTCAGAGTGCGCGAGTAGTTCATCAAGATTAGACACAGCTTTCTCTTTACAGCTATCAACAATTTTTCCAGCTTCCACTTTTCAGCAAAAAGGTGTTATCATTGTCGTGAATCTGATTATCCTTTGAGGAGTTTTCCTGTTATCATTGTCGTGAGTCTGGCTATCCTTTGAAGATTTTTCCTTACTCCGACAAGTAGGCAGTCGTCTTTTCTCTCGTTATTAGGCATCTGCGCAGTCGTAGGGGATTTCATTTAGATCTCAATCATCCAGAGAAATGCCACCATCCAGTAGAGGCTGAGAGCGTGGTGGCAGTGGTTCTCCAGAAAGTGCTTGTCAGGGTAGTGGCTCAGCTCAGCTGCAGAGGCAGTTCTATGAACTGCTAGTCTGGCAGGATGCTGAGGCATCCGATGTAGTAGACCCGTGTGTTTCTTCTTCCCTTATTGTAAGTAAGATTTATCTTTCCGATCGATCTGGAAATGGTGTGTCTTATCATGTTTCGATGGTTTCCTCGGATATTGTCGTAATTAAGAATCGGTTGCGGTAGAGGGTTGAGTTTCTGATACGATTTACTCCTGGCATTTATGAGACCCTACTAGTTTATCTGATCTAAATATGAGAGATTTGACGGTAAGTATTGCTATTGCCTGCTTGGCATCCTGTTATGCCACCTTATGTTATTATGTCAAGTCATTTTACCTCTCTCCTCGAAAATCAGTGTTGGTAGGATGATGGGATTCTTATTCGTCACCATCAGGAAGTGTCGTTGTTTCTTCCGGTGTAAAGTGGTTAGTAAGTAATGCTCGATCTATGTGCCTCCTCTTGGTTCGAGACGCTAGTAGAGTCATGTTATTATATAAATTTGTCTCGGTATAAAAGAGTTTTCTGGTAAATTGTCGGAGTTTCCTTTTTATAGGAAGGTTAAATTGACACAAATTTTGTTCCATAAAGCTCATTTAATATCTATTTCTTCAATTGCGATTCTTCAGTTAGCCTGACTCATAAGTAGTCTAGCTCTGGCAGCCAAGCAAATAAGAAGATGAACTTCCTGAAGCTCTAATTATTTCTATCCTCGATCCATTTCCATTTCTTCTTCGTCCGGCACTAGTGAGCTTGGGCGATTGGTAGCCGCTTGTGACATTCCCTGTGTTGAGCCAGAGTACGTGTTATTGTAGACGGGGAAGCATATTATTGTTTTGGATATTAGCTTATCCGGGTATCCATTCCCATGTATAGTATAGTGCTGGTTCTGTTTTTGCGGATCATCTAGTTTCAGGGGAACTCTGCCGAAATTTTTATATAGAAGTGCCATTCATCAGGCGGTGGTGCTTATGGAAAAGGTATGGAGTTGTGAACTCGAGAGTTGCAGCTGTTTGGCAACTCGAAAAGGTAGTTTGGTAGCTTAGGTCTGCCTATGTTCGATTTTTAGCTAAATCTTCTTTAGTCCAGCAGACTGTGCGAGGACGGTTATTCATATTCAAATAGCTGCATGAGTTTGTGCTTTAAGTGGAGGAGTCTTCCTCCAAATACTGAATGGTAATATTAAATCTGTGAGGCGTTGATACCACTTTTCTCACGACCCAAAGTAAGGCCACGACAGAAATCTACAATAAGTGTCGATCATTGCTAAACCCACTAATAATCTATTAACGCCAGAGATAAGCTGGCAACCTGATCATATATATGTACCTATCTGCTAAAAGTATAAAGTCTGGAAAGATGATACGACTTTAACTTGCTTGAAATTAGAACACTGAGCCACAAATTTTGCTATGTCACACTTCATTCCGTCCTACCAATAAATCTGCTTAAGATCATGGTACATCTTAGTCGAACCTGGATGAACAGTGTATTTGGAATAATGTGCCTCTATCATAATCTATCCACGTAAATGTACAACATCAGGAACATAAAGTCTATCTTTATACATGAGAACACCGTCAGTAGTAACCCTGCATGGTGACTCCGGTTTTCTTCTGGCTGTCTGTCTGTATTAAACTAGAACTGGATCCTCATACTGACATTGTTTTACTTCATGAAAATTTAGAGTTAAAGGTCTAGTGCAGCTTGTCGTCCATCCATCATTGGCATATATCCTTCACACCTCAACTCTTTGAGAAGTTACTTTAGCGTTATAAGTGCACATGTAATCAACTTTGTTGCTGGTATTCTGCCTCGGCTCATGGTCGAACTACATCTCTATATTATTTTCACTTTTTTAAGTCATAATATTTCCAATTCAAAGACAATACCCTGAAGTAGATGTTCAGTCTGAAGATCATTCCTAGTCTGGATCATACTATCCAGTAGTATTTATATGATCCTTATCTTTCTATGATAGACCCTGTTTAGATGAACCTTTGACAAACATTGGGATATGAGCAACTACATTCCACAAGAAGCTTGCGGAACAACATTAACATCAACTGAGGTGTTGCAAAGTGTGTTCGTAAAAAAAAAATAAAAAATAAAATAATATAGCTTGCATCAAATCTTCTATAGTATGTGGTGACAAGATACTTCAAAAGCTTCCCGCTATTGCATCAAGCGTGAGCTAATTTTTAGTTCCATCGACCTGTTCTATATCGAAAGGTATATCGAAGAGGTGATTTGTCGGCGGAATCATGATTATCCATCCAGAGTTTCGTGTATCCTTATTTCAAAAATATAGAACTCCCCTCTCGTGATCGAGGAAGGATCAGCTTAGTCAGAATAAACTGGGCAATGGCGTTATGATATTATCCAGCTATGTTTTTATCCAAGGGTTTGATGTGCGTGTCATAATTCTTATTATTTAATCATGAGATAATATCCGTGGAATAGTTTATCAAAGTTATGTAAGTTCTCTTGTTATCTGCGTGAATCTCGCTTTAGACTTAGGCTCGTTCGAGGACGAACGAGAGTTTAAGTGGAGGAGAATGAAACGACCTCGGTCAGTCGTTTCGGAAGTTAGGATTCCGATTGACGTGTTGATAATTTTAAAATGTTCGTAATATCTACTGGGACTTATCTGTAAAATTTGAGCTAAATCAGACCTCGTTTGGTAGGCATCGGAAGAAGGTTTCAGTTTTTATTGGCAATAAATATTAAAAAGAGATTTTCGAGCTCGGTTTTGCCGAATGAGCTCCGATTCGAAATCCGAAAGCGTCGTTGGGTTCGTATGATTATTTGTGATTTTTGTAAACTGTCGAAAGTGAATTTCGATGTTGTTCGCCTAGTTTCCGCTAAAATGCCGAAAGTTAAATAATTTGACTTTCTTTCATTTAAATTCGCATCTTGAGTTTCGGGAGTCCGATTTGAGATCCGCCTTCGCGGGTATGTTACATATATTTTGTACAACTTATATGGAAAATTTGGAATTATTCCAAATAATATAGAGTACCGTTTTATTTTTCGTCGCGAAAAGAAAAAAAACAGGAAAACATAAATTATATAATGTTAGGCGGTGGATCCTTAGCTAAGCTAAGGACCAGGTAGTAGTAATAGTACGATGCAGATAGAAACAAAAGAAGCGAAATATCAAAGGAGCAAGATAGAAACACACAGTGGAAAAATGCCAGAAAATGAGAAAAGGGGCCGGGAAAAAGTAGAATTTTAACCCTGAAACATTCAGGTAATGATCCTAATATATTATTTGAGTTTATTACGTGTGTTAAATATATTTTAACGGTAAAACTTGGAATATTAGACATCGTTTTAACAAGTTCAATTAATAGTTTGAAGGATCAAAGGGACCCCGATAATGAAATTGATTATATATTCGTACTCAGTGAGTTATGGGAAACATATAAATATAAATTATTTGGGGTTTGATTGTGTGACCTTAAACCTTGTATATAGGCCTGGACTGCGTATTGCGTATGCGAATAGGGTATCAGGTTCCTACCTGGATTACCCTAAGATGTGGGGAATGAAGCCTTTAGCCTTATTTGATATAGTTTTCTGCTTATTGAACAATGAATTCAAAGAATAAAGCGGTTGTTGGGTAGCAGTGTTAACTTTGGAACGAGGTAAGTGTTTATATCCACTTCTTTGGAGGCACCTGGCCTCGTGGATTTTCTACCACGTATTCCTTACGTGTGTAGCTGCCGATAGGCGTACTCATTACGCCTTAACTTTGGGTTTACATTGTATATTATCTGTTATGTCCTATTATTGGTATTGCATTGAGGATCTGAGCATTGTACCATGGCTGTAAGTTGACATATACTTCCCGGCTGTCGATGAGAGTCCCGCACCGGTGAAGGATTATTATTGCATCACATTGCATTCATATGCATTATATGTCATTCATATGCATTACATTGCATATCATATTGGGTGCAGGAGTATTCCGCCCCAGGAGCAGGAGGATTCCGCTCCATTGTATCATATTGAGGGTAGGAGGATTCCGCCCCAAGAGCAGGAGTATTCCGCTTTATGTCATATATTGAGTGCAGGAGTATTCCGCCTCAGCTTTACATTATATCGGGTGCAGGAGTATTCCATCCCAGTAGAGTGCAGGAGTATTCCGCCTCTGGTTTATATTATATCGGGTGCAGGAGTATTCCGCTCGAGTTGGTTATCAGATTGGATTCCCCTCGAATGCAGGAGTATTCCGCTTCGGGATGGGATTACGGGCACATGTGACCCTTCGTATCATATTTCATTTCATTTCATCTCACTTCATTTCATTCCATCTCAATTCATACCATTGTGTAGACTTACGGTACATGACTACTGTTCTGCTTATATGTGCACTGCTTATTTGTTGATATGTTTCTGGCACGCTTCCTTGGTTGAGTTTATAAGTTTCTTACGTCTTTCCGGTTGTTATCTGGCTCTGTCTTTTTATAATTTAAATAAGAGGAATTTTATTTATCTGTTTCTCCTCCCTGGCTAGCTATCCTATTCTTTGAGGTGGCTAGTCTGCCCCACTTATTGAGTCCTTTTGACTCACCTTTTTTTTGTTGTTTGTTTGTTGTCTATCTATTTCGTTTCGGCAGGTTCGCTCCAGGATTTAGTTTGCCACGTTGTGAAGGAGCGAAGACGACTTCAGCTGTCAGGATGAGCCAGCTTTTATTCCAGATGGCCACCAGTTTATTGTCATTATTTCAGTTGCATTTTGCTTCCTTCAGGAGCTATCTGTCTTCTTTTGTACTCTTAGATGTCTGGTTTGGATAGCCCTAAACCTAGCATGTTGGGTAGTCAGCTATAATGTCTTTTGTACAGCTTAGAGGTATCAGTATGTCCATGTTTTTACTTTAAGTCTTGTCCTTATTTGTAAATTGTTATTTTTATTTTCCTGATTTAATTGGTAAGGGTTCGCCCGACGGGTCTAGGGGAGGATGTCGGGTGCCCGCACGGCCTAACCGGATTCCGGGTCGTGTCACAATCTCTCTTATTTCTACAAAGGCTATTTGCTAAATTGCATTACAAAAAAATATTTGGAGTGAAGTGGAATATTGTTCGGTGCGGTTCCGGTCAAGTTTCAACTTTCACTTTCTAAGTTCTACAATCTACATTCTAAGTTCACGATATCAAGTAAACTCGTTCTTACTTTTTATTATCTATTTTATTTTTGTGCAATATTATTGTTTGTAGCATATTTTAGTAATTTGTTTGAAGCATATTTTAGTAATTATAAAAATGTCTGGACTGTGGAGATCAATTACTGGGCGTACGGGTAGCGGTCGTAGATCACGTGCTTCTAACCGAAGGGGGGATGATAGACGTAATCTTGCATTAGGTAAAAGACCAGTTGGTACTTCTAGCGCTCCTTCTCTTCTAGATGATTTTACTCAGGAAGATGACTCGCAATTTTTGCATGATATAAATTTTGATCAACCACTAGATAATGATATGTTAGAGACACAATATGAAGAAAATACCGAAGGGGCTAATTTAGATGATGAAACACCCACTAGTCAATTTCAAGGTGAACCTGAAGAAACTGAATTACCACCTATGCCTCCTAGTAGAGAACGATATGCACGACCCGAAAGATCGGATGTGTGGAAATTTATGACTAAAAATGTTCCGGCTCAGACCGCTATATGTAATATTCGTAAAAAAGTTTGGGATTTTAAAACCGGCAGCCATAATAGTGGGACGGGAAAGTTGAGAACACACTTAGAAAACCATCATAAGGATGAATGGGAAAGGAGGCCGGGTGGCCCTCGTTCAGGGAATAGAATGGCTCCATCGCAAGGTAGTGGAGTCCAACAGGAAATTAACCCAGTGACGGGGGGGGGGGGGGGGGGGGGGGGGGCTTATGCATTATGATAAAAGAAAGATAGGGAAATGGCAAAAATGATTGCGGTAGAGTGCTTACCTTTTACATTTGCTTCTTGTCAAGGTTTTATTCGTTATATTCAAACCGTATATAATCCATCTTTTCAAGGTTTTCCAAAAACTACGGTTAGAAGTGATATTATAAAATTTAAAAATGAATATAAATAATATTTACGATATATATTTTATCACTTTGATTGTAGAGTTTGTCTTACTACTGATTTGGGTCGTGGTGTTAATGGGTATGAGTATTTAACAGTTACTTGTCATTGGATAGATCTTAACTGGGTAATGCAAAAAAGAATTTTAGCATATTGTGCTGTCGATGAACCACACACGGGAGCATTTATTAAGAGAGAAGTTTCGGATATTTGTAAGGCGTATTTTCTTAGTGATAAAATTTTAAGTATAACTCTTGATAATGCTGCAAACAATGATTATGCTATTACTAAGTTAATACCCGCATTGCATCCCCCTTTTGAAGAATTGTTTCATGTTAGATGTGCATGTCATATATATAATTTAGTTGTAAAAGATGGCCTTAAGTTATTTGATCCTACTATTATGAAGGTTAGACTCGCAATTAGTTATATTTTTAAATCTAAAAAACCGGATAGATGGAGGGACTTTCAAGTAGAGTGTGTGAAAGAAGGTTTAAATCCTAGAAGAGTTCCCAAGGAAGTTTCAACTAGGTGGAACACTGTATATGACTCTTTGACTGTTGCTTACACTTTACGAGTGCCTATTACTAATTATTTTAACGGCAAAGTGGCTGAAGTGTATCACTTAGAAGAATCTGATTGGGAAAATGTTGAGCGACTTCTTCTTTTTTTAGCAAAGTTTTTTTATGCTACTAAAGAATTTTCCGGTCAATATTATCTTACAATCACTACCATGTTGTATTTTATAGCTGGAATAGCAGAATTACTTAACGATTATAGAGTAGTGCCTGGTTATGAAGTTGCGGTAGAAGCAATGACTGAAAAATTTAAAAAATATTTTTTTCCGATTCCACCACTTTATTACATTGCATCTGTATTACATCCATGTTTTAAACGTTGTAATACGGAAATGCTAATTAGAGAAATTTATCGGACTTTGAGAATTACTGATGAAGAAGCACCAGGTGTAGAAATAGTTTGTGCGCAGGTAATTGTAGATTGCCAACGGATTTATGAATGGTATAGGGAGTGCAGCTGATAATGTTGTTCCAAGTGTTCCAAGTGGAGCTGGATCAAGTTCAACGCAGGCTCCCAAAAGAGTTGCAACCGGATTGGGAAGTTTTTCCAGCCTTAATCAAAGGCTTTCTAGCAGGCATTCGAGTAGCAGCGGAGGGTTCAACGAACTTGATGTTTATTTACTTCATGCTTGCAAGGAAGTTGATTATTTTGGAAGCGAGCAACTACTGCCATTTTGGAATGATCAACAAGCACAGTTTCCAATTTTAGCAAAAATGGCGCGGGATATTCTAACTATTCAAGCATCATCTGTTGCTTCAGAAAGCGCGTTTAGCCAAGGAAGATTACAAATTGGAGATCATAGACATTCATTGAAGGAAGAAGCAATGGAGACGGTCGTATTATTCATAGATTGGATTAGAGCGGAGCGAAGAAATTTTGGATTTGCAGAAGATGAACTAGCCGATGTAGAAGCATCATCAGAAATTTTATCAGGTGATGGAAGTTTGGACAATGAAACTGATTATGAAGAAGATGACTCTTTGCCACCGGTTCCTCCAGAGGTGCCAGAATAAATTATTCAGAAAATAAGAAGTTTTTTAATTAATATGTAGTTTTTGCAATTTAATATCTATGTACTTTGCAAAAAAAAAAAAAAATCAACCATTATTCAATAAAATGCGTTATGCCTTGCTATTAAGTAAATTATAATCCTTTGTTATATTCTCAATTATCCTTTGCTATTAAGTTACCTCTTTGCAATTCAATACTAAATACTAAATACTAAATACTAAATACTAAATATTAAATACTAAATACTAAATACTAAATACTAAATACTAAATACTAAAATACTAAATACTATTATACTACTAACTTAGTATTAAGTTTGAAAAAATAACAATTTACTTACATTATACTAGATTACTAAGTTTGAAAAAATACTCAATTATACTTTTACAATTTAATACTAAAATACTACATTACTTAATAGTTAATATTTTAATACTAGATTACTAGTATTATATAAGTTTACATAAAACAAAAATTTAAACAAAACAAATAACCAAAAAAAGAAAAAAATAAAATAAAAAAATAAACAAAACGACAAAACCGGGCCGGAACAAACCGGAACCGGACCGGACCGGCCCACTGCAAAAATTGTCCAATTCCGCTCCCTTTTGAAAAATAGCCGTTGGCAACGGCCATAAACGGCTATTTTTCCCACCCCCACACCCATAAACGCCCCTACAGCCCTCCCCTACCTATTTTTCCTATAAATACTCCCATATTTCATCAAATTAATCACAATTCAATATTTTCTATTCATTTCTCTTAAAAAATTTCTAACAAAAGGCTATTTTATTAAATTTTCTATCAACATGACTGCAAATGCAAATAATGCTAATCAAGTTCAAGGTGCTACTACAGCAGGTCCGTCTGGTGGTCCAAGAAGAACTAAAAGATCCGAAGTTTGGGAATTCATCAAAAAAAATAATGATACCGGCAGAGCTCAATGTACCTCTTTGTCAGAAAGTTTGGAATTGGGATGATGAATCAAATACTGGAGGGACAATGAGGTTTAAGAGCCACTTGGAATACCATCATGCCTACGAATGGGCAACTCGTGATGGTGGCAAATATCTGATAATTGAGTGTTGAGTCGCAGAAGTTGAAAATTTATGTATTTTTCTAATTTCTAGTCTATTTTCATGTTTTTATTTTCTAATTATGCATTTCCATTTTCCAACTTAATGTACTATGTGTATTGTTGAATAATATGTGTGTTTTGTGTTGTTTATTTAGATTTTAGTCTACCAATATTTTTTTTTCTTCTATTTTAAACAATAAAAAATATAATTTAAAACAAAAAAAATTAACGAAACCGAACTGGACCGGACCGGGACCGACACAATTCCGTTTGCCGGTTCTGGTTCCGATCCGGCATTGGTGCAACTGCACCGTTTGACCGGACCGGGACCGGACCGGTAACGAGTTTTTTTTTTACTTTGCACCGGACCGGACCGGCACAGTCGCACCGGAACCGGGCCGGTGGACACCCTTAGCTGATCCTGAGGTTCCTCTCATATTGGGGAGAGGATTTTTGGCTACTGCTGATGCTGTTATTAAAGTCAGAGCTGGAAAGATGATCATGAAGGTAAATGGGGAAGAAACTGTGTTTAATGTGTTCAGAGCTACCCAGCTTCCTTCTCATTATGAAGAGTTGTCCATGGTAAAAGTGGTAGATGATGAGTTGACTGCTGATGAGAGGTCATTCTTGGCTTCTAATGTTGATTCTTTAGAAAGGGCACTCTTATGTGATGATGATGATATCCTGAAGGATGATGACATTGAAGAATATTTGAAGGTTCTTAATATGAAGAGTAGATTCATCCCAGGGTGGAAGAAATTTGAGGAGCTTGATAGACCGTTGACCTTAACTCCTGCTAAACCGTCTATTGAGAGAGCTCCTACTCTTGAGCTCAAACCTTTACCCGCGCATTTACGTTATGCTTATTTGGGTGAAGGTAATACCTTGCGCGTGATCCTTTCTTCTTTGTTGTCTGATGTGCAGGTTGAAAAAGTTCTGCGGGTATTGCGAGAGCGTAAGAGAGCTATTGGCTGGACTATTGCTGATATTAGAGGGATTAGTCCTTCTTTCTGCATACATAAAATTCTCTTGGAAGAAGACCACAAGCCGTCCATAGAGCAACAGAGGAGGCTAAATCCAATTATGAAGGAGGTGGTGAAGAAAGAAGTTATCAAGTGGCTGGATGCTGGTATTATTTTTCCTATCTCTGACAGCAAGTGGGTGAGTCCAATGCAATGTGTTCCTAAGAAGGGGGGCACGACAGTGGTGAAGAATGAGCATAATGAGTTGATTCCTACAAGAACAGTTACAGGGTGGAGAATTTGCATTGATTATAGGAAGCTGAACAAGGCCACTAGGAAAGATCACTTCCCACTCCCTTTTATTGATCAGATGCTGGATAGACTTGCAGGGCACGAGTATTACTGTTTCTTGGATGGGTATTCGGGCTACAATCAAATTGTGATAGCGCCTGAAGACCAAGAGAAGACTACTTTTACTTGTCCATATGGCACCTATGCATTTAGGAGGATGCCATTTGGGTTGTGTAATGCCCCGGGGACTTTTCAGCGGTGCATGATGGCTATTTTCACTGATATGGTGGAAAATTTTGTAGAGGTATTTATGGATGATTTCTCAGTGGTTGGTGATTCTTTTGATGAGTGTTTGAAAAATCTTGATGCTGTGCTGAGCCGTTGTGAAGAAACAAATCTGGTGCTGAAAATTCGAAAAATGTCACTTTGTGGTTCAAGAAGGTATAGTACTTGGGCACAAGGTGTCAAAGCAAGGGATAGAGGTTGATAAAGCGAAGATTGAGGCTATTGAGAAATTACCACCACCTATCTCTGTTAAGGGGGTGCGTAGTTTCTTGGGACATGCAGGGTTCTACAGACGTTTCATAAAGGACTTCTCCAAAATTTTGCACTCCCTTGTGCAAATTGTTAGAGAAGGATGTGAAATTTGTGTTCAATGATGCTTGTCTCAAAGCATTTGACGAGTTGAAGAAAAGGTTGGTGACCGCACCGATCATCATTGCTCTTGACTGTTCTTTGCCATTTGAATTGATGTGTGATGCGAGTGACAATGCTATTGGGGCTGTTCTAGGCCAAAGAATTGGAAGAATCTTTCACTCTATCTATTATGCAAGCAAGACGCTTGATGCAGCCCAGTCTAATTATACCACCACTGAGAAGGAGTTGCTAGCCGTAGTGTATGCTTTTGATAAATTCAGATCTTATTTGGTTGGGACTCGTGTTGTTGTCTACACTGATCATGCCGCAATCCGGTATTTGTTTGAAAAGAAGGACTCCAAGCCTAGACTCATTCGATGGGTTCTCCTATTGCAAGAGTTTGATGTTGAAATTCGAGATCGCAAGGGGACTGAGAATCAAGTAGCTGATCATTTGTCAAGGCTGGAGAATAGAGATCATGTAGATGAGGGGCCTGAGATTAAAGAGGTATTCCCTGATGAGCAACTTTTTGCTCTAGATGCAGCTGAGGTGCCATGGTATGCTGATATGGTGAACTTACTTGTGAGTAATGTGTATCCCCCTGGGGCTACTGCTGAGCAGAAGCGTAAACTCCTTCATGAGAGCATATTTTATGTGTGGGATGAGCCCTATTTGTACAAGATAGGCATTGATCAACTAGCTAGGAGATGCATTCCAAGGGAAGAAGTAGATCCGATTCTACAGAGCTGCCATTCCTCTCCTTATGGTGGCCACCTTGGTGGAGATCGAACAGCTGCAAAGGTACTTCAGTCTGGTTTCTTTTGGCCTACTTTATTTAAAGATGCTCATGCATTAGTGAAGCAATATGATCGTTGCCAAAGAACGGGTACTATTTCTAGGTGTCACGAGATGCCTTTGAACAATATCCTTGAAATTGAGCTGTTTGATTGTTGGGGGATTGATTTTATGGGTCCATTCCCACCTTCTATGGGCCATAAATACATCCTCGTAGCAGTTGATTATGTGTCTAAATGGGTGGACGCTATTGGAAGTATGCGAGTGTGGTGGTGAAGTTCGTGAAGAAAAATATTTTCACTTGTTTTGGGACACCGCGAGCTATAATCAGTGATGAAGGTACGCATTTTTGTAACCGGTTGTTCAATAAATTGTTGGCCAAGTATGGGGTTCGCCACAAGGTGGCTACTGCTTATCATCCCTAAACTAGTGGCCAAGTGGAAGTATCTAATAGAGAGATCAAGCAAATCCTTGAGAAGACTGTGAATGCCTCGAGGAAGGATTGGGCTATGAAGTTAGATGATGCTCTCTGGGCCTATCGAACCCCATTCAAAACGCCTATTGGAACCTCTCTATATAGGCTTGTTTATGGTAAGGCCTGTCACTTGCCTGTTGAACTAGAGCACAAGGCGTATTGGGCAATTCAAAAGCTCAACCTTGATATGGCCTTAGCGGGTGAAAAGAGGATGCTTCAATTGCATGAGCTTGCAGAGTTCCGGTTCCATGCGTATGAAAATGCGAAATTGTATAAGGAACGGACAAAAAAGTGGCATGACAAGCATATTGAGCGTCGTCAGTTTGAGCCCGGGCAGCTGGTGTTATTGTTCAACTCGAGGTTGAAATTATTTCCGGGCAAGTTGAAGTCTAGATGGTCGGGGCCTTTTAAAGTTGTTCGTGTTACCGCACATGGAGCGGTTGAATTGAAAGTCCCGGATTCTGAGAACACATTCTTGGTAAATGGTCAAAGGGTGAAGCATTATTGGGGAGGTTCGGTGAATCACCGTACTTCCATTACTTTGAGGGACCCTTGATTAATACCCGTCGTGCCACGACGTTAAATAAGGCGCTTCTCGGGAGGCAACCCGAGTTTGTACTTGTAATAGTTTAGTATTTTTTGTTTTATACTGTCACGTAGTTTTTTGTTTTTGTGTGTCATTTTTGTAGGTATCGAGAGAGCTAAACAAGGTGAAATTAATGTATTGAGGGGTACGGGACGCCTCGATACATGTCCCGCACTTGGGTTCGCACTTGGAATCGAAAATTGGTGCGAAAAAACGTGTTCGGGCGCGTTTGGGAGTGCCCCGCACCTCCCAATGCGCTAAATTGCAAGCTGAAAAAAAATGGTCTGGCGCGTTTGGGAGCGCCCCGCGCCTCCCAACGCGCCTGGTCAAGCAGAATGTTCAAATTGTTGTGCGCGTCTGGCCAGCGCCGCGGAGGCCAAAGCGCCCGGAATTTTTTTTTAACATTTCGGGTCAAACGGGTTTTGACCCGCGACCCGGTTTCCCCAACCCCTTATACCCGATTCCTACACTATTTTCTTCACTATTTTCTCTCTAATTACTCCCTAAACACTCCCCAATCTTTCTCTAACTCTTGGAATCATTCCCAATATTGTTGCAATCTATTCTAACACTTCAAGTACCATGGTGACCATACCTCTACCAAGCAAGAGTTCTTCATCCGCCTCGGCCCCGAGGAGAGCACTCCAAGCCGGGCCTTCTTCTACAAAGCAAAAGGGCAAGGCACCGGCCAAGCCCAAGGCCAAACCAAAGACAAAGGCCAAGGCAAAGATCCCTAAGGACGCGGTGCCGCTACCACGACCCGGGGGAAAGACACGTTATGGCCTCACTTTTGTGAAGAAAGGGGGAGTGCCAAACTTGGTATAAAAATGTGAGGCTTGCGGGGTACATCCCCGAGCAAGCAATTGACAAGCGGAGGGTAATGCAAAAATTTCGAGGGGTGGCCGATGCGATAGTTGCTTTACATTGGGACTCGGTATTTGAGAGTCCGGGGCATGCCAACCTTGACTTAGTGCAAGAACTTTACGCAAACTGGGAGCCGGATGAGGCATGGAAGGAGGATGACATGGTCACGGTGAGGGGGGTGAGAGTGAAGTTAGACCACACGGCATTGAATGCCTTTTTGGGGGTCGAGGACCCTGATTATGATGATCTGAAAGAATTCATTAAAAAGCCTGACTATAAGGCTCTGCGAGATACACTCTATGGTGAGAGATCCACTCATAAGTGGGAGCGAAGTGTGTCCAGAAGACACAAGTACATGTTCTTCTCGCAGTTTCTGAAACCGGCTCGCGTGTGGATGAGATTTATCAATGCACGCATATTACCATCTTCTCATTATTCCGAGGTCACCAAGACTCGGGCGTGCATGGTATATTTCTTTATGACCGGGAGGCCGGTCAACATCGGCTACTACATGTTGCGCGTGATGAAAGAGCAACGGGGGCTAGATTCATGTAGTCGCTTGTACTTTGGGAACATCCTGACCCGGTATTTAGAGCAGGCTGGTGTCCCCGTGGATGAGATTGGGGATCGCATTGTCCCCGACATCGGGAAGCCGTTTGATATTGCCTCGGTAAAGGGTGTGACCACTACTGCACCGGTGAGACTGACGGGTGACGAGTGGCGGGAATCAGACGCCAACTTGTCTGCACGTCAGTATTTGATGATGGAGCAGATGGCCCGGCAGTCGGGCGTGGGTATGACAGCTATTGATCGCACTGTGCCTCTACTGGAGACCTCGAAACGCCTGCTGGGCATGACTCGAGCAGTAGAGATGCCTCCGGAGAAGGATGAGAACACTGATTCGGAAATTGTTGATCGTGATCCGGACACAGGCTGTGGAGACTGATGCTGAGGGCGGTGGCTCTGATGAGGAGGAGGACTAGGTCAGCACTCCTGCGCACTACCCAGTGTTGGTAAGCTGGATTTCAGGGCAGTTTTCTTTTACTTTTGCACTTACTTCTTTGTCGCACTGAGGACATTGCTTAGTTTAAGTGTGGGGTGGGGTACTGCCCTTTACCTATTTTTGAGGTTAGGGATGCATGTACCGTAGGACTTTCTTTTGTCACTTGACTTTATTTTTATTTGTTTCTTGCTTTAATATATGAAAAAAATTGAAAAAAATTAGAAAACCAATGAAAAATTCCAAAAAGATTTTCCTTTTAACTTTATTAGTGGTATATGTCATCTGCCCCGTGGTTTTTCTTATTTCCTCGGTTCTTTTCAACGGGGAGACCTTTGAACCGGGTAGTTTTTATTTTTAGGATTAGGATAGTTAGATAGGTGACCCTAGACGAAGGAAATAGGTAGATTGCTAGGTGCCTTTGATTTGTTTGATACCGGTGGACTTGAATTGATTGCATGTGCTATTTGTGGTGTCCTATGGGTTTAAATTGAGATTCATGCCTAGAAAAAATTGAATGATCCCTTGAGATGCTTGAGTCCACTTGCTTGACTTTATTGTGAACATTGTGCATTAGTGCTTAAATTTCCACAAGTTGCACTCTATTTGCTTGATTGAGAGTTGTTGATGGAACCTTTTTGTGTGGATCATGTGCAATGTGTGTGTGAGGCATGTTCTTGTTTGCTCCATGTTTGCATATTAATGTCTAGAACTTGCCCCGTGTGTGTGCAAAGCGAAATCCTAGGTTTGCTCTAGTCGGGAAATGATACAAGGCTTTCTTTTGATTTGCCTACCCTTACATATACACCTTGAAAAAAAAATAGTTGTGATTTCTCTGACCCTTTTTGTTGGCACCCACACCCCAAGCCTACCCATTTGTTCTAAATTGTCTCTTTTGGCCCTTTACTCCTTAAGCACTTTAGTTGATATTGTGTTATTATTTTGGAGTGGTGGTTGGATATTGGAAGGTTTTTGAGTGGAACTAATGAAGGGGAATACTTGTTAAAATTGTGGAGTAGTTTTTGATGAGCATTGGCAAGGTTGGAAAATAATGAAATTGAGAAAAAAAAAAAGAGCAAAGTTGAAAAGAGAAGAAAAAAAATTGTGAAAAAAGAAAAAAAAAATAAAGAGAAAAGAATATCCATTCCTTGCTAGTGCGTGCTTAAAAGAAAAATGCTACTTGTTGAGAAGGTGTGTGTGTGGAAGTGTTGATTGGGTGGCTTCGATGAGAATTGTGTTTGAAATAACTGTGATGTATTAAAGTGCTTAGGGAGGTAGTCACTATTACCATATGTATCCTACCCGGCCCTTAGCCTACATTACGACCTTTTTAAAGTCCTAGTTAATCCCGATTGGAGTGAGCTTACATTAGTGGAGTCCTACACTACGGGCAAGACTATGGTACATTGTGTGTGACATGTGAGACTTTCATGAGAGTGAGTGAATTCGTTTGTTATTGCCCCCGTTCTATTCATGATATTTATTGTTGTGTGTGATCTTTGGGGGGGCACTCTTTTGCTTCATATTGGTGAGGGCGCATGGTTTGCATGAAATAGGTGAAGTTGATGGTTCTTGGTTGAGTAGATAGGTGTGATTTTGTGGGAGCATGGTTGCAATAAGTTGGGTTTGTGCATTTGAGCTATTTTGGGGTGGTTGTTCTCATATTTTTGAGGTTGGTAAATTGTTGGCATGTTTGTGGACCCATAGTAGTCATGTGTGCATTGGTTCAATGATCGGTATCAACCATGGCCATAGGCAGACCTGTTTTACCTAGGTTGGGAAGTTAGTTGTGATTTGCTCGAGGGCGAGCAAAGGTTCAAGTGTGGGGTGGTGACGTTTGGCATTTTATGCCAATGTTTGCTTAATATTACCGCATGTTTGAGCTTGTTATTCGCTCGTTTTATAGTTTATGAATGTGGTTTTGCACTAATTTGATGACGTGCGTGTGTAGGTTGTTACGCAGTGCATTTGGAGCTTTTAGGAGCGTGATTGAGCAAGGAATGATTAGAAGTTGATTGAGGATTGGATTGAGCACACGAGGCGAGTTGCGGAGCAAGGAAGAGACGATTTTTGCTGGGCACTTTGGGGCACGTGGCGCGCCAGTTATAGCGCCCAGTGCCCTGGCGCGGTTTTCCACGCGGCGCCCTAAAGGCGTGCCAACTTCGACGTGTTCTGGTTGTCTCAGCGCGGTCGTAGGCGCGGGGCGCCCGTTATAGCGCCCCTGGAGCGGATTTTTACTTCCTATTTCGTCTAGGCTTGGGTCTAACTTATTACCAGACCTTTGTAAACCTTATAAATACTATTTTACTTAGTTTTTGAGAGGACTTCTTTCTTTTGGAGCAATTTGAGAGCACCATACTTCATTGAACAAGGGTTTAATCTTTGCCTTGTGATTATGAATATGCGTGGCTGAATATTACGTTCTAGGGTTAGAGTATTACATGAGAGTTGATTGTTTGAAGATTGATTCCCATTAATTGAATCCCATAACGGGTTACTTATTCTTTCATGATTTCACTTGTATAATTGTTAGAGCTAGATAATTATGCATTATCTATGGTTTTTAGATTGAACTCGAAAGAGGGAATTTAATTACGTAATAAGAAAGAATAGAACTAGTTTGTAAACCCGGGCATCGGAGAACCAATTCGTGAGTAAGATAGACATATACTTGCTTGCCTAGTTTAACTCATTACAGAATTCGTTAATGCGTGCATGTGATTTAACCCATAGACATATAGGGATTGAAGTAGCTTGCATAGACTGTGAAGAACTGAAAGGTTTTCACAGTTACATTTACTCTGTCAGTTAGTAACCCGGGATTTAAGAAGTGGAATCAATTGGAAAACTCAACTGGATTGTTCGTAAATCTGACCCTGGACCGTCTCCTTATTATTGTTAACAACCAAAGTATTGCACCATTGCTTGACTACACTTCTAGCACTTTAATTACTGCTTTTTAGTTATAAAAACTCTCACTATCAAAGAAAAAGATCCCTGAGTAGTTTGTTTAGAAATTGTTTGGTAAGTATTAGTCTGCATAGTCCTCGTGGGAACGATACTCGATTTATCACTTTATTACTTGTCGACCGCGTATACTTGTGTGTGCGTTGGGAGCAACAATAAGAATTGGATAAATTATACCACATATAACTTTATGAAATTTATTTACAAAAAATAGAGATACTTTGATTATTTTAAAAAAATAGCAATATTTTAAACATTTATTACAAAATATAGCAAAAAATTAAAAAGTGTGGGTAAAATAAAATCTCTAACCCTAATACATCATTATCTTCCCTCTTTCTCCCTCTCTAACACACACAACCCCTTCACATCACGTTCAAAATTTTAGTGCCAAATTGGTGTGACAAAAAGTTATTGAAGCAGCAGCCATGCCTTCATTTTGACTTACTGCCATGGATATGGAGTGGAGAATTCAATATCAAGTGTATATAACTAAGCACAGTGCCGACATCCACTACCCCCAACCGCACCTATTTTTTCTACGGCTACTGGCGTAGCTAACCTTGCCATCGCCGTCTAACTTTGCCATCGAAATATGCTGTTGTCGCAGTTGCCAAACTTATCGGAGAAGCGTGCTGATACTGCATCCAAAACAACCTGCTGCTAAAAGATAATCTCTTTTTTTTACGCTGCTTCCAGATATGAAAAGTTTTATTTTGTGATTTTCGATTTTGTATGGCAGTTGTATAGCAACTGTATGCGAACTGTATGGCAGTTGTATCGCAACTGTATGTTAAGTGTAAATGATTTGTATGATATATTTATCAATTGTATCGCGTTCATATCTCGTGTATTTTGCTTATATATATATATGTATGTATAGTTCTTCTTCTTCCCTTTTTTTTTTTCATTTTTATGGTGATTATAATGGTGGTTATGGTGTTTTTAGTCGTTGTATATCATGTGTATGTCTATTATATATATTTTATGTACAATGGAAAAACACTTGCCATACAATAAATAATTTTAAAAATAAAATGTTAAAAAAAAAAAAATTGGTGGCCGAAATCCGATGGCTGGCGACTGGCAGAAGGTGACGGCAGGGAGTTGGTGGTGTGGGTGAGGGGGTAGGGGTTGGGGCGGGGGCAATGTGGAGGAAGAAAGGGGAAGAGGATCTATGGTTTTGTTTCCACCTTTTATGTATATTTGCTACTTTTTGATAAAAAAGTATTGCTACTTTTGAAACTCTAATAATATTGTTATTTTTATGTAAAGTAGAATGTTAGTTTGTATACTTATGTAATTTAACCATAAGAATTTATCGACGAAGTCGGTCAATAAGTTCATTTCCTTTATCTTAGAATGATGAATTTTTCTGACATACTGTGTCAAAAAATTTTAAAATGTTTATCATTGGAGTCTACCAGAAAACTATTTAATAAAACTTTTTAATCAAATTTTCGACAAAATCCATCCGATATTAACTTAGTTTTCACACTAAATTATCACTGAAATTTTTTCATGTTTATAAATAAATATATCATTGGACGTCGTCCGAAATTTTCAACCTCTTCCATTGGTAATCTTTTATTTCCCATCTGAAAGTTGCCAAATTCTTCGATTTTCGATAGCTTTGTGAAAGGGCTGTCCGTTGGTACATTGCTTACTTTTACACTCTATTTGGATGGTTGTTACCAATCGTTTCATAATGTGTTGTATTGTATTGTATCGTATGGTACTGTATCGTATTGTGTTGTACAATATTTGGATAGACTGTATTGTTTAGTGTAGTTTAATAATTGAAAATAAGGTAAAGGGCAAAATAAAAATATTAAATAATAAGTGAGGACATGATGGGTAAGAAAAATAGGTAGCGACGTGATCCCACCAAATCGGTCGTTACATAAAGTGACAGTTCTCATAGTTACATAACTATGAATTTAACGATATCATACAATATTAATTAAAAAAACAATCAAAACAAATAGTGTACTCATGATAACAATACAATACCATACCATGGGTTACAACCATCCAAACAAGCTGTTAGTATAGGTAAGGTACGTTAGCATCATTGATCAACACGTCTTTCGGGAACAAGCTTGTTGCTTTTTGAATCCACCTGTTTTTGCGGGAATATGTTTGAGATAAATAACAATTTGAACATTTAGGTATACAATGGATGTTGCATATTACTTTGAAATTTGCACTTTGGTGTTATTCATATCATCTAGATATGTAATTTTCTAGGTAATTTGGAAAAAGTTTGTCTTTTATAGTACCGGCGTGTGAAGCCACAATTTTCAGCTACGAGAGAAAAGCCACCATGTGGGTTGAATTGGATGTCGGATAACCAATTTTAGCCTGTCATGTCAGCGATTAAAACCCACGTCAGTGCCTTGTCACATATGGCCGTTTATATTAGGGGCAAAAATAATCCAAAGACAATGGTAGGGGCATGTATACTCCAATAAGTTCATGAATGGCAAAATTGAACCTGTGCGAATGCGTTAGGTGTAGATTTGAACCTTAATTCCATCTATTGAATCACATAAAGAAATGCTCTTATGCCTTCTAATTTCGCTCGTATTTTCCCTTTCAAGTTGCTGTTTACTGCTTGTGCATAATCTTCTTCCAAATATTATATCTCATGTTCCGATTTTTTTCTTTACGATATAAGAGACTGCAAAACTGACCCGAGTGTTCTCTACATAATTGAATGAGAAACTAACAAAACCTTGTGCTAATGGAGACAAAAATTGTTAGGGGGTAGTGAGGACTAGAACGAAGTAACAAAACAGAGGTGTATATCTACTTAATTCAAGCTCTTGAAAGTATATCTTTTTCTTGTTATAGATTCCTTTGGCTTAGCCTAACAACCGCTGGACAAATTTCAATTGAGAAGTTCTCTTACAATTTCACTTCATCAGCTGGTTTGCATGCTATGTTCAAACTACACGAAGTTAAAACTTAAAACTGTTACTCCCTTTGTTTAAAAAAAGAATTGCACAACCTATTTATTAGTCGTTAAAGGCATAAACTTTAAATTTGAAAGAAATTTAACTTCTAATTTCTCACTTTGCCGTTAATTAGAATATTTATAATCACGTAAACACTACAAAAAAAAATAGGCTTTTTCGACTGCCCAATTGGTCGAAATATGGTCGATGTATCGACCGCATTTCGACCGATTGTGGTGGTCGACACAATTATGGTCGAAAATCAACCTTCGACCGAAATTCGGCCGAACATCGACCGAATTTCGGTCGAACAAAATTTCGGCTGGTAATTTTTTTTGACCAACTATCGACCGAAAGTCGGTCGAAAACCTGTAAAAACCTGCAACATAAAAGCTGAAATTAGCCCTACACCACCTGTAAATTCAGCAACACGCAGAAAATCCAGACAAAACACATTCATAAACGATATTCAATCAAGGCTAACAAAGCCAAACAATAGAAAGGAGTCTTTCAACATTAGTTCAAGTGTTACAATAATCAAACAAACTTAACAAACAGTTTAAAGTTCAACAATCACTACTACTGGCTAATTATATAAACACATTCATTGCACAAAAATAAGAATACAAATATCTTCTTATGTTTATAATTATATAAGTACATTAAACCAGCCTATTAAAAAAATAAAACATCAAAGTACATATAAGGTCAATCCTCATCATCAGCCAATTCTTCTTCCTCATCCTCATCGTTAACTTCTTCTTCATCTGTATATTCATCATCATCATATACCCTTGAAGCTCCTTCTCCAAAATTAACTGGGTTTTTTCCTCGACTAGCTACAGATGCATCTAACTGCTCATATATGCCATCAATATGTTGCAACTGGTCAGCTAGTTCATTGTCCGCTATCAATGGAACGGTTGAGACCTCGTTCTGGTATGCAACATCTAAAAGATCAGGGACTTCAACTAATCCCACCGGTTTTCCTTTTATAACTGCCCACCAATGGGCTTTGGCCTTTGATCTTGCTGGATTCTTTGTCCGAGGGTAAGGAACAAACCACACTTGCTTTACTTTCTGGGCAATGATGAAAGGATCATATGTCCATATGACCTTTTGTGATTAACCTCGACTAACTTAGAAGACGGGTCTACCCTCGTACCTCTGTTACTGGGATCAAACCACTTGCACCGGAAAAGAACCAATTTCTTATGAGGCCAACCGACACTATACTCTACCTCTAACATCTCCTCAATCACACCGTAGTACTCAAAGTCGCCCTCTTGATAACCGGTTCCTACTTTCACGGACACACCAGAGTTGTATGTTTTCTTACCCTCCGACCACTGCTTTGTATGAAACTTGTACCCATTTACAAAGTACGTATTCATCATTTTGTATTTGTAATATGGGCCATGGCATATATCTCGCAGAAAATCAAAGATGATGCCATTCACCAGATTGTTCACCTATATAAAAATTTAATGAAGTTGTGTAAATAAATATTTTTATCTAAATATAAGGAATATTTAAGAGTTTGTTAACCACTTACAAATTCTGTAAACCAATTTATAAAATTTTCATAAACTTCTGCATCACCGAACTCAGCGACAAAGTGACTGCATTATGAGCCGAGGAAATACACGTTAGTCCGAATATACTTATTAACGGCGAATATTAGGCAGTATTGTAAAAATACAACATACTTGTAATAAGGCGTGACCTCGGGACAGTTCAATAGCACATGTGTCGTAGCTACCTTCCTGTCCAGTTCATTGAACTGACATACTTCAGATGATGTATTTCCCCTGCCTGGTTGATTGAATACAGAGAACGCTGGATAATTGGGATCATTATTATCGCCCACATCATGCCGATCCGGCCTAGTGCGCAAACATGGAACATCCTTGTCGAAGTAGTAAGAGCAAAAATGAGAAGTTTCTCTAGCCAGATATGCCTCGCATATTGACCCCTCGATTTGGTTCCTGTTTTTCACGTCCCTTTTACACTTACCAATAATTCTGCAATAATTATTGTGTTAGTGGAATTAAGTTGGATTAATTAAAAAAATAAAAGTTACTAAGATATGAAAGCTTACCTCTCGAAAGGGTACATCCATCTGCAGTGCACCGGGCCTCCTAGCCGAGCCTCTTCAGCTAGGTGAATCGGAAGATGCTCCATCACGTTAAAGAACCCGGGGGGGAAAGATATTTGTCAGCTTAGTGGTGACTACAGGAAAGTTCTGTTCCAACAGGTTAAGGTTCTTTTCCTTCAATGTCTTACTGCAAAGCTCTTTAAAAAATAGGCTCGTCTCTGTTAGCGGTTTCAGAACTTTATCAGGCAAGCCATTGAATGCAATTGGGAGCAAGTTTTCCATGAAGATGTGACAGTCGTGGCTTTTCATGTGATGCAGTTTCCCACCAGTAATATCAACACACCTTTCTAGGTTTGAAGCATAACCATCAGGCATCCTCAAATTACTCACCCACTCACAAATCATCCTTCGCTCATCCTCATCGAATGTATAACAAGCCTTTGGCATGAAAATGCTGTTGCCTTCTTAGATTACCTGCAACTGAGGTCGCCTACAAAGTAGCTGTAGGTCCAACCGTGCCTTCAAGTTGTCCTTTGTCTTGCCCCGGACATCCATCACAGTATTAAGGATGGCCTCGAAAAAATTCTTCTCAATATGCATTGGATCCAGATTATGGCGAAGAAGATTATCCTTTCAGTAAGGCAACTCCCAGAAAATGCTCTGTTTAGTCCAGTTATGTTCAACCCCATAACCAGGTTCTTTAGATGGCAGTTGTTCAGTTACCTTAGTAAGCTCCTTGATCCTGTCCCATATCTCGATGCCTGATAACCTGCGCGGAGGCTCCTCAAAATCAACCTGATTCTTCATAAATGCGCTAGTGTTATTCCTGAAAGGATGGTCCATTGGCAAGAATCGACGGCAACAGTCGAACCATGTGCATTTACCTCCATATTTCAAAGTGAAGGCTTTTGTATCTTCCATACAGTAAGGGCAAGAGAGCTTACCTGCTGTGGACCACCCAGACAACATCCCATAAGCAGGAAAGTCATTTATAGTCCACATCAAAGAAGCACGCATTTGGAAGTTCTGTTTCGTTGATATATCATAAGTCTCAACTCCTTCATGCCAAAGTATCTGGAACTCATCAAGCAAAGGCTGCAAATATACATCAATAGAGGCTTTCGGGTTATGTGGACCCGGTATTATACAATTCAAAAAGAGATAAGGACTGGTTATGCACATTCCAGGAGGCAGGTTGTAATGAGTGACAAATACCGGCCAACAAGAATAGGGCGTAGAGGAGACATCAAACGGGGTGAACCCATCAGAACATAGACGCAACCGTACATTCCTTGGCTCACTAGCAAATGCCGGATACACTTGATCAAAGTGTTTCCATGCCTCCCCATCAGATGGATGGGATAGAATACCCGGCTGCTTGGTACGGTCATGATGTCATCTCATGTGTGGAGCAGAACTCATCGAAGCATACAACCTCTTTAACCGTGGTATAAGGGGCAAGTAATGCATCCACTTGACAGGCTTCGGCTTCTTTTTAGGATCTGGCTCAGGCTTGTACCGAGGCTCCTCACAAAATCTACATGTCTGCAGGTCTGCATCATCCTTATAATACAGCATGCAACCATTAACACAACAATGAATCTTCTCGGCAGAAAGCCCCAACGAGGAAACCAACTTCTTAGTGTAGTAATAAGTAGTTGGTAAGGCCATATTTGTCGGATTTAGTTCATTCATGAGGGCAACGATGGAATCCATGGCAGCTTGAGAAATACTAAAATCTGATTTGATACTCATCAATCTAACAGCAACCGACAACTGGGAATGCACCGAGCCCTCATAAAATGGAAGACTTGTTTCCTCCAACCGTTCGTAGAATTGATTTGCCTCGGCATTGGGAATGTGCTTAATGTTTGGCTGTGATGTATCCGGCTGAAGGGGATCATTAGCCGGGTACATCCCAAAAGCATCATTCACCATATCTTCCATTCTATACCCGGCTGCTTGGTCTGGTTCCACAACCGGAGAATTCCTAGAGCCATGAATATTTTTAAGATTTTGAAGTTGCTGCTGCAAGTCCCAAGGCTCTCCATGATTATACCAAACGTAATAATTTGGCATAAACCCCTTCTTATACAGATGTAACTCGACATTCTCCAAATCTTGTATCTTTACACATTCGCATTTTTCACATGGACATCTAATTTTGTCATGCCTTAAATAATCGTCTGTGTTGCGGGCTATATCCAGAAATTCCATAACACCCGCTACAAACGAAGGCCTCAACCCCCGCCGCTCGGGAAAATTTCTATTATCCATCCACAAACGGCGTCGATTAATGTCCATATCTACACAAACATTGCAAGATTGAGAAACAATATGTATAGCTAAACCAACCCAAACCTAACTTTATAATAGCTAACAACGCCAAACAAGTTCTTCAACATCAACAATAACTACAATAAAGTTTGCTAACTAATAATTAACTACCTATGCATTAGAAAAGGCCAAATTTAAAAAATAATTAAAAATATAATTAAATTCGGATTTAATAAAAAAAAAAAAAAAAAAAAACCTTACCTCGAGGTTGATTTATGCTCCAATAGCACCTAATGATTCCCCACTAGTTATATGCTTCAAAACTACAAAAAAATTGAGTTAAAAAGTTAGGGTTTAAGTTTTATAAATTAATTAAAATAACCCTAAAATTAAGAATTTACCTTGAATTTCTTGTAATAGGTAGTGTTTAGGAGGGTAGAATGTGTTTGTTTTTTGATTTTGGGGGTGGGTTATGGTGGTTTTCGGGTGGGCACGTTTGGGGGAGTGTTTAGAGAGTTTTTTTGATTTGGGGGAAGAAGATGAAAATGGAGAAGAAAGGGTTCTGCTGAAAATATTAACGGGCTGGTCGACCGACCTATTCGGTCGATAGGTACAAAAAATATTTTTGTTCGACCGAAAATCGGTCGAACAGCTATTTCGATCGATTTTCGGTCGAACAGTTTTGACCAAGTGAACTGTTCGACCGAAAATTGGTCGAAATAGCTGTTCGACCGATTTTCGGTCGAACACTGGTAGTCGAAAAATCCAGTTTTTTTAGTAGTGAAATAACTCGGACACTACAAATATCAAAATTCTTCAATTCTTTTTTAAATTTCTTTTGTCAAGTCAAACTAAGTTTCTCAACAATTTATTACTTTAACGTGTATTATGCTCTACTTCTTCAGAAATTCACTAGCTAGCCTATAAGCTAGTTAGTTCTCTGTAACCCATCATCATCACCTCATTTTCATAATAGGCTTTACATACACTATATTGTCACAACGCAACCGCATAACCCATTTTATCTGCTTTGTTCAGCATGTACACCTCCGGATTTACCATGATTTATATCATATTGAGCACAAGAACACGTGCATCGTGTGAGTTCGTATTGTGTCTTATACTAGTAGTAACACTCAATTTTCTTGTAAAATTATCATTCATGTTAGCGTTTGTAAAGACCTACAATTCTGCTGCATTTAATTTTCAAAGAATATTTGCGCTACTTTTCAGCAATGAAATTAAACCATATCTTCAATCCAAATCCCGGTTTCAGATTTTTTTGTTTTCTTTTCATGATTTTGCTGCAGCAACCGAGCACGTTGATTCCTCAAATACGAGTGATGGAAAGTAGGAGAATAAATGTCTCTGATGAGTCAAAAGATAGAAGAGTACTCAGTAAAAGGATCATGTTTTGCCAGAAAGATAAAGAAAATCAAATCCAAGTGACTGTTGAATAATAGAAATTGACTACGACCCTTAACTCTGGCTATGGTATGTTTGTCTCTGTAGCAGCACAGGCATATTGTGTGGTACAATCACAGTTTGGATCCCAAACTTTAATGAGACAGAGCCCAACTCCTCTCAGCATCTTTCCTTGTCAATTTTCCATCTTCTTAATTGTGTTGTACCTTCATATCTAGCTTCTCAATCCATTTCCTCCTTTTTATGAGTGGAGGATTGTTAGGTTCTTTTTTATCTTATTGTTCCTTTTTTTTTTTTTTGTTTAACAATTCGTATTCGAATTTATAGGTCCGATTAATCTAAATTATACTAAGAAATACTCCATTTAAAATTATCATAAATTTATGAATAAATGCGCTAATAAGAGGCTAATAAGAGGAATACAATATTTTATACTACTAAGAAATACTCCATTTTCAGGTCTCAGGTCCAGGGTCCTTTTGATTTTACTAAGAAAGAAAACCAACCAAAGAATGCTCTTTCTTTTAGGAAATCTCTACTATTGCTTGTCTCTTAAATAAAAATAGCTCATTCACTTTATTAGATGGTTAATTAAAAGGGTTTTCTTACGATATATACCCATGAAATTCAAAGTATTTACAAGTCCTTTCCATTAAAAATTACACAACCCATAAAATTAAAAGTATTTACCCAATCTACCCATTTATTACTGGGCGGAATAAGTTCTTTACTCCTAAACTTGTCCCAAATTTTCATTTTTCTACCTAATCTTTAAGGGCATCCGCTTTCCTCCCTTAATAACTTTGAAGTGATACTTATCCCACCCTTAAATATATAAAACCAGTCTCACACTAGGAAGTAAGGGTGGCTAACGGTCCGGTTTTGACCGGACCGGACCGGAACCGGGCCGGAAACCGGCTCGGACCGGTCCGGACCGGTTGAAACCGGACCGTTGGCCACTAACGGCCCCCGAACCCGGTACCGAACCGGTGGGGCGAAAAAAAACCGGTAGGACCGGATTAATTTGGGACCGGAACCGGCCCGGACCGGACCGGAACCGGCCGGACCGGACCGGTCAAAAAAATAAAAAAAAAAAAGGAAAATCTGCCCGTTTCTAGCCGTTGGGCAACGGCTATTTTGACCTCCTAGCCGTTGTCCAACGGCCAAAAACGGCCAAATACACCCCATAACCACCCCATAACCACCCCTAACTATTTTTTTTCTATAAATACCCCATTATTTCATCATATTTTTCACACAAATCTTCCAATTCTCTCTAATTCTCTCAAATTTTCTACAATATTGCTATTGTTCTACTTTGGCTATTTGTTAAAAATTTATAATTTGGCTACTTTATCAAGTTCTATTTGGAGTTTCTATCAAATTTATATTGTGCTACTTGGTGAAGTTTATAAATATCAAGTATTGGGTTAATTGGAGGCGCTACGTGGTTGAAAATATCAATTTGGCTATTTTTGCAATTTTCCGATTATCAAGTATTCAACTAATTAATTGAAGTGGAGGCTCAAGTTTCAACTTCACCTCAATTATACGGTTATATTTGGTTGGTCGTTCCTACTTCTACTCTTTTATTATTTTTTTGTCATATATATTTATTTTATTTGCTATTATTATGTCTCAACGAGGTTCAATTGGAACTAGTAGTGGGGGGCGGGCACGTGGTCGTAGGGGAAATAGGGGTAAAGAAATTGCTGGTAGTTCTAGTCGGAATACCCACATAGATGATTCTCAATATTATCATAATGTTAGCGCTGGTAACATACTTGATCACGAAATGTTAGAAACACAATATGGGAATCAAAGCGGGGTTAATTTAGAAGAAACACCTGAATTTCAGGCTAGTCCACCCGAAGTTCAGTCAGACTTGCCTCCTGAACCTCCTACTAGAAGTAGAATACCGGCTAAACGTAAGGATAGATCTGATGTGTGGGATTTTGCATCAAAGAATGTTGAAGCGCAGACGGCCTCCTGCGGGCTTTGTGATAAGGTGTGGGTTTTTAGAACTGGGGTAATGAGGGTGGGACAGGTAAACTTAGGAAGCACTTACAAAATAAACATCCTAAAGAATGGGCAACGCGGGCGGGTGGTATATATTTAGGGACCGAACATGGGGGAGTAGCGCATGATTCTTCTTCGGGTATCCAAGCAAGAATTAACCATTTAACAGGAGGGCTTCTTACTTATGATAAACAAAAGGATAGGGAAGAAATTGCTAAACTAGTTGCCCTCGAGGGTTTACCTTATAGTTTTCCTTCTTCTACTGGTTTTGTTCGTTATGTTCAGGCTGTATATAATCCCTCTTTTAGAGGTTTTCCAAGAACTACTGTTAAAAATGATATTATTAAATTTAAGAACGAATATCAGGATTATTTGCGATATATGTTTGATAACTTTGACACTAGAGTATGTCTTACTACGGATATGGGTCGTTCTACTAATGGATGTGATTATATTACTGTGACTTGTCATTGGATAGATCCTGATTGGGTTTTTCAAAAACGTATTATTGCTTATAAAATTGTTGATGAACCACACACGGGAAATTATATTTGTAACAAAGTTTCATCAATTTGTCGTACGTACTGTTTGTCTAACAAAGTTTTTAGTATTACGGTAGATAATGCTACAAACAACACAGACGCACTTAAGAACTTGATACCTATTTTGAACCCTCCTTTTCCTGAATTTTTTCATGTTAGGTGTGCATGTCATATTTACAACTTAGTAGTAAGAGATGGTCTTGTCTTGTTTAACGAAATTATCGACAAGGTGCAGATAGCTATTACTTATATTTTTAGAAATAAAAACCAAGAAAGAAGACGAGAATGGGAAAGAAGATGTGTAGAATTAGGAATGCCAGTTAGGAGAGTCCCAAAGGAAGTTTGTACTAGGTGGAACACTTTATATGAGGCATTGAATGTTGCTTATGAATATAGACTGCCTATTTCTCAAATGTATAATAAACATTTTATGGAAATCTATCACCTTAAAGATGAGGATTGGCAAGTTGTTCAACATCTTCTTCAGTTTTTACATAAATTTTATCAAGCTACTTTAGAATTTTCCGGTCAATATTATCCAACTACTCCTACCATGTTATATTATATAGCTGGAATATCGGAATTATTGAAAATGTATAAACAATATACAGTTTACTTACCGGCTGTACGGTTAATGATTGAAAAGTTTAGAAAATATTTTTTTCCAATTCCTCCTCTTTTTTACATTGCTTCTGTGTTGCATCCTGCTTTTAAAATTAAGTTAACTGAACGACTTGTTAGAGAAGTATATGCAAATTTAGAAATTACTCCAAATGAAATTGCTACTAATGGGTATCCAAGTGTAGACGAGGCTGTTGCTAAAGTTTATGCAGATACCGTGGCTGTTTTTGCAAAGTATAGAGCTTGGGCAGACACTGCAGAGCCAACGGAACCAATACTATCCACCGGGCAAAGTTCTTCACAGGCAGGAGCAGGAATGCGCACTTTTGGGGGACTTGACGAAAAGTTGCTTTCAGAACAGGACGAGTACGGAGAGGAATACAGCGAGTTCCAAGTGTATTTAATTCAATATCCAAAGAAACTTAACAACTTTGGAACTGCGAATTTGTTGGATTATTGGAAGAATCAAGAATCGCAATTTCCAATTCTTGCAAAAATGGCCCGGGATATATTAACAATTCAAGCTTCATCAGTTGCATCGGAAAGCGCTTTCAGCCAAGGAAGATTTCAAATTGGAGATCACAGATATTCGTTGAGAGAGGAGGCAATGGAGACAGGAGTTTTATTCAGGGATTGGATAAGAGCAGAGCGAAGAAACTTTGGTCTACCAGAACTTACTAAGGAAAGGGGCAGAGCATATATCGATCAAATTTTGAGCGACGGAACAAGTGAAGGGAGTCAAACCGGCAATGAAGAAGAAGAAGAAGACGAAGAACCAGAAGGAGATGATGAACAAGATCAACAACGGCCTGTTCCAAAAGAAAAGCCTACAAGTGTCCTCAAGAAACTAGCTAATATGTTTAAAAGAATGTAATATTCTAAATAAGAATTTTGAATTTACAAGTTTTTGTTTAGATGTAATTTGCACTTCTTATATCTTAAACAATTCAATAAAATTGCTCCAAGTCTTGGAATTCAATCACAATTCACAACTATTGTCTTCATACTATTTATTTTTAATTTATAGTTTGCGCAAAAAATACTACAATTAATTACTAGTTTGTAAATTAGTTCAAATATTGAATTTTGAACTTAAAGAATTAATTCAAAAATTTGAATTTACTAAAATTAATTCAAAGTTTGAAACTTTGAATATTGAACATAACAAATTAATTCAAAACTACAAGTTCAAATTATAAAAAATACTACAAGTTTTTTTATTCTAAGTTTAAACTTTAATATATATACAAGTAAAAACTAAATAATATTTTGTTGTAATATTTTTCAAAGTTTCCATCACTTTAGATAAAACTCAATGGAAAAACAAAAAAAAAAAAAAAAAAAACTTATTTGGGCCGAACTGCCGGACCGGACCGGACTGAACCGGACCGGACCGGCATTTTGGCCCAACGGCTCTCTTTCAAATATAGCCGTTGGCCAACGGCCAAAAACGGCTATATTTGCCTATCACTCCCCCTAAACGCCCCCCATAACCCCCCCCAACCTATTTTTATCTATATATACACTATTATTTCATCATTATATCACACAATTTACTATTTTCTATCAATTTATCTCTCAAATTACTCTCAAAGGCTATTTTCTAAATTTCATCCAAAATCCAAACAATTATAATGGCTGACAATCAAGCTCCCGCTGCTCCCGCTGCTCCTGAACGAAGACGTCGTTCTATAGTGTGGGAACTTATTACGAAAGATACTGAATCTCAGAAAGCTAAATGTAACATCTGTAACAAAGAGTGGCAAGTTTACACTGGACCCAACAATGGAGGGACGGGAAAGTTTAGGCAACACTTAAAAAAAAAACACAGAACCGAATGGGATATAATAAATGGCTTTATTCCGCGTGATTGAAAATTTGAAGAGATGGCTAAGGGAATATCTATTTCAATTATGTATTTTCGAATTTCTAGTTTATTAAGCATCTTTGTAATTTTTCGATTTCTAGTTTGTTTTGTCATTTCAATTATCTATTTCTCATTCAATAAACGTTTGTTTTGTTTCATAAAATTTACACTGATAAAATAACAAACTAGAAGACGTCGTTCAATTATTTATTTCTCATTCAATAAACTTTACATTAATAAATTTTAAAATATAATTTACATAATTATTTTGTTAATTTGTTTCATTAAAAAATATAATATACCTAATTATCACAAATAATGTTTAAATAAATTGTTAAGTTTTTCAAATTTTATTTTTATTTGCCTAAAAAAAAAAAAAAACAAAAACAAAAAAACCGTTAACCGGCCGGACCGGACCGGTACCGACCGGCCTAACGGTCGCCGGACCCGGTTCCGATCCGGCTCCAATATTTGAAACCGGTATGGACCGGACCGGTAGACCGGAATTCCACCGGTTTGAAATTTTTTTGGCCCGGTTCCGGACCGGAACCGGACTCCGGTACCGGCTCCGGACCGGACCGGACCGATAGCCACCCCTACTAGGAAGTGCTTTACACTCGTGCCATGTCAGCGCCAAATCAGCACCAAGTCAGCGCCGAGTCAGTATCTCCTAAATTTAATGTTTTTTCTGTTTTTCTTTTGTGTTTACCAATTAATTTTCAACAAAAACCACCCATCCATCACATCATCGCCGGATACCGTCTCCCGCCACCACCCGCCACCACCAATTCATTGTTCTTTGCCATCATGAAACCCACAACTATCACCACCAACAATTACCATGATTGATTTTCTCTTCTTCACCATCCACCACCAATTCCCTCTTATTCATCCACCACCACATATAAGAATACAACCACCATCACCATCGGCGAAATTTAATTATCAAAAATTAAATCAGTCAAATTCTTAATCTTCATCAAACTCGAAGAAAAATTGGTGTCTGCTTAGTTATGTTGTTCATGGAGTTAGAAGGTGAGTTCTTTTTTTTTTTTTTAAAAAGAAAAATGATACAAAAAGAAAAAGAGAGAAAATGAAACAGAAAGGAAAAAGAGAAAGAAGAAGAGGAGGATAAGTTGTTGGTAGAGGAAATGGTGTTAAAATGATGTTTGATGTTGGTGGGGGGATTGTGGGTCTGATGGAAATTTCTGTTCATGGCGGAAGAAGAGGGGGAAGGGGGGGGGGGTTGGGGGTATGGAAATGAGTGAGAGAGATGAGAAAATAAGGAAAAAGAAACAGAAAAGAAAAGGTAAAAAAGGAGGGTCCACTAATTATTATGAGTAATATGTTTAGAATGTCCAGTTGAATATTAACACGTGTCTAATTTAAATAATATTTTTGATCCTCACTCTCTGTTTAATAAGTTAATCATATTTCCTTTGCCACGTCAGTCTTAAGGGTGGGACGAGTATCACTTCAAAGTTATTAAAGAGGGGAAGCGGATGCCCGTAAAGGTTAGATAGGAAAATGAAAATTTGGGACAAGTTTAGGGGGGAAGTAACCTATTCCGCCTTTATTACTGTATATCTTTTTTATACCTTATTGGTGTATACATTTAAAGTATACTGCATAAATAATATAGTATACAAGTCTAGGGTAGGACATGTAAATAGTTTATAGGTAGAGCTTGTAAATATGAAACTTATGGATAGAAGTGAATAAATATTTTGATTTTGATGGGTATTTTCGTAAACCTTCCTGATTAAAAAGACAACTTACAATCTTACTGGTTAATTAAAATTTTGGTGATATGTAGATTAGTCGCAAGGGTAGACTAGAGATGCACTCTTTTTTTTTGTGTAATATGAATCAATATTAAATAAAGAAAAGAAGAAGTTAAAACAGACAGCCAAGTAGGAGTAAATTCGTCCAATTCTTGGTACTGCTATATAGTCTGTATGGGCCTAAATCGTTTTTAGGTACACAAATCGAATTTGGATTCGAATATAAGCAAATCTTTGTATCAAAGCGGTAAATAATGCACGAAATAGACGAAAATGCGTAAAATAACTTGCTTTCAATATATGGATGTTCAGTACAAATTTGGGCAGAGTTTCGGTATGTATTTCTGGATCCCTATTACATGAAATGAACTGCTATTTATAGATATGAATCTCTGCCCATGATCTCCACTATCTGTTGCCATGTCGTCCCACGATCTTGAGGTGTAGTGGCTGAGTTAGTGGGGTGAAGTAGTGGGCTGCAAAGCCGGACGAACCGAGGGGGGTCTACCGAGGTGGGAGTTTGCGACCTCGGTGACTTGGCCCCGCTGCTTGACCGAAGCGATGGCTACCGAAGCTCAGCTCATGGCTCGCCTTCGGTGACGCATCTTCGGTTCAAGACTTCGGCGACTCGCTCAACCGCTTCGGCGGTTGCTTAGACGTGACATGTTCGGTCGCTAAGATTTGTATGACCGGGGCGGATCACCGCGGGCCGATTTTTACCCAATACAGATAGTCCCCCCACTCCTCGGTTAACTACCGAGGTGACCGAGGAGTGGAATGAAATTTTAGCGGGAAAGCAACGTGGCTTGATCCTATCCAAGCGTTTCAAATTCAGCCAACGGTTCGCGTCCCATCAGGTCACCTCTTGACGACACGTGGCGTTCATCCATGGGTTGACCGAACTGTCGCGCCGAAATTTTTGATTTCTCCAACGTTATAATGATGACGCTGACGTCACCATCCCTTCGCCTTCCATACCTATAAAAGGATCACTTCATCACCTCTTTTCTCATTTACCCTCTAGCGATCAACAGTGCGAAAAATTCAAGAACTCCCTCAAAACCTTTCTTAACTTTCTGATTCCACAAACGACTTCCATTTTCGATATTATCACCATGTCTACCACACTCTCTAGGCAGGACTCCAGTGATTCTGGTGAGAGGGTGCAAATCCCACCCATTACCGCAGCTGTTGCTAGTGGCGATGCCGCCGCCGCTGCACCAGTGACCGCCGCGGCTGGGGTTGAGAGCGGCGAAGTATCATCGGGCGTTGGGAGCGTGAAGCGCCGTAAAATGAGAGCTATGCGCCAGCTGGCGGTGGAGGAGGAGGAGGTCGCCTCAGGCGAGGATGACGTCGTCCTAGATGACGCCGCTCTGCGCGATTTTAGCGATGCCCTCCTTCGAGACGATGGCGATGGGGGGGGGATGGTGAGGAAGTAGGCGCCGAGGGTGGTAATGCCGAGGGCAGAGATGCCGAGGGCGTAGATGTTGCCGAGGGGGGATCCACGGGGCCGTCTATTCCCCTCGAGCAGGAGCTCGAGCCTCATCAGATTATCCCCTCCCACTTTGATAATAGTAAGGACTTGAAGCTGCAAGCTCAAACGGCCGATCAAGAAGAGAAGAATAGGAATATCCCGGTGAACACCACTCCGACCCGCATAACTCAAGCTCACATTGAGCGGGTTCGGAGGGAGTGCCGCTTTGAGCCCGAGGTGAAGGTTATCATCCCCGATCCCACAAGTAGGGTGTGCCACAATATCGAGGGGATGTCCTTTGCTTACACTTATCCTTTCACCCTCGGCTTCTCTCTCCCAGTGCACAGGGTGATCGATGAATTTTGCCGGGCCTACAACTTATGCCTAGCTCAACTTGGCCCCGGCGTCTGGAGGGTGGTCCAATGCCTGGATTGGTTAAGCACGAAAGCTAAAGTGGACTTCACCTTCCAACACCTCATTTCAATATACTACCCCTATTTTCACAAGGCCGGGGTAGTGGCGCTGAACAACCGAGGCAAATTCGCCCTTCTCCATAAAAGCGAGGACCATGGGGACCGGGGCTGGTGCGATAGATACATCTTGCTGGAGACCAAGGTCTTATCCACCGAGCCTGATTTCCCCGAACGGTGGAACAACGCACGTAAGTACGCCGCCTCTTTATCTTACTTCTCGGTTGTTAGCTTGCTTAACTGACTTCATTCTTTTGCTATTTCTTCAGCCAACAAAGTAGATATCGTGCCCCCGGCGGGGTTGACCGAATGGGTGAAAGCGATGACTAACGCTCGCACACGTCCCGAGAGGACGTGGATGAAAATGGCCGCCGAGTTTGGTTGGCAATGCAAGAGGCATGGTAAGTTTTGGCGATGCTTTGATAGGTGGGCTGCTTTTAAAACTTGGACTTTGCTTTACTAACTTTTCTTTCCCTCGGTCTCAGGTTTCCCAAACCGTGCCGTTAACACCAAGAAGAGCAAGAAGAAGAAGAAGGAAGAGAAGAAGAAAGATGATGAGGAGACCGAGTCGGATGATGATCTGGCTGCGGTAGCCGGGGAGTACAAGGGATTGAAGGCTTCCAAGTCTTCAAAAACCTCAAAGGGAGCCCCTGATCAAGGGACTTCAAAAGGTAACATTTCTCCTCGGTTCCCATCGCGACTTATCATTCCTTTTCCGTTTTAATAGTTTTCCACTTCTCCTTCGGTTGCAGGCGTGAAGCGGAAGAGGGCTACGTCGAAGAAACCGTCCCGTTCGGTGACTCCTCGCACCGAGGCGGAAACACTTCGCCAGCCCGAAGCGGTGGCTGAAAAACGCCGAGGACTGGTGGACGAGCCCGAGGATGAGGCAGCCGCCGAGGCTTGGTCTCGAGGAAATGTTGGTGTCATTGATCTCGAAGGTCAAGAGCCCGAGCCTGATGCAGCTGCGGAAAAAGCCAAAGGTAAGGCTAAAGTTACCGAAGCTGGAGCTACTGTATTCACCGGAGAGGCTGGCACCGGGTCAGTAAGAGCACACTCCGAACCCGCGAGGATTTCTTCTTCGGTGGGGGCTTATCAGAAACTTGAGGTGCCAGTCTCTTCAAATCTGCTAGGTTGCAGCCCCGAGGATCTTTTTAGCCTCACACCTTTGCTAGGGCCAACCGAAGACAAAATTATGCAAGAGTTCACCCCGGGCCAACTGTACAGCGCCATGGCTTCCAACGCGGTGAGGGTAAGTCGCCAGTCTTGAAACCACAGAATTTTATTTTTATCTTCATCTTCGGGCTGTTTCTAACCTCGGTGATTTTGACTTTTGCTCAGAGCTTTATCCTTTCGCTGAAGGCGATTGAAGTGGAGTCCTCGAGGACCGCCGAGGTTCGGCGCGTATCTCGCCTATGGGACCAGCAAAGAGACAAATTCAAGGCCCAGATAGCTTTGCTGAAAGCTGATTTGGCCAAGTCTCAGGCCGATTTACGCGAAGCTGAGGCGAACTCCGAAGCCAAGATTAAGATCCTCGGTGATGATTTTGAAGCTGAACGCTCGAGGCTGGGAGAGGAAGTCGCGAAGCTGAGCGATGAGCTGTCACGAACCAAAACCGAGGCGGTTAATATGGCCAAAAAGCACCAAGAGCAGCTGAGAGATCATCTGCTTCACATTAAGAAGCTAGAGGGCGAAACTTCCAAGCTTTCAGCCAAGGATGATCAGATCGTTGCCCTGAAAGGTGAAATTGCGGCCCGAAAGGATAAAGCTGCACTCAAGGTGAAAAGGGCCGAGCTCGACAAGCGGTGGGCCATCATCAAGTCTCGGTTAAGGTTGCTCAAGCGGTGTCGCGCCGGGGAGCTTAACCTTGATGAAGAGATTGAGAAGGCCGAGGCTAAAGCAGCCGAAGCTCAAGCTATCATCGAGGATCTTCCTTCAAGTGAGGCCTCGAGCGGCGATGATGAAGATGAGGAAGATGAAGAGGCCGAAGAGGGCTCCGGGGATGGAGGTGGTTCTCCTGAGGCCTGAATTACTTTTAGCACTTCTTTTGCAAGCCTTCGGGCTTTTGAGTTTGTACTTTCGACCTTCGGGTCTTTTTGAGAATGTATATATTCAGCCTTCGGGCTTTCAGTAAAAAATATTTGCATCCTTATTTTGTGTAATGGCCTTTTAAGCATATCGAACACTTTGATGCAAAGTTTACTTTAATCTTGCAAGATTTAGACAGAATTTGACCGATGCGAACCTAGGGCGACGTCTCGTCCTCGGGTCGACGCATTACGCGGCTTCAAAATGTATATAAAATAAGTGTAATCGAAGTCGTTCTTATTGATATTGACGAGCCAAAAGGCTATGTACATAAAACCAAGCCGAAACGGACCTTGGGTAGAATTTCGAAATAAAAGCAAACTGACAAACACGCCGCTACCGGGCTAATTTACAATGTACTAAATCTAGTCCCCGGTTGTCGGATAGATAAGCTTCGGTTGGGAGGCTCGATGCCGACCTCGATATCAACCCCTTCTCACTTCCCCCCAGTGTTCGGTTGTGAATCTTGATGAAGATCCGAGCACTGGAATCGGTTCGGTTCGCTTCCTGAAAAGGTCAAGCAAAAAGATGGAACGAGGGGTAAGTTAGTACATTTTTTGTTAATGCCATGGGAGCGGAGTTCGGCTCGGGGCTGTTTGATTTAAAAAGTTTGAAGATATTTACCTCGACTAGAAGTAGTACCGCTTCAAGTTGGAGATATTCCAATTCAACGGTTCGGGCACTCCTTGCAAACTTTCGATTTGATAAGAGCCTTTTCCAACAATTGCCTTGACTCTGTAGGGTCCTTCCCAATTTGCGATGAGCTTTCCCCCGTTTTCTTCTTTGGTTGATTGATTCACGGTTTTCAACACATAATCCCCGACCTTGAAGTCCCTGAATTTAGCCTTTCTGTTGAGATACGCTTCAATCTGTCTCTTTTGAGCAACCAACCGAACCAAAGCTAGCTCCCTCTTCTCTTCGAGCAGATCCAACTCAATGCGCATTGCTTCCTGGTTTGCGTCCTCGGCCGTATGGGCATACCGAAGGCTTGGTTCGCCCACCTCTACGGGAATAAGAGAGTCCATGCCATACGCCAAAGAGAAGGGAGTCTCCCCGGTGCTGCTCTTTTCAGTTGTTCGCATGGCCCACAGAACCCCGTGCAACTCCTCGGGCCAAGGACCTTTTTTCTCATCGAGTCTTTTCTTGAGATTCTCAATTATGATCCTGTTTGAAGACTCGGCTTGGCCATTGGCGCTTGGATGATAGGGAGTCGAAGCTATTCTTTTGATACCCCACTGCTTGAAGAAGCTGGTGATAGCAGTCCCCATGAATTGCTTGCCGTTGTCGCAGGCAATTTCTCTTGGGACCCCGAACCTGTAGATGATGTTCTTTTTGATGAAGTCGATTACTTGCTTTTGCTTAACCTCGGTGAGAGCCGCTGCTTCCACCCATTTGGTGAAGTAATCAGTCAATACCAGGATGAAACGAACACCACCTTTTCCCTTGGGCAATGGTCCAACAACGTCCATTCCCCATTTCATGAAGGGCCATGGCGACACCACCGAATGAAGAGGTTCGGCCTGTTGGTGAATCAGCCGCCCATGGCGTTGGCACTTGTCACATTTTTGCACAAAATCCCTCACATCGGTACTGATAGTGGGCCAGTAATACCCAGCTCTTAATAGCTTTCGTACCAAGGACTTTGCCCCCGAGTGGTTGCCACATTCGCCTTCATGCACTTCTGCCATCACGTATCTTGCCTCATCGGGACCCAAACATTTAGCCATCGGGCCGCAATACAACCTTTTGTATAGATTGCCTTCGATCATGTGATACGAGGCAGCTTGGGTCCTTAGCTTCTTCGCTTCTTTCTTATCTTAGGGGACAGTCCCCGAGTCGAAATAGGAGATGAACTTACTTCGCGAATCCCATCGGTTGTCCACCGAGTTGACTTGCAGCTTCATCTCTCTCATCTGCGCAGATAATAGCCGAACCACCGAGTCAGTCCCCGAGTGAGCTTCATCAATAGCCGAACCCAGATTCGCCAAGGCATCAGCCTCGGTGTTCTCCTCCCGAGGCACTTGTTTAACTTGCCATTCTTGGAATTGGGTCAAGATCCTTTGTGCCCGATCTAGGTATAACTGCATTCTGGGCTCACGAGCCGTGTAATCACCGAGGATTTGGTTCACCACTAACTGAGAGTCACATCTCAATTCGATTCTTTCAACCCCCATTTCTTTGGCCAACTCTAAACCTGCTAAAGCCGCCTCATATTCTGCCTCGTTGTTGGTTACTTTCGTGAACCGAACCGAGTGTCTGACTTTCTCCCCGGTGGGTGCTCTCAAGACTATGCCCAGCCCCGAACCTTTGGAGTTGGTTGCTCCATCAGTATAGAGTATCCATAAGCCCGGGGTTGTTCCTTTAGCTTCAGCATTTTCTTTTTCAGCCTCGGGTAAGATTCCAACGCTAAAATCTGCCACGAAGTCTGCCAAGACTTGGGACTTAATGGCGTTCCGAGGCTGATAGGTGATGTCATATTCACTTAACTCTACCGCCCATTTTGATAATCTTCCCGACAACTCTGGCTTATGCAAAATATTTCTCAAAGGGAAGGTTGAAACTACGGCTATTGGATGGCATTGAAAATAGGGCCGCAATTTCCGAGCGGTAACAAGTAAAGCAAGAGCTAGTTTTTCCAGATGTGGATACCTGGTCTCAGCGTCGAGGAGTGTCTTGCTCACATAGTAAATGGGCTGCTGCTTGCCATCTTCTTCTCGAACCAGCACAGCACTTACTGATACCTCGGACACTGCTAAATAGACTAGCAATGTTTCACCTTCTTTTGGCTTGGCAAGCAACGGTGCGTTAGCCAAATACTGTTTCAAGTCTTTCAACGCTTGTTTGCACTCCGGTGTCCATTCGAAGTGAGTGTTTTTTCTCAAAACGGAGAAGAATTTGTGGCATCGCTCCGAGGACCTTGAGATGAAACGACTCAAGGTAGCGACTCGGCCAGTCAAGCGTTGAACTTCTTTCACCCCGGTAAGCTTCTCGGGGATTTCTTCAATAGCTCTGATTTTGTCAGGATTAGCCTCGATGCCTCGTTCAGAGACAATGAATCCCAAGAATTTGCCAGAGCCAACGCCGAAGGCGCACTTCTCAGGATTCAACTTCATGCTATATTGTCTCAACACAGCAAAGGCCTCCCTCAGATGATTTAAGTGATCCTCCATTCGGATCGGCTTGATGAGCATGTCGTCTATGTAGACCTCCATAGACTTTCCAATATATTCCTTAAACATGCGACATACCAGCCTTTGGTAAGTCGCCCCGGCGTTTTTGAGACCGAAGGGCATGACCTTGTAACAGAATGTACCTCGGTCAGTGATGAACGAGGTTTTTTCTTCGTCCTCAGGGTCCATGAGGATCTGATTGTAGCCCGAATACGCATCCAAGAAAGTTAATAGTTTGTGTCCAGCCGTGGAGTCTATTAACCTGTCGATTTGTGGCAATGGGTAAGAATCTTTGGGGCAAGCCTTATTCAGGTCGGTGTAGTCTACACACATTCTCCACTTGCCATTCTTCTTCGGCAAACCTACCACATTTGCCAGCCATTCGGGATATTTCACCTCCCTGATGAAACCATTTTCTTGCAGCTTCGTGGTCTCATCTTCAATCGCCTTCTTTTTCACCCCGGCGTGAGGTCTCTTCTTCTGTTTCACCGGGGTGAACCTTGGATCTACATTCAGCTTGTGAGTCATGATCTCCGGATCGATACCCGTCATGTCTGAATGAGCCCAAGCAAAACAGTCATGGTTGGACCTTAAAACTTCCATAATTGCCTCTTTCGACTTCGGGTCCAACTCCGAGCCGATGTGCACTTTCCTTTCTGGGAACTCTTTCAATAGAGTGAAGGAGTTCAGCTCCTCAATGGTAGAGTCCTCGGCTTTTTGCTTCCGAGGCTCTTGCACGCATGCCGGGATCTTTTCAATTTCATTTTGGAGGCTCGCCTCGCTCGACCCCAGTTGCGTTGGTTGCTATTTTTTGGGCCCGCTTGGGGCGACTCCACTCTTCAGTGCAACCGAGTAGCATTCCCTCGCTACTCGCTGCTCCCCCTTAATTGACCGAACCCCCCAAGGCGTTGGGAATTTGATCACTTGGTGTAAAGTGGAAGGAACAGCTTCCATGGAGTGGATCCATGGCCACCCGAGGATTACATTATAGGCCAGATCCTCGGGCATCACTTGAAACAGTGTCTCCTTGGTGACACCCTCAGCGAATGTCTTCAGCGTGATTTCACCCAACGTCTTCTCTGTTGAGTTGTTAAAACCAGCCAACACTGTTGATTTGGGAACGATTTCCCCTTTTAGCCACATCTGCTTCACGGCCCCGTAGCTGATGATATTTACCGAACTACCGGGGTCAATCAAGACTCTCTTGATGTCAGCGTTGTTAATTCTTAGCATGATGACTAGAGCATCGTGATGGGGGAACATCATCCCATCACAATCATCCTCATCGAACACGATGTCCTTGCCCGAGCCTCCAACTCGGGTCCTCTTCTCCATGGTGATGGAGAGCTTAGCAAATTTTTTAGCTGCGGCGAAGTTCACGCCGTTTACTTCTGACCCCCCGGTTATAACGTTCACCACTCGTTCAGGGGGTGGAGCTCGAGGTGGTCCTTCACTTCGATTTTTGGAAAAATTTTCTTTCCCCTTGTCAGTGAGGAACTGAGCCAAGACTCCTTTTTTCAGTAGGTGAGCTACCTCGAGGCGCAAAGCCTTGCAGTCCTCGGTTTTGTGGCCATAATCCGCATGAAACTCGCAATGCAGATTTTGATCCCTTTTGTCCGTCGGGGTTCTCATATCTTTGGGAATTCTCACTCCGGCTGTCCCCTTAACGACGTCGACCAGCTCCGAGGTCGATATGTTGAAATTATAATCTTGGATCCGGGGGAGATCCTTTCTTGGGACCGAAGCGGAGCTCGAGGGGTTTCTCTGGTTCATATTGGTTTGAACCTTCCCTCCAAGCCTTTGGCTTATGTGAGATGTTGGGTATGAGTTACCGGGGTTGTTCCCCAACCTTTGAGTAACATGTTGCCTCGGCGAAGTATAAGGTTCATACCTCCCTTTCAAATTATTTCGTGGCGCCTCGGCGCGATTTGAAATATCACCTCGGTTTTGGTAACCTCGGTTTTTGAACTCCGCCTCCTCCAATCTGATTTTGGAGTAAGCTCTTCTATGCAGGTCCTCCCACGTCAGGACCTGATACTGTTGCAACTCTTTTCGCAATTCAGCTGCAGCACTTGAATTGCGACCGTTGATACCTTTTTCGAAGGCCATGATAGCCAAGGTATCATCCATTCGAGGCAACTCCATACGTTCAGCATGAAATCGCTCGAGGAACTCTTTAAGTGGCTCACCGGGCCATTGTTTCACTTCACATATATCCTCCTTCCTCTGGAGGATCTTTTGCGCGCCGGTGTGAGCTTTGACAAAGGCGCTGGATAGTTCTTTGAACGAGGAGATTGACCCCGGTGGCAAGCATAAATACCACCGAAGGGCACCCTTTTCCAACGAACTACCAAACTTCTTTAAGAACATGGACTCAAGCTGTGTGGACGTCAAGTCGTTGCTCTTTACCATGGACATGTATTCCCTAACATGCTCCTTGGGATCAGTTGTCCCATCGTACTTTTTGAGGAATGTGAGTTTGAAACCCACAGGAGTTGGAGCTGGTGCTGCTTCGGGCTTATAGGGCTGCTCCCTATATTGCTCGATGTCGAGGTCATCTTCCTCCTTGCTTATCCCCGGTACGCGCTCGAGGCGTTTTTCGACGCGCGCCTCGATGCGAGCCTCGATTTCTCTACTCATTCTTTCAACGTCAACCGAGGACGTTGTTTCTGCCACGGAGGGAACCGTCCCGAAGTGTGGCATGGAAGATGGATTACTCCCCGAGCCTCCAGACGCGGCTCCATTGTGAGGTCCCCCTGTTGTCGCGCCCGGAGGAACGAAAGGCGGGGTGCCTCCACCAGGGGCCGAGGGCTGGGTGCCGTTTGGGGCGGCGCTGTTTCGCACTTCTAGCGAAGCGCAAAACTCGGCGTTGATACTAGCCTGCTCATCCTGCTTATTCTGGAGAGCTCTTAGTGTGGTGACAACATACATTTGAAATTCTTCGGTTGTCATTGGGGTAAAGGATTGTTGGTTCGTCGGAACGTCAACCCGATCACCATTACTACCATTGTTGTTATCAGCCATAGCGTTAGATCACAAATTTCTTGATGAAAGACGGATTTCGAACTTCGGAACAAAGCGTTATTGCTTATATCCCCACAGACGGCGCCAATTTGTATGGGCCTAAATCGTTTTTAGGTACACAAATCGAATTTGGATTCGAATATAAGCAAATCTTTGTATCAAAGCGGTAAATAATGCACGAAATAGACGAAAATGCGTAAAATAACTTGCTTTCAATATATGGATGTTCAGTACAAATTTGGGCAGAGTTTCGGTATGTATTTTTGGATCCCTATTACATGAAATGAACTGCTATTTATAGATATGAATCTCTGCCCATGATCTCCACTATCTGTTGCCATGTCGTCCCACGATCTTGAGGTGTAGTGGCTGAGTTAGTGGGGTGAAGTAGTGGGCTGCAAAGCCGGACGAACCGAGGGGGGTCTACCGAGGTGGGAGTTTGCGACCTCGGTGACTTGGCCCCGCTGCTTGACCGAAGCGATGGCTACCGAAGCTCAGCTCATGGCTCGCCTTCGGTGACGCATCTTCGGTTCAAGACTTCGGCGACTCGCTCAACCGCTTCGGCGGTTGCTTAGACGTGACATGTTCGGTCGCTAAGATTTGTATGACCGGGGCGGATCACCGCGGGCCGATTTTTACCCAATACATAGTCTTTTGTTTCTAAGAGTGAGTTATTCTTTTTCTTTTTTGTTCCTTTTCTTCTCCTTTTTTTGAATGCTCTGACAATTCCGGGTGAGTTGGGGCAATTTGAGTTATTCTTGTTCAACAGCTTTATAAGATTTAAAAATGTGATAGCTTAATAATGCTACTATAATTTATGTAATTTTTAAATATATAAATATTATTTCCTCGTATCCTCTCTACAACAAGTAATGATGTCTCCAAATTAAATGACCAAATCTTCCAGTAAATATTTGATAGCTTTTAAAATAAAAATCTACTCTTTGGACCATACGTATATTAAGTTTAATTTGTAATGCTACTACTCTATAATTATCTCTTGCGCTAAAAGCATACAACAACAAACAGACAAATGCATCTTCAAACATCCCATGCTAGTTGATGAAGGGTTGATGGGAAATGGTACAAAGATGGGATCCTTTCTTACAGAATATATTGCTGAGAAAGACTTGCTGCATCAATGTCTCTTTGGAGTGTCTCTGGGATGCCAACAAAAGTATAGAAGACAAGATGCCGCAGGTTTCTGTGCAATAAAAGATGCCATTATTTCTCCTGCTAGTACCCACCTGGAAATTTATTGAATGTCATGTTTGAGGTGTTCCAAAGCAAAAAAATAAAAATAAAAATAGGGGTTTTAATTTAGAACGGTTGCTATTGAGAATGAAAGGTTGGAAAAAGACTCTCCATCTTGATGGGGGTAGGTCCTGCGTATATCTTACCCTCCCAGACCCTATTCCTGAAATATCACTAGCTATGTTGTTGTTGAGAATGAAATGTATTTGGAAGTTGACATTGATTGCTTGAGTAAATTGAGAAAGACTGGAAGGGAAGCAACCTTTATTAATTGCATTCTAATTATAGAAAATAATGCAATAATACCAAAACACTGCTTCGATGGATATCATTCTATGGATAGTTCCAATTTCCCCTCAATAAAATATGATTATTGAAAGAAAACAAGCAATATATTGAAGAGCAAAAATATGTTATAAGAGTTTTGAGGTGAAGTCATTGCTCGTAAAATACACTTATCAAATTGATGTCATATCAAATTAAGTGTTGTAGCTAAACACCTCAAGAAACTTGGAGTGTTTCAAATAAAAAATTGCTCACTAGCAAAGCCTTAGAAGAATGGCAAATGCACATGTGTTTGATGAGAAGATGTCACGATTCGATATCTTGTGCCGTGATGGCATCTAACTAGCTACTACTACTTAAAAGAATTTTTTCCAATTTACATACAAAAAAAAAAAAAATTCTAATAGGTTAAATTAAGTAATCAACATTAGATTCAATTAACGGTTGAAATAGAACGTATCATATTGTCTAATAAATTTGATACAGCGAGGGGGGCGGATCTACATGGGTCGGAGGGGGTACCACGGCATCCGGTAATTTCGATCGCAACTTTATATATATAGGCATAATCATACCCGAATTCCTACAAATACATAAAGTGGCACCGACAATCACAAAGGGTGTTGTGGTGCCAGTTGTAAGAGCACATGATTTCTGTCCGCTGACTTGGGTTCGAATTTGGGTGAAGATATTTTTTATAAACGGTATTGTTGTTTGACATAAATTATAAAGACCGAAATGCCCCACCTAGCCAATGAGCCTCTTTTTTCCCTTTTATTTGTTAATTAAAACATCCCTCCCCTTCTTTTCTTTTCCTCCTCCTTCTTCTTCTTCTTCTTCTTCTTCTTCTTCTTTACTGTTGTGTTTCTTTATTTTGTTTTTCAATATACCTTATCTCATTGACAATATTTTTTGCTAAATAATTTAAATAGATTTTAACCAAGATATAATTACTCTCCTTTTGATGATGCAATGTTAATTTTTTTTATATGTATAAATTGAGTAATCCTTTATTGGCTTTTAAAAAATTAAGTGGTTTTGTTAATAGATATTTTGAGTTAATTTTTATATTTTAAAATTTTAAAGTTTTTGTTGCTATGAAACATGACAATTAAAATAAAAAAATTAACTCCATTAAAAGTATATTAATCTAGTCAAACAAAAAAGTCTAATATTTAAGTTACTTTTAAGAAAAATATTCGGAGTGCTCTTTCATGATGTTTTTTTCCGCAATGTTCTTTCATAATATATATAAGATTTAAATTAAGTGTAAAAGGTAATAAATAAATTAATCTTAATTCATTTGTTTATTGCAAATAAAATACTAAATCTTCCTAGTTGAAATAACAAAAATTTGACTGATCCGATTCGTTCTTTCTATTTGGTTTATAGGTATAAGGGTCAATTAAAAGAAGTGGCACCCCAACTTTCAAATTCTGGATCCGTCCCTGTACACCGATAAAAATAATATAGCCCAATAAATCTAGACATAAGTCATTGAGCAGCTGCGGAATATCTAAAACTAGTTAATAGGCTTGCGCTTCGCGCAATCATAAAAAGGAAAAATTGTAAATTAATGATATAATCTTATTTTTCCGGGATAAAATGGATTTTTCAACTCTCTCCAAATTATCAAATTTCAAAGCTAATATTCTTTTAATCCTAAAAATGAAAAAATAATTATTGTCTGACTGTATATTTTGAACAATTTCCAAAACCACACATTCATACTTGAAAATATCAGGTTATAATAGCTCACTTTCTTATTACTATAAATGAAAGGAAACAAACTTTATTTCATCTAACCCTTAAATAGATTAGCCTCAATTGTGTTTTAACAAAAAAAAACATGAAAAATCGTACGCTCTATAGGCGTTGTTGACTAGTGAGTAGAAATATTAACACATCATTCTTGCACTTTTTACGTTTTTTTTTTGTCCGACTACTTGATTTTAGATCTAAATTTCTACTCTAGTTCTTGTAGTAATGCTAAAAGTACCTTGCCAGTTTCCATTGGACAAAGCTAGTAAGTGGTAACTTGATTCCTAAGATGAGAATTGAATAATATTAAGGTAGTATAAATCATAGAAATACAATAATTGTTGCACAATGTCTTAGAACTTCCAACTTCATTCGAACATCATCCAAGTTACTGCAATTCATAGCAAACAATTTTAATACTAATTCATAAATACTAAATTCTAGGCCATAAAATTTAAGTTTCTTTTTTATTCTAACCTTTTTTTTTGGCTCCCCAAGATCAAAGTAAGCTGCTAATATTGCCATCTAGGAACAATAATAATTTTGGAAAGCAATGGTTAAACAGTGAACTTTAGATGGAACCTTAGTAAGTCATTTGTATAATAGCACAAAAATCTATATTACACCATATTATTTGAGCATATCTTCAACTTTCCAGGTCTTTTACCAAATTTCTCAGTCAAAGCACCTAAGTAAATAATCGACAATTCCTACGGCAGAACCAATATCAGCAATTGTTGCTCTAAAACGAACATAATTATATTTAACGAAGACTAAATCAAGCAAAAATAGAAGACTGCTGAATATAAAGTTAGATAAAACACGAATTGAGCATGAAAGAAAACAAACAAATTTTAAAACTAGAAAAAAGAGGTGTTGTAAGACTAAAGTACATCTCTCTTTTTTCATGAATAAAATCCGAATATAGAAATTAAATTAATACACGTAATAAGCAAAATGAGATAGAAAGAAGCCAAAGAAGAAATGGTGGAAAATTGGCCAAAATAGATCACTCATTAGCCAAATAGCTATGTCATCTTACTATAAAGTAAGCTACTATTAAAACTTTAAATTTCATAGAAGCATTATAGGAAAAAGCCAAAATTCCAGTTTCGGCTAGCAAAAGAGGTCAAAAAGGCTTTTACTTACCGTTAAAATAATATATGTTAACTTCTACAATTATAACTTGGATCCCCATTCAAGATCCCTCATAAAAAATTAGGTTTCACAATCACACCACTGGGCTAATAATATGTAATCATATAAATATTGAATTAATTATAAACGCACAATCGGATAAATCAAGAACACCTAGTAATCATAATAAGGATGTGAGCAAAAGGGCGTACCTTTATCCACCATGACAACACGGTATTGAAGACGAGCGAAGGCCAAGTCTTTCCTCTCCTTGAACCTATGAGAACTGACAGCTTAATGAGAAGTTGCCTATAATAGGTTAAGCCTGGAGAGGAGACCTAGCCTCATATATATAGGCTTAAGAGCTTTAACCTAATGGGCCCACCCATAATAGGCACACATGTTTAACAACATGCATACACTACTGTCAGCCCACACCTAACACAAGAAACAATACAGGCCCATCATGGAATCCACAAATATGTGGTCCGTGTATTGTCCACCAGGTATAAATTTCGCGGGGAAGCCACTTTGGAACCCGCTTTGTGATGCGTAGCCTCTGTTTACAAATTCGCTGAGAATTAGCCACTAGGCGCGTTTTTTAAAAATAATAATATAACAACGTCGTTTTACAGCTTATGGAAATTCCGTTTTACCCTTCCTTATTTTTAACTTATTCAGGGTTTTTATTTCTCTCTTTAATACTATGACTTTTGAATTCTATCAAAATATACGAACTCCTTTTGAAATACACCAATTTCTTATTTTTGAGATTTTGAAGCTTTGTGTTTGGGTAAAAACTTTGTTTTGCTGTTTCGTATATTAAGGTAACTGTATTTACTTCGCATTGTTATTTTTTCATTTTTGTACGGGTATATGGGTTATTAGGTTATGATTTTGTTTCGAAAAATGTTTAGATTTTCCATTGGAGTACAGTATAAGCTTTTGATTCCCTTTTAAATGGTGGGGTTTTTTTTAAGGGGAATGCTTTTTTCTATGAAACCCCTTGCCCCATAACTATATACTGTGACCTTTTGTAGGGAATAGAGTGTTGCCCTATGATAAAAAAACTGGGACTGTGTGTTTTTAACAGGTACTTGTCCATTATAAATGGTGGGTTATTTTTAAAAGGGCAACGATTTTTTTGTAAAACTCTTTGCCCCAGAACTATATATCGTGACTTTGTAGGGGATAGAATGTTGTTCCATGATAAAATACTGGGACTCTTTGTTTAACAAGTAGTTGTGTCCCAGTTCTAAATTATGGGACTTTGTAGAACAAAACATTTATAGTCCCCCAGTACAAATATTGGGACTTTACACATGAAATACTAGTACCCCCAGCACCAATGTCCTAGGGAAGTCAGCCTGTGGATGGGTCAACAAGCTTTTTGTGTGCCCATAATAAATACCGGGATCCTTTGTTTAACAAGTGCTTGTGCCCTAGTTTTAAAATATGGGACTTTGTATAACAAAGCATCATAGGGCCCCAGCACCAATGGCTGGGAAGTTAGTTTGGGGGAGGGGTTGGGCCACCAAGCTGTCCCCCAGCACAAACACTGTGACCTTGCACATGAACTGCTTGTGCCCCCAGCACTAATGTCTTGGGGAAGTCAGTCTGTGGATGGGCCAACAAGCTTTTTGTGTGCCCCATAATAAATACTAGACCCCTTTGTTTAACAAGTGCTTGTGTCCCACTTCTAAAACATGAGACTTTATATAACAAAGCATCATAGGCCCCCAGCACAAAATACTATGACTTTACTCATGAAGTACTCGTGCCCCCAGCACCAGTGGCTGGGAAGTCAGTCTGGAGAGGGGTGGGCCAACAAGTTGTCTCCCAGTACAAACATTGTGACTTTGCACATGAACTACTTGTGCTCCAAGCACCAATGTCTGTGGGGTTTTTAGCTGCAAGCATATAGTTGTTAATTTTTCTTTGTTTTATTTTAATAAATGTGCTAATGTTACAGCTATAGAGATGATACCAAATGATGAGGGTATGGATAATCTGCCAAACGACGATGGTATATTGGTTCCATTTGCACAGTGGAAAAATCGTGATTGCCAGTGGAAAGGTGACACAGAGTATCGTGGATTACTTGAAGGGTTATTGTCTGCCGATTACCTGGAGAAACTGAAGCAAGGGCCATTCGGCAAGTTTATGCTTTTGGAAGATGCTAAATATTCTGGGAGGCTTATAAATTGTTTTCTGCAGTCTCAAATAGTTTCTTCAGACAACACTAAGCTAAGCTTCAAAGTTTTTGGTGATATAGTAGATTTTACAGCTAATGATTTTCATGTAGTTAGTGGTCTTAATATTTCCAGTATTGTAGATATAAGTATATTTAAGCTTTCAAAGAGTAGATTAAAGGAGAAGTATTTCAGGAATCCTGAAGATGATGTTAATAAAAAGGACAGCAAGTGGACTTTAAAGTTATATGACTTGCTTGATTTGATTGAACATCATTCCAGTTATGTGAGAGTGACTCCAAAGAACAAGGGTAATGTGAATAGAGTGTCAGCTGCACGATTGGATGTTCCATTAGAGCAAGATGATGCTGTTAAACTAGCTGAGGTATATTTGCTTAATTCTGTTTTATTGGGCCGGCCATTACCTAGAGTAGTGGATGATCAACATATGATTATTATTGATGATGAAGAGGTGCATAGTTGTTATCAGTGGGGTTCTGAGATATATCATCAAATGGTACACCATTTGCAGTCAATCATAAAGCCAAATTCTTCTACTTATTTGTTTCCTGGTATGCCCTTCCTATTCTGTTGCTGGGTGGCAGAGGTGTTCCCTGTGTTCAGGCAGTATTTTACTGTTCGTCCTAGGATCAAACCTCTGATGCTTCGTTACACATGTACAGTTACCCCCTCATTACAATGTTTTGTGTGATGATTACTTTCTTAATGAACATGTGAGTTTTACGAGTACTTGCTTTTGTTCGTTATTTCTTTTTTTACTTTTTTGTTGGTTTTGAAATGTACTTTTTAATAGTTTTGGGAGGATGCCTCAGTGAGACCAATAAGGCATAAATCTAAACGTGCTTCAACTTCAAAGTCACCCTCAAAGTCATCTTCAAAGACTAGTTCAACAGCAGAATCTATTGACATGAATGAAGTTGTAAAGGTGATATTCTTTGTCGGTTTTGTCTTTTGATTTTTTTTCTTATGTGGTTTTAATATTTTTTTTTTATCAGAGGTTGACAGCTAATCTCAAAGTAAACTTACCTACTGAGACCAAGATTCAACATATGATCAATTCCTCAGAAAATAGTGTGAAGAAAGATCTTGCTGACATGGAGAAGAGGATTACAGATCAGTTGATTGCAAAGTTTGATTCATTACTGCTTCTTGTTGCAAAATCAAAGACAGGTGATCTTGGAGAAAACTGTGGTGTTTCTGTAAGTAAATCAGACACCAGAAGTAGAAATGAGAAGAGCCATTTTGTTGATGATTTGAATTATTCAGATGGTCGGGATAGTTTTTTCAAAGAACCATATAATCGGTCCGAGCTTGTTGGTAGTGTACAAAGTGATCATGGTATTCCAGGCTTTAATAGAGAAAAGCGATCAAATGATTGTGGATGTTTTAGAGGATTACAAAGCTGATACCTGTGACCCCATTGATGAAGCAAAAGGTACAGATGGTTTAGAAAAGGTGCCATCAAATTCAGACCATCATCAACAAAGTCATGGTAATCAAATCGAGTATTCTAGATAGTCGTAATCTAAGTAAAAGGGAATTTTTTGTTTAATATAATAATTTTTATTATTGTATATGCAGATAAACAGAATCCTTCATCTGATTTATTGCACCAGTGTCCATCTAAAGATGATGATGTATCTTTGAATCCAACAGATGTTCAGCTTCGTGATGAAAAAATTTATTCCACACTTAATGGTAAGAAGAAAAAAACGTGTTGGTAGATTCAACCAACATATTATGCACTAATACTGTGTTTTTATGATATGCTAATGTCCCAGATGTTAAAATACTGGGACTCTTTGTTTAACAAGTACTTGTGTCCCAGTTCTAAATTATGGGACTTTCTATAACAAAGCACTATAGCCCCCAGCACAAATACTGTGACTTTTTTATATGAAGTATTTGTGCCCCAGCATCAATGCCTGGGAAGTCTATAGTAATGGAACTCTATTTTTAATATGTGTGTTTTGACACTTCTTTTTTCTATAGAGAAATGTAATGTATTGTACTTATTTATTTTTACAGAAGGTAATAATGGCGAATCTGGGAAAAGTGCTGTGGTTGAAGAACAAATTAATGAATTAAAGCATCTTGTTGAATCTGGTATTTGGACACCAGTAGGTATGTAAAAGTAATTTTTATATAATAATTGGTGTTCTGTGTAACAAATTATCTTGTTTTAAAGTCTCTCAAGAAAGTTCTCAAGAAGGTTCTCAACCAATTAAGCTTGCTAACAACCAAATGTTTTTGACTCATGGTACGTGAAAATATCTTGCATATTTTGCATGGTCCACACTCCAGCATAAAATACTCCGTTGGTTGGTCAATGAATAGTGTGTCTTGTGCCATTTATTAAATATTGCGACTCATTTTTTGTCTATGCATATGTAATGTATTTGACACGACCCAGAATCTGGTTAGGCCGTGCGGATACCCGACATCCTCCTCTAGACCCGTCGGGCGAACCCTTACCAATTAAATGAGGAAACTAAATATAACCATTCATAGATAAGGACAACACTTAAAACAAAAACACAGACATACCGATACCTCTAAGTTGTACAAAAGAAATTACAGCTGACTACCCAACATACTAGGTTTAGGGCTATCCAGACTAGACATCTAAGAGTACAAAAGAAGACAGATACCTCCTGGAGGGAGCAAAATGCAACTGAAATAATAAACAATAAACTGGTGGCCATCCGGAATAAAAGCTGGCTCATCCTGACAGCTGTAGTCGTCTTCGCTCCTTCACAACGTGGCGAACTCAATCTTGGAGCGAACCTGCCGAAACGAAATAGATAGACAAGAAACAAACAACAAACAAGGGTGAGTCAAAAGGACTCAATAAGTGGGGCAGACTAGCCACCTCAAAGAATAGGATAGCTAGCCTGGGAGGAGAAACAGATAAATAAAATTCCTCTTATTTAAATTATAAAAAGGCAGAGCCAGATAATAACCAGAAATACGTATGAAACCATAAACTCAACCAGGAATATGAGCCAGAAACATGTTAACAAATAAGCAATGCACATATAAGCAGAACAGTAATCATGTACCGCAAGTCTACACAATGGTATGAATTGAAATGCAATAAAATGAAGTGAGATGAAATGAAATGAAATGAAATATGATGCAAAGGGTCACATATGCCCGCCATCCCATCTCGAAGCGGAATACTCATGCATTCGAGGGGAATCCAATTTGATAATCAACTGGAGCGGAATACTTTGCTCCTGGGGCGGAATACTCCTGCACCCGATATAATATGAACCAGAGGCGGAATACTCCTGCACTCTCTTGGGGTGGAATACTCCTGCACCCGATATAATGTAAAGCTGAGGCGGAATACTCCTGCACTCTCCTGGGGCGGAATTCTCCTACCCTCAATATGATACAATGGAGCGGAATACTCCTACTCCTGGGGCGGAATACTCGTACCCTCAATATGATACAATGGAGTGGAATACTCCTGCTCCTGGGGCGGAATACTCCTGCACCCAATAAGATATGCAATGTAATGTATATGAATGAAATATAATGCATATGAATGTATTGTGATGCAATAATAACCCTTCATCGGCGCGGGACTCTCATCGATATCCGGGAAGCAGATGCCAACTTAGAGTCAGAGTACAATGCTCAAATCCTCAATGCAACACCAACAACAGGACATAACATATAATTTATAATGTAAAACCAAAGCTAAGGCGTAATGAGTACGCCTATCGGCAGCTACACACGTAAGGAACATGTGGTAGAAAATCTACGAGGCCAGGTGCCTCCAAAGAAATGGATATAAACACTTACCTTGTTACAGAGTTAGTACATCCACTCAACAACCGCTTGTCCTTTGGTTTCATTGCCAAACGATCCCACTCTATTCAATAAGCAGAAAAATATATCAAATTAGGCTAAAGGCTTCGTTCCTCACATATTAGGGCAATCCAGGTAGGAACCTGATACCCTATTCGCATACACAATATGCAAGCCAGGACTATGTACAGGGTTTATGGTCACATAACCAAACCCTAAATAAATTATATTTATAAGTTGCCCATAACTCAGTGAGTACGAATATATAATCAATGTCGTTATTGGGGTCCATTTCACCCTTTAAACTATTAATTGAACTTATTAAAACGATGTCTATCATTCCAAGTTTTACCGTAAAACTATATTCAAACACACGTAATAAACTCAAATAATATATTAGGATCATTACCTAAATGTTTCGGGCTGAAAATACAATTTTTCTCCGGTTCTTTTTCGCATTTTCTGGCATTTTTTCACTGTGTTTTCTCTTTTTATGTTTCTGTACGCATTGTACATATGTTTCTATTTGAAATATATAAGCTAAGGACCAAAAAGGTCCACCGCCTCTCATCAACTTTTTTTCTTTTTCGTTTTGTCTTTTCTCTTTTTTTTTTTTTTCCTTTTTCCTTTAAAATTTGCTGCTACGGTAAAAATTGAAACGGTACCCTACGATATTCTAAATAATTCCAACTTTTGCATACAAGTTATACAAAATATATGTAGCATACTCGCGAAGACGGATCTCAAATCGGGTTCTCGAAACTCAAGATGCGAATTTAAATAGAAAAAGTCAAATTATTTAACTTTCGGCATTTTAGCGGAAACTAGCCGAACAACATCGAAATTCACTTTTGAAAGTTCACAAAAGTCACAAATAATCATACGAACCTAAAGACGCTTTCGAATTTCGAATCGGAGTTCGTTCGCCAAAACTGAGCTCAAAAATCTCTTTTTAATATTTATTGTCAATAAAAACTGAAATCTTTTTCGATGCCTACCAAACGAGGTCTGATTTAGCTCAAATTTTACAGACAGGTCCTAATGGACGTTACAAATATTTTAAAATTATCGACATGCCAATCGGAGTCCTAACTTCCGAAACGACTAACCGAGGTCGTTTCAGTATTGTTGTTGTCTATTTTTTAATGAAGCAACAAATGTTAAAGCTGATAATGAAGACGTTGTCAATCAACGTAGTCACAGTGCTGAGATTCGACTTGAAGTTGAGACTGTCAGTGAGCTTTGCATAGCTGGTATTTTTTTTTACACCAGAAGGTATGTAATCGTCTTTTTTATAGTTATTTTGTGTTTTTTATTGGTTGCAAATGTGTGATATATTATCTTTATTTATAACTATTCTCAAGAAGGTTCCCAAGAAGGTTCTAAAGAAGGTCTCAAAAAAGGTATTGTGCATTTGCCTGCAAAAAGGTTTTGAAAGCATTTTCCAGCAAGAAAAGGAAGACACGTGATAATGATGCTTCTCCTCAAATTGCATCTCCCCTCAAACCTAAAGTTGTTGAAAATTTGGCTGAAGCAAGCAAAAGCATCATGAATATTGGTCGCATAGAAGGACCTTCATTTTCACTTGGCTTCTCACAGCCATAGCAAGAGACTACAACAGTGATTGATACTGTCAGGCCAGATTTTATGGATATCAATCGCTCAGAAAGTAAGGGTGGTACAGAATTGGCATTAATAGAGAAAGATAATTCAAAACTTACGACACTTGCTGATGCATCTGTTGTAGTACTGGAGCAAGAGTCTGCTTTGGATTCAGCCATGAAAACACCTGAACAGTTAATTTTTGCGGAGAAATGGAAGCTTGCTGGAACAGATGTCTGTGCTAGGAATATTGCAGATGTATGTTCATCTAAACAACAGTCGGCTATGCAGTGTTCAGTGAAAAAAGAGGAAGTTATGGATTTTACTGTTTTGCCAGACAAACCATCAAATGATCCAGAAGGAGGAGAGCTGTTAGGCAGGGGACATAGGATTCGTAAGATTAGCCGCCACTTATTATCTCCATTCAGGTCTTTTGAGCCAAAGGAAAAGTGTGTTTGGAAGCCTTCTTATAAGCGTGTATGCCCTTTTCATACTGTCAATGCCACGTCTAATTGTTTGGCAATTTTTGATGAATGGTTGAAGAAAGGCTTGAAAGTGACTGATCAAAACAGCGTCTCTAAAGTGTAAGTTATTTTATTTTATTTTTTTAGTTTTTGTGTATTTTAAGTTATAGGGCGTTTTAGATTATATTAGTAAATTTGTATTGTTTATGTTGTTTGTGTTTAACTTTTTCAGGGGTGATGATCTTTATGATGACAAAATTGCAGACATCAATTCACAGAAAAAAATTAAATTATATACTGTTTCAGTGAAGAGCAAAATGTGGATTTAGAGAGATTGCAGATTGACATGACTCGGACTCCGGTTAGGCCGTGCGGGCACCCGACATCCTCCCCTAGACCCGTCGGGCGAACCCTTACCAATTAAATTTGGGAAAATAAATATAACAGTTCATAAATAAGGACAGGACTTTAAAAAAAATACAGACATACTGACACCTCTAAGCTGTACGAAAGAAATTACAGCTGACTACCCAACATACTATGTTTAGGGCTATCCAGACTAGACATCTAAGAGTACAAAAGAAGACAGATACCTCCTGAAGGGAGCAAAATGCAACTGAAATGATAACCATAAACTGGTGGCCATCCGGAATAAAAGCTGGCTCACCCTGACAGCTGAAGTCATCTTCGCTCCTTCACAACGTGGCGAACTCAATCCTGGAGCGAACCTGCCGAAACGATATAGATAGACAAGAAACAAACAACAAACAAGGGTGAGTCAAAAGGACTCAATAAATGGGGCAGACTAGCCACCTCAAAGAATAGGATAGCTAGCCATGGAGAAAAAAACAAATAAACCAGATCCTCTTATTTAAATTATGAAAAGGCAGAGCCAGATAATAACTAGAAACATGTATGGAATCGCAAACTATTCAACAACTAGGAACATAAGACACCCAGAACATATAGGTATCCCGAACACATCAACAACCAGAAATGCATCCTGTTGCGGCATGCAACCCGATCCATATATTCATCCTGTTGCGGCGTGCAACCCGATCCATATATTCATACCGCTGCGACGTGCAATCCGATCCATATATTTATACCGTTGCGGTGTGCAACCCGATCCCCGCAACTCAAAATACGAGCCAGAAATATATAGGCAAACTGTAATATGTCCACAACATGGTGTACATACCGCATACGTAAAACACAACATAATACACACAATAGTCAGTATGCGGTGCAATGAGATGGGATGAATGCGGTATGATACAATGCAGTCACATACGCTTGATACCTATCTCCGGCGCGGGACTCTCATCGTCTACCAGGAGATATATGCAATAATGACCCTTCACCGGCTCGGGACTCTCATCGATTACCGGCCCTTTACCAGTGCGGGACTCTCATCGCCAACCGGAAAGTATATGCAATAATGACCCTTCGCCGACGCGGGACTGTCATCGCCAACCGGGAAGTATATGCAATAATGACCCTTCGCCGGTGTGGGACTGTCATCGCCAACCAGGAAGTATATGAAATAATGACCCTTCGCCGGTGTGGGACTCTCATCGCCAACCGGGAAATATATGCAATAATGACCCTTCGCCGGTGCGGGACTCTCATCGATTACCGGGAAGTATATGTAATGATGACCCTTCACCGGTGCGGGACTCTCATCGCCAACCGGGAAGTATATGCAATAATGACCCTTCGTCGGTGCGGGATTCTCATCACCAACCGGGAAGTATATGCAATAATGACCCTTCGCCGGTGCGGGACTCTCATCACCAACCGGGAAGTATATGCAATAATGACCCTTCGCCGGCGCGGGACTGTCATTGCCAACCGGGAAGTATATGCAATGCTCAAAACCAGAGTGCAATGCTCATATGTTCAATGCAATACCACCAACAGGGCATAACATATAATATACAATGTAAATTCAAAGCTAAGGCGTAATGAGTACGCCTATCGGCAGCTACACACGTAAGGAAACACGTGGTAGAAAATCCACGAGGCCAAGTGCCTCCAAAGAAATGGATATAAACACTTACCTCTCCCAAAGTTAGTACAGCCACTCAATAACCGCTTTGTCCTTTAGATTCATTGCCAAATGATCCCACTCTATTCAATAAGCAGAAAAATATATCAAATTAGGCTAAAGGCTTCATTTCTCACATCTTAGGGCAATCCGGTTAGGAACCTGATACCCACGCGACCGGACTGTGTGTCCAATGTCCAGCCTCCATGGGGGATTCCAGATCACACATAACATGATCAAAATATAAGTATAAGCATGTATGAGGCATAAAACATGTGGCAACAGCAGATATGGACTCAAAGGAATGAGAGGAAAACTCTGGATAGAATTATAGACACAACCTAGAACTCAGAATTTGTCACTCTCTTTGAATTTCACGGGAATGGATACCCGGATAAACTGATAATATAAACATGTTAAACGGATAACAAGATGAGACAACTGGATGACATAATAAATCCGCAGGTAGAATGTCTGGACAGCACCACTGTCCTGATTTTCAACCAAATTTCCAAAGTGTAGATCAAAGTTATAGACTTGATGGTCTTTATGAAAGTTGTAGATATATGTCTTAGGATTCTGGGGATTCTTAAAGCATCTTAATATCAATTTTGTACAAATAGTTATGATCAATATACTAACAACTGTCCAAAGATCAAAATGATTTTCCAGATTTTGAACATTTTGTCTTGCTGATTCGGATGTCTTTCACCTTGGATTTTTGTACCAAATTAAGTATATACAAGGTTTCCTTGATACCATACCAGTTTCTCACAAGAAACACTAAATTTAGAACTAAGAAAAGCTTGAAAAGCTAACGGATACATGCCTTGCCAAAAGAAAGGTTTAACCTTACATACCTTAGATGTTTCTTACTTCTAAACCTTATTTCCTTTGAATTCCACACCTTCTAAAGCTTAAACAAGCTATAATACAATATTTAGGTACTTTACTTAGCCATGAAGTAATTCTAAAACTCAAGCTATAGACTAAATTGAAGGTAGCATAACGTTACCTTAATCGCGTTGAGCATTTTGACGCAATTTGTCTTTGATTTCGAGTTGAGATTGACGTCCATCTTTCAAAACCATATTAGTGGCTTCAATACTCAAGAACACACTGTTACTCTCTTTATTTTTCTGTAAGTGACGAGATATGGGGGAAATTTTCTTGTTATACTTGAAACATTTCAGTTTTAGTCCTCTTTTGCGCTTATGTCCCTTTTTCTGGCCTGACTTCTAACGCTCATATCTTTTTATCCAAATATTGTATGAACAAACTGTCAAAAGTTTTATAAGCTACACTCCAAGACCTTCAATTTGGTATATGATATGTCCCCAAAAGACCTCATATAACATACGAAATTAACTGCCGAAAAAGCTCTGTTACAAGGCAATTCTTTAGTCGGTTTTCCACAACTTAAATCCGACTTTTCCCAAACTTTATATTCAATATATAAAAATCTTCTATGGTAATATTATGTCTTTAAGCTCACTTAAATCATTCTTAACATGTCATTAGAATGATATACGTCACTTTAGACATACGGGGTGTAACAATCTTCCCCCCGTTAGGAACATTCATCCTCGAATGTTAAATGAAGTACGTAGAAGCATTAAGCACTGATCTGTTACATACTTGTAGTAGTGAAGAGATGTGAAATGTCAAATTATTTAAATTTCTGCATTTTAGCGGAAGCTAGCCGAACAACCTCCAAATTGACTTTCGAAAAAGCACAAAAGTCACAAATAATCATACGAACCTAACGGCGCTTTCGGATTTTGAATCGGAGCTCATTCACCAAAACCGAGCTTGAAAATCTCTTTTTTTGTATTTATCGACAATAAAAACTGAAACCTTCTTCCGATGCCTACCAAATGAGGTCTGATTTAGCTCAAAATTTACAGACAGGTCCTAATGGATATTACGAAGTTTTTTTTTTGTTTTAAAATTATCGACACGCCAATCGGAGTCCTAACTTCCGAAACGACTAACCGAGGTCGTTTCAAAGATATTCACTTACCAATGAGGTTTTCTACAGCTTTTTTTTGTTATTGGTTCTGTAGTCTTTTATATATATATATATATATATATATATATATATATATATATATATATATATATATATATATATATATATATATATATATATATATATATATTTATTTATTTATTTATTTATTTATTTATTTTTTTTTTTTGTGTTTTGTGATTTTTTCTGTCATGCAGCATGTTGATGTTATACTGTACTATCTGAGGAAGAAGCATGTGTATCATTTCACAAACTATTCAGCGTTGTTCACAACGACAGACTTGAATTTTGATTTTTTTGTAGAGTCGTTCTTTTCAAAGGTTGAATCCTATTTTAGAAATATAAGAAAGGAAGAGAAGACCAGGAGAATAAAAGAGAAGAAGAATAGAATGGAAAAAGAGTGGAAGAAAAATGAAGATTTTGAACAAATAAAGACGAAGAAGAAAGGAGGAAAAAGGACTCATGCTCAACAAAAGAAAAAAGAATATAAACCTCCAGCAAAAGTTGTTTTTGGAATTCATGACTTGATATTGGAGGATTTAGAGAAGATTGAGTTAGATTTTGACCTAGCACAGTTTGAAAGAATTACCCAGAATAACCTAAATGAGTGTGTGAATGGGTTTACTAATCAATGTGGCATAGCATGGACTCAAGTCGAAAAAGTATTTATGCCAATTAGGAAGACTTCACTTGATCCTAATGATTACATGTCTTGCACTCATTATTGGTTGGGAGTTTATTCTATAAAAGATCATAGAATAGATGTCTATGATTCGATTTTTGATGGGGATGAACATTTTGTGAAGATCAAGATGGCAATATATGCAATTGCTATACCTCAACTACTAAAAGAGATGAATTTTCATATAAAATATCCTAATTTTTGTACGACGTACAAGAAACTTGATATTGTTTATCAAACAGCACCAAAACAATCAGGAGACACAGACCGTGGTCTCTTTGTAACAAGGTTTACAGATCTGCTCATGCTCGGACATGATTTGTTTAAATATGAATGGGGAGTAGCAGCTATTACTATTTACAGGAGAATGGTTGTTGCTAATCTACTGACGCATGGAAAATCAAAAAGAGATGAAGGCTATGAAACTCCACCAGAGAATTTGAATGATGATTATGGAGAGCATGACGAGAAGCTAGTTTGTGGACATGGAAGGCTGCCTCTTCTTTGAATCTTTATTTATCTTTTTTATAAACAATGCAATGTACACATTTTTTGAAGTATGTATATAGTGTATATGTTGTTTGTTTGTTATTATTTATTAGCTTTTGAAGTATATAAATAGGAATGCTAATACTTTAATTCTAGGTAAACAGTCCCAGTTTTTTTATATACTATGAGTTTACATATGAAGCACTTGCACCCCCAGCACCAATGTCTGGGAGCGGGTGGAAAAATCCCTTCGTGCCCATTATAAAATACTGGGACACTGCATTTTTAAGTACTTGTGCCCCAGTTCAAAAATTATGCGACTTTGTATAAAAGCATTTTAGCATACGTTTCCATTCCCCCCCAACCCAAAATACTGTGAGTTTACTTATGAAGTACCAGCGCCCCCAGTTAACATACTAGGTATAATTACTTAGTATAATTTTTTTTAAATAATCGATAATGTAGTAGTAATATAGATAAGCAAAGACGTCGTGTAACATTGGGCGTATATCACCGTGTTCCTTCTTTTAACATGCAATTATACCCAGACAGTATAATTATTACTACATTATCGATTGTTTTTAAAAAAAAAGTTGTGCTAAAAATTAATGTATTGTCTTGGTATAGTGAAACTTCTACCAAGACAACACATTAATTTACTTGAAGGAGAGTTGATTAATCCTTATAAATACTGCAATGTTTCATAAAATTTTCGGTGTGGTACATAGATTCTAGGTAAACAGTCCCAGTTTTTTTATATACTGTGAGTTTACATATGAAGCACTTGCACCCCCAGCACCAATGTCTGGGAGCTGGTGGAAAAATCTCTTCGTGCCCATTATAAAATACTGGGACTCTGCATTTTTAAGTACTTGTGCCTCAGTTCAAAAATTATGCGACTTTGTATAAAAACATTTTAGCATACGTTTCCATCCCCCCCAGTCCAAAATACTGTGAGTTTACTTATGAAGTACCAGCGCCCCCAGTTAACATACTGGGTATAATTACTTAGTATAATTATTTCACCAAAATAATTATGGGTCTGCAGTTATGAGTTGGTTACTAGCATTCCTATTTTTGAGGGTGCAGTTCTGGGGCATGCCTATCTGTCTATAAATATAGTTTTGAATATAGAATTATCACTCAAATTTGTCTCAAATTTTTTACTTGCTTGTGCAGTCTTTTAAAAAAAAATGTCTCTCCCACATGGAAATGGGAATGTAGTTGAGAATGGACATGCACTTGAAAATGTGCATTCTACAGAGCAAACGGGGCGTGATTTATGTTGGGAGATTACAGGTTTGCAGGGAGACATTGAGCAGTTGACTCGTACTGTAGATCACTACCGATTATTAATTATCAAAATTAGAGGATTGAAAGGAATGAGGACAAATAACAAGGACGATGAGGGCAATCAGACAAATCCCAAACTATAATGAAGTACATACTCCACCAGGGTAACAAGAGAATTAATTTTTACTATTTTTGTTACGTTTTTTAATGAATTTATGTTGTATTAACTTGATCATAGAAAAAAGGTTGGGACTCCAGCAGTGTTATGTTTTTAATGCTTCCATCTGCAAGTGTAGTTTTATCTTTTCTTGTACTTTGAGGATACTTCTTTTTGTGTTTTAAAAGTATCCTTTTTCTGTAATTTTTATGTTAATCTTAATAAAAAATGCATGTAAGTTTGCATTTGTTTTGTGTGAATAATATTGTCTAATATGCTGGGGATAGCAGTCAAGGCACATGGATGCCCAAGATGTTTTTGCTCTGGCTAGTAGTTTAAGACAGACAGACCCCCACCCATCAGATGTTTATGCTGAGGCTAGTAGTTTAAGGCACACGGGCGCTTTTTGCTGTGGCTAGTAAAATAAGGCGCATGGATCCCCCCCTCCCCACAGATGTTTATTCTGGGGCTAGTATTTTAAGGCACATGGACGCCCCAGATGTTTTTGCTGTGGGTAGTAAATTAAGGCACACGGACATTTGAGTTTTTATTTTTATTTTTCCAATTCTCTTTATACTCGGCCCCAGTTCTCCATCGTAAAGGAAAAGAACAAGCAATGTGCAGCTTTTACATAAAGAAGGAAGAATCTTTACTATCATCCAAAAGCAGAAGGACAATACAGTATAATAGAGAATATTTCTTGTATAATTATTTTAATATAAATAGACTACTTTGTTACTGAATAGAACAGGCAAATATTTTTGTATTTTTAAGATGGGAACAGTCGTTGAAGCAGTGTTGAATGAATTGGATGCTGAATTAGATCAGTTTGTAAGTTAATCATACCATTTTTTTAAAGTATTATTTTTTATGGTCTTGTTATGCTTCGCAGACTTCACCCAGTCTTTTACACTGGGACGTTATGGTAAATATAAAAGGCGACCCATGAAACGATGAAACGGCCTCTGTTAGTCGTTTCGGAAGTTAGGACTCCGATTGGCGTGCCGATAATTTTAAAATATTCGTAATATCTATTGGGACTTATCTGTAAAATTTGAGCTAAATCAGACATCGTTTGGTAGGCATCGGAAGAAGGTTTCAGTTTTTATTGTCAATAAATATTAAAAAGAGATTTTCGAGCTCGGTTTTGGCGAACGAGCTCCGACTAGAAATCCGAAAGCGCCGTTAGGTTTGTATGATTATTTATGACTTTTCTGAACTTTCGAAAGCGAATTTCGATGTTGTTCGGCTAGTTTCCGCTAAAATGCCGAAAGTTAAATAATTTGACTTTTTTTCATTTAAATTCGCATCTTGAGTTTCGGGAGTCCAATTTGAGATCCTCCTTCGCGAGTATGTTACATATATTTTGTATAACTTGTATGCAAAAGTTGAAATTATTTAGAATATTGTAGGATACCGTTTTAATTTTTACCGTAACAGCGAATTTTTTTTTAAAAAAAAAGAAAAATACAAAAAGTTAAAAGTGAGGCGGTGGGCTAAGGATATCAAATCCTTAGCCAAAATTTTGTTCAGAAACGCATATTGTAACAGAGAAACAAAAATGAAAATACGCAGTGGAAAAATGCCAGAAAATGAGAAAAAGGGCCGGAGAGAAGTAGAATTTTTACCCTGAAATATTCAGGTAATGATCCTAATATATTTTTTGAGTTTATTACATATGTTTGAATATATTTTTACGGTAAAAATAGGGATATTAGACATCGCCCTAATGACGTAAATTGATAGTTTAAAGGGTCAAATAGACCCCGATAATGGTATTAATTATATATTCGTACTCAGCGCATTATGGGCAACATACAAATATAATTTATTTGGGGTTTGGTTATGTGACCTTAAACCCTGTATATAGACCTGGCCTGCGTATTGCGTATGCGAATAGGGTATCAGGTTCCTAACCGGATTGCCCTAAGATGTGAGGAATGAAGCCTTTATCCCTATTTGATATATTTTCTGCTCATTGAACACAGTGGGATCGTTTGGCAATGAAACCAAAGGATAAAGCGGTTGTTAATTAGCCGTACTAACTTTTGGAAGAGGTAAGTGATTATATCCATTTTTTTGGAGGCACCTGGCCTCGTGGATTTTCTACCACGTGTTCCTTACGTGTGTAGCTGCCGATAGGCGTACTCATTACGCCTTAGCTTTGGATTTACATTCTATGTTATATGTTATGTCCTGTTATTGGTATTGCATTGAGAATCTGAGTATTGTACTTTGGCTTTGAGTTGGCATCTACTTCCCGACTGTCGATGAGAGTCCCGCACCGGTGAAGGGTTATTATTTCATCACATTGCACTCATATGCATTATATGCCATTCATATGCATTACATTGCATATCATATTGAGTGCAGGAGTATTGCGCCTCTGGTTTACATTATATCGGGTGTAGGAGTATTCCGCCCCAGGAGAGTGCAGGAGTATTCCGCCTCTGGTTTATATTATAACGGGTGCAGGAGTATTCCGCCCCAGGAGCAGAAGTATTCGACTTCGGGATAGGATTACGGGCACATGTGACCCTTTGCATCATTTCATTTCATCTCATTTCATACCATTGTGTAGACTTGTGGTACATAACTACTGTTCTGCTTATATGTGCATTGCTTATTTGTCTATATATTTCTGGATCGTATTCTAGTTTGCGGGGATCGGGTTGCACACTGCAACGGTATAAATATATGGACCGGGTTGCACGTCGCAGCAGTATGAATATATGGATTGGGTTGCACGCCACATCAGGATGTATTTTTGATTGATGATGTGTTCGGGATATCTATATGTTCTTGCTGTCTTACGTTCCTGGTTGTTGAATAGCTTGCGATTCCTAACGTGTTTCTAGTTATTATCTGGCTTTGCCTTTTCATAATTTAAATAAGAGAAATCTGGTTTATTTGTTTCTTTTCTCCCTGGCTAGCTATCCTATTATTTGAGGTGGCTAGTCTGCCCCACTTATTGAGTCCTTTTGACTCACCCTTCTTTGTTGTTTGTTTCTTGTCTATCTATTTCGTTTCGGCAGGTTCACTCCAGGATTGAGTTCGCCACGTTGTGAAGGAGCGAAGATGTGTTCAGCTGTCAGGGTGAGCCAACTTTTATTCCGGATGGCCACCAGTTTATTTGTTATTATTTCAATTGCATTCTGCTCCCTTCAGGAGGTATCTGTCTTATTTTGTACTCTTAGATGTCTAGTCTGGATAGCCCTAAACCTAGTATATGGGTAGTCAGCTGTAATTTCTTTTGTACAGCTTAGAGGTATCAGTATGTCTGTGTTTTTATTTTAAGTCTTGTCCTTATTTATGAATTGTTATATTTATTTTTCGAATTAAATTAGTATGGGTTCGCCCGACAGGTCTAGGGGAGGATGTCGGGTGCCCGCACGACCTAACCGGATTCTGGGTCGTGTCAACCCAGCTTTTTTAAAATCTGGGTGAATAAAAATACAGAAATATCAGCATTTAATTGCCTCCCTAACATTGGGATTCGAAAAGTCTGGACTTTATTATTTATAGAAACTAGAAGGAAATAGGGAAGACCATACAAAACCTACCATTTTTTACTACATTTATTGTGATATTTTTAATCTATTGTTTGACCATAACATATGGACAAAAGTTAATATTAGAGAACAGTAACTGCTATCTTATAAATAAGCTATCCCCAGCATATTAGAGAACATTTCACAAATATTTTTTAGTGAAGGAAGCCCTCAAATATTTTTTGTATTTTAAGATGGGAACAGTCGTCGAAGTAGTGTTAAGTGAATTGGATGCTGAATTAGATCAGTTTGTAAGTTAATCATAGCATTTTTTAAAGTGTTGTTTTTGTTTGATGTTATTATAAAATATTGCATTTCTTCTTTTGTTTTGTTTTGTAGATTTTTCCAGTATGGTTGGCAATTAGGTTTCCCAGACGTGATGTGCCAGCCATTCTTATTTGCCGTGGTATTCATTTCCAGATGAACTGCCTTAAAGTGAGAAGACAGAAAAGACTTTGTAATGGATGGAGGGAGTTTGTTCGTACTAACAATCTTGGAGTAGGAAGTACGCTACATTTTAGGGTTCTGATATTCTTAGATCGTGTGGTTTTAAATGTTAGTATTTGGCAGTCTGAACTAGAACCTTTAAGTTCAAGTTCTAGTTCTAGTTCTAGTTCTGGCTCTACTGTTGAAGATGCCTAAATAAGATAGCATATTTGTGTGATTTAGTTCAATGTCTATTGAATTTATGTGTTTGTTTACAGTTTTTGGTAAACAATATCTGAGTTTTTGGGGCAGTTATATATGTGTAATATAACTGTTGTTTTTTGAATTGTGATTGTTCAGTAAATAACATCATAAATATTATGTAATGGTGCCTTTTCAATTATAAGTTGCAACTGTTATTACATTATGGAATTTATTCTATAAATACATATCAACTTATAGTTCTTATGGAGTTTTATGTGAAGTTTCTATGTTGTCATTTTTAATTATTAGTCTATAATTTCCAATTAAGTTACAGTCATAAGTATAGGATTCATATAAAAATGCTGTAATTTTCAACTGCATAACAATATAGCTCCAGCAAAAGTACTGGGGATTAATGTATGAATAAATATTATTAAATTTTTTGATTCTGGGATTAATTTACAATTATAAGTATAGGATCCCCTATATCAAAATGCTGTTATTTTTCAACTGCTTAACACGATGGTCCAGCACAAGTACTGGGATTAGTTTACAATTATGATTATAGGACCCCAGATCAAAATGCTGTTATTTTCAGCTTTATAACAGTATGGCTCCAGCACAAGTACTGGGATTAGTTTACAATTATGAGTATAGGACCACAGATCAAAATGTTGTTATTTTCAGCTTCATAACAGTACGGCTCCAGCACAAGTACTGGAGGGATTAATGTATGTGAGAGCACTTATTATTAAATTTTGTGATAGTAATTTAAGTTACACAATATTTGTTGAAATTGATGACGTACAGAAACTGTAAAGTCTATAGAAAATATAACTTCTTTGACTACATTTAATGTATTTTTGACAAAATACATATCCACTAACAGTTACTGACTTTTTTGACTATAAATAACCCTTTGCAGTTAAAGCAAACTACAAAGTGTTTTGAGACTTCATCTCCTCTTATAAACTGTAAAGTGTTTTTGAGAAAAGAAGATATGGCAGATGAAGACACTCGTGTGGAGGAACTAGGCAGTTTCGACAAGAAAATCACATCATCTTACTTTGATAGAGATGATTTTGTATGTTAAAAGAAATGACCAAAGTATTTTTTATTTTTTTCATTTATTTTTTCAGTTTTGTGATTTTTTTATTAACTGTGAAATATTATTCCTTTTAGATCTTTCCAAAAAGTTGGAAGCAGAGGCTTCCAAATAAAAATGGAATGGCATGCATAATGTGTGAAGATGATGATGAGGTATATGAGATGAACTTCAAAGTTGGGAAACACGCAAGGTTGTGTAATGGATGGAAGGATATGATTATTAAAAAAGGCTTCAGGATAGGTAATATAATTCGTTTTGATCACCTATGGCACGAGATGATCAACGGTATTCCACATGTTGTTTTTGAAGTTTCTATCACAAACCATCAAGATGGTGAGGGAGAGGGTGATGATGATGAAAGCAGTGATGATGATGATGATGATGATGATGATGATGATGATGATGATGATGATGATGATGATGATGATGATGATGATGATGATGATGATGATGATGATGATGATGATGATGATGATGATGATGATGATGATGATGATGATGATGATGATGATGATGATGATGATGGAGCATCAACACAGAATCCAATTGTAATTGAATAATTTTCTAGTAGTTTTAATGTGTACTGTCTATGTATTTGTGTTCTAATAAAAACTACAGTGTTTATGTATTATTTTTTTTTTCTAATTGTGTTTTATATATTTGCATTTCTTATCAAGTAACTGTAATGCTTGATAAATAACATAAATAGAAAACAGAAATTCAATCCTATTACAAGTTTTGGAAGATCATATTCCATGTGGGGTAGAAGTTCTATGCACGAGGATTGAAGTTCTAGCCACATTACAAGTACTAGATTACTTTACAATTATTAGTATAGGACCTCCAAATCAAAATGCTGTTATTTTCAACTGCATAACACCATCGCTCCAGCACAAGTACTGAGATTAGTTTACCAATATGAGTATAGGACTCCCAGATCAAAATGTTGTTGTTTTTCAGCTGCATAACACCATGGCCCCAGCACAAGTACTGGTACTAATGTATGTGATAGCAGTTTTTTATATATGAATAAATATTATTAATTTATGTGATTATGAAAATGTTGCTCATATTCAAACTACAGACTTTTGAAAGTTAAAAAACAAAATATGTTGTGCATTTTAAATATTGTAAAAGAGTTCTTATAATAATTTAACTTACAGAATCTTCTAAGATTTTTATTGACTTGACTTGTCATGTACAACAACAAAAGAATCTATCTACTTTTGTTCATGTATTGTCAACAATATAATAATGTGAATTAACGAGTCCCAGTATTTTATAGCAACAAAGTTACTCGACACAAATGCTGTGGATTTGCAAAAAGTAGGGAATATTTTGTTGATTTCAATATATTTTTGGAACAGAGGTCTGTTCACTACAACAAATTTGGTCTACGGCCACACTTATTTTAGACAACACTCAAAAGTGTTGCAAAAAACATTTAAAGGAACACTTTTTAAGGGTAGCCAAAGGTTAGAGCTTTTGGCCACGAATTTCAAGGCAACTGCTTATAAAACGTACCTCTTAATCACAAAGGCAACACTTATTAAGTGTAGCCAAATTAATAAATAATAAGCAACATTTAGTAATTATTTGGCAACACTTTTTAGGAATTGCTATATACTCCTACCAAATGCAACACTTTCTATGCGTACCTAAAAAAATTTACCAAATAGTTTTCTTCCTATATAGTGAAATGATAGAAATTATTTTCCCAATACCCGCAAAAATATTTTCACTCTTTCGTTTCTATTCGCGTGAAAATATATCCTCCGCTGCTTCACTCTTTCTTTTTTAGGAGAAATTAGGGTTATACAGAATTTTGATTTCTCTACGTGCATTTGACTGGAGTTCATCTACTACCGCTGCTTCACCTTCAAGCTCGAACCTTCTTCACCGTCGTCGTTTCTCCTATTATTTTAGGTCATTTTTTTCACTTTTATTTCTCTATTCATTCAATAAAATTGTTTCTCAATGCTTCTTTATTTCTAATTTAGGTTTTTGAAAAGTTGGGGTTTATACAAATTGATTTGATCAATTACCAGAAGCCATAGGTTTCCTATTGCTCGCTCTTTACGGAAGAAAGTGTTGTAATTTGTCAAGAGATTATTGAGATTTACATCCTTGGGTTGTAAGGTAAACAATTATACTAGGGTGTTATACATATTGTATTGGATAAAAGCTGACTGGACTTGAAAAGGTGACACGTATCTACCACGTGGTACAAGCAGATGTTTCAATGGACAGACACCAAACAGACAGACATTTTATCACGAGCAGGCCTAAAGAAATTATGAAGCACTTCATCAGTCAACACGGTCTAAGTGAGCAGTTATTAATATGATTATCCGCGATCATTCAATTAATGGCCATTAAGGCAATCATTACAACCCAGCGATTATGACTCCAACGGATACGTGACCAGCAGTTACTTATCCAGACGGATCCATGCCCAGCGGTTACGAATCCCAACGGGTGCCTAACAGGCTTATAAATAGCATTTGCCTTAATCGATTGTAACACAACTTTACTTCCTGTCTACAATATCAATAAGAATACTCTCTCGCTCTTACTCAGATATTCCTTTTGCTCATATTTGCCTATTACTTTAGTTCTTTAATCCTCTAAATGCGATTGGTGTCGAAGAGCTCTCCCCGAAGACAAGCGATACGATACAGTTACTTCTCCTTGTTTCCGTTTATGCTTTATCTTTATTAGTTAATACTCACATCTCGTTCTCGTATTGTCACCATTTTAGTTCGTCGTTCAAAATCTTAATCTCAACTATTGATCGTGACTCCGCAAATACAAATTTAATTATTAATTTGCCTAAAATCGGATCTAGGTTAAACAATTTGGCGACCACAGTGGGAGCCGGTCAATAGCCTTCGTAGGCTAATAGTTTATCTTTCTTTGATATTACACCTATTTTCGTCAGTCTTTTTGTTCTATAACTAACATGGCAGAATGCAATTCCCAACGAACTATCGTAGGCGGAAGTCAGGTAAATACTCGCGCAGCGAATATTTTCGATGTGAAGCAAAAGCCTGGTGAATCTCTCTGCCAATACGTGGATCGCTTCCAAAGAAAGCGAGCAATGCGTCCCGAGGTACCGGACAAGTGGGCGGTAATCGCGTTTACCTACGGTGTGGACGTTAGAAGCTTGGCGGCTACGCGCAGATTGTACGAGTCTCTTCGCGAATCCCCAGATGTCAGCTGGTCGGACGTTTGCAATTGCTACGTCTCAAGGGTAAATATCGACGAATTCGAGTGAGAAGACCCTTGGTGAGATTACTTTGACAACTCTCGCCGAAGGGGTAGCGAAGGGAACAACCTTTCATGTTGTCGATGCGGATCTAGCCTACAACATCATTTTGGGCAGACCTTGATCCACGACATGTAAGTTGTTCCTTCAACTTATCATCAGTATTGAAGTTCGCATCCGAATGGGGAGTACGTGAGGTCCGAGGAGAGCAACGCTCTGCCCGAGATTGCTATTCGGTGGCTCTCAAACTATCTGAAGAGAACAAATAGCAACTACAGCGACCGGGGCCAGACATACCACCTGAAGAGGCTAAGTACGAGGTCCCGGAATTCATCACGAAGATGGACGAAAGAGAAAACCACATGCCAACCGTAGAAGATTTAGAACCCGAAGAATTGTTCGTCGACAAGCCGGAGCGGAAAGTGTACTTAGGGATTGAACTGAACGAACGTCTACGAGGAGATATCCTCCAGTTCCTCAAGGAGCGGCATACAACATTCGCGTGGTCCTACGCAGATATGACAGGTATTTCTCCTGACATCATTACTCATAGGTTGAACGTCGATCCGTATCACCGCCCAGTGAAACAAAAGACGCGCCAGCAATGAGCCTTTCGGAACCAGGTCATCAACGACGAGGTCGATCGACTGTTAAAAATCGGTTCAGTAGGTGAAGTCAAATATCCAGACTAGCTAGCCAATGTAGTTGTCATACCTAAAAAGAACGGTAAATGGCGAGTTTGCATTGACTTCACAGATCTAAACAAAGCCTACCCGAAGGATTCATATCCTCTTCCCAGGATAGATCAACTGATCGACACAACAGCCGGACACGAGGTGCTCACTTTTCTCGACGTATATTCCAGATATAACCAAATATTGATGGAACCTGAAGATCAGGAGAGAACGGCGTTCATAACTTGTCGAGGTACGTACTGTTATAAAGTTATGCCATTTGGACTGAAAAATGCAGGTGCAACTTATCAGCGTCTAGTCAATCGAATGTTCCATGACCATATCAGAAAGACTATGGAAGTGTACATCGATGATATGCTGATCAAATCCAAACGAGCAGAAAACCATTTGGCACATCTAAAAGAAGCTTTCCGAATCTTGGATCAGTACAACATGAAGCTGAATCCGGAGAAGTGTGCATTCGGAGTCGGATCGGGGAAGTTTATGGGATTCATTGTTTCTCAGCATGGAATTGAAGTCAATCCCGCTCAGATTAAAGCCATTGAATCAATCCCAGATGTACTTCACAACAGGAAAGATGTCATGAAACTGACGGGGAGAGTAGCGGCCTTACGCAGGTTCATTTCCCGATCATCTAACCGATGCAAGAGTTTCTTCGATGTCTTAAAGCAAAACAAGGAGTTCGAATGGACCCCTGAATGCCAGCAAGCATTGAAGGATCTAAAAAAGTATCTATCCAATCCACCACTGCTCTCCACACCTCAGGAGGGTGAGCAGCTGCTAATTTATTTGGTAGTCTCAGAATCATCGGTAAGCACTGTTCTAGTTCGGGAAGAAAAAGGTAAACAACTTCCTATCTATTACATTAGCAAAGCTCTAATTGACGCAGAAACACGCTATCAACCTTTGGAAAAATTAGCTCTGGCACTAGTAACTGCTGCTCGTAAGTTACGCCCTTATTTTCAAAGTCATTCGATAGCTGTGGTTACAACCTTTCCTTTACGAAATGTTCTGCACAAAACCGAATTTTAGGAACGTTAGTAAAATGGGCTATAGAATTATCTGAATTTGATATACCCTGAGGCAGAAAAAGAAGCTATTCTCTATGCAGGACAGGCTCCTGGCACGTGGACTCTTCACACAGACGGCTCCTTGAGCGTCAAAGGGTCCGGGCTTGGATTGGTTCTCGTCGCTCCATCCGGTGAAATGGTAAGGCAGGCTATCAAGTGCCCATTTATTACTAACAATGAGGCTGAATATGAGGCCGTTATTGCAGGATTAGAACTAGCTCGAAGTTATGGAGCAACCATCGTCAAACTGAAAAGCGACTCTCAACTGGTGGTCAATCAAATTAATGGAGGTTTCATTGCACGAGAATCCAGGATACAAGTGTACCTCGCCCGAGTGAAAGAGCTCCTAGCACAGTTTGACGAATGGGAAGCAATTCAGATTCCACGGGAAAAGAACCATGAAGCTGATGCTCTCGCAAATATGGGATCAGTGGCAGAGATAGGGGCAGCCAGCTCTTCAGCTGTTGTTCAACTTCTCTACACGACCATGGACAGAGAAAAGTTCGAAGTCAACACCATCAACGCTACTTGGGACTGGCGGAATGAGATAACAAATTATCTTATCCATGGAACTCTACCCGTAGATACAAAAGCTACTCGCAAACTCCGGATAAAAGCTGCTCGGTATACAATTCTCAATGGCGAGCTCTACCGAAAAATGTTTGCAGGACCTCTCGCAAAATGTCTCGGACCAAGTCAAATCAATTATGTGATGAGAGAAGTCCACGAAGGCTGTTGTGGAAATCATTCCCGTGGGCAAGGCATTAACCCGGAAGCTGATTCGCGCAGGTTACTATTGGGACAAAATGGAGAAAGATTCGAACGAATTTGTCAAAAAATGTGACAAATGCCAGAGGTTCGCCCATCTTCTCCATCAGCCAGCAGAACCACTTCATTCAATAATCTCTCCGTGGCCCTTCATGAAATGGGGGATGGACATTGTTGGTCCTCTTCCAACAGCACCAAGGGGGATGCGCTTCTTATTGATCATCACTGATTACTTCACAAAGTGGGTCGAAGTGGCAGCATACTCAAGGATACGACAAACGGAAGTTGTCGACTTCCTCTGGCGTTTTGTCGTATGTCGCTTTGGAGCACCTAAGGAAATAATCATGGACAACGGCCCGCAATTTATCCGCCAGAAAGTGACTAGGTTCCTCGACGATCTGCACATCAAGAGGATCACTTCCTCTCCATATCATCCTGTTGCCAATGGACAGGCAGAATCTACCAATAAAATCATCGTTGAATCCCTTAAAAAGGGCCTCGAGCAGGCAAAGGGATGTTGGGTAGAAGAGTTGTCTGGAGTACTATGGGCTTACCGCACAACAATAAAAATGAGTACCGGAGAGACTCCTTACTCATTGGTATATGATGCAGATGCTCTAATCCCAGTTGAGATAGGAGAGCCCAGCCTGCAATATGCACATGCCACTGAGGAATCAAACTCAGTCAACCTCTCTGAAGAGCTGGACCTCCTCGAAGAACAGAGAGAGTTAGCTCTTGTATGAGTAGTCGCTCAGAAAGAACAAATCGAATAATATTACAATCGGGGACTGCGCGTACGAAGCTTTCAGGTCGGAGACTTTGTACTCAGAAAAGTCTCCTAGAGTACACAAGAAACAAATTCAGGGAAGCTTGGTCCTAACTGGGAAGGCCCCTACAAAGTAATTGCTTCAGTCGGCAAGGGATCTTATCGCTTGGCACGACCAGATGGTTCCACTGTCCCGAACAGTTGGAATGTGCTTCACCTCAAAAGGTATCACTTTTAAGTGGTAAAACGGTTAGTCATCTCATACTTACCTTTTATCTTTATGAAAGTTCTTACTTTTATTATACTTTCTCTCTAAATGGTACTAACGACCTAAACAAGGTCAGATCCGTTTAGCTCAACTGGTAGAGCTCGAAGTTCTTCAACTTCGCGGCTGTGGGTTCGAATCCCACAACGGACACACTCCTCGTTTGGTTATATGTGTTCTATATCCAACTCACCGAATCTCTTTTCATGTTATCACTTTACGTGTTCCAACATAAAAACGAGGGGGGGTGGTGAGAGGCCCCTGTAGGCCAGGTAAGACCTTCATAAAGGCAAAAGACCTTACCAAAAGGCAAATTTTTAAAGTTTTTCAAAAACTTTTACGTGACAAAACTTCCACGAAAATAAGAGAAGTCGTTCACAAAGCCAAACTTTTACGTGACAAGACTTCCACGAAAATAAGAGGAGCCGTTCACAAGGCCAGCGACTCGGCCAGAGCCAATCTACAAAGCCGTGCAACAACTTTCGACTATCAAAACAATAAGCAAGGTTATACGCACAGAGCAATGATTCGGCCAAAACTCTAACGACCACAATTCGGTCAGACTACTTATAACTTACGACCTCTTGCTAACGAAAGGCTAAGTTAAAAACATTTGGGCAAACTTTTGAAGACCAGAACTTAATAAAGTTCAAACTTCAGAAAAATCCCAATCATAAGGCACAAAACCCACAACACATGCGAACAAAAGATCAAAAGTTCAGGCTAAATATAGTCATTCAATAGATCTAAAAGCATATATACATTATCCTGTAAAATGATAAAGATGCCGAAAATGGCTGACAGAAGTTTACAGAGTGTTCAAAGGCCAAATGAAACCGGCCATACAAGAGACCAGAAAGTCTTCATTAGACTTCTGTCCACAAACAAACAAATCTGGCTCTCGCCAGACAATAAAAAATACATCAATCAAAGATTGAAAAAGGGCATCAACATTTAGGGTTACGACCAGAACTCGACGCACCAGCTCCATTAGTTCTGCCATCGTCCCCTGAATTCTCGTTGTCATCTTCATCCTCATCTTCATCTTCGCCTTCAGACTCCTCAGGAGAGAGATTCAGTGCTTGTCTTATTCTACGAACAGCGCTCTTTGTTGTCTGCAGCATCTCCTCAACATTAACTTGTTTAGCTTGAATCTGCACGAAGAATGTACGTTTGGCCTCAAGCACAGCAAGCTTAGCCTTGATCTTAGACTGATCACGCAGGTTTGCCAAGTCCTTGGTTAATGCGGCCTGGGCACTTATCAATTGAGCGGCCTGATCCTTGGCAGCCTAAAGAACAGCTCTGGCTTTAACAGATCCTTCATTGGCTCTCTGCAGATCCATCTCAATGGATGCACGATCCTCAATAGTACTGTTCAAAGAAGTTGTACATTCTTCGAGCAATCTCTCTAGACCCTGAGTAGAGCGTGCGAACCCTTCTTTCTCTTCGAGAAGAAGGTCCTTCTCCCTGGTGAGTGCGTTGATCTGCTCAACACGTTCATTGTTTACATCAGTCAACCGATTAACCTCACCACCTAGGAGACCACAATGCTCTATCAAAGTCTTGTTCTCCTTCAGAGCATCCAGCAACTGTTTCTTTACCTCGAGTACTTGATCGACGTTGTTAATCCTGGAGCGAAACATGAGCTCAGAAGCCAGCATACTCGACTGAAAAGACAAAATAAGTCAAGATTAGAAATCCGCGGCTAAAGTTATTCCCAACACAAAGTAGGAAATACTTACCCGGGCATAATCAGGAGCAATTTGGAAGGCCAACTCCTCATCGCTTAGCTCCCTCAGCACCCATTCTTCACGGGGACCGATAAGCAAGGAAACCGCCTTAGCCAAACCACCAGGTCCAGTTATGAAGTTAACATCAGGGGCAAGTTTCAAAGTGTGCTTCCTCTCACAGTACTTGGGTTCCCAAGCCTGCTCAGAGGGATAATTTGGCCCAAACTTGTAACGGACACCCCTGATGTCCTTCAACTCTATCCGGCCACCAATAATTGACCGCCATATGAATCTTGACGATGATAGGTTAGAATCACCTTCCACTCCAGGATTTATCGTCTCGCACTCGCGAAGACCGACAAGCGTCGGCCCCTTAGTAGCCACATTCTCAAGGTCCTCGAAACGAAAAACACGAGGACCCCAGCTACCCTCTTGGGGAACTTCTTCCCTAACTTCTTCTCTAACTTCTTCCTTTACTTCTTCTTCTTCTTCACCCACCTTTCCTTTCCCCTTGTCTACACGAGAAGGACCTGCCTCCACCCCGTCATCAACTCGGGGACTCCTCTCCAGAGTACGGGCAGCCTCCTCCTCGGCCCTTCTTCTGTCACTTCGAAGATGAGGTCTTCGCCTAAGGGGAACATCAACTTCAGCCTCAGTGTCCGAAAGATAGATAACCTCCTTGGCCAAACCCTCTCCCCGTGCAGACTCGGGGACTTCAGCAGCAGTCTGGGCATTCTCTTCTACGGGCCCCGGTACATTGGCCCTAGATGAAGGATCACCCCCAGCAGATGAGGCTTGCCCGGCAGCCACGGAAGTCTTACGAGCAGACCTCTTCCGTGCTCCGCCTTCATCTTGGCTCTTCTCCTTTCTTTTCGGGGAGCCCAGACCGCGAGACAAGAGTTCCTCGCCCCCCTCCCTGCTATGCAGAGCCTCCACCGAAGCTAGTATAGCCGCGGCCTCAGCATCTGGGTCAGCGACAGGATCGGAAGGCACGTCTTGTGGGGGAGCAGGAAAGAAATCTCCTGAAGTACCCAAACCTGCAAAAAGGTAAAACAGTCAGACACGGAGAAGTTTCAAAGAAGAAGGATAATCATGAAAGCAGAAATATTCTCACCATGATTTTTCACAATCAAACTTTTATGAGTAGCAAAATGCGCCCATTCCCTCCTCTCAGGAACGAACTCCTTCAAAATCGGCTCAACCCACGCCATCAGCTCATCGACAGATATGAGCCTGTCGTAGGGTTGCTTAGCCGCTACAAAAAAAAAATGGAACGGAGTTAGTAGATGAGAAGGAAAAGAAGAACACGAAGAATTTCAAAAATACTCGGGGACTTACGTTTCTTATTCCAGACTTCTGGAAGATAAGTCTTGTCGCCAAAAGTCAAGGCCGAGAAGCGTACGAACAGATATCAGTGTACCCAGCCTCGGTCACCGGTATCCTCAGAACTGCGCACTAAGCCCTTGCTTCCGCGCATCCTGGCATTTACATAGCCATCTTTAAAAATTTGTATACTATACAAAGAAATAAAATGCTCGTATCCAAAAGATTGATCGGTTTATGTCGCAAACAAATCTAAGATTGTAACTATTCTATATATACTGGGGCACAGCTGCCCCGGGCAGAGAAGGTACTCCCTGCAGAGCCACTCCAGCACAGGGTGCAAGGGTAACCTACATCCCACTGTGAAAGGGTAGGTGCACATGGCTGTCCACCCCGCCCTGTGGGAAGTAATATTCTCCTCCTCGGAGATCGGCAAGAGGGGAACCTCATCACCCCAGTGACAGTCCGTCGTCACTCGTGGAATCACCTCCTTCGTGATCCCAGACTTAAACCTATACGTCGGCCAATTGCGCATATCTCCTTCTCTATTATTAAAAGGACTTAATGTTACAGTCCGCCTCTAATTCACCCTATTTCTTGGGGATAATTTCTGCAGCAGTAGCCTGAGTAGCCCGGGGCCTAGGAGTGGCCGCCGAGGAACTACCAGCAATATCAGTGCTTTGATTTTTTCTAGATCTCGAAGTCATGATTTCAGAAAGAATATGAAGTTGTCAAGAAGAATTCAAAAGCTAGTTCAAAGGTTTTCAATAAACTGCGGAGAAGAAATAAAGGCAAGTAAAAGAGGAAACCCCTATTTATAGAAGAGGAAATTCAGCCCCTCAACTTCCTCCGAGACACGTGGAGGACATCCGAGAAACTACGATCAGATCTGGCTGTCAAAAGAAAGAATAGGGTTCATCAAACTTTATAGTTTCATCATTATTCTTAAGAGCAGCGGTCACCTTGCGATCAATAGACGACGTGTGCACACGACTGAAGCGGTTGAAATCATTACTTTTACTCTAGGGGCACGCAACAGTCACTTCAAAATGGGCTGCAATTACGCAGGCGTGCCAGCTGCAGTTACTTTTTTATACGGCGCATTAAATGCGCACGTCATAAGGGCTTGTCACACAGCTGATAAGGTTCATACGTCATCAAGCCTCGTCACACAAAGACAAAAGTTTACGAAAACTCCCGCCAAAATTCCTATCCACTCCTCGAACAGATACTCTGCTCGAGAAGTGCGGGGACTATCTGTATTAGATAATAGATGACTGGACTTGAAAAGGTGACACATGTCTACCACGTGGCACGAGCAGATGTTTCAACGGACAGACATTTATCACGAGCAGACCTAAAGGAGTTATGAAGCACTTCATCAGTCAACACGGTCTAAGTGAGCAGTTATTAATATGATTATCCGCGATCATTCAATTAATGGTCATTAAGGCAATCATTACAACCCAGCGATTATGACTCCAACGGATACGTGACCAACAGTTACTTATCCAGAAGGATCCATGCCCAGCGGTTACGAATCCCAACGGGTGCCTAGCAGGCTTATAAATAGCATTTGCCTTAATCGATTGTAACACAACTTTACTTCCTGTCTACAATATCAATAAGAATACTCTCTCGCTCTTACTCAGATATTCCTTTTGCTCATATTTGCCTATTACTTTAGTTCTTTGATCCTCTAAGTGCGATTGGTGTCGAGGAGCTCTCCCCGAAGACAAGCGATACGATACGGTTACTTCTCCTTGTTTCCGTTTATGCTTTATCTTTATTAGTTAATACTCACATCTCGTTCTCGTATTGTCACCATTTTAGTTCGTCGTTCAAACTCTTAATCTCAACTATTGATCGTGACTCCGCAAATACAAATTTAATTGTTAATTGGCCTAAAATTGGATCTAGGTTAAACACATATCGTGAATTTCCTTGTTCGTAAAGTTGTTCAAAGAAAGTCCTTGAAGAGTTTCTAATTTTTGTTAATTTGAAACTTATCATGGCATCAAGATTTGGGCAGATTCTTATTTATGCCTTGATTTAAGCGTGCTCTTATAAGGTTGTTTTACTTGTGTAAACTTCATCATATTTAGGTGAGACTCCTGAATTGTTATATTTCACATATGAATCCTTATCAATATTGATGTCCTGAGTTCGTCCCCAATAAAGATCGAGAGATTTTTCTTTGAATCTTGGAGTTATGATGATTGAATTATCTCAATGCTGTAAATAATAAGCCAAGATGTCGTTGGGAGTTTAATAAAAACCAACTTAATTGGGATACGATTTTGCATTTGTTAATTTCTACATTTACTTCATTGTTTGATATGTTCAATGCCTTTTGTGATTCTATACAGTCTGTGTCTTTGCTATGTTTAGTTCTGGTTATATACTTATGTATGCGAACCTTTTCAAAAGACCCTTTTTAATAGCTACAAGAATTTTATTTTAAATGGCTCAGGTTTGCTCACATGTCCTCTGCATAGGATCAAATTAATTTTAGTACCCCAGGATGATTCTTATGATTACGAATAGGATTTCCGTGGTAGTAGAGACATGGTTCAAGTGTCAATTGGGGCTTAATTAAATAATTTCATCATGTAAAGATACCACTAAGCTTTATTTGTAAGAGATTGTTGTATATTTTTGGGATTTTATTTTTTGGTTGGAGTCAGTAGTTGTGTTGTTTAATTTATGTCTCACTTTATCATATTCTGTTACTTAGCTAAGTAGCTTTCTGGTGATTGTAGGTGCTAAATTTTTCGGCAGGTAGAAAAAGAGGAAGAACTAAAGGAAGGAGACAAACAAGATGTAATAGTTTCATATATATGATTAATTCGTTTTGGTTTTCCTTCTTTTCTGAGCTTATTTAGGACATTGAAATTCATGTCTCTTTTCTCTTCTTAATAACAGGGAGAAAAGAAAAAATACAAAGAAGACCGAAAGGGAGAAGTACTGGGATTGGGAGTTGACGAATGAGACAAAACCGATATGGGTATCTTACCACTTGATTTACCTCTGAATGTTATTATAGTGCAGTCACGTCTGTATTTCTATCAGCAAACATGACACCTTTTTATTGCCTTGTGAGTATTGGTTTGATAGTTTTTATGTATCCTTTTAAATCGTAGATGCGGAAGCTGAAAGAAGTTGAGAAAGAACAATACCAGGGTTATCAGTTTGAGAGTGATTGTGCAGGGCGAGGTGGAGTTTAGAAGTGTTCCACATATACCTAAAATGGCTCATCTGAACAATGAAGATGCTACAAGACAAAAATATCCGCTTGTATGTGAACTAGCTATATTCATTTCTAATGATTTTGATGGGAAATTGGTGAGTTCAATTTCTAGCTCGATATGCAACTTCTGAATCATAAAATGATGGTGGAGAAATAAGAATTATTGTTTTTGATAAGTATTGGTAAAATTTTGCACTCACTTGCAGCAAGCTGGTCATGATATGTACTACAAAGAAAATCCTATCTTTCCGTTTGTTATGTTATTTATTTTACTAGTTTGTGTATTCTCTTGTTGTTGTCAATTTTTATGAATTAACTTGGGTCCTAATTTGTCTACCAACTATTCTGTCAGAGATATGACTGATGGTGAAAATATAAGCATTTCTCCAATAACTATCTTACTATTTATTTTCAAGTGTCCATTTATCAAGTAATTAAACGACTTCCTGATTTCTTAACATTGCAAGGTGAAGTAGTTGTTCCAAAGTGAGGGCAAGATTCTTATGATAATTCACGAGACGAACAGTCAATATTGCAGATCTACTGTGTGCAGGATTTATTTCCCTTCGGTAATTTTTCTTCATCTATTTTTCTTTTAAAAGTTTTTTGACAATCAATTCTTCCCCCCATTGATTCTTATAATGTCCTACAAAATAATTAGCTATGTGGTGTGAATTAGGAAAATAATTTTCTTATTTTGTTGGTCTTTTCCGTTCATGATTGACTATTTTTACTTTCAGATTGAACTTTACTGAGGATACTTTGATTTTTGTCTGTCTCAATTGCAGGTATGGAAAGGTTAAGCTACTAAAGATAACAAAGAAAAAGTAAATGGAAAACTAAGGCCGATAAACCTTCAGAATATTCTCCTTGTTTGAACAAAGAAAGCTCACTTGTTGTTAAGATTAATAGGGATCAGTTACAGAGTCAGAAGATGGATGATGTGAAGGTACCTAAATCAATTGCTATCAGAAATAAAACCTGTAGCTAGGGAGATAACAAATGGATATTATTTATGGATGTATTTATTTGTTTCTAATGGATGCTAGCTTCAGCTATTCGATATGTTTATTCTTGAATATATTCGATTGTGTGAAGTTTATTGCTATTACGCAAATTTATGTAATGGATGATATGTATGTCTGAGGATTACTGCAAGTGTAACAATACGATTTTTAGTTTGTTTGTTATTTATTAATATTAATTATTGTGCTTGAGATGTAATTTTAACAAATGCAACAATTTTATGTGTGGCCTACCGATTTGAAAGTGGCTTGTACATTACCAAGCTGCGCTTTAGTAGCGCCTCTTTAGAAGCAACACTTCAAAAGTGTGGCCTATAATATAGCAAAAGGGACACTTTATAAGTGTTGCGTTAAGATGTGAAAAACGTTGTCATATATACCCTAGAAGTGTGGTTGTTGTACCTTATAGGCTACACCTTTGAAGCGTTTCTTTTGAAGCAACACTTGAAAAAGCGTGGCCTTAGGGCAAAGGTAACACTGGATTTGGCAACCCCTAGAAAAGCGTTGCCTAAAGTCAAAAAGTGTGGCCTTTGATCAAAGGCCACACTTTTTGATAATTTAGGCCACACTTTTCTGGTGTGGTTGAAGGCCCAAAATGTTGTAGTGCTTGTAGTACTCTAAAGTACAGAATCTTTCCAGAATCTGTTTGATTTCTTTTTGTGTTGTCAACTGTGTGATACTGTTACTTTAATACAGTTGAAAATCTCAGTTCCATCTTATCCTATACAGATACGACCTATAAAAAAATGATATCTTCTTTACAGAGAAAGATGCAAGGAATATTTATAGCTTTTTTTGAGTTACAATGTCAGCTAAATAGAAGAAATATTCTTTACAGGTTTTTTGTATTTTTGTTTTCTATAAATTAGACAGTGGTGTTGTTTTTCACTTGTACAAACAAAATATTATTCCAAAAAAAAAAAAAAGAAAAATAACAAAGCATAAAATAAAAAATGGCTTGCTATGATGAAGTAAGAAGACAACAATGGCACCAGCGATGTTAGGGATTTGAAAAGTGATCTTGAGTTTTTGAAAACTGAGGTATCAGTCGTGAAGCATAACTTGGATGTGTTGTTTGAATTTTTTTATAGCTTTCAGAGAGAAAAACAATACAGATATGGATCGACTTTTGACAAACTCATGGACATTGAATTGCAGAACTTTACAGATTCAACCTCTGGTTCTAGCTCTCGCGTTCCTAGTAATCATTAATGTTTTAATGTATTTTTTTATGTGTTTATGCTTCCATGTAAAGCAAGTGTAATTTATCTTTTCTTGTACTTGAGGATACTTCTTTTGTGTTTTTAGAAGTATCCTTTTATGTAATTTTTATGTTACTGTTAATGAAAATGGCTGTGACTTTGCCTTTGTTTGTGTGTAAAATGCCGACTCTTAAATAATATTTATGTATAGTCCCAGCAATATATGCCCCAGCATTTTTACACCAAACCCCAGAATATTGTTATGGGGCTTTGGTTCAACGTAACATCAAGCCCCAGCATTTCGTATGCTGGGACAACAGCGGTGATTTTGAAGTCCAGCTTTATAAGCCCCAACATTTAATGCTGGACAACACACAAAGTAATTCAAAATCCTGTTAAACAGTGTGACCCATTGTAAACAGTGTGACTTATCAGAATTTATGAAAAAATACACATTGTACCTTTTCAGAATTTTCAGAAGTGACTCTTACAAACAAATGCCAACGTATATAAATTCCCACCCATAAAACAAATAGACAGGAATCCAATTTGTCATTTTTGTTATTGAACAAAAAAAAAAAAAGAAATTGTGTCAAATATTATCTGATCAAAAAGTATCTATGGAGAATGGCCACCGACCATCAAATGGCCACCGACCATCGAATGGCCACGGACCATTTAATGGAGGACAGGTTTTCCAGAATGGTCATGGACCATCAACTGAAAGGCATGTTACGAACTTGCCTTTAATACAAAGACACCTCTGTTGGCGTTTTAAAAATCTAGAGAATGAGGTGAAATCCTTGAACGAATTCAGAAAGAAATGTGAAGATGAGTTGTGGAATTTAAGGTACACGAAGCGACAATATTACGAAAAACTGATGGAGTTGCTTATTGTGATGGCAGATCCCCTGCAACTGCACAATGGAGGGCCAGGGGAGGCCATGTTTAGGAATTATGGAGAATAACAATGTTTTAATTTGATATATTATCTATTGTTGTTCTTTCACATATTAGTCATTTTTTTACAATGATATCATGTATTCAAAAAGGCAAACAGACAGTGTTAACATGTGTGTGAAGCAAGTGTAATTTATCTTTTCTTGTACTTGAGGATACTTCTTTTGTGTTATTAGAAGTATGCTTTTATGTAATTTTTATGTTACTGTTAATGAAATTGGCTGTAAGTTTCCCTTTTGTGTTGTGTGTAAAATGTTGACTCTTAAATAATGTTTATTTATAGTCCCAGCAATACATGCCTCAGCATTTCTGATTAGAACTTACTGGCCAAAACCCTTCTCTTCTATACCATACCCGTTTAATTTGCATCGTCCAGACGAATTTTGAGTTCCTCTTTTCTTTTTTTTCCTGCTTAATATTTTGTCTGGTAGCAAATGGACCATTTCCATTAGTACGTAAATAAGGTGACAAGTAACAACTCTTCTGTTGATAAATGTAGTATAGCTACAGAATATTGTAATGGGACTTTGCTTCAACGTAATACTAAGCCCCAACATTTAAATGTTGGACAACAAGGGGGTGATTTTGAAGTGCAGCTTTATAAACTAAAATATAGCATAGCTACAGGATATTGTAATGGGACTTTGCTTCAACGTAACACAAATCCCCAGATTTTTATGCTGGGGCCAGTAGTTTAAGGTACATGGGTGCTCAAGATTTTTATCCTGAGACGTTATCGTAAATATAGAAGTTGTTCCAGTTTTTAAGAATATGTCAGCAAATATCTCGGGTACCAGCATTTTACCAGGATAACATTGGCATACGAGAAGACATCGAACTGGAAGAAACATAGGGAAGAACATAGAAACACAGCTTTTTTGACTACATTTATAGTGATATTTAATCTATTTTTGACTATACATATTCTCTTTGACCGTAACAGTTGAACAAAAGTTAGTAACTCCTAGCCTATAAATAAGGCTTTGCAGTTGAAGTAAACAACAACTAGTTGGAAACTAATTTATTTTTCCATCAAAACAATAATATGGAGGACGATCGTTGGGAGGAACTAGGCGATTTCACTATGCTAATAACAAAATCATATTTTAAAAGAGATGATTTTGTATCTTAAAAAAATTACCATATTATTTTTTATATTTTTGTTCATCTAATTTTTCAATGTGTTTTTTGTATTAACTGTGAAAGTTTATTTTTTCAGATCTTTCTAGAGAGTTGGAAAGAGAAGCTGCCAAAGATCAATGGAAGTGCACTTTTACTTTGTGAAAAATGATGACACTGATTATGAAATGATGTTCAAGGCTGGGAAGGGACATTCAAGGTTGTGCAATGGATGGAAGGAGATGCTTCAGCGTAAAGGCTACAGACTGGGTGATATTCTTCGGTTTAATCATGTTGTTCATGAGGTTTACAACGGTATTCCCACTATGGATTTTGAAATTTCATTAGTAAACAGTCAGGTTGGTCATGGCCACAACGATGATGATGATGATGATGATGATGATGATGATGATGATGATGATGATGATGACGACGACGACGACGACGGCAATGATGATGATGGCAGTAGTGAAGAAGATGTAGGATCAGCCCAGAAGCCTATTGTAATTGAATAATTTTTAGTAGTTTTTATATTTTTTCAGTTAATGTGGGATGTTTGTTTGTCTTTTTATTTCATGTGTGTTTTTAAGCTTTTGAGCAGTTGATGAATTATGAACAACATTTTTTCTTATTATGAACTATGTTTCTAAGTACTGTGTTTTTATTATTTAAGTAAGATCAAAATGTTTGTTGTTCAATAAGTAAAATAACTAGAAAATAGATAAATCGAGACAACTATTTTTGCACAGCAACAAATGAAAAGTGTATTTTTTATATATAATAATCCTTGTTAAAGAATACAGAGGAAGTAAAATTTGAAACAAAAAGTTCTGTATAAGTGAATTGTCCTTTTTGACTTCAGATTTGTTGTGACTGGATGAAATTAGAGAAAAATTGTCTTCTATCTATCTAGTGTCGATGGGATTCCTAACTGAAAAATAAAAAAATAAAAAAATTTAACATAGCAGCTTTGGGTGTTGAATTGCACTAAAATAGAATTAAAAAATAAAATACAAATCGAGAGACATACCTATTGTTTTTATTGGGAGTTATGTTTCTTTGAATATGGTTAAAGTACTAGAGTGTGTCTGCAAGATGTCCTTTTGCGTCCACGCTTTCTACATTTCCCACATTGTTTCCCATTTTGTCTTACATATTCTGCAGTTGAGACAAATCTTTTCTCCTGCCTTCTACCTGTCTTAACTTTAAAATCTGGGGGTTTTGTTATCTTTTCTTTAATGCTATCAGGTACAACCCATGATTCTTCATGTCCAACAGTGTTGATTTCCGCTTCCTAATGTTTTAACCATGTTTCTCTTTTATACCATGTAGAGCAATAATCAGACTTGTTTAGGTGCACTCTGTCTATGGCAGCAAGTGCATGTTCACAAGGCATTTCATCCATCTGGAACTTGAGGCATTGACATTCTTTCTTCTTCAAACAAACAATGAATTCTCTCCCTTCATCTGTTACTTTAAAGCTTTGATCCGTAGTCCGGTCAACCTGTAAAAATGTAATGTATAAGACTACTTGACTAGTTTTTATTTAGTAAAAAGAAAATAAATAAATAAATAACTAGCATAACAGATATAATGCTGCAATTTATTGGATCCTCCACTTTAGCATACCATGTAGTCCCAGCACAAAACTTGGGACTTCATGAATTATCATTGACATAACACAAATCACATCCAAAAATAACTGTATTAGTTGATATACTCACATTCATTCTGTATGATTTTTTTTTTTTTTTCAATTCATCATCCTGCGCACTCTTCCGTCTCTCATAAAACTAGCTCTGTAGCTTGTTCATTATGTTGTCCACCATTGACAGTATTGATTTTCCCCGAGCATGTAACGGAGCATTATTCATGGATTCCATAATATTTGATGTCATCATGTCATATCTTCGATTTCGACAGCAAGCTCTAGTCCATCTCTCCGGTGGTTCTTCCATGAGGTAATTATAGGTTGCCCTATCCGTTTCTTTCATTTGATTCATGTCTATTTTAAACTCTGCAATCGTGTAGACACGACATGCACTATTGAATATACTTATCACTGCAGGACTCACGTTCCTTTTGTTAAGGTTCTTTTCCAGATGATATACACAGATCCCATGTGCACATTCAGGATATACATTTGTAATCCCATTTGCAATTGCAGAATTACGATCTGAAAGGAACAATAAATTCTCACGGCAACCAAATGCAATGCGCAACTGTCTAAAGAACCAATTATATGCCAAATTATTTTCTGAGTCCACAACTCCAAAGGCAAGTGGGAAGATTTGGTTATTTGCATCTTTCGTCACTGCAACCAATAGTGTGCCTGAATATCTCCCCTTGAGGAATGTTCCATCGATAACTATCACAGGTCTGCAATGTTTCCAGCCTTTAATAGATGCCGCACAAGCAAAAAAAATATATTTGAACCTGGATAATACAATTGCAGTGTTATCAGTAAAATGCATGATAAAATTTTTGAGCCTCAGGTTTTAGTACTGGAACCTTACTTATACATAATTACGACGTCACAGCATTTTGTGACGGGACTCCAACAAATAACTGTGCAGTGTCAGGCTTTTTTTAATGGGTATTACTAGAATTCTACATAAAAATATATAAGTGCACATTTTTTTTTTACATGTTCTCACCATCTCTTTGAAGAGCAACGTGTGAGCTTGGATTGATGTCTCTTAGCACATATAAATATGCTAGTAACATCTGAAATTTCTCCTCAGGCGTCCCTCTAATTATAGACTCTCCTTCTTTTATAGCACGCCATGCCTTATTATAAGAGATTTCAACTCCCATTTAAATTCTAATCTCTGCAACAACAAAATTAGGCTTAACAGGATAGTTATCGTCTCTCAGATTCTCAACTATCTCATCTCGAACAATCTTTGACGTAGCATGTTTTTGGTCTCTTTTTCTATCACCCACTGAGCAAGTGTGATTCTTCTCAAACTTCAGTATTTTGAACAGTGTGGACTGTTTAATTCTGGAAGATCGAACAGTCCACTCACATTTTTCATTCATGCACGCCAGTGAATATCTCGTTGTGCTTGATCTCACAACATTGAATTCAAAATTGTGTGCAATTGCAGTTGTCTGGAAACATTTAGCGACAGACACACTGTTTGTTTAAAAAAATTGATCCAACCTTGATGTCGTCCAAATCTGCATTTTCTTTTAGTATTGGACAAGGAGATTCTCTTATTTTCTTCCTTGAATACCTCTTTCTCTTTTTTGCAGCACTTGATGTCTCAGGAAGTTGAAGATTTACAAGCTGTTGTTCTATGTTTTTAGCATGCATTAACTGTTGATCTACTGCTACAGCTTCGACAGACAGAGGCGTTAAAACTATCACTTAAAAAGCAACATCGTTGTCTATTTGCATTATCATTTGCCCTTCAGCGTAATCAACTCTCTCAGACTGTGGAGATCGTTGTGTAATGTCAATTATGAAACGTCTACTCCTATACTCGGAATTGGTCTTCATCAAGTGTAACAGCTGATTAAATCATCGGTATTTTTTATAGGGACCCCTTTTCTTGTTCCAAGTTCCATATCAAACCATATGAATGTCTCAAAATGTTCTTCATCTAAATCTATCTTTTTCCAAAGGTTTTTCTGAAATCTTCAAATGTATCTGGACAACAGGTCATTTTGAAGTGCTAAGCTAAAATATAATCATAGCTACAGGATATAGTAATGGGGCTTTGTTTCAACGTAACACAAACCCCCAGCACCTAGTGCTGCATACCATTTTGAACTCAATGCAGATTCATATTAATTATATATAACAGTAAATTCGCGTCTCACAAAAACAAATTTGTTTACAGTACAAATGAGATCATAATCACGAATTTTTATTTCAAATCATTATTTTACAGTCACAAAAACAGATATATTTCTGCAAAATAACTGAAATTCAGCACAGAAACATCGCAGAAACTGAGAAAACGAAGCTCAAATAACCTTTTACAGTTTGAATTTGAAACTTCCGGAGAGAAACAATGATGATCTGGAGAGAGAATGTGTGCTTTGCTCTGTTTTTTTTTCACGCGTGATTTGTATTTATGTTGAGCTGTAGGTTTTTAAGGGTAGTTCAGTAAATTCAATGTATGGAGTATGTACGTGAGTCATTATTGGCTATTTCTCAATGAATTTTGAAACTGTGGATGGAACTCATTTAACGTGTCCAAAATTGGCTAGTCATCAAATTTTCACGTCCCCCAACTATTTACAATTAGCCCGTTTTGGTAAAACCGAATAAATTAATGTTAAGTCCAATATTTAATAAATAGTTCTAACATTCTCTCACTTGGACAACATTAACTTACTTATTTAAAATAGTTTGAAAAAGTTTATTTATAAAATGACTCTCTGGCTAAATAGACAGTGGCCACAAACATATAGTGGTGGAATATTGTTTCCAACATGATCTAGTCAAACAAAACTATCAATGTCGAAAAGCAGCAATACTTGCATCAATCAACGACACAAGACTAGTCCACGATCACAAACATTGAAGTCTTGCCGACTGATCTAAGGTGTGGTAGTGTAGCAAGAAATAGTCAATATGGACTCCAAAACAAGACTATTTCATTGTCGGTCCAATAAACAATTTTCATAAACAACATTGGGCGGCCAAACAACATGCGCACCATTAGAAAATGTACAATATGATCTTCTGTTACAACATGTGAGCAACTAAACAACATGTGATTCACCAGAAAATCATAACCTTCAAGGCCCAACATGTACAACTAATCATAATGTGCAACATCTAAGAGAAAATATCTATGGCATAAACAATATGCCCCATGTATCTCTTGTCTTCTTCAAATACTTCATCACCTTTTTAGCAGCAACCCAGTGAGCTCTTCCAAGATTAGACTGATAACGTCCAAGAGCATTAACAATGAAAGCAATATCAGGACGAGTGCAAACCTGTAAATACATAAGACTCCCAACGACACTTGAATATGGCACATCTTTCATGGACTCTCTCTCAAGATCATTTTGGGGACACAATTGTAGACTCAACTTATCGCCTTTCACAACGGGCACATCTCCACCCTTACAATCTTCCATATGAAATCTGCTCAAAATACGATCAATGTATGCTCTTTGCGAAAGTCCTAACAATCGACGAGACTTATCTCGTTGAATCTCAATGCCCAAGACAGATGATGCTTCTCCAAGGTCTTTCATATCAAATACTTTACTCAATGCTGAATTATTACTGGTAAGTAAAATATCATCAACATAAAGAATAAGAATGATGAACTTACTCCCACTGATCTTCATGTAGATGTACTGGTCAACTTTATTCTCCACAAAACCCATAGAAGTGATAGTTTTCTCGAACTTCAAGTACCACTGTCGAGAGGCTTGCTTCAGGCCATAAATGGACTTCTTCAACTTGCACACTAGGTGCTTATTACCTGTGTCGATAAAACCTAAAGGTTGTTGCATGTACACCACTTCATTAAACTCACCATTTAGAAAAGTTGTCTTTACATCCATCTGATGCAACTCTAGATCAAAATGAGCAACCAAAGCCATTACAATCCTTAAGGAATCATTTGATGGCACTGGTGAAAAGGTTTCATTATAATCAACCCCTTCCTGGTGTGTGAACCCTTTAGCTACCAGCCTTGTCTTGAAGCCTTCATCCTCCCTTTCGAATCCTTCTTGGTCTTAAAGACCCATTTACAACCAACAACCCTATAGCCTTGAGGGAGTTCTGCAAGCTCCCACACATTATTTTTATGCATAGAGTTCATCTCTTCAGACATAGCATCAAGCCACATCTTTGATTGAGCGCAAGAAACTGCTTCATAGTAAGTTATAGGATCTACAATGTCACCTTCAGCAAGATAAACTAAGTAATCATCAGACAGTGCTGATCTTCTTTCTCTACTTGATCTTCTCAAATTTTGCTCTACATGTATGGCAGCACCAGGTGCCTGAGCTTGTGCAGGCATATGCTCCTTAACATGTACATGTATAGCCTCAGTTTGTCTAGGTGCACTCACAACTGTCTCTGTGGTAACAATAAGAGGAATTCTCACAGTCTCATCATTATCTGCAGGCTCAACAACAACATTTTGTGAACAGTCTTTATCAGCAACATCAAATTCCAAAACTTCTGCATTTTGTGAATCAACAATTCTTGTTCCCCTTGTAGGACAGTAAAACCTGTATCCCTTAGAATGAGCTGGATATCCAATAAAGAAACAACGCGGCGTTCTTGGTTCAATTTTCTTCTCAGAAGGATTATAAATCCTTACTTCAGCTGGAAATCCCCAAACACAAAAGTGGTTCAAACTGGGTTTCCTATTAGTCCACAACTCAAAAGGTGTTTTAGGAACTGACTTGGAAGGAACACGGTTACGAATGTACATGGCTGTTTTTATAGCTTCACCCCACAGGAACTTAGGTAAGTTAGATCTACTCATCATACTTCTCATTATGTCTTATAAGGTACGGTTTCGCCTTTCAGCAACACCGTTTTGATCAGGACTACCAGGCATGGTATACTGAGCAACTATACCACAATCTTGCAGATATTTGGCAAAAGGTCCCATATGCTGCCCAGTTTCAGTGTGTCTACCATAGTATTCACCCCCACGATCAGACCTCACTATCTTAATGACCTTTCCCAGTTGTTTCTCTACTTCAGTTATAAACACCTTAAATTTTTCTAGAGAGTCTGACTTGTCTTTAATAAGAAAAATATAACCACACCGGGAAAAGTCATCAATGAAAGTGATAAGTAACTTGAACCACATATTGTGGTGTAATAAGGACCACTAATATCTGTGTAAATGATCTCTAACAAGGCAGAACTACGAGTAGCACCCTTTTTCCTAGTTTTGGTCAACTTTCCTCTAATGCAATCAATGCATGTACCTATGTCCCCAAAATCAAGAGAAGGTAGAATACTGGACTTGACTAATCTATTAACTCTTTCTTTAGAGATATGACCCAAATACCTATGCCACAACATACCAGACTTTTCAGGCAAAAGTGATCGTTTGGTTCCAAGAGTTTTAGAATTAAAAGAGCTATATTCAAAATTAGAAGCCAAGGAGATTCCATAACCAATAACTTTAGAGTTCAAAATCAAATAGACTTTTCCATTATCAAAAAGAAAAACATAACCGACTCTGTTCAAAACAGGAATAGAAATCAAATTCCGCCTAAAGGACGGTACATAAAAAATGTTCTCTAGAACAAGCTTATGACCAGAATCTAATGCTAAAACTACTGTTCCTATGAACTCTACTTCAACTTGGACATCTGTGGCGACTCTAATCTGTGACTCCGTTTCCTTTGGAATCTTTTTGTTTATAAACCCCTGCAAAGAAATGGCAACATGGGTAGAGGCCCCATTGTCAAGCCACCAGGAACTAATGGGGACATCAACTAAGTTTGACTCAAAACAAGCAAGAGCTAGATAATTACCTTCTTTTGAATCCTTCTTTTTTAACCAGAGGTGGAACTTGGTAGAATCTCTCTGCTTGTGACCAGATTTCTTACAAAAGAAACAATTATTATTTTTCTTAATAACAGTGTTATTTGCCCCAAGGTTTTTGGTCTGATCTTTATCACGTCTTTTGGTGTCTTGACCCTTCTTAGAAGTATAATGATTGGACCTATTGAACTTCCTAAGTCCCTTACTAGAGATTGCTCTAGAATTATGGGAAACAAGCAATGCAGTCTCACCCTTCTCTTTTCTTATTTTCTCCTTTTCGACAACACATTTTAAGATGAGATCATTAATTGACCAAGACTCATTTTCGGTGTTAAAAGCAGTTTTCATCTGGCTAAACTCAGCAGGCAGGGTATTAAGAGCAGAGTGAACAATTAAGAACTATGTCTAGAGATTTCAATTTAGACTGGATGTGGACCATCTAACTCCTCCTATGTTATCATACCTAATCCCCGCGAGTTTACTCATTAGATCTCCAGTCTCAGCCTTATTAGATATATGGTATCTTTGTTCCACTTGGGCAAGAAACTCCTTAGCGTTGGTAGTTTCAAGCAAGCCACTCTTGAGATGCTCAGCAATTGTTCTCTTTAAAGCAAGGATGCATAGCCTATTAGATCTCTCCCGCTTAGCATAATTTTCCTTTTGAGCAGCAGTACTAGCAGCAGTGAGAGCAGGTGGCTGATTCTCGCGCAAAGCTTGATCTATGTCAGCCATGCCTAAAGCAAAATCAAGATCCTCCTTCCATCTCTTAAAGTTAGACCCCGATAGGACCGCAACTTCAGTATTTTTGTTGTTCAAAGTAATAGTAACTGTACATATCACAACATGAATGGGATTTATTAACAAGGCATAAGATAATATTATCACAACGATGAGTCCAACAACAACAACAGTAGCCCCCTTTGGGCAGGCCAAGAAAATATTCAATATTAGAAACCTATCCCTTTGGGCATACAGATTTACTAAATTAAAATATTCTCATATAATTGGTCTCATCAATACACCAAATTACAACACACAATAAAACCCCCTTTGGCCAGGCTATTGTATGTTATAACCTAGTGGTATCCCCAACATGGAATGAGTAAGTCTCATAAGTCAAGATAAAAGGTCACTTTGGTGCACACTATTTACCTTAATTCTCAAAACAAATTTAATCCCCGAGATTACATATACCATTGCCTAGCACATACTTCACAACATGTACGTGCGATATTATTGTGTCTCAAGTATTTTAATATGTACATATTCTTTGTAGGAAAGCGGATCAATTACAATTAGTAATGGAGCAGTATTCAGCAAGAAATAAGAACAACTGAATTTGACAAATTAGATTCACGTAGAGAAGTGCTATCCCAGAGGACAATCATTTATGTCATGTACAGTAGAAACTTAAATTAAGTTCATAAATATAGTTTACCACACAAAAGACAAAACTTGACATAAAGAATCAATGATATAAAATAATATTAAATTGCTTGAATCTAACATACTAATTTATTTTTAACAATTGTCACTTTCTCTTTCCAGATTCCTTTATCATCAGTTAATAATTGCTTTAGTGCCCAACACTACATAATATTAAAATAATGAACCATTGACAAAAAAAGAAAACGATGCAAGGAATTGTAATAATTGAGTTGTTAGCATAGGAAGTAGGAACGTTCATAGAAAGACAATTTTCCATTATGGGATCAGACGAAATCGACGGATTTCAAGTAAGGTATTAAACTAATATTACGAAACATGCGGAAGCTTACTTGTATTATGATTTTTAACGTTATTTTGTAAAACACATCTTCTATGCGCCGTAATCAAAAGAACAGTCAACCAGACTCAATCTTCGTTCTAGAAATAAAATTACAAACATGACAGCTGTATAGTTCACCATCGTTTTAGCAAAAGTAGTATGATCTCACATTAACGATAGTAGTATTCTAGATCTATGTAATTCACTCTGATACCAATTGTTGAATTAATTATAAACGCACAATCACATAAATCAAGAATATCCAGTAACCATAATAAGGATGTGAGTAAAAGGGCGTACCTTTATCCGACATGGCAACACGGTATTGAAGACGAGCGAAGGCCAAGTTTTTCCTCTCCTTGAGCTTATGAGAACTGACTGCTTAATGGGAAGTTGTCTACAATAAGTTAAGCCAGGGGAGGAGACCTAGCCTCATATATAGGCTTAAGAGCCTTAACCTAATGGGCCCACCCATAATAGGTCCACAGGTTTAACAACAGGCCTACACTACTGTCAACCCACATCTAACAAGAAACAATAAAGGCCCATCATGGAATCCACAAATATGTGGCCAGTGTATTATCCACCAGCTATTCACAATTAGCCCGTTTTGGTAAAACCGAATAAGTTAATGTTAAGTCCAATATTTAATAAATAATTCTAACAATAAACCCATCCATTCTTGGATTCATGAAATCGCCATATAGAGCTCCCTCATCATCTGCACACATTAAAAGAAATGTAGTATACCTAAACAAAATCTTAGTGAACATTTGAGTGCGGGTAATTCAAGTATCTCTTCATTGTAGTTGCTACTTGCTAGTGACAGATCCAAGCTTTATATGTTGCTAAAAAGATACGTAGTACGATCATGAATGTAATATGAAAAAATTCAGAGCAATGATTCATAATATGAGCAGACTTTGTACCATGAATATGAGATGCCCAAATGCTAAGTATAGTTTGTTATATAGTGTTGATGAAGGACCTTTAAAATTTTCCATTTAAGAATTAAATGATACAGTATTAAGGTTTCAACAAGCATATAATGTGTAACTGAAAAGAGTTTGACTAACAGTCATTCAGTCACATTGTTGTAAAAGGTGAAACCTAACATAATATTGAGTTAATATGAGACTTATTATGTGTAAAAAAATTTAAATGAGGAAATAAATAATCTTTTTGGGGGGCTTTTTGGGGTTTATAAGCAGGAAAAATGTTGCCGGATCAGATTCACTGGAGTTGGATAAGAAAATTGGTAAGTCAAAAGTCACAGAGAAGGCGGCGCTTGTTTTATGCTTTGGAAGCATGGAATAAACTAACCCTAGGAGATAGTTTCAACAGAGTTAATGTTGCATCAGTTGGATCAAGTTGGTTGGATCGGGTCTCCACGTGTCAATATCGCAGGAGCTGATTTCATTTATCTCTTTGTATGTATTATTTTGTACAACTGTAAATAGTGTTAGTCAAGTGAGTGGACCCCACAGTGAGTTAGTTAGTTAGAGAGAAAGAGCTGTATATATACAAACACAGTGTAGCTTGTAGACTAAGCAGGAAAAATCAAATGAGAATGAAATAAAGTTTTTCCCTCCAGTTTTTTCTCTAATTTTTACATGGTATCAGAGCTAGGTCTATCCCAATTTTTTGTTCATCGATGTTGGGCCTCCATATTATATTGTCCGCGCACAAGTTTCCAAAAAGGCATGGGCGTCTAAGAGTGATATTTGGATCCTTGACTCTGGTGCTTCGGAACAAATGTCATTTGATAGTTCTATCATGTTTAATGTTAAGTGCTTATCTAGTCCAGTCACTATCAACTTACCTAATTCTCAACAAGTAAAGGTCACTCATGTAGGTCAAGTAATTATCCACCTAAACCTTACTTTGGACAGAGTTCTCTTAGTACCAAATTTTAAGTTCAATTTGTTATCAGTCCAGAAACTATGTAAGCAGTTTAATATCACTCTTACCTTTCTAGCTCTTCATGTTTATTGCAGGGCCTTTCTTTGAGGAGGCCCCTGGCTCTTGGTGAAACACAAGCTGGAATGTGTCTGCTCCTTCTGCTGGTTCCCTGTATAGAAATAAAACTGAATCAGTATTAAACATTATTTCTAGTACTTCTCATGATTAGTCTAGTGGATCTTTTGTTTCTTCATATACTAATCTGTGGCACATTAGACTGGGGAATATGACTTTTTCAAGCATGAAATACATCTCTTCTTTACCTTATTCTGCTATATGTACATATGTTTTACCTTGCAGCATTAGCCCATTGGCTAGACAATACAAACTCCCCTTTCCTACTAGCAACAGTGCTACTTCACACTTTTTTGAACTTATCCACATAGACACCTGGGGACCATATAAAGTGCCTACTCATGATGGTTTCAAGTATTTTCTTACTATAGTTGATGACTATAGTGGGGGTACCTGGACCTATTTTTTAGTAAAAAAGGTAGTGCTTTCACTGTTTTGTGGTCCTTTATTTCTATGGTTGAGAGGCAGTTTGATGTGAAAATTAAGAAGGTTAGGTCTGATAATGCCTTGGAGTTGAGGACTAGTGTCACCACCATAGCCTATTTTTCTGTCAAAGGCATTGTTCATCAGACAAGCTGTGTTGCCACTCCATAACAGAATGGAGTTATGGAGAGGAAATATAAGCATTTGTTGGAAACCTATAGGGCCTTACTTTTTCAATCTAAGGTTCTTATTTGTTGCAGGGGAGAATGTCTTTTGATTGCTACATTTCTTATCAATAGGTTTCCTACTAAGCTACTTCACTATAAATCTCCTTATGAAATCTTGTTCTAAAAACCACCTGTTTACAATTTTCTTAAATATTTTGGGTTCTTGTGCTATGCTTCTACCCCATCTCATGGTAGAGGGAATCTTGATCCTAGAGAACCCCTTGTATTTTTCTTGGGTATCCCTGATATGATCCTAAAATCTAAGAATGGAAAGAACAAACAAGAAATTTAAAAGGATAGAAGATAGACACCAAATTCAAGAAATTGGAAGCAATGTTGGACTCAAACCAACACCTCTCCTTAGATTTCAAATAAAAGAGGCACCTAGTCTAAACAAACCCTCAAGAGGATTGAATACCTCTTGTAAGTTCATGGAAGTTTGGAAGCAACAATGGCCTAGCCGTAATCTCTCTCAAAGAGTTTTCACAATTCAACATAGTCTAATCTAAAAATAAAGACAACATAAACTATTTATACTAGGGCTTAATTAAAACTAACAATTACTTAAATAGCCATAGAGCTAGTTATGACAAAAAGAGTAAAAGTGTACTTCCACTAACTATCAAAGCTGTCTGGAACGCCCTTTTGGCCATTCTTGATTTGATCATTGGCTTCCAAGCCCTCTTGAAGCATTCCAAGCTTTTGACGTCAACCCTAAATCTGCTAATGTCATGAGCGCCAATCTGGATCGCATCATTCCCTCCTTCTTTAAAGGAATTCGTCCTCGAATTTGTACCTTGCAAAACCATGACGCGAATGAGTAACAACTCAACAATTTTCCAACCACTACAAAACAAAGAGGATGGAACAAAACTCACACACTCATGCTCAAAGTGCACACTCTTATGATATAGCCAAGTATCAAAATCATCCATAAAGAACATTTTTCAATTCCAACATCAAAAACTCGGCTAGAAAAGTAATAATGAGCAAGTTCAATCATAAAAGAGTTTTCACTTTCAAGCTCATTCAACTCATGCCAAGCCTCCATTAACAATTTTGCATTCTTTGCATTGGAAGCTTTAGCCAAGTCTATCTCAAATGCATGCTCAAAACTAGGAATATAGCAAGTAAAGAAATTGACACTAAAGCTAGTAGCTCCTACTTTACCACTACTATCACTAGTGTCTCCCTCATTCTTTACGGATCATTCTTCACCTTTGGAGGACTTCCAAACATTAGACAAGCTTTCAACAAACATTTTAGGAGTTAGCTTGCTAACATCCACACAATTATCGTTCTCAAGCAAGTTACAAGGGTTATTTTCACAAGTTATGCACTCCTTAAGCATTGACTCACAATTTTCTTCAAGTGCAAACTTTTCAAAAACACAAGTGTCAATCAAAGCAACATCATCAATGGTGTCCACACACTCAAGTATTCTTTCTAAACTAGAATCTCTATCAAGCACAAGGTCACAACTACGACAATCCAAAGAACGATTCACCTTTTTAAGTGTACACTCACTTAAAAACTCATAACATGTTTCATCAATTTTAATCGCAAAGGAAGAAAATTCAATTTCATTCAAGGAAAATTCATCAACATTTCACTCCCTCCAAGTAAGTGCTCACTTTCCATTCCAACACTATGTTCCACTTGACACAAATTTCCACCACAATCAAGAATGCTATCAAATGTTACCACATCAAGATCATGCAATTCATTTTCATATTTATCAAGTAAAGGGGGAGTGTCAAACCAAAAATCACTTTGTTCAAGCTCATCCATTTGCACATCACTAGTATGAAACAATTCACACACACAAAATCCATCAATTTTCTTTTCACAAGTGTGCTCACAACCACTATCATCAATGCAAGATAAAGAATCATTAATTTCACAAAAAGTAAAGCTATCAACCATACTCAAGTCTCTATCAAACTCACCCAAAGGAATACAAGAGTTAGAATTAGCTTTGTTACCTTGTAGCACACCTAAAGATTTTTCTTTACCTTGGTTTCTCAAATTTAAGCTCACTTGTTTATTTGGAGACTTCAGTTTGATCTCCTCTTTTTCTTCAAGGCATGGAACCGCTAGATTCCCCAATTTAGCATCTCCAAAGGTACCTTCAAAATGCTCAAGACAACTAGATAAAGAAGAAAGGTTAGAATTATTAGAATAAGGAAAATCCTCATCCTCACTCTTTTGTTTTCCCTTTTTCTTTTCTCTCATTTCACTTTCAAATTCCTCCCTCTTTTCTTGTGACAACTCACTTACTTCACTAAACTCAAACTCTCCTTTTTCCTCTCTTGAGTTGTCACTTTTATCTTCCTCACTTCTCACAATCTTGTAGTATAATACTTTTAGGTCCTCACTAAACTCCTCCAATGAGCTTAGAAAACCTTCCATAGCATCCGGCAATTTTTGTGTCGTCATTACAATCTCATGGTTGGTGTCATTTTCCCAAAGAGACATGGTACCTACAAGAAAGATATGAATCAAGAGAATTAGTTAGTCAAAATGAGACCTCAAAACTCACTCCCTCACGTGTATCACTCCAAAAATAGCACTCAATAATTTTTTCGCTCGTGTATACACTCAAGGTCAAGGCTTTTATGACCACACTATAATGATCTCACCACTCAAGTCTTTTTCCACTCTTTGGCTTTGGCTAAAGTTGCTCTCAAACTAACTCAAGGATCCTTGACAAGAGTACCAAGCCAATTCGGGGTAGAATAGAATTTATGTTTACACAAGGAAGGACAAAAGACACACTAACGGACTAGGAATCAAAGAAGCACACAACAAAGCTAAAAGGAGAAAAGCACGAAAGAAATTGACACGAAATGAAATATGGACAAAAATAACTAGACAACACTAGTATGAACTAATATTAATGTTAATCTAGCAAGGAATAAACATGAAAAGAGTAAGAAAATAAATAGGAATTGCTAAATTAAAAATGGGGCAGCCATGAAATCAATTCAGCAAAAGTGGCTATCGGGTCAAATAATATCACCCTAGGTGGATGTTTTTAAACAGGGCTTCAGTTCAGTGAAAGTGGCTACCGCGTCAAAACAAGTTGCCTCAGGTGGCTATTTAAAATAGGGTACAAAAGTTCTCAAGGCAAAGTGGCTATCAGGTCAAAAGCGTTGCTCCAGGTAGCTACTTCTTCAATGTTCATCATGTTCTTGCACCTTCATATGTGTTCTTCAAAAATCAACCACTTTGATCTGCAACACTCAATGAAATCTTCACCAAAAGTGTTATAAATTTGACCACAACTCCTTACAACAATCAATTTTGTGAAATAATCATGAAATCATCAAGACCAATTTTTAATTTTCTTCAAGTTTAAGCTCAAAATTCAACAATGGAGAGTTTGGATTTTTTTCCTCTTCTTTTCAAGTCTAAATCCCAAACAACAACATCTCATCTTCACAAACACCAATAGATCAAAACCCCACACAATTTTCAGATCAAACAACCTCAAACTCACAAACCCACTTTCTTGTTCTTCAAGATTTTTTTTTCAAGGTCAACAACGGGGTTTTAGGAGTTTTCTTCACTTTCATAATCCCAAATCAGTAGGGAAACACAAATCCAAATGCAAACAACAATACCCAATCCAAACACGAAGCCACAACAAGAACTCAAGACCCAAACTTTCTATTTTTGGAATTTTGATTTTTTTTTTTTTTTTGGATTTTCAGATTTAGAAAATCAAAACCTAGACAGTGCTTGTAAAAACAAACACCGATCCGAGCTCTGATACCAAATGATATGATCCTAAAATCTAAGAATGGAAAGAACAAACAAGAAATTTAAAAGGATAGAAGATAAACACCAAATTTAAAAAATTGGAAGCAATGTTGGACTCAAACCAACACCTCTCCTTAGATTTTAAATAAAAGAGGCACCTAGTCTAAACAAACCCTCAAGAGGATTGAATACCTTTTGCAAGTTCATGGAAGTTTGTAAGCAACCATGGCCTAGCTGTAATCTCTCTCAGAGAGTTTTCACAATTCAACATAGTCTAATCAAAAAATGAAGACAACATAAACTATTTTATACTAGGGCTTAATTAAAACTAACAATTATTTAAATAGACCTAGAGCTAGTTATGACAAAAAGAGTAAAAGTCTACTTCCACTAATTATCAAAGCTGTTTGGAATGCCCTTTTAGTCATTCTTGATTTGATCATTGGCTTCCAAGCCCTCTTGAAGCATTCCAAGCTTTTGACGTCAACTCTAAATCTGCTAATGTCATGAGCGCCAATCCAGATCGCATCAATCCTCATGGTAAAAAGGGTTATAAGTTGTTGAACCTTAATTCTAAGGAGCTATTTGTGTCCAGGCATGTTGTCTTTCATGAAAAGTTTTTTCCCCATGCTACTTCACAGGAGTCACCCTCTGTTGATTCCTCTGATTTTTCTTCTTCACCTCTCTATGATCCTACTCCTATTTCTCCTCTAGATCCTCCTCCTTCTACCCCCCTACAACTACCCAGGATCTCCCTATTTCTCCTCCTAATTTTGACTCTTCTCTAGGTCCTCTTATTTCCGAGTCTTCCTCTATGCCAGTCCTTCCTCCTAGTGTCTGACCTGCCCTACGCAAGTCTCTTAGAGAATCTAAAACTCCATCTTACCTGGGTGACTACATATGCAGTGCTCTGCATCTTACAAATGTGTCCTCTTGTTTCTTATCCCCTGTTTCCCCTTTGCATTATCATGTGCATATGCTATCTAGTGTTAACCAGGGTTTGTTATCCACTCTTCCCCACATCTAAGAACCTACATCCTATTCTCAGGTAGCTATGCACCCTGGTTGGGAAAAAGCTATGAATAAGGAACTTGATGCACTCAAAGCCAATGACACTTAGGAGGTTGTTCCATTACCCATTGGGAAGACAGCTCTACCTTCTAAGTGGGTGTACAAGGTGAAATTGAAATCTGATAGTAGTGTAGAGAGGCTCAAGGCTCGCCTTGTTATTCGAGGTGATACTCAACGTGAAAGTATTGATTTTACGGAGACTTTCTCTCCAGTGGAAAAAAAGACCACTATTAGGTGCATTTTAGCCCTTGTAGTCAAGAAAAATTGGGGCTTGTATCAATTAGACGTCAACAACACCTTCTTACATGGTGACCTCTATGAGGAGGTCTATATGAAATTCTATGCTGGCCTATAGTCCCCTAATCTTAATTTGGGTTGTCGTCTTAAGAAGTCTTTATATGGCCTTCGTCAATTTCTAGGCAGTGGTACGCTCGTTTAACTACATCCCTCAACTTTAAGGGTTTTACTTACTCTCTCAACGATTATTCTCTCTATAAGAGAACTGGTGAGTCTGTTACTTTGGTGGCAGTATACGTCGATGATATTTTACTCACTGGCAATAATTTACAGGACCTCATTGAATTGAAAGATTTTTTGGACCATGAATTTAAAATTAAAGATTTGGGTAATGTGTCTTAATTTTCTAGGTATGGAGGTCCTTCGTGAGCCTCAGGGGTTGATTATGTCTCAGGATAAGTTTGCTCTCGAGCTTCTTGGGGAATTTGATTGCTTTGGATTGCCCCATGCTTCCTCTCCTCTAGATCCCTCTTGTAAGCTTTAGACTGGGGTTGGTACTCCTCTCTCCGACCCTTCTGTTTACTGTCGTTTACCTGGCAAACTTAACTTCCTCACTCATACTGGCCCAGATTTATGCTTTGTCGTCCAACACCTTAGCCAATTTATGCAAGACCCTTGTGAGCCTCATCTTTCTACGGCTTTCCACTGTCTTCGTTACTTGCTTCGCGACCCAGGTTTTGGGCTCTTTATGACTGCCTCCCCTTCTTTTGATCTACTTGCCTTTTGTGACTCTGATTGGGGGTCCTGTCCTGGCTTACGTCGCTTCATAAGTGTTTTCTTTATAAGTCTTGGTGGTTCTCCTATTTCATGGAAGTTGAAGAAACAGCCTTCGGTGTCCTTGTTTTCCGCCGAGGCTGAGTATCATTCTATGCGTAGAGTAGTCGCTGAATTCACTTGGCTTGTTCACTTTCTTGATGACCTTTTGATTCCCCCTCATCTTCCAATTCTTCCTTACTCTGACAATGAAGCCGCTATACATATCGCTAGAACCCCATTTTTCACGAGTGCACCAAACACGTGGAACTTGATTGTCATTTTGTTCGACAACAGTTCCAGTCTGGTCTCATTTCCCTTTCATTTCTTCCTTCTCATCACCAACTCGCTGATATCTTTACTAAACTCCTATGTGGCCTGCTTCATCGAGATCTTTTAGGAAAGTTGGGGGTTCTTTCTCCACCCTCCAACTTGAGAAGGGGGGTATTGCCGGATCGGATTCACTGGAGTTGGATGAGAAAATTGGTAAGTCAAAAGTCCTAGAGAAGGCGGCGATGGGTTTATGTTTTGGAAGCATTGGAATAACCTAACCCTAGGAGATACTTTCAACAGAGTTAATGTTGCATCAGTTGGATCGGGTCGCCACGTGTGAACATCGCAGGAGTTGATTTCCTTTATCTCTTTGTATGTATTATTTTGTACAGCTGTAAATAGAGTTAGTCAATTGAGTGGACCCCACAGAGAGTTAGTTAGTTAGAGAGGAAGAGTTGTATATATACAAACAATGTAGCATGTACACGAAGCAAAGAAAATCAAATGAGACTGAAATAAAGTTTTTTCCTCCGGTTTTCTCTCTAATTTTTACAAAAAAGGCAACAAAATGAGGAAAAAGATAAATGAGATCCCTAACTTTAGATAGGTGCCACATCACACCTCTTGAGCCTAGATTTATATTATATATAAATATAGATAGATAGATATAGATTTAACACTACAACATAGCTGAATAAAAATAACATAGCAATTCTAAAAACGTCTATTACCTCGGGTTGTGCGTGGCTCACCTCTGCAACTCTTTAATATTTCCTCGAATAGGATCAAGAACGACCAATAGCTCCACTAGTGGAGGAGATTGAAATCAATCATAAAAATAGAAAAAAATAGATCGAGGAGAGAGAGTGCCAAGTAACCGTAGGTTTGGAAGTTATTTTCCTCCATGACTATTTTCATTAAACTAAGAGCTTGTTTGGTATTGCTGCCAAAAACTGCTTATTTTGAAAAGTACTTTTGGCAAAAGTACTTTTCAAGGAAGTATTTTTGGATAATAAGCAATTTGTGTTTGGCCAACTCATTGTAGAAGTACCTTTGATAAATAATTTATATTTGACTAATATTTATGAAAAGTACTTTAGACTGTCAAATTAGGAAAAGGACACGCCAGTTCATTTTATATTTGGGTTACTAGAAATAAAAAAAAATATATTTATCATAAAAGACTTTAATTAAAAAAATTATTTAGTTAAAATATAAAACATAAAGTAGAAGATATAAATTCAAGTTTATGAACAACATAAATATAGTAAAAACAAAGTGATTAAATAAATAGGAAAAAGTGAAATATAATTCTATTTTGAGAGAGATATAGTTAATTAACGAGGGATAAGTTGATAAATATGATTTTTTGGTAAGAATATTATCGTCTGGAAAAAATTAATAAACTGCTTTTGCTTTTTGGAAGAACCAGATATTTGTAGTTTCTCCTCAGTAGCATAAAAACTCTTCTGCTGTTACCTAAAATTACTTTTTTTTTTGTTGGCCAAACACCTTCGAAATCCAAAAAAGGTACTTATTTTTTGAAAAACAAAATGCTTTTGGCTTTGGAAAACCAATGTCAAACAAGCTATAAGACGAGGGTTTTTTTTTTTGGGCTAAAATGTTTAAACAGGGAAAAAAATCAAATCGCTCTTAATGAATTCCATTTCTGAATCCCCCGCTACGTTTGCGGCAAAAAAGTGATTAAACCTAATACAAAACTAAAACGAGTTCTAGATCTTCAACGTGTAGTTGGCATCCTCAGGAGATTTACAAAATTTTACCACTGCTTGACTTTTAACCCCGGTTAGAAAAACCTTTGCAAAAATAGTATCGTGCCAAAAGTTTGGAGGCATATCCTGGTTGAATCATGGCATAGTGTCAGGATTTTAACGGCAATAATATACTCAGTGTTATTCTACAAGTAGCATCTGGAAAAGGTTAGATGTATGCTAACCTTATCCCCCATCAACGTAGAGAGACTATTTCCGACAGATCCTCGACTAAAGAAAAATACCTATGAAAATATGTTTGAAAAAAGAAGAAGATAAAATTACCATGGTAAAGAAAATACAAGGAAAACACAGATAGCAATAAAAATAAAGAATAACATAGAATAGTATAGCTTGGTGCACAAAGTATTCCGCGTCACTCAGGGTCTGAGGAAGTATAAATAGTATGTATAGGAATAATACTACTGCTAATATAACAATCTAACCTTTTACCCTAATCCTCACTCCACGCTTTTCTATCTATTATCATGTCCTCGATGATCTGGAGGTGATCCATATCCTATCTAATCACCTCGTCCTAGTTCTTCTTCGGTCTAACTCTACCTCTCCGTAGACTCAGCACTGCCAACTCTTTACACCTCCTCACTGTAGCATCTGTGCTCCTCCACTTCACATGTCTGAACCATCTCAACCTCGCTTCACGCATATTGTCCACCACTGAGGCTACTCCCACATCGTCAGGATTTTAGTCCAAAATATCCTAGCCGATCGCAAAGAGCCTATATGTGCAAAAGATTTTTCTTTCGGGCTATATGTTTTTTTAATATGAGGCGCCATAACCCATAAATGCTGCCCAGCATAAGAACTTGGCATCCTCCATAGCAAAAAATCAAAAAAAAAATTACTATGTGACGTCCAAAGTGGCTGGTTTTAAGAGTTTATCTCAGTTTAACAATATTTTACCAAAATACCTTCTTATAATCTGGAGCCAACACTTCAAGTTACCAATTTGTAAGTGCTACTTTTTTAGGAAGAGGTAAAGCCGTAAGTGTTCCCTAGGTAACACTTCAAGTTATCTGGGAGAATGCAGAAAGAGATTGGAAGGGGCAAGTACTGCCTAGGCAACACTTTTTCTAGGAGATATGAGATTCAAGGGTAAGTGTTGCCTAAGAAAGATGGGTCAACGAGAAGTGTTGCATTTTAGGTAGTACTTATGACCAAGTGCTGCACATACAACATTTTCTCTAAAAGAAAGTGAGATTCAAGGGGCAAGCGTTGCCTAAGAAAGAGAGGTCAAAGGCAAGTGTTGCCTCTCAGGCAACACTTGCAGAGAAAGGGAGGACGTGGATACAAGCATCATTATAAAATTCATATTTGTTATGGGTATTTTCATCCGAAATTTATTCATTAAACTTAGTGGGGGTATATTTTCTAAACAACTGTTATGTGGGGGGCAAAAAGGCAAAACATTGCCTATGGTGTGATATTTCTACAAATGTGCCGCAAAAAATTTGGGGGGAAGTGCACAAATAGCCCAATTTATGCACGACATTTAGATTTTAGTTAAAGTAATTTTAGCTACTATTTGGAGCTACAAACCTTCATGTCTTAACTTCAGAGCTTCAGCTCTTAACTTCAAACATGAAGGTCATAACAACTTCAAATCTTCACAAGCTTCCAACTTCTAACATTGGGCATAACAACTTTCAACTTCAGACCTGATGATCATCATTTGAAATTAGGAATATCAATTTCAAACCTTCAACACTAGAACTTCAAACCTCAACACTTAAACATCAAGAATAAGTTAGTTACTCAATGCCCCATGTTATGTTCTTCAACTGTCGGGTGTTCGGTTATGGAAAAATAATTCGAAGCACCTACTAAATGGAGAAGCAATTGTTCCTTTGTGCAACCTTTTTTTGTCTTTGTTGTACAGATAATACAAAACGAGTAGGATTTTACTCGAAATACTGAAACTTGCTTGATCTTATAATGGATCGGTTCAGATACCTGAAATAAGCTATTTCTATTATTTTTTTAAAAAAATTACTTGTCAAAACCTAAATGGAAAAGGCAAAATAGGCTGCTAGGCTAAACTTTTACATAAATTTTCCACCTTTCGATTAAGTACGACTTATATACACTTTTGAAACCTTAATTACAGAAAAGTAGAAATATTATTGATATTACAGAATATAATACTATTTTTTATATACTGGTTGCTACAAACAACTAGAAAGGAAAAAACCTAACCTCCACCTCACATCCCTCCCCCTGCTGTCCCCCCCCCCTGCTGCCCTCGACCGCCTGCCACTGCCGACCAAAAAATCACCGAAAAATTGTAGAAGCAGTCTGAAGCAGCGGTGAAACAGTCTGAATAATGTGAGACAATGCCAAAAAATGGTGAAATAGTTCATAAATATTGATAAACGGCACAGAAACAGTATGAAACAATGCAGAAATAGTGTGAAAAGTACAGAAATAGTGTAAAGCTGGGCAGAAACAGTATAGATACAAGTTGAAACAACAAAATACTAGAAATAATGTAGATTTAAGTAAGGGTGTTCATGGATCGGTTTGACTCGGTTTTTGCTTAAAAGAAAGTCAAACCTATTAAGTCAGTTTTGTTATTTTAAACCAAATCAAATCAATATAGCATAAAATTTATCGATTTCGGTATAGTCGGTTTTGTTGGTTTTGTTCGATTTTTACGGTTATTTTACTTTTACGGATGTAGTTTGTAGTACAAGCCTACCAAAAAAGTAAAAACAAAAAGATTTTATCTTGAAACGAAACAAAAATACCCTTGTATCATTAAAATGAGTGGAAAAAAGATGCAAAAGAGGTAAACTTGATCAATAATGACAAACGGAATAAAGAATTAAAAATAAGAAAGTTTAAAATGAAAGAACTTAGAATAGAGACATATACTTTTCTAATCAAAGATATAAAAAATGCAAGCCTAGGGAAGTATGAAGCAAATTATCATTACATTTCTTCACGGCCTAGACATTACTAATTTGGTGGACAGAATTTAAAGGCACCAACAAAAGACTATCATATAGTAACACATTATGATATGAACTAGACCCATTAAACTTCATAAAGCTATAGATTAAGAAACTACGTTTGATCTTCCTTTTGTTGTATCCAACTTCTATTATGTGTAAGTGATTTTAATACTTGCTTCACCTGTTTTTCAACTTTATATTAAGTCGCGAGTTTTTTTTTATTTGTTTTGTTTTAGAATAGAGTTCTACTTTTGACATATATACCTTATTGGGCTAAAAGGAAAACTAACGTAAGAATTATTTAAGAGAAAATTATTATTATTTATTGGTCTTGCGCTTGGACTGTGGAGAAAATATTATATTTATATTTGTCGGTTTGGTTTCGTTTTGGTTTGTTTTTTTCCATTCAAAACCAAAACCAAACAAAATAAAGTCGGGTTTTAAAATATAAAATCAAACCTAACTAAACCAAATCATTAGTCGGTTTATTTAATCGGTTTGATTCGATTTATTGGTTTGATACGGTTTTACGGTTCGGTTTGAACACCCCTAAATTTAACTAGAAACAAGGTAGAAAAAATATTAGTGTAGAAATATTACACTAAAATAAGAAACATACTAGATACATTAAAATAAAAAAGCGACGAAGAACTAACTAAAATAATACATTAAGATATCTAAATACATTAGAAACAATAGATACAGTGCATATACAGTTTTGATACAGTGTTGGTACAATGTTGATACCGTAAATTAAAAAGAAGAAAAATAACAGATCTAAAATGAAACATGGGAGATCTGACCAAAAAATACCATTTCTCCACCGGAAAACACCAGATCTTTCTCGAAAATGCCAAATCTTAACAAAAAATATCATATCTTCATCGGAAACACTACATCTTCACCGGGAAAAATCATTTTTAAACATAAAAATCATATAGTCACTGTAAAACGGATGAAGCAGGGGCAAATAAGTAGGGCAATCTGCCGATCGTGGTGAATAAAAATTGCCAAAAATGAAAATGAGCGCTGTTAAATTTTCTAATATGTAAAACTCGGCGCTTCCTCCTCTGACTTCAAAAGGGACTGAAGCGAGTATTTTTGTATCATCATTTCAATTGCCCATAATTGGAACAGCAGAGAGACCACTCAGTGATGGAATACGAATTTGTTTCAGCATACAAATCTAATAGAAAGGTTTCATATGGAAGCGTGGTAGTAAAGATATGTATCGCAGCACTCCTGACACCAAGCTACGATATTCAAAAAGAGGGAGGAAGTGAAATGAGAGAAGGAGGTTAGGATATTTTTTATCTTTTGCAATGTTTTACTCAAAATTGTTATGATTTGTCAATTAAGTGTTTTTTTTTAATTGGGTAATTGTGTTAAAATGTCTTTATGTTTTGTAAAAAACTTTTCAAAATTATATATATATTTTTTTGTATAAATTATTCAATAATTTTTTATGCCGCTAATCGTCCAACTCGAGATCAGTAAAAACAAATGCTTGATTGGAGTTTTAACAATTTTTGAAATACTTTTCTGGAAATGGGAGAAAGAATAAATGTTTGGATAAATTTAGTCAAAACAGTTTTCTTGAAGAATATTTTGTACTAGACATACCTCTAACAAAATTCCTCATTCAAACCTCTTACTCCTCATCTTTTGCTCAATTTTTGGAGTTCCTGCTTTATTAATCTTTCGGATATCACAAACAGGTACACTATCAATCTACTCTATTTAATTGCTTGCTCTGTTTTCAGGAATATAAAATTATTCAACTATTGCATTCTGTGATGATAAATTGCATATTGCATTGCACATGCACGGATAATACTAATGCCTCTTATTGATTATAAGTAGAATTATTTTAATTTGCTATCTAAAATATTTAAGATAGTGCCAGTGCAAGATGGCAATCGCAGTAGGCTTTGCAAGACCATGTGTAACTACTAGCAAGTTTCAAAAATATTCTTCTAATTGGGTCATAAGTGTGGGCCTTGACCAGTAGTGAGATGCAGGAGTTGGGAGAGAAGCTAGTAGCTATGGGGGCATGGAAGAGTAGAAGAGATGCGGACAGTATGTGGTCTAGGACAGCAGATTGTATTAGGAGGATTGCTAGAGAGGTCTTAAGGGTTTCGAAGGGCAACCCTAATAGACACAGAGGGGACTGGTGGTGGAATGACGAAGTCCAAGATAAAGTGGAAGCCAAAAAATCGGCATACCTTAAGTTGGTAGAGAGTAACGACGAGGAGGAGAAGATGTCAAATAGGAAGAGGTATAAGAATGCGAAGAAGGAAGCAAAGTTAGCGATTTCAGATGCTAAAATGGAAGTTTTTGAACAGTTGTATCCAGAGATAGTGGGCAAAGGTGGAGAAAAGAAGTTGTATAGACTTACCAAGGCGAAGGAGAGGCGGGCACGCAACTTGGACCAAGTAAAGTGCATCAAAGACGAGGATGACACGGTCTTAGTCGAAGAGGCTCAAATTAGACGAAGATGGCAAGAGTACTTTCATGGACTTTTAAATGAAGAGGGGGACAAGAGTATTGTGCTGGGTCATCTAGAGCACTCAGAGAGTCGCCGTGGTTTTTGGCAATGCAGGTGTATTGGATTTGAAGAGGTTAAGGAGACAATTCTCAATATGAGAGGCGGAAGAGCGACCGGACCTGACGAGATCCCAGTGGAGTTTTGGAAGAGTGCAGGTAGAGCAGGTTTAACCTGGCTGACTTGGTTGTTTGATGCTATCCTGAAGACGGCCAAGATGCCCGAGAAATGAAGGTGGAGTACTATGATTCCGTTGTACAAGAACAAAGGTGATATTCAAAATTGCAACAATTATAGGGGCATCAAATTATTAAGCCACACTATGGAAGTCTGGGGGAGGGTGGTTGAGAAGAGGATGAGGAGGGATGTAACAATTTATAAGAACCAATTTGGATTCATGCATGGGTGGTCGACTACGGAAGCCATCCACCTTCTGAGGAGGTTGATTGAGCAGTATAGGGATATGAAAAGAGACTTACATATGGTGTTCATTGACCTAGAGAAGGCCTATGACAAAGTCCCAAGGGAGGTTTTGTGGAGATGCCTAGAATCTAAAGGTATTCCAGTTGCATATATCAGTGCGGTTAAATATATGTACGACGGAGCCAAGACCTGCATGAGGACAGTTGGAGGTGACTCAGATCACTTCCCAGTCGAGATGAGATTGCATTAGGGGTCAACTCTTAGCCCGTTCTTATTTGCTCTGGTGATGGACGAATTGACACAGACCATTCAAGGAGAGGTTCAATGGTGTATGTTATTTGTCGATGATATAGTCCTGGTTGATGAGACCCATGGTGGTGTTAATGATAAGTTGGAGGTTTGGAGACATACCCTAGAGTCTAAAGATGTCAGGCTGATCAGAACGAAGATAGTACATGAAGTTCAAGTTTAATGATGCATCTAAGGAATCAAAGGCGGAAGTGACGCTTAATTCTCAGGTTATTCCCCAAAAGATAAGCTTCAAGTACCTTGGCTCAATAATTCAAGGTATTGGAGAAATTAACGATGATGTCATCCATCGTATAGGAGCAGGCTGAATGAAGTGGAGACTCGCGTCTGGTGTCCTATGCGATAAGAAAGTGGCACATAGACTCAAAGGTAAGTTCTACGAAGCGGTCGTTAGACCAGCTATGTTATACGAAGCAGAGTGTTGCCCAGTCAAGACCACACACATTCAGAGGATGAGCGTAGCAGAAATGTGAATGTTTAGATTAGGGGTGTCAACGGTTCGGTTCGGTTGGTTTTTTCATGAAATTTATACCATACCAAATTTTTGGTTACTCTATTGTGCATAACCAAAATAAGACTTTTCAAAACCATTCATTCATGTCGGTTTTTCTTCGGTTTCGGTTTGGTTCGGTTAAGTTTTGGTAATTTTTTAAAATTCTGCGGTAGAGTCGTACTATTATTAGAGTATGCCATTTTTATGTAAAATACCTATAAATTTAATATAACACATAAAATATGTCTAAGATAATATTTAAATAAATAATGACTCTTAAATGATCGTAACTAATATAAGTACTTGACATATTTTCATTCTCCAGTATCGAGCTACAAGTGATTGTCACTCTCTATTAAGTAGATAATATAACATGATACCATATACATGACTTTGGTAAATTTATTTATAAGGCAATTAGTCAAAAGAACATTATTCGGTATTGATATTATAAAATTAATGAAGCAAAGACAAAAAAAATTAAATAACACGAGTTGAAAGATATTGATTAGATATAATTCAATAACTAAAATAATAAAAGATTAAGTATATACTACGAGAAATATAAACGAGTAGAAAAATATTTGATATTTTGGTCATTTAGTAGCTTGATATATGCTCAAGTTTATTAATCGTACTAATTGATTTAGTTTATATGAGTGCGGATTAGTAGTTTGTACTTTCGGTGCTAATTAGTATATGCAACGTTGTGTTTTCATCACCTCAAGGTCCAAGACCTCGACTAAAAATGTTTGCTTATATTTATTTTTAGACTTAACACATAAAACATATATATTGTGTGTGTAAATATATTCGGTCTGGTTCAGTATTTTTTCGATTTTTTTATTTTATAAAAAAATCTACCCTAATTACTGCGGTATGATTATAGAGTTATATTCAAGCCATCGATTTTGATAAAAATAACCTAAGAATTGGTTCGGTTCGGTACGGTTCGATCAGTTAGGTCAGTTTTTCGAAAACTATTGACACCCTTAGTTTAGATGGATGTGCGGCCATAGGAGGATGGATAAGATTAGGAATGAGGTCATTCGTGACAACCTGGGAGTGGCCTCAGTGGCGGACAAGATGCGAGAAATGAGGCTGCGATGGTTTGGCCATGTGAGAAGAAGGAGCGCAGATTCTCCAGTGAGAAGGTGTGAGAGGTTGACAGTGCTGGGTCTACGGAGAGGTAGAGGTAGACCAAAGAAGAATTAAGAGGAGGTAGTTTATCAGGACATGGTTCATCTCCATATCACCGAAGACATGACCTTTGATAGGAAGGCATAAAGGACGAGGATTAAGGTAGACGGTTAGGTAGTAATCGCGAGAGTTTTTTTCGGGTAACACTTATATTATTTTTTATATACTTTGTTTATGTACTTCTGGGCCTTTATTACTTCTTCAGTTGTCTGTTTACCTTAACTATCAGTAGCTTCCTTGTCAGTATTTTCTTTAGTATGAGTGATCTCGTCTTATTTTTGCTTGCATGTTTCGAAAGAGGGTCTATCAGAAACAGCCTCTCCACCTTGGTGGGGGTAAGGTCTGCGTACATATCACTCTCCTCAAACCTCACTTGTAAGATTATACTGGATATGTTGTTGTTGTATTGGGTCATAGTATTTGTACTCCGAAGAGGTTTAGTAACACCATACAGCATCCACGGCACAAAAGTGTTTTCAGGAATATAATAGTAGTTGACGAAGAGGTAATATCATTTTGTATTCTTGCCGTTTCTTATTTATATTGTTGTTTCTTAATACATCAAGTTTTGTTTAAATTTCGAACAGGGGTCAGGGGACAAAGATCCAAATCATGTTGAGAAGTGGAAGGGCTTCCTGGAACCAGGTAAGAGCTACTATGTTATTAATGGTCGCTCAGATCATGTTAACCTCAACTATTAGTGGCGTATCTTCGATTCTAGACAAGCGGGTTTAGCGAAAATAATGTTGACCAAAATCAGTAGCAAATAACTACATGACAGGTGGCACTTGCATGTTTTTTTTCTCTTTTTAAATTCCTAACACTATCACAAAATGGATAACTCTCGTGCTCGCTGTCCAAAAATAAATTCCTCAAAAAAATTTAAGACATGTTAAAAGAACCAATCTTGTAAATTAAGTTATTAATTACTCTATTCAATTTCACAAAAATATTATTAAAAAGTATTTTAGAACTTTAAGAAAAATTTATTTAACTACTTTCTAATTTAAAATAATTAAAATCTAATTCTTTTTTCTTATATGTAAACAACAATATTGATTGCAAATAAACGATACCAAAATTAAAGTGTTACCTTTTAAAAACAAGTACAAACTATAAGAGGAGACTTTATGAAGTTAATAACTATTAGTAGCACAGATAACATATTTAACATAAATTTCTTTAAGATTAACCTATCAAATTATAGATAATTTTGAAGATATAGAATTGCATATTTTAGCAAAATTTATGTACAATTTACTTTGATAAATTTTGCTTTTCGTAAATGAATTAGAATATAAAATAACATTTGTTGAATATGAGTTAAAAGTTCAAATATAAATCAAAATATAAAAAAGTGAAAAATAGAGAGTAAAGTAGCAGGCTTTGGAAACTAAGAAAAAGCTAAAAGCCTAAAAGTAACAATGGTAATGCCCAAGTGTACGCTACACAGAGAATAAAAGTAATAGAAAAAGCTGCTGTTGAGATGGGGATTCGATCTCGGCTGGGAAACACTTTCATCCAAGTGGGTGTAATTTTATCTATATCAACGATTTTCCAGAATTCAACTTATACATAATATTATGCAGATTATAGAAAATGAAAAAAACTAAAATTATTTAGAACCAACACACTTTAGACCCCACTGAGCCCCAATCTAATTTAAACTTGGTCGTCTGACCTTGACGAGTTAGCTACATTCATACTTTTTATAAGCAGGAATTTTTATTTAAGTGGCGTAGAATTTTTATTAATTATAAAGATATTTCACAGTTTGTTTAAGTAATATTGCTTTTATTTATATACAGGTTTTTTATGGTTGATATTGATATCATTTTAGCATATATGATAATAGCTTCATGTTGATGTTAAATGAACTGACTATAGCATATTGTTTGGCTGGTTAAAATGGTTATGTTTCCTTGGAAGAAAGAAGTCATAGACATCAGTTTGATAGAATATGTTGTAAAGAAGTTAATTATATGATTAAAATGGTTATGTTTTCTGTTGAAGAAGTTAAATAATTTTACAATGATTTGATATCTTCATTTTGCTTTAGATAATATATGCTCCCTTTTTATTTGATGCTTTATTTTATTCTTTTCATTTTGTAATGGTACGATAACTGTTACATATAATTTGTAGGATGAAATATGGAAAAGATAAAAAAAAAACATAAGAAAGAAAAGCAAGCTGTTTTGCAGTAAGGAAGTTCTGCTAAATTCAATTCTTGGGTCAGTTTGGGGCTGGGTGGGTTTAAAGTGAGTTGGTCCTAAATGATTTTAGTTTTTTTCTTTTTCTGTAATTTTTATAAAAAATAAATTTGTCATGTCAGCATATACACTTAACGGAAGTTTGTAGAGTTTTGTGTTGGATGACCATGGGAGTTAACTGAGTAAAGTTGAGTGACCATAGAAATACAAAACAAAGATAAGTGATCATGGTGACCTATTACCCAAAGTTGAGTGACTATAGAAAGTCAAAACAAAGATAAGTAACCATGATAGCCTATTACCCAAAGTTGAGTGACCATAGAGGCAATCAACTCCTTCAATACACAAAGCAAAAAAATTCACCACATCTCCTCCATAAGGAGTGGTATTACAAAATTGCCCGTGCTAAGGAATGTTTTAGCAAAATGCCCTTATTTAGTCCGGAGCCAAGACTTCAAGGCAAAAATTTTGTAAGTCTTGGCAATTGGCTATACTTCAAAGGCAAGTGCTGTTTTGCCAATACTACAAATTATACGGCGAGAATGCAGGGAAAACTGAAAGGGGTAATTGCCAAGACTTACGACGAAGTGCGGCAAGTGTTGCCTTTTGCAAACACTTGAACGGATAAGTGTGGAAAAGTGGAAAAATATAAAGGCAAGTCTTGGCCCCGGATTTTTTTCATTAAATCTTAGAGGGGGCATTTTTGCAAACCATCTGTTAGCGCGGGTAAAAATGCAAACCATTGCTTCCCGTGTCATATTTTTGCAAATCAGAAGTTGAAATAGCTTTTATTGGAAACACGATTGTAAAGGAATTCGAGAATGACATTCCTGTTATCCTCAAGGTTTCACCTATTGATTTTGCTGATAACAAATCAAGTTATTTTAGTTAATGAACACTTACTTGTGGTTAATCTATTTTTGTATAGGTTTGTTCATGAAGAAGAATTTGGTGAAGATCCAAACAAGTATGAGAAAAGAATTTAATGGGAGAAAATATTTTAGTTCCAAATTTTGATCTTCAAACTTAATGGAAGAATTAATATTTAAATTTTGAATATTAAATATTAATTTACTTGAAAGGAATAATTATTGGAAAAATACCATTATTGAAATTTACTATAAGTCAAGGAACAAGCTATATTGATTATGAAAGAAGAATATATTATGGTGGTGGTACAATCTGTATGAAAAGAGATTATTTTCCATAATTGAAAAAGATATCTCTCCAATATTTGAGGAGTTCAAATTGCTTACGCCATTTATGGAAATATCTTACTACAGCCACACTTGGAAAATATGTGAATTCAAGGAAACATTATTTAAAGAAGAAAAGAATCACATCAGCTGGAGCAATCAAGGCGGCCTCTCAAAGGATATTAATTTTACCAGTCATGCAATTATAAATTGATACGTGAAGGAAGGGATCAGACTATGTTTACAATAAGTTTGAATTAATTTCATTCTTTATAATGGAATGTTGGAAAAATTGGAAAAGTGGAAGCAAAATATTATGGAATCACGATGAGGAGACAAGCAAAATTTGTTTACGTATTTCAAGATAATTATAGACTCCAACAATCCAGGGAATGGATCAGTGATTGCAAGGAAAGATATCAAAAGTATTAATGGTATCAAAAGTATTAATGGTAGTATGCTACAGCTAAGGCGTCAATATGGAAGGCAAGGATTCTTAAACTCTACTAGTCTGCAACAATGGAAATATATCTAAGGATGATTATTATTGCTATGGTAAACTCAACGAAGAGGTATTCTTACTATATGTAACAGATCAAGAAGCTATATAACTTTGTAAGAATACATTAAGAAAATATCTATGAAAGAAAAATAGCTCAAGCTTTATTCTAAAAAAGTTTTCAAACCTTTTAAGGATCAATTTTCTTGGGTTGAATATCTCTAATTACAATAAAGACATATATCAATCAATGCCTACTATGGAAATAATATCACTGAGCAATCATCAAGCACAAGGAAGTCTCAACAACTAGTTCAAGTTTCACAACTATAAATTCAAGGAGCTGCAAGCGGAGAAAACACGCTTCTATACAATCTACTTCATCTCTATCTTTTACTTAAACAATATCATTGTATTTTTCAGTGTTTACTATTGTTCGGAAAGAAAAGAAAGAGAGAAAAAAGTGGAGGTATTAGTTGTGTCAAGAATAGTTTCGTTGGTGAGCTACAAAACCAAAGGCCGTTGTTAGTGAGTGATGTTAGCGTATTTTCTATACTTTTGGCAATAGTATTTAACACTTTTAGGTGGTTTTCATAGTAATACATGCCCAACAATGCTTAATTTGTGATATGATTCTAACTTGGTGTGTTTGAATGACTTAGGTATAAATTGGTGGAATTTGGAGCGAGATGGCTACATTTTTTGGAGAAGTCCCAAGTCAAAATCGAAGTAGAAAAATGAAGAATAGTAGTGTAAAACTCAGTGGACTAAGAGCCCGTTTGGGTGAGCTTAAAAGTGGCTTAAAAGTATATATATGCTTATAAGCCCATTTGGAGGCAAGAACCATAGTAGAGGCTAGAGCACTCAAGATTCATCAATTGAGTTGTAATTCTTCTTTCCTTTTTATTGTTTCATGGCTTTTGGATTATTTTATGAGAAAACTATCGTGACCATAAGTAGCTAAACACTATTATTCTAGGGTTATGGGTTAACAATGAAAGTTGTACTCTAAAGTTGATTGAAATCTATTAAAGTTATCATATTGGGTTGTTTATTTAATTCTGCTCTGAATTACTTGATTTCCTAGCCAGTTGTTAAGTACTATCTATGAACCTAAGATTGAACTCGAAAGTGGGAACCGTAGGTTGCAATAGAGTTAAATAGAGCATGTTCCTGAACCTGAGCATCGGGGAATAGTTTCGCAGTTAGGATAGAAATATACCCAACCATCACGCTTAGTCACTATACAGGAGTAACACATGCATCCTTGTTAACTCTAATTACATAGACATATATGTGTTAGATTGGCTTGAACATGCGAGCAGGGTATCGAAAGAGTCTTGTGAGTAAAATCAACCCTGTGATTAGCGACTCAGATAAATAAAGTTGGTTCAATTAGCGGAGGAGTGCAACTAGATTGGTGAACGTCCCATGACCCTGAAATCTTTACTCTCAATGATATTTGAAATTCTTTAAATCGTCTTGCATTCAATTTTTACTTTCTTTACTTTTTGTTAATTAGTTATAATAAAACACTCAAAATTTGGTTGAAATCTCTTGAACAGTATTTGAATTAAATTTTTCCTAGTTAATAATTAATCGATAGTCCTCCTGGGAACGATACTTTCTTATCACTTTATTAGTTGATCGACCGTGTATACTTGCGTGTGCATTTGGAGCGACAAGTTTTTAGCGCCGATGCCGGGGACTAAGAATAATTAGTTTCTAGATTGGCTTTTCTTTGTTATTTGTTCAAGATTAATTTTTGTTTTAGTCTTCTTTGGGTGTTTCAGATTTTGTCTTGAATGCGAAGGAGCAAGAGTGGTGATAAACTCTACACTTTTGAACTTGAACTTGAACTTGAAAAAAAATTTCAAAGGCTAAAGAAGGAGGCCTGAATCAACGCAAAGCTAGAGAAAGCCCTTGGTCCTGAACCTGCAAAGATGGCTGAAAATCAAAACAACATCATACTGTAAGTGGCCAGACCCACTCTTGATAACATGGCCAAAGCTTTTGTGAGGCCCACTACCACTGGTAATGTTGAGTTGAAAGAGAGTATGATCTGACTTTTCCAGTCTAATGGTCAGTTCGCGGGCTTATCACATGAAGATCCTCACCAACACATTAAGAATTTCTTTGAGATCAGCGACACCTACCAATATGTTGATGTGTCAGATGAATATATACGACTTACTATGTTCCCATTAACTTTGATGGGAGAAATAAAGAAGTGGCTCTTGATCCAACCGTCTAACTTCATTAACTGTTGGGATGAACTGGCAAGGATGATTTTGATCAAATTTTTTCCATACGGCAAAACTGCAAAGATCAGAGGTGAGATAGTTTAGAGAAGCAGTATGATGAGCTAGAGATCATTCTTAACAAAATTTCATAAGGTAGTCAGTATTATCAAGGTGAATCAGGCAGAGACAAAACCCTCAAGTTAGGTGGAAAGATGGAAATGGATGTACTGACAGCTATGAGAGCTAAAATGGAGGCAATGCAACACTCTGTTAAGCAGCAACTTGATATTGTACTAGTGCAGGTAAGCAAGCCACAGGCTCTGCCCCAAGTCCAACAAGTGTAAGCACTACAATTCTATGATATGTGTGGTGGAGATAATCATATAGGTAGTGTGTGCTCGGCTAACCCAGAGTCTGCATACTATGTGGGTCAACATACTAAGGGCTTCATCCAAAATGCTTAGTATGGCAACACCTACCCGCCTAACTTTCGGAACCACCCGAATTTCTCATGGGGCGGTAATCAAGGTGGGCAAGGCGGCAGACAACCTCAGGATAATACTCAGCAAGTGCAGAATCCACCGCAGTAGAAGCAGTCTGAAACGTCAAAAATAGAGGCAACGATACAACAACTGGCTGTTGATCTCAACCAGAAGATTACAACTTTTCAACAAAAACAGGACAGTGCCATTCACTCTTTAGAAAAACAAATGGGACAGCTTGTTAGCAGTCAAAATACAAGGCCACTTGGAGCACTACCAAGCAACACTGATCCCAACCCTAAGGAACAGGTGCAACCGATTTCATTAAGAAATGGGAGAGAGCTTGAAGAACTTCCAAAGAAGCCAAAAGAGTCGCACTCTGACAAAGAAAAAGAAGCTGAGCCAACAGTCGAAGTCGAGAAGGAGGTAGAAAAGAAAGAGGTAGTGATTTCTGTTAAGCTACTACCTCCTTATCCTCGAAGGTTGCAAAAGAATTTGTAGAATCCCAAAGTCACAAAGATCTTGGGAATACTCAGTCAGACTAGTATCAATATTTCATTGGTAGACGTGCTCTGAGGAATTTCAAAGTATGCCAAGCACATCAAAGACATAGTGTCATCAAAGAGGAAACTCAATGAATTCGAAATTGTGGCACTTACTGAAGAGTGCACATCCAGGATTCAGAATAAACTCCCACAGAAGTTGAATGATCCAAGTAGTTTCACCATTCGTATTCGTGTTGGCAACATAGCAATTGGTCAAGCCCTATGTGATCTAGGGGCGAGTATAAATCTTATGTCATTGTCTGTGTGCCAGCAACTGGGTCTTGGTACTCTAAAGCCAACAACAGTCTCACTTCAGTTAGCTGATCGGTCTTCTACTTACCCTGAGGGGGTGATTGAGGATGTATTGATGCAAATTGGCCAATTTATTTTGCCAGCTGATTTTGTCATCCTGGATTATGAGGCAGATAAGGAAGTTACTATCATCTTGGGATGACCTTTCTTAGCCACTGGTGATGCTGTGATCCGTGTCTGAGAGGAAAAAATGACAATGAAGGAGAATGATCAAGAAGTAGTTTTCAATATGTACAAGGCTCTAAAAGTTCCTAACCATCATTAAGAGTTGTCCATGATCACAGTAAGTGACCCAGAGGAGAAGTCGAGTGATCCAGCTGATTATGTTAAAGATGATTTGCAGTGAGCACTGATGCTGGGGGAAGAAACTAGTGGCGATGCTGATGTAGAGGAGATTTTGAAGCTTTTAGACTGCTCGTGTGACTATATTTTGGGGTCTCCCAATTGAGCCTCTGGATAGACCGCTAGGGCCACCACCTAAGCCATCTATTGAAGAGGTGCCCAAACTTGAGCTCAAGCCTTTACCTGCTCTTCTTCATTATGCCTATTTGGGGAAATCTGACACGTTACCTGTGATTATTTCCTCTTTGTTGTCTGACTTTCAGGTAGAAAAGTTGTTGAAAGTGCTACGAGAGCATGAAAGTGCTATTTGTTGGACCATAGTTGATATCAAGGGAATAAGCCCGGATTTTTACATGCACAAGATATTCATGGAGGAATGATACAAGCCTAATGTGGAGCATCAGCATCGCCTCAATCCAATCATGAAAGAGGTGGTAAAGAAATAGGTGATTAAGTGGCTGGATGCAGGTATAATTTTTCATATCTCTGACAACAAGTGGGTAAGTCCTATGCAATGCGTCCCTAAAAAGGGAGAGATGACAGTGGTGCAAAATGAGAATAATGAACTTATCCCTACAAGGACTGTCACGGGGTAGAGGGTGTGCATTGATTATAGAAACCTGAATAAAGCCACCCAAAAGGTCCATTTTCCCCTTCCCTTTATTGATCAAATGTTAGATAGGCGAGTTAGTCAAGAGTATTGCTGTTTCCTTGACGGTTACTCTGGCTATAATCAGATATGGATTGCTCCCAAAGACCAGGAGAAAACCACTTTTACATGCCCTTACGGTACCTATGCCTATAGAAGGATGTCATTCGGGTTATGTAATGCACCTGCGACTTTTCAAAGGTGTATGATGGCTATTTTCACTGATATGATGGAAAAGTTTGTGGAAGTTTTTATGGATGATTTTTCTGTCTTTGGATCTTCTTTTGATGCTTGTCTAACCAAACTATCTTTGGATCTTCTTTTGATGCTTAGGACATAAGGTGTCCAGGCTGGTATCTTTTCTCTCACTGATTTTTAAAACTCTTGAAACTGTCTTGAATTCAATTTTACTTTATTTACTTTTTTTTTTAATTAGAGATAATAAAAACACTCGAAATTTGGTTGAACTTTCTTGAACAGTATTTGAATTAAATTTTGTCTAATTAATAATTAATCGATAGTCCTCATGGGAACGATACTTTCTTATCACTTTATTACTTGATCGACCGCGTATACTTTTGTGTGTGTTTTGAGCGACAGTGAGCGAGTGAAAACCATCATTGTGTTGTTGGTGAGCGTGTCAAAACATACCCTTGTTCGTTTGTTGGTGAGCGAGTGAAACCCAACTTTGTAGAACGTTGGTGGTGAACGAGAAAACCAGATACCTTGTAACCAAGAACAAAGAGCTAAAGATATAGCCTTTGCAATCCAATATGACTGGATTAGGATACCACATTGGTTTTGAACGTATATAAAATATCGTTGTGTCATTTACATTATTTCACCTTACTTATTTCTTCAAACTGCTTTAGAATTAGTTGACTGAAACTGTCAAATGGTTTTCTATTACTGTAGGAGGCAGAAAATTTAATAGACGATACAATCTTTGGTAATTTATTTTAGTATTTTTGAATTATCCGTACATAATCACCTCATACTTATCACTAATTTTAATCTCATGCTTTTCAGATGTACTCTGCAAGTTAGTTGTAGTAAAACCACTTACTGGAAAAGGATGTGGTACAGGAAGAGAGATAACAGTAACGATCCAATGGTAAATTCAATTTACACCCCGTTAACGTGAAAATTTATCACTTGACATACTATATAGCTGCGTTAACATAAATTTGTATTTTCTAGAAAATAGGTACAATCATATAACTGTTACCCTATGGGGTGAGTTTGCCGAAATTGATGGTGAAATCCTCAAGAAAATGAAAGATGATAAATCAATCCTCGGCTTATGCAATGTTAGAGTCTCAATTTACAAAGGTATTATACCACCAATTTTTTGTTCTTATTTATTATTCACCCTTATTTAACTAGGGATGGTGGGGATTTCTACTATTCCGATTAGTACTGTGCTAATCAACCCAACAATCATAAATACAACAGCCCTTCGAAATTGACATATCTCCAAATTCTCTTCTTTTGGGATACAACATCTTGGTAGTGTATTGGCCTAAACTGATTTAGGACAGTAAGTCGAATTTGAGTCGAGAATACAAGTAATAATGAGTATCAAAGTCGAGATAATAAGCAAAACCAAGTGTAAATGACAAGAAAATAATGATATTTCGATATATGTGGTTGAGTACAAACTATACCAGAGTTTCTGTATGTATTTCTAGATCATCATAACATATAAAAAGAAGCTATTTATAGATGTGTAAGCCTTGGTTGTGTTTCCCACGTCTGACCACTTCCATGCCCACGTTCTGCATCTCCGATAATGGGGTTAATGGACTGAAGCAGTGGGGAGTTGTATCGCTGAAGTAGGAACAATCTACCGAGGTCTGAATAGTTGACCTCGGTAAAGTAAACTTATTGATTCGACCGATGCAATACTTCGCCGAGGCGCAACTTGAACTCTATCTTCGGTTATTGACTTCGCTGATCTCACTATCTACCTCGATCTATAACTTGTCAAATATCTGTTCGGTTAGCTCTGAATCATCCCATCGAAGTGCCACGTATGCAAACCAATTTTTACCCAATACAGATAGTCCCCCCCCCCCACTCTTCGGGCAAGTGCTGAAGTTACCGAGGAGTGGATTGATTTTGAGCGGGAGATCGACCCAGTGAAATATACGCCAAGGAATTTAAAATTGGTTCAGTCACTTCAACTTCCTGATGAGCCAAACGTGGTGACCGTTGATTGGCCAAATTGGTTCCGAACGGTCGCACTGTTTCCCTTGGTCTTCCCAACGTTACAGTAATCATTACTTCTTCCTCTATAAATATATCCATTTAAATACCCTTTCCCCCACTTGTGATCATTTAGCAACAGTGAACAAAAAAAATTTCTTTAACTTCTTACCGAAAACCTCTTTTGTTTTCAAGCTCTTGTGAAGCCTTTTTCCTTGAAAGACTTCAATCATGTCTGTAACACAATCTGCTCAAGGTTCCAATGATTCAGGCGAGAAAGCAGTGAGCATCGCTGCAATGATCACCGGCGACGAGCTGTTAAATGTTGTACAACCACTAAAAGTCATTATCCCAGAGGGTGGTGATGAGAATGTGACGTCTTAGCAAGTGGTTCTAGGCAGCGCAAGGCCAGAGCGGGGCGCCATAAAATTGAGGTAAGTGATGACGCTGATATTGGCTGTGAGGGTGACGTCATAGGGGATGACGTCGTGGACGATTATGCTACTGACTCTGAAGAGGCCGATAACAAAGATGGTTGTACCGAGGTGACAGACAACACCGAGGTGAAGGCCAAAGATGGTACTTCGAAGAAGTCTAGGAAGAAAATTCTCATCGAGGAGGAAATTGACCCTCGATTGGTTATCCCTTCGAATTACAGCAATGACAAAGGACCTCAAGGTCCAAGCTAAATCCGATGCTCAGCGTGATTTAAATAGGAACGTACTGGTGCATGTCACACCGAGATTGATAACCAAAGATTTGATAGAAATCGTTCGGGCAGACTGCATATGGGGACCCGAAGTGGAGATAAGGCTTCCAGCCCCGAGCACTTCTGTTTCTCACCATGTTCCTGGGTATTCCTCTGTCTACACATACCCTTTTACTATAGGTTTCAACTTTCCTGTTCACCGGATAATTGATACTTTTTGTCAAACATACAATTTATGTCTGGCTCAGTTGGGACCTGCGGTTTGGAGGGTTGTTCAGGCCCTCGGATTCCTAATTCAAAAGGCTGGGTTGCCTTTCACTTTCCAACACTTGATCGCCCTTTATTATCTCGACTTTCACAAGGCTGGGATCGTAGCTTTCCTGCCTCGTGGACAATACGCCATTCTGAGCAAAAGAGAAGACCATGGCGACCGAGGTTGGTGTGATTACTATGTTCTCATTCCAACAAAGCTATTATCAGCTGACCTTGACTTCCCCGAAGAATGGAATGCCCGACGTAAGTTCCCCTATCTTGGCTTCTTACTTCGATTGCTTCAACTTGTATTTACACATTGTTGCATTTGCTGTATGTAGCCAACAAAGTCTCTTTTAACCCACCGAGGGACTAGCTTGAATGGGTTACAGTGGTGATGGCGAAGAAAAAATGCCCTATTCGACAATAGATGATTATGGCTGCCGAAGAGGAATATCGTTGGGCATGCAAGAGACATGGTGAGTTGTTCGTCACGCTTGAGTTTTTCCTCTTAGCATATATTCTAAACCAACATCTCTAATACTTTCCTTCTTTTCTCATTTAGGTTTCCCTAACAAAGCTACCAAGGATCCCGAGGGGGATGAGAAGGAAGCTGAAGAAAAGAAGGAGAAGAAGAAAGAGAAGAAGGTGATAGATGCCAAAGAGGGCATTAGCAAAATGGCGAGCTTGGCAAAGCAGATTTCCGAAGAGAAGAAGTCCAAGGGCTCAGCGGGCCAAGGGACTTCAAAAGGTGAAAATATCCTTGTTGGTCGGTTTAAAAACATTTCATATCCTTCTTCTGTTTTCACCTATAAGCTTTCTCCCTCTTCCTCTACAAATTCGAAGAGGAAGAAAGCTGTCTCAAAGAGGCCAACCAAGGCGAAATACCCTCATTTGGAGGTGATTGCTGCCGCAGGGCCCGAGGTTTCCACTGTGCAACATCGTGGGCTGATTGATGAGCCTAGTGACGAAGATCTTGTGGCACCTAAACAGACCGAGGTGGTGGACCTCGAAAGATCTGATCAAGAGGTCTCTAAGGCTCGAGGCAAGGCTAAAGTTGGCGAGGCCGAGGTTGAGACAATTCCAACTACCGAGGGGGGTGCTACCACGAGTGCCGCTAGAGGTGATATTCGATCTCCACTTTCAGAGAGGACCCCAAGGAGGTTGGAAGTGCGGGAGATCTCGAACCTCTTGGAATGCAGCCACGATGATCTTCTAAGTCTTGGTTCGCTGTTGGGGGCTAAGGAAGAGGTTATCCTTTGGAAATTGGCTCCTACACAATTGATCGCTATTTCTACTGTCAATGCTGCTCGGGTATGCTCCTTTTAACTTAGTTCTCCCTTCATCAGTGATTTGAATATTTTGAAAAATCTGACAATCTGTTAATTCTTACCCAGCAATGATCCTTTCCTTAAGGATGCAACAACTCGAAAGTGAGAGGTCGGTGAGATTCAACGAGCTTCGGCTGCAATTCAAGTTCAGAAGGAATTTGAACCGAATTGCAGAATTACGCGCACAGTTGGATAAGCCCCAATCAGATTTGAAAGAGGTTATTGCTGCCTCCGAAGCCGAGGTTCAATCCCTAGTTGAGAAGCATCGGGTTGAGCGTCTGGCATTGGATGCTGACATGGAAAAGCTTGTCGGGGAGTTAGCTCAAACAAAGGGTCAACTGCTTGACAACGCCAACAAGCATAATGAGAATTCGAAGGAGTACCTCCTCGCGATTCAGAGGCTAGAGGTTCAGACAGGTAAAGTCCCCATTTTGGAGGCTGAAATTGCTCGACTTCAGGAGGAATCAGCCGAAGTGGTAAGGCAAGCCAAGGTCAAGGCCTCGAAAATGCAACTTGAAAACATGTGGGCTCTCATCAAAACCAGGTTAACATCCCTCAAGCAATGCAAGGATAAAGAGATTAACCTTGATGAAGAGAGTGCTACGGTTTAAAAAGATGTTGTCGAGGCTTAGAAAATTGTTGATGAGCTGCCTTCGAACGAAGGCTCTGATGAAGAGAAAGCCGAAAATGAAGGTGGAGAGAAAAACAACGATGATGATGAGGAAAGTGCTGAAGAAGGGAACCCCCGGGGGAGGGGGGACAGTCCCCGATCTTAGCTTGTCCTTTGTAGCTTTTCCTGCTTAGTTTTTTCTTTTGTTTTTGCTATAGCCTTCGGGCTTTTGATGTAAATAACTTTTGTGGCCTTCGGGCCTTGAATGAATTTGCCTTTGCCTTTAAGTTTTAGCTTTCATTTTGCCTGAGGAATTTTTGAGCTGAAAACTTAGAATAATTTTACTTGCAAGACTTGTTTCATATAAGATCAATGCTAACTTGGAATGACATCTCATTCCTGAGCCGATGCATGTAAGAGATAACTTCGGTATATAGAATCGCAGAAATAAAGAGATATTGAATCAAGTTTATTTCATCGATGATATCAACGAGCCATAATTGGCTTTTACATAAGGCCTAGTTCAAGTAAGACTTAGGCGCGAAAATAAACATGCCACTACTGGGCAAAAATTACAAAGCGCTAATCTACTCTTCGGACAACAGTCCCCGGTTGTCGAATAGATAGACTTCAGTAAGAAGGGCTTTTAGCTCGACTTCAGCCGCATCCCTCTCACATCACCCCAGTGTTCGGGTGGGAATCTTGATGAAGACCCGAACACTGTAGATCGTCTCCTTCGCTCCCTGAAAAGGTCAAGCAAAACAAAATGAGGGGTAAGTTAGAATTATTCGACCAAAGCCATTAGAGCATTTTCGGGTCGAAGTTGTAGGTGAAATTTTATTGACCAAGGATTGTTTACCTTGATGCTAGAAGTAATACCGTCTTAAATTTGAGATGTTCTAATTTAGGGTCTCGGGCTTGCCCTTTAAGTCTCAAGTTGGTAGGACCCCTTTCCGACGATTGCTTTGACTTTGTAAGGTCCTTCCTAGTTTGCAACAAGTTTCCTAGCATTCTTTTCCTTGGTTGACTGGTTCGAATCCTTTAACACATAATCACCAACTTTAAAATCTCTAAGTTTGGCTTTCCTATTGAGATATGTTTTGATTTTCCTCTTTTGAGCGTCCAACCGAATCAAGGCTAATTCCTTTTTTTCTTCGAGTAAGTCCAGCTCTATGCGCATAGCCTGTTGATTCGCGTCCTAGGTAGCGTGGGAGTGCCGAAGACTGAGTTTACCCACTTCTACGGGAATGATGGAATCCATCCCATAAGCGAGGGAAAAAGGGGTTTCACCGATGTTGTCCTTCTCCGTAGTTCGCATTGCCCACAACAAACCCCGGGCAACTCTTCAGGCCATGGACCCTTTGCCTCGTCAAACCTTTGATTTATGTTCTAAATGATAATTCTATTCGAAGATTCGGCTTGACCATTGGCACTTGGGTGATAAGGCGTTGACACTATTCTCTTTATGCCCCATTGATTCAAGAAGTGAGTGACCAACATCCCCATAAACTGAGACCCATTGTCACAAGTAATTTCCCTTGGGACATCGAACCTGTAGATTATATTTTGTGAATAAAATCTACCACCTCCTTCTATCTAACTTCGATGAAGGCCTCTGCTTCCACCCATTTGGTGAAGTAGTCGGTTAGCACAAGTATGCACCGAACACTTTCCCTCACCTTCGGCAGTGGACCTATTATATCACTTCCCCATTTCATAAATGGCCACAGTGATACGACCGAATGTAGGGGTTCGGCCTGCTGGTCGATCATCCAACCATGTCGTTGACACTTATCATATGTTTTCACAAAGGCTTTGGCGTCTGCACTAATAGTTGGCCAATATTATCCAGCTCGAAGTAGCTTGCGTACTAGAGCTTTTCCTCCCGAATGATTGTTATATTCGCCTTCGTGAATTTCCCTCATAATATAGCTAATTTCCCCCGGACCCAAACATTTGGCCACCGGGCTGCTGTAAATTCTCCTATACAATCTTCCCAAAATCATCGAATAGGAGGCTGTTTGAGTCCTCAACTTTTTTTGCTTCTATCTTGTTGGGGGGGGGGGGGGGGAGGGGAGGGGGCGAGGGGGTCCCCGATTGAAAAATAAGATATGAACTTGGTTCGTTGATCCCACGTGTGGTCCACCGAATTGACTTCCAATTTCATGTCCTTCATCTGTGCTGAGAGCAACCGAATGACTGAATCAGTCCTGGAGTGTCTTTCCTCCACAGTCAAACCCAAGTTAGCTAAGGCGTCTGCCTATGCGTTTTTATCTCGAGGTATTTGTTTGATTTTCCACCCTTGAAATTGAGCCAAGATGTGCTGTGCTTGGGCTAAGAACTGTTGAATCCTAGGCTCACGAGTCGAATGGTCCCCAAGCACTTGATTCACCACCAGTTGTGAGTCGCATCTCAATTCAATTCTTTACACCCACATTTACTTGGCCAACTCCAAGCCTGCTAGAGCTGTATCGTATTCAGCTTCGTTGTTCGTTATCTTTTTGAACCGAACCGAACGCCTAATTTTCTCCCCGGTTGGTGCTACCAAGACTATCCCAAGCCTCGAACCCTGGAGTTGGTTGCTCCATCAGTGTAGAGCGTCCATATTCCCGAGGCAGGCCCCTTGGACATCAAATTTTCTTTTTCGGCCTCGGGGAGGATCCCAACACTAAAATCAGCCACAAAGTCTGCCAAGACTTGGGATTTGATGGCTGTACGGAGTTGGTATGTGATATCATATTCACTCAACTCTACTGCCCATTTGGATAACCTTCATGACAACTCTGGTTTATGCAATGTATTTCTCAAAGGGAAGGTGGTGACTACGGCTATAGGGTGGCATTGAAAATAAGGTCGTAGTTTTCGAACAGTTATAATTAAAGAAAGTGCTAGCTTTTCAAAATAGGGATACCTAGTTTCGGCATCAAGGAGCATTTTTCTTACGTAGTAGATGGGCTATTGCTTGCCATCCTGTTCTCGAACCAACACAGCGTTCACTGACACCTCGGACATAGCCAGGTAGACCAACAAAGTTTCTCCCTCTTTCGGCTTGGCGAGCAATGACGCGTTAGCCAAATAGTATTTCAATTCTTTTAGAGCTTCTTTACACTCCGAGGTCCACTCGAAGGTGTTATTCTTCCTTAAGAATGTGAAGAATTTGTGACATCGGTTTGATGACCTTGAGATAAATTTACTCGAGGCAGTGACTCGACCAGTTAAGCGCTAGACTTCTTTCATCCTGAAGAGCTCATTAGGGATTTCTTCAATTGCTTTGATTTTTTCTGGGTTAGCCTCGATTCCTCGTTCAGAGACTATGAATCCCAAAAATTTTTCCGAAGCGACGCTGAAAGCACACTTTTCAGGGTTCAACTTCATGTTGTATTGCCTTAAATATAGCGAAGGCTTCCCTCAAATGATTTAGGTGGTCCTCCACCCGAACTGATTTAACTAGCATATCATCTATATATACCTCCATCGATTTCCCAATGTAGTCCTTGAACATGCGACACACTAGTCGTTGATAAGTTGCCCCTGCGTTCTTGAGCCCGAAGGGCATCACCTTGTAGCAGAAAGTACCTCAGTCTATGATGAACGAGGTTTTTTCTTCATCCTTTAGGTCCATAAGAATCTAATTGTATCCCGAATAGGCATCTAGAAAGGTTAACAGTTTGTGTCCAACCGTGGAGTTTATCAACCTATCTATCTGAGGCAATGGATAAGAATCCTTGGGACAAGCCTTGTTTAGATCTGTGTAGTCCACACACATTCTCCATTTACCATTCTTCTTGGGTACGACCGCAACATTGGCCAACCATTCGGGGTGTCTAGAAGCCATTCTCCTGCAGCTTCATAGTTTCATCCTCGATCGCCTTTATTTTAATGTCGGCGTGCGACCTTTCTTCTGCTTCACCGGGGTGATGCGTGGGTCAACATTCAGCTTATGAGTCATGACCTCCGGATCGATGCCGACCATATCTGCATGGGACCAGGGAAAATCATCATTGGCTTTCAACACTTCTACTACGGCTTCCTTCGACTTCGGGTCTAACTTCGAACCAACAAACACTTTCCTCTCTGGGATATCCTTTGATAGTGTGAAAGACTCCAACTCTTCAACAGTAGAGTCCTCAACTTTCAGCTTCCGAGGCTCTTGAATACACACCGGGATCTTTTCTACTTCTCCTTAAGGATCACTTTGAAGACATGATCCCCCCTCTTTGTTAGACCCCGGTTGCATTAATTGCTATTTCTTTTGTCCAATCGGTATGACTCCACTCTTCAACGCGACTGAATAGCATTCCCTCACCGTTCGTTACTCTCCCTTGATCAAACGAACCCCCCAAGGAGTTGGAAATTTGATGACCTTATGAAGAGTGGACGGTACAGCTTCCATCGAGTGATCCACGGTCTGCCGCGCGAGGATTACATTATAAGCCATGTCCTTGGGCATGACTTGGAATACTTTCTCCTTAACAACTCCCTCGGCATACGTATTGAGTGTGATCTCACCCTATGTTTTCTCAGTGGAGTTATTAAAGCCATTTAATATGGTTGCCTTCGGGATGATCTGGTCCTTCAACCATATTTTTTTAACAGTCTCATAGCTGATTATATTAACAGAGCTATCGGGGTCGATCAAGACTCATTTGGTATCCGAATCGTTGATCCTCAACATGATGAATAAGGCATCGTGATGGGGAAACATCATCCCATCATAGTCATCGTCATCGAACACCATCCCTTTATCCGAACCTCCTATTCGAGTCCTCTTCTCTATTGTTATTGACAGCTTGGTGAAATTTTTGGAAGCTGCAAGGTTCACACCATTCACTTCTGATCCTCCAAGGGTCGCATTTACAATCCTTTCGGGGAGTGGTGCCTTCGGTGGCTGACCATCTCCCCTATTTTTTGCATAACTCTCTTTTTCTTTGTCAGTTAGAAATTCTGCCAACAAACCCTTTTTCAACAAGTGTGCCACTTCGAAGCGCAGAGCTTTGCAATCCTCGGTGCGATGACCATAGTCCGCATGAAACTCGCAATGTAGACTTTGATCCCTTTTGTCTGGAGCTGTTCGCATATCCTTCGGTGCCCTTACCCTGCCATCCCCTTTGCGGCGTTAACCAACTCCGTGGTTGACACATTGAAATTCTAATCAGGGATCCGAGGTAATTCCCTATTTTTGAAGATCAGAGCTGGTTCCGAGGTATTTCTTTGGTTCGTGTTCGGATGAACTTTCCCACCGAGCTGTTAGCTCACATGCGGATTTCCAAGCCTTTGGATGACATGCTGCCTCGGTGAAGTGTATGGTTCGTATCGACCCCTTGAATTTCCTCGTGGCGCCTCAGCGCGATATGAGGATTTAGATCGACTCTTGTAATTGGAATTCTGACTGGCAGCCTTCCATTCAGCCTCCTCCAGTCTTATTTTTGTAGACACTCTAATATGCAATTCATTCTATGTCAAGGTCTGGCATTATTGGAGCTCCTTCCTCAATTCGGCGGCAGCCTCAGAGTTACGAACATTGATATTCTTCTCAAATACCATGATGGCAAAATGTCATCCATAACAGGTAAGTCCATCCATTCGGCATGAAATCGTTCGAGGAAGTCTTTGATGGGCTCTCTGGGCCGCTGTTTGATTTCGAAGATGTCCTTTCTCTGGAGGATTGTTTGGGCTATAGTGTGAGCCTTGATGAATGTATCGGCTAACTCGTCGAAATTGGAGAGTGACTCCGAGGGCAAACACATGTACGAACATAGTGCCTCTTTCTCCAAAAATTCACAAAACTTCTTCAAGAACATGGACTCCTTCTCTATTTCTGACAAATCATTCCCCAAAACCATCAACATGAATTCGTTCACGTGTTCGACAGGGTCGGTGGTTCCATAATACTTTTTCAGAAATTGAATTTTGAAAGTCTTTGGGATTGGCGCTGGAGCAGCCTCGGGTTTATAGTGTAATTGCCTATATTTTTCTATATCGAGCATTTTTTGGGTCTTCCTCACTCCGGGGACACTTTCAAGTCGTTTCTCCACTCGAGCCTTAACTCGGGCCTCGATTTCCTTATTCAATTTTTTGAGGTCCACCGAGGAGCTAGTTTCAGACACGTTGGGAACCGTTCCAAAGTGTGGCGTTAAATTAGGCATAGTGCATGAACCTCCAGATGTGGCCCTATTGGGAGGTCCTCCTGTTGTCGTGCCCGTAGAAACGAAAGTCGGGATGCCTCCATTTGGAGCCACAGGTGGTGTTCCATTTGGTGTGGAGTTATTCCTTGCCTCCAACGAGGCGCGAAATTCAGAGTTGATAATTATCTGCTCGGCCTGTTGTGCTTGAAGAATTTTCAAAGTTTGGATGACGAAAGCTTAAAACGTGTCGTTGGACCCTGAGGAAGAAGGATCCGCTACTAATGGTATTATGGGTGCGTTGAGATTTGGGTTTATGCGAGCACTAGTACTTCCATCGTGAGTTAATTGTTGCCCAGTGGAGTTTTCATTATTGTTAACCATTTTGATGAATCAAAATGTAAATATGAATGAACTGAACGATCGACTTTGGAACAAAGCGTTACTGCTTGTTTTCCCACAGACGGCGCCAATTTGTATTGGCCCAAACTGATTTAGGACAACAAATCGAATTTGGATAGAAAATACAAGCAATAATGAGTATCAAAGTCGAGATATTAAGCAAAACCAAGTGTAAATGACAAGAAAATAATGAGATTTGGATATATGTGGTTGAATACAAATTATGTCAGAGTTTCTGCATGTATTTCTAGATCATCATAACATATAAAAAGAAGCTATTTATAGATATGTAATCCTTGGCAGTGTTTCCCACTTCTGACCACTTCCATACACACGTTCTGCATCTCCGATAATTAGGTTAATGGGCTGATGCAGTGGGGAGTTGTGTCGTTGAAGCAGGAACAATCTACCGAGGTCTGAATAGTTGACCTCGGTAAAGTAAACTTATTGATTCGACTGATGCAATACTTCGCCGAGGTGCAACTTGAACTCTATCTTCGGTTGTTGACTTCGGTGATCTCATTGTCTGCCTCGATCTATAACTTGTCAAGCATCTGTTCGATTAGCTCTGAATCATCCCATCGAAGTGCCATTCAAACCAATTTTTACCCAATACAGGTAGTATTAGGAGAACTGGCAATGAATAATTAAAGTTGCAATACACCATATGTTCTTATATATGAAACCACAAATGTTTAACCTCTATAATAATTAAAACGGAAAAAAAAGAAAACCAGTTAATTGAGGAGTTTCACTATCTACGTTATATAGCCAATGGACCAGTTGGACTCACGCGTTAAGCGGTAGATTCGATCCTTATTTACTTCTTCGGTTTCACCATTCTTATAAACATTACTACTTTGTATTGTGACGTACATTTCATTACAAGCCTGCAGTTGCTTATGGCTGCTCTCTTTGGTTGCCAGACAGTCTTGAGAATACACCAAACGCTCTTTTGTTGTTTCTTTCCTCGAGCCCTGTGTTATTTATTCTCAACTTGAGCAGAGCATATGGTTTTATTTTTGGCGAAATTCACATCCTTGTCTGACTGTTTTCCTGATTTTGCTTATCATCAGTTTAAGAACTGTTATTTCCCACGATTACACCACTTTACTATTTTAAGGACCAGTTCCTTAAAATGTGTTCCTTTACTCTACGATGTGCGGAATAAAAACTGTAAGTAATTGAACACCAGATTTTAGCGTGGAAAAACCCCTAGACACGGGATCAAAAAACCACGACCTACTTCTCAAGTAGGATTTCAACTTCACTATGTAAAAAGACCCACTTGGTTACAAGACTCACTCTTACTAACCTAGGACTAACTCTAATCCTTTAGTGATCTTTCTCACGATCAGTGAAGTTGTGTCAAGTCCACGACTTGAACTACACAGTTTACAACTCGATTTTTGCTTACTACAATTGAACTAAGACTTGAACTTTTACAAGACTCAATCTAAGGAACATGTTCTTACTTAGTTCTACTGTAGCTAATGATTACACAAATAAGCTAATAATTCTTCTCAGCTTTTGCTCGATGCTCTCTCTATTTGTGTATAACTTCTATGGCTGATAGTCTTCTCGTTTTATAGTTTCCAGCAGCCAAGAAGTCCCAATGAATTAGAATTCCAAAGCTCCCTTGACTTTGAATCCTAATTAGATTCTACCTTCTTGAATCCAAATCCTTTATCCCTTAGGATTATGCAATCTTTTCGTATCTGATTAGGCCTGCATAATTATCAAGATACACGTCAATATTAGGATAAATAATAATAAGTCAATTAAATGATTTTGCATGAATTATCTATTCTGCTTCAGTAATTCAAAGGAACAGGTCCTTTGAATCCGTTCCTCAGTCAAAACTCCAAGCTTTCCAAGCTAACAATTTCCCCCTTTTTGATGATGACAAATTCATACTTATAGCTTCATCTCCTTAATGTCCTGAAGTACACCTTAAGATCAAAAAGACACCAATCAGTGGAGAATTAATTTATCATTAAGGAACAAATTTTTCTTAGGTATAAAATCATGCAAAATCAGACTTACTCTTCCCCCTTTTGGCATCATTGAAAAGGTTGCATATAAAATATAACTCAAGTGTTAGAATTAATCAGCACATAGCCATTGAGGCAACTCAAAATGCAAACATACTTCAAATAAAGCAACTGCAAGACAATGATATTAGCCATCAAAGACAATTCATTTAACCAAATATTAAAATCAGGGGATACAAGCAAGTACTACAAAATTATCCAACTACTAAAGAAGAAAAAGGCTAAAGCATTAGGCTAGGCTAGATCCCACTGGACAAAAGATGGCTAAGGCTAAGACTAAGGTGGTCAGGATGTGGAAGGACCAGGTCCCTGAGACTTGTTAAGCAGATCAAACATCTGCTTGAGCATTCCCTTATTGGTCTCCTTTGCTTTTGAGGCCTCTGCCTTCCAGTAATTCCTCTCCTCTTCCAACCTTGCTATCTCAGCAGCCTGCATAGCAACCTGTTGCCTAAGTGCCCTCACTTTGTTGTTCAGAGGCTGCCTCCCAACACCAGCCTGTGGAGGATCAGCCTGAACTGGCAAATCACAGCTTATCAAAGTAGCACACCCAAACTTCTCCTTCTTTGTAGCCTTCACAACCCCTTCCAAGGGAATCTTCAACTTGGCAAAGATATCAGTCAGAATAAAACCAAACGGCAGGGAGTGTTTTCTCTTCCCAGCAATCACCCTTTTTATCAGGTGGATCATAAAGCTGGGCCAATTGATCTGCTTTTCAGTGTCCAACAGTTCCATAAGGACCAGGTCCATGAAACTGGCAACTCCTCTTTTCTCCTGCCTTGGCATTACAACTTTGTTCACAAACTCAAATAAGACTTGATGCTGTGGGTGCATCTCACTCTTTTGCACTGCCCTGGGTTTTTCTTCACCATCATTCTCAGCAAACTTCCTAGTGATCTCCAGATCAGTAGGCAAGTTTGTCAAGTCAGGCCAAACAGTCTTGACATAGCTAGCATACCCAGAGGCAGGAATACCCAACAGCTCACCAAGTTCCAGTGTATAAAAAATTATCACATTTTCATTTACAGAGGTAGTAAGTTGATCACCTCTGATGGAACAATTTTTATAGAATTCCTGCACCATTCCTTTTGCACACCTACCAGAGATCTTAAGGACCATGTCCCTCCAACCCTGAGCATGCAGTTTTTGCAGCAACCATACCATTCCTTCTTCTTGAACATCAGTCATGACCCTTCCTTTCAAAACCTTTCTGGTCAGTATGTCCTCATGAACACAGTGCACAGTCTCACTATCTTCAGCATCACTATCACTCTCATCTTCAGCAACTAACTCATCACTATCACTAGCAGATTCTTCAGAAACAACCACTCTTTTAGAGGACCTGGTCCTCTTAGCAACTTTTTCAGCAGCTTTAACTGAACTTCTTGTCACTCTTCTCTCAGGAACTTTTCTTTTCTTTGACTGAGGCACCACCTCCTCAGCCTCAACCATCTCATCATCCTCAGAAAAATCAGCAAGATCAATATCATCAATATCATCCACTTTTTCTTCCTCAACTACCTGTTTTCCTTTCCCTTTCCTGCTCTTTTCCAAGGCAGCAGCCAGTTGTTCATCAGCAGCTTTGGCAGCACTTCTTGTCCTCCTACCCCCAGAAGCAGGGGTTGAGGCAGAATGAACAGGTCCTTTTGCCTTAGAGGAACTTTCAGCTTTCTTTTTATTTCCAGGCTTGTAACTATCACCTATTTTCTTCAATTTAGCAGCAATTTCAGCAGTCACATGGTCATCAATGGGTCCCTTCCTAGCCAATTTTCTTCTCAGACTCCTAATATTGATCAAATCCACTAGGGGCCTGTCACTATCACTTATAGCCTCCTCAACATTAATAACATCCTCCATGGGTGCTCTAAAAGCAACCTCTGGAGACCCTGGTGACCCATGCATGGGTGCATCCAACCTCTTAATAGGTTCCCCCTCAAGAGCAGCCTCCGACCCTTCTCCCTTTTCTTCCTCATCTATAACATTCAAAGGGTAGGTAAAGTTTACCTGATACTGATACAACACCATAGCACGAGATAAATCCTCAACCTGCTCAGCAATTGACTCAGCCGTGGGAACTGATCCTTCCCCCTGAATGTCAGGTTCAGGTATTTCTGGAATTGGTTCAGGTATTTCTGGAATTGGTTCAGGAACTTCAGGGTTTAGGTCAGTGGTTTCCATGGGTGAGGGAGGATTAGGATTTTGTGGTTGGTCATCATTAGGTGCAGTTGAAGAATTATCAGAAGCAAGAGACATTTTTGCAATTCGAATTAGCAGATAATTAACAATTCTTTCTGAAATTTTGAGAGTTTTAGTTGATGAACAAGGTAAAATAATAATGTGGGAGAAGAAGGGTATTTATAGAGTGAATTAAGTAGTGCAATTAGAGTAGGAGACGATCAGCTTACCTCAGCACAACATGCAACGGCTAAGGACTCTTGGGAGTCTCCCGGAGAAAAAGAGCCGTTAGGCTTTAGGACACCTTTTCAGAACAGGAACTGTTCCTCCGATGGGACTCTTTTGCAATTTGGATATGGGTAGGAAACTTAGTGGGATTTTATCCTAAACACAAGTTACCTATAGCCTTTATACTCCTAAATTAATTGAATAATTCCGAGTACATACCTGTTTTTAACACCATAATTCAGTGTCCTTCCAATTTGCAATTTTTTGATCATCTGAAATTCTAAGAGCATAAGGGTAACATCATTCAATTTTAGCAACTCTAAATAAGATATGTAGCATGAGAGTATACATTTAAGTATGAAAACTGGACTGAATGATTCATAATGACTTGAATAAAATTCATTTTAAGAGCAATTTTCTAGCCAATTATGAAGTAAAGCATTGACGATTTTATGTGAAATTAATCATCCCTAATTCCAATCTATTTCTTTTAAAATCATCTCTACCTAGAGCTTTAGTAAAAATGTTAGCTATTTGCTTTTCAGTAGGACAAAATGCTATGGTAATCAAACCCTTTTTATAATTGTCTCTTAGGAAATGATGTCTTATGTCAATGTGTTTAGTTCTTTTGTGATGCACTGGATTCTTTGTCATATTTATAGCACTAGTGTTATCACAATAAATAGGAACAGTTCCTACATCAACACCAAAATCCTGTAATTGTTGTTTGATCCATAACAATTATGAACAACATGAAGCAGCTGCCACATATTCAGCCTCAGCAGTAGAAAGTGCCACAGAATTTTGTTTCTTAGTTCCCCAGGAAACCAAACACTCACCAAGAAAATGTGCCATACCTGAGGTGCTTTTTCTATCAACAAGGAAACCTGCATAGTCAGCATCAGTATATCCAACAAGATTAAAATTACCACCTTTTGGATACCAAAGTCCCAAGGGACCTGTGCCTTTCAGATACCTCAATATTCTTTTAACAGCTTTCAAATGAGATTCCTTAGGATCTGATTGGAACCTAGCACACAAACCAACACTGAACACTATATCAGGTCTACTAGCAGTTAGATAAAGTAGAGAACCTATCATGCCCCTATACAATTTTTGATCAACTGATATTCCATGTTCATCAAGATCCAATTTTGTGGCAGTGGCAATAGGTGTGTCAATTCCCTTAGCATTATCCATATCAAATCTTTTAAGTAATTCCTTAACATACTTTTGTTGATGGATCATAGTTCCATTTGAGGTTTGCTTAATTTGTAAACCCAAAAAGAAGTTGAGTTCACCCATCATGCTCATCTCAAATTCACTCCCCATCAAGTTTGCAAATTCTTTACTTAAATTTTCACAAGTGGCACCAAAAATTATGTCATCTTCATAGATTTGAACAATTAAGAGATCCTTACCTTTTTCTTTTAAGAACAAAGTACTATCAATTTTACCTCTCTTGTATCCATGCTGGAGTAGAAATTTTGATAGCCTTTCATACCATGCTCTTGGTGCCTGCTTGAGCCCATACAAGGCCTTGTCCAGTTTGTACAGATGTTCAGGGAACTGTTCACTTTCAAAACCTGGAGGTTGCTTGACATATACTTCTTCTTTCAAGTAACCATTCAGAAATGCACTCTTGACATCCATTTGATGTAGAGTGAAATCCATGTATGAAGCAAAGGCTATAAGAAGTCTTATTGCTTCCAATCTTGCAACTGGAGCAAAAGTCTCATCATAGTCGATGCCCTCCTCTTGACTGTATCCCTGAACAACTAGTCTGGCCTTATTCCTTGTTACCATGCCATCCTCATCAAGTTTGTTTCTAAAAACCCATTTTGTTCCAATTATGGACCTGTTCCTTGGCTTGGGTTCCAGATGCCAAACTTGACTCCTTTGGAATTGATTCAGCTCTTCCTGCATAGCATTTATCCAATCTGCATCCTTCAGTGCTTCTTTCACATTTTTGGGTTCAACTAGAGATAAGAAAGCACTAAAGGCACATAGATTTTGATTTTTGACTGCGGATCTAGTTTGAATCCCAGTAGTCTTATCTGAGATTATTTGATCCACAGGATGTGACCCTTGATACTTGTAAGGCTTGGGTGTCAATCCATTGTCAGAGGTCCTCTGCTGAGGAACAGTTCCTGCTAGAGTAGCATTCCCAGTTTGTGAGGTGGAATCAACACTTGTTCCCCCTGTTTCAGTGCTATTCTTCTCAGTTCTGTCCTGAGGAACAGTTCCTTGCAGTTCACTCCTCATATCCAAAATCTGCATTTGTGGATTAAGTTCAAACTCTTTCAGCATTCCAATTTCTTCATCCTCCTGTACCTGTTCTTGAGTGAGACAGTCAGTTTCATCAAATTTAACATGCATGCTTTCTTCAATTTTCAATATTTTCTTGTTAAACACCCTATAAGATTTACTATTCAAAGAATAACCAACAAATATTCCCTCATCACTTCTAGGATCAAATTTTCCTAAGGCATCCTTCCCATTGTTATGTATGAAACATTTGCAACCAAAAGTCCTAAGATGGGAAATATTTGGTTTTCTTCCTTTAAGCAATTCATATGGTGTCTTTTCTATTAAAGGTCTTGTCATACATCTATTTATTATGTAGCATGCAGTATTAATGGCCTCAGCCCAGAAGTTCTGTGGAAGATTTCCAGATATCAACATGGTCCTTGCCATTTCTTCCAGAGTCCTATTTTTCCTTTCTACTACACCATTTTGTTGTGGAGTTCTAGGGGAGGAAAAATTGTGATTGATGCCATTTTCATTGCAAAAATTGGAAAACATATGATTTTCAAATTCAGTTCCATGATCTGACCTAATGGCAATACTATTACTATCTAGAGTTCTTTGAGCTTTCTTAGCAAAAATTGAAAATGCATTAAATGCTTCTTCTTTAGATGCAAGAAATATAGTCCATGTAAATCTAGAGTAATCATCAACCAATACCATAACATACTTCTTACCTCCACGACTCATTGTTCTCATTGGACCACACAAATCCATATGGACCAGTTCCAAAGGTTTAGTGGTACTTACCTGTTTCTTTGATTTGAAGGAGGATTTTACCTGCTTCCCCTTGGCACAAGCTTCACATACCTTTTCATCATTAAACCTGATGTTAGGAAGACCTATCACCAAGTCCTTTGACACAAGTTTGTTCAATTGTGAAAGACTAGCATGTCCTAGTCTTTTGTGCCATAGGAGGGGATCATTTTGCACCACACTTAAGCAGCTCAAGCTTCCATCAGATAATGTCAGCAAGTCTACTTTGTAGATGTTTCCATGTCTGTTTCCCTGCAAAATAACCTCTCCAGAAGCTTGATTAGTCACAGTGCATCCAGTAGATGAGAAATTAACATTATTACCTTTGTCACACAATTGAGATATGCTCAATAAGCAATGCTTCAGTCCATCTACTAGAAATACATTATCTATGCAGTGTGAGTCAGACTTACCTACCTTTCCAATTCCAATAATTTCCCCTTTCTTACCATTACCGAAGGAAACACTTCCTCCTTGGAAGGCTGAGAGTGAAAGGAACAGTTCCTTATGCCTTGTCATATGTCTTGAGCAACCACTGTCCATGTACCATTTGTGGTTTGTCTCCTTCACTCTAGCCTGCAAAAGAAAACTAGGGGTTAATTTTAAGAACCCAACTTTCCTTTTGAAAAAGGATGAATCAGATCTCTCTTAGCCCAAAATGGTAAAGGTTTCTTTGTGTGAACATCTCTCCTTTTTACAGAATGTTGAACAAGTTTGTAGGACCTATTCTTTTGTTTCACAGGATTTTGAACAGGTTTAAAGGACCTGTTCCTCTGGACAGCCATTTTTAAAGATTGACAATTTTCTTTCCGGTGACCAGTGTTCCCACAGTGAGTGCATAGCCAGTTTTCAGGAAATGACAAGTACTTACTCTTTGGATCCCATTTGGATGAACTTTGTGCCTTCATGAATCCAATACCTTTCCTGTTACTGCTATGATTTTCTTGCAACCATTCTAGTGCTTCAGAAGACTTGTTCCATTCTACAGTTTTTCTTAATTCCATTTTTGTTTTAACCAAGTCTTCTTCTAAAGATCTTATCTTTTCATCTTTTTTACACAATTCATCAACTGTGTTTTTCAGTTTCTCTTCAGCAATGATCTGATGAGAATTAGCAATACCTTTACCTTTTACAACTGTTTTAACATTTTCTAATTCCTGAGCAGTTGTTTCAAGTGTGAGGACCTGTTCCTCAAGCATGCTAATCTTCCTTTCCAGAAAATCATTTTTAATTATTTCCTCTTTGCATTCTGTTTCTAAGCAGTCAACTTTATCATGCAGTTGGTGATTATCATCCCTCAGAGTTTTAAATTCATTTAGCACAATATGGAATACTTTAACCAACTTTTCTCTAGACATGCTTTTTACATCTTCTTTAAGTTTAGAAACAAATACCTCAGGATCCTCTTCATTTTCTGAATCTCCAAGTGCCATTAGAGCAAGATCCTCATCCAGATCATCATCAGTTATTTCGTCTTCACTGTCTTGCCATCCTGCAACCAGCGCTTTGGGATTTCCACTTTTCTTATGGACCTGTTCCCTAGCCTTCTTCCTTTCATCAATGAATTTCTTCCTCCATTCTCCTTCCATAATTGGACATTTGCTGATGTAGTGCTCCGAGCTTCCACATTTGTGGCATTCTCCAGCCTGTTTCATGTTAGTAGACCTACCTTGTCCACTAATTTCCCTTCTTATTCAAATATTTCTGCACACTTTTAGCGATAATGACCAGTTCCTTATCATCAATGATTTTATCACCAGCTGTCAAGGCTAGGTTAGGTTCAGTTTTAACTGGTGCTCCTATGTTTTTAACCTTCTTCCTTAGTTCATAAGTCTTTAGATTACCTATAAGCTCATCTAAGGATAAAGTGGTTAAATCTTTACTTTCAATGATAGCACAAGCTTTGATCTCCCAAGAATCTGGAAGAACCCTAGTTAAAATCTTTTCTACCCTATCTTCCACAGTTAAAACCCTTCCCAAAGAGATAAGTTCAGAAGCAATGGCATTAAATCTAGTATACATTTCAGAAATTGATTCTTCTTCTTTCATTTTAAAGCTTTCATATTCAGCATAAAGAAGTGTACCTCTGGACCTTTTTACCTGACTTGTTCCTTCGTGTGCAACTTGTAGAGCATCCCAAATCTCCTTTGCAGTGGCATACCCTCTGATCCTAGTGCATTCGTCAGGACTAAGTCCACCAACCAGCCACTTCCTTGCCTTTGCATTCTTTTCCCATTGCTTTATGTCTTCAGCATTGCATTCCTTCCTGGTTTTGGGAACATCTTTCCCATCAGCATCCTTCTTCATTGGGATCATGGGACCTTCAGTTACTATGTCCCACAATTCATAGTCTTCTGCTTGAAGGTGATCGCGCATCCTCTCTTTCCACCATGAATAGTATTTCCCATTGAAATAAGGCGCTCTAACCATTGACTGGCCCTCACTGTTCTCTCGTGATGTACTCATCTAATCCTAGGTGTTAGCCTTTTCAAGGATAACCTGCTCTGATACCAATTGTTATTTCCCACGATTACACCATTTTACTATTTTAAGGACCAGTTCCTTAAAATGTGTTCCTTTACTCTACGATGTGCGGAATAAAAACTGTAAGTAATTGAACACCAGATTTTAGCGTGGAAAAACCCCTAGACACGGGATCAAAAAACCACGACCTACTTCTCAAGTAGGATTTCAACTTCACTATGTAAAAAGACCCACTTGGTTACAAGACTCACTCTTACTAACCTAGGACTAACTCTAATCCTTTAGTGATCTTTCTCACGATCAGTGAAGTTGTGTCAAGTCCACGACTTGAACTACACAGTTTACAACTCGATTTTTGCTTACTACAATTGAACTAAGACTTGAACTTTTACAAGACTCAATCTAAGGAACAGGTTCTTACTTAGTTCTACTGTAGCTAATGATTACACAAATAAGCTAATAATTCTTCTCAGCTTTTGCTCGATGCTCTCTCTATTTGTGTATAACTTCTATGGCTGATAGTCTTCTCGTTTTATAGTTTCCAGCAGCCAAAGAAGTCCCAATGAATTAGAATTCCAAAGCTCCCTTGACTTTGAATCCTAATTAGATTCTACCTTCTTGAATCCAAATCCTTTATCCCTTAGGATTATGCAATCTTTTCGTATCTGATTAGGCCTACATAATTATCAAGATACACGTCAATACTAGGATAAATAATAATAACTCAATTAAATGATTTTGCATGAATTATCTATTCTGCTTCAGTAATTCAAAGGAACAGGTCCTTTGAATCCGTTCCTCAGTCATCAGTCAAAACTCCAAGCTTTCCAAGCTAACAAGAACTAACACTACCATTACTATATGTTTTATTCTTATATTCAATGTTTTAAGTAACACACAGTAAAATGCAGCTGTGAGACCCTGGAGGCTGAAAATAAAGAGGTTGCGCAAATACCAAGCAAGGCAGTGGAAAAAGCCAAACAAGTGAGGTTGGCCGATATTGTAGATGGATTACTAGCAGATGCAGAGGTAACAACAATCTTTACCACACTGTCCATGCGTCAACCAGTTTTATAAAAACCCCAAGTACTACAAATTCATCACTGACGAAATAAAAAATTTCCCTGAACTGTATTGCATTACAGTCATTCAACAAGGTATGATGTCTCAGAATGAAACACACAGAACATATTATGCTTACGGAGAAAGTGATATTCGTCCTAAACAGAACAAGATGCAACTTTTAGTAGTATCTTTTTCACCAAAAAGTGCCCCAAAGGACTTTTATCTCCTTGCAAAAGACTTTTCCTCTTTGTTTAAACAGAAGACAATGACAGCAAATAATCTGTATATATGATAACAATTAGTTGCATTACAGTTTAATTGCTTAGATAGCTAGATTAGGTCTGGTGTTTGCCAAGGGTCTTTTAGTTCGTTATAGATTATATGTCCATATTCCATAAGGATAAGTATGAGAATTGTAGAACCTTAACTTTACATAGACCCTAATTTAAGACAAATAATTGAGCATCAAAATGAAACAAACCAAAATAGAAATGGAAATAGATGAGACCTTAACTAGTTTGGGATTGAGTGTAGTTCTAATTGATATTGTAGTTTCACTTAAATCAAATCAAAACATCATAGATGGAAAAACTAACTTCCGAAAACTTCAACTGAATCTTATGTAACCAATAGTAGAAATTAATAACAACTCTTGATACGGTTAGTTTGGTTTTGGTTTTGTTTTCATGTTGGTAGCTATGAAAATTAAAAACTGCACACCTTTACATTAATGGCTAGATCAAACCGCTAATACAAATTCCGCCCAGTAGCTTGAAAATGTCTTTCTTTCGTTTGTTGATGCTGAACTTGATATATTAGACATCCATGCTATCAAATAGAATCAATTTCTAAAGCATATCTTTACCTAGCTATTATTCACAATTCTAATAGTACTATCTACCATCAAGGTTTGTCAAAGTAACATAATTTATCGAACGTCCATTATCGTCACAGAAGTTTGCAAAAGCAGGCTGGAATGGTGTTGGCAGACTGATAACTTCACTGGAAAGCATGGAAAGAACAGTTGAAATGGTTGGCCTGTCTCTAGCATATTCTTGAACACACAACAACCCTATGTGTATGCATTTTGTCATCATCATTTCGAAGCTTGGATCCCATATCACTGGATCAATAAAATTTGATAAATCATTTTCTTTCCAAAGTTCCCACGCCTGAAAATTGTTGTAGATGTTTTAGATGTAATTAAGAATTGCACAACTTTATTTTGACATGTCGACAAAATGAAGTGACTTCTTTTCATCTGCTTAAGTCATGATTGACAACGTTACCTGTTACCTATGCTCGTGGAAAACAGAGGTACCTGGTGGCATTGTCGAGGAGCATAAGCTGCCCCGGCACCACCATTATCAAGATAAGTATTATGCAGATAGAATAGGAGTTAAACTGAAAAGAGCTCTAAACGGACTTACATATCCAAGCAGGCTTAATGAGATCTCCTCATTCCAAAAGCTTGCAACCTTTTGCCCGCTCATAATCTCCAAAAGTAGCACTCCATAACTAAAAACGTCAGATTTCTCGGAGAATGTCCCTTTGATGGCGTATTCTGGGGCCATATACCCACTAAGACAGTGTATTTAGGTGATAAATCATCAAATTGGCATAATGTGGGAACTTTGATGTAGCAGAATTTACACATGGAATGTATACTTACTAGGTTCCTGCAACTCTCCTTGTCTCTGCTTGATCTTGGTTGCACTGGAACATCCTAGCCATACCAAAGTCTGAAATTTTAGGATTGAAATCATTATCTAGCAAAATATTACTTGGCTTTAGATCTCTGTGGATTATCTTTATTCTTGAATCTCTGTGTAGATAAAGTAGTCCTCGCCCAACCCCTTCGATAATGTGGAGGCGTTTGTTCAAACCCAAGATTCCTTTACGAGTTGGATCTGAATATTCATGGAAAGGCAGTTAGTTCAATATATCTCAAGCAATATAAGCATTTGTGTGAGAAAATTTTAGAGGACTAACCAAAGAGAAAGGCATCCAAGCTTTTATTCGGCAAATACTCATAGATCAACATCTTCTCCTCTTTTTCTATGCAACATCCCAATAATCTAACAAGGTTTCGATGTTGGACTCTAGATATCACCAACACTTCATTCATGAATTCTTCCATCCCTTGTCCAGAGGCAGTTGAAAGCCTCTTGACAGCTATTTCTTTCCCATCTGCTAATACCCCCTACAAATAAGCAGCAACTTTCAGCATCTAGAATCCGAAAAATGATAATTGACAGCCACCCAAAAAAAAAAAAAATACTGGTAGACACTATTCTGCAAGAACAGAAGCTACAACGAATTCGTCCACTCTAAGAAATCAAAGTGAAAAATTACCTTGTATACTGGACCAAAACCACCTTGTCCAAGCTTATTGTTCTCATGAAAGTGGTCTGTTGACATTGATAGCACTTGAAACTTGAACACTGGCAACTCCTCCAGATCTACTTCAGTAATATTTTCTCCCAAAGAGATCGTCTTTCTATCCAGCTGATGGTTCTTTCCCTGCAGAAACCAAATAGTACCTCGTCGTTTTGCCATCCAAAACCAACTAAGAAACACACAAACACAAACAATAAAGAGCGATACGATCACTAGAATTGCACTGAGTCTGATCTTTCGGGGATGACCTGCAACAAAAACAAAGCATGTAAACTATTGAAAACGATGGAATAGAGGCTAATTAAGAAACTGATCTTGGAATCCCCCAAACATCATGAAACAATTGCTGGGAAAAGGATAGAATTAGAATGGTTCTAAGAAGAGAATACCGAGTTCAGAATGTGCCGCACGGATGTAAAGGTTTGTGCCAGAGGCTTGAAATTGCTGAATATCAATCAAGCTTCCACTCCATGACATACAGCCTATCCCTGAGTCAAAAGCATAGGCTAAGCAAGAACAATTACTCAAGCATTGGCTTCTGCATTCATCATCAACCTTAGAAGGTAACCATTCAGCAAAATCAGGCACTTTCATGAATCCCATCTTCAAAAATCCATCTTCTTTACTTGTTTTGTTCTTATCTTCACATTGCAAAGGTTTCCTCCTTGCACAACCACTAGTCCAATTTTCTTTTTCCCATTCCTCTCTATTTATTGGCTCAAAGCCTCTTAAACAAGAACAAATTGGTGAATCCAAAGAATTGCAGCTCCCAAATGGACCACAAGTTCCATAAACATCACAATCATTAGTGATAGCTGACCACATAGTTTTCCAATTCCTCTCATTCTCATTCCAGTATGATTCAACCAAGTTACCATTAGGTTCCAAGGCGAATCTGATCACGCCCTTTCTATCAGCAAGACCAGTAAGATAGACAATACCATCTCCATCATCAACAACACTGTATCCACCAGTGTGCACAGAAAGCATATTCTCTACTCCAATAAAAATTTGGCCATTCCATTGACCACTTCTCCAGCGAGGGTACCTTCCTTTCCAAATGATAATTTGTGGAAGGCCAGCAGTAAGGCTAGTCCAAAAGATTCCAGAATTTGGATCCAGAGGGCTTTTCCAAGATGTTAACCCTGTCTTCTCCCCTGTCCTAGAGTTAATAATAGGTATTTTCATTTTGGGTAAAAATGTATCAGAAGGATGCTGGTAACTTTGCCATATTATGCTCCCATCATTCGCGTTGTCAAGTAGAACAAGGTTCCCACCTTGGAGCCGAGCAGTTGAATTTGTTATCTTTGAAGTTGACAACACTTTTGATGACCAAAGAACTTCTTTCTGTCCATTCATTACCACTAGATTGCCATCCTCAGATATCTTAACAACACCAGAAGAATCTTTCAATGGTTTGTCTCTATTGGCCACCCAAACTACAGTTGTTTCTGAGAAGTTATACCAGATACCAACATAACGATAGGACGTATTTTGAGGACTGAAAAATCCCAACTTAAAGATGTTATCAGGGCACCATAAAGTTGCAGGATCTCTTAGAAATTGGGTGTAACTAATGTTACATATTCCTATGCAAAGTTCTAAACAAAAAGAATGAAGAACAAGAATATTAATAAGAAAATATTGCAAAGTTTGGTTACTATTTGTCATCATTTGGTTCTTTTTTGCTGCAAAAAAGCATCAAGGTTGGATCTTGTGGTTTAAATATTACCACTATGAATCTCTTTGAATTAGCAAACTATGCATCTGCAACCACAAAAAGAATGTATGGTCCTATCATTAATGACCTTGTATGTCCTTTTTCAATTGTTGTGACACATTTTTATTTTCCTCAGTACTTCGAGTTGGACTTGGAAAGAAAACAAGAAAGTTACAATGACTAAGTTCAAATAATGGGAGGGACACCAGAGTCTCTCACAGCCAGAATTTATCCCCAATTAAGTGAACATCACTCTCTAACTCTGTTTACATATCAAGCTTGTCCTCCTATATTTGGAAAACTGTATACTATTTTTTACATTCTTTCATTAAAATTTTAGCAATTCAACAATGTAAAAATCATTCTCCCCCTCTTCCCCCTCCCCCCCACCCCTTATGAGTTAACCATCATGTATTCGAAGCCTAGTGACTAATTAATAAATTAATATTCCCATGCTGAGTAGGTGCACTATGGAGGTAAAATACACTTATTGAAAAGCTTTTAAGGCCAAGGCTAAAAATCAAGAGATCTCGTTAAGGAATCCCAACCATTCTACTACGTCTTTGGTGATAACTTGACAGGGTGGACCCACCTAGACTCTTATGGTTGCTCATTGTGCTCCATCTTGGACAATGAATAATTGATTAGGCTTTTGTAATAAGACATATTGAGAAAAAATGAGAACTCACTGTCACGTCCTAAAATTTTATTAAAATAAACTAGGTTGTGACTTAGGTGCTTTAAGGTACATAAATTATTGAGATTATCGGAGTCGCCACTTGACATAGTTCAAAGGTGTGCCAAATCACCAAAAAGGTACTTTTGAACACCTATGACTCGTTTAGTGGTCTACGTCAGAGTTTCGGGTAAGGATCTCGGTTGACTCTCGGGATGGTGTTAGGCACCCTCGTGTCCTGTGCAAGCACAGTTGCTTTATTGACACTCTCCAGATTTGTGAATTATTGTTTGTTTGTTCAATTGCCAAATTATTAGTTGTTACGCTTTGATTTGGATGAAAGTCGCTTGTTCATTGACGAAAACTCTACCAGTGATTAACCATGGATGCATTGTCCATTTGAATCTTGATATAAATGAGTTTCGTGTAAACGTTGTACCTTTACTACACTTTTATTTTTTAAGTTAAAATTGTCCGTTCATTCAAGTGAAAACTCGGTTAGACATAATCGCGCAAGCACCCCCTCGAGCCAAATCTTCTAACTTATTTGAGTTTCATATAGACATTCGCTCGTTCATTGATGGATACTCTATTGAAAATTAACCCCGAACATGATATCCATTCGAATTTCCAATAAAATGAGTTCCATGTAAACATTTGAGTGACTTGTTAATATTAATTGTCTCGGCCTATTAATTTGCTTAATCATTTGATAGATAGTGCTATGCCTTTTAAAACTTCCAAATTACGGACTAGTTTAGATAATGACGCGTCATTTACAAAATGCCAAATTAGTGAAGAGTAAAGCGTTAACTGTCCGATCATGCTGGGCTAATCAAATTTAATGAATTCGCCTCCTCACATACTGCTTTGCACATTAAACTTTTAGGTCAACTTTGCGCTTTAAGTCCTACATTGCCTACTTATTAAATCCTTTGGTTTTAAACTAAGACCCAAAACTTTACTAAAACAATAGTGTGGTATATGTGCAAATCTTGTATTTCAATGCCGCCCGACTTTAATTTTTGCATTACTAACAATATTTTTGCAACAACTTACAAAAGAATCCCACTTTGCCTATATAATTAGCATTTGTTCCATTTGTTATACTTTTAGATCAAGTTTACTTGCACATGCATGGTTAGTCATTAAATAGTTAACATAAGTTAATTTTGCTTTGCATTGCGTACAACAACGCTATCCATAGCCAAAATTAACAGTAAGCAGGTCTATCTTTTCCCTAAGTTTAACAAAATAGGCTTGCAGGTGAAAATACTAAGCATGCACATAAACAAATAGTAAAACTCAATTTGGGCCTTCGCAGCCCATTTCATGCATAAATCATCAGAAAATTGTTCTTACAATACTTGAAAGACAAAGGGAAAAAATACCTAGTGCCGAATTTTCAATGGAGCAACAACAAATGGAAATTCCAAAGCTTAAACCCCCAAAACAAATAGCATCAACAGTGAACCAAGAAAGGCAGCAACAAATTCTTTAACACCTTTACTAAACTTTCTAAATTTTCTTTTTTTCCCCTCAGATTCCTTGCATTTTCTTTGCTCCCAGATCTGAATTTTCGACTAGTGAAGAGTGTGTTTTTTTTTTCCAGATGTCTCCCCCCAAAAGAGAGTCCAAATGCTCTCTTAAATAGACAAACAATGGTGGGTGAAAAGCACACCCATGTGCCAATGTTTTTACCTCTATCCAATTTACTTTTGGCATGCATTCCCACCTATACTAGACAACAATACTATGGCAGGAAAGCCTTAAAAGTGCTGCCACTTATGTACTTCTTTTGACTATTTTCCCTCTCTCTTTTTTTTAGTAACTTTTTTCAGAATTTAAATTTTACTAAGCTGGATCCAACCCCAACCTATACTTGACTCAAACTTATCCTAAACTCAACTATCATATATACTGATTGGCCGAACCTTTAACTCCCAGCATAAGACCTAAACGGACACAAGTCAAACTCAAAATCATTAGCAGACCCTCTTTTTAGCTCTTATTTTCAAATTATTTCAGATTTTACACTAAGCAATAACACCAGACACGACTCTTATACTAAACACCATGACTCAACAGCTAGAATTTGGACAGATTCAAACTCACAAACACATAGAATCTTTACTATTCAGTTAGGCATAATGAAACAACCGTTCAGACATGTTCAAACTTGAACTAGAGCAAACAGCTAAGAAACAAGCAACTTCATACTCTAAACTAGCTTATACGAACATTGGCTCAACCTATATGAACACATACATAGTCTTGCACATGCCAACAACAACTCTGCTCACTAATTGACAAGGGGAAACTTCAAATTGATAAATCTCCATTTCATAATCAAACTATAACAACATGATGATTTTTCCATTTTTTAACATGGTAACTACTACAAGTTAAGCAATGAAAATGAACTAATTGGGACTAATGCGCAGAAACCACGACTAAACAACATATGCACACTAATTTTAAAGCTAACAGTTGATACATAAACATTGAGACAATAACATGAACTGAAACGACCTCCGTCGGTCGTTTCGGAAGTTAGGACTCCGATTGGCATTTTGATTATTTTAAAATATTCATAATGTCTATTAGGACCCGTCTGTAAAATTTGAACTAAATCAGACCTCGTTTGGCAGGCATCGGAAGAAGGTTTCGGTTTTATTGTCGATAAATACTAAAAAGAGATTTTCGAGCTCGGTTTTGGCGAACGAGCTCCGATTCAAAATCCAAAAGCGCTGTTAGGTTCGTATGATTATTTGCGACTTTTGTGAACTTTCGAAAGTGAATTTCGATGTTGTTCGGCTAGTTTCCGTTAAAATGCCGAAAGTTAAATAGTTTGACCTTTTCTATTTAAATTCGTGTCTTGAGTTTTCGAAACCCGATTTGAGATCCGCCTTCGCGAGTATGTTACATATATTTTGTATAACTTGTATGCAAAAGTCGAAATTTATTTCGAATATCACAGGGTACTGTTTTAATTTTTGTCACGAAAAGAAAAGAAAATAAAAGAAAAGAGAAAAGAAAAAGGAAAATGAAAAGAAAGAAAATGTTAAAAGAGTTGGGCGGTGTGATTAGGATTATCTCATAAGCTCCTTATGAGCTTTAGAATCGAACAGAAACAACACGAACAGAAACATTAGAACATAAAAACGAGAACAGGACCAGAGGAATTGACGAAGGAAAAAAATGCCAGAAAATAAGAAAAGGGGCCGGAGAAAAGTAGAATTTTTACCCCGAAACATTCAGTGGGATCATTTGGCAATGAATTCAAAGAATAAAGCGGTTGTTGGATAGCAGTGTTAACTTTGGAACGGGGTAAGTGTTTTTATCCATTTCTTGGAGGCACCTGGCCTCGTGGATTTTCTACCACGTATTCCTTACGAGTGTAGCTGCCGATAGGCGTACTCATTACGCCTTAGCTTTAGATTTACATTGAATATTATATGTTATGTCCTATTGTTGGTATTGCATTGAGGATCTGAGCATTGTACCCTGGCTGTAAGTTGGCATCTACTTCCCGGCTGTCGATGAGAGTCCCGCACCGGTGAAGGGTTATTATTGCATCACATTGCATTCATATGCATTATATGTCATTCATATGCATTACATTGCATATCATATTGGGTGCAGGAGTATTCTGCCACAGGAGCATGAGGATTCTGCTCCATTGTATCATATTGAGGGTAGGAGGATTCCGCCCCAGGAGCAGGAGTATTCCGCTCTTATGTCAGATATTGAGTGCAAGAGTATTCCGCCTCAGCTTTACATTATATCGGGTGCAAGAGTATTCCGCCCCAGGAGAGTTCAGGAGTATTCTGCCTCTGGTTTATATTATATCGGGTGCAGGAGTATTCCGCCCCAGGAGCAGGAGTATTCCACTCCAGTTGGTTATCAGATTGTCCCCTCGAATGCAGGAGTATTCCGCTTCGGGATGTGATTACGGGCACATGTGACCCTTCACATCATATTTCATTTCATTTCATTTCATTTCATCTCACTTCATTTCATTTCATCTCAATTCATACCATTGTGTAGACTTGCGGTACATGACTACTGTTCTGCTTATATGTGCATTGCTTATTTGTTGATATGTTCCTGGCACGCATCCTTGGTTGAGTTTATAAGTTTCTTACGTGTTTCCGGTTGTTATCTGTCTCTGCCTTTTTATAATTTAAATAAAAAGAATTTGGTCTATCTATTTTTTTCTCCCTGGCTAGCTATCCTATTCTTTGAGGTGGCTAGTCTGCCCCACTTATTGAGTCCTTTTGACTCACCCTTGTTTGTTGTTTGTTCTTGTCTATCTATTTCGTTTCGGCAGGTTCGCTTCAGGATTGAGTTCGCCACGTTGTGAAGGAGCGAAGACGACTTCAGCTGTCAGGGTGAGCCAGCTTTTATTCCGGATGTCCACCAGTTTATTGGTTGTTATTTCAGCTGCATTTTGCTCCATTCAGGAGGTATCTATCTTCTTTGGTACTCTTAGATGTCTAGTCTGGATAGCCCTAAACCTAATATGTGGGTAGTCAGCTGTAATTTCTTTTTTTACAGCTTAGAGGTATAAATTGAATTATAATTATTTTTCTAATTTAATTGGTAAGGGTTCGCCCAACGGGTCTAGAGGAGGATGTCGGGTGCCCGCACGACCTAACCGGATTTTGGATCGTGTCATGAACACACTTTCTCTACCGATGAGCAAACGATCAAGTAAAGCAATTTCATACATTCGCACAATCATTCATCAACATAAACAATAATCTACACACTGAGTCTTTCATGTGATAACATCCGAAACTAATCTTCTACGACCAAGCAAATTAAGCGACAAGGACAGAAAAACTAAAGGGAAAGCAAAGGAATTTTCCTGTCTAACCATCACTATTCTGATACCAAGCTGCCTCGCTACCAAAGCCAATCAACACGAACACCCGGGCAAGCTGCCTTGCTGCCTCAACGTCGAGACAATCTCATTCAACGCCCTCGTCTCTACACCATTACCTTTAAGCCGAGATCAGGCCATATCCACTGCCCCGCCACCAATGAACCATCAATATCACAGCATTGCAAGGCATTTTTGACACACCCCTGTCACCTTAACGTAACTTCTATCATTACCACAATCCGCTGCTTCTACGTCACTGGTTCAGTCCCAAAATGTCATTGAAATAGCCTCTGTCACTGTCTATCGCCCTCACTGCCATCGTAACAATTGTTTGCTCACACATCATGCCGTAGCATCACAGCATCATCGTAACAAACATCACCCAAGCCTCATCCCTACATCACCATAAACAGTTTCGTAAAGCAACACCACTACACCAATGCTAAGCTAAAGAATACCATTGCACTGCTGCATCTTAAAAGACTGGATCAGCTTCACGCCGCTGCCACGGCATCACTGTCGCAGCTTCAAGTCCCACCACGGGCACCACTGTTACACCATTACACAGCCTATAGCCACCACTAACACCTCAACATCTCACAGTTCCAACCTCATTGCACCATCTCATACCCAATCCCAGCAAAAACATCATGACACCACCATTGTATATTACGACCTCCGTTCACAACCAACAAATAAGCACACGGCTGAAATAAATGGGAAAGATTAAAAAAAATGAGGCAGTGGAGAAACGGACAGAAGCTGGAGGATTTTCGGGGTAATTACCTTCGGAACAGTGTGATGGAGAGTGAGGAAAGCCCACCAATATATAGTTGATCAGAAAGCATGGTGGATCGATGGAGTTAGGTTGCCGATGATCTTTTCGGCCTCGATCTACGCTGATTGGATAAGTTTTTTTTGGGGAAAATTGAGGCGAGAAATAGAAGGAGGACTTCAAGACGGTTATTCCGTGTATATATCGACCGGACAAGGCGATGGTCGACGGCGGCTCCTGGTGGTTCCCGAATGGTGGAGAAGAAATTGGCAAGGTTCTTTGTTCTGATGAGTTTGGGGAGGAAAAATTGTACAATAATAGCAAAATTTGTTTATATATCAAGGGCTAGGGCCGGGTCACTGAATTGAGCTAAGGGGTTGCACGACTGGACTGGTTGCTTGTTTTTCATTCACAAATGGCCACTAAAAGGTCCAAACAAATTATAGCATAAACATTAAGCTAGAATTAAAACTACACAAATTGCAACATTACCACAATTAAATTATAAAATCATAATTAAACACATAACAAGTATTTTTGCTAATTTTTATTTTTTTCATTTAATGACAAATTTTAGCTAAAATAAAAGATAAAATTCTAGAAAAATTCGGCAAAAATCCTAAAATATTAGCTCAGCTATTTTGAGCTATTTCAAGCTATTTTTAAATTTTCATGCCAAAATTAGGTGATTACATCCACCATCAAATGTTTCTTTATCAGCTTCGGTTTTATGTTTTAACTTTCTCTTTTTCCTAATTATATTCTTCCCCGTTTTAGCTAAATTCCTCTTGCTAGTAGGTTGTCGCAGCAGCTTAGCAGAAAGTAACGGAGCACTCATTATGTTAAAATCCTAGGTCCGCCACTAGTTTGACCCATTGGTTAACGAATTGACAAGCATGTATGAGCGAACCATCGAGCATGCTGTTGTTTGGGTTACTGTCAAACACTATTTAGTTACACATTAATGAACTGATAAGCAAGTTTGAGCCAACCACAGAGAATGTGGTTGATTGGGTTACTCCCAAATACTTGTGAAGTACATGCATGTTCATTGTATAAATCTTTATATTTCCTTTCAAAAAGTAAAAATCATTTACACCTAATATTATTTTAAAGATCAAACTCTCCTCCCTTAAATATCGTTTAAAGTTGATGGAGAAGTTTGGTTTTTAAAGTAATGTTGGGACTCGAGAGGTGTAAATAATTTATACCCCTTGTTTGAATGATTGAAGATAAAATCATAGATTGAGGTACTGAATGAGCTAGGCCCTTAGTGTTTGGCTATTTGCAGCTATTGATAAGTGTAGAGTCCAACAGGAAAGAAATATTAGAACAAATACCATAATTAACGCTTGAAACCGGATGTTTCAGCTAGATTTTATCCCCAATCAGGCGAAATTCACTCTTAACTATCCTAGATATATCAAACTCTTCCTCCCATTCTGGGTTAGTCTTCTTTCCTTTAATCATCTTCTTTTTAAGCAATGCACTAGTCAAATTTTGCATAATTATTAGGGAAAACTCGTACTATACCATTTTTGTGATGTGTCTCAAATTTATGTTTACCTTTTAGCTTATATGAGCCCTCACTATTATCGTTTGTTTTAAGGGCAAATTTCACTAATAGGCAGCTCAGTCCACTAATTTACAGCGCTGAGGCCCATAATTTATCTTTCATCAGCATGGCAACATTGATTATAGCAAATATCACGCGCATAAATCTCGCGCCAAACAGCCCTTCCAAATTTGAATCAAAACATAACTCTGTTTCCTTTTAAAACACCATCACTGACGAGCAAAAAATCTCCTTCCATCTACGAACCCTAAACTCTTCATCCCAAAAAATAATGCGAAATTGAAGCTTGTGAATTTAATTTCTACTTTTTTCAATGGACACTTTTCCAACATACATTCAACACACAGGGGAATGGAATCACGAAAATAAATTTGTGAATTTCATCCCGGATTGCATTATTATTCGATCTAGTTTCAATTATGAAAATTTAGTTGCAGAAATTTCAAAGCAGATCGGGATAAATGTTGAATTGAATTGCATAGAAATCAAGTTCATTCCGAGTAATGATTTACCACCTGTGCTGATCTATAATGATACTGGTGTTCAATTTTACATTGAATTAAGGAAAAAACATCCAGATTTCACTGCCTATCCGCTCTGTGTAAGGATGAAGGAGATGTCAACTGGTGCTGGATGCTCGAATATTAATTCAGCCTCGACGAATTTTAACTGTATAAATAGTGGAAAACTTATACAAGAGATTGATGAGGCAGGTGACATAGATGTGGATGAACTGGTGGATGATAATTATACAGAAGATATATTCATTGATAATTGTGCTATAATAGATGATATGCTACATGAGAAAGTTGAAGAGAATCAGGTTTACCAGGACAAGCAAACACTTGTTAGTATAATGAAACACTATGCCCTGCGAAATAAGTTTCAGTTCAAGGTGAAGAGATCAAGTACAAAAAGGTATGGTTAAAGCTGTTTATTCTGGTATATAACTGTATAAACAAGTACTCCCTCCGTTTCAAAAAGGATGAACCTTTCCGGAGTACGAGGGTCAAATTGACTAATTTTGACCGGAAATTTGCACATCAAATTTTTAAATTTTTTGAAATAAAATTTACATATTTAGAAACTACATGAAAAATACTATAAGTCACAATAGTTAACAATTCAAAATAGTTAGAAAATATTTGTAGACATGTGGTCAAACATAATCTTCAAATAGTAATAGGTTCATCCTTTTTTAAACAGAGGGAGTATAAAACAACTTTATATTACTGTCTATAACTTTGGTTGAATCTGTTTGAATGATATGTATTATTATGTATAACTGTGTATAAGTTAAATCAAAAACACTGTATTATTGTATATAAATTTGTATTTGGATTTTTTTGTCGTCTGAATCACTAAGTATCACCTTTTCAAGTATGGATACTTTAGTAAACCTGATATAAATTGGTGTAAACTAATATAAGTATTTTTTGTATTACTGCGTATAATTTCATTTAAAACTGTTTTCGCGATTGTATTGTTTTGTATAAAGTTGTATATTAATACAGAAAGCATATTTGCTGTGTCGACACTGTTGTATATACAAAGACATATTTCTTTGTATATATATATATATATATATATATATATATATATATATATATATATATATATATATATATATATATATATATATATCAAAACAGCACTGTATTTATGTGTATAAATTTATATTTACCAGTTCAACGCTCTTTACCAATAGGTATTACCTTTCATGTGTTGATGCAAAATGTACCTGGAGTTCCAAAAGTTCAGCTGTAGGCAAGGCGCAGATATTCAAGGTGTGAAGTTTTATTAATAGTCATACGTGCTCACTTGGTAAAAGATACTTAGAACAACGTCACGCGAGTGCGTTTGTGATTGCTACAATGATCAAAGATAAATATATAGATCATAAAACTGTCTACAATGCAAATAATATAAGGATTGACATGCTGAAGGACTACGGTATTGAATTAACCTACATGAAAGCATGGCGAGCAAAACAAACTGCTTTAAAAATATTAAGGGGTAACCCTACTGAATCTTATCAACACCTTCCAAGTTACTTGTATATGGTTGAGGAGATAAATCCAAGTTCAGTTACAAGGTTGCATAAATCTGATGACGGGCGCTTCCTATATATATATTTGTTGCACTCAATTCATCAATCCAGGGTTGGAAGTATTGCAGGCCAACGATGGTGGTTGATGGGAGCTTTCTTTCAGCAGCACACAAGGGCACATTTTTTAATGCTTGCACAGAGGACGCAAATGGTAAGTTAAACACCATTGCAAGTATCAAGTCTGATTATTTTCATAAGACATCAATTTGTATAATTGTATAATACTATATAAAGTTGTATAAGTCTATTTTAGCTCACATTATAATATGCATAAGCATGTATATCTTTGTATAAGATGCAGCTTTCCGTTTGAAACCTGATGTATAAATTGTTTAAACAGGAAAAATACTTCCCCTTGCATATGGCATTGTTGATTCAGAGAACGATGCGTCATGGGAGTGGTTCTTCATTCAAATAAGATACACTTTTGGAGTTCGGGAAGGAATGTGCACTGTCTCGGATAGGAATGAAAGCATCTTGAAAGCCGCAGCGACTGTTTATCCAGATGTGCCGCATTGTTTTTGCATTTACCATTTGTGGAACAACATCAAGGCCAAGTTCAAAAAAAAATCAAGAAAAACTTAAAGACAACTTTTTTGCAGCTGCTTTTGCTTACAAAGTTAAGGAGTTCGACAAAAAAATGGAAGATATGGTAAAGAATGAACCAAGAATACAAGATTACTTGTTCAGAATTGGGTATGACAAGTGGTCTAGAGCACACTCCAAGGTCAAAAGGCCAATGAACATGACTTCTAATATCACAGAGTCACTTAATTCAGCCACAAGACATGCAAGAGATCTCCCAGTACTGCACCTGCTGGAATACATGTATAATCTGGCACAAGACTGGAACGAAAAAAAATAGAAGGCGTGCAATGTCAATATTCACAGACCTTGGGAAGAAATACAACAAAATGCTTCAGGCAAATCTGATTGCGTCGATGCAGTTGACAGTATAAAGAGTTTAAAATACTGATTTCATGAATGCAACTTTGTTGGAATTTGTTGTGACCACATACTTTTTTTTTCCTTTTAAATGAATGTGAGGTCTTCAAATGACGACTTATACAAAGTGTATAAAAGATCAATGCACAACACTATGAACCTTACAAAGAAAGAATGCAACTGTGGGAGCTTTCAAATAGATGAACTGCCATGTCCACATGTTTGGGCAGTTTTAAGGCGCAATCAAGGGGAAGCGGTCAACTTTTGCTCGGTTTACTACAGTTAGAATTTTCTCCATAAAACATATGAATATCCATTATATCCAATGCCACATGAGTCTGCATGGGACATCCCTACAGAACTCCTAGAGGAAGTGGTGTTGCCACCTAAAGGAAAGAGAACTCCAGGAAGGCCAAAAAAGACCAGATACAGAGCATCTTGGGAGATACCACGCAAGAGATCCAAACTGTCATGTGGGGTGTGTGGACAAGCTGGTCACAACAAGAAGACATGTAGGAACCTACCAAAGACAGATTGACACATTATAGTTTTAAGACAGGTTTTACCTTTATACATTGTTTAATCATGTTATTAAACTTCATTACAAACTTTATGTTGGTGCTTCCAAGTACGAATAAATGTTTGGCACTAGAACATACTTTTGTTTACAAATGTGCTTCATATTGCATGATTTGATACTATAACAGACAATAAATGACAGATTCTACAAAAGACAGATGTAAACTGCCTATTTTCATGTCATGTATAACTGTGTATTAGGATATATAAAAGTGTATAAAGCTGCATATAAAAGAGCATAAACTTGTATAAACATGTATACAGATCTTGATGCTCTAAGAAACAACAAATAACAGTCTACAATGCAGATATACACTGCATGTGTGTAATGTACAACAGTGTATAACAATGTATAAAGGTGTATCAAAAGTTGTATATCATTGTATAAACCTGTATATTGTGCTTTACCAACCCTTGTGCAGGGAAAAATATAACTGCATGCATCATAATGTATAAATTTATAAAATAAACATACACAACCAAGTTAAAACAAAAAATATTGTTTGAATCATCATTTAACACTAAGGGAGTCTTCATAATAGAAAAACAAGAGCAAATGTGAAAATAACAGTCTGCATCCATGTGATACAACAAAAATGGCCCCATTAGAATGGAAAAACTAACTAAACTACTTCTTCGGTTGTCCCCTCTTCCTCTTAAAAACTCTGCCAATGACTTCATCATCGCTAACTGCATCAGAATCTTATTTTTTAAGTCCATAATCCCAAAGCAGACAAGCAAACCTTCCACGAATATCCTCAATATCAAAGTCATCTTTTTCTATCTTTCTTCCCTCGATAAAGTACTCGGCAAATTCAGCCACATAAGCACCACAATCACTGTAAAAATACAAAGGCAACAACAAAAATCAAATAAATAAAATATACAACACAAAAAAATTAGGTAATGATGTAAAAACAAAACCTACTTCGTCATCTGATGTGGCAGGTCATTCACTAGGTTTACGTCAAAAGGATCAGACAAAGTTTTATCCATATAAGCACCACTCTTCCAATCAATATCAGTTCGCTTGCCATAAAAACCGATAGTATTAAGGAAATGAGGAATCAACATAGCATAAGCTAACATCACATTAAGAACGGCAGCATCATTCAAAGCTCCACGGTTAGAATCATACGCATCAATGCGCCTATCTTTAAATGTAAGCACACCCAAAACCCAATGGTCCACACCACGCTTAACATGAATAGGCAACAAGACATGGTCAACAGTGTGCCAAGTGGAATTTGCATCACAGTAGTAGCCAAGAATGTACTCAGCCACTTCATGCTCATCGGGGATCACACGAAAATCTCGTTGCTTTCGCTCAAATATGGTAAAAAGTGAAGTGATCTTATTGTTGAATGTCCAGTCAGTTGTAGTAAAGCTCACTGCCACATTAGGGTCATATTTTCCTTTTTTTTCGCAAGTAGTAAAATATGGTATCAATGTGATGAGACAACAAAATAGAAATAAAATAAAGTCAGATTTGAAAACTACTGCAAAGAACACTAAGTAAACACACGAAAAGTTAAACAATGATTATACATACAAGTTTATACATACATCTGCACTTATTATACAAACATATACAAGATCACCACACACCATAGCAGACAACTGTTTATACATTTTTATCATTGGTTATACAATTATCTATACTATTATACAAAGTTATACAATGGAAGGAAAGAAGTACACCATAGGCTATAGCAGTTTATGCATAGTTATACTATTATCTACACTATTATACAAGTGTATACAAAAAGGGTAGGAAAGAAATTTAGCACATACCAAATCAGACAACAGTTGACCACTGTATGCAAGATGATGAAACCAATCCTTCTTATCCACAACACATGAGCCAAAGACAAATGGCTTCTCAAGGTTATTTATGTCATCCGAATAAAGCTGCTTCGCTCTTTTAAAATAATGAAAAATTAATATAAGCTAGCACAGTAACATAACTTTATGATGAATTCATTAAAGTGTAAAATTAATCAAGTTACCTCCGTGATGAATCCACCCCTTCATCGACAAATTCAAAAAAACGCTGAGCCAAATCTGATAGAGGATTATACAGATTTGCAGCAACCATGAAAGGATGCTTCATAGAAAATATCTTCTTGCCTGCTGATCCTGATGTGTCACCAATAGCTGAACCAAAAGCTGGAGTATATGGAGATTTGAAAAATTTTCCGGGTTTCTTTTGACGACCAACCTGTTGAGGGGTGACGTTTTGTTCTTTTAAAGCATTGGCTTCTTCTTGGGCAGCTTCCTCAACTTCATGGACAGGTTCCTCAACTTCATGGACATATAGAGGAGGAAAGGGAACTCTTCATCAAGATCATCCCAAAAATTATCCATATTATCAACATCATCTATAGCCCAAAAACAGGGGAAAAAATGAATGAAAATAAAAAATCAATTAAAATCTTTACAATGAGTGCATGTATATTCGGGTATATAATCGTATAAAAAAGTATAAAATAACTTTATCTAAGTATAAAACTGTGCATAAGTTAAAGCAAAAATAGTGTATTATTCTGTATAAATTTTTATTTGGAATTGTTGGTTGCCTAAAACACAATCAATCTAAATACAAAATGCAAAAAATAAATAAATAAATAAATAAATAAATAAATAAAAATAAATAAAAAAAATCAAAGCCACATTTTGTACCAGGAAGAGCCGATGCAACTCTATCAGCTTGCTTGACATCGGACTCCATATTCTCAACTCCATCAGTTTGCTTCACATCGGAGTCCACATGCTCAACTCCATCACTTTGATTCATATTGGACTGCATATTATCAACTTGAGTGGTTGCAGGGGTTTTCCAATCCGAGAACGAACAGTCAAAATGTTCGTCACCACCTTGGCCATCCATATTTTCATGAGCAACATTTCCAGGTTGCTAACCAAGCCCCAAAAGAAGAAAAATAATAATAATAAGAATAAGGAAAGAGGCTAACTGGCTTTTTTTAATTTAAAAAAAAGTAACTAAAATATACAAAAATATACCTCAGAAACAGGAACCTCGCCTCCCTTTAAGTCGTTTGACTTAGATTCAAGAATTGTAAACACTTTCGCAAAGGAATCAACCACAAACTTGTTCAAAATCACAACTTGATTCGTAAGCACAAAAATTAATGTGTACACATTATACAACAAAAAACAACCAAAACAAAGCAATGTGGGTAGTACCTGTCGAAGGTCAACCGTCAACTGCTTAACTTCATCCGCCAATGGATTATCACTCACAGAAGGACAAGCTGGTGATGAGAAGAAGCCATCAGCAACATTAGAGGCAGGCACATCTCCTGGTGGAGGATTGAAATCTTCGAATAGCTGATCAAGGTTCAACTTGGAATTCTCTTCACTTGTACGAGACATGTTTCGATAATGCAACTAAAAAAATGATATTATGTCAATATAAACAACAGGCAAAACATAACAACTTGACAGATATATGTTTATACATAACGTATAGAAAAATTGGTATAAAACCAACGTTACCAGATCAATACTAATCATAGAACCATAGACGATGTCCACATATTTTGGATTGACACTTGATTTCCAATTCAGAATGTGCGGCACCTTATTTTGAACACGAATAACAAGCTTCTTGTCGAATGAAGAACAACATTCATAAAACTAAGTCTGGAATAGTAGAGGCAGACCTCCTAACCTATACATTTGCAAGTTGCCACGCTTTTTATCCCTCATAGTCCGAAGCATGTCATCAAACACTTGTTTTCCCCAGTCATATCTCTCATATACACCACTCTCAACAAGATCAAAATCTTTCTTCGAAATAGAACGATTATCAACGTCTGAAAATAAGAAAGTGTGGATGAACACCATCACAGCCATCTTCAGCGCGTCCTCATCAGATTTCCAACCCTTTGCTTGAAGCAATCCAACAAGTCTTTCCTACTTACTGAATCAACTCTGGTAAAATACTCATCCATCAACCTATTCGTTTCCAGCCTCCCATACACAGTGGTCTCATCTTTACTCATTTTCAAGCCAGTAATAAGAGCAAATTCTGCAATCCCAAACCTCAACGTAGTACCATTGAGCTTAACCCTCAACTTCTTATCTTGCCCAGGTGAAACTTCCCGAAGTAGTAAATAGTGTATAAGCTGATTCTGGATAACAAAAGGAGGCAAATCAAGGAAGTATCCAAAACAGCATTTTCGGAACATCTCAACCTGTGTAGGAGTCGAGTATTTTTTCAGGTTGCTCACAATGTCCATGTTGGTATGTGCACTAACCCTTGTGTGGAAATGGTCTTCTGGTGCTAAATAGAACGCACCAACCTACATGAAAAAGGGAAAAGAAAATCAAAATCAAGGAATAACAATCAAGAGACAAAAATTAATCTAATCCATAAAACAGAAAGTATAAAAGTTATACAAGTGTATACTGCTTATACAGTTTTATACAATAGTTTAACAAAGCATATATAGGTTTATACAAATGAGCTTTAGCAAAGCACAATATTTATACAAATATATATTTAAGAATACAAAGTACCTGAACAACAGCTTTGGGCTTCATCACCTTTGGTTGGCGAATCTTTTGTCTTTTATTGTTACCAGTAGCACGAGAACTGCTTGCATCATCAACGCTGGCCTTTCTCTTTTTTGATCTGACAGGACGACGACAATCAGCATCCACAGCAACAGAATTTACATCCTCTTTACTACTCATGCCTTTCACAATCCTCTTACCAACCTGAACAGATTTAGAACCTCTCTGCTTCTGCGGACTCAATTTCAATGCTCTTTTCGCACTAGGTGACTTTAAATCCATACTGCCTGAAGGAATAACAATTGGTGTTTGTGAACGGGTACGACGGCCACTTGCTGCTTCAGCACAACGAACAGGAGACTCAAAATCATCATCATCCACTACATGTGAAGGCAACCCACTCACTACTTTAGTATCAACCTTTTTACCTTTACCAAGTATCTTCTTCGAATCTATGGGACTACGCTGTTTTGTTCGAATCTAAAAAATAAATCAACCATAACATACATGGCCAGTGGTGGAAATTACACACACACAATTACGAATTTATGGAACACATAGCATAGCAAAAAGCGAACTAAAAAATTACACTTTAACCAAAATGCTAGAGAAACCCTAACGTGAGATAAGAACAAAAAAAATTACAAATACAAGGAAACAAAACATAAAATAGAAATATAATCATAACAAGAAAATAATTTGTTTCTATAGAAAATTAAAAAAAAAAGCAAAAATATGAAAAATTACACAAAAGCAGACAAAAGTAAAAGAATTAAAGGAATCCAGAAGCGGGACTTACATTTATGGAAGAATGTTCGAATTTGAAGAAGATAATCGAAGCACCAATTCGTGAGGGGTTACCTTTGGAGCTGTTTGGAGAGGGTGTACCATTTGGAGAGGAGTGTACCGTTTGGAGAGAGTTTAAAAGGGGATGTTATTTTGTGTAAGAAATTTTTTTTAAAAAAAAGTAAGGGTGACAAAATGGGTAAGGTAAGTAAATATGGGCTGATATTGGTAATTTAGGTGGGCTGGGTGTCAGCCCATGTAATTGAACCCATAACACTTCACCTGTAAAATTGGTCTGATTTGGATGATATGGTGGAAGCAAGCAAGGGTATATTTAAATTTAGGCAAAATACATACTTTGCCACCTAAACTTGTCCCGAAAACACAATAACACACCCAAACATTGCGGGCGACCTATCATCCCCCCTTAATATGTTCGAAGTGGTATTAATACAACCACTAACGATCAACTGTCCGGCATATGGTGAGGGGTGTCTCACACGCGCCTGGGTCTTGTGACACGTGTATTTCCACCTAAAATTTCTGATAAAATATAAACCAACAAACAAACAAATAATGAATTAACCTTTCAATCACCCGACCCGTCGATTCAATTACCCGACCCGTCGTTTCATTTACCTGACCCATTGATTCAGTTAAAACATTGAACATTTCACCCCCATCCCTCTATTTACCCCAACATCAAATTAACCCTAATCATCCGAATCACAACATTGACCATAATCATCACAAAAACAACGTATGTTCATCACTCACAAATTATCAGTCACTGCGGAAGGTTAATTTTATCAGTCATTCAGTCGACTTGTTTCTTTCAAAAATTAAAGGTTAGTGTTTTCGTATAACTAATTAATTTTAATGGCTTTTGTTCTTGTGACCTTACGAATATATCATGGGGGTAATTTTATGTCTGATTGTCTTACATATGAGGGTGGGGGAATCAGGGAGTACTATGATGTCGATGTAGATACATTCTCCTATTTTGAGATGAAAGACTATGTAAAGGAGTTATGGTATGATCATATCAATTCTTCAGTTTTAATTAGACTACCTAACTCTTCTAATTTGATTGAAATCAAAAGTGATAAGGATATTATGGAGATTTGCCCTTTGATAAAAAATAAAGACACAATTGAAATGTTTGTGTCCCACATTGTGGTGGATCCACATGTGGCCCCACTTGAATTAGAATATAGTAGTCCAGTGGGTGGGGATACAGGGTTTGGTCAAAATATTGGGGGTAATGAAAGTGTTGTATTTGAAGAGGCTGAAACTGCTGCTGAAACCCTAAACTCCACAGAAAAACCTTCTCAAAACTTTACACAAACTTCTGAAACTGCTGCTGAGACACACACAAACTCCACAGAAAAACCTACTGAAAATTTCACACAAACTGCTGAAACTGATGCTGACACTGACACAAACTCCACACAAAACCCTGCTGAAACTCTACCTGAGCAGACAACATTAGATGCTGACACTGACACAAACTCCACACAAAACCCTGCTGAAACTCTACCTGAGCAGACAACATTAGATGATGAATCAGAAGTGCTGGGATCTGAGTTCAGTACTGCAGACAGTTCTGAATCAGACCATGATGAACTATTTGAAGAAGTAGATGCTGACTATGGAAGTGATGTCCATGAAGAGTATAGGACCTTCAGGGAAGAGAGGAGGGTAGTGCAGAGAAAGAAAAAGAAAGCTGACACTGAAAGTGATATACAGGAAGAGAACATGAGGTGGGGAAAAGGGCAGGGAAGGATGATGAATGAGAGTGAAGATGCAGACAATGGAGAGAGGGGGAGAGGGAAAAAAAGAAGGAAGAGGAGTGAGAGGCCTGAGCTACCTGCTCATGTAAGAACTGGGAGAAAAGGTCCTGATGAGGGGTATCCTGAGACCATACCAACAAAGAATACTTCGGAGGGCAGATTGGGAGGTGATGATCCTTTCTATCTGTCAGATGAACCAGCCAGCTTTGAGACTGATCCAGATGCAGCTGATTATGCAGATGATGAAGGTGAAGTGCAGCAAAAAGTGAGAGCAAAAAGGCCCAAGCATAGAGTAATTTTTTATCCAAGTGCTAAGAAGGTTTTCTGGCAAACTGGTTTGGCATTTGAAAGTGTGATACAATTCAGGGAAGCTGTCACCAGGTATGCCTTACAAGAGCATGTTAACATTGACAAATATATAAATGAAAAGAAAAGGGTTCGGGTTAAATGCCAAAATGGTTGTCCATGGCTGCTGTATGCAAGTTATGATTCCAGGACACATGATTTTGTAGTTAAAAACTACAATCCTATCCATAATTGTGACACAACAAACCACAACGCCCTTTGTAATTCTAACTTTTTAGCAAAACACTATAGAGATAGAATAGCTGAACAACCTAACATTAGGATATCTGAGTTTCAGAAAGTTATTAGAAATGAATTTGAATTGAATGTGGGTAGGACTGTGGCTAGAAGAGCTAGGAATAAGGTCTTGAAAGAAATTATGGGTGACCATATTCTTGAGTTTAGTAGGATTTTGGACTATAGAGATGAGCTACTAAGATCAAATCCTGGTAGCACATGTGTTGTTAAATTGAGTGATGAAACATTTGAGGGTGGAAAAAAAATGTTTCATGGGTTTTACATCTGTTTTGATGCCTTGAAAAAGGCGTACAAGTCTGGTTGTAGGCCTTGCATTGGCCTGGATGGGTGTTTCTTAAAGGGTGTTTGTAAAGGTCAATTGGTTACAGCTGTATGTAAAGATGGGAACAACCAAATGTTACCACTAGCCTGGGCTGTGGTTGAGTATGAAAATCAGCATACCTGGAAGTGGTTTATCAGGATTTTGAAGCATGACCTTGAGCTTGGAGATGGGACCAATATGACATTGCTCACAGACATGCAAAAGGTTAAGCAAACTGTCATAACTTTCCTTTTCATTTTTATATACATTTTCTGTCTGTTCTAATCAGTTCTTTCTTCTTTAATATTTTAATGTTTGCAGGGGCTCAAAGCAGCTATTGATGATTTGTTACCAATGTCTGAGCACAGGATGTGTGCTAGACATATCCTTGCTAATTGGAGTAAGGAATGGAGGGGTCTTGAAAGGAGAAATTGTTTTTGGAAATGTGCTAGGAGTACATTTGAGGCAGAACTTAGAGAGAACATTAAGTACATGAAAAAACTTGGACCACCAAGAATGGTTGATCAACTGTTGTACTATAATGCTGAGAGGTGGAGCAAGGTGTATTTTGACTTTAACAGCCAGTGTGATAGTGTTGACAACAACATGGCTGAAAGCTTTAACTCATGGATACTAGAGGCTAGGCATAAGACTATCATAAGTATGCTTGAGGAGATAAAGGGTCAAGATGATGAACAGGATTGGGAAAATGAGAGAATTCTGTGAGAAGTGGGATGAAAACATATCTCCAATGGCTAGCAAGGTGTATGGAGACAATTTGAAAAGGTCAATGAAATGTCATTTGGTTTTTAATGGTGAGCATGGGTTTGAAGTTGAAGAGGGTGACTATGGACATACAGTGGATCTTAGGAACCTTACATGTTCCTGCAGGTCTTGGAGGCTAAAAGGGATACCATGTGCACATGTCATAGCATCAATGCACAATAGAAGAATGGATCCAGCTGTATATATTTCTCATTATTACTCACAAGAGACATACATGAAGGTGTACTCTCACTTTATCCAGCCTGTTTTGAATATGAAAATGTGGCCAGAAGGTCAGAATCCAATAGTAATCCCACCTGAGATTAAAAAAATGCCAGGAAGGCCTAAGAAGGTCAGGAGAAAAGAGATAGGAGAAAAGAAGACAGGGAAGATGTCTAAGGCTGGAGTTGAGATGACTTGCAGCAACTGCCATGGAAAAGGCCATAATAAGAGGGGCTGCCCAAAGGGGCCTTCATCTAGTGCATCTCAAAGACCCCCTGCAGCTAGTGCATCTCAAAGATCCCCTGCAGCTAGTGCATCTCAAAGACCCCCTGCAGCTAGTGCATCTCAAAGACACACTGCTGATAGTTCTTCTCAAAGACCCAATGCTGATAGTGCATCTCAAAGACCTCCTGCTGCTAGTTCTTCTCAAAGACCCCTATCTGTAATATCAAGTGTTGGCTCATCTCCAGCTCAAACCACCCAACCAACCAGCACAAAGGTATGTATTTGGTTTAAATCAAATAACATCTCTTGTGATAGCTTTGCTAATTACTCCAATACTCATTGTAGGATTCTGGAAATAGAAGGGGTAAGGGAAGGGGTAATACAACCTTTCAAAAGCCAAGAATGGTAGGGATGGGAGTGCTTCACACTCAAAGTGGTCATTCTATTGTGAATGTAAGTTTTTTCATTATGCTTAGTGGTTGTCTTTTATGTTTGTAACTACTTTGCCTTATACTTGTTCCCACTTATGCAGCCTGGTATTTCTGTGAGAAGGCCAGTCATTTTGTCTTCAAATGTGACTGGTGACATTGGCCATAAACTTAAAGGTGGTGTAAAATGGAAAGGCAAATCTGCTGTGCTTGCTGGTGGCCTTCAAGAAATGAAAAGGATGAAACAGAAAGAGGTCAAGGCAGCTGCAGCAAAGAGGGTCCAAATGAGTCAATCAAGCTCTGTTAATCAACCTGGAACTTAGTGATATGTGGGCAATAAGTCCTCTTGTTGGTTGTATCTTTTGTTTAGCATCTAAAACAATTTCTGGAATGCTTCAGCAGCTATGACTGCATACTTTATGTCTGATTTTGTTTTATGGACAAACACAGTAGCAATGACTGCCCTTTTTATGTCTTCTTAATTGAAACCAGCAATGACTGCCTTTTTTGCCTTGTTTATGCCTGCTTTTGTGACTATAATGCTGGTTTGCCTTGCCATAACAACAACAATATGTAATAAACAACCAGTGTCAAATATGAAACTGAAACACATTCATTACTAATATTCATTACAACTTAACCACAAAGTAAGGCAAATCTGCTACTTAACTACAACTTAACTATAATTTGGACTTAACATATGATGACAAAACATAGATGCTGATACAAATGAGCAAAAACAACAACACATTCTCTCTAATCTTGGAACAAACCAGCTTGGACTTCAACTTCTTCTCCTTTTGCTTCATCTTCTCAATCTCAGTTTTCATGTCGTGATTAGGTGTTAAGGGATAACCTTCCAATTCCCTATCTAGTTCACGAATTCTTGCAACAAGTTTAGGAATAATCACCTTTGATCGCGGGTCAATTTCGTCGTCTGCCCACTTCCAAAAATTGCAATATCTTGGTCCCTATAAATTAAAGCAATGTCGAGTATAAAGAATCATCATTTAAAGGAAGGAAACCTGTGCAAAAAACAAATAAATTACCTTATAATAAGGGCAAACCCAGTATCTTCTACCAGGATTCCTTTCAGTCCAAGCAGTCAACAATGGCAACAAATGGCCATGTTTGCACCGAACTTCTTGGTTCACAACATGGTCAACTTCTTCTCTACACAATAAATTTAAACTACTAGACGATATTAATCTTTTTTGGGGGGGTTATTTTGATGAAAGGCTTTGGATTTGATTTGGCTAGGGTTTATTGTTGAAGAAGAAGCAAATTGGGGAAGAAATAAAGGAAAGGGTCGGGTTAAAAGGATAAAAAGGGAGAGGGAAACAGATTTTAGCGTTATGTTCTTTTATTTTTAAAATTTTTTAAGTAGCAAAAATAAATTATACGCGCCTGAAAGAAGATGAATTATACGCGCAGGACAGTTGATCGTTAGTGGTTGTATTAATACCACTTCGAACATATTAAGGGGGGTGATAGGTCGCCCGCAAAGTTTGGGTGTGTTATTGTGTTTTCGAGACAAGTTTTGGTGGTAAAGTATGTATTTTGCCTTTAAATTTACTTGTTGTTTAAAGAGATATTTCAAACTATTACAGAGGGTGTATACATGCCGCTCAATAGAATAGGTGTGTGTTGAGTGTCAAAGCTAAGCTCGACAACGTTAGAGGGAAAATATCTAGGACGAAATCAATGGTGATGAATTCTTATGGATCAAAAAAAGGTATTCCCTCCGTTCCACTTTATGTGTCATAGTTGACTCGGCACAAAGTTTAAGAAATAAAGGAAGACTTTTGAAACTTATGGTGTAAAATAAAACAAAGATGTTTGTGTGGTTGTAAATCATTTCAGTAATGACAAAACTATAATTTTGAAGTTAAATTGTTACCAAATTTAGAATGCTGCCATTCTTTTTGGAACAGACGAATAAAGAAATGCTGCCACATAAATTAGAACGGAGGGAGTACACAAAAAACAAATATAACATAAATAAAATATTTCACGGATAAATTCAAATATTTCCCTAAAATCTCTATCATCCAATATCATAATTCACCAAAGTAACAATCACTATTTGTCTCCGGCACTTTTGTAACAACCATATCAATAAACTTTTAAGAACGAGACTAAGAGTCCAAAAGACAACATATATACTACAAAAGAAAAACATATGTTATTCCTTTTAGTGGTGATGTATAGAATCAAGTCTTCCTCAAAAATCACTTTAGAACAAAAAACGAAGGTTGCGGAGTCCAAAAGGGCATAGGGCTAATAATTTAAAGCTAGGACAAGAGTAGTTGAATCAATAACTTGCTTAAGGGTTCAGTCTCACCAGCTACAATATAATCAGGTTCGAGTTTTGTTTGGACCACTTGGTGATGGATATACGGATTTTGGTCTTCAATAACCATTACCAAACTAGTCAGTTCCTCATAAATCTTGAACTAGAAGTAATTTATTTATAAAATATAAAAATAATTTGAAATATGTGGAAATTTTCGGCAACTTAGGTAAAAAGAAGAGAAATTTACAAAAAATACACATACATCCTATTTTATTTACATGGCTCTACTCATTACATTAATACCCATAACTTATTTGCTATTATGCCCATTAGCTAATTATCTTCCTATTTGAGGCATAAAACAAAAAACAAGGAACTCAAGTCTCCCTCTCTTCTCAAATTTTTTATTATTTTTGTCTCATTTTCTTTGTCACTCTTTTATTATTATTCTTTTCCTCTTCTCCGTTTTCACTCTTCTTTTTCTTTCTCCTATTCTAGCATTATTCATGTCTCCCCAATTTATTTATTTTTATTTCTCTGTAATCCTATTATACACAATTTCTTTTTTGATTTTTTTAATTTTTTAATTTTTTTCTCCAAAAAGGTATACTTTGTTCAAAACACACAAAAACTAAAATATTTATTTGCTAGATAGCGTCTCACACTTTGACCCAAACACAAAAGAGTATACCAAAAGAGTATACAATATATCAAAAAGGTATACTTCCTTAAAAAAATTAATATAAAAATATTTATGTGTTCTGTAATATCTCCCACTTCGATCCGAACATACCAACATTTACCAAAAAGGTATACTTTGATCAAAATAAAAAATATTGAAATATTATTTTCTCGATAGCATCGTACACTCTGACCCAAATACAAAAGGGTATTCCAAAAGAGTATACAATATACCAAAAAGATATACTTTTTTTAAAAATAAAAAAAATATTTATGTGCTCTGAAACATCTCACACTTCGATCCGAACATAATAAGGTATACCATACGACTATACAGTATACTAAAAAGGTATACTTTGTTCAAAACAACAAAAATTAAAATATTTATTTTCTCGATAGCATCGCACACTTTGATCCAAACACAAAAAAGTCTACCAAAAGAGTATACAATACACCAAAAAGATATACTTCGTTAAAAATAATAAAAATTAAAATATCTATGTATTCTATAACATCTCGCACTTCGATCCGAACCTAACAAGGTATACGAAAAGAGTATACAATTTACCAAAAAGGTATACTTTGATCAAAACAACAAAACTTGAAATATTTATTTGCTTGATAGTATCGATACTTTGACTCAAACACAAAAGAGTATACCAAAAGAGTATTGTATTGGATAAAAACCGACGTCACTTAATAAGTGACACGTGTCTGCCACGTGGCTCGGGCAGAGGTTTTCCCGGACAGACATCTAGCGGACAGACAACTAGCCAAGCGGTTACCACGAGCAGACCCAGAGCAATAATGTAACGCTTCCCAAATCAGCGCGATTTGAATAAGCGGTTATCTTATCAGCCGTGATTGCTTAATGAATGATCATGAAGGCAACGGTTACACACCCAGCAGTTACGTATCCGAACGGATACGTACCCAGCGGTTACAAACCCAACGGATGCCTATCAAATCTATAAATAGCACTCGTTCCGAATCATTGTAGGACACAATTTATTCTCTGTCTACAATATCAATAAAAATACTCTCTCTTACTCTTGCTCAATACTGTTCTTCATTTACGTTCGTTGGATACTTTGCTCTCGAGTCTTCAAGTATAATCATTAACGAGGAATCCTCCCCGGGATCATGTGATCCGATACGGTTCCTTCTATCTATTTTATTCACGCTTTAATCTTGTTTATTTTCGGTTATCTCCTATTATTTCCATATCGTCAATTATCATCATTGAAAACCGTGCACGTATTCATAATCTAGCAATTAATGCAATTCCGTATTTAATTTGGCTAAACTCTTAATCTAAACTATTGATCGTGACTCCGCAAATACAAATTTAATTATTAATTGGCCTAAAATCGGACTTAAGTTAAACAATTTGGCGACCACACTGGGAGCCGGTCAATAGCCTCTATAGGTTAATAGTTTGCCTTAATCCTGCATTATATTCTTTTCTGTCGATCCTTTGTTTGAAACTAACATGGCAGAAAGCGATTCTCAACAGACTGTTGCGGAGAACGGTCAAGAATGTGCCCCTCAGAACAGCCCTAATTACTCTCCAGACTACTCATCTGACGGGGAAGAGCGTTCTTCCGGAAGACCACGGCGCAGGCGTGGAAATCTCCAAGCGTAACCCCTCCTAGAAGACGGCGCCATAAGAGTCTCTCCCCTGACCAAAGGAATCTCCAAGAGACAATCTTTGAATTTATGCAGCAACAGATGGAAGTCAACAGATGAATCAACAAGGCGATCAATTCTCTTCGAGGGCAAATCCCTCCAGTTACGAGGACTGATCCTGCAGCCCAAGGTCGAGATGTTCGTGCTTCACACACTTCAAGGCAAGATGGAGAACGAAATGCGGCTAACAACGGAGGAACCATAGATCCGACGACCTAGGCAAACAAAAATCAGAACGGAGGATCTGCGGTATCCACTGAGATGAGCGTTGTCATGGAGGCACTCGCCAAATAATTCAAAGAAAGTCAAGAAGCGCTTCAAAAATCTCTCCACGAGAGGATTGACCAGATACCAGGCGCTCCACCCACATTAAAGAAGATCGACGTTCAGCGCTATTCGCAGAGGCCTTGGAAGAAGGAAGCAGCACCGAAGGCGATACCAAAGACATTCAAGATGCCAAACATTCTGAGATATTGTGGGACTTCTGACCCCAATGATCATCTCATGATGTTCAATAATTTCATAGAGGCGAGTGATCTCACCGATGAGGAGATCGAATCGGTCCAATTGAAGAAATTTGTGGAGACCCTAGCGGATAGAGCTCTACGATGGTACTCAATTGCCACAAAACTCTATTGGGTCCTTCACAAAGACCGCTGAACTGTTCGTGAAGGCCCACACAGGCACCCAGAAGACGAAAACTCGCGTGGAGGATATCTTCGAGATCAAGCAAAAGCCCAGCGAGTCTCTCCGAAGATATGTGGACCGCTTTCAGCAGGAACACATGCTGCTACCCAATGTACCGGACAGATGGGCGTCCATTGCATTCACAAACAGCCTGGATGTCAAAAGCTCAGAGGTTACGCACAGACTATACGAATCTCTTCGTGAATTCCCAGCAGCAGATTGGTCGGATGTCTACAATCACTACAATTCCAAGGTACGCATCGATGAAGACAAACTGATAGGAACCAGTGCCCAAGGAAGAAACCAGTCACGAAGCGGTGGCTCTGGCGGAAAGATGGAGTCGGAGAGGTCAGACGTACGCTATGAACCGTATCCTGACCAATCACGCAACAACTCCAAGGGGTGCGGTTGCAACAACAAAGGGCTGTCACGGGGAGGTGACCCAGAGTCAGATACTCGTGGAGCCTCAAGTCTACTAAACTTCAACGTAGAAATGTCTGAAGTAATTGCAGCGCTCAAAGATATGGGCGAAAAGGTCAAATGGCCAAAGGATATGAAAACCGATCCAGGCAAGAGAAACCAGGACCTATGATGTGAATTCCATCGCGACCACGGCACACCACTGAAGATTGCAAGGCCTTAAGGTACGAGGTCGCGCATCTATTGAAAACATGGGTTCTTGAATGAGCTTCTAACCGAGAAGGGAAAGCAAACTCATGCGAGGGCTCAAATAGAACAAATATGGCCCGCCACGAGCATCTTCCCCAAAGATAACTGTCAACGTTATCTCGGGCGGAATTGAAGTTGACTCCGTGGTCTTCACAGCGAAGAAGTACGCAAAGGTCTCTATTACAAAGACCAAGTGTCCAGGACCAGAAGACTCAACAACATTCGATGATTCAGACACAGAGGGCTTGAAGTTCCCGCATGTTGACGCACTAGTCATAACATTGCGCGTGGCCGAGTATGATATCAAAAGAGTGCTCGTTGATGCGGGCAGCTCTGCGAACATCATTCAGTCACGCGTCATCAAGGAGATGCAGCTAATGCAGAAGGCCGTTCCAGTGTCACGTGTTCTCTCTGGCTTCAACAACTCAAGCGAGAAGACTCTTGGCGAGAACACTCTCACAACTCTTGTCGAGGGGTGGCAAAGGAAACGGTGTTCCATGTTATCAGTGGAGACATGGCTTACAATATTATCCTTGGAAGACCATGGATCCATGATATGTAGGCTGTCCCCTCCACATATCATCAGATGTTGAAATTCCCATCAGAATGGGGAGAACATGAAGTACGGGGAGAGCAACGCTCTATTCGAGATTGTTACTCGGTGGCCCTCAAGCTGCTCGAAGAAAGCAAATAGCAATTACAGCAACCGGGATCTGACGCACCAAGTGAAGACGCGAAGTACGAGGTCCCGGAGTTCATCACAAAGCTAGAGGCACGTGAGAGTTATACACCAACCGTAGAAGCTTTGGAACCAGAGGAACTATTCGCAGACATGCCGGAGCGGAAGGTCTACTTGGGGACGGAGTTGAATGAATGCCTATGAGGAGACATCCTTCAGTTCCTCAAGGAGCGGCATACAACGTTCGCTTGGTCTCATGCAGACATGACGGGCATTTCTCCATAAATTATCTATCACAAGCTGAACGTCGACCCGCACCACCGTCCAGTGAAGCAGAAGAAGTGCCAACAGGGAGCTTTTCGGAATCAAATTATAAATGATTAGGTTGATCGACTGCTGAAGATATGATCTGTACGCGAAGTGAATTACCCATACTGGCTAGCCAACGTGGTCGTTGTGGCTAAGAAGAATGGCAAATGGCGAGTCTGCATCGACTTCACTGATTTTAACAAAGCCTGTCCGAAGGACTCATATCCTCTTCCCCGGATAGATCAGTTGATTGATGCAACCACCGGCCATGAGGTGCTCACCTTCCTTGATGCATATTCAGGGTATAACCAGATATTGATGGATCCCAATGATCAGGAGAAAACATCATTCATAACGTGCAGAGGTACGTATTGCTATGTAAGTCATGCCATTTGGATTAAAAAATGCAGGTGTAACATATCAGCGATTGGTCAATCATATGTTCCACGATCAAATCGGGAAGACTATGGAAGTGTACATCGATGATATGCTGATCAAGTGAAAACCAGCAGAGGATCATCTCACACACTTGAAGGAAGCTTTCCGGATACTCGACCAATACAACATGAAGCTTAATCCAGAAAAATGTGCGTTCGGAGTAGGTTCAGGAAAATTCCTGGGCTTCATCGTCTCTCAACGAGGAATTGAAGTCAATCCTGCTCAAATCAAGGCGATTGAATCAATTTTAGACGTGCTCCACAGCCGGAAGGATGTCATGAAACTGACCGGAAGGGTGGCAGCCTTACGCAGGTTTATCTCCCGCTCGTCAGACCGGTGCAAAAGTTTCTTTGATGTCCTGAATCAGAACAAGGAATTCGACTGGACCACCGAATGTCAGCAAGCGCTGAGGGACCTGAAGAAATATCTTTCCAATCCACCATTACTCTCCACGCCTCAACACGGGGAGCAGTCGCTGATCTACTTGGCAGTCTCAAAATCCTTGGTAAGCGTAGTCTTGGTTCGAGAAGAGAAACGTAAGCAACTTCCCATCTATTACATTAGCAATGCTCTAATTGACGCAGAAACACGTTATCAACCCTTAGAAAAGTTGGCTTTAGCACTAGTAACTGCTGCCCGTAAATTGCGACCTTATTTTCAAGGTCATTCAATAGCTGTAGTTGCAACCTTTCCTTTGCGCAATGTTTTGCATAAAGCCGAATTTTCGGGAAGGTTAGTTAAATAGGCCATAGAATTAAGTGAATTCGACATTATCTATCAGCCTAGGGTAGCAATAAAATCACAAGCCCTAGCAGACTTCGTAGTAGATTTTAGCGCTAATATATATCCTGAGGCAGAAAAAGATGCCATTCTATATGCTGGGCAGACCCCTGGCGCATGGACCCTGTACACTGATGGCTCCTCGAGCATCAAAGGGTCCGGTCTTGGACTGGTTCTCATCACCCCATCCGGCGATACCTTCAGGCAGGCCATCAAGTGCCCGTTTATTACGAACAATGAGGCCGAATATGAGGCCGTAATTGCAGGATTGGAATTAGCCTGAAGCTATGGAGAAAACATCATCAAACTTAAGAGTGACTCTCAACTAGTAGTCAACCAGGTGACCGGAGGTTTCATTGCACGATAATCCAGAATGCAAGTGTACCTTGCCCGTGTGAAAGAACTTCTGGCCCAGTTTGACGAATGGGAAGCACTCTAAATTCCATGGGAAGAGAACCATGAGGCAGATGCTCTCACAAATTTGAGGTCAGTAGCAGAAATTGGAGCGGCCAGCTCCTCGGCTGTCGTTCAACTACTCTGCACAGCCATAGACCGAGAAAATTTCGAAGTTAATGCTATAAACGCAACTTGGGACTGGCGAAATGAGATTACAAATTACATTCTTTATGGAACTCTGCCCGTTGACGCAAAAGCCGCTCACAAACTCAGAATAAATGCTGCTTGATATACTATCATCAACGGCGACCTTTACCGCAAGATATTCGCAGGACCTCTCGCAAAGTGCCTAGGACTAAACCAGATCAACTATGTGATGCGGGAGGTCCACGAAGGCTGTTGTGGTAATCATTCTGGGGGAAAAGTATTGGCGCGCAAATTGATCCGCGCAGGGTACTACTGGGATAAGATGGAGAAGGACACGAATGATTTCGTCAAGAAATGTGATAAATGCCAAAAGTTTGCGCATCTTCTCCATCAGCCGGCAGAACCGCTCCACTCAATTATCTCCCCGTGGCCATTCTTGAAATGGAGTATGGACATAGCTGGTCTTCTCCCCGCTGCGCCGAGAGGAGTACGTTTCTTGCTGATTATCACCGATTACTTCACCAAATGGGTCGAAGCGGCAGCGTATGCAAAGATACGACAAACAGAGGTAATTGACTTCCTTTGGCGATATGATGTATGCCGCTTTGGAGTACCTAAGGAAATAGTCATGGACAACGGCCCACAATTCATCGGCCAGAAAGTGACTAGGTTCCTCGACGACTTACATATGAAAAGGATTACTTCTTCTCCATACCATCCGGTTGCCAATGGACAAGCAGAATCAACAAACAAAATAATCGTCGAATCTCTCAAGAAGCGCCTTGAGCAGGCCAAAGGGTGCGCCTTGAGCAGGCCAAAGGGTGTTGGGTAGAGGAGCTACCTGGTGTGCTATGGGCTTATCGCATGACGATAAAGATGAGTACAGGAGAGAAACCTTACTCATTAGTGTACGGTGCAGATGCCCTAATCCCAGTCGAAATCGGAGAGCTCAGCCTACGGTATGCACATGCCACTGAAGAGTCCAACTCGGTCACTCTCTCCGAAGAATTGGATTTCCTCGAAGAACGAAGGGAACTAGCACTTGTACGAGTAGTCACCCAGAAGGAACGAATTGAACAATATTACAATCGGGGACTGCGCTTACGAAGTTTCTAGGTTGAAGATTTTGTACTGAGGAAAGTATCCCAAAACACACAAGAAGCAAATTCAGGGAAGCTGGGCCCTAATTGGGAAGGCCCCTACAAGGCAGTCACTTCAGTCGGCAAGGGATCTTATCGCTTAGCACGACTAGATGGCTCAATTGTCCCAAACAATTGGAACGTGATTCACCTCAAAAGGTATCACTTCTGAGTGGTAAAACGGTCAGTTATTCTCTTCCTACCTTTTACTTTTGTGACAATTCCTACTTCTATTATACTTCTTCTAAATGGTACTAACGACCTGAACAAGGCCAGATCCGTTTAGCTCAACTGGTAGAGCTCGAAGTTCTTCAACTTCGCGGCTGTGGGTTCGAATCCCACAACGGACACACTCCTCGTTTGGTTATATGTGTTCTTTCATCTTCGACCTGCCTCGACTCTTTTTATGTTATCACTTCCCATGTTTCAACATAAAAACAGGGAGGGTGGTTAGAGGCCTCTGTAGGCCAGATAAGACCTTCATAAAGGCAAAAGACCTTGTCAAAAGACGAGTTTTCAAAACTTTTTTGTGACAAGCTTCCACGAAAATAAGAGAAGTCGTTCACAAGGCCAGCAACTCGGCTAGAATTAAACTATAAATTTCCTGCGATGACTTTTGACTATCAAAACAATAAGCAAAGTTGTTCGCAAGGCTAACGATTCGGCCAGAACCTATTGACCACGACTCGGTCAGAATGTAATATCTGCGCAAATCATTCACAACTTATGACCTCTTCTTTGGGAAAGGCTAAGTTAAGACATTCGGACAGACTTTTGAAGACCAGAACTTAGCAAAGTTCAAACTTCTAAAAAGTTCTTAAACAAAAGGCACGAAGGCCACAACACATCCAAACAAAAGATCAAAGATTCAGGCTATATACAGTCATTAATTAAAAAAGGTCTGAAATATATACATTATCCTGACAAAACGATAAAATGCCGAAAATGGATGACAGAAGTTTTGCAGAGTGATCAAGGCGAATAAAACCGGCCGAACAAGGATCAGAGAGTCCTTAGGAGACCTCTATCCACAATCAACCATCCGGCTCTCGCCAGATACACAAACCTACAACCTAATCACTTTGGGGGGGGGTATCAATTTTGGGGGCTACGACCAGAACCAGATGCACTAGCTCCATCGGCTCTATCCTCGTCCCCCGAGCTCTCATCGTCATCTTCATCTTCATCAGCTTTAGACTCTTTGGGAGAAAGGTTCAGCACTTGCCTCACATCGCTAATAGCGCAATTTGTTTTCAGCATCGTGTCCTCAATGTTGATCTGACTGGCGTGGACCTGCTCGAGCAATGTTCGCTTGGCTTCGAGTACAGCAAGCTTTGCCTTGATTTCAAATTGATCACGCAGGTTGGCCAAGTCCTTGGATAACGCGCCTTGAGCGCTCATCGACTGGGCAACTTGATATTTGGCAGCTTGCAGCTTAGCTCGGGCTTTAGTAGACTCTTCCGTAGCCCTCAGCAGGTCCATCTCAAAAGATCTACGCTCATCGAGTGCCTTGTTCAGCGAAGATTTGCATTCTTCAAGCAAAGCCTCCAGGCTCCGAGCAGATCGTGCGAACCCTTCTTTCTCTTCAGAAAGAAGGTCCTTCTCCTTGGTGAGTTCGTTAATCCGTTTAATTCGTTCGTTGTTAGTCTCAGTCAATCGGTTAACTTCACCCCCAAGGAGACCACACTGCTCTACCAGAGCCTTATTCTCCTTCAGAGCCTCCAGCAGCTCTTTCTTCAGTTCGAGTACCTGATCGACGTTGTTGATCCTGGAGCGGAACATCAGCTCGGCAGCCATCAGACTTGATTGAAAAAAGCAAAAGAAATAAGGTTAGAAATGTGAACTCAAAACTATCTTCGGCTCAAGAAAGTATTAAAACATTTACCCGGGCAGAATCGGCAGCGATAGCAAAAGCCAACTCCTCATCACTCATCCCCTTCATTGTCCACTCCTCTCGGGGACCGATGAGCGACGAAACTGCTTTGGCTAAACTGCCCGACCTGGCCACGAAGTTGACATCGGGGGCTAGCTTCATACTGTACTTCATCTCGCAGTACTTAGGCTCTCTAGCCTGATCAGAGGGATAGTTCGGACCAAATTTGTAGCGCACACCCCAGATGTCCCTTAATCTAGCCTGACCGCCGATGATAGTCCACCGAGTGAGCCTCGTCTTTGACGTATCAGAATCACCCTCCAATCCACGATCCCTTGTGTCGCATTCGAATAGACCAACAGGAATCGCCCCCTCAGTGGCCATGTTCTCCAAGTCCTCGAAATGAAAAACACGAGGACCCAGGCTACCCTCTTGGGGGATTTCTTCGCCTCCTCATTCTTCTTCTTCTTCTTCTTTTTCTTCTTCTTCACCAACTTTCCTTTTCCCCTTATCTGCACGAGAAGGAGCTGCCTTCACCCCGTCATCAACTCGGGGACTCCCATACGGAGTACGGGCAGAATCCTCCTCGACCTTCCTCTTATCGCTTCGAAGAAAGGGCTTTCTCACAAGAGGTTAAGCAGTTTCGGTCTCAGCATCTGAAATGTCGATTACCTCCTTGTCAAAACCCTCCCCCCGTGCAGACTCGGGGACTTCGGCAGGGGTCTTGGCACTCTCCTCCGCAGGCTCAGGCATACTGGCATTGGGCGGGGTTTCACCCCCAACAGCTGACGTTCGCCCGGCAGCAACGGAAGTCTTATTAGCAGACTTCTTCCGTGCTCCGCCTTCACCTTGGCCCTTCTTCCTCCTCTTCAAGGAGCTGAGACCACTAGAAAGAAGCTCCGCGCCGCCTTCCCTCCCGCGCAGTGCCTCTGCTGAAGCTCTTATAGCTGCAGCCTCAGCCTCAGCCTCAGGATCAACAGCGGGCCCAGACGGCACAGCCTGAGAGGAAGGGGCAGGGAAAAAGTCCCCATGTGTACCTAGACCTACAAAAGGCAAAACGGTCAGACACAACAAAACCACGAAGAGAAGAAATAGCTATAACAACGGAAAGTTCTCACCGTGAGTCTTCGCGGTCAGACTCTTTTGCGCAGCGAAGTACGCCCATTCCCTCTGCTCAGGAGAGAACTTCTTCAAGATCGCCTCAACCCATGCTGTCAGCTCACCAATTAATATGAGCTCGTCGTAGGGTCACTTGGCGGCTGTAAGGAAGAGTCAAAGGAATGAGCAAACAAGAAAGGAGGAAGAACGAAAAACTCAAAGAAAAACTCGGGGACTTACGCCTCTTAGTGCAGATTTCGGGGAGGGAAGCCTTGGAGTTGAAGGAAAATGCCTGGGTGCGCACGAATATGTACCGGTGCGGCCAACCCCGGTCATTTGTGTCCTCAAAACTGCGCACCAAGCCCTTGCTCCCACACATTCTGGCGTTGACAAAACCATCCTTGAGAATTTGTATGCTGTACAAAGAAATAAAATACTCATATTAAAAAAATTTGACTGGTTTCTTCCGCAAACCAGTCCATAAGCGTCATTATTCTGTACATGCTGGGGCACAGTTGCCCCGGGCAGAGTAAATACTCCCTGCAGAGCCTCTCGAGCACAGGGTGCAGGGGTAGTGTGCAACCAACTATAAATGGGTAGGTGCACATGGCCGTCCACCCAGGGTGAAGTAATGTTCTCCGCTTCAGATACCGGTAAGAGCGGAACACTCGCATCCCAATTGCAGTCCACTCTAACTCGTAGGATCATCTCTGATGTGATCCCAGACTTGAATCTGTACGCTGGCCATGCGCGTACATCTCCATAATTGTTGAAAGCCTTGACATTGCAGTCCTTTTCCAACTCACCCCACTTCTTGGGGATAATCTCTGCAGCAGTGGCCTGAGCGGCCCTAGGTCTGGGAGTAGCCGCAGAAGAACTACTAGCGGCGGCATCCATATTCAGATTTTTCTTAGCCTTTAGAGACATGGTTAAGGAAAAATTAGAAAATGGGGGGGAAAATTGAAGAAAGTTCAAGGGTTTTCTCAAGGATTTGGAAGTTGTAAGATAAAAGCAAGTAAAAGGGGTAAAATTCAGCAAACCCCTATTTATAGGAGTGAAAATTCGGCCCATCAAATTCCCACAGGACGCGTGGAGGTCATCGAAGAGGCCACGATCAGATCCAACCATTAAAAGAGGAAGTAGGTTTCGTCGGGTTTCGAAGCAGCATCATTGCCCTGAAGTGCAGCGGTCACATCACAACTGACAACGGACGTGTGCACGTGGCTGAGGCGGTTAAAATCATTACTTTTACCCTTGGGACGCGCAGTAATCACTTCAAAACTGACGGCGGACGTGCAGATGTGGCAGCTGCAGTTACTTTTTTTTTTTTTTTACATCGCGCATTTAACGCGCACGTCATTGAGGCTTGTCATGTTGCTGATAAAGGCGCACGTCACCGGATTTTATCATGTCGCAGATAAAGACTGGGCTTTACAAATAAAGTTTCCCGCCGAAATTCACATCCACTCCTCGAGCAGAAGCTCTGCTCAAGAAGTGCAAAGACTATCTGTATTGGATAAAAACCGACGTCACTTAATAAGTGACACGTGTCTGCCACGTGGCACGGGCAAAGGTTTCTCCGGACGGACATCTAGCGGACAAACAACTAGCCAGGCGGTTACCACGAGCAGACCCAGAGCAATAATGTAACGCTTCCCAAATCAACGCGATTTGAATAAGTGGTTACCTTATCAGACGCGATTGCTTAATGAATAATCATGAAGGCAACGGTTACACACCCAGCGGTTATGTATACGAGTGGATACGTACCCAGCGGTTACAAACCCAACGGATTCTTATCAAATCTATAAATAGCACTCATTCCGAATCATTGGAGGACACAATTTATTCTCTGTCTACAATATCAATAAAAATACTCTCTCTTACTCTTGCTCAATACTGTTCTTCATTTACGTTTATTGGATACTTTGCTCTCGAGTCTTCAAGTATAATCATTGACGAGGAATCCTCACCGGGATCAAGTGATTCGATACGGTTCCTTCTATCTATTTTATTCACGCTTTAATCTTGTTTATATTTTATTATCTCCTATTATTTCTATATCGTCAATTATCATCATTGAAAACCGTGCACATATTCATAATCTAGCAATTAATGCAATTCCGTATTTAATTTTGCTAAACTCTTAATTTAAACTATTGATCGTGATTCCACAAATACAAAATAAATTGTTAATTGGCCTAAAATCGGACTTAGATTAAATAAGTATACAATATATATACCAAAAAGATATGCTTATTTAAAATAATAAAAATTAAAATATCTATGTGTTCTGTAATATCTCACAGTTCGATCCAAACATAACAAGGTATACTCAAAAGAGTATACCTTGATCAAAATAAAAAATATTAAAAAAAAATTATTTGCTCAATAGCATCGGATACTTTGACCCAAACACAAAAGGCTATACCAAAAGAGTATACAATATACCAAAAATGTATACTTCTTTAAAAACAATAAAAATTAAAATATTTATGTGTTTTGTAACATCTCGCACTTCCATCCGAATATAACAAGATATACCAAAAGAGTATACATTATACCAAAAAGGTATACTTTGATCAAATAATAAAAAATTGAAATATTTATTTGCTCGATAGCATCGCACACTTTGACCCAAAAATAAAAGGGTATACCAAAAAAGTATACAATATACCAAAATAAATACTTCTTTTAAAAATAATAAAAATTAAAATATCTATGTGTTCTATAACATCTCGCACTTCGATCTGAACATAACAAGATATCCAAAAGAGTATATAGTATACCAAAAAGGTATACTTTGTTTAAAAATAAAAATTAAAACATTCATTTGTTCGATAGGAACTCAGAAGTCAACACAAATACAAAAAGATATATCAAAAAAGTATTAACCCATTAGTACCTCCTACTTCCGCCTTATCCCCTTTCCATATGAAATGTCTTTCAGCAAAAACATGTCAGGGAATCTAAACAACATTGTCTACCAAGTGAAGCAATCAAAATGAACTTCAATCCCAAAACTAAGAAGTAATCAAAATTTATTTAACAGACGCTATTCAAAGTGGATCTAAATATGGGTGACAAAATAAGATAAAAGAATAATTTATTTTCCATACGTAATGAAGTTTTCACATACTAGATGTAGACATAAGGAGCTTCTTTGATAAGCTAGTACTCAAAGGCTCCACATGACTACTAACTTGGATAAGAGAATAAAGATTCAATATAACTACTCCTGGTATATATGTCATTGGTTGACTTAATAAAAACGACTAGGATTTTGTGGAAAATAATGGTGGAAATAAAAAGAAGATGTTGAGAGGGTTCAGAGAAGGTATGTTTTGTATTTTCCGACGGTGACTGGCTGGTGGTCTGGTGGTGGAGTTGTGGGGTGTGGGGTAGAGGAGATTTCCGGTGAAGGGACAAAAATCGGGTAGAGAAACCTTAAGGGTTTGAAATGAAGGAAGTGAGGCGATTTGGAGCTTAAGAAGATGGGCTAATGGGTATAGACTGTAAATAAAATGGGCCTAATGGGTATGGAATGTAAGTAAAGTGGGCCTGATGGATATGGAATGTAAATAAAGTGGGCCAAAAGTATATTAGGTGTAAAACAATTTTTAATGGACATAAAAACTTAAAGGGAGATCTGCAAAAATATGGCACGGGAAGCTTTGGTTTGCCAAAATGCCCTCACTAACAAATGTTTAGCAAAACTGCCCTCATTAGTTTAATGAAACTTTTTTCGGACCAAAATACCCCTACAAATCAGTAAAAAGACGCGTCCCAGTCCCTCCCCTTCCTTTTCTCCATTCACGCTATCAAGAAAACCATAAAACCCATTCCTTTTACAGATTGCTTTGTTCAAGAGAAGATTCAACGTAAAATTTCTTCAAGTTGCAAGGGTAAAGTTCTCTGCAACTATTGCCAAGAGTTTAAGTTCTGCTGCAAAGACTGAAAAATCTCTAAATTATTAGCAATAGCCAAGACTTTAAACTCTACTACAATGGGAGGCTGTGTAGAGACTTCTTGCCTATTGCCAAGACTTTAAGCCCTGTTGCCATGGTCTCTACAACTACAGAAAAAGTCTCTACAACTATTGCCAATAGCAAACACTTTAAATTCCAGTAGAAGGGGGAACTTGTACAAATAGTCTCTACAAGTATTGACAATTGCCAGGACTTTAAACTCTAGTGGAAGGAGCAACTTATACAAATAGTCTCTGCAAGTATTGGCAATTGCCAAGACTTTTACCTATATTGCAATGCAAAACATGCAGAGAAAGTCTTTGCGACTCTTGGCGATAGCCAAGACTTTAAGTTCTGGCAAGGGGGACCTTACAGAAACATTCTCTAAGAGTATTGGCAATTGCCAAGACTTCTACCTGTACTGTAGTGAACAAGTTGGAGACAAAGTTTCTGCAACTTTTGGCAATAGCCAAGACTTTAAGTTCTGGCAAGGGGGACCTTACATTAAAAGACTCTAAGAATATTGGCAATTGCCAAGACTTCTACCTCTACTGCAGAGAACAAGTTGGAGACAAAGTCTCTGCAACTCTTGGAAATAGCCAAGACTCTAAGTTCTGGTGGAAGCGACAACTTACACAGAACATCTCTGTAAGTATTGGCAATAGCCAAGACTTTAAACACTACTGCAATAAGCAACTTGCAGAGAAAGTGTATGCAACTCTTGGCCATGGATGCAAAACATGAATATCTAATAGCCATAGGCAATAAAAACTTTCAAATCACTGGAATTCAAGCAAACACAAGAAAAAAATCCCAAATTTCTAGCACACAAAGAAGAAAGAAGAAGGCCAGGAATGGGGAAAGAAAGAAGGAAATCTTTCAGCGTGAACTAAACAAGTTGGGGGCCACACAAAGAAGAAAGAAGGAGGTCAGGAATAGGGAAAGAGAGAAGGAAACCATCAGCGTGAATTAACACAAGTTGGGGGGGGCAAAATAGTCTTTTTATAAGGGGATATGATGTGGAGGGTATTTACTTAAAACATTTATAAGTGGGGGCAATTAGGTAAGACCATGTCTGATTGAGGGCACTAGGTGAAATTTTTTGAAACTTAAATAAATTACTTTTACGGAAATATAGTGTAAAAATTCCTAAAAAGAATCCAAGCGGTTGAGCAACAACAAATGTCCGAAGCTGGACGGTTAATCAAAAGAAGTATAGGACCCAGTAAAATCTCAAAGTGTTTAGGGCTTAATTACAGGGTTAACATGTCCTAAGTTTATTGTTTTGTGTCTCAAATTTTGCTTACAATAAGAATGATAAAGTGAAAGATGGTAATTATATATACGCTCAGCTTTGAAAGTGTATTCGAGAGCCTAAATACAAAAAATAAAAACAAAAGTGGGAGTATTACCATGACTTTTTCGACTAAGAAATTGGACTTCTATTTTTTCTATTAAGAACGTTGACATAGACATTGCAGAATAAGAACATAACATGAAACAATCTTTTTTGACGGCTAGAATAATTGCATGATTCAACGTGCTAAATGACGAAAGTTCCTTTTGACCACGTCAAAACCTCTCCTATCATAAAGCAAATGCATGCTTGTGTTTGTTTAAATGCAATTGCTTTTTTTTTTTTCCCTTGAAAAACTAGTTCTTTTATTTTCCAGAATAGGAGCAATAATAAAATAAATTTGTTCCTATACACTGAACCAATTCGTATAACACATACTTTATTTTATTTTTTAAATGAATCAAATTAGTAAATCTAACAAACCTCACAAAAAAGGGATTCTTGAATTTTATACTATTGGCCGGCTTATGCCATTTGTTTGGGTTTCCATTACTAGCCAACTCTTCATCTTTTCTTTTTTGTAAATTTTTTTTTTTTTTTTTCCAGTTTGTTAAACATCCCAAATTCCTTTGACTAGCAAAACACAAACTTTAAAAGCAAGAAGCAAAGAGAGGAAGAAAGAAAGAAAAGCAGGGGATATATAGAAGCATATAGCTAAAAAAACAACCCAACAATGAGGCTATGGAGAAAGGCTTCTGGCTTGATCAAAGATCATAACAGCCTCTGGCTAGCTAGCCTATCAAGAAGAACAGCTTTTAGAAATCCTGAAATGGAAACTGCTGTTATCAAAGCCACCAACCATGATGAATTCTCAATTGACATGAAGAATGTTGATCGTGTTTACAAATGGCTACGTTTATCTCCTAGCCATCTTAAGTCTCTTATTTGGGCAATCTCTATACGTATGGAGAAAACTAAAAGTTGGGTTGTTGCTATTAAAGGCTTAATGCTTATGCATGGTGTTTACAGCTCCAAACTCCCTGCTATTCAAAGAATTGGAAGGTTACCATTTGATCTTTCAAATTTCAAAGATGGTCATTCCAATCCTTCCAAGATGTGGGGGATTAATGCATTTGTTCGTGCTTATTTCACCTACCTTGATCAGAAGTCCTCCCTCCTTTTCATGAACTTGCAAGAAAGGAGAAATCTACAGAATTTGGACAATATAAATAATGTCCTTGTCTTTGAAGGAACCAAATACTCTATGATTCAAGATCTTGTCTTGATACAAAAGCTACAATTTTTGCTTGATATGTTGCTTGAAATAAGGCCATTATGTGATTCTGCTATTGTCCCGCTTGTCCTTGAAGCAATGGATTGTGTCATGATTGAAATTTTCGATGTTTATAGCAGAATATGCAATGGAATTGCTAGAATTTTGTTGAGGATTTATTCAGCTGGGAAAGTTGAAGCTAGCATGGCTCTTAGAATTGTGCAAAAAGCAACCATTCAAGGGGAAGAATTGTCTCTATATTTTGAGCTTTGCAGAAGCATTGGGGTGAAAAATGCAGAAGAATGTCCAAGAGTTGAGCGTATCCCGGATGAAGATATCAAGGAACTTGAGGAAATCATCCATGGGGTTTCTGAGAAAGCCTCACAAGTGCTTACTCAACCATTATATGGGACCACTAAAGCCATTATCGTACAACAGGATAATGTTGATTACAAGAGCAAATTGAGAACAGTAATTACTGATAACTGGGAGACTTTTGATGAAGATCATTTGATGCAAAATAATGGCTCTTCTGCTATAGTTAAAGCTACACCAATAGCAAATACTTTTGAAGGTTCTTTGATTCCTATTTCTACAATTAATAATGTGCATGGTAAACCTCAAGAATTACCAGATTTAATTAGCTTCTTATAGTAGTGACAACACATTTTGGCTTTCTATAGATTCTTCAAATGCATTTGTAACACAAGTCTTAAACACCAAAGGAGAAAAGAAACGTTATTTACATTATACATACTTGTATTAATAGTTTTAGTTAAAGGAACTGTTGAAAAATGATCTGTTTAAAGCACTGCTACTCACCAGAATTATGTGGGTGAAGATGCCATGAGGAGGCATTGAGGAACAAGTGGAAACGACAAAGAAGAATGGACTATTGGCTTCCCAAAGGACTTCGTTGCAATGGAAGATTCAAGTATTAATAGTGACAGCTGTGCTTCATCAACAATGCCTGGAATTCCCACACTGTCAAACAATTTTAACTTTTGGCTGAAACTTGAAATGAGAATTATCATCATATTATTGACGACTGCAGGTTGGTCTAGTTGAGCAAAGTTACCCACCCATATGAGATGTTTACTGGAATTAAACGAATCAAGTAAGTATCTAGGTGATGAAATTATCTACTTAATCCCCTATCCCTTTTGTATTAAATACTTTTGCACATGGTACTCCCAGGAAAATTAATTCATATACTACTAAGAGTTATTAATCTAATTAATGAATGTTTCCCTTTTGTACCATGCACTGGATCGTCTTACTCACAAGTCAGATAGACTTAAGCTTTCAGATCATTAGCACTTAATTGATCGCTTGGAATAGCCCTCCGAAAGGCCAAAGCTGCATTATTTGCTATCATATCATAATCATTTTTCAGACATAAGCGGCTAACTGGGAGATTGAAGCTTTTTTATGCTTGTAGGCATGCAAATATAATACTATTCCGAATTTGATGCCCACAGATCTGGAGAAAAACGTTCATTTTCATATGTCATTTCAATGCACTGAGTTTTCTAATCTCTCACTCTGAAGGCTTTACCCTCTCATGTCACTAACATATTGTGGAATTATGCTAGGCTGCTCCTTGAAAATTGACAGTTATAATGCGATAATGCTGCATTACATTGCTCGGAATAAGAATAAGCCCCTTCAAATATGAATGCAACAAAATTTTCACTTCTTAATAAAGAAAACAAATCAGCACAAGTTAATTGAAATAAAAGAATAGGCAGGACGGACATACCTACTAAATTTGTGAGTTCAGCACCGAGGTGGAGATTCTGGCTCAGAACCGGAAACAGAAGAGAATGACATGGTATCTTCTTTAGCAATAGCCACAATGTTGAGAGGTGCAGTTGAGAGCCTTCTCATTTCCTTATAACAACCGTTCTGCCGCACGGAATTGGAATGGGGTGTGAAAAGCTTTGGAGTTGCACAGGAAATTGAGTTCTGGCGTGGCGAGGGTGTTGCAGATCCATCTAAACATTTGCTTGGTACCCATTTGCCTTCTTAAAGCTGCTGCTACTTCTTTGGACTAGACGTGGAACCATATAGAAATTCCTTATTTTTCAGCAGCATATCTTGGTGCTTCTTCTGACCAAGTTAATAGAAGATGCTATGATAGTCGAATATTGCTGCTTTCAGTACAAAAGGAGTTCGGTGCTGTTTCTTCATATTTGGTCCTTGTCTTTTAAACCGAGAAATGCCCGAGGGCCAGTGGCGCACTGTTCGGAACTCCACTCTACCCTTCTAAAAGCTCATCTTTGGACTTTATCAGAACACATTATAAAAGGTGTAGATACAAGGGCTTCCAGAACTTAAGTCTAGTGTAAGAGCGCAGGATGTAATGTGTGAGTTAGACGCATGTCACGGATCCGTTCGGCCCCTGCCGCAGAAAAGAGCCTCGTACTTAAGTGGAGAAGGGCGGGCTGATTTTCCTTCGAGTTTCAAACCGTGCCCTGCTGGCCTCAGGGATTTCTCGTGTATATTACAAGGAAAAGTTAGTCACATGATTTCGACACCATGCCTTCTCCTTACTTGATATGTGTATTTCATATGTTAATAGACTAACTGATGAGAATATTTGACATTACCTGAGCACCTTTCTTTGCCTCTTCTTTCGTTGTCTAACCACTTTGTAATCCTCCAATATTGACACCTATCTCACCTACTAGTAGAGACCAATCACATTGAAAAACAGTACGAAGAAGTGAGGAGATCTTGAAATTTCTAGCTGCAGGGGAACTCACTCCATCATAAAGAAACAAGTTCTGTTTCTCATCTTCCCAAGCTAGTGTCTCGATAATCAAAGTGTTAACCAAGACTGAAAACAAAAGAGGTTGATTTCACTGTTTACGAAGGATTATACACAATTCAGTAAGTACAATTTTTCCAGGGTCTATCCGTATTTGTTTTACTAGCCAAACATTTAATCACATGTTAAAAACACGAACTACACCATATTAACCACAGCCTAAGACGTACATGAGTTACAGAATTGTTCCACTATTCATAGAAGACGACCGATATTCGTTCTTCTTAGGAATCTTCTACAGAAGTTCTTCAATTGAAGAAGAAGAAAGAGAGTCTTTTGTGGTTGTTGGTAGGAGAGAAGGAAGAAGGAACAGAGAGTAGGTTGTCTGAAAAGAACATACTTTTAATGTTTCCAAGTGACAGAACTGTTTAGGACTCTTCCTAACAGTTTTGTCTTTTCCTTCTTTTAATATAATTAATAATAATAAATATATAACAATTATATATTTAAGTTATTTTAACATGGATCTGGGTTGACCCACATGGGTGACCTAAATCCAATTTTCAACATCTCCCACTCACACATAGTGGGTCAACTCTCATTCCTATTCTGTAACTTTCATACATAACGACTAGACCGTGTGACCAGTGCATACTTCGAGAGCTTAATTGCTATACATCTATTAGGAATATATAACATCTCGATTAACGGAACCTTGGAGTAGATTGTAGTATGCAGTACCCTTGATTATTTATCACATTCACATCTCTCATAATATCTTTGTATTAATTTGAATTCATCATTATGTTATTGTCTCATATACAAACATAAAGGGGCCCAATGAACACAATTAATGTGATAATACTCAATGATCTTCCTAGTCTCAAGAATCTCTTAATCTCAAACTAACTTGCTTTTCTAGAAATGTCATACCAGACCGAATCATCCATGATCTCTTGGCAACACCCTAAGATAGCAAACACCAAATTGAATCTCGAAAACTGATCAAAGTCATGAGGGTACAAAGAAAGAAAATTACTTATAATTTTTAGGGCTTCACACGATAAACAAGTAGAGATTAAACTTGTATCGCCCATAGGTCACTTTATGCATACGTGGTATGAATCACGTATCACAGTATTGACTCCTTTCCCGTGGAGCGTATGTCTTTTACAAATTAAATACTGTGCAGATGATAGTTCAGACAACCTATGTCTAACTTTGAGTTCACAAATCTACTCATACAACTTATCCTTCAGAACTCACATCTGGCATTAAGATAGACTCATTTAATCAAACGTGATTAACCAAAAAAACAAGTGACATTCTTATTATAAACTTCAAGCTCTATATTATTATCACTTCTGATAATAATAAGTTTATAATTGTCTCATCCCTATTAGTCACCTAGACAATAGAGGCGATTGCATGTATGAATAGGCCAATCTTTTTTGTCTGTGCGACATACTTCAAATTTATGTACTAAACATAAAATTATTCATGTATATGAACCAACCACAAGCAATTTAGGCTTCAACTACATTCACACCAATGATGCAGTTTTATGTGAACATGCTTGGGAAAAACTAAAGTCTAAATATATCTACATCTACGCAAACTCAATGCTTTTGCATATCATTCATAAGCACCAAATGTTATAAATTTTATTATCGGATCTACTATCATATAATGCGTAGAGATGTATTTCATGTTCACTTTTCTATGTACAACTATGTCTCTAAGGAAATTATACTTATATCAATATGGTTTGTCTTCTAATAATACTTGGGACTTTTGTGTCAGCTATTGAGACTTGACTATCAACACTTGATTGTCACTAATTCAATAGCACTATCAAACACATCCAAATTTATCATAAAGGCATTTAAGCCAAACAGTTTCTTGCACAGTTGCTGAAAACACTACAAATTCAGATTTCTTTATAAATAAGGTTGATGATTGTTTCTTGCTATACAAACAATATACACATTGCTATTGTTTAGCAAAGAAGGACATACTCAGATTTAGATTTTCTGTCATCCAAATCCTTCTCAATCATTGTAAGTATAGCCTTTGAGTCGCAAATCATTTCCTTTACATTACAAGGATAATCACATGTACCTTTGAGATACCTCAGTATGCTTTCCAGTATTCATTTTCATATCCACTAACCAGAATAACAGATATCAAGTTTCAAGAGACAAAAATCATATTCTTGTGGATTCACGAGGGCACATCCTCCTACATGAAACTTCGGCTCTAGAAATAGGAGTACTAATGGGCTTGCACTATTGCATATTAAATCGTTCAAGAAAATTTCTTAATATAAGATTTTTCTGAAAGAGACAACAATACCTTGGAACGATCCCTTGAAATATGATCTTCAAGAATTCACCCATATTTTACATTAAGTCATTCGCATATTTTGAGAACCCATTTATTCCCAATAGTGCTATGACCCATAAGTAGATCAATCAATTCCAACTCTTGGTTTGGTTTCACTAACTCCATTCCATGTTCCATTGTTCTAGGTACTTATCCTTAACAGGGCATTTAAGAGCATTATTTATCTTTCATTGCTCTTATTCATCTTGTTGAGTAACTATATATGCTTCCCCTTTGATCTCAAATCGACAATGGGGAATATTAGACAACTAATCGTCGAGGTTGAGATTGATAAAATTGATTTATCAATTGATAGTTGCTCCTACTGGGACCAATGATATTAAATGAATTCTCTTTTGGACAATGTACTGGTGTTAATTGGAACATATCCATTATCACCAAATATGAATCCCACTTGAATCCATCTAGCGTTAATAGCGGAAGCGATCTGGTCCACAATTTCTTGAATAGATAAGTCTTAACTTATCTCACCCTACTTAGGAAAATATTTGCTAATAAATATGTAACATCATGTAATCCAAATTCAGTTACAGTGCCACTATCTAGTTCACATATGAACTCATAAACCTTGAACTGAAATAGTATCACAGAAAGATACAAGTCCTTCCCCTTGGAACTAGTTTTTCATGTGGAGAAAAAGTTTATGTACAAAATCAGCACAAACCCAACAAAAAAATTGGGTTTACCTCTATATCCATAACTTATATGGAATATAAGTAACTAACTTAGAACAATTTCATAATTTGGATCACAGATGTTATAAACAATGGAATGTAATGTCATTTCAAGAGGCGTCATAGATATATCTAGAGTCTCAAGAGCCTCTTGCTCTTTTAGGACATACTGGGTATTATTGTTACTGTTAACACTTTTGTTAAACTCAGGACAATATTCTACTAGCAATTAACATATTGATATAAACTAGTATAAACTTATTGAGACAACTGTGTAGTTTCATAGAGCCTAAAATTCATATACATACCATTCCTTTGAATAACTTAACTATATTAATATTTATTTTATATTAGATCTGGAATCGAAAGTTCACTATGTTCCCAATCATCATCCGCATTCTAATATGTTATAAATTTAACATAATTAATTATTAAAAGAACACTTGTCTTAAATGACTCAAATTTAAGACCAACTAAATAAGCATGAATTCTATAACATATATAGAAATATTCAACAAGAATAATAACATGAAATTTTAACGCTAAACTTCATATAAGTACACATACTCACATGACTATTATGCCACACAAATAGCTAGACAATTCAAATGCCACATGGCATTTCTGCTTTGGAGTCATCATAAATCATACATGAAGACAAACATGTATTTGTGTTTACATTAAATATGCGCACTAGTATGTATGATAATGACGACCATAAAGTTTTACAAGAAAATCTATAATATAAGTGTCTTTTCCAATGTATTCTCTTGTAACATATACAAAGAAAAGAATGCTGATGAGACGAAGTAATACATTAACAAGTAAATAATCTACTCCCACTTTGTATCTCCTTTATTAAATTCTTTTCTTATCAATTCTCGAAAAACCAAATGGGTTAAGACAAATCTTAAGCATGAGTTTTCCATTATCTGAACGCACACTTTGAAATATATATTTCAAGAATTAATAAGGAGATCCAGACATCAGCGAATTTATGGACACATATATCCACCACAAAACAAACCAACTCCAGACAACACCAAAAGTTGTCATTATGTTCAACTAGTGGATTGATTTTGCTTTCATTAAGCAGAAACATTGGCAAGTTATAGTCTCCTTCCAATCTATTTCCATAAAATAATTGGCTAGTGTCTAAGGAGGTCTTATATTTTTCCTTATCTTCTTTAGAAAATATATTATCATAATACACCCTCAACTAGACATAGAGAGACTCCTCTGGAAAAATAAAGTCACCATGAGAGTTTATTTCATGTTGCCATACGGGACAACAGGGATTCGACACCTACATATATACTAATGCTGTTGAATAAGATTCCATTCCTATCTATCGTGAAAACCGAATAAATCAATCACTTAATGATTTCAGTTAAGAGCAAAAATTGTTACGGAACAATTCTAGTCCTTCATTATACATAACAAAGAATACTACATTTTCTTTGCTCTAAAGTCACTCAAAGACAACGAAAGTCGTTGGAATAGAAACTGGAGCAACAACTTTCAGAAATTGCACACTTTGAGTTATATATTGGGGTTAGAATATACAAGTTAGGTTTGTCGTGTATGGCCATTCCAATTGGTTTTGAACAGGAAGAAAAAGGAGACATTCTTTCCATGAAGTGTCTTTTGTTAAGTTTCAAAAAGAACTTTGACTCAAACTTCCAATTGGTTCTTCCCTTTCATAATTTTTTTTACTTCCCAACATAATTGGCTAAGTGAAACGACCTCGGTCAGTCGTTTAAGAAGTTAGGATTCCAATTGGCGTGCTGATAATTTTAAAATATTCGTAAGGTCCATTAGGACCTGTCTGTAAAATTTGAGCTAAATCAGACCTCGTTTGGTAGGCATCGGAAAAAGGTTTCAGTTTTATTATCGATAAATATTAAAAAGAGATTTTTGAGCTCGGTTTGGGCGAATGAGATCCGATTCGAAATTCCAAACCGCTGTTAGGTTTGTATGATTATTTGTGACTTTTGTGATTTTTCGAAAGTGAATTTCGATGTTGTTCGGCTAATTTCTGCTAAAATGCTAAAAGTTAAATAATTTGACCTTTTCCCTTTAAATTCACATATTGAGTTTCGGGAGTTCGATTTGAGATCCGTTTTTGCGAGAATGTTACATATATTTTGTATAACTTACTTGAAAAATTTGGGATCATTTCGACTTCTCTAGGGTTCCATTTTAATTTTAATCATCGTAACGAACTTATTTAAAAAAAAAAACAAAATCACATTGTCGGTTAAGCTAAGGGATTAAATCCCTTAGCATCATCAAGTACATATACACGCAGAAACATTTGAACCAATACAGCAAAGAGAAAAGTTAGAAAAGAAATAGAAAAAAGGGAAAAAGAGGTGGAAAAATAGTGGAATTTCTACCCCAAATCTTCAGGTAATGATGTTAACTCATTATCTTAGCTTATTACGTGTATTTAAATATATTTTTACGGTAAAAATAGATATATTAGACATCGCCCTAATGACGTAAATTGATAGTTTAAAGGGTCAATTGGACCCCGATGATGGAAATGATTATATATTCGTACTCAGTGAGTTATGGGCAACATATAAATATAATTTATTTAGGATTTGGTTATGGGACTTTGGACCCTCTACATAGGCCTGGCCTGCGTATTGCGTATGCGAATAGGGTATCAGGTTCCTAACTGGATTGCCCTAAAACATAAGGAATGAAGCCTTTAGCTTTATCTGATATAATTTTTCTGCTTATTGAATAGAAAGAGATCGTTTGGAAATTAATCCAAAGGAAAAAAAAAACAGTGGTTGAGTAGCAGGGCTAGCTTTGGAATACGGTAAGTGTTTACATCCATTTCTTTGGAGGCACCTGGCCTCGTGGATTTTCTACCACGTGTTCCTTACGTGTGTAGCTGCCGATAGGCATACTCATTACGCCTTAGCTTTGGATTTACATTCTATATTATATGTTATGTCCTGTTGTTGGTATTGCATTGAGGATTGAGCATTGCACTCTGATTGTGAGTTGACATATACTTCCCGGCAGTCGATGAGAGTCCCGCGCCGGTGAAGGGTTATCATTGCATCATATTGAGGGTAGGAGGATTCCGCCCTCGGAGCAGGAGGATTCCGCTCCATTGCATCATATTGAGGGTAGGAGGATTCCGCCCTCAGAGCAGGAGGATTCCGCTCCATCGCATCATATTGAGGGTAGGAGGATTCCGCCCTCGGAGCAGAAGGATTCCGCTCCATTCATTTGGCACATGTGACCCTTTGCATATCATTTCATTTCATCTCATTTCATATCATTTCATTTCATCTCATTCCATTTCATTTCATACTATTGTGTAGATTTTCTGTACATGACTACTGTTCTGCTTATATGTGCATTGCTTATTTGTTGATTGTTGTCTGCTTCCGTTTCCCTGACTAGCGTATTTATTTTTCGAGGTTGCTAGTTTGTTCGTACTTATTGAGTCCTCATGACTCACCCCCCTATCTGTCCTTGTGTTTTTTTGTCGTTCGGCAGATTCTACTCCAGGACCCAGCCAGTCGCGCCGTGATTGAGGAGTAGTACGTTCTCAGCTGTCTACGGTGAGCCATCCTGTTCATTGCGGCCACCAACTTCAGATATTATAGTTTTCCTTACTTTTGCTCCCTTCGGAAGGTGTATATATCTTTTGGCCTTCTTAGATGTCTGATCTGGAAACCTTTAAACCTGTGTATTCTGGGTAGTTAGTTGTTTTGTCCAGACAGTTTGTATATATGTCTATCCTTGAGAGTTATTTTATGTTGTTAAGGTCATGTTTAATTTTTTTTTCAAGGTAATTTTGTGCCCTTTTTATCGATTTTGTCTATAGGGTTCGCCCGACAAGTCTAGGAAAAGTGGTCGGGTGCCCGCACGGCCTAGCCGAAAATGCGGGTCGTGTCAGTTGGTATCAGAGCGAGGTTTAGAGTCATTCTAGATCATGACAGTGTCTAATAGAGACTCGCTGACCGGGCGGAGACGTTCGTACCTATCTACGAGAGGCTATGATGGCATTTTGGCAGTTTCCTTTCTTTCTTTCCCCGTCGTGCGTGAGTCTTCTTATCTGAAGTTAAATATTTTTATTCTCTGTAGTAAATAGTGAGAACGCACGCGAATGTTCGGCGAGAGGCAGAGGAGCCAGTGGTCGCCCCTATGTCTGCTGCTCCACGAGGTGGTGGTGTTGGCCGCGGTAGAGGTCGTGGTCGAGGCAGAGGTAGAGTTGCCCAGGCCACGAGGATGGTGGATCATGTTGATCCTGCTGCAGAGATTCCGGTAGTGCCAGCTTTTGCTGGGCAGGGGGAGCCGGGCTTATTCGTTCCCCCCGCACTTCATGACGCTTTTATGAGATTTTTAGCGACGCAGATGCCCCAGGGACCTCCTATTCCTCAGGCTGTCGTAGATGCTCATATTCCTCAAGCTGCTGTGGATGCTCCTATTCCTCAGGCTGCTGTAGATGCTCCTATCCCTCAGGCAGCTCCTCAGGCTGCGGTAGATATTGGTTTTCAGGTTCAGGAAGCCCCCATTCCAGCTCCACAGGTAGCCCCAGCAGTTCATGTTCCAGGTGGTTATGTTCCAGAGGTAGCGGGTGTTGTACCTCCGGTTGCTCAGGCTAGTCAGCCAGTCCAGGTAGTAGGTCAAGTTGATGATTCGGCAAGACTGCATTATTTTACCCGACTTAGTCCTCCGAAGTTCTCTGGTCAGAAATCAGATAAGCTTAAGCCTCGTGAGTTTCTTGATCAATGTCAGCGTATCTTAGAGGCCCTTGGATATCTTGAGCAGTATGGAGCTGATTATACTGCCTTCCAGCTTGAGGGTCCGGCTTTAGCTTGGTAGACCGCACTCCTATCAGCTAGGCAAGGCTTACCTAAGCTGACCTGGAGTGAGTTCTCTCGTCGATTCATGGAGAAGTTTTTCCCTCGCAGTCAGCATGATGAGAAGAGGAGACAGTTTGAGAGGATTGGACAGGGTAACCTGTCAGTCACGGAGTACGAGCTTTTGTTTTCAGAGATGTCCAGCTATGCTCCAGATCTTGTGCAGGAGCCCTCTGAGAGGGTCAGACGTTTTATTGATGGGCTTTCTCCTTATTTGCGGTCCCAGATGGCTCGTGAGATTGAGGCTGGTACTCTATTTGATGTCGCTGTTGATATTGCTAGGAGGTATGAGGCCTATTATAGATTGGAGATAGAGGAGTTAGAGTGGGAGAGTAAGAGATCTCGTGGTCTCGGGCATTCTAGTACTTCGTATGGAGGTAGGAGTTATCAGCAGCAGGGTAGGCCTCCTGTCAGACCAGCTCAGTTTCCAGCGCGTGGTTCTCAGAACGCGCCTACTTCTTCTCAGGGTCAGTTAGGGTTTTGCCCGCAAGATCAGTCTCAGTTTGATCAGCGTAGATTTTCTCCAGGGTGCTTTATCTGTCAGGATCTAGGGCATCATAAGAAGGATTGCCCTTATCTCCATCAGCAGGGTAGCAGCCGCCCTTTCCCTCGCCTTCCAGCGCCTATGCAGCAGCAGCCTCAGGGTGCCCCTTCAGGGTCTCAGCCAGCTAGAGGTGCACCACCATCTGGTAGAGGTCGGGGTCTTGGTTCAGGTGGTCCCTCCAGGGGTGGATCTCAGGGTGGTAGTTCAGCTCAGCCGCAGAGACAGCTATATGCACTGCCAGCCAGGCAGGATGCCGAGGCATCCCAGATGTTGTTACAGGTATTTTATCTGTTTGTGGTCGAGATGCATATTCTTTGGTAGATCCAGGATCTACCTATTCATATGTATCTCCTTATTTTGCTTCGGGTTTTCATGTTGATTATATGTGTCTTCGTGATCCATTCTGTGTTTCTACTCCTATTGGAGACATTATCATCGTGAATCGGGTTTACCCAGCTTGTACCATATCTTTTGGGGGTCATGAGACACTAGTAGATCTTCTAATCCTAGATATGGTTGATTTTGATGTCATTATTGGCGTGGATTGGTTGGCATCGTGTCATGCCACGTTAGATTATCATGCCAAGTCTCTTTAGTTGTCTCTTCCTTGTTCAGCACCAGTGGTGTGGCAGGGTTCTTATTTGCCACCCAGGGGGCATGTTATTTCTTTCCTGAAGGCAAAACAGATGATGGATAAAGGGTGTTTAGCGTATCTTGCCATGGTTCGAGATACCACTGTAGAGATTCCATCTCTTGATTCTATTCCTGTCGTTAGGGAGTTCCCTGATGTGTTTCCAGATGATTTGCCAGGACTTCCTCCTGATCGAGAGATCGATTTTGGCATTGATATAGTGCCAGGGACTCAGCCTATTTCTATCCCCCCTTATCGCATGGCCCCATCAGAGTTGAAGGAGCTGAAGGAGCAGTTGCAAGATTTGCTTGATAAGGGGTTCATTAGGCCGAGTATTTCTCCGTGGGGTGCTCCTGTTCTATTTGTGAAAAAGAAAGATGGGACTATGCGGATATGTATTGATTATCGTCAGCTATATAAGGTCACCATCAAGAATAAGTATCCCTTGCCTTGCATTGATGATTTGTTTGATCAGTTGCAAGGTGCCAAATTCTTTTCTAAGATCGATCTGCGATCTGGTTATCATCAGCTAAAGATTCGCAAGTCAGATATCTCGAAGTCTGCTTTTAGGACTCGTTACGGCCATTATGAGTTCCTAGTTATGTCTTTTGGGCTGACTAATGCCCCTGCAGCCTTTATGGATCTCATGAACCGGGTGTTTAAGCCATTCCTTGATTCCTTTGTCATTATCTTCATTGATGATATTCTTATTTATTCTCGTAGCTGCGAGGAGCATGATTATCATCTGAGGGTGGTTCTTCAAACCCTCCGTGATCGTAAGTTGTATGCCAAATTCTCGAAATGTGAGTTTTGGCTTGATTCTGTGGTATTTTTGGGTCACGTCATATCCAGTGAAGGTATCAAGGTTGATCCAAAAAATATTGAAGCAGTGCAGAAATGGCCTCGTCCTACCACTCCGACGGAGATTCGCAGCTTCCTTGGATTGGCAGGTTATTATCGGAGGTTTGTGGAAAAGTTCTCTACTATTGCAGCTCCCCTGACTCGCCTGACGCAGAAGGCGGTTCAGTTTCGATGGTCCGATGAGTGTGAGGCCAGCTTCCAGAAGCTTAAGGCCTTATTGACTTCAGCTCCAGTGTTATCCCTTCCTTCGGGCACCGGTGGATTCATAGTTTATTGTGATGCATCTCGTGTGGGCCTTGGTTGTGTTCTTATGCAGCACGGGAAGGTAATTGCTTATGCTTCCAGACAGTTGAAGCCTAATGAGAAGAATTATCCGACTCACGATTTAAAATTGGCAGCTGTGGTCTTTGCTTTGAAGATATGGAGGCATTACCTTTATGGCGAGCCTTGTGAGGTGTATACGGATCATAAGAGTCTGCAGTATCTTCTCTCTCAGAAAGATCTTAACGGCAGACAGCAGAGATGGCTTGAATTGATTAAAGATTATGATCTCACTATCCATTATCATCCTGGGAAGGCGAACGTGGTAGCAGATGCTTTGAGCAGGAAGTCCATGGGAAGCATGGATTTTCTTTATGCTGACATGAGACCATTGGCTCGAGAATTGCAGTCCCTTGGCGAGTCTGGCGTGAGATTTCTTCTCCCAGACTCCAGTCTAGTCTTAGCATGTATTGCAGCTCAGTCTTCCTTGGTCAAACAGATTAAGGGATGACAGTTCGAGGATCCTCATCTGCAGGAGTTGCGTGGTCGTATCCTAAGTAGAGGAGTTCCCTCCTTCGAGCTTGATTCAGATGGAATTCTTCGGTTTAATGGTCGACTCTGTGTTCCTGATGTTGGGGATTTGAGGCAGTCAGTGCTCGGTGAAGCTCATAGCTCGCGTTATTCAATTCATCCTGGTATCACAAAAATGTATCAGGACCTCTGAGAGCTATACTGGTGGAAGGGGATGAAGAGAGATGTATTTGATTATGTATCTCGTTGCTTGAACTGTCAGCAGGTTAAGTTCGAGCACCGGAGACCAGCAGGGTTACCTCAGGCATTGCCCATTCCCGAGTGGAAGTGGGAGAACATCACGATGTATTTTATAGTTGGTCTGCCAAAGACCCTACGACGCCATGATTCAGTTTGGGTCATTGTCAATAGGCTGACTAAATCAGCTCATTTTATCCCTGTAAAGACTACTGATTCAACTCAGAGATTGGCGCGGATTTTCATTGAGCAAGTGGTTAGGCTGCATGGTACTCCTGTATCCATTATCTCAGATCGTGGTTCCCAGTTTACTTCTCAGTTTTGGCAGCCTTTTCAGAGAGAGTTGGGGACCCAGGTGCAGCTTAGCACAACATTCTATCCTCAGACTGACGGTCAGTCCGAGCGGGTTATTCAAATTCTGGAGGACATGTTGAGAGCTTGTGCACTTGACTTCGGGGGTTACTGGGATGATCATTTGGCGTTAGCAGAGTTCTCTTATAATAATAGCTACCAGTCTTCTATTCAGATGGCTCCATTTGAGGCCTTATATGGCCGTCGATGTCGTTCTCCTATTGGTTGGTTTGAGTCTCGAGATGTCGAGGTGATGAGTTCAGATATGGTTCGTCAGACTCTTGAGGTTGTTCGTGTTATTCAGAATCGTTTACGGACCGCCCAGAGCAGGCAGATTTCATATTCGAACCGGAGGAGCCGAGAGTTAGAGTTTGAGGTCGGGGACATGGTATTTCTGAAAGTGTCACCGATGCGAGGTGTAAAGAGATTTGGTAGGAAAGGAAAGCTTAGTCCCAGGTTCATTGGCCCTTTCCGTATCGAGAAGCGTATTGGTAAGGTAGCTTATCGGCTCGACCTGCCAGCTTCTATGCCAGTTCACCCAGTTTTCCATGTGTCGATGCTCCGGAAGTGTATCCAAGATCCTTCTGAAGTGATCGAATTAGGCCCTGCTCAGCTAGATGTGAATCTGGCTTATGAGGAGTTCCCAGTTGCTATAGTTGGACGTGATGTCCGGAAGCTTCGTTCGAAGCAGATTCCGATGGTTCAAGTACGATGGAATAATCGTCCACGTGAGGAGGACACTTGGGAGCTTGAGTCCAGTATGCGTGAGAGGTATCCTTACCTCTTCGACGATTCAGGTTCGAACTTGATCTTTAAAGCCTAAAAGTTCTAATCATTGTATATGATTTTGGTTTCATAATCAATGTCATTGAAAATTCGTGTAAGCATTCTCATTAGAGGTGTGAAATCTATTTTAGACTCTTGCTCGTTCGAGGACGAACGAGAGTCTAAGTGGAGGAGAATGAAACTACCTCGGTCAGTCGTTTCAGAAGTTAGGACTCCGATTGGCGTCCTGATAATTTTAAAATATTCGTAAGGTCCATTAGGACCTGTCTGTAAAATTTGAGCTAAATCATACCTTGTTTGGTAGGCATCAGAAGAAGGTTTCAGTTTTATTATCGATAAAAATTAAAAAGAGATTTTTGAGCTCGGTTTGGGGAAATGAGCTCCGATTCGAAATCCAAAAGCGCCGTTAGGTTTGTATGATTATTTGTGACTTTTGTAATTTTTCGAAAGTGAATTTCGATGTTGTTCGGCTAGTTTCCGCTAAAATGCCGAAAGTTAAATAATTTGATTTTTTCCCTTTAAATTCGCATATTGAGTTTTGAGAGTCCGATTTGAGATCCATTTTTGTGAGAGTGTTACATATATTTTGTATAACTTACTTGAAAAATTTGGGATCATTTCGACTTCTCTAGGGTTCCATTTTAATTTTAATCGTCGTAACGAATTTATTAAAAAAAAAAAAACAAAATCACATTGTCGGTTAAGCTAAGGGATTAAATCCCTTAGCATCATCAAGTACATATACACGCAGAAACATTTGAACCAATACAACAAAGAGAAAAGTTAGAAAAGAAATAGGAAAAAAGGGAAAAAGAGGTGGAAAAATAGTGAAATTTCTACCCCAAATCTTCAGGTAATGATGTTAACTCATTATCTTAGCTTATTACGTGTGTTTGAATATATTTTTATGCTAAAAATAGGGATATTAGATATCGCCCTAATGACGTAAATTGATAGTTTAAAGGGTCAATTGGACCCCAATGATGGAAATGATTATATATTCGTACTCAGAGAGTTATGGGCAACATATAAATATAATTTATTTAGGGTTTGGTTATGGGACTTTGAACCCTGTACATAGGCCTGGCCTGCGTATTGCGTATGCGAATAGGGTATCAGGTTCCTAACTGTATTGCCCTAAAACATAAGGAATGAAGCCTTTAGCTTTATCTGATATAATTTTTCTGCTTATTGAATAGAAAGAGATCGTTTGGCAATTAATCCAAAGGAAAAAAAGCAGTGGTTGAGTAGCAGGGCTAGCTTTGGAATACGGTAAGTGTTTATATCCATTTCTTTGGAGGCACCTGGCCTCGTGGATTTTCTACCACGTGTTCCTTACGTGTGTAGCTGCCGATAGGCGTACTCATTACGCCTTAGCTTTGGATTTACATTCTATATTATATGTTATGTCCTGTTGTTGGTATTGTATTGAGGATTGAGCATTGTACTCTGATTGTGAGTTGACATATACTTCCCGGCAGTCGATGAGAGTCCCGCGCCGGTGAAGGGTTATCATTGCATCATATTGAGGGTAGGAGGATTCCGTCCTCGGAGCAGGAGGATTCCGCTCCATTGCATCATATTGAGGGTAGGAGGATTCCGCCCTCGGAGCAGTGCATCATATTGAGGGTAGGAGGATTCCGCCCTCGGAGCAGGAGGATTCCGCTCCATCGCATCATATTGAGGGTAGGAGGATTCCGCCCTCGGAGCAGGAGGATTCCTCTCCATTCATTTGGCACATGTGACCCTTTGCATATCATTTCATTTCATCTCATATCATCTCATTCCATTTCATTTCATACTATTGTGTAGATTTTCTGTACATGACTACTGTTCTGCTTATATGTGCATTGCTTATTTGTTGATTGTTGTCTGCTTCCGTTTCCCTGACTAGCGTATCTATTTTTCGAGGTTGCTAGTTTGTTCGTACTTATTGAGTCCTCATGACTCACCCCCCTATTTGTCTTTGTGTTTTTTTTTCGTTCGGCAGATTCTGCTCCAAGACCCAGCCAGTCGCGCCGTGATTGAGGAGTAGTACGTTCTCAGCTGTCTATGGTGAACCATCCTGTTCATTGCGGCCACCAACTTCAGATATTACAGTTTTCCTTACTTTTGCTCTCTTCGGGAGGTGTATATATCTTTTGGCCTTCTTAGATGTCTGATCTGGAAACCTTTAAACCTGTGTATTCTGGGTAGTTAGTTGTTTTGTCCAGACAGTTTGTATATATGTCTATCCTTGAGAGTTATTTTATGTTTTTAAGGTCATGTTTAATTTTATTTTCAAGGTAATTTTGTGCCCTTTTTATCGATTTTGTCTATAGGGTTCGCCCGACAGGTCTAGGAAAAGTGGTCGGGTGCCCGCACGGCCTAGCTGAAAATGCGGGTCGTGTCACTAAGGAAGGAAAAAAAATGAATTTAAAACCAATAACATGAATTTCTAAACACCACCATAAAGTGACGTTTAGACCAAAATATTTTTGTGGGCATTGGCAGTGAGAAAGCCATTCACAAGATTCCAAAAAAAACTTTGCTTCGTGTGGACTTTTTTGGAATAAGGATAAGAATCAAAACAAAGTCTAATATTTGTTTGGTTCAATGAGATTAAATTACAACGTTAGATCATCTACAAATCCTTTGGAATGCCTGTGGCTTGGCTTACGCCACAATAAACACCTTCAAACAACAATAAATCAAGGCGTTTTCCTTTTTATATATATTCAGAATGAACAACACAAGCTGAAAAAATATGGTACTCTAGCATGTTATTTCTTCTTTTGACACTTGGTTTCACGCCTAAAGCCGCAAAAACGAGAATAGCACTAACTAATATTTTAAAAGGTGGGTGAAAAGATCTTAGGTAGTCGTTTCAGGAGTTAAGACTCCGATTGGCGTGCCGATAATTTTAAAATCTTCGTAAGGTCGTTAGGACTTATCTGTAAAATTTGAACTAAATTGGACCTCGTTTGGTAGGTATTGGGAGAAGGTTTCAGTTTCCGTTGTCAGCTTGCACAAAATTTCTCAAGTGATCATTTGCATCTTCATTCTTAGTACCACCAAAGCAACCATATTGTTCAAGACCTTGAAGAATTACATTTGGGATGCTAAAACTAGCATTGCCATGAATAGGAGGAGGAACTATGGCACTTTCAAAATAATTCATATCAATTTCTTCCTCAATCTCCTCATCATCTTCATAGTCTCGCACCTCTTCTTGATAGTCCTGAGCACCTCTAGCATACTCTTGTTGATAGTCTCGAGCACCTCTAGCATATTCTTGATTCCGGTTGACATTGCGAGCATTAACTCTATGGGCATTGCCCCTCGGTTGACATTTGCTCTACCTCCACGGTTTACATCTAGACCCCCTTGGTTTATATCTCAACTGCCTCGGTTTGCATTGTTGCCACCCCGATTAGCATTACCCACAACACCTTCATTTTCTCCAAGATTTCCTTCTTCATTTGCTTGGACCCCCGCATTTGCTTGGCCAAAAGGGTTGTCATCATGAGGGCTCACATTCTCCACTTGAGGATCATTAGCTTCCTCTTGTATTTCATCTTCGTCCACTTGTTCAACATGGAATGGATAGCCCTCTTGGTTGAGTTCTATATGGAACTCTTCATCATATTCTTCTTCATAACCTTGCGGATCCGCATGTTGTTGATTATAATAATGATTGTAATTGGGGTTCCGCAAGTGCCGATTAGGATTTCTCCAATAAGATATGTTCACCTACACAACGTAAACCAAAAACAAAAGTAAAATACTAGGACTTGCGAACTAAACAACTTTGATTAACTAATGAAACTCAATATTGAAACCGTAGTTCCCCGGCAACGGCGCCAAAATTTGATCCACGCTCAATCCTACACCTTTAATGGTGAGGGGCGGTCGTTAAAATATAATATCCGATATGAGTCGGGGTCGATTTCCCAAGGGAACTAGCTTGTCAAGTAAGAGAGTTTCAAGTAGAGATTCAAATGAAGTTTAATATTGAGTCCTAGAAGTGGGGTTGTTTTTATGAACGCTACAATTAACTACAAGACGTACAATTAAGCAAGTAAATTGATTATATATTATGAGACTAGGGGTGCAAACAACTAATAGTGATTTCCAACCAACGGGTGTCTTCACTTTACTTTCCCAACACAAATATAATTATGGTCGAGTATTTCGATTGTGATCCCTAGAATCCTTCTAGCCTAGAAGAGATCTTGCGCAACTCGCTCGTCAAAGCCTTAGTTGCATACTCAAAGTGCTACTCAAAGACCCGAGGAATGGAGACCTCTTCCGAGCGTAACTCCTTTTAGATGAGTTAGTCTATACGAATAGCCTATCAACTCAAATCCTCACCAACTCTACTATTCTATACTAGTTAATCTCTTCCAAGTCTTTAACTAGCAATGTAGACAAGAATTCCCAAATATCATGGATTTTGAAATTTTGATGTTATTGTAATGGGGAGTTGGATAATTGTTACTTGTGTTATGGTTAGTGAAATAGAACAACACCCATTAATTTCCTATCACAATAGCATATTTGCACCCCTAGTTATGAATTTAGCTACTTATAACTAGGGTTTGAATCAAAGCAATCAACATGTAATGAAATGACGGATTGAAATCAAACATAGATTTTGGATTGATATATGAATTAATATTCAAAGATACAAGTTTAGAAGCTTACAAAATGATGTTAAAACTCCAACTTGGCTCCAAATATCGCCCAAAATCTCTAGAGTGTAAGTATAGAATTTGATAATTTCAAAACCCTAGCATTTGGTATTTATACAAGTTCAGGATCCCCTGTTTTAGGTGGAGCGCTCCAATTCTTGGCGGAGCGCCTAGAAAATGTACACAATTGATCAGTGGCATGGCTCAGGCGGAGCGCCCACTTTCCAGACGGAGCGCCTGGACAGTGCTGGTCTTGGGTGGAGCGCCTAACTTCAGGCGGAGCGCCTGGATATTGCTTGTCTTGGGCGGAGTGCCCCAATTCTAGGCGGAGCGCCTAGAAAATGTGCACAATTGGACTGTGGCATGCTCAGGCGGAGCGTCTAATTCTCAGGCGGAGCGCCTGGACACTGCTTCCTCTGAGTGGAGCGCCTACTTGCTAGGCGGAGCGCCTCAAGCTGTGGCAAGATTCTTGACTTTTTGACTCCAATTCTTGCTCTTTTAGCTTCACTTTTCAATTGATGTTCATAGCATCTGGTATAACCTGAAAATGAGCAATTCACGACATTAATAACACCAAACATTGCTTTTGAATTAAAAAATGAAAGCTTAGAATAGTCTTTAAGTTGGTAAAATACCAACTTATCAACTCCCCCAAACTTAAGTCTTTGCTTGTCCTCAAGCAACTCAAAATCAAGCATGTCGAAGCACTCTTTCACATTTAAGCTCAAAGTCAAGTCATGTTCCACAATCAAAACTTCATAAACAAGATTTTTGTATTAATGAACTAGTTGGTACTAACTAGTTACACACACTAATATGAACAATTGACAAGCATCTATGCACTTTACTCGGACTATGGCAAAAAGGAAACTCATGAGCCTTTAGAGCTATCTCACGGTTATCGGCTTGCTCCGATTGGTCATGAGCCTCAATATGCATTCAAACCCCTCGTTCAAAGGTTATTTGCTTCCTCACAAAAAAGAATGGAGTCCTTCACTCACAAAATATTTTAACACAAAATTTGGACTCCAAGAATTTGAACTCTCACTCTCACAAAGAAATGCTCGTGTGTGCTTCTCAAAGATTCAAAGACTTGCTCTTCTTGTACTTCTCCACTAATGTAGGGCCACTTGACTAGAGATTAATTAGGACTTGATATGGTTGTAATGTAGGCTTTTGGTTTAAGGTATGGTAGATTTGGCTAAATAGTGACTTAGCTTATACCTCCATAGCGCTACATCATCTTACTTTCTTTTGTGTAACTTTTCTTTTCTTTCCATTTAGGCTCACTCTATCTTTCTTTTGAAGATGGCACTAATTAATCCCTCCTTTATTCAACATTTTTCTCTTTTTCTTTTGTTTATATATATATATATATATATATATATATATATATATATATATATATATATATATATATATATATATTTCCTTTCTTTTTCTCTTTCTTTCGTTTCTCTTTTCTCTTTTCTTCTTTCTTTCATGTACTTCACTTTGACATTCACAATGGGATTCCAAGCTTTTACCATCTCCCTCAAACTTAGGTTTTAGCCTAAGTTGCATGTTTTTCAATGCACACATGGAGGTTCGGGCCAAAAAGTGGGTCGGTGCCTTAGCACACAAAAATTGGCTCGGGTTTCAATTTTAGTGACTGCCAAATGAAAGGTTAAGGCTCAGAGGGGCTAACTAGGATATATACGTACGGGTAGGCCATTTAGGATAGTAGCGGTCCAAAGAAAGCCTAAAATCATATCTCAAGTCAAGTTTCACTTAAGATTTCGTCTCAAAGTACATTAAGGGCAAGTTCCAAACTTTCAAGTCACACACACAAGCTTATTAATCAAGAGCTTACCACACGCGCAAGTAATCTTTCAAGTTCAGAGTCTAAACACACACTAAGGACACTCACTCACAAAGCATGTAATGGTTCAAGATTTTAAACCATGCCAACAACACAATTGAGCTAGCTAAAGAACCTCGTGGTCTACAACTCACGCCATGTCATTCAAAGTCCACAACTACTTGTCAAGATTGCCATAAAAATAATGTACCAATAGGTAGTACCACATAATCCATTAATACTTTTCAAAAGATTTTATATACAAACTTAGTTCAAAATGAACCTCCGGAAAGAACCAAGTAAAGAAAACCGGAGGCTTATTTGAAAAATAAAAAGATAGAACATGAAATAACTACTAGCTAGACTAAAGAAGTAGATATATACAAGATGGTTCGAATTTGTACATGGATATCATTGAGCATAAAATCTATCTAAAATACACATACAAATCCGAACCCCTCCCCCAACTAATGACTCTAGCATCGGCCCCGCATGCTAAGTGAAAAAGTAAAGTACAAGAGGGGTAGAAATGGGACTCCCTAATAGTGCTCAAGCTAGGCCTTTGCCTTTGCCATCTGAAGGCGGCCGTCTGTGGGTCTCCTCAAGTGACAACTGGGTGGCCAACTCCAAGTCAGTGTCATCATCCTCTGGGATATCATCATCGGTGGTATCATCATCCTCATCATCATACCTCATGGCTTGTGTGGCCTCTAGATCCCTCCTGATCTCATCATCAACATCTGCACGGCCAGTCTTCACCACCCGACGAGAAGCCTTGGAGCTAGACGCCCCAGGAAAAAGAAGAAGTTACTGGAGGTGGAGCCTTTGAAGGCTGGACAGCAGGAGAAGAAGTGTCAGGAGTAGAAGTGGTAGGAATACTGATACCTGTGGGTGCAATAAGTTCCCTACTGATCTTCTCGTCCCATGAGATGAAGTGCTGTGTCATGCCTGTGACAGTTGTCTCCAGGCGGGCAACTGTCTGCTGGGTGGTCTCTAGTGCTGTGGTGTGGGCCCTAATAGCTGCAGTGTGGTCCCGCATAACCTGCATCAACTCAACGAACTGCTCGGGGATGGCAGCCAGCGGTGGAGAAGGTGGTGGTGCCTGAGGTAAGTTGGAGAGTAAGGTCTTGATCTCTTCCAACTTATCATCTAGGTCCAAAACTGCTCGGGGTAATGCCTCGGGCTCAGTACTCCTAGGAGGCTCATCAGCTAGAGGAGAATCAGGGTCATGTGGAGTCCGCCCTAGAGGTGGACGACAAAGCAGGGACAGGAGGAGCAGCTGAAGTTGAAGGAGCTGGAGGATCATCTTTAAAAGCATACCAGTTGAATGGGTGTCTAGGGGCTGTGTAGTAGTCACCATAAAAACTCTGAATTCCCTTAGACTCAAGATAAGCTGTCAATGTGTTAGGGAATGCAAGTTTTTTCTTCTCAGAAAGAGTTACTGCAACCATTTCCTTTGCCATTTCCCCACCCAAGTTGATTTTTATCCCCCTCATAAGACATCCTATCATCACTGCCTAAAGCATAGTAATCTTGTTATCTTGACTAGTGGGGCGTATCCTAGAGATAAGGATATAATGCCACCCCTTGGCCTCAAAATTAAGATCACTCTGATGAATTTGTACGCCATTTTTCTTCCACCTGGGATCCTTTTCTCTCCCAATTATAGGTGCAAGCCTTGCTCTCTTTTGTTTCTCAGTCATCTCACACTTCTTTATGAATCTCGTTGGCTTAATGTTATCAAGCCCTAAAAATTCATTCAATGGACCCGCGTCCACATCCACATATTTACCCCGACAAAACACCTTTGTGTCGCCTTCTTTGTTCGTTGCCAAGTTAGCATAAAACTCGGCCACTAATTTTTCATTGGCGTCAACAAGTGGCTTTCCCAACACCTCCTCCCATTTGGCATGCTTTTGGAACCTTTGGTAAATGTCGGGGTTTTTCTTGTCAACATCTTTCAAGCTTATCACCCGTTCTAGGTTGAAGGTTCTATACTTGATGTTATCAATGTGGAGTTTGTAAGCCCTCTTCCTTTTAAACAAATTCCTCCACTCCTCGTTTCCGTCGGACTCATCACCGGATGGTACTTGCGATGAGACTAGTTCATCTCCCCCCTCCCTTCGAGCCTGTGAGGAAGAAGCATCTTGCTTCTTCTTTGTTCTTATCTCATCCCTTGTTAGCCGTTGTAACTTGGCTAAGGGTACATCATCTCTCGAATCTACATTGGAGAGGGTTGATGAAGCTTGTTTTCTCTTTTCAGTTTTGCCCATTGTACCTAAAACACATGCAAAGCATTGTTAGACGTGTGAGAGTGCATGACATAACAGGAAAAATTAAAAACAACATCATAATACATCAGAGCAGGGGCCAAGCGGAGCGCCTAAGGGTCAGGCGGTCCGCCTGGAAAGAGACTGAAATGGACAAATTGTGGGGGGGGGGGGGGGGGGAGGCGGAGTGCCTTGGCTAGAGGCGGGGCGCCTGTGAACAACACTGGGCAGGCGGGGTGCCTCTCCTTGGGAGGTCCGCCTGGCATGGGTTAAACCGTGGTTCTTCTCAACTCTTCTCACATGAGCTCTTGGGAACAAAAACAACCTCAAACAATCAATTAGTGGTGTGTGAGATTTGAGTGGACTGAGCAATTTCATGCCTTCAAGGATGTCATGAACACCACAATTGCATAGAGATCTCATTGAGTTGGAGACAACAATTTGACTCTACATGTATGAATTTGGAGAATTTAAAAAAAAAGACAAAGTTTTAGAACTACGCTCATAGTTCTAATCCATCTCAATCAACCAACCAAAGCATGAAGTAGCACACTATCAAGACAATTTTGATTTTGTAGCATGCTTCACTTTGAATTTATTTTGGGCAACTTCAAACCAACATCCTAATTTCAATACTACTAATCCCAACTCAAGAATTGGACAAGCGCAAGCAAAGTCATGCTATCTAGAGCGATATCAAGCTCAAGCGCACTTCACTCATTGTTCTTTGAGTTTTCACTTTTTCCCAACTAATGGGTTTTGCACATTTCAATATTCAAGACCTCCCCATAGATTTCCCCACATTCTAATACACTCCAAGCATCTAATTTTAGCATATTCAATCCATAGTTGCAAGATTTCAACCAAAATAAACCAAAACAAGAATTTTCAAATTCTAGAATTTCAAAATTGTTTACCAATTCAAGTTCAATCGATCACACACTCTCCAAACTTGGTTTATTGTATCATGAACAACTTAGACACGACTCAAGCACCCCAAATTCATAGGAAAATTTTCAAGGGTTCAAGTTCATCCAAATTCCCAATTTCTATATCATGAACCCTAACGTTTTCCATTTACCAACATCAATATATAGCATTTGAGCACCAGTAAATTAGTCTACTTTTAACTACTCCTAATCCTAAAACATGTTTCTACAAAGTTGGAGAAGATTAGAGCAAAAAATAAAAAAAAAAATTCAACACATACCGGAAATTAAAGTGAGTTGATGATGAAAAGTGATTGTGGATTGATTTGTGTGTGTTGTGGATGAATGAGAATGATTTTTTATGGAATGGGGATTGATTTTCGGCCAAAGGGTACTTTTCCCTTGTTAAAATTTTGAAAGAATGAAAAATGGGCAAATTTTTGGTTAAAACCCCATACCCGAGGGGTCACCAGTCAAGTGGGCCGGGCGGATCGCCTGCTGGGCCAGGTGGGGCGCCTCATGGGCCAGACGGTCCGCCTAGCCTTGTTTCCTCTTTCTTTGCTTAATTTTCACTCTAAACTTACCTGGGCGGTCCTCTTCACAATTAAGAGGTCCGCCTAGCTTTGTACCGAGCTATTCTTTGCCTTTTTCCTCACTTTTCAACTCTCAAACTCACCAACTCTAGAGCACCTGCACAAGTAACAACTAATTACACTAGCAACATGGGTTGCCTCCCAAGAAGCGCCTAATTTAACGTCGCAGAACGACGGTAATGACTTATCCACTCACGGTTCATCAAGATAGATGCACGCCACTTCACCAACCTCGGCGTCGCACCCCAAATACTGTTTCACCCGATGCCCATTGACTCAGAAGGTTCTTCCTCCTTCTTTCGATTGCAAATCAACCGAGCCATAAGGTGTAACACCTACCACCTTAAATAGACCCTTCCATTTGGATTTTAGCTTCCCGGGAAATAATTTCAACCGGGTGTCGAACAATAACACTACATCTCCTTCTTTAAATGTCCGGTTCCATATGCTTGAATCATGAAGCTTCTTCATTTTTTCTTGGTAAATCACCGCATTTTTATAGGCCAAGAACCGGAATTCATCAAGTTCATGCAAGTTCGACACCCTTGCACTTGGGGCATCGCTCCAATCCATATTCAATTTCTTCAATGCCCACAAGGCTTTGTGCTCAAGCTCAACCGGTATGTGGCAAGCTTTACCGAATACCAACTTGAATGGAGACATCCCAATTGGAGTCTTGTAGGCGGTTCGGTAAGCCCATAAACCTCATCAAGTTTCCTACCTGTCACGACCCAACTTAGGGCCGCGACGGATGACCAACACTAAGTGTCGATCATCACTAATCCTACTGATAATCTACTAACCATTATAACTGATAAACAGAATAAGCATAAACCTAGCTGATAAGGAGTATGCAATGCAAAAAGCTGACAAGGCTAACATAAGCTGACATACATAACATACTGACTGCACCCCACATGGACATATCTACAGGCCTCTAAGAGTGATGAACTGAATATACAAAGGACGAGATAAGGCCCCGCCATACCCAAGCTGGCTGACTGTACACATACCAAAAGATAAGTAACTCCGGGAGTAAGCGGAGTGACTCCAATAGCTGATAGATGGCCTACTAACATGGTCCAAGCGTTGATCAATCTGCACCTGCGCGGCATGAAACGCAGCGCCCCAGAAAAGGGCGTGAGTACGATATGTACCAAGTATGTAAGCATGAGCATATAATATATTATAGCTGAATGAAACTGCAAGGCTGGAATATAACTATGTAAATATGAGCTGGAGCATAGCAATATAGCTGGAAATCTGAAAAACGTACTAAACATGATCGGAATATAAACTGAAGTCTAGCTGAATTTGAAACTGAAGACTGAAGACTGAGCTGAACTATACTGATACATAACTGTAATATGACTGATAGCTGGTTACTAGAAACTGGAACTGATAACTGTCAACTGATACTGACGCTAAGAACTGGTGGCTGATAACTGAGAACTGATAACTGTCAACTGATACTGACGCTAAGAACTGGTGGCTGATAACTGATAACTCATAACTGATACTGACGCTAAGAACTGGTGGCTGATAACTGAGAACTGATAACTGGTACCGAGCTAAAGCTGAACTATTATCTGAACTGGTATCTGTCTGGTGTTATGGGCTATATCCCCCCAAATCAGGTAACTGAACATCTGAACTAGTACCTGTCTGGCGTTATGGGCTGTATCCCCCCAAATCAGGTAACTGAAAAACTGAACTAGCCTCATGTATAATCATGCAGTGCATAATGTGGCTATATATGCATATATAACAAACCTGGTGGGTGTTATGGGCTATATCCCCCCCAGCCAGTAATATCTAGTCTCTCTGGTCAGAGTGTGTGAATGACACCCCGGTCACACTAGGTGTTTCAACTCCCGCCTGAACCAGAGGGGCTGTATCCCCCAGACGGGTAGTATCACACGCGACCGGACTGTGTGTCCAATGTCCAGCCTCTATGGGGGACTCCAAATCACACATAACATGATCACAATATAAGCATAAGCATGTATGAGGCATAACACATGTGGCAACAATATATATGGACTCAAAGGAATGATAAGAAAACTCTGGATGGAATTGTAGACACAACCTGAAACTTAGAATTTGTCTAACTCTTTGATTTTTATAAAAATTTCGGCAGAGTTTCCACTGAAACTGGATGATACACAAAAACAGAACCAGCACTATACTATACACGGGAATGGATACCCGGATAAACTGATAACATAAACATGTTAAACGGATAACAAGATGAGAGTGGCGTAACAATTCCACGGATGTACAGAATTTCTAGACAGTACCAGCGTCCTGTATTGCATCATAGTTTTGAGGGTGCAGATAAAAGTTATAGACCTCATGGTCTTCATGAAAGTTGTAGATATATGTATTAGGATTCTGGAGATTCTTAAATCATCTTAATATCAATTTTTTTACAAGGAGTTATGATCAATATACTAACAACTGTCCAAAGATCAAAACAATTTTCCAGATTTTGAAACGTTTTGTCTTTCTGATTTGGACGTCTTTCACCTTGGATTTTAGTACCACATTAAGTATATACAAGGTTTCCTTGTTACCATACAAGTTTCTCAGAAGAAATACTAAGTTTAAAACTAAGAAAAGCTTCATAAGCTAAAAGATACATGCCTTGCCAAAAGGAAGGTTTAGTCTTACATACCTTTGATGTTTCTAGCTTCTAAACTTCGTTTCCTTTGAATTCCACACCTTCTAAAGCTTAAACAAGCTATAAAATAGAATTTAGATACTTTACTTAGATATGAAGTAATTCTAAAACTCAAACTATAGACGAAATTGAAGGTAGCATAATGTTACCCTAATCGCGTAGAGCGTTTTGACGCAATCCGTCTTCCGTTTCGTGTCAAAATTGATGTTCTTTCTTCAAAATCATAAAAAATGGATTCAAACTGAGGAAAGCTCTGTTTATATCGTGGGTTTACTGGAAATGTCGAGAGAGAGAGAGAGTGATTTCTCTTTTATAATAAAAACATTTCATTTCTAGCCCTCTTTTGCGCTTATGTCCTTTTTTCTGGTCTGACTTCTGACGCTCATATCTTTTTATCTATAAGTTATATGAGCAAACCGTTAAAAGTGTTGGAAACTACTCTCCAAGACCTTCCATTTGGTATATGATATGTCCCCAAAAGACTTCATATAACACATGAAATTAATTGCTGAAAAAGCTCCGTTACAAGGCAATTCCTTAGTCGGTTTTTCCGCAACTTAAATCTGATTTTTCCCAAAATTTATATTCAGCATATAAACATCATATATGGTCATATTATTACTTTAAACTCACTTAAATCATTCTTAACATGATACTATAATGATATACGTCAATTTAGACGTACGGGGTGTAACAATATTCCCCCGTTAGGAACATTCGTCCTCGAATGTTAAATGAAGTATGTAGAAGCATTAAGCAACGATCTGTTACATACTCGAAGTAATGAAGAGATGTGTATATTTGGCCCTCATGTCATTTTCAGCTTCCCAAGTTATTTCTTCTATATTATTGCTTTGATATAGCATCTTAACTAAAGGAATGTCTTTCGTCCTTACTCGACGAATCTGCCTCTTTAAATTGCAACTGGCACCTCCTTATTAGTCAACTGTTCTGTAATCTGTACATCCTCTACTGGTACAACTCTAGAAGGATCTCTGACACATTTTCTGAGCATGGAAACATGGAATACTGGATGTACCTCCTGAAGGTCTGCTTGAAGGTCTAACTCGTAGGCTACACGCCCAACTCGCCTGATAATCTGATATGGACTAATAAATCTAGGGCTAAGCTTTCCCTTCTTTCCAAATCTCATAACGCCTTTCATAGGTGATACTTTCAGGAATACTTAATCGCCAATATGAAATTCTAAATCTCAATGTCGATTATCTGCATAGGACTTCTGTCTGCTCTGCACTGCTAATAATATTTCCCTGATCAACTTGACTTTATCAATTACTTGTTGGATTAAGTCTGGACCTATCAATTGAGACTCATCAACCTTGAACCATCATATAGAAAACCTGCATTTGTGCCCATACAAAGCTTCATATGGCACCATCTGTATGCTAGAATGATAGCTATTATTATATGCGAACCCTATCAACAGTAGGTGATCACTCCAGCTGCCTCTAAAATCTAACACGTAAGCTCTGAGCATATTTTCTAATGTCTGAATGGTCCGCTCAGCCTGTCTGTCTGTCTATGGATGAAATACTGTACTCAGATACACCTGTGTCCCTAAACCTATCTGGAATGATCGTTAGAAATTAGTTGTAAACTGGTGCGCCCCTGTCTGAAATAATAGATACTAAAATACCATGTAGGCATACTATCTCTCTGATATAAAGTCTAGCATAATCCTCTGCTGTATATGTAGTTCTAACAGGAAAGAAATGAGCTCATTTAGTAAGCCGGTCAACTATAACCCAAATAGAGTCATATCTGCTCTGCATACGGGGAAAGCCTGTAATGAAGTCCACATTCACTGCTTCCCATTTCTATGATGGAATCTCGACTTCCTGTAACAAGCCACTAGGTTTTTTTTTTTTTTTTTTTTTTTTTTTTTTTTTTTTTTTTTTTTTTTTTGCTCGACTTTAACCTGCTGGCAGTTAGCACACTGAGCCACAAATTCTTCTATGTCACGCTTCATTTCGTCTCAACAATAAATCTGCTTAAGATCATGGTAAATCTTAGTTGAATTAGGATGAACAGTGTATCTGGAATAATGTGCATCTGTCATAATCTGTCCACATAAATCTGCAACATCAGGAACACAAAGTCTATCTTTATATATAAGAACCCCGTCACTAGTAACCTATATAATAATTTTGGTTTTCTTCTGGCTATCTGCCTGTATTGAACTAGAACTGGATCCTCATACTGGCGCTGCTTTACTTATGTCACTAGGCAAGTAGTGGTTGCGTTCTGAACTGTAACTCTTGCGTCCTTTGAATCTATTAATCTGACATCCATGCTGGCCAACTGGTGGAGTGCATGAGCTAACTCTCTTTTCTGTGGCTGAAGTTAGATAAACTACACATGGACTTATGACTAAGGGCATCAACTACTACATTCGCTTTACCTGGATGATAAAGAATTTCCATGTCTTAGTCCTTTAGCAACTCTAGCCATCACCTTTGTCGTAGGTTTAGTTCATTCTGATTAAATATGTACTTGAGGCTCTTGTGATCCGTATAAATATCAACATGAACACCGTAAAAATAATGTCTCCAAATCTTCAATGCATGAATGACTGCCGAAAGCTCAAGATCATGGGTGAGGTAGTTCTGATCGTGCTTTTTCAGCTGCCTAGAAGCATAAGCAATTACTCTTCCGTGCTGCATCAAAACACAACCAAGACCAATTCGAGAAGCGTCACAGTAAATGACATAGCCCTCAGATCCGTCTAGATGTGTAAGTACTGGAGCTGTTATCAACCTGTTCTTTAGTTCTTGGAAGCTGTGCTCGCAAGAATCAGACCACTCAAATTTAGCTGATTTCTTTGTCAATTTGTTCAGTGGAGCTGCAATGGAGGAAAAACCCTCTATAAACTTTCTGTAATAACCTGCCAAACCCAGAAAACTACGTACTTCAGTTAGCGTCGTAGGTCTGGGCAAATTCTTCACAGCCTCGATCTTCTGGTCATCTACTTTAATTCCTTCTGCTGAAACTATATGGCCAAAAAATGCCATTGAATCTATCCAGAATTCACACTTGAGAACTTAGCATATAATTATTGGTCCCAAAATGTATCCAATATTGTGCGTAGGTGCTCTGCATGCTCTGATTCAGACTTTGAATAGATGAGAATATCATCAATAAATATAATCACAAATAAATCTAGATAAGGCCTGAATACGCTGTCCATTAGATCCATAAATACTGCAAAGGCATTAGTGAGTCCAAACAACATCACTAAAAACTCATAATGGCCATACCTAATCCTGAATGCAGTCTTAGGTGTATCATATTCTCTGACTCTAACCTGATAATAGCCTGATCGCAAATCTATCTTCGAGAAGCACTTGGCACCCTGGAGCTGGTCGAACAGGACATCAATCCTGGGCAGAGGGTATTTATTCTTGATTGTGACTTTATTCAGCTGTCTTTAATCTATGCACATGTGTAGAGAGCCATCTTTCTTTTTCACAAACAATACCGGGGCTCCCCACGGGGAAACGCTAGGTCTGATGAGGCCTTTATCTAACAAATCCTTCAGTTGCTCCTTAAGTTCTTTCAGTTCTACTGGTCCCCGAAGAACATGCCACTGTGGGTGTGCTGGTGCTGAGGAAGCTACTGCTGATCTAGCTGGCTGGGCTGTACAACTGCCACCCCTAGGCGGGCAACCTTTCATGAAATAGCTGCCTCGCGACAAATATAACAAGTATCAACTCCTATCTGACATGGACCCAAGTGGCGTCTACCACAATCCGAACATCTGGGATATATCTGACTGGCCGGTATAGAAGTACCACGACACTTTAATCTTGAAGTCAGTGATGTGTGACTAGATCTGGACTGAGGAGGTCTATCAGATCTAAAGCCACGAGACTATGCAGGTATACTAGCTGGTGGTTGTCTAACACTCTGCTATCTACTCGCTCCAGACGTCTCTCCAAACGAACCAGAAAATCTGCCCCAATTGTCTAGCACTTTATCCCTGTCGGCTCTCTATTTCTGCTTCATCTCCTCAAGTAACAAAGCAAATGCCTGAATGTGATGTTCATACATGACTGCATAGCAACTGTCATACGCTCGTTCACTAGGTGTGGAGCTAGTCCCACTATATATATATATTCCTGTGAATTCTATCCTCTATACTCACTACCACCGTAGGGGCAAACCATGCTAAAGAATTAAAGCAATTATTATACTCTTCTACACTCAAATTACCTGTCTCAAGGTCAGGAACTGATTAACACGGGCTCCCTATGTCTCTATAAGCATATACTGATAAAGGAAGGCATCTGAGAATTCCTTCCAAGTCGCGGGAGTAGCATCTAGCCCTCTAGATAGCTCCCATGTTTGATATCACCCTGCTGCTAGGTCATGCAATCTAAATGCAGCCAACTCTACTAACTTTGTGTCTTACACGTGCATAACCCTCAACACTCTGGCTATCCTCACTAGAAAATCCTGAGGGTCCTCTCCTGTACGGGATCCGGTAAAGACTGTAGGCTCTAGCCAGACTCTACTAACTTTGTGTCTTACACGTGCATAACCCTCATTTCCTGCCCCTGACTATCAGGCTAAGAAGGTGGAGGTATAGTAGCTGCAGTACCTCTAATATCACCCTGAACTGATAGGATCTGTGAGGCCTCGGATGGAGCCTCAGGTTTGGACTCCTCACTCTCATCCACCTTAGGTGGCACTCTACTAATACCCTGGCCGGCAATAACCTTGCCCTTCTGGGCAGCTGTTAGTTTCTTTGGCGGCATCGCTTTGCTGAAATTACTATTGTTAGAGGGCTGAATTCTATAATCATGGCTCTATCGCACGATCTAGAGAAGAAAGAAAGACAGCTGTCCTGAAGTGCCTCGTAGCCTCCTGTTCAAAAGTATGGCGCGCAACATACTCCTAAACAAGACTCTACTAGACACGGCCTGTAGACACCCTAGGACTGAACTGCTCTGATACCACTTTTGTCACGACCCAACTTAGGGCCGCGACGGATGACCAACACTAAGTGTCGATCATCACTAATCCTACTGATAATCTGCTAACCATTATAACTGATAAACAGAATAAGCATAAACCTAGCTGATAAGGAGTATGCAATGCAAAAAGCCGACAAGGCTAACATAAGCTGACATACATAACATACTGACTGCACCCCACAGGGACATATCTACAGGCCTCTAAGAGTGATGAACTGAATATACAAAGGACGAGATAAGGCCCCGCCATACCCAAGCTGGCTGACTGTACACATACCAAAAGATAAGTAACTCCGGGAGTAAGCGGAGTGACTCCAATAGCTGATAGATGGCCTACTAACATGGTCCAAGCGTTGATCAATCTGCACCTGCGCGGCATGAAACGCAGCGCCTTAGAAAAAGGCGTGAGTACGATACGTACCAAGTATGTAAGCATGAGCATATAATATATTATAGCTGAATGAAACTGCAAAGGCTGGAATATAACTATGTAAATATGAGCTGGAGCATAGCAATATAGCTGGAAATCTGAAAAACGTACTAAACATGATCGGAATATAAACTGAAGTCTAGCTGAATTTGAAACTGAAGACTGAAGACTGAGCTGAACTATACTGATACATAACTGTAATATGACTAATAGCTGGTTACTAGAAACTGGAACTGATAACTGTCAACTGATAATGACGCTAAGAACTGGTGGCTGATAACTGAGAACTGATAACTGTCAACTGATACTGACGCTAAGAACTGGTGGCTGATAACTGATAACTCATAACTGATACTGACGCTAAGAACTGGTGGCTGATAACTGAGAACTGATAACTGGTACCGAGCTAAAGCTGAACTATTATCTGAACTGGTATCTGTCTGGTGTTATGGGCTATATCCCCCCAAATCAGGTAACTGAACATCTGAACTAGTACCTGTCTGGCGTTATGGGCTGTATCCCCCCAAATCAGGTAACTGAAAAACTGAACTAGCCTCATGTATAATCATGCAGTGCATAATGTGGCTATATATGCATATATAACAAACCTGGTGGGTGTTATGGGCTATATCCCCCCCAGCCAGTAATATCTAGTCTCTCTGGTCAGAGTGTGTGAATGACACCCGGTCACACTAGGTGTTTCAACTCCCGCCTGAACCAGAGGGGCTGTATCCCCCAGACGGGTAGTATCACACGCGACCGGACTGTGTGTCCAATGTCCAGCCTCTATGGGGGACTCCAAATCACACATAACATGATCACAATATAAGCATAAGCATGTATGAGGCATAACACATGTGGCAACAATATATATGGACTCAAAGGAATGATAAGAAAACTCTGGATGGAATTGTAGACACAACCTGAAACTTAGAATTTGTCTAACTCTTTGATTTTTATAAAAATTTCGGCAGAGTTTCCACTGAAACTGGATGATACGCAAAAACAGAACCAGCACTATACTATACACGGGAATGGATACCCGGATAAACTGATAACATAAACATGTTAAACGGATAACAAGATGAGAGTGGCGTAACAATTCCACGGATGTACAGAATTTCTAGACAGTACCAGCGTCCTGTATTGCATCATAGTTTTGAGGGTGCAGATAAAAGTTATAGACCTCATGGTCTTCATGAAAGTTGTAGATATATGTATTAGGATTCTGGAGATTCTTAAATCATCTTAATATCAATTTTTTTACAAGGAGTTATGATCAATATACTAACAACTGTCCAAAGATCAAAACAATTTTCCAGATTTTGAAACGTTTTGTTTTTCTGATTTGGACGTCTTTCACCTTGGATTTTAGTACCACATTAAGTATATACAAGGTTTCCTTGGTACCATATAAGTTTCTCAGAAGAAATACTATGTTTAAAACTAAGAAAAGCTTCATAAGCTAAAAGATACATGCCTTGCCAAAAGGAAGGTTTAGTCTTACATACCTTTGATGTTTCTAGCTTCTAAACTTCGTTTCCTTTGAATTCCACACCTTCTAAAGCTTAAACAAGCTATAAAATAGAATTTAGATACTTTACTTAGCTATGAAGTAATTCTAAAACTCAAACTATAGACGAAATTGAAGGTAGCATAATGTTACCCTAATCGCGTAGAGCGTTTTGACGCAATCCGTCTTCCGTTTCGTGTCAAAATTGATGTTCTTTCTTCAAAATCATAAAAAATGGATTCAAACTGAGGAAAGCTCTGTTTATATCGTGGGTTTACTGGAAATGTCGAGAGAGAGAGAGTGATTTCTCTTTTATAATAAAAACATTTCATTTCTAGCCCTCTTTTGCGCTTATGTCCTTTTTCTGGTCTGACTTCTGACGCTCATGTCTTTTTATCTATAAGTTATATGAGCAAACCGTTAAAAGTTTTGGAAACTACTCTCCAAGACCTTCAATTTGGTATATGATATGTCCCCAAAAGACTTCATATAACACATGAAATTAATTGCTGAAAAAGCTCCGTTACAAGGCAATTCCTTAGTCGGTTTTTCCGCAACTTAAATCTGATTTTTCCCAAAATTTATATTCAACATATAAACATCATATATGGTCATATTATTACTTTAAACTTACTTAAATCATTCTTAACATGATATTATAATGATATACGTCAATTTAGACGTACGGGGTGTAACACTAGCCCAATCGGTTCTATTTGTATTAAGCATTTTGGCTAGAATGTTCTTCGCTTCCCGGTTTGAGACCTCAACTTGACCACTTGTTTAAGGGTGGTAGGGCGTTGCAAATTTGTGTTTCACTCCGTATTTTTGGAGGAGGTTCGCAAAAGCTCGGTTGCAAAAATTGCTTCCACCATCACAAATGATTGCCCTCGGGGTCCCGAATTGTGAGAAAATATTCTTTTTCAAGAATCCCAACACACTCTTGGCTTCATTATCTGGGAGCGCAACCGCTTCCACCCATTTGGATACGTAATCAACGGCCACCAAGATGTATTTGTTGCCATAAGAACTCACAAACGGCCCCATAAAATTAATTCCCCACACGTCAAACAACTCAACCTCAACAATGGGATTCATCGGCATCTCGTGCTTCCTTGATATTCCACCCATTCTTTGACATCGATCACAATTTTTCACCCAAGCGTGGGCATCTTTGTGCAAAGTTGGCCAAAAGAAGCCACATTGTAATACCTTGGCCGCCGTCCTAACTCTACCATGATGTCCTCCGTAAGGAGAAGAATGACACCCTTCCATAATAGCTTCTATTCCATCAATGCACACCCTAAAGAGATAGGGTTCATCCCAATAATAGAATCTTGCATCCTTGGCTAGTTTCTTCTTTTGATAGAACGTGAAGTCTTCGGGATAGACTCCCCCAACTATGAAATTAGCTAGGTCGTCCAAGACACGGCAAAGATCCTTCCATCCGGAAATGCATCATCCACTTCTATCTCTTCTTTTCGCCTACCCTCCTCCTCCAATCGGGACAAGTGGTCCGCCACTTGATTTTCGGTCCCTTTTCGGTCAATCACTTCAATATCAAACTCTTGAAGGAGTAACACCCACCGGATGAGCCTTGCTTTGGAGTCTTTCTTCGCCATCAAATACCGGATGGCGGAGTGATCGGTCTGAACAATTGTTTTCGACCCCACCAAATATGATCGGAATTTTTCAAATGCAAACACAATAGCCAAGAGTTCCTTCTCCATCACCGTATAGTTCAATTGATCTCCGTTCATTGTTTTGCTTGCATAGTAGAATGGATGAAACATCTTATTCACCCGTTGACCTAGCACGGCCCCCAAAGCCACGTCACTAGCGTCACACATGAGTTCAAATGGAAGCTCCCAATTAGGACTCACAATTACCGATGCGGTTGTCAACCTCTTCTTCACATCTTCAAAAGCTCCTAAGCAAACTTTGTCAAACACGAACTTGGCATCCTTCTCCAAAAGTTTGCACATAGGATTCACAACTTTGGAGAAGTCCTTGATAAAGCGGCGATAAAATCCCGCATGTCCCAAGAAACTTCGGACACCCTTCACGGTCATTGGAGGTGGAAGCTTTGAGATCACCTCAATCTTTGCTTGGTCTACTTCGATGCCCTTCTTGGAGACTTTGTGTCCCAACACTATGCTTTCTTGAACTAAGAAATGGACTTTCTCCCAATTGAGCATAAGCCTTGTTTCTTCGCATCTCTCTAGCACCCTTTCCAAGTTTGACATGCAATCATCGAATGAATCTCCAACTACCGAGAAATCATCCATGAAAACCTCAAGAAAATTCTCCACCATGTCGTGGAAAAGAGCTAGCATGCACCTTTGGAATGTGGTGGGGGCATTACAAAGACCAAATGGCATTTTGCGAAATGCAAAGGTGCCATAGGGGCAAGTGAAAGTGGTCTTGTCTTGATCCTAGGCCTCAATAGATATTTGGTTATAGCCGGAGTACCCATCCAAGAAACAATAGTAAGCACAACCCACCAACCGATCAAGCATTTGATCAATGAATGGCAAAGGAAAATGATCCTTCCTTGTAGCGCTGTTGAGCTTTCGATAGTCCATACACACTCTCCACCCGGTTATGGGTCTAGTTGCAATGGACTCACCTTTGTCATTTAGAATCACCGTCATACCCCCTTTCTTGGGCACACATTGCACGGTGACACCCACTTGCTACCGGACAATGGAACTATCACACTCGCATCAAGCCATTTGATGATTTCTTTCTTCACCACCTCTTGCATAGGAGGATTCAACCTCCTTTGGTGTTCTACACTTGGCCGACACCCTGCTTCAAGCAAGATCTTATGAGTGCATACCCCCAGATCAATTCCCCTTATATCCGCCAAGGTCCACCCTATAGCTTTAATCCTCCTCTTCACCACTTCCACAAGTTTAGATTCTTGAGTTTTGGTCAAGTGAGATGAGATGATTATGGGTAGAGTGGAGCTGGGACCAAGGAAAGTGTATCTCAAATGGGATGGTAAGATTTTCAATTCAAGTTTCGGTGGTTCTTCGATGGATGGTTTTGTAGGTGGGGTTTCTCAGTTTTCAAGGTCTAAGGATAGCTTTTTAGGTACATAGGATTTTGATCCAAAGCCTTCTAATGCCTTCACCACCTCCGCTACACTCTCTTCATTTTCCACATCCATGTTCCAACTTACCGCCGCCAATGTGTCTTCTTGACTAGCTAAGAAACTCTCCTTTTCCACTAGGGCATCAACCATGACATCGATATAAGAACAAGTCGCATCATTATCCATTGGTTGCTACAAGGCCTTGCAAATATGAAAGACAGCCTTCTCCCATTTGAACCTAAAAGTAAGTTCACCTTTCTCCACGTCACAAAGAACTCTTCCGGTTTCCAAGAATGGTCTCCCAAGAATGATAGGTACTTCAAAATCTACGGGGCAATCAAGAATAACAAAATCTGCCGGAAAGAAGAATTTGTCTACCTTCACCAATACATTGTCAATAATTCCAATCGAACTTTTCATTGAGTGATCGTCCATTTGTAGGTTCACGGTTGTTGGTCTAGGTGCCTTGGTGTCCGATGTCTTATACACCGCATATGGCATTAAGTTGATACTTGCACCTAGGTCACACAAAGCCTTCTTGAAGTGTCTTCCACCAATTGTGCATGGAATGGTAAAAGCACCGGGATCTTCCATCTTCGGAGCTATGTGTTTTGACACAATTGCACTTACTTGATGAGTCACCTTGATTGTCTCGAAATCTCCATATGTCTTCTTGGTCACCAAGTCTTTAATGAATTTAGCAATGTTGGGCATTTGTCCCAAAGCATCAACCAATGGAATACTGATGGAGGTACTTGCTATCTTCTCCCAAATCATCTTTGCATGTGATACTTCTCTTTGTTTGTTGCTCTTTTGAGGGAAAGGAAGTGGTATTTTAGGAATGGAGCTTAGGTTAGAAGGGCTTCCTTTGGTTTGTGGAGTGTTCTTTGGTTTGGCTATTTGGGTAGTGGTGTTTTGGGGGATAGGCTTTTTAGTAACTTCTTGAACATCATCATCATACTCTTGCAACAACACATCACCTTGCCTCTCCATTTCTTCTTGCACCATCTCCTCTCCAATAGCTTCATTATCATTCCACTCGGCACCCACATGATCATCTTGCATTCTCAACTCCGCATCATCATTACTCTTGGCTTTTGGGTCTTCCCATGTCTTGCCACTTCGATTTTTAATTGCTATCACTTGGTCGTTATCGCCTTTTTTAGGATTCACTACCGTATCACTTGGTAATGCTCCTTGCGGCCTTTGATTGACTTGATGTGTGAGTTGGCTCATTAGCGACTTAAGTTCTTTGATAGATGTGGAATGTGATGTCATACTTTGCTTCATGTCTTTCATGTCTCCGGAGTAGCTTTGCTGATTTTGAAGTATTTGACTCATCATTTCTTCTAATTTTGTGGGAGCCTTTGTCTCTTGATCTTTATACTTAAATGGAGGTCTTGGAGCATATTGTTGAGAAGAACCGGCTCCTCTGCCCTCTTGGTTGCTACTCCAATTATCTCTTCCTTGACTCGGCCTCTATTGCCCTTGTTGTTGGTAGGCTTGTTGATATGGTTGTTGGTAGGGTTGTTGATAAGGTCTTTGATAACCACCTTGATCATACCATCTTTGTCTTTGGTAGTTACCCACATAATGTACTTCTTCTCCATCTTGCACATGGTAGCATTATTCCGGATTGTATCCTTCTTGTCCATGTTGGAGAAGGGACATAGGAACACCCCCGGTTGTCACATAACCTATTGGGGCCACTTGATGTCCGGTATTTGTGGTGTGGATATTCTCCACTTTGTGCAACTTCTTTTCATTGGCTTTCCTATCGGCCTTTGAGTTCTTGTTCATGAGTTCCACCGATGTCAAGATTCTTTCCATTTTCTCATCTTGCGCTTCAAATCTTTCCATCATCTTTGGACTAATCCCAACTTCTCTTCCCGGATTTTTAGCTCTTGATTGCCATTCTTGAGATCTCTTGGTCACTTTGTCTAGGATATCTTTCACCTCTTTATACCTCTTGTCCATGGTGACACCATCACATAAAGTGTCCAAGGCGGATTGGTTCATCTTGTTTAACCCTTGATAGAAGCTTTGCAACAACATGCTCCCATTGAAACCATGATTAGGACACTGGAGCAACCCATCTTGGAAGCCTCCCAGGCCTTGATCAAAGAATCGGATGCCTCTTGCTCAAACATGTAGATCTTATCCCTCAATGCCGCTTTCTTTCCTTTTGGTGAAAACTTCCCTAGAAATTGTTTTACCAACTCTTGCCAAGTGAAAATGGAGTTTCTCGGCAACTTGTTCAACCAATCTTTAGCTTTTTCAGTGAGAGAGTAAGGGAATACTCTCAACCTCAATGATTCATCCGATACTCTTGCCGACTTGTAGAGATCACAAGTTTGCACAAAATTTCTCAAGTGATCATTTGCATCTTCATTCTTAGTACCACCAAAGCAACCATATTGTTCAAGACCTTGAAGAATTACATTTGGGATGCTAAAACTAGCATTGCCATGGATAGGAGGAGGAACTATGGCACTTTCAAAACAATTCATATCAATTTATTCCTCAATCTCCTCATCATCTTCATAGTCTCGCACCTCTTCTTGATAGTCCTGAGCACTTCTAGCATACTCTTGTTGATAGTCTCGAGCACCTCTAGCATACTCTTGATTCCGGTTGACATTGCGAGCATTAACTCTATTGGCATTGCCCCCTCGGTTGACATTTGCTCTACCTCCACGGTCTATACCTAGAACCCCTTGGTTTACACCTCGGCTGCCTCAGTTTGCATTGTTGCCACCCCGATTAACATTACCCACAACACCTTCATTTTCTCCAAGATTTCCTTCTTCATTTGCTTGGACCCCCGCATTTGCTTGGCCAAAAGGGTTGTCATCATGAGGGTTCACATTCTCCACTTGAGGATCATTAGCTTCCTCTTGTATTTCATCTTCGTCCACTTGTTCAACATGGAATGGATAGCCCTCTTAGTTGAGTTCTATATAGAACTCTTCAACATATTCTTCTTCATAACCTTGCGGATCCCCATGTTGTTGATTATAATAATGATTGTAATTGGGGTTACGCAAGTGCCGATTAGGATTTCTCCAATAAGATATGTTCACCTACACAAGATAAACCAAAAACAAAAGTAAAATGCTAGGACTTGCGAACTAAACAACTTTGATTAACTAATGCAACTCAATATTGAAACCGTAGTTCCCCGACAACAGCGCCAAAATTTGATCCACGCGCAATCCTACACCTTTAATGGTGAGGGGCGGTCGTCAAAATATAATACCTGATATGAGTCGGGGTCGAATTCCCAAGGGAACTAGCTTGTCAAGTAAGAGAGTTGCAAGTAGAGATTCAAATGAAGTTTAATATTGAGTCCTAGAAGTGGGGTTGTTTTTATGAACGCTACAATTAACTACAAGACATACAATTAAGCAAGTAAATTGATTATATATAATGAGACTAGGGGTGCAAACAACTAATAGTGATTTCCAACCAACGGGTGTCTTCACTTTACTTTCGCAACACAAGTATAATTATGGTCGAGTATTCCGATTGTGATCCCTAGAATCTTTCTGGCCTAGAAGTGATCTTGCGAACTCGCTCGTCAAAGCCTTAGTTGCATACTCAAAGTGCTACTCAAAGACCCGAGGAAAGGAGACCTCTTCCGAGCGTAACTCCTTTTAGATGAGTTAGTCTATACGAATAGCCTATCAACTCAAATCCTCGCCAACTCTACTATTCTACACTAGTAAATTTCTTCCGAGTCTTTAACTAGCAATGTAGATAAGAATTCCCAAATATCATGGATTTAGGAATTTTGATGTTATTGTAATGGGGAGTTGGATAATTGTTACTTGTGTTATGGTTAGTGAAATAGAACAACACCCATTAATTTCCTATCACAATAGCATATTCGCACCCCTAGTTATGAATTTAGCTACTTATAACTAGGGTTTGAATCAAAGCAATTAACATGTAATGAAATGATGGATTGAAATCAAACATAGATTTTGGATTAGTATATGAATTAATATTCAAAGATACAAGTTTAGAAGCTTACAAAATGATGTTAAGACTCCAACTTGGCTCCAAAAATCGCCCATAATCTCTAGAGTGTAAGTATAGAATTTGATAATATCAAAACCCTAGCTTTTGGTATTTATACAAGTTCAGGATCCCGTGTTTTAGCCCCAATTCTAGGCGGAGCGCCTAGAAAATGTACACAATTGATCAGTGGCATGGCTCAGGCGGAGCGCCCACTTTCCAGGCGGAGCGCCTGGACAATGCTGGTCTTGGGTGGAGTGCCTAACTTCAGGCGGAGCGCCTGGATATTGCTTGTCTTGGGCGGAGCGCCTAGAAAATGTGCACAATTGGACAGTGGCATGGCTCAGGCGGAGCGCCTAATTCTCAGGCGGAGCGCCTGGACACTACTTCCTCTGGATGGAGCGCATACTTGTTAGGCGGAGCGCCTCAAGCTGTGGCAAGATTCTTGACTTTTTGACTCCAATTCTTGGTCTTTTAGCTTCACTTTTCAATTGATGTTCATACCATCTAGTATAACCTGAAAATGAGCAATTCACGACATTAATAACACCAAACATTGCTTTGGATTCAAAAAGCTTAGAATAGTCTTTAAGTTGGTAAAATACCAACTTATCAACTCCCCCAAACTTAAGTCTTTGCTTGTCCTCAAGCAACTCAAAATCAAGCATGTCGAAGCACTCTTTCACATTTAAGCTCAAAGTCAAGTCATGTTCCACAATCCAAACTTCATAAACAATATTTTTGTATTAATGAACTAGCTGGTACTAACTAGTCACACACACTAATATGAATAATTGACAAGCATCTATGCACTTTACTCGGACTATGGCAAAAAGGAAACTCATGAGCCTTTAGAGCTATCTCACGGTTATCGGCTTGCTCCGATTGTTCATGAGCCTCAATATGCATTCAAACCCCTTGCTCAAAAGTTATTTTCTTCTTCACAAAAAAGAATGGAGTCCTTCACTCACAAAATATTTTAACACAAAATTTGGGCTCCAAGAATTTGAACTCTCACTCTCACAAAGAAATGCTCATGTGTGCTTCTCAAAGATTCAAAGACTTGCCCTTCTTGTACTTCTCCACTAATGTAGGGCCACTTGACTAGAGATTAATTAGGACTTGATATGGTTTTAAATAGGCTTTTGGTTTAAGGTATGATAGATTTGGCTAAATAGTGACTTAGCTTATACCTCCATAGCGCTACATCATCTTACTTTCTTTTGTGTAACTTTTCTTTTCTTTCCATTTAGGCTCACTCTATCTTTCTTTTGAAGACGACACTAATTAATCCCTCCTTTATTCAACATTTTTCTCTTTTTTTTTTGTTATTAAATTAGGGTTTTTTTCTAACCTACTATATGAGTTTAGTAGGTTAGCACCCTACCCACTTTTTATTTGACAAAAAACTCCTCAATATCTCATTAATAGTGGGGACTTTCATGTTTTTTCAGTAAAAAATAACCCAATCCATCCCAGATCCCTCTCTTTCGTCTATCTCCTCTTTCTATTAACAAGATCTTCCCACAGTCGAATAACAATTTGTAAAAATATGAAATTCACTTTCTATTTTAACTAGAAAAGAATGGGGGACTCTGCTAGTCTGTAATATTTAATCTCTCTCGAGTCTTCAGCAAGCAAAATAGAAATGAAACTCTAATGTCATGAGCACTAAAATTTTGATGTCAATGTAGTAGGAGTTAGATTATCATTACTCATTTTATATTTGGTGAATCTAAACAACATCCATTAATTTTCTACCACTTATAGCATGTTTACACCCCTAGTTATGAGTTTAGCTACTCATACTAAGGGTTTGAATCAAAGATAAATTCTTGTAATGAAAAGATGGAATAGATTCAAACATGAAATATGTATTGATATATGATTAAGGATCCAAAAGTACAAGATATAAAGTTTACAAATCAATGGAAACCCTGAATCTTGTCTCTTAAACCTTGCCTCTAAGATTAGTGTTTGAAATATATAATTGAACATGTTAAAGCCCTAGCTTTGTTCTATTTATACTGTGCTGAAATTTGATTATAGATTTGCCATGGGTAGCCTGTCTAAGGACAAAGGGCGGTGCGTCCTTCTAAGACTTGGGTGATTTTTACTCTTTTCCGTAGGCTTGGGAGGTCCACCCAATTCTTGAGGCATGGCGCCCTTTATTGATTCGGACTTGGGAGCTCACTATGTCACAAGAGGCGGTCCGCCTGGACTTCAGGGTGGGCATCCTTTCAAGCTTTAGGTAGTTTAGCTCTCTGCATCGCACTAGGAGGTCCGCCTAGGCTTCAAGGTGGGGCGCCTACTTCACATCCTGAGTTGGTTGTTCTCAAGTCTTTCAGAGGCGGTCTGCCTGAGCATAGGGCGGTGCACCCTCATCTACAACTAATGCATTCTTCATGCTTTAGCTCCAATTCTTGCTCTTTAGCTTCAATCTTTAGTCTACGACTCATGACTCTTGTAAACTTATTGTTACCTGAAACTAAGCAATTTATGGCATTAATAGCACGCAATGTTGTTTTTTTTATTCAACTCCCCCCAAACTTAAGTCTTTGCTTGTCCTCAAGTAACTCAAAATCAAAGAGACCAAAGCATGTTCTAGTTTAAGCTCAAGACCAAGTTATGTTTCACATTTTGAAGTCACAAAAATTATTTTGCATTAATGAATTAGCTGGTACCAACTAGTTACACTTCTTCACATGGACACTTGACAAGCAAAACACGTATTCAATCAAACCATGGCTAGAGGAAACATATGAGCCTCTAGAGTTGCCTCAAGATCATCGGCTCACTTTACTCGTTCATGTACTTTACCATGCAGTCGAAACTTACACTTAAAAGTCACTTGCTAACCTCACAAGAAAGAATAGAGTCCCTCACTCACAAAAAATATTTTCCAATAAAAATTTGGGACTCTTATTGATTCAAACTCTCACTCTCACAAAGAAATGCTCATGTGCACTTCCCAAGAATTCAAAGACCTGTCCTTCTTATAGCTCTCCACTAATGTAGGAGTACTTGACTCAAAATCAATTAGGACTTGACTAGGTTGTACTGTAGGCTTTTGGTTAAAGGTGTCGTATATTTGGCTCATTAGTGACTATACCTCCTTGGCACTTACATTATCTTCAACCTTTTTTCAGTACAACTTTTCTTTCTTTTCTAGGAAAACTCTACCTTTTTCTTACTAAGGATGACACTAATTCAACTTTTCCTTTTTTTTTCTTTTTATTCTTATTTTTCTCTTTTTCTTAATCTTTTTTTTCTTCTCTTTTCTTTTTTTTTATAATTTTTCTTCTTCATTGACTTTCACAAAAAAAATTTCGACTCTCACCATCACTCTCAAACTTAGGTATTAGTCTAAATTACACGTCTTTCAATGCATACAAGGATGTTAGGACCAAAAGAAGATTGGCACCTTAGCACACAAGAATTGGTCCAGTTTTCATTGTGGTGTTGCCAAATGAATGGTTAAAGGCTCAAAGGGGTTGATTAGGATCAATATAGACGGGTAGGCCATTTAGAATTCTATTGGTCCAAGGAAAGCCTAAAATCACTTTTCAAGTCAAGCATAACCTAAGATTTCGTCTCAAAGCACACTAAAGGTAAGTTCCAAACTCTCAAGGCACACACACAAGCTTATTATGAAAAAAATCTCACCACACATGTAAGTGATCTTTCAAGTGCAACATCTAAATATAAAACAAGGACACTCACTCACAAATCACGAAATGGTCCAGGATTGGACCATGCCAACAATTCAATAAGCCAACAAAATACTCTCACAGTCTACAACTCAAACCATGTCAATCAAACATATTATTACTTATCATATGCCATAAAAAAATTAGCATAAGGTGGTACCACATGAATCACTACTACATTTTTGAAAATTTTCCATGTACATACTTGGTTCAAAAAGAACTTCCGAAAAGAACCAAGTGAAGAAAATCGGAAATTTATTCAAAATCTAAAAAACTCAGAACATAACTTAAAACAAGCTAAACTATTCGACACGAAAGTGTATATACATCAAAATGGTTTGAATTCATACATAGTTATCATTAATGCACGAGTTTAATTTCATATCTAACTATAAATACGAATTCGAACCCCTCCTCCAACTAAAGACTCTAGCATCATCCCGAATTTTAAGCAAAATAAAATAAGTACAAGGGGGGGGGGGGGGGTTAGAAAAGAACTCATTGGAAGTATCTCAGGCAATTTGCTTGCCTTTGCCTTCCATTGGTGCAAGCCGAGGCTCATCATCCTTTTATTTCTTCTCATTCCTTGCTCTCACAGCTTCTACAATTGATAGATCGGTAGCAACCTGTGTCTGAACATCCTTTGGAAGTGTGGCATCCCGTGGAGTGCCCACCACAGCCATAGGGTCCACAGTGGAACCCGTAGGAGCATCATCATCCTCATCAAACTCCATAGCCTATGTTCTCTCCAAATATTTCTTCAAATATTCAGTTCTTTCTGTTGAGATTTCTTGGACAGAGTAGGAGGAGCTTTAGAACTTGAGGGATCAGGAGCATGAGAGGAGGTCTGTAATGGGGCTAGATGACGCATTGCACTAGTAGCAACAGGTACCAAATCCAATGATTGGGTACGTGCAGACTTGGACAGTGTCGGAAATCCTTCGGGCACCCCAAAGGCCTTACTCAATTTCTTGTCCATCTCTTTATAGTGATGACCCATAAGCTACAACGATTTCTTCATATCCTCAATGTCACTTTTAAGGCCCTCAATGGCCTTAGTATTTTCCTCGAGGGCTTTGGTGTGCTTCTCAATGGCTGTAGCATGAGCATTCCTTGCCTTCACCATCGCGGCAAATTGCTTAACAGTGATAGCCGGAGGTGGAGGTGGAAGTTGAAGTGGTGGATGGACTTGGGGAAAGCTGGAAATGATATTTTTTATCTCGTCCAATTTGACACCTAAGTCTTGCACATCCCGAGTCAGATTATAAGGGATAGTGCCAGTGCCAGTAAGGCCAGACTCAAAGTGGGGAGGAGATGCTCCCGAACTGGATGGAATATCAAATGGTGCAGAAGTACCTGAGGGAGCAAGTTGAGGAACAGCAGGTGGTGGGGCAGCTGGTGCTGGATTAACCGAGTTGTAGACATCTTTGATTGCATACAAGTTGAACATACCCCCCGGTACATTAGTGGTATCACCAGGCCGAGCCTCACAACCGTTACTCATCAAGTACTCTGTGAGTGTGTTTGGGAAGGGTAGATGTCACCACAACAAATGTCATCTTTAGCCACAAAATTATTAGCTACGACAAAATATTCGTCACTAATGATTTACTTTTTGTGACAAAAACTACATTTCGTTCCTAAATGAATGAATCACATATTTTTAGTGACGCAACACATATTTTGTCACAAAATTTTGTCTACTAAAGTTTTTCACAAAAAAAGGGATTGGCGCCAATTATTGAATTGTATTGGCCACGAAATTCAAGTAACCGATGACAAATTAGATTCATCACTAATATTGTGAACAATTTGTGACAAATAATCTTTATCTTCAAATTACTTAAATCTTAGGCACAAAAATATTTCGTCATTAAAAGCAAATTATTTAATAGCAACAAAATAAATTTGTAGTTAAATGGTGAAAATTTTATATATAAAGTTATATATTTATTTGTGACCTTTGTTTTTGTCACTAATAGTTTAAACAATTAGTGACAATTATTTTTTGTCTCTATCAAATCAATGTGGTCATTAGCTACCATAAAACGCTTGTCACTAATTCTTTATTTTTGTGACAAAATTACATTCATATTTAAATCCACAAGTCAACTTTTATTTAACAGCACAAATTCATCATTTTTTTTTTGTCAAAGTGATTTTTCACCAAAAAACTGATGTCATCTATTGAGTAACATCAGCCACAAAATCAGAGACACGTCGTTTTTGTTAGTAATGTTATACAAATTAAAATAATTATTTGTAAAAAAAAGAGTTCACAAAAAATATTCGTTGTCAAAATTGTGACATTTAAAAATTTATTATTAACTGATACACCAACTTTATTAAAGTCCATCTTTGTGATCTTAGTTGTTGTTACTAATAATATTACAATAAGTGACAATTTCAAAACTCCTATAATCAAAATTGGTGAATTTGCACTAAGTTTTTTCTTACCTGTAATGTCAAAGAGACAACGAAATGAAGAGGGGACCTCTCTCTCTCATCCAATATGAGTGAAGCTTATCAATTCTTGAGAGAAAAAATGGAAGATCTAAGTCGTCTGCCTCAAGAAGTAGCTCGACCAAAGTTAGACCGTTGGAACATAAGCTTTGTGCATGATATTTGGGCAAGCATTCTTTGGCTAACGTTTCTAGACAATCCATTGGAGCCCAAGGCTTGAGGGTCTATCAAATGAGGTAGGTTTGGACCATGAGCTCTACTTCACATGTGCATGCCCTTTATTCGGTCACGATCGTTTTAGAGTCATCAAATTTTAACTTGCCTAAAGAATTTTATTTTATTAAATTTAGAGAAAAGTTCATCCATTAATATTTAGATGATTGATTACACAATAAATTTGAAAAGCTTACTCTTCATTACCTATTTGCAATGTTTTTATTTATTTCTAGATGATCTTGGAAAAATTATGTCATCTACTCATGAGATTTAACTTTCATGGCTTTTCTAGAGAAATAATTTATTTATATAAATTAGAAAAAACTTATGTGTGATTTCATATTGAAAAAGAAAAATACTTTGAATATTTTGGTTCAAGAATTTATGATTTGGAATTTAAAAAAAAAAAAGAATTATCTTTTGTATTATTGGGGGCAATCATCTTATATACAAATGCATATATTTTTGTCATTAGTTAATCATTTTTAACAATAGAAATAATAGGCGGCAAGTTTCCCTTCGTTTTATTCTTTCTTTTCCCCTAACCATCTTTGAAATTTAATTACTGCCGCCTCTATCCCCACTTTCTCTCCCCTTACTCCTCATCCCTCTACAAATCTTCTTCCATCATCACTCCTTTGTAACCTCAGAAAAAAAAATTCCAAATTCCAGCAAAACCCTTTTCGTTGTAAGATTTGCCCATATAATCTCTTTCACCACACTGATAATGTAAGAGTCGTTCAAAAAGTTTAGGGCAAGTACTGATTCCGTTCCAAAAATTACATTATGCTCATTGCTAATCTCCAGCACACTAATCTTGTTAGGCTTTTGGATTCCGCATTGAGGGGGAACATAAGAGAATACATGATGAACAAATGCTTAGACTTCTTAAAATTTTGGTATGGATTTACAATTTCATGCCTAATTTATTAAATTCATTTTATTTGATGACTAATAACCCATTCCCTTTTTGTATGATCAGATCCTAGCGGACCGGATTCTACTAAAAGAAATAGACACTGATGTCATTTGGTCCAAGGGTGTAAAGGTTTTCTTTTTAACAATTTAACTATGTTTTTGTTCATGGTTCACCATAGTTCAATCATTTTAGCAAACTCATTGGATAGTCCTTTTAGAAATAGAGGGGTACACTGTTTTTATGGTGTCTATGAATGCTAAATTATTATTGGAGTATATCCATTTTTTCTAATCTCATTATTGGAGTATGAATTTGTGATCGGTGTCTCATTCATTTGATTCGAATTCCGGACATTAGACACCTGATCATTATGGCTCTCTTCAATGTTAACTTGTTATCTTGTGTAGTTAGGATGATCCGTGAAATGACCATCGACTGCCATCCCTTTGCTTCGAAGTTCAAGTTCGATCTCACAATCTGCACCCCCTCGTTCTTCCATGTGAGATTTCTTTCTCTCCCAATTATAGGAACCAACCTCTCGTTACTCCTCTTCACTCCGTCCAACTTAGCCATATGATCTCTCGAGAAATAATTTTGGAGTCCGAAGTAGTTGTTCAAACTCTTTTGTGGACACATCCACTATTTCCCCGACAAAAAACCTTCGGATCAGTCTCTTCATTTCTACCCAAGTTGGCGTAGAACCCTCTAACCATCTCATTGTTCGCGTCCTTCAAAGGCTTCCCAAAGATATCTTGCCACCCTCTACTCAAGAAGGTGTTATAAAAAATAGGATTGTATTAGTTTACCTTCTTCATGTCAATCACCCTCTAATAGGTGATGCTTCTCTTTACCAACCCCCTTTCATAGTCTCTAAAGGTCAATTTGGATTTGAAGCGTATTACCCAATCCTCGGGTAGATCATCTTCACTTGAGTTTTCTTAGACTTAAGGATATTGTTCTTCTCTTTTACTCTCACTTCCACTTGCACTACCACTTCCACTTTGTTCTTGCTCTTGCTCTTGCTCTTCTTCCCCAGATGAAGGTTCTTCTCTCAAATTGTGTTCTCTCAATTGACCTTTTGCGGAAGTTTCTTGATTTTGCTTCTTCCTTGTCTCACTCATTATTTGCCTAGCCAAGTGAGCTATTGGCTCGTCATCACTAGACCTCCCTTCGGAAGGAGGAGTAGGTTCTCACTTTGTGGGTCTTACTCTTTTCCTAGCACATACCTTTTGTCTAGCCATCATAACTTCAAAACAACTCAAAAACAATTATTAGATAAAGCCCTCCATGGTTAGATTTGGAAATGAAGCAATGTCAAACATGTTTTCAAGTTGCAGTGGGCAACCCACCTTAAGATAAGGATAGTAAGCCCTTGAGGATATGCAGCAAATCAGGCTTCAAGATGACTAAGGGCGGCCTGCCCAAAAGTTTAGGCACCCCACCCAAAAGTTGAGGCGGCCCGACTACACAGAAATAGTGAATGTCTTTTGTGACACTTAAAAAAATTTCACTAAGCTTGGCCAAGGCGGCCTGCCCTCAGATGGAAGTGGTCCACCCATTAATAAGCAATGAGCTAAGAATTTCATACTTAAAAAAAATCTCTACAAAGTGTATGGCCAGGGTGGCCCACCCAAAAGTGGAGGCAGTCTGCCCATTGAGAAGCAGCAAGCTCAATAATTTACACTTAAAAAATTTTCTATGAAGTGGTTGGTCAAAGCGGCCCGTCCAAAAGTGGAGGCTATCTGCCCATTTAGAAGTAGTGAGCTGACATTTCAACACTTAGAGAATTCTTGCCATCCTTTTGGCCAGGGCGGCCCGCCCAAAATTTGAGGCGGTCCGCCCATTCAGAAACAATAGGATGAGTTTTTCTACACTAATAAAATTTCTGGGTATTTGGGAATGGGCGGCCTTGAGAACAAGGCGGTCCGCTCTTTCAATTCCAGAGAGGGATGTTATTTTTAAAATTTGGGAAATTTCAAAGGTGTTAGGAATGGGTGGCTCGCCCTGAAAACAAGACATTCTGCCTTTGGTGGTCCGAGATGGACCCACCACCACTGTCCACTACGCTTTAATAGTGAGAAAAGTATTTAAACACATCAAAACTCCATTTTTTTTTACTTCAAGACCCATTTCTCTCTCACCCATACGAACCCAAGCAATCAAACATATGCAACAAGTCATAGGACTCAATTCAAGATTCAAATTTCAAGCTTAAAGGTATGATTTTTAACCCTAACTTCCCCCAGCTAAATGATTTTCAAGGATTTCACATTTAAGCACAACGAATCATTATCACTGCTACTTTAGAATATAACTAACCTAATTTTAGTCCTAACTATGTTATCTATACTATGTATTAAAGAATCTAAAGAAAAAGTAAAGTCATGCGCAAATATCCGAATTCAAAGTGAGGATTGAAGCTTGAGGGTGGATTGTACGTTGGTTAATGTGTATTGTAGTGATGGGGATAGGACAAATCAGTGGTTCTTTTATGTTTTTCGGTGGTGTGGTATTGATGGAACTGTGAGAATGTGAAAATAGGGAAAGAAAAATCATTTCCACCTTTATAAGTTGCGACTGGGCCGGGTTGAAACCCTTCGAAGCGGTCCGCCATAGATGTTGACCCTTAGACAAATTGAAAACACTAACCTGTGGGTGGCGCGCATACAAAGTATGGGGGGAACCCTTTGTCTAACACTTAGCTAAATTTTGAGTCTCCAAATTTGGAGCTCACTGCATTAGCTTCACTTGATTTAGGCGGTCCGCCTCGCCATCAGGGCGGTCCGCCTCCTGCACTTCCAGCTTTTCCTAGATTTTCTATATTCACCCGCATTGCGAGACCTACACATTCAACAACCAATTATACTAAAACTTTTGTTGACTCCTAAGATGCACCTAATTTATCGTCGCAGTACGGTAGTGTTGAGTTTTCCTTCAAACATCATCAAGATAGAAGCATACCACCTCACCAACGTCGACATTGCATCCCAAATAGTACTTCACTCTATGCGTATTCACCCAGAAACTTCTTCCAACATTTTTGGACTCCAAATCCACCGAGCTATAAGGTGTAACACCAACTACCTTATATGGACTCATCCATTTCGACCTAAGCTTTGGGGGAATAATTTCAACCTCGTGTCAAACAACAACACCAAGTCTCCCACTTTAAAAGTTCGGTTCCAAATCTTGGAATCATGCAACATCTTTATTTTCTTCTTATAAAGCATAGCATTTTCATATGCCAAGTACCGGAACTCATCAAGCTCATGCAAATGAGAGCCCCTTGCATTGACGACTTCTTCCCAATTCATGTTCAACTTTTTCAATGCACATAGGGTTTTGTGCTCTAATTCTATCGACAAGTGACATGCTTTCCCAAATACCAGCTTGAATGGAGATATCCCAATCGGGGTCTTGTATGCGGTCCAGTATACCCACAAGGCATTAATTAAGCTTTCTAGCTCAATCGGTTCTATGAGCATTGACCATCTTAGCTAATATGTTTTTGATCTCCCGATTGGAGACTTTGACTTGGCCACTTACTTGTGGAAGGTAGGGAGTTGCAACCTTGTGTCTCACTCTATATTTTTGGAGGAGATTTGCAAAGGGTCGATTGCAAAAGTAACTCCCACCATCACTAATAATAGCACGTGGAGTCCTAAATCTTGAAAAAATATTCTTTTTCAAGAAAGCTAACACACTTTTGGCTTCATTATTTGGGAGCACAACCACTTCCACCACTTCGAGACATAATCAACCGCCACCAAGATGTATTTATTTCCATCTGAACTCACAAAGGGACCCATGAAGTCTATCTCCTAAATATCAAATGACTCTACTTCAATAATGGGATTTAGCGGGATCTCATGCTTCCTTGAGATTCCACCAGTCCGTTGGCATTTGTCACAACTTTTCACCTAAGCATGGGAATCTTTGTGCAAGGTTGGCCAAAAGAAACCACACTCTAATGCTTTTTCTATCGTCCTCACTCCACCATGATGCCCTCCATATGGAGAAGACTGACATCCTTCTATTATTGCTCTTTGCTCAGACTCGACAACACAGTTCCAGATAATACCATTAACGCGCACCCTAAAGAGAGAGGGTTCATCCCAATAACAGAATCTTGCTTCTTTTGCTAGCTTCTTCTTTTGGTAAAAACTGAAGTCTTCGGAATACACTCCACCTACCAGAAATTTTTCTAGATCTCCATACCAAGGGATGGTTTCCTAAGATACGTCCAAGATCCTTTCATCTAGAAACGAGTCATTAACATTAATAGCTTCTTTTGGATGCCCCCTTTCTCCCAAGCAGGACAAGTGGTCTGCTACTTGATTTTTGGTCACCTTTCTATCAAGAACCTCCATATCAAATTCTTGGAGTAGTAGCACCCATCGAATGAGTCTTTGTTGGCCATCAATTACCAGATAGTGGAATGATTAGTATACATAATAATCTTCAATCCCACCAAGTATGATCAGAAATTTTGAAATGCAAACATAATGGCCAAGAGTTCTTTCTCTATCACCGTGTAATTAAATTAGGCATTCATAGTTTTCTTGCATAGTCGATGGGATGGAACATCCTGTCCACCCTTGACCTAGCACGACCCCCAAGGAAACGTCACTAGTATCACACATCAACTTGAACTGGAGCTCCCACTTTGGGCTCACAATAACCAGTACGGTAGTCAACCTCTTCTTCACCTCTTCAAAAGCACAGAAACGAACACGAATTTGGCATCTCTTTCAAGAAGCTTGCAAAAGGGGTACACAGCTTTTGAGAAATCATTGATGAACCGGCGGTAGAATCCTACATGCCTCAAGAAAAAATCCTTACTCTTTTTTCGATTGTTGGAGGTGGAAGCTTTGAGATCACCTCAATTTTTGCTTGGTCCACCTCGATGACATTCTTGGACACTTTATGTCCTAACATAATTCCTTCTTGTACAAGGAAATGAAACTTTTCCCAATTGAGTGCAAGTCTTATTTTCCCATACATCTTTGAAATGTGGTAGGCGCATTAAATGAATCAAATGGCATTTGGCGGAATGCAAAAGTGTCGTAAGGACAAGTGAAAGTAGTCTTGTCTTGATCATCGGCCTAAATGGATATTTAGTTGTATCCGGAGTATCCGTCAAGGAAGCAATAGTAAACACGACCCGCTACACGATCAAGCATTTGATCAATGAAAGGCAAGGGGAAATAATTTTTTCTTTTTGTGGTGTTGAGCTTGCGGTAGTCCATACACATGCTCTATCCGTCACGGGCCTAATAGCTATGGACTCCCAATTTTTATTAAGAATCACTATCATCCCTCTTTTCTTTGGCACACATTGTACCCGTGACACCCACTTCCTATCGGACAACGGGATAATAACACCCGCATCTAGCTACTTGATTATCCCCTTTTCACCACGTCTTGCATGGAAGGATTAAACCTCTTTTGATGTTCCACCGTTGGCTTACACCTTTCTTCAAGTAGAATCTTATGAGTACACACCCCCGGGTCAATCCCTCTTATATCCGCTAAGGTCCACCCAATTGCTTTTGTCCTCCGCTTCACCACCTCAGCAAGTTTTGTTTCTTGGGTTTTAGGTAAATGGGAAGAAATTATTATGGGTAAAGTGGACTTTAGACCAAGGAAGGTGTATCTTAAATTGGTTGGAAGGAATTTTAATTCAAGCTTGGGTGGTTCTTCCATGGATGGTTTGGTAGGTGGAATTTTACGATTTATGAGGTCTAGGGATAGCTTTGTAGGTACATATGGTTTGGATCCCAATTTCTCTAACGCCTTTACAATCTCCACCACACTTTCTTCACTTCCACATCCATATTCAAAATCACCACCGCCAAAGCATCTTCTTGACTAACCTAGACACTTTTTTTTTCTACAAGTGCATCTACCACCAAGTCAACATAGGAGCAACTGGCCTCCTCTTCCATTGTTTGCTTCAAAGGTTTGCAAATATGGAAGACCGATTTCTCCTCATTGAATCTAAAAGTGATCTCACCTCTCTCTACATCATATAATGCTCTGTCCGTTGCCAAGAATGGACGCTCAAGGATGATTGGGACATAAAATTCTACAAGAAAATCAAGAATGACAAAATCCGCCGGAAAAATAAATTTGTCAACTTTCACAACACATCATCAATTACCTCAATTAGGCTTTTCATTGAACGATAGGCCATTTGAAATTCATTATTGTTGATCTTGGTGTCTCATTGGTAGCCAAGTTTTTGTAGACCGCATATGACATCAAATTGATGCTCTCCCAAGGTCACACAAGGCCTTCTTAAAATACTCTCACCAATAGTGCATGGAATGGTGAAAGCACCGGGTCATCCAACTTTTATGCCATATGCTTGGACACAATTGCACTACATTGATGAATGACCTTGATTGTCTCAAAGTCCCCATACATCTTCTTGGTCACTAAATCCTTCATGAACTTTTTAATATTCGGCATTTGTCCAAAGCATCAACCAAAGGGAGGTTGATGGAAGTTGTTGCTATTCTTTCCCAAATTTTCTTGGCATGGGAAACTTCTCTTTGCTTATTACTTCTTTGTGGGAAAGGAATTGGAACATTAGGTATGGAGCTCGGTTAGGGAAGGCTTTCTTTGGGTGCTCTTTTCAACATCAATATCATTCTCTTAAAAATAATATCTTCTTGCCTCTCCGCTTTGTCTTGCACCACATCTTCCTCAACAGCTTCATTTTCATTCAACTCGACACTAACATAATCATCATGAATTCTCAACTCTATATCATCGTCACCCTTGGCTTTGGGGTCATCCAATCTCTTGCCATTTCGGGTTTTAATCGCCATCACTTGATCTGTACTGCTTCTCTTAGGGTTTACTACCGTATCACTTGGTAGTTCCCCATCTGGCCTTTGATTTACTTGATGTGTGAGTTGACTCATTTGAGATTCAAGATCCTTGATTGAAGTAGAATGAGATGTCATGGTTTGCCTCATATCTTTCATATCTCTGGAATACCGTTCTTGATTCTTGAGTATTTGATCCATCACCTCTTCTAACTTTGAAGGACCCTTTTCTTCATGATCATTTTGTTTAAATAGAGCTCACGACACATATTGTTGAGAGGAATCATCTACTCCCACTTCTTGATTTCTATTCCAATTTCTTCTCCCTTGATTTTTTCTACATTGCCTTTGTTGATAAAGTCTTTGATAACTACCTTGATCATACCCTCTTTGGCCTTGGAAATGGGCCACATAATTTGCTTCTCTCCCTCTTTGGATGTTATAACATTGTTCCGGGTGGTATCCTTCTTGACCATGTTGGAGAAGAGATAGAGGAACGCCCTCGAGGGTTACGTAAACCATTGGAGCCACATGATGCCCGATATTTGTCACTTGAAAGTTTTCCACCTTGTTGATTTTATTTTCATTGGCTTCTTCTCTGACTTGGAATTATGACTAATGAGGTCAATGGAGGTTAGGATTCTTGCCAGTTTCTCATCCTGAGCTTCCAACCGCTTCATCATCATAGGACTCAATCCACTTTCTCCAATGTATTTTGTGCTCTTGATTGCCAATCTTGTGATTGCTTGAAAACCTTGTTTAGAATCTTATTGACCTATCCATATGGCTTGTCCATGATAGAACTATCACAAATAGCATCCACCGTGGAGTGGTTCATCTTGTTTAACCCTTAATAGAAGCATTGCAACAATGAAGCAAAACATCTTGAAAACCCTCGAAGCCTCGGACAATGAATCAAATGCATCTTGCTTGAACATGTACACATTTTCCCTCATTAAAGCTTGCTTTCCTTTTGGAAAAAACTTTTCCAAGAATTGTTTTACTAGTTCCCCACAAGTAAAGATTGAATTCTTTGGCAACTTGTTCAACCATGTCTTGACTTTCTCGGTTAGAGAGTAAGGAAAGACTCTTAGGCGTGAGGACTCCTCTATGACACGTGCCAACTTGTAGAATTTGCATATTTAGACAAAAGTCCTCAAAAGTTCATTGGCATCTTCATGTTTGCATCCACCAAAGAAGCCGTTTTGTTCAAGCCCATATAGAATCACATTTGAAGTGTTGAAAGAAGCATTTCCATGAATGGACAGAGGAACTATAGCACTTGCAAAACTATCCATGCCGACCTCCTCATTAGACTCATCATCATCTAGGTCTTGCACAGGTTGACTATAGTTCCAACTACCTCTAAAATTTCCTTGATTCCAGTTGACATTGCAAACATTTACTCTTTTGTCATTGTCTCCTCATTTGACATTAGCACGACCTCCACGGTTTGCACCCGACTACCTTGGTTCACACCTCAGCCACCTCGGTTAGCATTGTTGTCACTCCGATTGGCATTGCCCGTAACACCAAAATTCTCTCCAATATTTCCCTCGACATTTGCTTGTCTCCTTCATTTGCTTGAACACCCGCAGAAGGGTTTTTCTACAAGTGGAGTTGCATTGTCATCTTGAGGATTAAGTATATTTTCTCACGATCATCATCGAGTTGTTCAACTAAAAAATGATGACCCTCCTCATTGAGTTCCACATTATCAAAGCCCTCTCCGTATTCTTCTTCATGGTCTCCCAGATCTCTATCATCGGCATATTGATGATTATTATTGTAATTGTAATAGGGATTCCTCAATACTCGATTAGAATTCCTTCTATATGCCATGTTTCACCGACACAACGTAAAACAAAAATAAAAGTAAAATGCTGGGACTTACGAGCTAATCAACTTTGATTAACTAATGCAACTCAATATCGAAACTGTAGTTCCCCGATAATTGTGCCAAATTTGAACCACGCTCAATCCTACACCATTAATGGTGAGGGGCAGTCGTTAAAGATATATACCCGATATGAGTCAGGGTCGATTTCCCATGAGAACAAGTCGTTCAAATGAGAGAATCGCAAATAGACAATCAAGAGGCGTTAGTTAAGAGTCCTAGATGTGAAACGACCTCGGTCAGTCGTTTCGGAAGTTAGGACTCCGATTGGCGTGCCGATAATTTTAAAATATTCATAATGTCCATTAGGACCTGTCTGTAAAATTTTAGCTAAATCAGACCTCGTTTGGTAGGCATCGGAAGAAGGTTTCAGTTTTTATTGGCGATAAATATTAAAAAGAGATTTTTGAGCTCGGTTTTGGGCGAATGAGCTCCGATTAGAAATCCGAAAGCGCCGTTAGGTTCGTATGATTATTTTTGACTTTTGTGAACTTTCGAAAGTGAATTTCGATGTTGTTCGGCTAGTTTCCGCTAAAATGCCGAAAGTTAAATAATTTGACTTCTTTTCATTTAAATTCGCATCTTGAGTTTCGAGAGTCTGATTTGAGATCCGTCTTCGCGACTATGTTACATATATTTTGTATAACTTGTATGCAAAAATTAGAATTATTTCGAATATAGTAGGGTACCGTTTTAATTTTTGGCACGAAAAGAAAAGAAAATAAAAAAAAATAAAAAAGAGAAAAAGACAAAATAGGAGAAAGAGAAAGAATTGAGTGGCGGTGGTCATTATATGCTAAGTACGAAACATTAGAACAGAAACATTATATGCTAAGGTACAGAAACATTTAGAACAGAAACAAGAATCATAACAGAGAAAAGGAAAGGACGTAGTAGAAAAAAATGTCAGAAAATACGAAAAGAGCCGGAAAAAAATAGTATTTTCACCCTGAAATATTCAGGTAATGATCCTAATATATTATTTGAGTTTATTACGTGTGTTTGAATATATTTTTATGGTAAAACTTGGAATGTTAGACATCGTTTTAATAAGTTCAATTAATAGGTTAAAGGGTCAAATGGACCCCGATAACGACATTGATTATATATTCGTACACAGTGAGTTATGGGCAACTTATAAATGTAATTTATTTAGGGTTTGGTTATGTGACCATAAACCCTGTACATAGGCCTGGCCTGCGTATTGTGTATGCGAATAGGGTATCAGGTTCCTACCTGAATTGCCCTAATATGTGAGGAACGAAGCCTTTAGCCTAACTTGATATACTTTTCTGCTTATTGAATAGAGTGGGATCGTTTGGCAATGAATTCAAAGGATAAAGCAGTTGTTGATTAGCCGTACTAACTTTTGGAAGAGGTAAGTGATTATATCCATTTCTTTGGAGGCACCTGGCCTCGTGGATTTTCTACCACGTGTTCCTTACGTGTGTAGCTGCCGATAGGCGTACTCATTACGCCTTAGCTTAGGATTTACGTTGTATATTATATGTTATGTCCTGTTGTTGGTATTGCATTGAGGAGTTGAGCATTGTACTCTGGCTGTGAGTTGGCATCTACTTCCCGGCTGTCGATGAGAGTCCCGCACCGGTGAAGAGTTATTATTGCATCACATTGCATTCATATACATTACATTGCATATCATATTGGGTGCAGGAGTATTCCGCCCCAAGAGCAGGAGGATTCCGCTCCATTGTATCATATTGAGGGTAGGAGGATTCCGCCCCAAGAGCAGGAGTATTCCGCTCTTATATCAGATATTGAGTGCAGGAGTATTCCGCCTCAGCTTTACATTATATCGGGTGCAGGAGTATTCCGCCCCAGGAGAGTGCAGGAGTATTCCGCCTCTGGTTTATATTATATCGGGTGCATGAGTATTCCGCCCCAGGAGCAGGAGTTTTCCGCTCCAGTTGGTTATCAGATTGGATTCCCCTCGAATGCAGGAGTATTCCGCTTCGAGATGGGATTACGGGCACATGTGACCCTTCGCATCATATTTCATTTCATTTTATCTCACTTCATTTCATTTCATCTCAATTCATACCATTGTGTAGACTTGCGGTACATGACTACTATTCTGCTTATATGTGCATTGCTTATTTGTTGATACGTTTCTGGCACGCATCCTTGGTTGAGTTTATAAGTTTCTTACGTGTTTCCGATTGTTATCTAGCTCTGCTTTTTTATAATTTAAATAAAAAGAATTTGATCTATCTATTTCTTTTTCTCCCTGGCTAGCTATCCTATTCTTTGAGGTGGCTAGTCTGCCCCACTTATTGAGTCCTTTTGACTCACCCTTGTTTGTTGTTTGTTTCTTGTGTATCTATTTCGTTTCGGCAGGTTCGCTCCAGGATTGAGTTCGCCACGTTGTTCAGGAGCGAAGACGACTTCAACTGTCAGGGTGAGCCAGCTTTTATTCCGGATGGCCACCAGTTTATTGGTTATTATTTCAGTTGCATTTTGCTCCCTTCAGGAGGTATCTGTCTTCTTTTGTACTCTTAGATGTCTAGTCTGGATAGCCCTAAACCTAGTACGTTGGGTAGTCAGCTGTAATTTCTTTTGTACAGCTTAGAGGTATCAGTATGTTTGTATTTTTTTTAAAGTGTTGTCCTTATTTATGAATTGTTATATTTATTTTCCTAATTTAATTGATAAGGGTTCGCCCGACGGGTCTAAGGGAGGATGTCGGGTGCCCGCACGTCCTAACCAGATTTCGGGTCGTGTCAGTTGGTATCAGAGCCCATCTTAGTGACTATCCAGACTAAGACAATGTCTAGTAGAGTCTCGCTGATGGGTACGTAGACGTCCATACTTATCTACGAGAGGCTATGATGGCATTTAGGAAGTTTCACTTCCTTCTTTTCTGATCGTGCGTCCGTCTTGGATGCAAAAGTATTTTCGTTAATTCCTTCGTGGTAATTGTGAACCCTCGTGCGACAAATCAGCAAACGGTATGAGTTCAAGACGAAGCAGTCTAGCCTGGGGCTTGGACTGACGAAGCCCCGAGAGTTTTTGATCGTGCTGACGATCTAGTTACGGAGGTCCCAGCTGTACGAGCTTGCGATGAGCAAGGGAGCAGGACCTTGTGGTTCCCTTGGCTCTCTACGATGCTTTACGAGAATCTTGGCGATGCAGATACCGTAAGAACCTATTATTCGCTTGCCAGCCTATCAGGTTGCTGTATGTGTAGACGTTCTATTTCAGGGAGCTCCTATTCCAGTTCTTAATATTGCCGCAGTAAAGTATGTTCCGGAGGCAGCATGTATTATGCCTCTAGTTGTTCTGGCTGGTTAGTCAGCTGAGGTATCAGTTCGGTCCGAGTGTCCGAAGAGGTTGCATTATTTTACGCGGTTGAACCTTCTGATATTCTTAAGCAATGCATCAGATAAACCCCGTGAATTTTTTTAAAAAATAATGTCAGGGTATTTGTATCCTTCAGGCTCTTAATTATATCGAGCGGTATGGTGTTGATTATTCTTCTTTCTAGTTTCAGGGGTCCAGTCTTGAACTGGTGGGCCGCTCTCTTATTAGCTGACTTGGTTCGGTTTTTCTTTTAGATTCATGGAAAAGTTCCTTTCGAGTAGCGAGCCAGATGAAAAGTGCTTCCAGTTTGAGTGGATTGGACAGGGTAGCCTGTCGGTTAGCCTGTTAGTGTTTCAGAATATGAGATTGAATTCTATAGAATGGTTGAATATACATTAAAACTAGTCCATGAGCCTTTCGAGAGATTCAAAGATTTATTGATGACCTTTCTCCTTCCTTGAGATCCCAGAAGACTCGAAAAATTGAGGTTGGGACTTCATTTGATGTCGTTGTTGATATTGCTCAAAGGTATTAGGCATACCATAAGTTAGAGGGGGAAGAGTTAGAGCGGGAGATCAAGAGATCCCGTGGCCCTAGTGGGTAACCATGGTACCTCATTTGGAGGTAAGAGTTCCGATTATTTTGGGAGGTCACCTTCCAGGTTATCTCAGCATGTGTCACGTGATTCTTAAAGTGCGCCAGTAGCTTGTCAAGATCAGATTCAATCTTTTCTTTACAGCTATCAACAATCTGTCCAACTTCCATTTTCACTGAAAAGGTGTTATCATTGTCGTGAGCCTGTCATCTTTGGTGGAGTTCTCCCATACTCTGGCAAGTAGGCAGTTGTCCTTTCTCTCGTCATCAGGCATCTGTGCTGTCGCATGGAATTTAATTTAGATCTCAATCAGCCAGAGAAATGCCACCATCCAGTAGAGGTTTAGAGCGTGGTGGCAGTGGTTCTTCAGAAGGTAATTACTAGGGTAGTGGCTCAGCTCAGCTACAGAGGCAGTTTGATGAACTGTCAGTCTGGCAGGATGCTGAGGTATCCGATGCAGTACACCTATGTATTTCTTCTTCCATTATATGTGAGTAAGATTTGATTATTCCAATCGGTCTGGACTTCGTTTATCTTACCATGATTTCATTGGAAATTGTTTCTATTAAGAATCGATTGCAGTAGAGGGGTGAGTTTATTCAGGAAATTTGTGAGACCCTACTAGTTTATCTGATTTAAATGTGAGAGATTTGGGAGTGAGTGTCGGCATTGTCTACTTGGCATCTGGTTACACCACCTTCTGTTATTATGTCAATTCAGTTTACCTCTCTCCTCGAAATTCAATGTTGGTAGGATAATGGGATCCTAATTCGTCACCGTCAGAAAGTGTTGTCGTTTCTTCCTGTGCAAAGTGATTAGTAAGTAATATTCGATCTACGTATATCCTCTTGGTTCAAAACGCTAGTAAAGTATGTTATCCTATGAGCTTATCTGGGTTATAAAAGGGTTTTCTGGTAAAGTGTCAGAGTTTCCTTCTTATTGGGAGGTTAAATTAGCATGGATGTTGTTCCATAAGAGCTTATTTAATATCTATTTCTTCAATTGCGATTCTTGGACTACTTTGACTCGTAAGTAGTCTAGCTTTTGTAGCCAGGCAAATAAGAAGATGAGCTTCCTGAAGCTCTGATTATTTCTATCCTCGGTCCATTTCTATTTCTTCTTTGTTCGGCACTGGTAAGCTTGGGCAGTTAGTAGCCGCTTGTGACGTTCCCTGTGTTGAGCCAGGGTACGTTTTATTGTAGCCGGGTAAACATATTATTGTTTTGGATATCAGTTTATCCGGGTATCCATTCCCATGTATAGTATAGTGCTGGTTCTGTTTTTGCGGATTATCCAATTTTAGGGGAAACTCTGCCGAAATTTTTATATAGAAGTACCACCCATCAGGCGGTGGTGTTTACGGCAAAGGTATGGAGTTGTGAACTTGAGAGTTGCAGCTGTTTGGCAACTCGAAAAGGTAGTTGGTAGCTTAGGTCTGCCTACGTTCAACTTTTAGCTAAATCTTCTTTAGTCCAGCAGACTGTGCGAGGATGGTTATTCCTATTCAAATGGCTGCATGACTTTGTGCTTTAAGTGGAGGAGTCTTCCTCCAAATACTGAATGGTAATATTAAATCTCTGAGGCGTTGATACCACTTTTCTCACGACCCAAAGTAAGGCCACGGCAGAAATCTACAATGAGTGTCGATCATTGCTAAACCCACTAATAATCTATTAATGACAGAGATAAGCTGGCAACCTGATCATATATACGTACCTATCTGCTAAAAGTATAAAGTCTGGAAAGATGATACGACTTTAACTTGCTGGAAATTAGAACACTGAGCCACAAATTCTGCTATGTCACACTTCATTCCGTCCCACCAATAAATCTGCTTAAGATCATGGTACATCTTAGTCGAACCTGGATGAACAGTGCATTTGGAATAATGTGCCTCTATAATAATCTGTCCACGTAAATTTGTAACATCAGGGACACAAAATCTATCTTTATACATGGGAACACCGTCAGTAGTAACCCTGTATGGTGACTCCATTTTTCTGGCTATCTGTCTGTATTCAACTAGAACTGGATCCTCATACTGACGCTGTTTTACTTCATGAAAATTTAGAGTTAAAGGTCTAGTGTAACTTATTGTCCATCCATCATTGGCATATTTCCTTCACACCTCAACTCTTTGAGTAGTTACTTTAGCGTTATAAGTGCACATGTAATCAACTTTGTTACCGATATTCTGCCTCAGCTCATGGTCCAACTACATGTCTCTTTTATATTTACTTTTTCAAGTCATAATAATTTCAATTCAAAGACAATACCTTGAGGGAGATGTTCAATCTGAATATCATTCTTGGTCTACATCATACTATCCAGTAGTAGTTGCATGATCCTTATCCTTATACGATAAACCCTGTTCAGATGAACCTTTGACATACATTAGGATATGAGTATCTACATTCCCACAAGGAGCTTGCGGAACAACACTAACATCAACTGAGATGTTGTATAGTGCGTTCGTAAAAATAATATAGCTTGCATCAAATCTTCTATAGTGTGTAGTAACAAGGTACTTCAAAAGCTTCTCCTATTGCATCAAGCGTGAGCTAATTTTTAGTTCCATCGAGTTGTTCTATATCAAAAGGTATTAAGGTACAGAAACATTTAGAACAGAAACAAGAATAATAACAGAGAAAAGGAAAGGACGCAGTAGAAAAAAATGTCAGAAAATGCAAAAAGAGCAGGAGAAAAATAGTATTTTCACCCTGAAATATTTAGGTAATGATCGTAATATATTATTTGAATTTATTACGTGTGTTTGAATATATTTTTACGGTAAAACTTGGAATGTTAGACATCGTTTTAATAAGTTCAATTAATAGTTTAAAGGGTCAAATGGACCCCGATAACGACATTGATTATATATTCGTACTCAGTGAGTTATGGGCAACTTATAAATGTAATTCATTTAGGGTTTGGTTATGTGACCATAAACCCTGTACATAGGCCTGGCCTGCGTATTGTGTATGCGAATAGGGTATCAGGTTCCTACCTGGATTGCCCTAATATGTGAGGAACGAAGCCTTTAGCCTAATTGATATATTTTTCTGCTTATTGAATAGAGTGGGATCGTTTGGCAATGAATTCAAAGGATAAAGCGGTTGTTGATTAGCCGTACTAACTTTTGGGAGAGGTAAGTGTTTATATCCATTTCTTTGGAGGCACCTGGCCTCGTGGATTTTCTACCACGTGTTCCTTACGTGTGTAGCTGCCGATAGGCGTACTCATTGCGCCTTAGTTTTGGATTTACATTGTATATTATATGTTATGTCCTGTTGTTGGTATTGCATGGAGGAGTTGAGCATTGTACTCTGGCTGTGAGTTGGCATCTACTATCCGGCTGTCGATGAGAGTCCCGCACCGGTGAAGGGTTATTATTGCATCGCATTGCATTTATATGCATTACATTGCATATCATATTGGGTGCAGGAGTATTCGCCCCAGGAGCAGGAGGATTCTGCTCCATTGTATCATATTGAGGGTAGGAGGATTCCGCCCCAAGAGCAGGAGTATTCCGCTCTTATGTCAGATATTGAGTGCAGGAGCATTCCACCTCAGCTTTACATTATATCAGGTGCAGGAGTATTCCGCCCCAGGAGAGTGCAGGGGTATTCCGCCTCTAGTTTATATTATATCGGGTGCAGGAGTATTCTGCCCCAGGAGCAGGAGTATTCCGCTCCAGTTGGTTATCAGATTGGATTCCCCTCGAATGCAGGAGTATTCTGCTTCGAGATGGGATTACGGGCACATGTGACGCTTCGCATCATATTTCATTTCATTTCATCTCACTTCATTTCATTTCATCTCAATTCATACCATTGTGTAGACTTGCGGTACATGACTACTATTCTGCTTATATGTGCATTGCTTATTTGTTGATACGTTTCTGGCACGCATCCTTGGTTGAGTTTATAAGTTTCTTACGTGTTTCCGATTGTTATCTGGCTCTGCTTTTTTATAATTTAAATAAAAAGAATTTGGTCTATCTATTTCTTTTCTCCCTGGCTAGCTATCCTATTCTTTGAGGTGGCTAGTCTGCCCCACTTATTGAGTCCTTTTGACTCACCCTTGTTTGTTGTTTGTTTCTTGTCTATCTATTTGGTTTCGGCAGGTTCGCTCCAGGATTGAGTTCGCCACGTTGTTCAGGAGCGAAGACGACTTCAGCTGTCAGGGTGAGCCAGCTTTTATTCCGGATGGCCACCAGTTTATTGGTTATTATTTCAGTTGCATTTTGCTCCCTTCAGGAGGTATCTGTCATCTTTTATACTCTTAGTTGTCTAGTCTGGATAGCCCTAAACCTAGTACGTTGGGTAGTCAGCTGTAATTTCTTTTGTACAGCTTAGAGGTATCAGTATGTCTGTATTTTTTTTTAAAGTGTTGTCCTTATTTATGAATTGTTATATTTATTTTCCTAATTTAATTGATAAGGGTTCGCCCGACGGGTCTAAGGGAGGATGTCGGGTGCCCGCACGTCCTAACCAGATTTCGGGTCGTGTCAAGATGGTAGGAATATTTGTTGTAAATCTAAAATAAACTACAAAACAAGTAATTAAAAATAATTAATTGATTCTATAAATGAAATATATGAGTGCAAACGGCTAATAGTGGTGTCCAATCAATGAGTAAATTATTTTCACCTACCTAACATGGGTATGACTATGATCGAGTCATTCTATGGTAACCCATGCCAGACCTAAGATGGGTCTACCTCACTTCGCTTGGTAGAGCCATAGCTATGCGCATAAAGATCTAACTCATGAACCCAAGAAAATAGGACCTCTTCCGAGTGTAACCTCTTTTAGAAGGGTTAGGCTAAGTTTTAGCAAGCAAAATCCAAATCCTTGCTAACTCTGCTAGTCTACAATAGTTAATCTCTCTCGAGTTTTTAGCTAGCAAAGTAGAAATATAACTCTAATGTCATGAGCACTAACGGTTGATGTTATTGTAGTAGGAGTTAGATTACCATTACTCATGTTATGTTTGGTGAATCTAAACAACATCCATTAATTTTCTACAACTTATAGCATGTTTACGCCCTTAGTTATGAGTTTAGCTACTCATACTAAGGGCTTGAATCAAAGACAAATTCATGTAATGAAAATATGGAATAGATTCAAACATGAAATATATATTGATATATGATTAAGGATCCAAAAGTACAAAATATAAAGCTTACAAATAAATGAAAACCCTGAATCTTGTCTCTTAAACCTTGCCTCTAAGATTAGTGTTTGAAATATAGAATCGAATATGTTAAAACTCTAGCATTGTTCTATTTATACTATGATGAAATTTAATTTCAGATTTTCCATGGGCGGCCCGTCTATGGACAAGGGGCAGTCCGTCCTTCTAAGACTTGGCTAACTTTTACTTTTCTGTGCAGGCTTGGGCGGCCCGACAAATTCTTGAGGGGGGCGCCCTTTGTAGCTTCAGACTTGCGAGCTCACTGTGACACATGAGGCGGTCCGCCTAGACTTCAAGGTGGGACACCCTTTCAAGCTTTAGGTAGTTTAGCTCTCTGCACTGCACTAGGCGGTCCGCCTAAGCTTCAAGGCGGGGGGCGCCCACTTCACATCCTGAGTTGGTTGTTCTCAGATCTTTCCGAGACGGTCCGCCTAATCATAGGGTGAGGCACCCTTATCTACAACTGCTTCATTCTTTATACTTTGGCTTCAATTCTTGCTCTTTAGCTTCAAACTTTAGTCGACGACTCTTGTAAACTTCTTGTTACCTGAAACTAAGCAATTTATGGCATTAATAGCACATAATGTTGCTTTTCGATTCAAAAATGAAAGTTTAAAAGTAGCATTTAAGTTGGTATTTTACCAACTTATCATTAACCATGACATAATTTTGTTTGAAATTTTGATTTTTATGGTGTTTCTGGTCATATCTTTAACTTTTCAGTTCAAATCTGGAGTTTTTTTTTTTTACCAAATTTTTGTTTTTCTGGCCATATCTGTTGTCATTTTCATCTTTTTTATTTTATTATATCTCGCTGTATCTTCACTATTTCTTCATCGTATCTAATTATTTTTGGACTGTTTCTGCACTATTTATGCATTGTTTCAGCACTCTATCTAATTATTTTTGCACTATTTCGGCGTTTCAACATGTTATTTTTGTGGTTTATGCGTTTTTGCACTATTTATGCAGTATTTCTACAATGTTTCTGTATTATTTTTGCATTTTTACACAGTTTTTGTACTATATCTTCACCAATTCTAACTGTTTCAGCACTATCTTAGATTGCATCTGTACAGTTTTTAACTGTTTATGCACCTTTGTTGTAGACCTGGGCAGCGACAAAGTCCGTCTGGTGGCAGTAGTTGGGCCAATAGGCGGCAGGGGCAGGGGTGAGGGATGTAAGGTGACTAGGTTTTTCCTTTTTTTAGTTGTTTGTAGAAACTTGTATATAAAAATAATACTATGTGTTTTGTAATATCAATAATATTGCTATTTTTTAGTAATTAAGGCTTCAAAATTATATATAAGTATAAAAACCTATATTTCACGAGTTAATTTGGGGTTTATCCAGATCAGCCCATATTCGATATAACTCTTGTTCAGGGGCTAGTTACATAATCAGTCGCTCATAAATACTTATTCTCTTTCCATTAACCATACCTAAAACTAGCCAAAAGATTAGTCAATTAATAGGTAAAAATATATGCTAAAATATTAAATCAGTAGATGTTGCCTTCATGTGTTTAAGAATATCTCTCATCCTTAAAAAATAATATATGTTATTTAAGGTAATCCACCAACATATATTCCTTCATTATCATTGACAAAGACACAACAAAGGAAATTAAAAAATCTAGACAAACCTAGATCAACATTGAAGTGAAGGAATTTTTGCTCTTCCAGCATGTTAGTATTTTTTAATTTAATAATCTTCATTTACTAGATACATATTTAGTTAGTATATGTATTATGATATATATTAAATATATTTTTTTTTATGTCCTTATGTACTGATATTATATAATTACATATATGATATATACTGATATTAATTGAACAAATATTAGATACACAATATGTCTAAATATTAAGTAATTAAAAATCAAATCCCCTCCCCCCAACGTTACTCTAAAAAATCAAACTCCCCCCTCAACTATAAAAAATAGTCATTCTCCCACCCTTCATCGTATACATTATCAAATTTGTCCTTGTAATTTGCATCACCATTTATGTGATATTTTTTTATATTGTTATATAATTTTTCAATCACAATATTAAATCTTTAGTTTAAATAATATTTTTCTTATGATTGTTATTTTAGGATTAGGTGCACTAAGTATGTATTTACGTACATAATGTATCTTTCTCTCTCTTTCTCCTCCCCCCCTCCCTCCTCTCTCTCTCTCTCTCTCTCTCTCTCTCTCTCTCTGCATGTGTATGTATATTAATTTAAATTTTACTTTTTATCTTATTCTCTATTTAGTACTTCCTTTTTAGTTTGTACCAAAAAGAGTCTCTTTTCATATTTGGTAACTCTTTGATTCTAAAATTTATTTTGGATCACAAGATTTAAAGGTACTAGCCCACATTACACACATCTTTAATTTTAAACCCCAGGACTTATAAGTCTTTCTTATTTTCTTAAACTCCGTGCCCAGTCAAACCAAGACATTTAAATCGGGACAGAGGAAGTGTATGAATTTTTTAAGGTCGTTTCACTGATGTATGCTACCAGGCCGTTTAGCGATTACGTCACATAAAATTTGTATAATTTTGTTGAGAAATTGGGATTATTCGGAGCTTTGTCAAGTTCCATTTTAATTCTAGTCGCAACAACAAGTTTTCAAAAAAAAAAAGGATTAAAGAAAAGAAAAGAAAAAAAGAAGAAAAAGAAAAAGGACAAGAATAAATTATGGGCGGTGGCTAAGGGATAAATATCCCTTAGCTTAATAGTCCAAAGCAACAACAATACAGAAACAAGAAAATGCAGAACAGAGAACAAGGAAACGTAAAGAGAGAAAGAAAAGGGAAAAGGAGAAAAAGAAAAAATAGAACTTTTACCCCGAAACATCTAGGTAATGATGTTAATTTATTATTTCAGCTTATTACGTATGTTTTTAATATATTTTAATGGTAGAAATTGAGATATTAGACATCGTTCTAATTAAGTTAAATTGATAGTTTAAACGGTTAATTGAACCCTGATAATGGAATTTATTATATATTCGTACTCAGGGAGTTACGGGCAACCCGTAAATGTAATTTATTTAGGGTTTGGTTATGTGATTTTGAACCATGTATATAGGCCTGGACTACATATTGCATATGCAAATAGAGTGTCGGGTTCTAAACTGGATTGTTCTAAGATGTAAAGAATAAAGCCTTTAGCCTTATTTGACTCATTTTTTCTGCTTATTGAATAGAGCGGGATCGTTTGACAGAGAATCCAAAAGATAGAGCGGTTGTTGTGTAGCACTTTGGAATAAGGTAAGTGACTATATCCATTTCTTTGGTGGCCTTTGGCCTTCTGGATATTCTACCACATGTTTCTTACATGTGTAGCTGCCGATAGGCGTACTTATTACGCCTTAGCTTTGGAATTTATATTGTATATTATATGTTATGCCTTGTTGTTGGTATTTTGTATTGAACATAGAAGCATTGCACTCTGATTGTGAGCTTGCAAATACTTCCCGGTAGTCGATGAGAGTCCCGCACAGGTGAAGGATCATTATTCATATACTTCCCGGTAGTCGATGAGAGTCCCGCGCCGGTGAAGGTCATTATTGCATATACTTTAGTTAGCCTATGCGAGTCGGTGAAGGGTCATTATTGCATATACTTTTCGATAGTCGATGAGAGTCCTGCCCCGATGAAGGATCATTATTTCATATACTTCCCGGTATTCGATGTGAGTCTCGCACCGGTGAAGAATTATTATTGCATATATCTCATGTTAGACGATGAGAGTCGTGCGCCGGAGACAGGTTTCGGGCACATGTGACCCCATTGCATCATGATACACTTATTGCATATTTTTATATGTGTTTTGTGAGCTGTATGGATTTGTTGCATTAATTATCTGTGAATGATTTATCTGATTGACTGCTATGGGTTCTGTTTCCCTGACTAGCGTAGCTATTTTTTTAGGTCGCTAGTTTGTCCTCACTTATTGAGTCCTTATGACTCACTCCCTATTTGTTATTTTGTTTTCTTTTTGTTCGGCAGATTCTGCTCCAGGACCTAGCTAGCCGCGTCGTGATTGAGGAGCAGTACGTTATCAGCTGTCTATGGTGAGTCATCTTGTTCATTGAGGCCACCAGCTGTAGATATTATAGTTTATTTTATTTTTGCTCCCTTCGAGATATTTGTATATCTTTTGGGCTTCTTAGATGTTTGATCTGGAAACTTCTAAACCTATGTATTCTGGGTAGTTAGCTGTATTATTCAGACAGCTTGTATGTATATCTATCCTTGAGGATTATCTTGTATTGTGAAGGTTTGGTTCATTTTTTTCAAGGTAATTCTATGCAAATTGTGTAAATTCAGTCTATAGGGTTTACCCGATAGGTCTAGTAGAGGTAGTCGGGAGCCAGCTTGACCTAAGCAGAAATTTGGGTTGTGTCAATTGGTATCAGAGCCTGGTTTAGAGTCTTTCTAGATCATGATAGTGTCTAATAGAGTCTTCCTGATCGGGCAGAGACATCCGTACCTATCTACGAGAGGCTATGGTGGTATTTACATAGTTTCTTTTCTTACTTTCCCTGTCGTGTGTGAGTCTTCTTATCTGAAGTTAAATATTTTTAATTATTTCACAGTAAATGGTGAGAAAGCACGCAAATATTCAGCGAGAGGGGGAGGAGCCTGCGGCAGCCTCTATGCCTGCTGCTCCGCGAGGTGGCGGTGTTGGTTGCGGTAGAGGTCGTGGTCGAGGCAGAGGTAGAGCTGCCCGGACCGTGAGAATGGCATATCATATTGATCCTGTTGCAGTGGTTCCGGCAGTGCCAGCTTTTGCTGAGAAGGGGGAGCAGAGCTTATTCGTTCCCCCGGCACTTCATGATTCTTTTATGAGATTCTTGACGACACAGATGCCCCAAGGACCTCCCATTCCTCATGCTGCCATAGATGCTCCTATTCCTCAGGCAGCTCCTCAGGCTGCAGTTGATATTAGTGTTCAGGCTCATGGAGCCCTTATTCCAACTCCAGGTGGTTATGTTCCAGAAGCAGCGGGTGTGTGTATCCGGTTGTTCAGGCTGGTCAGCCAGTCCAAGTAGTAGGTCAGGTTGATGATCCGGCAAGGCTGCATTAGTTTACCCGACTTAATCTTCTAAACTTCTCTGTCATACATCAGATAAGCTTAAGCCCTGTGAGTTTCTTGATCGATGTTAGCGTATCTTAGAGGCCCTTGGGTATCTTGAGCAGTATGGAGTTGAGTATACTGCCTTCCAGTTAGAGGGTCCGGCTTTAGCTTGTTGGATTGCACTCTGATCAGATAGGCAGAGCTTGCCTAAGTTGACCTGGAGTGAGTTCTCCTACCGATTTATAGAGAAGTTTCTCCCTCGCAGTTAGCAGGTTGAGAAGAGAAGACAGTTTGAGAGGATTGGACAGGGTAACCTGTCAGTCACAGACTACGAGCTTTTATTTTCAGAGATGTCCAGCTATGCTCTAGATCATGTGCAGGAGCCCTCTGTGAAGGTCAGATATTTTATTGATGGGCTTTCTCCTCATTTGCGGTCCCAGATGGATCGTAAGATTGAGGCTGGTACTCTATTTGATGTCGCTGTTGATATTGCCAGGAGGTATGAGGCCTATCATAGATTGGAGATGGAGGAGTTATAGCGAGAGGGTAAGAGATCCCGTGGTCCAGGGCATTCTAGTACCTCGTATGGAGGTAGGAGTTATCAACAGCAAAGTAGGCCTCCTGTCAAACCAGCTCAGTTTCCAGCGTGTGGTTTTCAGGACGCGTCAGGACCTCGACAACGTCAGTCCCAGCTTCCTCCTAGCAGTCATCAGTAGTTTGTGCAGTGCCAGTATGGCCCAGGGTGTTTCCATTGTCGTGAGCCAAGGCATCATAAGAGAGATTTCCCTTATCTTCATCAGTAAGAAGGTAGCCGTCCTTTCCCTCGCTCTCCAGTGCCTATGCAGCAGCAGCCTCAGGGTGCCCCTTCAGGATCTCAGCCAGCTAGAGGTGCACAACCACCTGGTAGAGGTCGGGGCAGTGGTTCAGGTGGTCCCTCCAGAGGTGGATCTCAAGGTGGCAAATTAGTTCAGCCACAGAGACTACTATATGCATTGCCAACCAGATCGGATGCCGAGGCATCTCCAGCTGTTGTTATAGGTATTTTATCCATTTATGGCTGAGATGCATATTCTTTGGTGGATCCAAGATCTACGTATTCATATGTCTCTCCTTATTTTGCTTCAGGTTTTCATGTTGATTACATGCATCTCCGTGATCTATTTTGTGTCTCTACTCCTATCGGATACATTATTGTTGTGGATCTAGTTTATCCAGCTTGTACTATATCTTTTGGGGGTCATCACACCCTCGTAGATCTCTTTATCCTAAATATGGTTTATTTTGATGTTATTATTGGCATAGATTAGTTAGCGTCGTGTTATGCCACCTTAGATTGTCATGCCAAATCTCTTCAGTTGTCTATTCCTGGTTCGGCACCGATGGTGTGGCACGGCTCTTATTTGTCACCCACGGGGCATGTTATTTCTTTCTTGAAGGCAAAGCAGATGATGGATAAAGGGTGTTCAGCATATCTTGCCATAGTTTGAGATACCACTATGGAGATTACATCTCTCGATTCTGTTCTTGTCGTTAGGGAGTTCCCTGATGTATTTCCAGATGATTTGCCAGGACTTCCTCCTGATCGAGAGATCGAGTTTGGCATTGATATAGTGCCAGGGACTCAGCCTATTTCTATCCATCCTTATCGCATGGCTCCATCAGAGTTAAAGGAGCTTAAGGAGCAGTTGCAGGCTTTGCTTTATAAGGGGTTCATTAGGCCGAGTATTCCTCTGTAGGGTGCTCCTTTTCTATTCGAAAAGAAGAAAGATGGGACTATGCATATATGTATGTATTATCAACAGCTAAATAAGGTCACCATTAAGAATAACTACCTCTTGCCTCGCATTGATGATTTGTTTGATCAGTTACAGGGTGCCAAATTATTTTCTATGATCGATCTGCAATCTGGTTATCATCAGCTGAAGATTCGGGAGTCAGACATCTCGAAGACTGCTTTCAGGACTCGATACGGCCATTACGAGTTCCTAGTTATGTCTTTTGGGCTGACTAATGCACCTGTAGCCTTTATGGATCTCATGAACTGGTGTTTAAGTCGTTCCTTGATTCTTTTGTCATTGTCTTCATCGATGACATTCTAATTATCTATTCTCGTAGCCGCCATGAGCATGATTATCATTTGAGGGTGGTTCTTTAGACCCTCCGTGATTGTAAGTTGTATGCCAAGTTCTCGAAATATGAGTTTTGCCTTGATTTTATGGCATTTTTGGGTTACGTGGTATCTAGTGAGGGTATCAAGGTTGATCTGAAGAAGATTGAAGCAGTCCAGAAGTGGCCTCGTCCTACTACTCCGACGAAGAGCTTCCCTTGATTGGCAGATATTATCGGAGGTTTGTAGAGAAGTTCTCTACTATTGCAGCTCCCCTGACTTGCCTGACCTAGAAGGCGGTTCCGTTTCGATGGTCCGATGAGTGTGAGGCGAGCTTCCAGAAGGTTAAGACCATATTGACTTCAGCTCCAGTGCTATCTCTTCCTTCTGGCACGGGTGGATTTGTAGTCTATTGTGATGCATCTCATGTGGGCCTTTGTTTTCTTCTTATACAGTTTCCAGACAGTTGAAGCCAAATGAGAAGAATTATCCGACTCATGATCTAGAGTTGGCAGCTTTGGTATTTGCTCTGAAGATATGGAGGCATTGTCTTTATGGCGAGCCTTGTGAAGTGTATACGGATCATAAGAGCTTGCAGTATCTTCTCTCTCAGAAGGATCTTAATGGCCGGCAGTGGAGGTGGCTTGAATTGATTAAAGATTATGATCTCACTATCCGCTATCATCCTACGAAGGCAAATATGGTAGCAGATACTTTGAGCAGGAAGTCCATAGGCAGCATGGCTTTTCTTTATGCTGACATGAGACCTTTGGCCCAAGAATTGTAGTCCCTTGGCGACTCCGGCGTGAGATGTCTTCTCCTAGACTCCAGTCGATCTTAGCATATAATGTAGTTCAGTCTTCCTTAGTCAGTCAGATTAAGAGAAGACAGTTCGAGGATCCTCATCTGCAGGAGTTGCGTGGTCGTGTCCTAAGTGGAGGAGTTCCCTCGTTGATTCAAATAGAATTCTTCAGTTTAATGGTCGACTTTGTATCCCTGATGTTGGGGATTTGAGGCAGTCAGTGCTCCGTGAGGCTCTTAACTCACGTTAGTCCATTCATCCTGGTATTACTAAAATGTATCAGGACCTTCGAGAGCTATATTGGTGGAAGGGGATGAAGAGAGATGTATTTGATTATGTATCTCGTTGCTTGAACTGTCAGCAGGTTAAGTTCGAGCACTAAAGACCGGTAAGGTTAGCTCAGGCATTGCCAATTCCCAAGTGGAAGTAGGAGCACATCACGATGGATTTTGTGGTTGTTCTGCCAAAGACCCTGCGACGCCATGATTCAATCTGGGTCATTGTCGATAGATCGACTAAATCAGCTAACTTCATCCCTGTGAAGACTACAGATTCAGCTCAAAGATTGGCTCATGTTTACATTGAGCAGGTGGTTAGGCGGCATGGTACTTCTGTATCTATTATTTGAGATCATGGTTCCCAGTTTACTTCCCAATTCTGGCAGTCCTTTCAGAGACAATTGGGAACATAGGTGCAGCTTAGCACGGCATTCCATCTTCAGACTAATGGCCAGTCCGAATGGGTTATTCAAATTCTAGAGGATATGCTGAGAGCTTGTACATTGGACTTCGGAGGTTTTGGGGATGATTATTTGGCTTTAGCGGAGTTTTCTTATAATAATAGCTACCAGTCTTCCATTCAGATGGATCTATTTGAGGCCTTATATGGTCGTCGCTGTCGTTATCCTATTGGCTTGTTCGAGTCTCGAGATGACGAGGTAATGAGTTCAGATATGGTTCGTCAGTCTGTTGATGTTGTTCGTGTTATTCAGGATCGTCTACAGACTGCCAAGAGTAGGCGTATTTCATACTCAAACCGGAGGAGCCGAGAGTTAGAGTTCAAGGTCGGTGACATGGTATTTTTGAAAGTGTCGCCAATGCAAGGTGTAAAGAGATTTGGGAGGAAAGGGAAGCAAAGTCCGAGGTTCATTGGCCCTTTCTGTATCGAGAAGCGTATTGGTAAGGTAGCTTATCGGCTTGACTTGCCAGCCTCTATGCCAGTTCATACGGTCTTCCATGTATCGATGCTCCGGAAGTGTATCTGGGATCCTTCCGAAGTAATTGAATTAGATCCTGCACACCATAGCCGTCGTGCCACAACTGTAACCATCATCCCTATCCCTATCAGCCCAATTTTAAGGTGTTCTTACGCTTTAATTTGTTGCGTCCCAATGATGTTTATCAAAGTTTTTCGTAGGAATTATGTATCAAGTTAAGCATTCATCAAACTGAACATATTCTAATACCAAATAAAAGAAAAAGGAGTGGGACTTATCTCAATCTCTTTTTGTTCATAGTATTTCTTTTAAGTCCAAACTTAACAAAAGTTTTAAAAGAAAAAAAAAACACGAAAATAACCCATGAAAGTAAAAGAGATACCTCTTTTCAATGAAAGCTAATTTATAAGAAAGCGTAAGACCTATCTTACCACTATCCCATGCCAAAGGAGCAGCAGGAGTAGTTTTAATGGACGAACTATTTTACAAATGGATAGACTTTGACATAAGAAAACAAAGGAATACAATGGAGTGAATCGAACTGACAATTCATTGTGCATCTTATAAAAAGACATTCATCATGAAAAGGCTTTAAACAGGTGATTTTATAGTGGAAGTTCAAAGGAACAATAAGAAGCTCAATGAGTAGTGAAGATGTAAATGTTTTTACCATGTAACCGTTTACTATATCTATTGCCTGTTGGTTTTCTTCTATAGAATAGATAGTTCAACAATATGAATGACGGTATTCCAATAATAATTACTATTACTCAATACAATTTGAGAAGTTGCAATATTTGATATATGTAGAAGAATTAAATAGCCTAATTCCTTAGATATATGCGAGAAACCAAAGGTCATCTGAATGGCTTCATCAATTTCCTTTCTTGTTTAATCTATTAAACTTCTTGTTTTATTTTTAAATATGTGTTTTTATTTATTTTGTACAAAAAAAAGTTCTTAAAATAATATTTTCTTCAAATGTGTATATATAGCGGAGGGCATTTAACTGATTGAGCCAATAGAAAGAATTTTGGTTCCTTAATTATAGGCTATTTCATCCTACAATATCTAAAAAAGATTTGCATTAAGTAATCCCTTTAATTAAGGGATAATCCTACAACAACAACAACAACAACAACAACAACAACAACATCATACCCGTGATATCCCATGGACGGGGTAGTGGGAGGGTGAGATGTACCCAGATCTTACCCCTACCAAGATGGAGAGGCTATTTCCAGTAGACCTTCGACTAAAGGAATATTTTAAGAATATATTTGGAACAAAACAAGATGCAAATAACATGGTAAATGAAGTGCTAACAAAAACGTAAGACTATCCAAGAAAAACAAAAGAACACCAGAAACAACGACAAAGAATAAGACAAAAATAACATATATAACATTACAGAAATCACTCATCTGCTATCTAACCTTCTACCCTAATCTTCGACCTCCACATTTTCCTATCTAGGGTCATGTCCTCGGTAATCTGGAGGTGAGCCATGTCTTGTCTAATAACCTCATCACAATTCTTCTTCGGTCTACCTCTACATCTCCATAGATCCAATACTGCCAACCTCTTGCACCTCCTCATTGAGGCATTCGTTATTCTCCTTTTCACATGCCCAAACCAATGCAGTCTCGCTTCCCAAATATTGTCCACCATTGAGGCCACTCCTAGACTTCACTCTCGATCTTATCTTTCTTTATATGCCAACACATCTATCTAAGCATCCTCATTTCAGCTACTTGCATCTTCTGAACATGGGTGTTCTTGACTGGCCAGCACTCAGCCCCACACAGCATAGCTGGTTTTACAGTCATAATCCTAGAATAATTAAAAAATATTAGTATTAAGTAATCCCTTTAATTAAGGGATAAATATATAATGGTTAATAACTTAATAAATATAAAAATTAATTTATAAATTACCTATATATGGCTAGAGAAAGAAATGAATCTTGAAATGTGTTTAGAAACAATAAATATATTTAAATATCAATTTTTGGCTTCTATGTGCCCAATCATACAAAAATAAAAAATGACTAACTACAAAAACTTGCAAGATCTGTACATTCATTCACTTAAACATGCTGGATAAGTTGTATCTATGAAAGTCAATGGTGAATGATATAGAACTAAAATATTTGTATTGTTCAACATAATACAAAAGGAAAAAAAAAGTCAAACTACTTAACTTGAAATGTTTTATTTTTAATATCGCTTTGGCAAATTCCTACATGTTGCTTTGTTGTGTCCCTCTCACCCGCACTGTCCACATGTAATTTTTTATCGCTTAGCATTCAACTCGAAGGGAGACTTGGATCTTGTCAATTTAGGTCTGCCTGGAGCCCTTCTCCTTATTGGTGGAAGTACAAGTTACTAAGATATATATGCAGGAATAATCCATGTACTTTGATCTGAGAGAGGATATACTGGAACTTCATATGTCTTGACTAGGTAATTTTTTATGTATAATATGGAGCAATACTCATCTTCCTTTTCCTCTAGCCTCTTGAACTTTAAAAAAACCCGAGTGTGTGACCATGGTAATTCATCCATTTGAAATTTTTTATAGTCGCATGTGACCTCGTCTAGGTTAACTCTTAATCTTTATCCCCATGGATGATTGTATATATATTATCTGATGCTGCCCTGACCTATAATTGTAAATGAAAAACTAGTTACACAATAATGGCATACAAAAGTTGAATAGAAATGTAACTATTACATGGAAATAAGAGGATATACAAATATACATGAAGTACATAAAACCAAACTACCACAAGCAATCTACATTACCTCATATACTCCATAAAAGCCAATGCATATTTCTAGCATCCTTGTTTGGTGGATTTAACTCTGCAATATCTGAAGTCATTGTCCAAGTTCTACTGATTGTGAAATGCTCTCGACCAACTGTGGTACCCAATATTAAATTGGTACTTCTTCACCCGTATATCTATTTGTTCCACTTTTTCCATGTAGTGATCAAACTCTTGTATTGTGTATGCTTTTGCTATAGTAAAAATTGTTTCAGGTAGGTACTCTTGACTCTTCCTGAATTTTGATCGTATATTATTCCATAAATGCCAAATGCATGCATAGTGGGGGACACTTGTCTACACGATTGAAGCAGCCTTGATAATGCTCTCCTTGCGATTTGACACGATGCACATATTTTCCCTTATATCATAAGCATCTTTGAACCTCTCAAAGAACCACTCCCAAGAATCGTTATTCTCTGAATCAACTACAGCGTATGCAAGTGGTAGTATGATGCATGTGAATATAGGAATAAATTCTTACAATATACCTAAAAAAATCTGTTATACTAATTTCATATATCTCTAAGGAAATACATAGTTATATAAAGTTATTTGTAGTTATACCAAGTAATATAGAAACTTAAATAATTCATTAAAAACAAAAAAAATATAAGTATACATAAAAATATATGCAGTAAAAGTTATAGTGCAAACCTGCTGCATCCAGGGTACTAGCTACTAAAAATATTCCTCTATGGGCTACTCTTAGGACGCTTCCATCAACAACCACAGTTGGCTTGCAATACTCAAATCCCTTTATGCATGCATAAAGGGCAACAAAGCCATATATGAAGCAAATCACTAGGATGTCCTCTCACTAAACGCATAGTATTTTCCTTTGCTCTTCATGCCTTCATGTAGCCAATGTCGAAACCTAAATCTTTTTTGATGTCTTCTATTATTTCCTTCAGTCTATAAGTAAATTTTGGGTCTATATATTTGTCCTGGATAATACTGCCAATTAATCTTTAGCTCGCTTGGCCTTGTGAATAAACTCTATCCTTCAGCAGACATGTGTGGTCATTGACAAATTTCCTAACTTTGAACATGCTTGATTTATTAAACTTTGAAGACCTAAACATCCAAGTGAAATTTTCTCCGATGCAGGAAAGACATTAGCTACATTTCATATAGTTTCAAATTTAGAATTCCAAACATGATTCATAAGTACAAAGATATTAAATTGAATTCATAGAATATTTGAAAATCCATATAAATCTAACTATACTGTTTAGGCCTAAATTTGGTCGTTTAGGTAAAATAATTAAATTTGTTAGAGGGTCCTAAGAAATACGGTAAATAGACAGAAAAAGTAAGTAAAACTAAGATAAAAGTAATAGACAAGAAAGTAAAGAGTATTATTCCTTGAGAATAGCCGGATTCGATGTGAATCACTTGATGGATAATACAATATAAGGAGGAGTATTTATAGCTAAGATTTACTCAGTCCTAATTATGGTAAAATGCAAAGACTAATAAGGTCGTGGGCGTGTTTACTCAAGGCGGTGGTATACAGAAAATCCTAACTAGGAGACTGTAAACTCTAAGGCAGGGGGGATGTATACCTTGCGTCCTATGTTCTGCTGAGCGCCTGTGGCTTAAGGAGCAGGCGTGTATCCTCTGCGCCCAATGACTTGTAAGCTAAGTCTAGTCTCACCAGCTGGACTCGTATCCTCGTAATTATAGGTGGTGTATTTTTGCCCACAAACATACGATACATATTGATACAAAGTTATACATAAAAATACATACAGGGGAAACCAATAATATACATGAAGATACATAGAGATAAACATTGACGGCATGTATTTGAGTAGAAGAATAATCGTAGTTATACTTGACCATGCAACCTTATATTAAGGATTTCCATGTATAAACATTGAAGTCATGTATTTGATAAACAATCGTTCTCTACTTTGATTGTTTCAATGATATAAGCAACAAATCTTCCAGTTCTATCCCATCGCCTACTGTGTTTGAGTAGTATTGACAACATGTTTTTTTATGTACTAACTCGAAGTAAATCCTTAATTCAACTGAATAAACATGGAATGAAAGGAACTTACAAAGTGATATATTTTAAGAAGAATTGATAGAGAAGATAGTGATGGTTGCATATATAGAAGATAACTAGTTAGAAAGATCGTGTATTGAAAAAATGGCGTCTGCATATTGAAAAACAACGCTTATTTCGTAAGTGGATATATTTATGGAGTCCTATTTTGTATATTGTTCTATAAATGGGTAAATAAAGTATAGCTATTTTATGATAGTAGAAAAATATAGTTATTTTATGTAGCATATGTCTCTATAATAGTCTATTTGCGTAAAATTCCCAATTAGAATTCCTTTTTTATGTGGGATAAGCACTTTAGTGTTAGGTCTTGATTAGGTGAGCTATTTTTTACTGGTTTTTAAAGCCTAAGCAGGTTTTAGCACATTTAATAGAATTCCCATTTATACACCTTAAACACTATTCTACAATTATTTTACATTCACACTTTCTCTCTATACAGATCCACTTTCTCTCTCTGTACACCAAACCCTAACCCCACCACAATCACCAACACTAACTCACCGCGCCACCATAGCCGTCGTGCCACAACTGTAACCATCATCCCTATCCCTATCAGCCCAATTTTAAGGTGTTCTTACGCTTTAATTTGTTGCGTCCCAATGATGTTTATCAAAGTTTTTCGTAGGAATTATGTATCAAGTTAAGCATTCATCAAACTGAACATATTCTAATACCAAATAAAAGAAAAAGGAGTGGGACTTATCTCAATCTCTTTTTGTTCATAGTATTTCTTTTAAGTCCAAACTTAACAAAAGTTTTAAAAGAAAAAAAAAACACGAAAATAACCCATGAAAGTAAAAGAGATATCTCTTTTCAATGAAAGCTAATTTATAAGAAAGCGTAAGACCTATCTTACCACTATCCCATGCCAAAGGAGCAGCAGGAGTAGTTTTAATGGACGAACTATTTTACAAATGGATAGACTTTGACATAAGAAAACAAAGGAATACAATGGAGTGAATCGAACTGACAATTCATTGTGCATCTTATAAAAAGACATTCATCATGAAAAGGCTTTAAACAGGTGATTTTATAGTGGAAGTTCAAAGGAACAATAAGAAGCTCAATGAGTAGTGAAGATGTAAATGTTTTTACCATGTAACCGTTTACTATATCTATTGCCTGTTGGTTTTCTTCTATAGAATAGATAGTTCAACAATATGAATGACGGTATTCCAATAATAATTACTATTACTCAATACAATTTGAGAAGTTGCAATATTTGATATATGTAGAAGAATTAAATAGCCTAATTCCTTAAATATATGCGAGAAACCAAAGGTCATCTGAATGGCTTCATCAATTTCCTTTCTTGTTTAATCTATTAAACTTCTTGTTTTATTTTTAAATATGTGTTTTTATTTATTTTGTACAAAAAAAAGTTCTTAAAATAATATTTTCTTCAAATGTGTATATATAGCGGAGGGCATTTAACTGATTGAGCCAATAGAAAGAATTTTGGTTCCTTAATTATAGGCTATTTCATCCTACAATATCTAAAAAAGATTTGCATTAAGTAATCCCTTTAATTAAGGGATAATCCTACAACAACAACAACAACAACAACAACAACAACAACAACAACAACAACAACAACAACAACAACATCATCATACCCGTGATATCCCATGGACGGGGTAGTGGGAGGGTGAGATGTACCCAGATCTTACCCCTACCAAGATGGAGAGGCTATTTCCAGTAGACCTTCGACTAAAGGAATATTTTAAGAATATATTTGGAACAAAACAAGATGCAAATAACATGGTAAATGAAGTGCTAACAAAAACGTAAGACTATCCAAGAAAAACAAAAGAACACCAGAAACAACGACAAAGAATAAGACAAAAATAACATATATAACATTACAGAAATCACTCATCTGCTATCTAACCTTCTACCCTAATCTTCGACCTCCACATTTTCCTATCTAGGGTCATGTCCTCGGTAATCTGGAGGTGAGCCATGTCTTGTCTAATAACCTCATCACAATTCTTCTTCGGTCTACCTCTACATCTCCATAGATCCAATACTGCCAACCTCTTGCACCTCCTCATTGAGGCATTCGTTATTCTCCTTTTCACATGCCCAAACCAATGCAGTCTCGCTTCCCAAATATTGTCCACCATTGAGGCCACTCCTAGACTTCACTCTCGATCTTATCTTTCTTTATATGTCAACACATCTATCTAAGCATCCTCATTTCAGCTACTTGCATCTTCTGAACATGGGTGTTCTTGACTGGCCAGCACTCAGCCCCACACAGCATAGCTGGTTTTACAGTCATAATCCTAGAATAATTAAAAAATATTAGTATTAAGTAATCCCTTTAATTAAGGGATAAATATATAATGGTTAATAACTTAATAAATATAAAAATTAATTTATAAATTACCTATATATGGCTAGAGAAAGAAAGGAATCTTGAAATGTGTTTAGAAACAATAAATATATTTAAATATCAATTTTTGGCTTCTATGTGCCCAATCATACAAAAATAAAAAATGACTAACTACAAAAACTTGCAAGATCTGTACATTCATTCACTTAAACATGCTGGATAAGTTGTATCTATGAAAGTCAATGGTGAATGATATAGAACTAAAATATTTGTATTGTTCAACATAATACAAAAGGAAAAAAAAGTCAAACTACTTAACTTGAAATGTTTTATTTTTAATATCGCTTTGGCAAATTCCTACATGTTGCTTTGTTGTGTCCCTCTCACCCGCACTGTCCACATGTAATTTTTTATCGCTTAGCATTCAACTCGAAGGGAGACTTGGATCTTGTCAATTTAGGTCTGCCTGGAGCCCTTCTCCTTATTGGTGGAAGTACAAGTTGCTCAGATATATATGCAGGAATAATCCATGTACTTTGATCTGAGAGAGGATATATACTGGAACTTCATATGTCTTGACTAGGTAATTTTTTATGTATAATATGGAGCAATACTCATCTTCCTTTTCCTCTAGCCTCTTGAACTTTAAAACAACCCGAGTGTGTGACCATGGTAATTCATCCATTTGAAATTTTTTATAGTCGCATGTGACCTCGTCTAGGTTAACTCTTAATCTTTATCCCCATGGATGATTGTATATATATTATCTGATGCTGCCCTGACCTATAATTGTAAATGAAAAACTAGTTACACAATAATGGCATACAAAAGTTGAATAGAAATGTAACTATTACATGGAAATAATAGGATATACAAATATACATGAAGTACATAAAACCAAACTACCACAAGCAATCTACATTACCTCATATACTCCATAAACGCCAATGCATATTTCTAGCATCCTTGTTTGGTGCATTTAACTCTGCAATATCTGAAGTCATTGTCCAAGTTCTACTGATTGTGAAATGCTCTCGACCAACTGTGGTACCCAATATTAAATTGGTACTTCTTCACCCGTATATCTATTTGTTCCACTTTTTCCATGTAGTGATCAAACTCTTGTATTGTGTATGCTTTTGCTATAGTAAAAATTGTTTCAGGTAGGTACTCTTGACTCTTCCTGAATTTTGATCGTATATTATTCCATAAATGCCAAATGCATGCATAGTGGGGGACACTTGTCTACACGATTGAAGCAGCCTTGATAATGCTCTCCTTGCGATTTGACACGATGCACATATTTTCCCTTATATCATAAGCATCTTTGAACCTCTCAAAGAACCACTCCCAAGAATCGTTATTCTCTGAATCAACTACAGCGTATGCAAGTGGTAGTATGATGCATGTGAATATAGGAATAAATTCTTACAATATACCTAAAAAAATCTGTTATACTAATTTCATATATCTCTAAGGAAATACATAGTTATCTAAAGTTATTTGTAGTTATACCAAGTAATATAGAAACTTAAATAATTCATTAAAAACAAAAAAAATATAAGTATACATAAAAATATATGCAGTAAAAGTTGTAGTGCAAACCTGCTGCATCCAGGGTACTAGCTACTAAAAATATTCCTCTATGGGCTACTCTTAGGACGCTTCCATCAACAACCACAGTTGGCTTGCAATACTCAAATCCCTTTATGCATGCATAAAGGGCAACAAAGCCATATATGAAGCAAATCACTAGGATGTCCTCTCACTAAACGCATAGTATTTTCCTTTGCTCTTCATGCCTTCATGTAGCCAATGTCGAAACCTAAATTTTTTTTGATGTCTTCTATTATTTCCTTCAGTCTATAAGTAAATTTTGGGTCTATATATTTGTCCTGGATAATACTGCCAATTAATCTTTAGCTCGCTTGGCCTTGTGAATAAACTCTATCCTTCAGCAGACATGTGTGGTCATTGACAAATTTCCTAACTTTGAACATGCTTGATTTATTAAACTTTGAAGACCTAAACATCCAAGTGAAATTTTCTCCGATGCAGGAAAGACATTAGCTACATTTCATATAGTTTCAAATTTAGAATTCCAAACATGATTCATAACTACAAAGATATTAAATTGAATTCATAGAATATTTGAAAATCCATATAAATCTAACTATACTGTTTAGGCCTAAATTTGGTCGTTTAGGTAAAATAATTAAATTTGTTAGAGGGTCCTAAGAAATACGGTAAATAGACAGAAAAAGTAAGTAAAACTAAGATAAAAGTAATAGACAAGAAAGTAAAGAGTATTATTCCTTGAGAATAGCCGGATTCGATGTGAATCACTTGATGGATAATACAATATAAGGAGGAGTATTTATAGCTAAGATTTACTCAGTCCTAATTATGGTAAAATGCAAAGACTAATAAGGTCGTGGGCGTGTTTACTCAAGGCGGTGGTATACAGAAAATCCTAACTAGGAGACTGTAAACTCTAAGGCAGGGGGGATGTATACCTTGCGTCCTATGTTCTGCTGAGCGGCTGTGGCTTAAGGAGCAGGCGTGTATCCTCTGCGCCCAATGATTTGTAAGCTAAGTGTAGTCTCACCAGCTGGACTCGTATCCTCGTAATTATAGGTGGTGTATTTTTGCCCACAAACATACGATACATATTGATACAAAGTTATACATAAAAATACATACAGGGGAAACCAATAATATACATGAAGATACATAGAGATAAACATTGACGGCATGTATTTGAGTAGAAGAATAATCGTAGTTATACTTGACCATGCAACCTTATATTAAGGATTTCCATGTATAAACATTGAAGTCATGTATTTGATAAACAATCGTTCTCTACTTTGATTGTTTCAATGATATAAGCAACAAATCTTCCAGTTCTATCCCATCGCCTACTGTGTTTGAGTAGTATTGACAACATGTTTTTTTATGTACTAACTCGAAGTAAATCCTTAATTCAACTGAATAAACATGGAATGAAAGGAACTTACAAAGTGATATATTTTAAGAAGAATTGATAGAGAAGATAGTGACGGTTGCATATATAGAAGATAACTAGTTAGAAAGATCGTGTATTGAAAAAATGGCGTCTGCATATTGAAAAACAACGCTTATTTCGTAAGTGGATATATTTATGGAGTCCTATTTTGTATATTGTTCTATAAATGGGTAAATAAAGTATAGCTATTTTATGATAGTAGAAAAATATAGTTATTTTATGTAGCATATGTCTCTATAATAGTCTATTTGCGTAAAATTCCCAATTAGAATTCCTTTTTTATGTGGGATAAGCACTTTAGTGTTAGGTCTTGATTAGGTGAGCTATTTTTTACTGGTTTTTAAAGCCTAAGCAGGTTTTAGCACATTTAATAGAATTCCCATTTATACACCTTAAACACTATTCTACAATTATTTTACATTCACACTTTCTCTCTATACAGATCCACTTTCTCTCTCTGTACACCAAACCCTAACCCCACCACAATCACCAACACTAACTCACCGCGCCACCATAGCCGTCGTGCCACAACTGTAACCATCATCCCTATCCCTATCAGCCCACTACACCACTATTTGATCTAGGAATCGGCTCATCTTCCTCATTCTGATGGTTTGTTTCCGAGGTTTAAAAGTATAAAGCGGAAAAGAAGAAGCTTGATAACGGCAGTGGCAGTGATGCCGCTGTGGGAAGCGGCTGGGCCGTCGCTCCTTTCCTCTTCCAGTTATTGTTCGTTCCATCGGGATTAGAATTTTTTTCCTTCGTCTTTTGAAAAGAGAGAAGAAGGATTAGAATGGAAGAGAACGAGGAAGAAACCCATCTGTATATCAAGTCATTGTTGCGAGTGTAATGGAGATATAATTTATGAATAGGGTGGCTAAAGTAGTAAATAATTTTTATACTTTTTAATACTCCATCGTTTAGTGCTTGAACTTGTAACGTTTGAGTTCTTAAGCAGCTTCCTCTTAAGCTTGTGCTTTTTGCAGGAAATTATCTATAACTTCTGATTATCTACGAATCTATCCCACTGCGCGTCAATCATGCTTAGAACACCCCCATTTCATGCCATGTTTCTATTAACTCCACTATTCCGGTCCTCGTGATGTCGACACAACAGTGATGGTGGTGATGTTAATGACTTGATGAATTTGGTGATGACGATTTGGAGTAATGTATTTATAAAATAAAATGGACAAATGATGCCGGATTAACATTATTTTATTTGAAACGACCTCGGTCAGTCGTTTCGGGAGGTAGGACTCTGATTTGCATGCCAATAATTTTAAAATTCTCGTAAGGTCCATTGGGACTTATCTGTAAAATTTGAGCTAAATCAGGCCTCGTTGGTAGGCATCGGAAGAAGGTTTCAGTTTTTATTGTCGATAAATATTAAGAAGATACTTTCGAGCTCGGTTTTGGCGAATGAGCTCCGATTCGAAATTCGAAAGCGCCGTTAGTTTCGTATGATTATTTTTTACTTTTTTGAACTTTTCAAAGTGAATTTCGAGGTCGTTCGGCTAGTTTCCGCTAAAATGCCGAAAGTTAAAAGAATTTGATCTTTTCCGTTATAATTCGCATCTTGAGTTTCTGTAATCCTATTGTAGATCTGCCTTAGTGCGTATGCTACATAAATTTGGTATAACTTGTATTCAAAAGTTGGAATTATTTTGAATATCGTAGGGTACCGTTTTAATTTTTGTTAAGAAAAGAAATTATAAAAAAAGTAAAAGAAAAGAAAGTAAAAAAAGGAAAAGGAAAGGAAATGCAGAGGCGGCGGCAGGGGATATAAGCTTATCCCTTGGCCCTTGGCTTAATTTCAAAACAAAAATCGGAGAATACAAGCAAGAAACGAGAAAGACGGAAAATACAGGGGACAAAAATAAATGCCAAAAAATGCGAAAAGAGTCGAGAAAAATAGTATTTTCACCCCCGAAACATTTAGGTAATGATCTTAATGCATTATTTGAGTTTATTACGTGTATTTGAATATATTTTAACTGTAAAAATTGGGATATTAGACATCGTTTTAATAAGTTCAACTGATAGTTTAAAGGGTCAATTGGACCCCGATAGTGGAATTGATTATATATTCGTACTCAGTGAGTTGTGGGCAACATATAAATGTAATTTATTTAGGGTTTGGTTATGTGACCTTAAATCCTATACATAGGCCTGGCCTGTGTATTGCGTATGCAAATTGGGTATCAGGTTCCTAACCGGAATGCCCTAAGACGTAGGAAATGAAGCCTTTAGCCTAATTTGATATATTTTCTACTTATTGAATAAGTAGGATCGTGTGGGCAGTGAACCCAAAAGACAAAGTGGTTTTTGAGTAGCTGTGCTAACTCTGTAATAAGGTAAGTATTTATATCCATTTCTTTGGAGTTGCCCATAGGCGTACTCATTATGCCATAGCTTTGGATTTACATTGTATATTATATGTTATGTCCTGTTGTTGGTATTGCATTAACGATCTGAGCATTGTACTATGGTTGTGAGTTGGTATCTACTTCCCGGCTGTCGATGAGAGTCCCGTGCCGGTGAAGGGTTATTATTGCATCATATTGCATTCATATGCATTACATTACATTATGTTGACGGTAGGAGGATTCCGCCCCCGGAGTAGGAGGGTTCCGCTCCATTGCATCATATTGAGGGCAGGAGGATTCCGCCCCCGGAGTAGGAGGGTTCCGCTCCATTGCATCATATTGAGGGCAGGAGGATTCCGCCCTAGGAGCAGGAGCATTCCGCTCCATTCATTTGTCACATGTGACCCTTTGCATCATATTTCATTTTATTTCATACCATTGTATAGAGTTGTGGTACATAACTACTGCTCTGCTTATACGTGCATTGCTTATTTGTTGATATGTTTCTGGCTCGTATTCCTGGTTGAGTTTATGGTTTCATACGTGTTTCTGGTTATTATCTGGCTCTGCCTTTTTATAATTTAAATAAGAGGAATTTGGTTTATCTGTTTCTTCTCCCTTGCTAGCTATCTTATTCTTTGAGGTGGCTAGTCTTCCCCTTTTCTTGAGTCCTTTTGACTCACCCTTTTTTGTTGTTTGTTTCTTGTCTATCTATTTCGTTTCGGCAGGTTCGCTCCAGGATTGAGTTCGCCACATTGTGAAGGAGTGAAGACGACTTCAGCCATCTGGGTTAGCCAGCTTTTATTCTGGATGGCCACCAGTTTATTGTTTATTATTTCAGTTGCATTTTGCTCCATTCAGGAGGTATCTGTCTTCTTTTGTACTCTTAGATGCTAGTTTTGATAGCCCTAAACCTAGTATGTTTGGTAGTCAGCTGTAATTTCCTTTATACAGCTTAGAGGTATCAGTATGTTTGTGCTTTTTCTCGGTCTTGTTCTTATTTATGAATTGAATTATATTTATTTTCCTAATTTAATTGGTAAAGGTTCGCCCGACGGGTCTAGGGGAGGATGTCGGGTGTCCGCACGTCCTAGCCGAATTCCTGATCGTGTCACTTGGTATCAGAGCCCGATTTAAAGTCTATCCAGAATAAGACAGTGTCTAGTAAAGTCTCGCTGATGGGTACGTAGACATCCGTACTTATCTACGAGAGGCTATGATGGCATTTAGGAAGTTTCACTTCCTTCATTTCTGATCGTGCGCCGGTCTAGGATTCAAAAGTATGTTCATTAATTCGTTAATTCCTTCGTGGTAATTGTGAACCTTCGTGCGACGAATCAACAAACGGTATGAGTTCAGGACGAAGCAGTCTAGCCTAGGGCTAGCATTGACGAAGCCCCGAGAGTTATGATCATGCTGACGATCCATTTATGGAGGTCCCAGCCGTACGAGCTCGCGATGGGCAAGGGAGCAGGGCCTTGTGATTCCCTTGACTCTCTACGATGCTTTTATGAGAACCTTGGTGAAGCAGATACCGCATAAACCTATTATTCGCTAGGCAGCTTATCAGGTTACCGCAGATGCAGATGTTTGGTCTCAGGGAGCTCTTATTCCAGTTCTAAATATTGCCAACGTAAAGTATGTTCCGGAGGCAGCATGTGTTGTGCCTCTAGTTACTCTGGCTGGTTAGCTAGCCCGAGTAATGGCTCGGTCCGAGTATCTGAAAAGGCTGCATTGTTTTACCCAATTGAACCTTCCGATATTCTTAAGCCACACATTAGATAATCCATGTGTAAATTTTTAAAATACAATGATGTCAGCATATCCTTCAAGCTCTTGATTATCTCGAGCGGTATGGTGTTCATTATTCTTCTATGTCACACTTCATTCCGTCCCACCAATAAATCTTCTTAAGATCATGGTACATCTTAGTCGAACCTGGATGAATAGTGTATTTGAAATAATGTGCCTCTATCATAATCTGTCCACGTAAATCTGCAACATCAGGAACACAAGTCTATCTTTATCGTCAGTAGTAACCCTGTATGGTGACTCCAGTTTCTTCTGGCTATCTGTCTGTATTCAACGAGAACTGGATCCTCGTACTGACGCTCTTTTACTTCAGAAAATTTAGAGTTAATGGTCTAGTGCAGCTTGTCGTCAATCCATCATTGGCATATCTCCTTCATACCTCAACTCTTTGAGAAGTTACTTTAGCATTATAAGTGCACATTTAATCAACTTTGTTGCTGGTATTCTGCCTCAGCTCATGGTCCAACTATATGTCTCTTTTATTTTCACTTTTTCCAAGTCATAATATTTCCAATTCAAACAATACCCTGAAGTAGATGTTCAGTCTGGAGATCATTCCTGGTCTGCATCATACTATCCAGTAGTATTTGCATGATCCTTATCCTTATATGATAGACCCTATTCAAATGAACCTTTGACATACATTAGGATATGAGTAACTACATTCCCACAAGGAGCTTGCGGAACAACACTAACATCTACTGAGAGGTTACATAGTGCGTTCGTAAAAATAATATAGCTTGCATCAAATCTTCTATAGTGTGTAGTGACAAAGTACTTCAAAAGTTCCCCCTATTGTATCAAGCGTGAGCTAATTCTTAGTTCCATCGATCTGTTCTATACCGAAGAGGTGATTATCGGCTGAATCATGTTAATCCATCCAGAGTTCCGTATATCTTTGTTTCGAAAAAGTAAAACTCTCCTCTCGTGATCGAGAGAGGGTCAGTTTAGTCAAAATAAGCTGGGCAATGGTGTTATTATATTATCCAGATATGTTTTATTCCAAGAGTTTGGTGTTCGTGTTATAATTCTGATTCTGCAATCATGAGATAATGCCCAGGGAATATTTTATGAAGGTCGTTTAGGTTCTTTTGTTATCTATGTAAATTTTTATTTAGACTTGGGCTCGTTCGAGGACAAACGAGAGTCTAAGTGGAGGAGAATGAAACGACCTCGGTCAGCCGTTTCGGGATAGGACTTCGATTTGCGTGCCAATAATATTAAAATCCTTGCAAGGTCTATTGAAACTTATATGTGAAATTTGAGCTAAATCATGCCTTGTTTGGTAGGCATCGGAAGAAGGTTTCAGTTTTTATTGTCGATAAATATTATAAAGAGACTTTCGAGCTCGGTTTTGGCGAATGAGCTCTGATTCGAAATTCGAAATTCGAAAGCGCCGTTAGGTTCGTATGATTATTTGTGACTTTTGTGAACTTTCGAAAGTGAATTTCGAGGTCGTTAAAGTTAAAAGAATTTGATATTTTCCGTTTTAATTCGCATCTTGACTTTCTGGAATTCGATTTGAGATTTGCCTTAGCGAGTATGCCACTTAAATTTGGTATAACTTGTATGAAAAAGTTGGAATTATTTTGAATATCGTAGGGTACCGTTTTAATTTTCGTTAAGAAAAGAAATTATAAAAGAAAGTAAAAGAAAAGAAAGTAAAAAAAGGAAAAGGAAAGGAAATGCAGAGGTGGTGGCAGGGGATATAAGCTTATCTCTGGACCCTTGGCTTAATTTCCAAGCAAAATCGGAGAACACAAGCAGGAAACGAGAAAGACGGAAAATGCAGGGGACAAAAATAAATACCAAAAAATGCGAAAAAATCGGAGAAAAATAGTATTTTCACCCTGAAACATTCAGGTAATGATCTTAATGCATTATTTTAGTTTATTACGTGTATTTGAATTGGGATATTAGACATCATTTTAATAAGTTCAACCGATAGTTTAAAGGGTCAATTGAACCCCGTTAGTAGAATTGATTATATATTCGTACTCAGTAAGTTATGGGGAACATATAAGTGTAGTTTATTTAGGGTTTGGTTATGTGACCTTAAACCTTGTACATAGGCCTGGCCTGCGTATTGCGTATGCAAATAGGGTATCAGGTTCCTAATCGAATTGCCCTAAGACGTAGGGAATGAAGCCTTTAGCCTAATTTGATATATTTTCTGCTTATTGAATAAGTATGATCGTGTGGGCAGTGAACCCAAACGACAAAGAGGTTGTCGGGTAGCTGTGCTAATTCTGTAACAAGGTAAGTGTTTATATCCATTTCTTTGGAGGCACCTGGCCTCGTGAATTTTTTACCTCGTGTTCCTTAGATGTGTAGTTGCCGATAGGCGTACTGATTACGCCTTAGCTTTGGATTTACATTGTATATTATATGTTATGTCTTGTTGTTGGTATTGCATTGAGGATCTGAGCATTGTACTCTGGCTGTGAGTTGGCATCTACTTCCCGACTGTCGATGAGAGTCCCGTGCCAGTGAAGGGTTATTATTGCATCATGTTGCATTCCTATGCATTGCATTGCATTATGTTGAGGGTAGGAGGATTCCGCCCTAGGAGCAGGAGGATTCCGCTCCATTGCATTATATTGAGGATAGGAGGATTCCGCCCTAGGAGTAGGAGGATTCCGCTCCATTGCATCATACTGAGGGCAGGAGGATTCCGCCCTAGGAGCAGGAGGATTCCGCTCCATTGCATCATACTGAGGGCAGGAGGATTCCGCCCTAGGAGCAGGAGGATTCTGTTCCATTGCATCATACTGAGGGCAGGAGGATTCCGCCCTAGGAGCAGGAGGATTCCGCTCCATTGCATTATATTGAGGATAGGAGGATTCCGCCCTAGGAGTAGGAGGATTTCGCTCCATTGCATCATACTGAAGGCAGGAGGATTCCGCCCAAGGAGCAGGAGGATTCCACTCCATTCATTTGGCACATGTGACCCTTTGCATCATATTTCATTTCATTTCATACCATTGTGTAGACTTGTGGTACATAACTACTGCTCTTCTTATACGTATATTACTTATTTGTTGATATGTTTCTGGCTCGTATTCCTTATTGAGTTTATGGTTTCATATGTATTTCCGGTTATTATCTGGCTCTGCCTTTTTATAATTTAAATAAGAGGAATTTGGTTTATCTGTTTCTTCTTCCTGACAATCTATCCTATTCTTTGAGGTGGCTAGTCCGCCCCACTTATTGAGTCCTTTTGACTCACCCTTGTTTTTTGTTTGTTTCTTGTCTATCTATTTTATTTCGGCGGGTCCGCTCCAGGATTGAGTTCGCCACGTTGTGTAGGAGCCAAGACGACTTCAGCTGTCAGGGTGAGCCAGCTTTTATTCCGGATGGCCACCAGTTTATTGTTTATTATTTCAGTTGCATTTTGCTCCCTTCAGGAGGTATCTGTCTTCTTTTGTACTCTTAGATGACTAGTCTGGATAGCCCTAAACCTAGTATGTTGGGTAGTCACCTGTAATTTTCTTTGTACAGCTTAGAGGTATCAGTATGTTTGTGCTTTTTCTAAGTCTTGTTCTTATTATTTTTCTAATTTAATTAGTAAGGGTTCGCCCGACGGGTCTAGGGGAGGATGTCGGGTGCCCGCACGGCCTAGCCGGATTTTTGGTCGTGTCATTATTTTATTTTAATTTTTTATATGTGCAAAGTAATGACTATTTGGCATCACTTGCTTATAAAATAGATAAAATAATTTGGCTGACTTATTAATAAATGCAGATGGATTGTCATTATTTTATGTTTTCATATGTTTTTTTTTTTTGTGAATGAATGAAATTGGGACAATTTGGCATTATTTCTTCACAAACGAACACAGTATTTGGTTCAATATATGCATAACCACAGACGGATTGTTGTTGTTTCTAAATATATAAAAACTTGAAGGTCTCTTTTATGGATGTATGATGTGAGGTTAATTTGGCCTCATTTCTTCACAATACGGACATAATTATATGCATAAACAACAACCAGATTGTCATTATTTCTAAATATAAAAGCACTTGAAGGTATTTTTTGTAAATCAATAAAGTAAGGCCGATTTGGCATCATTTCTTAAGAAAACGAACATGCTTTTTTGCTTATTGTATGAAGAAATTCGCCGGATTGGTCCTATATTTTGTTTTGCTTTGATTTTTGTATATGAGCGAAACGATAGACGATTTGGTGTTATTTATTCACAAAAAATAGACGTGAAATACAGACGGATTAGCTGCCTTGTATATGAGCGAAACGATGCCGATCTGGCGTTATTTATTCACAAAATAGATGTGAAACACAACTGGATTGTGTGTAGGAAGCAGTGACCTTTTTTTATAATTTTGGATATAAAAAGGTGTGGTGGCATTTTTATTATTACGGCTTCAAAAAATAATCGGTGGCATTTTTGTAATTACATGAAGTTCTCTATTAGTAAGGGTATTTTTGTACTTTCAACTTCATTTAATGTGAAACTGCTTATGTTTTCAAGACCACAAAAAAGTGCTTATATTTTCAAGACCGAGTGCATTTGTGCTCCTTTTATACTCACCTGTTCAAATGGGATTTCCACATAAATAGCCCTCAATATACGATATTAACAAGCCAGCTAGCACTAACATAATCTAGCCATAATATTTATATTTAAAATTTGATTTATAATTAAAATATAGCATATAATTAAATTGATATTTTTTATATATAGCTTCTACACACACACACACATATATATATATATATATATATATATATATATATATATATATATATATATATATATATATACCAAATTCTGACGGATCTTAACAGCATGGGGGTAACAGAAAATTTTACTGGTGACACAACCCTGGCAAGGAGTGGCTGAACCCAAAATTAGGTTCAACAACAGCCCTAAGCGCCATCCTCGGCTAGGCGGGCAAACAACAGAACCTTGGTTCTGGCATTCAACCTTCCGCCTGGGTTGTCTATCAAACCATACCTTTAACACCACCACCTGCTGAGATTCTAATCATAATCTGTTATTAGAATCATTTTACCCTAGTAGCCTAGTGTGACAGAGCTCAACACTTAATGATTTAGCCTCTCATTAGGCCAAGTATCAAATCTTAAAATTATAAGTAAACAAAATAAAAGAATAATTATGAATACCTTTGTTTGCGCTCAGGCAATAGAGAATTTTTATAAACTGAAAGATTTTTCCAATGGGGAGATTTACAATGAGAGTGAGGGGTTGTCTGCCCTTCTCTACTCAAACTCCTACCCTATTTATAGAAAAATTTCAAAGAATAAAACAACTAATATGGCCCAAACTTTACAAGTGGCCGGCTTAAAATAAAAGAAAGGAAAATGGCCGACAAATGGCCAATAATGTGCGCAACTTTATCAAAGCTGCTTTATAAAAGGTACTTTATGAAAGTTGAGGGAATCTTCAATAATGCATCCGCGTCAGATCTTATCTTTCCCTTTGGTGCTTTGTAATATAGAAGATTCTTCTTTATTCACCTGTGTTATGATGTTTGTGATATAATCATCCACATCATTGTCAGTGATTGATTGAGATTCTCCTGCCAAACACTGTTCTTCTTCATCTTCTGTGTTATTCGCAGAGGCCATAGATGCATCTGAAGGAATTTCAATCTCAAGATTTTTTATTAAATCTTTTTTAACTTCTTCAAAATACGAAGCTAAAATTTCCGCTTTTGTCATCAGCCCTTTCTTCATTTGAATCTTATTAATTATGTGTTGATAGGGACTTGGAGTATTTTGCTGTTTCATATAATCAGTCTGTTTATAATCCTCAAGTGACTGATTTATATGATCAATAGTATCCTGACACTGCATATGACCATCAGATGTTTTCTGGATCATTTTTTTCCAAAATCTTGTATAAAAACTCCTGTATAAAGCAGGAATATTTTGTGGAGTATAATCCACTTCCACGGTCCATTTCATTATCCATGGAATAGAGTATTCAATAAAGAAATTCATATAACAACTTCCTTCAATTAGAGTATTACCCCTTTGTAATTCTTGAATTTTTGGAGATACTTCCAACCAATCAGTATATAAACTGAGCAATGGTTCTGGTAGTACTTTAACGGTAGGACCATAAGTAATCCACCATTGAGAAAACCAGTTTGGTACATTGCTTTGTTTATAAACTTCTCCACATATTTTTATAAACCAAGAATGTTTTCTATTATCATTTTCATATAATAAAGCTTTATGAAAGCTTTCAACATAATCCCAGTAATTGAATTTCACTGGAACTTTCTGTTCAGGATGGATATAACTTCTTTCAGTCAGGGTGCTCAAACCCCATTCTTCTGGCAATATAATATGTTTGATTATAATCTTGGAAAAGTTATAAACTTTTCTTGTGTTTGCTGGATAAAAATGCGATATTTCGCATGATCCTGTGCCTGAGAGTATCATCTCATAATGAGCTCTGTACTTATAAGTACAACTTGGGTATGATGTATTATTCAGATATTTTGCCATTAATTTCCATGGCTCATCCTTCCATTGAAGGTCTCTGTTTTCAAGGAATAATATTAACTCCTTATAATCTGTCTTTATATAAGACTGAATATTTTCATTATCATCTTCTGTTATAACAGAAGAGTATGATTCAGGCATATCTTCCTTTTGCTTCCCTAGTGAATTTTTCCATTCAAGGAATTGTTGGTACTGAAAATATGAAACAGTATTATCACTTTTATCATTTGATGACGACGATCCTGTCAGATTCTCAGCTATAAGCCTCTGTTTACCCATTTGGGCTATTACAGCACCTCTGCCAGTGCATCTTCCTCTGTTTCCCCTTCCTCTATTAGAGGTTGGGTTACCTCGGGTCAAATGCATACCCTGCATATAATGGAGCATCAATTTGTTAGGCCAAATATATTGGATAATTTTCCAATACATTACGGATTCCTATAATATCCGCCGTAATTTCTTTCCTTCTGGCCATAGCTCTTTGCAAGATACTAGCAATATGATCTGTTTTATCTTTATTAAAGTAATTGGCGTGTAATAACAAATCTTTAGATTCATCCATCATCTTTTTTAACCTATTCTGCGTTACTCGCAAATCCCAATATAATGCATGCATCTGCCTGGGTAAAAGTTGATTTTGGCAGTAGGGACAATAATAGAGCATATTATTTCTTCTACACATCCTAAATAACCTGCACAATAAAATAATGAATATGATCATTAACTAGCTAAATATTCTCTAGTTAAAAAATCAGGAAGACTATTATCTTCTCCTTTTTTATATTGTATTTCAAAATCAAATGGGGCCAATAATGCCTGCCATCTTGCAAACATTTGTTTAGAAACATCATGTTTACAATCTTTATTAAACATAAATTTAGCTGATTGGCAATCAGTTTTTATAATAAACTTTTGGTTATATAAGTCACTTTGAAATTTTAAAACACATTTTACTATAGCAAGAATTTCTTTTGCTACAGCTGCATAATTTTTTTGGCTATTATTCCATTTACCAGAATGAAATTGAACTAAATATTCAGTTTTTTCTTCTGGAGAGTATTGCTTTAGAATACCTCCATAACCAATGTCAGAAGCATCAGTTTCAATTATATTTGGCCAAGTAGGATTAGCCAATGTAAGACAAGGAAGATTTTTTACTCTTTCCTTGATCTTCTGGACTGTTTTAGTATGGGCATCAGTCCAAGGCTTTGGAATCTTTTTTAATCTATCATATAAGATAGCTGTATCTTTAGCAAGATTTTCATAAAATGGAGCAATATAATTTAAACTTCCTAGAAATCTCTGTAATTGAGTTTTATCTATTATAATATCAGGAAATTTAGAAGCAAATTCAATACTTCTATTAATAGGTATAATCTTTCCCTTTTCAATATTATGACCAAGGAATCTTATTTTTGTTTGAAATAGAACCATTTTTGGTTTAGATATAACTAAACCATTTTGTATAATAATTTTCTTGAATAATTCAAGATGTTTAAAATGCATTTCAATATTATTTGAAAATACTAATATATCGTCAATATAAACGATAATAAAATTACTATAAGGAATGAATATATCATTCATGATTTTCTGAAATTCAGAAGGAGCATTTTTCAATCCAAATGGCATCACATTCCATTCGAACTGTCCTATTAGGACATTAAAAGCAGTTTTATACCTGTCAGCTTCAGCTATTTGAATCTGCCAATATCCTGATTTTAAATCAAATTTAAAAAATATAATAGCATTATGAAGTCTATCCAATAAATCCTTTTTATTAGGAATAGGATATCTAATCCATTTCAAAACTTTATTCAAAGGTTTATAGTTTATGACTAACCTTGGAACTCCTCTTTCTTGTTCAGCATGTTTATTAACATAAAAAGCTGTACAAGACCATGGGGGATTTTGAAGATCGAATAAGACCTTTATGTAATAAAGAATCTATTTCTTTTTTACATAATTCCAAATATTCTGAATTCATTTGGCAAGGTCTTGCCTTAGTAGGAATACTATTATTTTCAGAAAACTCTTCCTCATATGGAAGTGTAACTACATGCTTTTTCCGATTCCAAAAAGCATTTGGATGTTCGCTACAAATTTGTAATGAAAACTGATTTATCATAAAATCAATTTTTTCCCTCAATTTGGGATTTTTTAAAATCTCATCAATATTTAAAGTATAAATTTCTTGTTTAAGAAAATTGATATGCTGACTTTTCTTAGCTAGCATATCTTTTAACTGGTTTAAAACTCTAGTAATAGGTTCAGTTATAAACTGAAAAATAATAGGTTTTCCTTGAAAAGTTCCTATTATCCCTTCTTTATCAATCCTAGTAATAGGAAATATTTTTTGTAAAAAGGGTGTTCCTAATATAACTTGGTTGGACATATTTTTTATTAAAACAAAGCTTTGAGGTATACATACCTTATTTGTGCATATAGAAGCTGTTGGCAATTTGTACTCAATCTGCATTTTCTCACCATTAGCAGACCTTAAACTATGAGTAGTCTTATGAAAATATCGTGAAGGAATTAATCCTTCTTGAACACAATTTAAATCTGCTCCACTATCAACAAGAGCTATAAATTCTTTTTTGAAATTATAATCAATAAGAAGAGTAATTTTTATAAAAAACTTTTGAGAAGTAAATACTTCTAGGGTAGTTAAAAACTCTTCATTCAAATTGCTAAAAATATTATCAAGATTTTCAGAATTAGATGGGGTAAGGATTTCATCCTTTTCTTTACCTTTTCCTTCAATTTTGGAAATCCTTTGATCTAATATTCTATTTTCCTTTTTGAGATTATAAATCTCCTTTTTAAGGTTATAAACCTCTTTTTCCAAATCCTGAGACGTAGTTGGTGAACTACTATGACTCATTTTTCTTTGTTCTAGAAGTCTTTTAACTTCTTTCATGGTGTATGGAGTATTATCCATAGGGGCATAGAAACCCTTTTTCAATCCTTCGGATTCCTTCTGTTCGAAATTTCCTTTGATCTGATCGATAAGCTTGGACCTCACGTCGGAATCCTGTACCATCTTCAATAATTCTATTAAATTATCATTATCCAAAGTGTTAAGACTAAATTGAGAAAATAAATTATAAAATTCATCATTTTCTTTATTATCACAAGGTTGTCCAATCTTGCAAGGATCACATTCATCCTCAGAACTAGTGACAATATCACTTTCATCCTGGAAGACTTTATTTAGTTCTTCCTTGGTAGGGATATTTTCCTCACCTGGATCCGATATTTCTGGTTCAGAATTTAATAAGATCTTGCATAAAGAATCCTTCAGATCTTCATCTATATTAAGAGCTTTGATTCTCTCTTTGACCTTGCAGTCTTTATATCGATGACCAAACCTTCCACATTTCCAACAATTTAGTGGATTCTTGGTTTTGGCTTTAATGTCATCCTTTCGCTCTTTAAAAGCCTTTTTTCTTCTAGTACGCTTTTCTGTGCGTCTCTCCGAATATCTTTGTCTCCATTCCTGGTAATCATGTTTCTTACCAGTCTTGCTTCTATGAAGCTTATGAGACTTTGATTTGGTTCGGGTTCGTGGATCATCCATGCCGAATTGTCCACAAAATTCACCCAACTGTTGTCTTTCATTAAGACGATGGCGTTTGAGCTCCTGATTTAGCTTAATTTCATTACATAACGCCAATCCTTCTTGGATACATATTCCAACTAAACTTCCATAAGTATGCTCATCATAATTAATATGAACTCCCCCTTGTCTAAGAGCTTTCTTAACTCTTTCTGCAAAGAGGTTAGGAAGTCCATCTATAAATTTAGATTTCCAATGAGAGCTATTACACTCTGGTAACTCCATGACTCTACAAAGAAATGTATCTTTATAAAGTCTAAATGAGGTTAAAGTCTTACACCTCATATTCTGCAAAAGGGTTCGAATAGTCTCACTATTATCAGACCATCTTCCTGAAAAGTGTTCAATTATATTAACAACCAAAAATAAACAGCATTAGTATTATCAGCTGTAGAAGTTCCTGGTTCACTTTTAACTGCATTCAAAATTTCATTTCGCTGGTCAACAGTGAGATAATTATCCCACCATCCTTTTAATTGACCAGTAAAACCTGCAACAATCATATCGGCAACAGTTTTATCACTATTACCATTAATCTTGCAAATCGTGCTATACATCATCATTCTATGTATAACTACATACATTTGCCTATTAGTAAGGCCATCAATATTCCATTCATATATTTGCTTACCGCTGAAACTATTCGGGGCATACATATCATCCTGTTCTTCGAATAGAACATCCTGAGGAGTAGGCCTGGGATAGTAAAACATCTTTTGCCTTGGTTTATCAGCAAATTTCGAACTATAAGAAGATTTTAATTTATTAATTTGATCATAAGTTAATTTTGGAAAATCTCCTTCAAAAACTTCATCTTCAGAAAATGCATTATCACTTTCCTCCGTATTAATTAGAGGCTTTAGTGATAACTCTTTAAATTTCTCATTTAAAAATTTTTCAATATTATATGAGTCAGGTTTTAATTTAAAATTTTCAACATCAGGAGGAGGCTGAATAGTTGGAATGGCTACTCGAGGTGGCTTTTCCAATTTTTCTTTTCCTGATGTGCTAGCAGTATTACTGCTTATTATAGAACATAGTTTATCTACCTTATCATGTAAAGATACTATATGCTCACCCAATATATGAACATAAATATTTGTATAGTTCTGCTGTTTCAACATTATATTAATATGTCTAACAGTAATTTGAAGAGTATTATCTTCAATTATTGTAGAAAAAGCTGCAAAATCAATCATTTTTCCCTCCTTTTTTATTTTAAAAGGTTGCTGTGGAGGAAATACGGCATCAATGATTTTACCATTTGATAATTCAAATTGTCTTTCCAAGACAACAATATAGTTTGCCACATATTTTCCCATAAACCATGGGATAAAAGATATAATTTTGTTGACTTTCTCAAGATCTCTATAAAATTCTTCTTGAAAATCATTTTGTTCAGTTTTATTAAAACTTTTGAAAAATGGATGATCCACGAACCCGAACCAAATCAAAGTCTCATAAGCTTCATAGAAGCAAGACTGGTAAGAAACATGATTACCAGGAATGGAGACAACCCCTCACTCTCATTGTAAATCTCCCCATTGGAAAAATCTTTCAGTTTATAAAAATTCTCTATTGCCTGAGCGCAAACAAAGGTATTCATAATTATTCTTTTATTTTGTTTACTTATAATTTTAAGATTTGATACTTGGCCTAATGAGAGGCTAAATCATTAAGTGTTGAGCTCTGTCACACTAGGCTACTAGGGTAAAATGATTCTAATAACAGATTATGATTAGAATCTCAGCAGGTGGTGGTGTTAAAGGTATGGTTTGATAGACAACCCAGGCGGAAGGTTGAATGCCAGAACCAAGGTTCTGTTGTTTGCCCGCCTAGCCGAGGATGGCGCTTAGGGCTGTTGTTGAACCTAATTTTGGGTTCAGCCACTCCTTGCCAGGGTTGTGTCACCAGTAAAATTTCCTGTTACCCCCATGCTGTTAAGATCCGTCAGAATTTGGTATCAGAGCCATGGTGCACAGTAGCAATAGGTGACGAGTTCAACACTTAACTTTCTGATCTTAATTTTCTAATGAATATCATTAGGAACAAAACTACTGTTAAAAACAGTAGAAAAGAAGAATATGAAATGCCACAGCATTTAGATCTACTTAATAAATGGAATATTCCTAAAGTTCAACCTAGGCTGATATACCAGCTAGGAACCTTTGAAAAATTGGGTTTGAAACAGGTAGTTAAAACCACTGAAGAGACTATCACAATTGATAGTGATCATGCTACTTTTAATTTATTATCTGAGCATGATTTAATGCCATACATGCATACTCATAGATTTATTCATATTGGATTAATTCAAGTTGCTTTTAAGCCTTTAACTCTGAGAGGTTTACCTGAAAGCTTCATAGCTGCTCTCAGAGATGGTAGAAATCATAACTGGAAAAAGTCCCTTATAGGGATCGTTCAATCAAGTTTGGCCTATGGCCCGGTATATTTTAATGCTTATCCGAATTTACAAATATCATTATCGGATGAAAATGCTTTAAAAGCCCTAGTATTAAATGTTAAACTGCATGGTTATGATTATATGCCTAATACGGAAGTTATATGTATTTGTTACAGGATTTATTACAAGCCATTATATACATTAAATCCTATGTGTAAAATTATGGATTTTAAAAATGAGACGATTTTAATAGAAACTAATTTTGGTAAGACTAAAGTCTCTACCAGAAGACCTATCAAGTGGGATGAGATAGATTTCCCCAAAGAATGGGTCATGGAGGAAGCAGCCACGCCAAAAGATTTTAAAAATACAGATTTGACTGGAATTGAGCAAACTCCAGAAGGAAATGTAAGAATCAGGTTTGAACCTGAAGAGGTTATAAGTAGGATGGATATGAAATCTGACAGGTCTAGTCTTCAAGGTTTATCTAGATCTAATTCATTACATCATTCTTATATTTCTCCTATTGATTATATTGTTCAAACTCCTTCTAGAGCTTCTACTTCTCAGATAAGGGAGGAAGCCCCTAGGTATCATACTTTTAAAATTGATAAAAATAATATTGTCACTCCTGTTGCTCCTATAAGAGAACAACAGATTGACGATGCGGATATAACTGCATCTGAAATGGATTTTGGAGAAAATATTTAATGGATTTTACATCCACAATTGATTTTAGTCGGGGATCACCCGCAAGAAAGAAAATATCTGAGGATTTTTATAAACCCAGATGGGAACTTTTTAGAAGATGGTTTTTCAAAAGTTTTAATAAAACTGAACAAAATGATTTTCAAGAAGAATTTTATAGAGATCTTGAGAAAGTCAACAAAATTATATCTTTTATCCCATGGTTTATGGGAAAATATGTGGCAAACTATATTGTTGTCTTGGAAAGACAATTTGAATTATCAAATGGTAAAATCATTGATGCCGTATTTCCTCCACAGCAACCTTTTAAAATAAAAAAGGAGGGAAAAATGATTGATTTTGCAGCTTTTTCTGCAATAATTGAAGATAATACTCTTCAAATTACTGTTAGACATATTAATATAATGTTGAAACAGCAGAACTATACAAATATTTATGTTCATATATTGGGTGAGCATATAGTATCTTTACATGATAAGGTAGATAAACTATGTTCTATAATAAGCAGTAATACTGCTAGCACATCAGGAAAAGAAAAATTGGAAAAGCCACCTCGAGTAGCCATTCCAACTATTCAGCCTCCTCCTGATGTTGAAAATTTTAAATTAAAACCTGACTCATATAATATTGAAAAATTTTTAAATGAGAAATTTAAAGAGTTATCACTAAAGCCTCTAATTAATACGGAGGAAAGTGATAATGCATTTTCTGAAGATGAAGTTTTTGAAGGAGATTTTCCAAAATTAACTTATGATCAAATTAATAAATTAAAATCTTCTTATAGTTCGAAATTTGCTGATAAACCAAGGCAAAGGATGTTTTACTATCCCAGGCCTACTCCTCAGGATGTTCTATTCGAAGAACAGGATGATATGTATGCCCCGAATAGTTTCAGCGGTAAGCAAATATATGAATGGAATATTGATGGCCTTACTAATAGGCAAATGTATGTAGTTATACATAGAATGATGATGTATAGCACGATTTGCAAGATTAATGGTAATAGTGATAAAACTGTTGCCGATATGATTGTTGCAGGTTTTACTGGTCAATTAAAAGGATGGTGGGATAATTATCTCACTGTTGACCAGCGAAATGAAATTTTGAATGCAGTTAAAAGTGAACCAGGAACTTCTACAGCTGATAATACTAATGCTGTTTATTTTTTGGTTGTTAATATAATTGAACACTTTTCAGGAAGATGGTCTGATAATAGTGAGACTATTCGAACCCTTTTGCAGAATATGAGGTGTAAGACTTTAACCTCATTTAGACTTTATAAAGATACATTTCTTTGTAGAGTCATGGAGTTACCAGAGTGTAATAGCTCTCATTGGAAATCTAAATTTATAGATGGACTTCCTAACCTCTTTGCAGAAAGAGTTAAGAAAGCTCTTAGACAAGGGGGAGTTCATATTAATTATGATGAGCATACTTATGGAAGTTTAGTTGGAATATGTATCCAAGAAGGATTGGCGTTATGTAATGAAATTAAGCTAAATCAGGAGCTCAAACGCCATCGTCTTAATGAAAGACAACCCCTCACTCTCATTGTAAATCTCCCCATTGGAAAAATCTTTCAGTTTATAAAAATTCTCTATTGCCTGAGCGCAAACAAAGGTATTCATAATTATTCTTTTATTTTGTTTACTTATAATTTTAAGATTTGATACTTGGCCTAATGAGAGGCTAAATCATTAAGTGTTGAGCTCTGTCACACTAGGCTACTAGGGTAAAATGATTCTAATAACAGATTATGATTAGAATCTCAGCAGGTGGTGGTGTTAAAGGTATGGTTTGATAGACAACCCAGGCGGAAGGTTGAATGCCAGAACCAAGGTTCTGTTGTTTGCCCGCCTAGCCGAGGATGGCGCTTAGGGCTGTTGTTGAACCTAATTTTGGGTTCAGCCACTCCTTGCCAGGGTTGTGTCACCAGTAAAATTTCCTGTTACCCCCATGCTGTTAAGATTGAAAAAGGGTTTCTATGCCCCTATGGATAATACTCCATACACCATGAAAGAAGTTAAAAGACTTCTAGAACAAAGAAAAATGAGTCATAGTAGTTCACCAACTACGTCTCAGGATTTGGAAAAAGAGGTTTATAACCTTAAAAAGGAGATTTATAATCTCAAAAAGGAAAATAGAATATTAGATCAAAGGATTTCCAGAATTGAAGGAAAAGGTAAAGAAAAGGATGAAATCCTTACCCCATCTAATTCTGAAAATCTTGATAATATTTTTAGCAATTTGAATGAAGAGTTTTTAACTACCCTAGAAGTATTTACTTCTCAAAAGTTTTTTATAAAAATTACTCTTCTTATTGATTATAATTTCAAAAAAGAATTTATAGCTCTTGTTGATAGTGGAGCAGATTTAAATTGTGTTCAAGAAGGATTAATTCCTTCACGATATTTTCATAAGACTACTCATAGTTTAAGGTCTGCTAATGGTGAGAAAATGCAGATTGAGTACAAATTGCCAACAGCTTCTATATGCACAAATAAGGTATGTATACCTCAAAGCTTTGTTTTAATAAAAAATATGTCCAACCAAGTTATATTAGGAACACCCTTTTTACAAAAAATATTTCCTATTACTAGGATTGATAAAGAAGGGATAATAGGAACTTTTCAAGGAAAACCTATTATTTTTCAGTTTATAACTGAACCTATTACTAGAGTTTTAAACCAGTTAAAAGATATGCTAGCTAAGAAAAGTCAGCATATCAATTTTCTTAAACAAGAAATTTATACTTTAAATATTGATGAGATTTTAAAAAATCCCAAATTGAGGGAAAAAATTGATTTTATGATAAATCAGTTTTCATTACAAATTTGTAGCGAACATCCAAATGCTTTTTGGAATCGGAAAAAGCATGTAGTTACACTTCCATATGAGGAAGAGTTTTCTGAAAATAATAGTATTCCTACTAAGGCAAGACCTTGCCAAATGAATTCAGAATATTTGGAATTATGTAAAAAAGAAATAGATTCTTTATTACATAAAGGTCTTATTCGATCTTCAAAATCCCCATGGTCTTGTACAGCTTTTTATGTTAATAAACATGCTGAACAAGAAAGAGGAGTTCCAAGGTTAGTCATAAACTATAAACCTTTGAATAAAGTTTTGAAATGGATTAGATATCCTATTCCTAATAAAAAGGATTTATTGGATAGACTTCATAATGCTATTATATTTTCTAAATTTGATTTAAAATCAGGATACTGGCAGATTCAAATAGCTGAAGCTGACAGGTATAAAACTGCTTTTAATGTCCCAATAGGACAGTTCGAATGGAATGTGATGCCATTTGGATTGAAAAATGCTCCTTCTGAATTTCAGAAAATCATGAATGATATATTCATTCCTTATAGTAATTTTATTATCGTTTATATTGACGATATATTAGTATTTTCAAATAATATTGAAATGCATTTTAAACATCTTGAATTATTCAAAAAAATTATTATACAAAATGGTTTAGTTATATCTAAACCAAAAATGGTTCTATTTCAAACAAAAATAAGATTCCTTGGTCATAATATTGAAAAAGGAAAGATTATACCTATTAATAGAAGTATTGAATTTGCTTCTAAATTTCCTGATATTATAATAGATAAAACTCAATTACAGAGATTTCTAGGAAGTTTAAATTATATTGCTCCATTTTATGAAAATCTTGCTAAAGATACAGCTATCTTATATGATAGATTAAAAAAGATTCCAAAGCCTTGGGCTGATGCCCATACTAAAACAGTCCAGAAGATCAAGGAAAGAGTAAAAAATCTTCCTTGTCTTACATTGGCTAATCCTACTTGGCCAAAAATAATTGAAACTGATGCTTCTGACATTGGTTATGGAGGTATTCTAAAGCAATACTCTCCAGAAGAAAAAACTGAATATTTAGTTCAATTTCATTCTGGTAAATGGAATAATAGCCAAAAAAATTATGCAACTGTAGCAAAAGAAATTCTTGCTATAGTAAAATGTGTTTTAAAATTTCAAGGTGACTTATATAACCAAAAGTTTATTATAAAAACTGATTGCCAATCAGCTAAATTTATGTTTAATAAAGATTGTAAACATGATGTTTCTAAACAAATGTTTGCAAGATGGCAGGCATTATTGGCCCCATTTGATTTTGAAATACAATATAAAAAAGGAGAAGATAATAGTCTTCCTGATTTTTTAACTAGAGAATATTTAGCTAGTTAATGATCATATTCATTATTTTATTGTGCAGGTTATTTAGGATGTGTAGAAGAAATAATATGCTCTATTATTGTCCCTACTGCCAAAATCAACTTTTACCCAGGCAGATGCATGCATTATATTGGGATTTGCGAGTAACGCAGAATAGGTTAAAAAAGATGATGGATGAATCTAAAGATTTGTTATTACACGCCAATTACTTTAATAAAGATGAAACAGATCATATTGCTAGTATCTTGCAAAGAGCTATGGCCAGAAGGAAAGAAATTACGGCGGATATTATAGGAATCCGTAATGTATTGGAAAATTATCCAATATATTTGGCCTAACAAATTGATGCTCCATTATATGCAGGGTATGCATTTGGCCCGAGGTAATCCAACCTCTAATAGAGGAAGGGGAAACAGAGGAAGAGGCACTGGCAGAGGTGCTGTAATAGCCCAAATGGGTAAACAGAGGCTTATAGCTGAGAATCTGACAGGATCGTCGTCATCAAATGATAAAAGTGATAATACTGTTTCATATTTTCAGTACCAACAATTCCTTGAATGGAAAAATTCACTAGGGAAGCAAAAGGAAGATATGCCTGAATCATACTCTTCTGTTATAACAGAAGATGATAATGAAAATATTCAGTCTTATATAAAGACAGATTATAAGGAGTTAATATTATTCCTTGAAAACAGAGACCTTCAATGGAAGGATGAGCCATGGAAATTAATGGCAAAATATCTGAATAATACATCATACCCAAGTTGTACTTATAAGTACAGAGCTCATTATGAGATGATACTCTCAGGCACAGGATCATGCGAAATATCGCATTTTTATCCAGCAAACACAAGAAAAGTTTATAACTTTTCCAAGATTATAATCAAACATATTATATTGCCAGAAGAATGGGGTTTGAGCACCCTGACTGAAAGAAGTTATATCCATCCTGAACAGAAAGTTCCAGTGAAATTCAATTACTGGGATTATGTTGAAAGCTTTCATAAAGCTTTATTATATGAAAATGATAATAGAAAACATTCTTGGTTTATAAAAATATGTGGAGAAGTTTATAAACAAAGCAATGTACCAAACTGGTTTTCTCAATGGTGGATTACTTATGGTCCTACCGTTAAAATACTACCAGAACCATTGCTCAGTTTATATACTGATTGGTTGGAAGTATCTCCAAAAATTCAAGAATTACAAAGGGGTAATACTCTAATTGAAGGAAGTTGTTATATGAATTTCTTTATTGAATACTCTATTCCATGGATAATGAAATGGACCGTGGAAGTGGATTATACTCCACAAAATATTCCTGCTTTATACAGGAGTTTTTATACAAGATTTTGGAAAAAAATGATCCAGAAAACATCTGATGGTCATATGCAGTGTCAGGATACTATTGATCATATAAAACAGTCACTTGAGGATTATAAACAGACTGATTATATGAAACAGCAAAATACTCCAAGTCCCTATCAACACATAATTAATAAGATTCAAATGAAGAAAGGGCTGATGACAAAAGCGGAAATTTTAGCTTCGTATTTTGAAGAAGTTAAAAAAGATTTAATAAAAAATCTTGAGATTGAAATTCCTTCAGATGCATCTATGGCCTCTGCGAATAACACAGAAGATGAAGAAGAACAGTGTTTGGCAGGAGAATCTCAATCAATCACTGACAATGATGTGGATGATTATATCACAAATATCATAACACAGGTGAATAAAGAAGAATCTTCTATATTACAAAGCACCAAAGGGAAAGATAAGATCTGACGCGGATGCATTATTGAAGATTCCCTCAACTTTCATAAAGTACCTTTTATAAAGCAGCTTTGATAAAGTTGCGCACATTATTGGCCATTTGTCGGCCATTTTCCTTTCTTTTATTTTAAGCCGGCCACTTGTAAAGTTTGGGCCATATTAGTTGTTTTATTCTTTGAAATTTTTCTATAAATAGGGTAGGAGTTTGAGTAGAGAAGGGCAGACAACCCCTCACTCTCATTGTAAATCTCCCCATTGGAAAAATCTTTCAGTTTATAAAAATTCTCTATTGCCTGAGCGCAAACAAAGGTATTCATAATTATTCTTTTATTTTGTTTACTTATAATTTTAAGATTTGATACTTGGCCTAATGAGAGGCTAAATCATTAAGTGTTGAGCTCTGTCACACTAGGCTACTAGGGTAAAATGATTCTAATAACAGATTATGATTAGAATCTCAGCAGGTGGTGGTGTTAAAGGTATGGTTTGATAGACAACCCAGGCGGAAGGTTGAATGCCAAAACCAAGGTTCTGTTGTTTGCCCGCCTAGCCGAGAATGGCGCTTAGGGCTGTTGTTGAACCTAATTTTGGGTTCAGCCACTCCTTGCCAGGGTTGTGTCACCAGTAAAATTTCCTGTTACCCCCATGCTGTTAAGATCCGTCAGAATTTGGTATCAGAGCCATGGTGCACAGTAGCAATAGGTGACGAGTTCAACACTTAACTTTCTGATCTTAATTTTCTAATGAATATCATTAGGAACAAAACTACTGTTAAAAACAGTAGAAAAGAAGAATATGAAATGCCACAGCATTTAGATCTACTTAATAAATGGACTATTCCTAAAGTTCAACCTAGGCTGATATACCAGCTAGGAACCTTTGAAAAATTGGGTTTGAAACAGGTAGTTATAACCACTGAAGAGACTATCACAATTGATAGTGATCATGCTACTTTTAATTTATTGTCTGAGCATGATTTAATGCCATACATGCATACTCATAGATTTAATCATATTGGATTAATTCAAGTTGCTTTTAAGCCTTTAACTCTGAGAGGTTTACCTGAAAGCTTCATAGCTGCTCTCAGAGATGGTAGAAATCATAACTGGAAAAAGTCCCTTATAGGGATCGTTCAATCAAGTTTGGCCATGGTGCACAGTAGCAATAGGTGACGAGTTCAACACTTAACTTTCTGATCTTAATTTTCTAATGAATATCATTAGGAACAAAACTACTGTTAAAAACAGTAGAAAAGAAGAATATGAAATGCCACAGCATTTAGATCTACTTAATAAATGGACTATTCCTAAAGTTCAACCTAGGCTGATATACCAGCTAGGAACCTTTGAAAAATTGGGTTTGAAACAGGTAGTTAAAACCACTGAAGAGACTATCACAATTGATAGTGATCATGCTACTTTTAATTTATTGTCTGAGCATGATTTAATGCCATACATGCATACTCATAGATTTATTCATATTGGATTAATTCAAGTTGCTTTTAAGCCTTTAACTCTGAGAGGTTTACCTGAAAGCTTCATAGCTGCTCTCAGAGATGGTAGAAATCATAACTGGAAAAAGTCCCTTATAGGGATCGTTCAATCAAGTTTGGCCTATGGCCCGGTATATTTTAATGCTTATCCGAATTTACAAATATCATTATCGGATGAAAATGCTTTAAAAGCCCTAGTATTAAATGTTAAACTGCATGGTTATGATTATATGCCTAATACGGAAGTTATATGTATTTGTTACAGGATTTATTACAAGCCATTATATACATTAAATCCTATGTGTAAAATTATGGATTTTAAAAATGAGACGATTTTAATAGAAACTAATTTTGGTAAGACTAAAGTCTCTACCAGAAGACCTATCAAGTGGGATGAGATAGATTTCCCCAAAGAATGGGTCATGGAGGAAGCAGCCACGCCAAAAGATTTTAAAAATACAGATTTGACTGGAATTGAGCAAACTCCAGAAGGAAATGTAAGAATCAGGTTTGAACCTGAAGAGGTTATAAGTAGGATGGATATGAAATCTGACAGGTCTAGTCTTCAAGGTTTATCTAGATCTAATTCATTACATCATTCTTATATTTCTCCTATTGATTATATTGTTCAAACTCCTTCTAGAGCTTCTACTTCTCAGATAAGGGAGGAAGCCCCTAGGTATCATACTTTTAAAATTGATAAAAATAATATTGTCACTCCTGTTGCTCCTATAAGAGAACAACAGATTGACGATGCGGATATAACTGCATCTGAAATGGATTTTGGAGAAAATATTTAATGGATTTTACATCCACAATTGATTTTAGTCGGGGATCACCCGCAAGAAAGAAAATATCTAAGGATTTTTATAAACCCAGATGGGAACTTTTTAGAAGATGGTTTTTCAAAAGTTTTAATAAAACTGAACAAAATGATTTTCAAGAAGAATTTTATAGAGATCTTGAGAAAGTCAACAAAATTATATCTTTTATCCCATGGTTTATGGGAAAATATGTGGCAAACTATATTGTTGTCTTGGAAAGACAATTTGAATTATCAAATGGTAAAATCATTGATGCCGTATTTCCTCCACAGCAACCTTTTAAAATAAAAAAGGAGGGAAAAATGATTGATTTTGCAGCTTTTTCTGCAATAATTGAAGATAATACTCTTCAAATTACTGTTAGACATATTAATATAATGTTGAAACAGCAGAACTATACAAATATTTATGTTCATATATTGGGTGAGCATATAGTATCTTTACATGATAAGGTAGATAAACTATGTTCTATAATAAGCAGTAATACTGCTAGCACATCAGGAAAAGAAAAATTGGAAAAGCCACCTCGAGTAGCCATTCCAACTATTCAGCCTCCTCCTGATGTTGAAAATTTTAAATTAAAACCTGACTCATATAATATTGAAAAATTTTTAAATGAGAAATTTAAAGAGTTATCACTAAAGCCTCTAATTAATACGGAGGAAAGTGATAATGCATTTTCTGAAGATGAAGTTTTTGAAGGAGATTTTCCAAAATTAACTTATGATCAAATTAATAAATTAAAATCTTCTTATAGTTCGAAATTTGCTGATAAACCAAGGCAAAGGATGTTTTACTATCCCAGGCCTACTCCTCAGGATGTTCTATTCGAAGAACAGGATGATATGTATGCCCCGAATAGTTTCAGCGGTAAGCAAATATATGAATGGAATATTGATGGCCTTACTAATAGGCAAATGTATGTAGTTATACATAGAATGATGATGTATAGCACGATTTGCAAGATTAATGGTAATAGTGATAAAACTGTTGCCGATATGATTGTTGCAGGTTTTACTGGTCAATTAAAAGGATGGTGGGATAATTATCTCACTGTTGACCAGCGAAATGAAATTTTGAATGCAGTTAAAAGTGAACCAGGAACTTCTACAGCTGATAATACTAATGCTGTTTATTTTTTGGTTGTTAATATAATTGAACACTTTTCAGGAAGATGGTCTGATAATAGTGAGACTATTCGAACCCTTTTGCAGAATATGAGGTGTAAGACTTTAACCTCATTTAGACTTTATAAAGATACATTTCTTTGTAGAGTCATGGAGTTACCAGAGTGTAATAGCTCTCATTGGAAATCTAAATTTATAGATGGACTTCCTAACCTCTTTGCAGAAAGAGTTAAGAAAGCTCTTAGACAAGGGGGAGTTCATATTAATTATGATGAGCATACTTATGGAAGTTTAGTTGGAATATGTATCCAAGAAGGATTGGCGTTATGTAATGAAATTAAGCTAAATCAGGAGCTCAAACGCCATCGTCTTAATGAAAGACAACAGTTGGGTGAATTTTGTGGACAATTCGGCATGGATGATCCACGAACCCGAACCAAATCAAAGTCTCATAAGCTTCATAGAAGCAAGACTGGTAAGAAACATGATTACCAGGAATGGAGACAAAGATATTCGGAGAGACGCACAGAAAAGCGTACTAGAAGAAAAAAGGCTTTTAAAGAGCGAAAGGATGACATTAAAGCCAAAACCAAGAATCCACTAAATTGTTGGAAATGTGGAAGGTTTGGTCATCGATATAAAGACTGCAAGGTCAAAGAGAGAATCAAAGCTCTTAATATAGATGAAGATCTGAAGGATTCTTTATGCAAGATCTTATTAAATTCTGAACCAGAAATATCGGATCCAGGTGAGGAAAATATCCCTACCAAGGAAGAACTAAATAAAGTCTTCCAGGATGAAAGTGATATTGTCACTAGTTCTGAGGATGAATGTGATCCTTGCAAGATTGGACAACCTTGTGATAATAAAGAAAATGATGAATTTTATAATTTATTTTCTCAATTTAGTCTTAACACTTTGGATAATGATAATTTAATAGAATTATTGAAGATGGTACAGGATTCCGACGTGAGGTCCAAGCTTATCGATCAGATCAAAGGAAATTTCGAACAGAAGGAATCCGAAGGATTGAAAAAGGGTTTCTATGCCCCTATGGATAATACTCCATACACCATGAAAGAAGTTAAAAGACTTCTAGAACAAAGAAAAATGAGTCATAGTAGTTCACCAACTACGTCTCAGGATTTGGAAAAAGAGGTTTATAACCTTAAAAAGGAGATTTATAATCTCAAAAAGGAAAATAGAATATTAGATCAAAGGATTTCCAGAATTGAAGGAAAAGGTAAAGAAAAGGATGAAATCCTTACCCCATCTAATTCTGAAAATCTTGATAATATTTTTAGCAATTTGAATGAAGAGTTTTTAACTACCCTAGAAGTATTTACTTCTCAAAAGTTTTTTATAAAAATTACTCTTCTTATTGATTATAATTTCAAAAAAGAATTTATAGCTCTTGTTGATAGTGGAGCAGATTTAAATTGTGTTCAAGAAGGATTAATTCCTTCACGATATTTTCATAAGACTACTCATAGTTTAAGGTCTGCTAATGGTGAGAAAATGCAGATTGAGTACAAATTGCCAACAGCTTCTATATGCACAAATAAGGTATGTATACCTCAAAGCTTTGTTTTAATAAAAAATATGTCCAACCAAGTTATATTAGGAACACCCTTTTTACAAAAAATATTTCCTATTACTAGGATTGATAAAGAAGGGATAATAGGAACTTTTCAAGGAAAACCTATTATTTTTCAGTTTATAACTGAACCTATTACTAGAGTTTTAAACCAGTTAAAAGATATGCTAGCTAAGAAAAGTCAGCATATCAATTTTCTTAAACAAGAAATTTATACTTTAAATATTGATGAGATTTTAAAAAATCCCAAATTGAGGGAAAAAATTGATTTTATGATAAATCAGTTTTCATTACAAATTTGTAGCGAACATCCAAATGCTTTTTGGAATCGGAAAAAGCATGTAGTTACACTTCCATATGAGGAAGAGTTTTCTGAAAATAATAGTATTCCTACTAAGGCAAGACCTTGCCAAATGAATTCAGAATATTTGGAATTATGTAAAAAAGAAATAGATTCTTTATTACATAAAGGTCTTATTCGATCTTCAAAATCCCCATGGTCTTGTACAGCTTTTTATGTTAATAAACATGCTGAACAAGAAAGAGGAGTTCCAAGGTTAGTCATAAACTATAAACCTTTGAATAAAGTTTTGAAATGGATTAGATATCCTATTCCTAATAAAAAGGATTTATTGGATAGACTTCATAATGCTATTATATTTTCTAAATTTGATTTAAAATCAGGATACTGGCAGATTCAAATAGCTGAAGCTGACAGGTATAAAACTGCTTTTAATGTCCCAATAGGACAGTTCGAATGGAATGTGATGCCATTTGGATTGAAAAATGCTCCTTCTGAATTTCAGAAAATCATGAATGATATATTCATTCCTTATAGTAATTTTATTATCGTTTATATTGACGATATATTAGTATTTTCAAATAATATTGAAATGCATTTTAAACATCTTGAATTATTCAAGAAAATTATTATACAAAATGGTTTAGTTATATCTAAACCAAAAATGGTTCTATTTCAAACAAAAATAAGATTCCTTGGTCATAATATTGAAAAAGGAAAGATTATACCTATTAATAGAAGTATTGAATTTGCTTCTAAATTTCCTGATATTATAATAGATAAAACTCAATTACAGAGATTTCTAGGAAGTTTAAATTATATTGCTCCATTTTGTGAAAATCTTGCTAAAGATACAGCTATCTTATATGATAGATTAAAAAAGATTCCAAAGCCTTGGACTGATGCCCATACTAAAACAGTCCAGAAGATCAAGGAAAGAGTAAAAAATCTTCCTTGTCTTACATTGGCTAATCCTACTTGGCCAAAAATAATTGAAACTGATGCTTCTGACATTGGTTATGGAGGTATTCTAAAGCAATACTCTCCAGAAGAAAAAACTGAATATTTAGTTCAATTTCATTCTGGTAAATGGAATAATAGCCAAAAAAATTATGCAACTGTAGCAAAAGAAATTCTTGCTATAGTAAAATGTGTTTTAAAATTTCAAGGTGACTTATATAACCAAAAGTTTATTATAAAAACTGATTGCCAATCAGCTAAATTTATGTTTAATAAAGATTGTAAACATGATGTTTCTAAACAAATGTTTGCAAGATGGCAGGCATTATTGGCCCCATTTGATTTTGAAATACAATATAAAAAAGGAGAAGATAATAGTCTTCCTGATTTTTTAACTAGAGAATATTTAGCTAGTTAATGATCATATTCATTATTTTATTGTGCAGGTTATTTAGGATGTGTAGAAGAAATAATATGCTCTATTATTGTCCCTACTGCCAAAATCAACTTTTACCCAGGCAGATGCATGCATTATATTGGGATTTGCGAGTAACGCAGAATAGGTTAAAAAAGATGATGGATGAATCTAAAGATTTGTTATTACACGCCAATTACTTTAATAAAGATGAAACAGATCATATTGCTAGTATCTTGCAAAGAGCTATGGCCAGAAGGAAAGAAATTACGGCGGATATTATAGGAATCCGTAATGTATTGGAAAATTATCCAATATATTTGGCCTAACAAATTGATGCTCCATTATATGCAGGGTATGCATTTGGCCCGAGGTAACCCAACCTCTAATAGAGGAAGGGGAAACAGAGGAAGAGGCACTGGCAGAGGTGCTGTAATAGCCCAAATGGGTAAACAGAGGCTTATAGCTGAGAATCTGACAGGATCGTCGTCATCAAATGATAAAAGTGATAATACTGTTTCATATTTTCAGTACCAACAATTCCTTGAATGGAAAAATTCACTAGGGAAGCAAAAGGAAGATATGCCTGAATCATACTCTTCTGTTATAACAGAAGATGATAATGAAAATATTCAGTCTTATATAAAGACAGATTATAAGGAGTTAATATTATTCCTTGAAAACAGAGACCTTCAATGGAAGGATGAGCCATGGAAATTAATGGCAAAATATCTGAATAATACATCATACCCAAGTTGTACTTATAAGTACAGAGCTCATTATGAGATGATACTCTCAGGCACAGGATCATGCGAAATATCGCATTTTTATCCAGCAAACACAAGAAAAGTTTATAACTTTTCCAAGATTATAATCAAACATATTATATTGCCAGAAGAATGGGGTTTGAGCACCCTGACTGAAAGAAGTTATATCCATCCTGAACAGAAAGTTCCAGTGAAATTCAATTACTGGGATTATGTTGAAAGCTTTCATAAAGCTTTATTATATGAAAATGATAATAGAAAACATTCTTGGTTTATAAAAATATGTGGAGAAGTTTATAAACAAAGCAATGTACCAAACTGGTTTTCTCAATGGTGGATTACTTATGGTCCTACCGTTAAAATACTACCAGAACCATTGCTCAGTTTATATACTGATTGGTTGGAAGTATCTCCAAAAATTCAAGAATTACAAAGGGGTAATACTCTAATTGAAGGAAGTTGTTATATGAATTTCTTTATTGAATACTCTATTCCATGGATAATGAAATGGACCGTGGAAGTGGATTATACTCCACAAAATATTCCTGCTTTATACAGGAGTTTTTATACAAGATTTTGGAAAAAAATGATCCAGAAAACATCTGATGGTCATATGCAGTGTCAGGATACTATTGATCATATAAAACAGTCACTTGAGGATTATAAACAGACTGATTATATGAAACAGCAAAATACTCCAAGTCCCTATCAACACATAATTAATAAGATTCAAATGAAGAAAGGGCTGATGACAAAAGCGGAAATTTTAGCTTCGTATTTTGAAGAAGTTAAAAAAGATTTAATAAAAAATCTTGAGATTGAAATTCCTTCAGATGCATCTATGGCCTCTGCGAATAACACAGAAGATGAAGAAGAACAGTGTTTGGCAGGAGAATCTCAATCAATCACTGACAATGATGTGGATGATTATATCACAAATATCATAACACAGGTGAATAAAGAAGAATCTTCTATATTACAAAGCACCAAAGGGAAAGATAAGATCTGACGCGGATGCATTATTGAAGATTCCCTCAACTTTCATAAAGTACCTTTTATAAAGCAGCTTTGATAAAGTTGCGCACATTATTGGCCATTTGTCGGCCATTTTCCTTTCTTTTATTTTAAGCCGGCCACTTGTAAAGTTTGGGCCATATTAGTTGTTTTATTCTTTGAAATTTTTCTATAAATAGGGTAGGAGTTTGAGTAGAGAAGGGGAGACAACCCCTCACTCTCATTGTAAATCTCCCCATTGGAAAAATCTTTCAGTTTATAAAAATTCTCTATTGCCTGAGCGCAAACAAAGGTATTCATAATTATTCTTTTATTTTGTTTACTTATAATTTTAAGATTTGATACTTGGCCTAATGAGAGGCTAAATCATTAAGTGTTGAGCTCTGTCACACTAGGCTACTAGGGTAAAATGATTCTAATAACAGATTATGATTAGAATCTCAGCAGGTGGTGGTGTTAAAGGTATGGTTTGATAGACAACCCAGGCGGAAGGTTGAATGCCAGAACCAAGGTTCTGTTGTTTGCCCGCCTAGCCGAGGATGGCGCTTAGGGCTGTTGTTGAACCTAATTTTGGGTTCAGCCACTCCTTTCCAGGGTTGTGTCACCAGTAAAATTTCCTGTTACCCCCATGCTGTTAAGATCCGTCAGAATTTGGTGGTGTTAAAGGTATGGTTTGATAGACAACCCAGGCGGAAGGTTGAATGCCAGAACCAAGGTTCTGTTGTTTGCCCGCCTAGCCGAGGATGGCGCTTAGGGCTGTTGTTGAACCTAATTTTGGGTTCAGCCACTCCTTGCCAGGGTTGTGTCACCAGTAAAATTTCCTGTTACCCCCATGCTGTTAAGATCCGTCAGAATTTGGTATCAGAGCCATGGTGCACAGTAGCAATAGGTGACGAGTTCAACACTTAACTTTCTGATCTTAATTTTCTAATGAATATCATTAGGAACAAAACTACTGTTAAAAACAGTAGAAAAGAAGAATATGAAATGCCACAGCATTTAGATCTACTTAATAAATGGACTATTCCTAAAGTTCAACCTAGGCTGATATACCAGCTAGGAACCTTTGAAAAATTGGGTTTGAAACAGGTAGTTAAAACCACTGAAGAGACTATCACAATTGATAGTGATCATGCTACTTTTAATTTATTGTCTGAGCATGATTTAATGCCATACATGCATACTCATAGATTTATTCATATTGGATTAATTCAAGTTGCTTTTAAGCCTTTAACTCTGAGAGGTTTACCTGAAAGCTTCATAGCTGCTCTCAGAGATGGTAGAAATCATAACTGGAAAAAGTCCCTTATAGGGATCGTTCAATCAAGTTTGGCCTATGGCCCGGTATATTTTAATGCTTATCCGAATTTACAAATATCATTATCGGATGAAAATGCTTTAAAAGCCCTAGTATTAAATGTTAAACTGCATGGTTATGATTATATGCCTAATACGGAAGTTATATGTATTTGTTACAGGATTTATTACAAGCCATTATATACATTAAATCCTATGTGTAAAATTATGGATTTTAAAAATGAGACGATTTTAATAGAAACTAATTTTGGTAAGACTAAAGTCTCTACCAGAAGACCTATCAAGTGGGATGAGATAGATTTCCCCAAAGAATGGGTCATGGAGGAAGCAGCCACGCCAAAAGATTTTAAAAATACAGATTTGACTGGAATTGAGCAAACTCCAGAAGGAAATGTAAGAATCAGGTTTGAACCTGAAGAGGTTATAAGTAGGATGGATATGAAATCTGACAGGTCTAGTCTTCAAGGTTTATCTAGATCTAATTCATTACATCATTCTTATATTTCTCCTATTGATTATATTGTTCAAACTCCTTCTAGAGCTTCTACTTCTCAGATAAGGGAGGAAGCCCCTAGGTATCATACTTTTAAAATTGATAAAAATAATATTGTCACTCCTGTTGCTCCTATAAGAGAACAACAGATTGACGATGCGGATATAACTGCATCTGAAATGGATTTTGGAGAAAATATTTAATGGATTTTACATCCACAATTGATTTTAGTCGGGGATCACCCGCAAGAAAGAAAATATCTGAGGATTTTTATAAACCCAGATGGGAACTTTTTAGAAGATGGTTTTTCAAAAGTTTTAATAAAACTGAACAAAATGATTTTCAAGAAGAATTTTATAGAGATCTTGAGAAAGTCAACAAAATTATATCTTTTATCCCATGGTTTATGGGAAAATATGTGGCAAACTATATTGTTGTCTTGGAAAGACAATTTGAATTATCAAATGGTAAAATCATTGATGCCGTATTTCCTCCACAGCAACCTTTTAAAATAAAAAAGGAGGGAAAAATGATTGATTTTGCAGCTTTTTCTGCAATAATTGAAGATAATACTCTTCAAATTACTGTTAGACATATTAATATAATGTTGAAACAGCAGAACTATACAAATATTTATGTTCATATATTGGGTGAGCATATAGTATCTTTACATGATAAGGTAGATAAACTATGTTCTATAATAAGCAGTAATACTGCTAGCACATCAGGAAAAGAAAAATTGGAAAAGCCACCTCGAGTAGCCATTCCAACTATTCAGCCTCCTCCTGATGTTGAAAATTTTAAATTAAAACCTGACTCATATAATATTGAAAAATTTTTAAATGAGAAATTTAAAGAGTTATCACTAAAGCCTCTAATTAATACGGAGGAAAGTGATAATGCATTTTCTGAAGATGAAGTTTTTGAAGGAGATTTTCCAAAATTAACTTATGATCAAATTAATAAATTAAAATCTTCTTATAGTTCGAAATTTGCTGATAAACCAAGGCAAATGATGTTTTACTATCCCAGGCCTACTCCTCAGGATGTTCTATTCGAAGAACAGGATGATATGTATGCCCCGAATAGTTTCAGCGGTAAGCAAATATATGAATGGAATATTGATGGCCTTACTAATAGGCAAATGTATGTAGTTATACATAGAATGATGATGTATAGCACGATTTGCAAGATTAATGGTAATAGTGATAAAACTGTTGCCGATATGATTGTTGCAGGTTTTACTGGTCAATTAAAAGGATGGTGGGATAATTATCTCACTGTTGACCAGCGAAATGAAATTTTGAATGCAGTTAAAAGTGAACCAGGAACTTCTACAGCTGATAATACTAATGCTGTTTATTTTTTGGTTGTTAATATAATTGAACACTTTTCAGGAAGATGGTCTGATAATAGTGAGACTATTCGAACCCTTTTGCAGAATATGAGGTGTAAGACTTTAACCTCATTTAGACTTTATAAAGATACATTTCTTTGTAGAGTCATGGAGTTACCAGAGTGTAATAGCTCTCATTGGAAATCTAAATTTATAGATGGACTTCCTAACCTCTTTGCAGAAAGAGTTAAGAAAGCTCTTAGACAAGGGGGAGTTCATATTAATTATGATGAGCATACTTATGGAAGTTTAGTTGGAATATGTATCCAAGAAGGATTGGCGTTATGTAATGAAATTAAGCTAAATCAGGAGCTCAAACGCCATCGTCTTAATGAAAGACAACAGTTGGGTGAATTTTGTGGACAATTCGGCATGGATGATCCACGAACCCGAACCAAATCAAAGTCTCATAAGCTTCATAGAAGCAAGACTGGTAAGAAACATGATTACCAGGAATGGAGACAAAGATATTCGGAGAGACGCACAGAAAAGCGTACTAGAAGAAAAAAGGCTTTTAAAGAGCGAAAGGATGACATTAAAGCCAAAACCAAGAATCCACTAAATTGTTGGAAATGTGGAAGGTTTGGTCATCGATATAAAGACTGCAAGGTCAAAGAGAGAATCAAAGCTCTTAATATAGATGAAGATCTGAAGGATTCTTTATGCAAGATCTTATTAAATTCTGAACCAGAAATATCGGATCCAGGTGAGGAAAATATCCCTACCAAGGAAGAACTAAATAAAGTCTTCCAGGATGAAAGTGATATTGTCACTAGTTCTGAGGATGAATGTGATCCTTGCAAGATTGGACAACCTTGTGATAATAAAGAAAATGATGAATTTTATAATTTATTTTCTCAATTTAGTCTTAACACTTTGGATAATGATAATTTAATAGAATTATTGAAGATGGTACAGGATTCCGACGTGAGGTCCAAGCTTATCGATCAGATCAAAGGAAATTTCGAACAGAAGGAATCCGAAGGATTGAAAAAGGGTTTCTATGCCCCTATGGATAATACTCCATACACCATGAAAGAAGTTAAAAGACTTCTAGAACAAAGAAAAATGAGTCATAGTAGTTCACCAACTACGTCTCAGGATTTGGAAAAAGAGGTTTATAACCTTAGAAAGGAGATTTATAATCTCAAAAAGGAAAATAGAATATTAGATCAAAGGATTTCCAGAATTGAAGGAAAAGGTAAAGAAAAGGATGAAATCCTTACCCCATCTAATTCTGAAAATCTTGATAATATTTTTAGCAATTTGAATGAAGAGTTTTTAACTACCCTAGAAGTATTTACTTCTCAAAAGTTTTTTATAAAAATTACTCTTCTTATTGATTATAATTTCAAAAAAGAATTTATAGCTCTTGTTGATAGTGGAGCAGATTTAAATTGTGTTCAAGAAGGATTAATTCCTTCACGATATTTTCATAAGACTACTCATAGTTTAAGGTCTGCTAATGGTGAGAAAATGCAGATTGAGTACAAATTGCCAACAGCTTCTATATGCACAAATAAGGTATGTATACCTCAAAGCTTTGTTTTAATAAAAAATATGTCCAACCAAGTTATATTAGGAACACCCTTTTTACAAAAATATTTCCTATTACTAGGATTGATAAAGAAGGGATAATAGGAACTTTTCAAGGAAAACCTATTATTTTTCAGTTTATAACTGAACCTATTACTAGAGTTTTAAACCAGTTAAAAGATATGCTAGCTAAGAAAAGTCAGCATATCAATTTTCTTAAACAAGAAATTTATACTTTAAATATTGATGAGATTTTAAAAAATCCCAAATTGAGGGAAAAAATTGATTTTATGATAAATCAGTTTTCATTACAAATTTGTAGCGAACATCCAAATGCTTTTTGGAATCGGAAAAAGCATGTAGTTACACTTCCATATGAGGAAGAGTTTTCTGAAAATAATAGTATTCCTACTAAGGCAAGACCTTGCCAAATGAATTCAGAATATTTGGAATTATGTAAAAAAGAAATAGATTCTTTATTACATAAAGGTCTTATTCGATCTTCAAAATCCCCATGGTCTTGTACAGCTTTTTATGTTAATAAACATGCTGAACAAGAAAGAGGAGTTCCAAGGTTAGTCATAAACTATAAACCTTTGAATAAAGTTTTGAAATGGATTAGATATCCTATTCCTAATAAAAAGGATTTATTGGATAGACTTCATAATGCTATTATATTTTCTAAATTTGATTTAAAATCAGGATACTGGCAGATTCAAATAGCTGAAGCTGACAGGTATAAAACTGCTTTTAATGTCCCAATAGGACAGTTCGAATGGAATGTGATGCCATTTGGATTGAAAAATGCTCCTTCTGAATTTCAGAAAATCATGAATGATATATTCATTCCTTATAGTAATTTTATTATCGTTTATATTGACGATATATTAGTATTTTCAAATAATATTGAAATGCATTTTAAACATCTTGAATTATTCAAGAAAATTATTATACAAAATGGTTTAGTTATATCTAAACCAAAAATGGTTCTATTTCAAACAAAAATAAGATTCCTTGGTCATAATATTGAAAAAGGAAAGATTATACCTATTAATAGAAGTATTGAATTTGCTTCTAAATTTCCTGATATTATAATAGATAAAACTCAATTACAGAGATTTCTAGGAAGTTTAAATTATATTGCTCCATTTTGTGAAAATCTTGCTAAAGATACAGCTATCTTATATGATAGATTAAAAAAGATTCCAAAGCCTTGGACTGATGCCCATACTAAAACAGTCCAGAAGATCAAGGAAAGAGTAAAAAATCTTCCTTGTCTTACATTGGCTAATCCTACTTGGCCAAAAATAATTGAAACTGATGCTTCTGACATTGGTTATGGAGGTATTCTAAAGCAATACTCTCCAGAAGAAAAAACTGAATATTTAGTTCAATTTCATTCTGGTAAATGGAATAATAGCCAAAAAAAATTATGCAACTGTAGCAAAAGAAATTCTTGCTATAGTAAAATGTGTTTTAAAATTTCAAGGTGACTTATATAACCAAAAGTTTATTATAAAAACTGATTGCCAATCAGCTAAATTTATGTTTAATAAAGATTGTAAACATGATGTTTCTAAACAAATATTTGCAAGATGGCAGGCATTATTGGCCCCATTTGATTTTGAAATACAATATAAAAAAGGAGAAGATAATAGTCTTCCTGATTTTTTAACTAGAGAATATTTAGCTAGTTAATAATCATATTCATTATTTTATTGTGCAGGTTATTTAGGATGTGTAGAAGAAATAATATGCTCTATTATTGTCCCTACTGCCAAAATCAACTTTTACCCAGGCAGATGCATGCATTATATTGGGATTTGCGAGTAACGCAGAATAGGTTAAAAAAGATGATGGATGAATCTAAAGATTTGTTATTACACGCCAATTACTTTAATAAAGATGAAACAGATCATATTGCTAGTATCTTGCAAAGAGCTATGGCCAGAAGGAAAGAAATTACGGCGGATATTATAGGAATCCGTAATGTATTGGAAAATTATCCAATATATTTGGCCTAACAAATTGATGCTCCATTATATGCAGGGTATGCATTTGGCCCGAGGTAACCCAACCTCTAATAGAGGAAGGGGAAACAGAGGAAGAGGCACTGGCAGAGGTGCTGTAATAGCCCAAATGGGTAAACAGAGGCTTATAGCTGAGAATCTGACAGGATCGTCGTCATCAAATGATAAAAGTGATATTACTGTTTCATATTTTCAGTACCAACAATTCCTTGAATGGAAAAATTCACTAGGGAAGCAAAAGGAAGATATGCCTGAATCATACTCTTCTGTTATAACAGAAGATGATAATGAAAATATTCAGTCTTATATAAAGACAGATTATAAGGAGTTAATATTATTCCTTGAAAACAGAGACCTTCAATGGAAGGATGAGCCATGGAAATTAATGGCAAAATATCTGAATAATACATCATACCCAAGTTGTACTTATAAGTACAGAGCTCATTATGAGATGATACTCTCAGGCACAGGATCATGCGAAATATCGCATTTTTATCCAGCAAACACAAGAAAAGTTTATAACTTTTCCAAGATTATAATCAAACATATTATATTGCCAGAAGAATGGGGTTTGAGCACCCTGACTGAAAGAAGTTATATCCATCCTGAACAGAAAGTTCCAGTGAAATTCAATTACTGGGATTATGTTGAAAGCTTTCATAAAGCTTTATTATATGAAAATGATAATAGAAAACATTCTTGGTTTATAAAAATATGTGGAGAAGTTTATAAACAAAGCAATGTACCAAACTGGTTTTCTCAATGGTGGATTACTTATGGTCCTACCGTTAAAATACTACCAGAACCATTGCTCAGTTTATATACTGATTGGTTGGAAGTATCTCCAAAAATTCAAGAATTACAAAGGGGTAATACTCTAATTGAAGGAAGTTGTTATATGAATTTCTTTATTGAATACTCTATTCCATGGATAATGAAATGGACCGTGGAAGTGGATTATACTCCACAAAATATTCCTGCTTTATACAGGAGTTTTTATACAAGATTTTGGAAAAAAATGATCCAGAAAACATCTGATGGTCATATGCAGTGTCAGGATACTATTGATCATATAAAACAGTCACTTGAGGATTATAAACAGACTGATTATATGAAACAGCAAAATACTCCAAGTCCCTATCAACACATAATTAATAAGATTCAAATGAAGAAAGGGCTGATGACAAAAGCGGAAATTTTAGCTTCGTATTTTGAAGAAGTTAAAAAAGATTTAATAAAAAATCTTGAGATTGAAATTCCTTCAGATGCATCTATGGCCTCTGCGAATAACACAGAAGATGAAGAAGAACAGTGTTTGGCAGGAGAATCTCAATCAATCACTGACAATGATGTGGATGATTATATCACAAATATCATAACACAGGTGAACAAAGAAGAATCTTCTATATTACAAAGCACCAAAGGGAAAGATAAGATCTGACGCGGATGCATTATTGAAGATTCCCTCAACTTTCATAAAGTACCTTTTATAAAGCAGCTTTGATAAAGTTGCGCACATTATTGGCCATTTGTCGGCCATTTTCCTTTCTTTTATTTTAAGCCGGCCACTTGTAAAGTTTGGGCCATATTAGTTGTTTTATTCTTTGAAATTTTTCTATAAATAGGGTAGGAGTTTGAGTAGAGAAGGGCAGACAACCCCTCACTCTCATTGTAAATCTCCCCATTGGAAAAATCTTTCAGTTTATAAAAATTCTCTATTGCCTGAGCGCAAACAAAGGTATTCATAATTATTCTTTTATTTTGTTTACTTATAATTTTAAGATTTGATACTTGGCCTAATGAGAGGCTAAATCATTAAGTGTTGAGCTCTGTCACACTAGGCTACTAGGGTAAAATGATTCTAATAACAGATTATGATTAGAATCTCAGCAGGTGGTGGTGTTAAAGGTATGGTTTGATAGACAACCCAGGCGGAAGGTTGAATGCCAGAACCAAGGTTCTGTTGTTTGCCCGCCTAGCCGAGGATGGCGCTTAGGGCTGTTGTTGAACCTAATTTTGGGTTCAGCCACTCCTTGCCAGGGTTGTGTCACCAGTAAAATTTCCTGTTACCCCCATGCTGTTAAGATCCGTCAGAATTTGTATATATATATATATATATATATATATATATATATATATATATATATATATATATATATATATTATATTTTTTGAATATTTATATCATCAAATTAGATCTAATAAATATACTACGAAAAGAAAGAAAAGGCAAAATATAATTACGGAAAGTGGATAAAGGTTGAGAATGGGTATGTAGGGTAATAAAAATTGTCTCTGCAGACGAGTTAAGCCCATAATCACGATGGACCAGACCTCGTCATCAACTTGTATAATGCTCAGTAAGGGTGGCTAACGGTCCGGTTTTGACCGGACCGGACCGGAACCGGGCCGGAAACCGGCTCGGACCGGTCCGGACCGGTTGAAACCGGACCGTTGGCCACTAACGGCCCCCGAACCCGGTACCGAACCGGTGGGGCGAAAAAAAACCGGTAGGACCGGATTAATTTGGGACCGGAACCGGCCCGGACCGGACCGGAACCGGCCGGACCGGACCGGTCAAAAAAATAAAAAAAAAAAAGGAAAATCTGCCCGTTTCTAGCCGTTGGGCAACGGCTATTTTGACCTCCTAGCCGTTGTCCAACGGCCAAAAACGGCCAAATACACCCCATAACCACCCCATAACCACCCCTAACTATTTTTTTTCTATAAATACCCCATTATTTCATCATATTTTTCACACAAATCTTCCAATTCTCTCTAATTCTCTCAAATTTTCTACAATATTGCTATTGTTCTACTTTGGCTATTTGTTAAAAATTTATAATTTGGCTACTTTATCAAGTTCTATTTGGAGTTTCTATCAAATTTATATTGTGCTACTTGGTGAAGTTTTTAAATATCAAGTATTGGGTTAATTGGAGGCGCTACGTGGTTGAAAATATCAATTTGGCTATTTTTGCAATTTTCCGATTATCAAGTATTCAACTAATTAATTGAAGTGGAGGCTCAAGTTTCAACTTCACCTCAATTATACGGTTATATTTGGTTGGTCGTTCCTACTTCTACTCTTTTATTATTTTTTTGTCATATATATTTATTTTATTTGCTATTATTATGTCTCAACGAGGTTCAATTGGAACTAGTAGTGGGGGGCGGGCACGTGGTCGTAGGGGAAATAGGGGTAAAGAAATTGCTGGTAGTTCTAGTCGGAATACCCACATAGATGATTCTCAATATTATCATAATGTTAGCGCTGGTAACATACTTGATCACGAAATGTTAGAAACACAATATGGGAATCAAAGCGGGGTTAATTTAGAAGAAACACCTGAATTTCAGGCTAGTCCACCCGAAGTTCAGTCAGACTTGCCTCCTGAACCTCCTACTAGAAGTAGAATACCGGCTAAACGTAAGGATAGATCTGATGTGTGGGATTTTGCATCAAAGAATGTTGAAGCGCAGACGGCCTCCTGCGGGCTTTGTGATAAGGTGTGGGTTTTTAGAACTGGGGGTAATGAGGGTGGGACAGGTAAACTTAGGAAGCACTTACAAAATAAACATCCTAAAGAATGGGCAACGCGGGCGGGTGGTATATATTTAGGGACCGAACATGGGGGAGTAGCGCATGATTCTTCTTCGGGTATCCAAGCAAGAATTAACCATTTAACAGGAGGGCTTCTTACTTATGATAAACAAAAGGATAGGGAAGAAATTGCTAAACTAGTTGCCCTCGAGGGTTTACCTTATAGTTTTCCTTCTTCTACTGGTTTTGTTCGTTATGTTCAGGCTGTATATAATCCCTCTTTTAGAGGTTTTCCAAGAACTACTGTTAAAAATGATATTATTAAATTTAAGAACGAATATCAGGATTATTTGCGATATATGTTTGATAACTTTGACACTAGAGTATGTCTTACTACGGATATGGGTCGTTCTACTAATGGATGTGATTATATTACTGTGACTTGTCATTGGATAGATCCTGATTGGGTTTTTCAAAAACGTATTATTGCTTATAAAATTGTTGATGAACCACACACGGGAAATTATATTTGTAACAAAGTTTCATCAATTTGTCGTACGTACTGTTTGTCTAACAAAGTTTTTAGTATTACGGTAGATAATGCTACAAACAACACAGACGCACTTAAGAACTTGATACCTATTTTGAACCCTCCTTTTCCTGAATTTTTTCATGTTAGGTGTGCATGTCATATTTACAACTTAGTAGTAAGAGATGGTCTTGTCTTGTTTAACGAAATTATCGACAAGGTGCAGATAGCTATTACTTATATTTTTAGAAATAAAAACCAAGAAAGAAGACGAGAATGGGAAAGAAAATGTGTAGAATTAGGAATGCCAGTTAGGAGAGTCCCAAAGGAAGTTTGTACTAGGTGGAACACTTTATATGAGGCATTGAATGTTGCTTATGAATATAGACTGCCTATTTCTCAAATGTATAATAAACATTTTATGGAAATCTATCACCTTAAAGATGAGGATTGGCAAGTTGTTCAACATCTTCTTCAGTTTTTACATAAATTTTATCAAGCTACTTTAGAATTTTCCGGTCAATATTATCCAACTACTCCTACCATGTTATATTATATAGCTGGAATATCGGAATTATTGAAAATGTATAAACAATATACAGTTTACTTACCGGCTGTACGGTTAATGATTGAAAAGTTTAGAAAATATTTTTTTCCAATTCCTCCTCTTTTTTACATTGCTTCTGTGTTGCATCCTGCTTTTAAAATTAAGTTAACTGAACGACTTGTTAGAGAAGTATATGCAAATTTAGAAATTACTCCAAATGAAATTGCTACTAATGGGTATCCAAGTGTAGACGAGGCTGTTGCTAAAGTTTATGCAGATACCGTGGCTGTTTTTGCAAAGTATAGAGCTTGGGCAGACACTGCAGAGCCAACGGAACCAATACTATCCACCGGGCAAAGTTCTTCACAGGCAGGAGCAGGAATGCGCACTTTTGGGGGACTTGACGAAAAGTTGCTTTCAGAACAGGACGAGTACGGAGAGGAATACAGCGAGTTCCAAGTGTATTTAATTCAATATCCAAAGAAACTTAACAACTTTGGAACTGCGAATTTGTTGGATTATTGGAAGAATCAAGAATCGCAATTTCCAATTCTTGCAAAAATGGCCCGGGATATATTAACAATTCAAGCTTCATCAGTTGCATCGGAAAGCGCTTTCAGCCAAGGAAGATTTCAAATTGGAGATCACAGATATTCGTTGAGAGAGGAGGCAATGGAGACAGGAGTTTTATTCAGGGATTGGATAAGAGCAGAGCGAAGAAACTTTGGTCTACCAGAACTTACTAAGGAAAGGGGCAGAGCATATATCGATCAAATTTTGAGCGACGGAACAAGTGAAGGGAGTCAAACCGGCAATGAAGAAGAAGAAGAAGACGAAGAACCAGAAGGAGATGATGAACAAGATCAACAACGGCCTGTTCCAAAAGAAAAGCCTACAAGTGTCCTCAAGAAACTAGCTAATATGTTTAAAAGAATGTAATATTCTAAATAAGAATTTTGAATTTACAAGTTTTTGTTTAGATGTAATTTGCACTTCTTATATCTTAAACAATTCAATAAAATTGCTCCAAGTCTTGGAATTCAATCACAATTCACAAATTGTCTTCATACTATTTATTTTTAATTTATAGTTTGCGCAAAAAATACTACAATTAATTACTAGTTTGTAAATTAGTTCAAATATTGAATTTTGAACTTAAAGAATTAATTCAAAAATTTGAATTTACTAAAATTAATTCAAAGTTTGAAACTTTGAATATTGAACATAACAAATTAATTCAAAACTACAAGTTCAAATTATAAAAAATACTACAAGTTTTTTTATTCTAAGTTTAAACTTTAATATATATACAAGTAAAAACTAAATAATATTTTGTTGTAATATTTTTCAAAGTTTCCATCACTTTAGATAAAACTCAATGGAAAAACAAAAAAAAAAAAAAAAAAAAAAAAAAATTATTTGGGCCGAACTGCCGGACCGGACCGGACCGGCATTTTGGCCCAACGGCTCTCTTTCAAATATAGCCGTTGGCCAACGGCCAAAAACGGCTATATTTGCCTATCACTCCCCCTAAACGCCCCCCATAACCCCCCCCCCCCAACCTATTTTTATCTATATATACACTATTATTTCATCATTATATCACACAATTTACTATTTTCTATCAATTTATCTCTCAAATTACTCTCAAAGGCTATTTTCTAAATTTCATCCAAAATCCAAACAATTATAATGGCTGACAATCAAGCTCCCGCTGCTCCCGCTGCTCCCGCTGCTCCTGAACGAAGACGTCGTTCTATAGTGTGGGAACTTATTACGAAAGATACTGAATCTCAGAAAGCTAAATGTAACATCTGTAACAAAGAGTGGCAAGTTTACACTGGACCCAACAATGGAGGGACGGGAAAGTTTAGGCAACACTTAAAAAAAAAACACAGAACCGAATGGGATATAATAAATGGCTTTATTCCGCGTGATTGAAAATTTGAAGAGATGGCTAAGGGAATATCTATTTCAATTATGTATTTTCGAATTTCTAGTTTATTAAGCATCTTTGTAATTTTTCGATTTCTAGTTTGTTTTGTCATTTCAATTATCTATTTCTCATTCAATAAACGTTTGTTTTGTTTCATAAAATTTACACTGATAAAATAACAAACTAGAAGACGTCGTTCAATTATTTATTTCTCATTCAATAAACTTTACATTAATAAATTTTAAAATATAATTTACATAATTATTTTGTTAATTTGTTTCATTAAAAAATATAATATACCTAATTATCACAAATAATGTTTAAATAAATTGTTAAGTTTTTCAAATTTTATTTTTATTTGCCTAAAAAAAAAAAAAAAAAAAAACAAAAAAACCGTTAACCGGCCGGACCGGACCGGTACCGACCGGCCTAACGGTCGCCGGACCCGGTTCCGATCCGGCTCCAATATTTGAAACCGGTATGGACCGGACCGGTAGACCGGAATTCCACCGGTTTGAAATTTTTTTGGCCCGGTTCCGGACCGGAACCGGACTCCGGTACCGGCTCCGGACCGGACCGGACCGATAGCCACCCCTAATGCTCAGATTAAAGCATCCACTTGAGGGAACATTGAGGATATACGCCCCATGTCTCTTACGCAATCCCCACATCATCAAACATTTCCCAAGTCTAAATTATTTAGCTCAGGAACCACGTATATTGTTTATGAAGAGAGAATGATTATATGAGCACATTTTTAATATTGTATTAAGGGGCGTTCCGCTTGTTTCAGACGGAAATTTAAATCCGCATAAATACATGTGTTATTCTAACAATATTAGATTATTATTTTCTTGAAAATATGTAATGAAGAATTAAGTTATGCGTAAAGTGATGTATCATTTTATGCTTGAATAAGACATGGAGTAATAATCTACGTATTAGTATTTTATTTATTAAAGCAATTAAAATGACAAAACTTACCTTCTAATAGCAAATAAAGTTTTGTTATGTTTAAAATCAAACGCTTACTAGAATTTTACATTATATCCCAATTTTATTACATCAAAGACAACATCATATAAGAACTATAAAGTTTCTTATTTGTGCATGGGTTATCATCAAAAAGAAATTATTAGTAGGCAGCTTAGTGCGTAAAGTAGGCCGCAATCACGCTGGGTCCTAGGAAAGGCCGCACTCCAGAGGAATGTAATGTAGCCAGTCTACCCTGATGCAATCATCAGTAGCTGATTCCATGAGTTGTGGAGCAGGTATGAGAGTCGAGTATTATATATATATGATGAAGGGTATAAGAAAGGCCGCACTCCAGAGGAATGTAATGTAGCCAGCCTACCCTGATGCAATCATTAGTAGCTGATTCCATGAGTTGTGGAGCAGGTATGAGAATCGAGTATTATATATATATGATGAAGGGTATAAGAAAGTTGTAAGTAATTCGACTTTCCTCAATTAATTTTTCGATTTTTGCAAATCATGCTTCTGGTCTTGAGTTATGAGACTGATTTCATTTGAATAACCCAATAACTTAGTCCACAGATAAAAATGAAACTAAAATTAAGATAAACCCGACCTCTCTCTCTATATGCAAAAAATTTCACCCAGTGCCTTCAATAAGACATGGTCTTACCTTATTGCCCCCACTTACAAATGTTTTAACTAAATGTCCTCCACATCATACCACCCCTTATGAGAGGACTATTTTGCCCCCAACGGTGTTTAATTCACGCTACAGGTTTCCTTCTCTCTTTCCCCATTCCTGGCCTCCTCCTTTCTTCTCTGTGTGCTAGAAATTTGGAATTTTTTATTTTCTCTTTTTCATATATTTGTTCCTGTTACCTTTCTATACTTATTGTTTGTATATTTATCTGTTAGTTTTTTCCATTTCGATATATGATTATTAATTAAGTTTGAGGTTCCTGTGGATTTTTTTTCTTGTGTTTGCTTGATTCCAGTAATTTGAAGGTTTTTATTGCCTATGGCTATTAGATATTCATGTTATTCTTAGAGCTTAAAATCTTGACCATGGCCAAGAGTTGCATAGACTTTCTCTGCAAGTTGCTTATTGCAGTAGAGTTTAAAGTCTTGGCTATTGCCAATACTTGCAGAGATGTTTCGTGTAAGTTGTCGCTTCCCCTAGAACTTAGAGTCTTGGCTACTGCCAAGAGTTGCAGAGACTTTGTCTCCAACTTGTTCACTGCAGTAGAGGTAGAACTCTTGGTATTTGCCAATACTCTTAAAGATTTTTAGTGTAAGGTCCCCCTTGCAGCAGAACTTAAAGTCTTTGCTATTGCTAAGAGTTGCAGAGACTTTCTCTGCAAGTTTTGCACTGCAATATAGGTAAAAGTCTTAGCAATTACCAATACTTGCAGAGACTATTTGTACAAGTTGCTCCTTCCACTAGAGTTTAAAGTCCTGGAAATTGTCAATACTTGCAGAGACTATTTATATAAGTTGCCCCTTCCGCTGGAGTTTAAAGTGTTGGCTATTGGCAATAGTTGTAGAGACTTTTTCTCTAGTTGTAGAGACCATGGCAACAGGGTTTTAAAGTCTTGGCAATAGGCAAGAAGTCTCTACAAGCCTCACATTGCAGTAGAGTTTAATGTCTTGGCTATTGCCAATTCTTTAGAGATTTTCATTGTAAGTTTCCCTTTACAGCAGAACTTAAAGTCTTGGCTATTGCCAAGACTTGCAGAGATTTTTTTCCTGAAGTTGGCACGTGCAAGAGGGCTTAAAGTCTTGGCAATAGCCAAGAAGTCTCTCCCAGGTACCCATTGCACCAGAGCTTAAACTCTTAGCTATAAGGCAAGGGTTGCAGAGACTTTCTCTGTAAGTTGACACTTGCAATAAGCCATAGAGTCTTGGCAATAGGCAAGAAGTGTATGTAGGGTGTTGATTGCACCAGAACTTAAACTCTTGGCAATAGTTGCAGAGAACTTTACCCTTGCAACTTGAAGAAATCATACGTTGAATATTCTCTTGAACAGAGCAATCTGTAAAAAGAATTGAGTTTTAGGATTTTCTTGACCGCGTGAATGGAGAAAGGAGGGGGAGGGATTGAGAGGGTCTTTTTATTGGTTGTGAGGGGTATTTTCGTCCGGAATAAATTTCATTAAACTAATGGATCGAGGACATTTTTGCTAAACCACTGTTATTGAGGGCATTTTGACAAACCAAAGCTTCCTGTGTCATATTATTGCAAATCAGCCCTCTATATATATATATATATATATATATATATCACTCTCTCTCTATATATACTCATATATGTTTCTTGCATAAAGAAATCGTAATACATCCAAACTCCAAAGTAATCAAATATTACTAATTGTTACTGTCGTTAAATGATGTAATATGAATATCTCCACTCTGATTGGTTGATTCTGTCCAATCAAATTGCTTGAAAGATCGTGGCCAATCATTTGGAATCCTTCCTAAAACTTCTAATAGAAACAAAAGACGGTAGGCCATTTTTTATGCAGGAGTTGCATGACCCAGCTTAGAAGCGTCTGATTGTTAAACTATAAAGAAGAAAAAGAAACGAAAAAAGGTAAAATATACAAATCGATGGATGGAGAAAGCAATATTGATTTGGACATATATTGGACGCTGATAATAACATGGTGGAATAAAAAAATTCAAGTTACCATAATATTCACTAAGACTGGTGGAATATACAGTGATTGGCTTCAGCATACAGTGATTGATGTATTATCATAATGCAAAGACTGAACACTCATCAACTTAAAAGGCTCTTTTTTTTTCTCATCTCAGATTTATGAAACAAAAGCCAAGATATATCACAAAATATTAGGAGTATATTGGAGAAGGGGCTTTGTATTATACATCTTTAAGTTGCAGGCTTAATCTGCCACTAAAGTCATCCTTTGAGTGCATCTCTAAGCGGCTTGTGATCTGCTCAAATCTTTCTGATAAAAAGAAACTCTGTAATCTCTTCAACTTTCTTGAGACTTTTACTTCTGTGCTGAAAACTGATTTCACTGGTCTGTGATCTGATAATCTTGACTCACCTCTTGCATAAAAGTGCTGCTTTAAACCTTCTCCAAACCAAATTATCCTATCACACCTAAAATATATATATAGTTCGATCAAATAGAGAAAAATATAAAACTAGAGATCTGGGCATTAAATATGACTGAGGTCTGATGACTTTGTATACCATTGTGCTAGTAATTATGTATTCATTGAGCTATATATTCTGACTTTGTATATCATACTACTTGAATGAGAGAATCTATTATAGATCCACTACACCATGGGTGTCTTAATTAGACTTATATAAATATGATTAGATTGGAAACAACAACTCTATTGTCATTTTTATAAGATTATCTAATATACTTGTAAATTTTACTAGTATTAAGTAGACCTTATATGTATATCGCATTTGAGTTACCTACTCAACTACGAGAGATCCATTTAAGGAACATGGAATATCGGGAGACTTATTAGATCAATTGAAATATTGAAAAATCATTTCACCTTTATAGTTGGCAAACTTACCATGCAGGAGCACGTTTCTTCTCGCCTCTTTTCACCTCTAGGTTACCATAGTAATCGTCCGAATTAGGATAATATTTGTATGTAGGGGCAAATTTGATCGTTCCTTCTTGCCAACCTTCAAATACTTGACCATTCATGATTTCCATCCTCAGCTATTTATCATGAATTCATGATACATTTTAAAAATTATTTCTAGTGGCGTCAATTATTTCCTAATTAATTTACAAGAGAAACAAGAAATATTTGATATTTGTTCATAAATCCTTAAGCTACCTGATCATTTTCCAAAAGTGCATTCCATTCTCCTTTTTCCACTAACAGTCTTGTTGTTGATTCTGGTAAGGAAATCCTATAGTTCAAATCTCCAAGCAGTATTACTCGGCTGCAACCAACCAATTCAAAAATTAGATAAGTGATGTCATGCAGATTTTTACCTTTTGAGATGATATTTGTGTTCGTTATGCAAAACTGATTGTGATGTTATTCAGATATTTACTTTTTAAATGATAATTGTCTTATTATATAACAATAATTATTTATTTTTCTACCATAGTACAAAAATAAGTTATACTTTTACAACTTGTTGGAGTCAACCAGATTAAAGAAAGTGGCCTCTTCATATTGAATAGACAAATTGCCAAGTTGACAAATTGTCTTTTTCTATTGTATTCTTGTCAGTTGATTAGCTACAGATTAAAGACTGCTAATCCAACAAGATTACCATATGTTCAAAAGGTTATTAGGAGTATGTTCTAAAGGTGATTAAATAATCATAAGAACCTAATTGTGATTCGATTGGCGGCTTCAACTAACAAGACAATGTTTATCTCTTCAACAACCAATTATTAATTGGTTGTTAAGTTTAATTTACTAGACATTCTGGTGTCTTATTACTGCAAATATCTGGCATTGATTAGAGTTAACTAAAAAGGTGCTTAGTCAAAGTAATCGTTAATGAATCGTCTTAGACGGTACTATCAAATTAAGAAAAACTAAAGTATCTTAAATAAAATAATTGAGACATACTCATGATCTAGAATCTTTCTTGGCAATTCAAGAGAAGGGCCTTTTGGAAAGGTTGTTCTTGATAATATTTCAGCAACATTTGAATTTCGATTCTTCTCATCTCCTTCTCTACCTCCAGAAGCTAGATGACTGCACACAAAGCAGAAGCTTGTTTGATGTAACTGAAATCTAACTGAGACTGCACCCTGCAAGTAAAAATTTAGACAGCAGACGAAATAAAAATATTAAGAATATTTTCTCAAGAAATTCAAATATTTAAAATACCCGTCTTATTTATCACAAATCAAGAGACTGAAACAGTGAAAATTAAATATGTGACTTCTGTGATATAAATATGCTTGTTTTCGTTGCAATGAAAGTGAAAGATTAACCTATGGAGGGACATCACCAATTTGTCATTTAAGGTAATTAATAAATCTCGAGGTTATTAGCCAGAACCAAATGGACATATGAACGATACATTCTTGGAAAAGAAAAAGCGCTTTAATCTTTGGAAAGATGAATTTATGATGAAAATAATTTAAACAAAAGAAATTTGGAAATGAAACTTTAGTTTTGATTACCTTGTTTCCTAAGCAACCCATGACACCACAGCCAACACAAGACACACTAGGATTTCGAATGAATGAACGAAAATCATTTCGAATCCACACCGATATCAATATTCCCACCATTTGCTTACTGATAATACAACTGAATTCTTGTGGAAAGTTGCCATTTTCGTCAATTTCATTTCCTTTCTTTTGTGTTTGAGCATTTGTATTCTCCTTTCCTTTCTGTTTAGTGTCTGCATTTCCGAATGACCCTTTGGTTGTTTTCTTGTTTAAGGCTTCTCTTATTAAGGAATTCCACTTTGCTGAAATTTTACCACTATCTGATCCAAGAACTTTTGCTGCTTTTAGCGGCACTACTTCTTGAAACCTTCATTTTAACCCAAAAAGAAAAAATATATTTTAATTTGTGAAAAAGAAAAAGGGAGCATGCATGGCACTGTTCAGTTTTATTGAAATTTCCTTCTTGAAAGAAACGGAAAACATATTTTGGGAAATAAGAAGATACCCAAATACATAGATATCACATGAAGTGTGGCATGTGCCAAGCAGATCATCCACATTGAAGTCATCAGTTGGTACAACTCCTCCAACGTTCCATGTATTAACAAAAACCCTATAAAAAGCATTAGTATGATATAATAAGCCATGAAAAACACTTTCTATAATACTCCCTCCGTCTCAAATTATTTGTATTTTTCACTTTTGCATGTCCCTTAAGAAATCATTAATGCGTGGGGATTATTGACTATTTTACTCACTTTATTATTCTCTGTTCAATAAATGTTATCTCTAGTTGTATTTTTAAGAATAATAATTACTAAGGGCAAAATAAGAAAAATATGGGAAATTTTACCTTGAACTCCTAACTGAACAATTATTTTGAGACGATCATTTTTAGTAAGAAAGACAAATATTTTGAGACGGAGAGAGAATAAACAAACCCATGAGGAAATAATTAGTTTCCTTTCTCATATCTCCCAGTACCATTCCTTTTTGTGAGAATTCAAAAAAAATGTTAATAGAATAGATACATGTTATAAGCGTTGGTTGTGTTATAAGTAGTCATTAATATCTAGCTAGTGGTTAAAATAGGTAGTGCTGTTACCTGTAGGTTTGAGTTTCCTCACGTTCGCTGAAAACAATGTCATCAGAGCTGAGGGACTTTCTATAAATATGGGGAATGTCCAATAAACATTCTGAATCGCTTGGAAAATCTGCCACAAAGTTGGTGCTCCCCAATCTCTTTAGGACCTTACTAGCTACCAATCTGGGCCACATAACCTTGCAAAAATGAAAAAAAAAAAAAAAAAAAAAAAAAAAAGATTTACAAAAGAACAAAGAATCAGCCATGCAAATAACCATTCAGAAAATCTATCAACTTCCAAAGTATAATTATCGCGAACTTCCTCTCCCACCCTACTACACACTCAACCCACAACTAAAGATTCTTGAATACACAAGGAGAATGCTTGTGCAAAATAGTCAGACACAGTGATAAACATTATGAGTGAACCAAAGAGGGAAGGGGATTAATTAATTATTGGAGGAAGTGATGATTTCCTCGGCTAATTTCGAGGCAATAACCGAAGCAAAAGAGTCAAATTAAACTTCAAACTCTATACTCATCAGCTGTGCATATACAAAATGATATCGTTCAAATATCGGAAAATGGAAGCATGAAAACATAAATACACAAACATAATCAGAGAGAGAGGATTACTTCTCCTTTAATTCTTGGCATGGTAGTGAAGGGTAAAGGGAAATGGTATAGCAGTAAACTTGAAGAAGGTATATGTGAAGAGCTCTGAGAGAAGAAGAAGGAGTGGAGATTAAAGACAAAGATAAGATATACTAATATAGTACTAAATGAGTAAGAAATGAGAGAATTAGAAGTTAGAACCTCAGCCTTGGCAAGTTGGAATGCCAGAGGCAATAGCACTATTATGACGTTATGATGATAGCGCTGCTCCAAATTTACACAAAAGTTAAACTAATATACTCCAATAAACAATATACGTATATCTTGTTTTATATTATTGACTGGACATGGCCGCACGAAAATAACTTCCCACCGCAATTATGAAACAATCAAGTATATAAAGTACTGCCAATTTTTTATTTAATTAAAATCAATTAAAGAAGATATAACTCCTAATAAGACTTCATGTTCTCTTCGTCTCTCTTAAAGAAAAAATGACTTTTATATCGATTAAAGGTCCCAACAAATCATTTCCACAAACATTTAAAACATTAAATAATGTATAGTATATAGAGATCTCTGGTTTAGTCTTTTTTTGGACGGGTAAAAACGAAAGTATTAAACTCCAAAACAAAAAGAATAGGATTGGATGGAGATATAATATTGTTTCATTAAAATTACTTCGGAAACATAGATCTATAGTCTACCTTAGAGTTACAATCCAATGTGCTGATTTATTGTGTTGAATTGACCAAATAAATAAATGTGTACTCTCTCTAACAGTTTAAGTTTTTAGATAAGATCATCATACAATTCAATATGATATCAGAGCAGACATGTTACAGGTTCAAGTTTCACTGCCACCACTGATAATTGAACTTCACGTGCTTGGCCCTTTAAACAAAAAAATAAATCAGATCCGAGCGTGAGAGGTCATGTTGAAGCTACTAAATAAATATCATATATCTCATCTAACATTTTAAACTTTTAGAAAAGATAGTCATACAATTCAACAGATTGGATAAATTTTCTTTCTATAGAAATAGCTAGTCAAATTATTACTATTTTTAATTTTTTATTATACATATGTGTATAGGAAAAAATGTGTCATCTATTATTACGGGATACGAGTCAAGCTGGCAAAACTAGACTTATCTTACAAGTCACCGGGCACAAAAAGTACACGACTATTCTACGAGTTACGACCGTCCAGACGGTACGGGCGTAGGACGCAAGGCATACATCCTACCGCCTTAGGATTACAGTCTCCTAGTTAGAGTTTTTAATATACCGCCACCTTAGCTTGAGTTTACAGGCCCATGAGCCTCATTATTCTTTATATTTTACAATAATTAGGACTGGGTAACCACTATTATAAATAATCCTCCTTACATTGTATTGTACATCAAGCAATTCATATCACTGAATCCGGCTATTCTCACGGAATAAAACTCTTTACTTGCTTTTCTATTATTTTGCTCTCTGTTTACTGGCTTTTCCTTCGTATTTTACTGCATTGCTTATAACCCATTCATAAATTTAAGTATTTAACCTAAACGTCCAATTTCAGGCATAAATATTTTAGCGCCCACCGTGGGGCCCAGGAAATTGTAGGTATCCTACGAGAAAAAGGCGTAGTCATACAAAACGACAACACCCAAAAGAACACCGCCAACACGGTAGATGAGTCTGTACAGGAACCTGGCGATCCCAGCATGCAGCCAAAGGATCACGCCAAGGAGCCAGTCCAAGTTCCCAACGACGGTGAAAGCGATCAATCACGCAAAGATAATTCTGATCTCAGAGGTTTCCTTGTTAATCTCCTCACAACCCTGTCAGAGCGGGCAGAACAGAACTCGATCAACATGGTTGAAGGTATATCTCAAAAGTTAGAAATAATGTTCGCTGGATCGTCTAGGAGACCAGCATTTCCGTGAGGACCAGCGCCCATGAACGGTACTCCAGTGTTCGCTCCTAATCGTAGACTCAACATGGACGCTGCTTCTGAAGGTTATACAACAGTCAATAATCAAGACCTCAAAGGAACACCTGTCATTCAGGATATCCTAAAGGAGATGAAGGTCATCCATGATTAGATCGGTAACGTACCGGGTGCACCACCCCAGGTTACCACCGTAGATGAGCAAAAGTTTTATAAGCATGCATACAAAGCAAGCGTTGCACCGATCCGCGCACATAAGCACTTCCCCTTGCTGGATAACGTGAAGTACGACGGAACAACATATCCGGACGGGCATATTGTTGCGTACTATACAGCCGTCAAGAGCAATGAAATCTCAGAGGAAGAAATCCAATATGATCTGCTAAAAAAATTCGGCTCTACTTTGACCAAATGTGCCCTTGCTTAGTATACACTCAGCTACCAATGGGCTCCATCGATTCATTCACCCAGATGCAAGATTTGTTCAAGAAAGCACACTCTGGCACCCGTAAGCGGGAGAAGCGTATGGAGGACATCTTTGAGATTCGGCAGCGTGACTATGAGCTGTTGAAAGACTATCTTGAAAGGTTTCAGATGGAACGCATGGTGTGTGGGTAAAATTACGCCACCTACTATTACGGTGATACGAGTCTAGCTGGTGAGACTAGACTTATCTTATCAGTCACTGGGCGCAGAGGATACACGCCTACTTCTGAAGCCAACAACCGTTTAGGTGGCACGGCCAAAGGACGCAGTGTATACATCCCGCCGCCTAGGGTTTACAGTCTCCTAGTTAGAGTTTAGTATATACTACCGCCTTGAGTTATAGGCCCTTAGCATTATCAATCTTTGTATTTTACCTTATTTAGGACTAGGTATCTCTACCATAAATACTCCTCCTTACATTGTTTTGAACATATAAGGCGATTTACCAAAGAATCCGGTTATTCTCAAGGAATAATAATTACTCTACCTTTTATTGCTTATTTCGTCTTGTTTACTTATTACTATTTTCATTACGTTTACTTACTTTTCCGTCAAAATTACTGTATTGCTTGTGACCCTAACAATAATTAATTGTTTAACCTAGACATATAATTTTAGGCATAAACACGTGGAGCTTCTTCAAGTACCCGATAATATTATTGTGGCATCTTTTGGCAAGAGCCTGAATTCCAAAGGGTTGCTAGCTACTAGGGAATTACAATGGAGCCTCACTTAACATTATGTGTCAACATGGAGTGCCTTACATCAGAGGTACACTGAAAAAGCTCTGCCTGGAACCAGAGCACTCTCAGAACCGAAAAATTGAACGAAGAAAATGAGGAGGAAGCCCGTACCTGGAGGGAGAAAGGGATAAAAAAGAGTAAAAGGAAAGACACAGAGCCACGTAGAAACGTCAAAGCAGGAAACACTTAGGGGCCCAGATCCCAGGAGAAACGAACCAAGCCTCATAGCTTCTGAAATTTTGGTTTGTGAGTCATGATCCATGCTCAATCCACTCACCATGAAGGGTGTGGGGCAGTCGTCAAAGATAGTAGTACCCAACAAGATTCGGAGTTGATTTCCACAGGGAGCTAGCAAACAATCTATTAATCTTAGGATGAATATTGACGAGTTCTATAAATTGTCCGTATATTCCTACTAAGTAAAGGTAAACTTATCTTAACTACTACTACAACTAGAAACTGACATAAATAAGCTCAATAATGATGGTTGAAGTAAACGATGAGAATGAGCTAGGGGTTTACCCACTCCAACTAGATTCTCATAGCCAAATACTTGTATTAACCTCACAAATGGATAACATCAATGGTCGGACCAGTAATGCATTCCTCAAAACCCTCTTGGGATAGGGAAGATTTACCTCATCCAGTTCGTTAGGGTCAATGATAAAGTGCTAGAAACCCTAGTGCAAAGACCCGAGCGGGGATGACCCTTTTAGGTCTTCCCCTTTAGATGGGGTAGGCCGCAACCAGTATAACCCAAATTCTCGCTAGTTTCCATTAACATGTACCTTCAACCCCCATTAGGGTGATGAAAGCAAGTAGGGTTAGGTTCAAGTAAGGTTGTGCCTTAAACCCTAGTCAAGAAAGCACAATGGAGAATTAGATTTATGTTAACCCATTGATTTTACAAAATTAGGCACATGATTTAAGCTAACATAATCAAGTTTTCATGAATAAACCCCTAGTATGAGTTTAGCTACTCATACTAGGGTCTAACACACACATAGTAGAAGGTGAAATGGCAAGAATCATGTAGCAATATATTTAAGAAATGAAATCCTTACAATATACTTCAAGTTGGAACACTTCCTTAACCTCCAAGAATATTCAAAAGTATGAAAAGTAACATTCTAAGCTCAAAAAGGTTCTCTGTTCTCGGAGGCATAATAGCCTATTTATAGGCATGAGTTTGAAAACTAGTTTATATTACAAGTTTTCCAGTTTGCCCTGTTTTACGCCAAGCCGCCGTCCATTCGGCGAGCCTCCTAATAAATTGCTGGCTCGCTGATGACCTATTTTACTGATCATTTTTCTGACTTGCGATATAGGTTCAGTGGGGGCGCACTTTTAGCGGCAGACAACTCCTTGGCTTCGGAGATTTCCAAAACTCTTTGTGATCATTGGCGGGTTCGCCCCCTCTTCTGTGGAGTCGCCACTTGCCTTCAGCATTCCATACGGCGATCCGCCCTTCGATTGGCTGGAAGGTTTGAACTCTTTCCTCCTTCGGTGGATGGCTGACCCTCTTCAGCCGCTGATTCGGCGAGGCGCCGGTCCTGATGCTGCCATATCTCCATGTTCTTCATATGTAACCAAAGTGCACTTGTTTTTGCTCCTTTTCATATTTCTTTTGGCTTTGTATGTAAATTTCTTGAATATTCTGAAACACTGAGAATAACATAAGATTCACTCAAATAATAACACTTTAAGACATAAAAGCTAGTTGAAAAGAGTTGCAAATATGTACAAAAAACCAACACATCCACTCCCTCCAAACTTAACCTTTTGTCTGTCCTCAAGAACATTAAGAGCTATCTCATGTTTCATTTTCTTAGCACCGGGATTGAGTTCAACAATAGAATGAGACAAGAAGAGGTTCATGACTTCGGTTGGCACTAACACTTAGTTTCACACATGAGAATCCAACCAATCAACCACAAACGCCAAAGTTACAACTACATTTACTAGAGCCTCTAGTGGTAACTAAAGCATGTGTAGCACAATTACTCTCTCAACTCACCCAAGGCTCTTTTAGTTGTACCTTCAAGTCTTAAATCCCTTAATTCTCTTACTACAAGGAATTTGTCCCTATCTCTCAGTTAAATTCAAACAAAAGGGACCCTCAAGTCTAACCCCTCACTCTAAAAAATGAATGCAAGTTATGCGCATGCAATGTCACAGTCTTGTCTATAGTGTCACATGTCATTTCTTTCATGTCTATGGGTGAAAGATCAAATAGGACTTCTAAGGTTGTAATGTAGGCTTTTGGTCATAGGTATAATTTGGATAAAGAGGGACTAAATTCCCTCCTTGGGCACTACATCATCGTTTCATTCATTTCACTTTGAGCCTTCTTTTACAATTAGCTCTTATTCCTAATTTTTCATTCTTGATTTTGCTTTGTAGATCTTATTCTTTCATTCGGTTCTCTTTCTTTTTTTGTATTTTTCAATTTTTCTTTTGCTCTTTTTGTATTTTTCTTGATTTCTTCTTTTCTCTTTTGCAACTTTTCTATATAATCATCTTCCTTTTTGAAGAGCCGTTGCATATGCATGCTCTTCATGAAGTTAGCTTTCATGAAGAGCCACCTAACTTCTAAGGACACATAAGCCAAGTTCTAACATGCATATGTAATTAACAAGCTTTAAGTAAGAACTCGCCTCACTAGCAATAACGACAAGAGACAAGAACATCAACTGTCAAACACTTAAGGTGAGGATTTAGCCTATAGTACACATGCATAAAGTCATCAAAAGAACCTAAAGGTTGTAGGTGCAACTCTCAACAAACGATCCACTAACTTTCTCATGTGTGCTCCTAATATGTTAGTATGAAACAAGTCACAAAACAAGGATGGCACTTCTATGTTTAGAGTCCTAAAATGTGTCCGGTTCAAAAGAATTGCATTCTTGGGAAAAAAATCAAGTCAAAGAAAACCAAGAAGGCTATTTACTAATTCAAAGCTATTTACACAAATGGTATTTACAATGGGGTGGTTGTTGTTGTTTCGGGCCCAAGTAAAAATAAGTTTCGTGAGGGTTGCTTATGTATCGCAACAAGTGCGAATCAGAAGAAATAAGGCAACATCCCAAGCGTCGTTCACGGGAATACCTTTGGAATCTTTTCTTTTTGAGATTTTCAAAATTTTTCAATTTGTTTGGGTTTTTTCTTTTTCAATATTTTTGGATTTTTCATATGACAACTAACAAAGACAAGAATTAAAGTCAAGAATTTAAATATAAACATCCTACATTAAAGTTAACATCCTAAGTTAAGCATTAACATAAACATAAAACATAGTTTAGGACATATCAAAAAAGATTAATTATCTCATTCCCAACATGAAAAGTTGTTATGTCCCAGAGCAACTAATCTAAAAACAAAACACAAGTTTAATAGGTAAGGGGTAAGAGTGCTCCCTAAGATGGTCATGATGATGATGGAGGAGGTTTGTCCCTATCAAGTGGAGTTGTTGATAGTTCCTTCTCACTTGTCGGACTTTTGATTTTGTCAGTGGGAGCTGAGGATAATGTTCCAAGAGGTTTGGTAGCCAATGTCTTCATGTTTGCTTCTTCCAACTTGGCTAGTTGTTCATTCCTTGCCTTTTTTGCCTCTGCCGCTTGTGCTTGCACTTTCTTCCCTGCTTCCTCCATTCTATTCCTATCTGCTTCTCTTTGGACTTCTTTTTGCTTCTTCTTTTTGGCCTTCTCTTCTTCTGTTTCTCCTCATTTCTTATCAACTTCTTTTTCACCTTTCTTTGCACTGTCGTCTAGCTTTCTTTTTCTTACATATGCTTTGGGGTCTTCTTTGGGATCACTTGGTCTTCCAACCTCTTGTTGTTTTTTACTCTTCCTTTCTTGATCATCACTTTCAACTTTTTGTTTCTTCATTTTGGGTTCTTCCTCGCTTGTTTTTTCTTCTTCTTCCTTTTGTATTTTAATCTCTTATTGCCTTTTGATTTTCTCTTCTCTATGAGCTTGGAGCCTGGCCATCAACTTCTCAAAACTTTCTTGCAACTTTGTTGCAGTGTTTTCTCTTTCTGACTCCTCTTTACTTCCTTCATCTTCCTCACTATCATCATCATCTTCCTCCTCTTCACTGTCATCTTTCACTCTCTTACTTGAAGTGTCTGGTCCAACTTTTTGGGCTGCCTTCTTCTCAATCTTCAACTGTCTTAGTGCCAATCTTGTTTTCATTTCTGAGTACACCAGGTTTCTCACTTTTTCGGTCAAATCAGCCACCTATATGGTGTTATCTATCATAGCTTTGGTGAGCTCTTTGATGGCAGTAACTATGGGCTTGAGAGCTTTTTCCAGCTCAGCAGATGGTCCCCTTAGAAGGTTTACTTTGGTGTCTAGGCCCACAATATTATCATTGATCTCTTTCAGTGGTTGAGGAATGTTGAAGAGCTCGAATTTCTTAGCTGAGACTGCTTCCACTGATGGAGAAGGTGCTGGGATCTTTCTTACTGGGGATCTTTTTCCTCCCTGAGAAGTTGCAGCTGCTATTTCATCTTTGTCCATTTGAAATTCTTGTTCTCTTTCTTTCACTTCATCATTCTGGATTCTTTTGAGATCCACAGTGCCCTTAGCTTCCTTCAAATAGTCAATGTCAAGCAACATGGGCACATGATTCATTAACTTGGTCAGTAGGCAGGGGAAACCATAAGTAGTGTAGTTTTTATGGGATTTGCTGTTGATTCTATTATAGATGACTTTACCCACATCAACATCGAAGTAATTCATGATGAATGCTATAAGGACTGCTTTTTTATTTGTGATTGTTGTGTTATTCAAGGAAGGAAGGAACCTGCTGCTGATCCCTGTATTCCATCCTTTAGAAATCAAACTCACATCTTTCTTTTTTATTTCACTTCCTGGTTTGATCCAAGTTGGCACAATCCAAGATGCAGTAATGATAGCTGCAAGCCATGTTCTCAAGCTCTCTTCTTGTTCTGTTCCCCACATCCTATCTTTTCTTTCATATTCCCATTGATCAAGTGATGGTGTCAACGCCTACGCTATATTGATCTCCTCATCACTGAAGAAGACTTCCATTGTTCTCACCTTTACCTTGATTGATTTGTCCTTCTTTTGAGAGAGGTTTGAATAAAATTCCTTAACCATCACTTCATTATACTTGCCAGGGGGTTCTAATAAAAACTCTCATTTTCTCCTCACAATCTCCTCATAGAACGCGTCACCATACTTCTTGGCCGATTCACTTAGCACTTGCTTTTCTGGGTTGATGGTTCTCGTTGCGTGGAACATTGTTTCAGCTGTTTTATTTTTGTTAAACCTATGGTTGAGGATCTTTTCTGTTCACCTGGGCTCTTTGTCAAATTCCAACTTGATTTGCACCCCCTCTTCTCTACAATCTTCCACATCAGATTCAGCTTCTTCAACAAGATTTGAGGTTCCTTGGCCAGGAGAGAACTTTTTCTTGGTTGGCTTTCGGTCCACAATGTTTTTCCCTTTCTTCTGAGCCTTTTTCTCCTGGTCAGCTCTGGCTTGGTTAGTTTCCATTTTCTTTTTCATCTCAGCTTCCCTAGTCTGTTCTTTGGTGGATGGTTTCCTTGGTCCCTCTTTTTTAGTCATTTGTTTCTTCATGATTACCTGGGCAAAATCAACTCAAGACATGTGTTTAGTTTTAAATTCACTACACTATCTACTCCTAAACTAAGCTAAGGTTACACTAAACTATTGCATATGAAGTTCATGGAAGGGAATGGAACACTTGAAAATCTCAAACAGATTTTGGGTTGCAATCAATTCGGGGGGTAGCAGAAGTAAGGGCGGGCTCGCAGACAAGCAGAGGCGGCCCGCAGAACTAAGTGCTGAGAAGCACCGGTGGGACGCTGCTTGAAGTGCGAGAAGCCAGTGCCAGCCGCAGAAATTACAAATATAATGTGAGTCGGTGGCTCCATAGAAGAAACTGAGGGTCCGGCAAAAGATTTTTCACTTCATTTTGCGATCGCAATACCCATCGGCGACTCGCCTAACATTTTGCGGACAAGAACTGGAGAGTCACAACACAAGCTGCGAGGGGCAAGCCTCACTTGCACAATTTTTGAACTCTCTGATGACACCGACGACCTCGCACTTATTCTTTCAGGCACGCCTAGTGTCTTCCGTACTTACTTGTGCGGCATGATACCTCATCGGTGGCTTACCGAATGCTTGGTCAATTTTTGCTACAGTGCACATATTCCAAGTTTTCCAATCTCACTTCTCTTAACACCCCCCAAAAAACACACTCATATGTAATCTTTTCAACTTTTTATCAGTTTATAACACTCTCTTAAGAATGAGACCACATTTTTCAATCAATTTCCATGAAAAGTCAGCCAAGAATCGTACCAAGTTCAAGACTTTTCAAGATTTACAAGCAAACAAGGTATGTTCATGGTTTCGTTCAAGTTCATTTTTGGTTATTTTCTTTCAACTCTCTTCTTCTACTCTTTTCTTTCACTTAAAACAAATTAAATCCAAAATCACACTCTAGGGTTCCAATTTCATGAAATAAATTCTAAAAACAAATCCTAAAATCAACTAAACATGGTGAACAAGTTATTCACCAAACCCCACCCCCAATATGATGTTCTTAACTACCCCCACATGTAAAACATAAAAGTTTAAACCAAGGGGATGAGTGTCTTACCGGATCTGAGAAGAAACAGAAGATTAAGCGAGGGATTGGTGGTGGATTGGTGATGTTGAGCGTATGTGATTGAGTTGGAATGTTATTAGGAGTGGTGGTGCGCCGGAATAGTGGTTTCCGGTCGTGGGGTTGTGGGTATTTACGGGTTGGAATGAAAAAGTACAGAGAAAACTTACCTGGGGCCTGTTATAGTCGAGTAAAAACTCATCCAGGCCTATGAAAATTGTGGTTCGCCGCTATTCCAACGGGTCACCGAATCCTTGGCATGTAGGACATAAGTCCTCATTTTTGCACAAAAGTGGGTCAGACCGCAGAGAGGTCTGTGGAGTTGGAGTTGCGGCTCGCTGAATGATCGGCTGAGTACTTCTCCGTTTAGCAGAAAAAATTTCTTCACTGATTCTACCGGCGGCCCGCAATGCGTTTGGTGGGCCACAAATTTGATTCCGCACTTTATTCGCCGGTCTTCCTCACTTTTGAACTTCCTTCAGATTTTCTTACTTTCCACCCTTTTTGCATTTTTTCTGCACTAACACCACTTCAACCAAGATCAAATGCAATCATCACAAAACTTTATGTGATATTTTTACACTAACTATATTGCTTAAACTAAAAATGCTAAAAGTAAAACTTCAGTTTCTCCCAAGAAGCGCTTGATTTAACGTCGCGGCACGACAGTGTTGCCTCATCCTTCAAGGATCCAAGAGATAGATGCAAGCGACCTCTCTAGTTTCGGCTTCACATCCCAAGTAGTGCTTCACTCATTGGCCATTCACTCAGAAAGTTTTGGAACTTCCTTTCTCTTACAACTCAACCCATCCATAAGGTGATGTTTCCACCACTTCAAAAGGTCTACTCCACTTGGATTTCAACTTCTCGGGAAATAGATGTAACCTTTAATTGAATAATAGCATCATATTCCCCGCCTTGAATGCACGGTTCCATATCTTCTTGTCATGAATGATCTCCTTGTAGAGATTTGCATTTTCTTATGCAAGAAATCTCATTTCCTCAAGTTCATGCAACTTCTCCACCCGGGATTTGGAAGCTTCTTCCCAATTCATGTTGAGCTTTTTCAACGCTCAAAGAGCTTTATGTTCCAACTCCACGGGGAGATGACAAGCTTTGCCAAAGACTAACCGGAACTGTGACATCACAATTGGAATCTTATATGTCGTGTGATATGCCCATAAGGCATCATCCAACTTTTTGGACCAATCTGTCCGGTTCACATTAATCGATTTGGCTAGAATTTGCTTGATCTCTCGATTCGACACTTCCACTTGACCACTCGTTTGGGATGATAAGGTGTAGCAACCTTGTGTCTTACCTCATATTTCTCCAACAAAGATTTAAAGGCCCGATTACAAAAGTGGGTTCCCCCATTACTTATAATGGTGTGAGGGGTGCCAAATCTTGTGAAAATGGTTTTCTTGAGGAAGACGGTGACACTTCTAGCTTTATTGTTCGGTAAGGCCATTGCCTCAACCCATATAGATACAAAGTCAACCGCCACAAGGATGTACTTCATACCATAAGAACTTGGAAAAGGACCCATGAAATTGATTCCCAATACATCAAAGATTTCAACTTCCACAATGAGGTTTTGGGGCATTTCATGCCTTCTTGAGATCCCTCCTCCCTCCCCCTCCCCCCGTTCTTTAACATTGGTCACAACTCTTTACTATCATAAGCATCTTTGTACAAAGTAGGCCAAAAGAAACCACATTCAAGTACCTTTGCTGCCTTTCTAACACCTCCATGATGTCCTCCATAAGGAGCAGAGTGACATCCTTCAAGAATAGCTCCTTGCTTGGCTTCGGAAACATATCTTCTTATCATTCCATCGACACATACTTTGAAAAGAAAGGGGTCATCACAAAAGTATTGTCGAGCATCTTTGATCAACTTCTTCTTTTGATTGAGTGAGAAATCCTCCGGGATCTCTCCACCTGCAACATAATTTACTAAGTTCGCGTACCAAGGGATTTCCTCCCAAGATACTGCCAATAGTCTTTCATCCGGAAAAGAATCATTGATCTCAAGGGTTTCTTTTGGGCGACCCTCCTCCTCCAAACGGGATAAGTGGTCCGTCACTTGATTCTCGGTTCCTTTTCTATCAAGTACCTCAAGATCAAATTCTTGTAACAAGAGTACCCATCAAATCAACCTTGCTTTTGAATTCTTCTTGGCCATCAAATATCGAATTGCGGAGTGATCTTATGCACAATGACTTTAGATCCAAACCAAATAAGATCAAAATTTTTCGAAGCCAAATACAATGGGTAGCAACTCCTTCTCTGTTACAGTATAATTTTGTTGAGCCCCGTTCATGGTCTTGCTATCATAGTAGATGGGATGAAACATCTTCTCAACCCTTTGGCCAAGCACAGCTCTCAATGCAACATCGCTAGAATCCCACATAAGTTCAAAAAGGAAGATCCTATTTTGGACTCACTATTATCGGTGCGGTTTTCAATCTCAATTTGACCTCTTCAAAGGCTTTCAAACATGCCTCATTAAATTCAAACTTAGCATCTTTTTCCAACAATTTGCACAATGGGTTGATAATCTTGGAAAAATCTTCGATGAAGCGGCGATAAAATCCCACATGTCCCAAGAAGCTTCTCACTCCTTTGATGGTTATAGAAGGTGGAAGTTTGGAGATGACTTCAATTTGTGCATTATCCACTTCAATTCCTTTCTTGGACACCTTGTTCCCTAGGACTATTCCTTCTTGAACAAGGAAGAGGAATTTCTCCCAATTTAGCACAAGTTTGGTTCTTCACAGCTCTCTAAGACTTTCTCCAAGTTAGATAGACAATCTTCAAAAGAATCACCCACTACAGCGAAATCATCCATGAACACTTCCAAGAAGTTTTCCACCATGTCATGGAAGAGTGCGAGCATGCACCTTTGAAAAGTAGCCGGAGCATTAGAAAGTCAAAAAGGTATTTTATTGAATACAAAAGTACCATATGGGCATGTGAAGGTTGTCTTATCTTGATCATTTGCTTCACTTGAGATTTGATTGTACCCTGAATATCCATTAAGAAAATAATAGTAAGCACGGCCCGCCAAACGATCAAGCATTTGGTCGATGAAAGGTAGGGGAAGTGATCTTTACTTATTGCATTGTTAAGCTTACGGTAGTCCATGCACACTCACCAACCGGTCATGGTTCGAGTTGATATAGCTTCACCTTTTTTATTTTGAACTACTGTCATCCCTTCCTTTTTGGGTACACATTGAACGGGTGAAACACATTCACTATCGGAGAGTAAAAAAATCATCCCCGCATCTAACCACTTTAGGATCTCCTTCTTGACAACTTCTTGCATTAGAGGTTTCAACCTCCTTTGATGTTCCACCGTTCGCTTATACCCTTCTTCAAGAAGAATCTTGTGAGTGCAAACTCCCGGGTCAATTCCCCTTATGTCTGCAAGAGTCCACCCAATTGCTTTAATTCTCCTTCTTACCACTCCAACTAATTGGTCTTCTTGCTCTTTAGTTAAGTGGGAATAGATGATTATAGGAAGAGTAGAGTTTTGGCCTAGAAAAGTGTATCTCAAGTTGCTTGGGAGTACCTTGAGTTCGAGGCTTGGGGGTTCTTCAATGGAGGGCTTTGTGGGAGGAGTTGTTCATTTTTCAAGATCAAGGAAAATTTGGGAACATAGGTCTAGTGCCAAGTCCTTCCAATGCCTTCACACACTCGGCAATACTCTCTTCACTATCAATATCCATGTTTCAAATCACCGCGTCCAATTCATCTGCTTGACTCACTAGAACACTCTCTTTTTCCACAAGTGCATCCACAACCATGTCCACATAAGAACAAGTGGCTTCCTCCTCCATAGGTTGTTTCAATATTTTGCATATATGAAATAAAACCTTCTCACCGTTGAATCGAAAAGTGAGTTCTCCCTTCTCCATATCACAAAGTGCTCTCCCGATAGCTAGAAATGGGTGCCCAAGAACAATGGGGACATCAAAGTCCACTGGGCAATCAAGTATCACAAAATCCACCGGGAATATGAATTTCTCCAATTTAACTAGAATATTGATGACAGCTCCAATTGGTTGCTTCATGGAGCGGTCGGCCATTTTCAAATTTATGTTTGTAGCCTTCGAACCTCCTTGGTAGTCAAAGTCTTGTAAACCGCATACGGCATCAAATTGATGCTTGCTCCAAGATCACATAAAGCTTTAGGAAAATGTGTCCCTCCAATTGTACATGGAATCGTGAAGGCTCCGGGATCCTCCATCTTCTTTGAGACTATTGAAATACATTGATGGGTTACCTTGCTTGTCTCATAATCCTCACAATTCTTCTTATTCACATGATCTTTCACAAGCTTTGCAACATTTGGCATTTGGCTCAATCCATCAACCAAAGAGAGGTTGATGGATGTTGATGCTATTTTATCCGATATTTTCTTGGCATGAGATGCTTGTTTTTGTTTCATACTCTTTTGTGGGAAATGAAGTGGAATTTTGGGAATTGAGCTTGGACTAGGAAGGCTTTGTTTGGATGGTGGAGTTTTCTTGGTTTGGCTTTTTGAGGGGCTGTGACTTCGGGACTTGGTTCTTGAAGGATTGCCTCATAATCAACTTCATGCCTTGGAATCTCTATTTCCGCATCAATTGCCTCATCTTGGTGTAACTCCTTCCCCCTGCTTAGCTCTTCTTTTTTCTTTTCTAGTTCAACACCATCTTCTTTTGATTTAGGATCTTCCCATATTTTTCCACTCCTTGTCATAATTGTCATCACATGATCTTTCTTATTCCTCTTAGGATTCACTACCGTGTCACTTTGTAATGCTCCTTGAGGTTTTTGGTTCACTAGGTGAGAAAGGGTGCTCATTTATGATTCAAGAGCTTTGATGGAAGTGTTGTGAGCATTGACCGTTTGCTTTATCTCTTTGATATCACCAGTATAAGCCTCTTGATTCTTGAGGACTTCTCCCATCATTTCTTCATATTTTGATTGACTTCTCCCTTCATTCTCACCTTGCTTGTAAGGAGCTCTTGGTGCATAATTTTGAGAAGAGCCAACTCCTTTTCCACCTTGATTATTGTTCCAATTTTGTCTTCCTTGATCTTGCCTCCATTGACCTTGTTGGTAAGGCATTTGATAACCTCCTTGTTGGTAAGCTACAAAGTTGGCTTCTTCCTCACAATGGAGATTGAAGTATTGTTTTGGGAAATACTCCTCTTGCCCTCTTTGAAAAAGAGTTAGAGGTTGGCCTCCGGGGTTGATATACCCGATTGGAGCCACTTGATGTCCGGTATTTGTAACATGAAGATTCTCCACTTTGTTCACTTTCTTCTCCTTCTCCTCACTTAGCACCTCTAAGAAGCTCAATGTTGGTGATGATTTGGGCCATTTGTTCTGCTTGATCTTTAAATATTTTCATCATCATTTGCTTCATTCCTCCTTCACCACTTGGGTTTAAGCTTTTGATTTTAAATCTTGAGATTGCTTGACAATTTTGTTGAGAATTTTCTTGACTTCTTGAAAAGTATGGTCCATGATAGCACCTTCACATAAGTTGTTCACGGCCGATTGGTTGTTCTTGTTGAGTCCTTGGTAGAAACATTGCAAGAGCATATCATCTTCAAAACCATGAGTTTGGGCAATGTAGCAACACCTCTTGGAAAGCTTCCCAAGCTTCATATAATGAATCGGTGGGATCTTGCTTATACATATACACCTTGTCTCTCATTGAAACTTGCTTGCCTTTAGGCAAGAATTTTTCCAAGAATTACTACACAAGTTCTTCCCAAGTGTAGATTGAGTTCTTTGGTAGCTTATTCAACCACGCTTTAGTCTTCCCCGATAGAGAATAGGAAAATACTCTTAAGCACAAAGATTCTTCCGTACAATGTGCCGACTGGTAGAGATGACATGTTTGCACAAAATTCCTCAAATATTCGGTTGGGTCATCATGCTTGCTTCTACTAAAAAGTCCATTTTGATCAAGTCCATGAAGGATCACTTGTGGGGTATTGAAAGTCAAATTCCTAAGAATTGGTGGTGGTATAATAGCACTTGCAAAAGTGTCCAAGTTCACTTCCTCTTCCGAATCTTCCAACTCTTGGGCATGTTGATTATCATTTCAACAACCCCTTACATTTATTTGATTCCGATTATCACTGCGAACATTCACCCGATTGGCATTGGCTCTTCTATTAGCTTGAGCACCACGGCCTCCTCGGTTTGCACCTCAGCCTCTTCTATTAACATTGTTGCCTCTTCGGTTTGCATTGCCCGCAACACCATCATTGTTATCGACACGAACTCTCTCATTGGCTTGAGAATTGCCATGAGGAATTGCATCATTTGGGGCTTCATTTTCAACTTAAGGGTCATCATTCTCCTCAAAGACATCTTGAATTCCATAATTCTCCTCACTAAGAGAAGTGACATCATACTCTTTTTCGGACTCTTCATAATAGTCATTCGGAGCAATAGAAGCATTTGAAAATGGAACTCTTTCATTAGCACGATTGTTGAGGGGGTTCCTCATAGCTCTATCCGGATTCCTTCTCATACTTGAGTTCACCTACACATGGTAAAACAAAGCACGAGGTAAAATGGAAGGAACAACTAACAAGACTAGAACACGAAATATTCAACCTAATAGATGTATCGTAGCTCCCCGGAAATGGCACCAAAATTTTATCCACGCTCAATCCACTCACCACGAAGGGTGTGGGGCAGTCGTCAAAGATAATAGTACCCAACAAGAATCGGGGTCGATTTCCACAGGGAGCTAGCAAAGCAATCTATTAATCTTAGAATGAATAGTGACGAGTTCTATGAATTGTCCGTATATTCCGAATTAGTAAAGGTAGAATTATCTTAACTACAACTACAACTACAACTAGCAACTAACATAATACAAGCTAAATAATAATGGTTGAAGTAAATGATGAGAATGAGCTAGGGGTTTACCCACTCCAACTAGATTCTCATAGCCAAACACTTGTATTAACCTCACAAATCACATAGATAACATCAATGGTCGGACCTCTAATGTGTTCCTCAAAACCCTCTCGGGATAGGGAGGATTTACCTCATCAATCCCGTTAGGGTCAATGATGAAGTGCTAGAAACCCTAGTCCAAAGATCCGAGCGGGGATGACCCTTTTAGGTATTCCCCTTTAGATGGAGTTGGTCGCAACCAATATAACCCAAATTCTCGCTAGTTTCCATTAACCTACACCTTCAACCCCATTAGGGTGATGAAAGCAAGTAGGGTTAGGTTCAAGTACGGCCTTTCCTTAAACCCTAGTCAAGAAAGTACGATGGAGAACTAGATTTATGTTAACCCATTGATTTTACAAGATTAAGTACAAGATTTAAGCTAAGATAATCAAGTTTTCATGAATAAACCCCTAGTATGAGTTTAGCTACTCATACTAGGTTCTATCACACATATAGTAGAAGATGAAATGGCAAGAATCATGTAAGAATATATTTAAGAAATGGAATCCTTACAATAAACTTCAAGTTGGAACCGTTCCTTAACCTCCAAGAATATTCAAAAGTATGAAAAGTAATATTCTAAGCTCAAAAAGGTTTTTTTTTCTCAGAGGCATAACAACCTATTTATAGGCATGGTTTTGAAAACTAGTTTAATTTTACTAGTTTTCCATTTTGCCGTGTTTTACGTCAAGTCGTCGTCCATTCGGTGAACCGCCTAATAAACCGCTGGCTTGCCGATGACCTATTTTACTGATCATTTTTTGACTTGAAATACTGGTTCGACGGGGGCGCACTTATAGCGGCGGACAACTCCTTGGCTTTGTAGATTTCCAAACTCTCTGTGATCATCGGAGGGTTCGCCTCCTCTTCTGCGGTGTCGCCGCTTGTCTTCAGAATTCCATTCGGCGATCCAACCTTCAATATGCTGGAAGGCTTGAACTCTTTCCTCCTTCGGCGGATGACTGACCCTCTTCAGCCACTGATTCCGCGAGGCGCCGGTCCTAATGCTGCCATATCTCCATGTTCTTCATATGTATCTATAGTGCACTTATATTTGCTCTTTTTCATATTTCTTTTGGCTATGTAAATTTTGTGAATATCCTGAAACACAGAGAATAACATAAGATTCACTCAGATAATAACGCTTTAAGATATAAAAGCTAGTTGAAAAGAGTTGCGAATATGCACAAAACACCAACTTATCAAGTCAACACCGTGGAAATGGTTGCCAATCACTTCGGTAAACTAGGGCCAAAAGTACGGTGGCTGCCCATTGTAAAATGAGCAACTAGGAGGAATAAAACGGCATATTGTGACTTCTATCGTAGCACCGGCCATGCCACGGTCGATTGCAAAGCCTTGATGTTAGAAATTGAGCATCTATTAAAAGAAGAACACCTCAAGGATTTGATTGAATAAAGACCAAGGCGGTCGAGAGCTCCGGACTCTGGGGACAAGCGGTACATTAATGCAATCTTTGAAGCCCCTGGACCTGTCACAGCCTGGGGGACTAAAAAGTTAGGATCAGTTATTAGTCCTATCACGTTCAGTTGGGAGGACGTAGGAGAACGCCATGATGTCTCACCATTCCAATAAGGGTATCATATCTATAGATCAAGCAAGTTTTGGTTGACCGAGGAAGTAATGTGAACATCATTCGGAGAGAGATACTACAGAAGTTAGGCCAAGTCCATCAGATTGCCCCGAACATTCGCAGGATAATCGGCTTCAACGGCCTCCGAGAAGAACCTGTCTGAGAACTAGCTCTACCGGTTCATACGTCGGTCTTGACGAGCATAACCTCCTTTTAGGTACTCACCTGTGATATGTCGTACGATATCATTCTGGGGCGGCCTTGGATACACAGTGTAAAGGGGGTACCCTCAACACTCTACCAAGTTTTCAGATACCCTACCTCGTATAGGATTAACAACTTGCGGAGTGAGCGGCCTTTAACTAGAGACTATATAATATCCGACAAAGGATACGCCAAAGGGCTAATAGACAAGGTAAGTATGATCGATGTAGAATCCCCTGGTATAAAACGATGGAGCAAAAGGCTAGGATAGAGACGGCTGTGCTAAGGGAGCGACTATCAGGGATGAACCAACTAATCCCCAAGGAACTAGAGCTATGGTATCAGCTAACCGAGGTATTGGTAAAGTACGATGAGCCATTATGGGTGATACACTGCTGCTTGGTATTGGCTTAGGTCAAAGTGCAACTCTTGCAGCTTCAAACAATCACCGAGCCAGTCCAAAGAGAACACATGCTGCTGTATGTTTCAATTTCAAAAGTAGCGTGGAATGCAGTGCTCGCACGAGAAGAAAATGGGAGATATTTTCCCATAACATATGCCAGCAAGGGGCTCTCGTACCCAGATGGGTTTCCGCCTCTACCCGTCCAGTTTATTGTGGTCGTGGTCATTAAAACCCAGGAGTTGCGCTCGTATTTTCTCAGCCATACGGTCAGTGTGGTTTCTTCGCTACCATTACGAGCTTTTTTGTCCAGACCTAGGCACTCAAAAGGGGTGGTGGAATGGGCTGAGGAACTAGGAGAATACAATATCATTTATCAACCACGAACAACCATCTAGTCGCGGGCTTTAGAAGGCTTCACCTCAGATTTTGTGGAGGAATTAGTAGCAAAGATAGAGGAATCAATCCAACGTGCAGGGACAATCGAGCCTGGGCACTGGGGAGTCTGCGCAGACATGGATCTCGAAGGAGAAGGAGCCACCCTCGATTTATGGATCAAGACACCCACCGGGGAAATCTGTCGTAAGGCCCTAAAAGTTCCAACCATCGATGCACAATATGAGGCCATAACTCAAGCTCTTGACTTAGCCTACATATTGGGGAATAGGGAGGTTAGCCTCTTCAGTAGTTCCCAGTTGGTGGTCAGCCGAGCGAATGAGGTTTTTGCCATGGAGAGCTTCTGTGCGTCGGATCGGCAAGAGAAAATTAAAGCACTTTTGAAAACTTTTTACAAATGCAAGTTTGTCTATCAGGAGGAAAGCTTGAATGAGGACGAAGAACCCGAGGATTCACACATTGATTTAGACGACCAACAGATAATGATTAAGCTGACCCCCGCAGACTTGTTGAACCTTGAAGTTCCAAGCACAAGTTCTACCTCAAAACAGCGTCACACACTGATTAACTACTTGGACAAGGGAATACTCCCCGAAGAGAAGTTCGAAAGAAGACAGCTGCGGAGGCAATCAGTTCACTATTGTTTAATCAACGGTGATTTGTATCATTGGATTGACAATGGTCCACAAGTTAGATCTCGAGGCTCAGCACCCTCCAACGAGGGAGCCCTGGCAGATACCTATGTTCAATAACGGAAGTACAGTCCTTCTTAGTACTTACTTTAAATTAAGTCTTTAGTTTCTTATTATCATAGTATTTACGTACTTGTCAGTTCTGCTACGGGTTTTCACCCATAACAGCTCAGGCCCTGCGCCCCTATTTATAAATAAAACTACTATTTTACTTAGTCACTTTTATAGTTATAATTCAGATACATCTACGATCCAACTATTCATAGCCCTGGCCAGACCTATGTTGAAGTAATACACTTCGCTACAAAAAGCAGGGTAAACTACTCGCTTAGAGCTAGATCGCGTCTAGCTTAGCCACCACGCATTATTCGTAAGTTGAACTTGCCAATTCAACAAATTTGCACCTACATATCGGTGGGATGCCCGCCCGCATAGTGCCAGAAAGTCTTAAAATACTCGAGTAAACAAGCAACGACATTCTGAATCGGAACAAAAATGCCTCGTTTCCACACAGGCGCAATATAAGCCGTAAACTATTGATGCAAATGAAGCGCCCTTCAGTGTGCACGTATGTCTTTTAAAGACACTAGCCCAAAGAGGCACACAAAATATGCTGGTTAAACTTCACAAGTACGCATAAAAATATTAATGGACTCGTTTCATTAATAACAAACAGCTCGTAGGCTCATAATACATAATTAGTTCTTCCTGAATACAATATTGTTCATAACAATTGTTAAAAAATGGAAAGGGAAGGCTAAAATCTATAAAATCCTCAGGATATGAACGGCTGAAGGTCCTTTATGTGGATTGTAGCTACAAGCCGTAAAGCAGTTCGGAGCTCTCCCTGGCGGCCAGAGATATGTCTGTCCGAGTATTTCTTCGAGGTGTGCGATCATTGATATAACCAAAGCCCGTACACTTGATCAAGCAAGGGTTCTCGGAAGTATCTGAGCGCAGAAATATTCTTTATCACGTCCACAGATCTTAGAAAGAAAACTTGAGCATCTGCTTCGACCCCTGCTGGTCAAACGGGAATGCACTGCCCCGCAGATCTTCAAGCGCAATTGGGAGCTCAGTACAGATGAGAAGGCTTGAGCTGGAAACCTACCACAAGGGAGCCTCTTACATCAGGTATCCCACAACAAGCGGCCAATAGGGCGTTGCAGCAGCAATATGGCCGAACCAGCCGAACTAAGAGACAGCCCCAAACCACGAGCAAAGTTAGAGCTTGGTGACTCACTAATCCGCCCGTGGCTTGAAGCTATATCCTCTTGCCTGTCATGGAATGGAGCCAAACACGTGGGCTTCAACCCTACATTGTTAAATGAGCTACCTGAACACCAGAAAAATCATGGCGGAGAAGCCTCATGACAGCTGAAAGGGCCAAACATCCTGACCCCGTACGACAAGAGGAATATCACAGGAACTGTTGTGTTAGAAAAAGAGCACACTGTAATCAGTTCACAGGATGAAGAAATTCTGAAGAACGTCATTAAAATCCCCACCAAATTTCATGACTCGGGGGACTCCATTTATCCAATCACGGATGGAGGAAGAGAAGAAGAAAACCGCAGATGGTCTTTTTCCTACAATTTTCTCATAAGTCATCCATTCAGAATGAAAGAGATTTTCTGGGAATATCAAACCAAGATCAAACGAAAATATTTTGAAGATAGAAGAGTCATTCTTTCATAGGGAAATTTGAAGAAAATGAAGTATTTTTCTAAAGATGATTTATGATTCTACCACTATCACAAAACTCCTATTTATAAGCTGGAAGAGATAAGAACAAATTATGACATGCTCCAGCGTAATTATGGCTTGAGATATGAAATAATTTAGGGCAGTAAAAAGTATTCTTTGAAAGGTGCATGGAATGGACATCAACCAATCAAATAAAGACATGCGGAGTTCTCAAATAAATCAGCATCATTCTTGGTCAAAGAGACTGCGATTTTCAAGGAGTCAGTGAGATATCTTTCACATCGCTTTCACTTCCTGACTGCTTGCATCAGCACTCACCAAGTGGGGGCTAACTGTGTAGGCAAAAATATGCCACCTGTTATTATTGGGATAGCAATCCAGCTGGCGAGACTAGACTTATCCAATAAGTCACCGGGCACAAAGGATACACAGGATACACGCTTGTTCTACGAGTTACGACCGTCCAGGTGGTACGGGCGTAGGACGCAAGGCATACATCCTGCTGCATTAGGGTTATAGTCTCCTAGTTAGGGTTTCGTATATACCACCGGTTTGAGTTTATAGGCCCATGAGCCTCACTACTCTTTGTATTTTACTATAATTAGGACGGAGTAATCACTACTATAAATATCTCTCCTTATATTGCATTGTATATCAAGCGATTCACTACTAAATCCGGCTATTCTCAAGGAATAAAACTCTTTACTTACTTGTCTATTATGTTCCTCTCTATTTTTTCTTGCTTTTCCGTAGTATTTTATTGTATTGCTTGTGACTCATTCATATATTTAAGTGTTTAATCTAGACGTTCAATTTTAGGGATAAATAATATAGGGAAGGGAATGGGAAATGGGGGAGAGGATCAGAAGGTGTGGAATCGAACCCTCGATCACTAACAAGGTGAAAGTTGAGCTAGCCAACTAACTGGCCTACGAAGATTTTTCATAGTTAGATTAATTAAAGTTTTCCACAAATTAAGTATTAAAAGATTCGATTAATTTATTATTCTTATGAACTATCCTAACACAATTTAGCTTAATATATAAAGGGAGGTTTATAAAAATATCCATCAAAAGTAAAATATTTACGCGCCGCTACCTATAAGCTTCATATTTACCAGTTCTACACATAAATTATTTACATGTCCTACCCATCCAAACTTGTTATACCATAATTTATGTAGTATACCATAAAGGTATACGCCCATAAGGTATAACAAAGGTATACAGTAATAAATTGGTAGGTACTTTAATTTCATGGATAGTGTAATTTTAATGGGTATGGTGGGTAAATACTTTGGATTTCAAGGGTACATAGTATAAAAAATTTATATATAAATTGTTTTAAAAAGTCGTATATGTTTATCCATCTTTTAAGTTCTTGTTCTAATTAGTACACATTTCATAGGCTTTTGTAACATTTCTTGATAATTTAACGAAATTTGAGATTTTTTATTTTGTAGGCTCTGGTTTTAATGATCAAGGGCTAATTGTCGAATACAAAAAGATATGCATGCTTCAAACATCACTATAGCCTTAATTCTTTAGACACTTCTTTCACTGCCCCTTTCCTTATAATAAAACTAAAAAGAAACAAAAAATAAACTTGAAAAGAAAAAGGGTAACAACCCTATGTGTTTGGTAGATGTTGCACCATCTAGTATAATGGTGTTAGTCAGTATTTTTATTGTTTTTTAATTTAAAAAGTTTTTGTATCATTTTTGTTTATTTATTTGATGGGTTACCACCGCCTTAAAGTTTTTTCGTTTCTTCTTCCTGTTTATTTAATCAAATTAGCATGGGATCCACAACCTTAAACTGTTGTGTTTGTTGCCCTGATTTAAAAGGTTTTCTCATACGTTGTTTTTTTCTTTCCTTATTTGATTAAAGCTAGTGGATGGGGCCTTTTTTTATGTCTTTTCATGCACATGCAATTTTTCAGAAAACATCAGGAACCTTTATGCCCCAATAATAGGAAACACAACTACGCCGACGTGGCAATACATTATTGGTGATTTTGTTGGAAATAGGCAAATTATTGTACATACTGGGACTAAACCTCCGTAAAAAAAAGAGAGGAATTCATCCAAGTCTTCTCTGCCACCAAATCTCAAAAGCATCTAGAAGACTATAATTAAGTCTCACAATTATACTTTTAGCTTACAACATCAATTGCTTAGCTTCATATAATGTTTATATTGCTTGAGAAAACACTTGTAAGAATACATAACTTGCATAATAGCCTTCGCTTGATTAAAAACATTCTTGAGAAAGAATCAGGTATATATTTTATTTTTTATATATTAATTTTGATCTATAGCTTGATGATGTGGCATGTCTTTATAGCACCTCTCTTTGACCACTAAATATCAAATGTATAGATAATATAATAGTTATCTATTTTCTCTGTTTTTTTCTTTGTATCTCATTTTTGGACAAGAACATTTGCTAGAAAATAAAGATAGTATCTTTTCTCTTCATTATTCATGTTTATGATTTCTTTCATTTTTATTATGCCTTTAACTACCTAACTAACCAGTATAGTACTCGCGCAAAACGCGGTTGATAATAACGCAATTATGCTGATACGGCAATACATTATTGCTGATTTTGTTGGCAATGGGCAAATTATTATCAGGCATATTTCTTTTATTACATATGTTCATTATTTTGGAAGAACATTCTAAACTTCCAAATGTCTGTTCGATTAATTCTACTAACTTTTTGTTGTTTTTGCATGGAAAAGGTAAATAAACACCCAAACTTTTGTGATTTATTTTTTATATCCTTCATTAACCTATCGTATGGTATAAATCCTAACTAATGATATTGTAGCATACCATAATATTTTGTATGGCATGTTAAAATTCGTGAGCAAACGTTTTACCATAGAAGTAGAAGTACAAATTGAAAAGGGGTAGCACCCTAATTTACCTCTTCTTCTTTTTCTATTTCCAAAATCGCACACCATTTTCAACTCAATTACTTTTGTAGAATGAGAGATGGGGAGAATAAAAAATGGGGAGGAGCTGCATCCCTCAATGTCAACCCAATTTTCACTCTGTTGCTTTGGATCTATGTATGTCCAATTTAAACTAGGGAGTAGGGCATAACTATCTTTTGTAGATTGGAGACAGATAGATGAACTTCTAAACTACCGTAATGGTATATCCTCATATTCCACTAGACTAATTTTAGGTTTTCAAGTAAACTGTCTACAAAATCTATAAAGTAATTATTATTATAGAATTAAAAAGAGTAAAGATATAAAGCCCTGAAGGTATATTTTACCTGTTTTTATCTAACAATCCATAATATTTCGCGCGTCGCTAAAATTTAGTAAATAAATAATCAGAACATATCAGAGAGCAAATATATATTTACAAATCTTATCAGTTGGAACAAGATACTCCTATCGTGTAAAACTGCATTGAATGAAGATCTAGAATCTTTGGTGTCTAATTGTTTATGTTATATCATAGTGGATATAATTTGAATACTGGTCCATGACTTTGGAATAGTATCTAACCAAACCTCAAGGACTATAAAATTCACAGCATGACTATTGTTTATTTTAAAACCTACGTGTTGATTACTACAGTCTAGCGTAGATTTAGACTAGAGTACAAGGAATCGTATAGTTTCTTTTATTCCGTTTTCAATTATTTCTGTTGTCTTTTATTTTAGTACTTTAATTTAAGAAAAAAAATGCACCCTCCATTATTATCTCCAGAAATTGCAACTTGCTTTGGATTTGATAGGCATGCAGGTATATCAACCACAAGAACCAAATCAGAAAACCAATATACATACACATATGCTATAGCGTGGGGTGGGGGTGGTGAATTCCAAGTCGCAAAGTCCTGTGATTTTTGAAATAATAAGCTTCCGTTTTTTTTTCCTTCTTCTTCTTCTTCTTTAATTTGTTTCTTTGTTCCTTTTCTGCCGGGAGAACTATGGGTGGTTTAATTTGAGTAAACTAGGAATTTAGTTAATTACTACAAGATCCATAATTTATTCCATTTCTTTGTTCGTTTTGTTTGAAACAACTTCTATCAGATAGTCCACTTCAAAAAGGATTAATTTCTGATGTTATATTGCCTATCCTCTTCTGGTATAGGAATAAACGGAAAAATAGCTGATTCGATAGACTTTACAGTATTTGGTCATTTATGGACCAGTTCTGACTTCTGATAAATGAACAGTTGTGGAATTTGCAATGCGAGATGTATATTAAGCAAAAGGAAAAAAGATCCTTCTCTTCTTATAATTGGTTTGATTTTGCTTTGCATGATTCATTTCATTACCGCACCTACCCATGCTTCCCCTCACCCAAAACTTTGGGGAAAAAAAAGTGAATTTTTTTGTGTGTGTGTGTGTGGGGGTGTGTGTGTGTTTGAAAGAGAGACACCATCAACTCACTTACACATAATTCAATTTCATGATTTATAGATGCCTTTTTTTCTTGATCAGAAAGATAAAGAGAAAAAAAAAAAACTCAATCCTCATTATAATAGGGCAATAAACATTATATCGGATTTAGCTACTTTTATATCTTAACATTTCTTTGTAGATATATTATTTCGTAATTCAGTTAACCGAAGAAATAAGCCAAGAGAAATGGGAAGATTCATCATTCCGTTTATATTTTTTCCTTTGAGCCTTTAGGTAAACAGACTATATAACAAGCCAAGATAGAAAAACAAAGGCGCAACCTTTAGGAAAAAAAGAAATTTCTTACTTTAACCTTCACATATTGACTTCCCTTTTCTCTTAAAGCAGTGGCGCATTTATGAGTGGTGTCAGAATATAAAGAAGCGAACAAACTAATAAAGTACTATAATAACAGTATTCATATTAATCTTATTAATAAAACACAATTCAAGTACCTCACTACAACTCTCCTCGACGATCTGTTATTTTTTTAAAGGTATCCATAATGGACTCATTTGAAATATTAACAAATACATATTTTTCTATATAAGGCACCAAACAACCACTCAAAAGCTCATCATCCATTCGATTTCGTAAGTCGTTCTTAATCAACTTCATTGTCGAGAAAGCTCTCTCTACTGTAGCTGTAGCAACTGGCAAAAGTAAAGCAAATTTTACAAGTAGGAACACACGAGGATAAGTTCCATGCTTCTTTGTGTTTACTAGTTTCTCTGAAAGATCACCAAGTCCCTTAAGATTGAAGAACCTTTTATCACGATCCCGGACATCAGCAATATAATTCTCAAGTTGCGAACGAAGGTCAACTATAGAATGTTTATCAAAATCATCAGGATATAACTCAGCCAATGTCAATATCTTCTTAACATCAAAGCTTGAAAAAGAGTCAACTGGATTCAAGCAAGAAACTCCAACAAGCAAATCAGTTGTCACTTCGTCAAAGTAATTATTGAGCTCTTGAAGTTGCCAGTCAATAATTCTACAGAATACTTTGACACGGTAATGATGTAAAACAGTATATTCAGCAACTTTATGACGTGATCTTCCACGAATAATGTAAAGCTCATCAAACTTAGGTATCAAAATTTTCATATTTGATACAAAATCTGGATACCTCATCAATAAGTAGATCCCAAATTCTTTGCCACTCCAACAAGTATCACGACATTTGCTATGTCTTGCACCTTCTTTCGAAAGGCTGCACTAAGATCATTTATGATTGCTAAAATAGTGTGCATGATGTGCAACATGAAGACAACCTCAAATGTTAAACAATCTCTAAGATTTTTCTTTGCCTTACACTTTTCTTCAAATCGTGCATTATCAGCAATAGCATCAAGAACATTACTGATAGGACCAAACATAAGAATAAAATTGTTAAAGCATTTGTAATGGGAGCCCCGTCGAGTATCTCTGGCTCTAGCTAGACCTAATTCTTGATTCAAGCCCTTACCAGTTTCAAGCCCACCTTTATGCAGTGCTTCTTCAATTTCTGCTGCTTGGGATCCCCGAAGTTCATCTCTACGCTTGTAAGAAGCTCCCATCATATTTAATATATCAAAAACCAATAATAAAAGTTCTTGAACTTCATCACATTTTGTAGAACTGCAACAAGAGTTAATTGGAGTTGGTGGGCAAAATAATGAATAAAATGAGCACCTTTACTTTCTTTTTGCATCAATATTTTAAGCCCATTTAAATCACCTTGCATATTGCTTGCTCCATCATAACATTGTCTGCGTATATAAGATGCACTTAAAGAATGTTGAGCAAGTAAATCAACTATTACATTCTTTAAAGATAATGCACTAGTATCAGGAACATGAACAATACCAATAAATCGCTCCATCACAATTCCCTTTATATCAACATATCGCAAAATAATAGTCATTTTCTCCTTACATGACACATCACGAGATTCAACAACTGAGATGGAAAAGTGATCACCATTTAAATCCTCAATGATACACTTAATGGTTTCTACCTTACAAGCAGTTATAATATCCTTTTGGATGTATGGAGAAGTCAATTGATTATTTTTTAGAGCTTTTTTAAATGCATCGCCAATATTTTCGCATCGCTTAGCATACCATTGAAGAATTTCAATATAGTTACCTCTATTAGAAGACGATGCATCTTCATGATGTCCTCGAAATGATAATCTTTGGTTTAAAAGATATCTTATCACATCAATTGCAGCTTCCAAACGAGTTCGATATTCCAACTTTTGCGGATTAGATTATTTAAAAAGTACACTTCGAATAGATTACTTTTGGATCAGAAAATCATCAGAATTCTTCCTTGCCTTATTATGTGCACTATTTGGTCCACTGATATGCACGTCAATTCTGTCTTTCTTGTTCCAATTTGTAAATCCTTTATGTGACCATAACTCTCTTCCCCCTGGTCGTTGGATTCATCATCAAGCAAATAACAGTATAAGCAAAAGGCCTCATCTTTTGTAACACTATATTCCAGCCAGTCATACTCACCAAACTATTCTGGATTAAAACGAAGCAATTAACAAATATTTCTTTGAGGAAATTTGTGATTTCGAGGTTGGAAAGGACCTTTTTGAAGATATGCTCTTCTTATTGCATCATGATCATTTGGATGATATTTCTGAATTGCTAATCTTTCCCCAGGATCTGACTTCAAGAAATTTAAATCAAATCCTTCTTGTCGTTGTTGTTCTGTTTCATTGACACTCTTCTCCAAGTTAGATGAATTTTGAGATGTTGAAGTTGGTTTTGAAAGCTTTGAATATACTCTAGGAAAATATATCTCTATTGAGATTTAAATTGAAATATAAATTAAAATAGCAATTTAAATAAATCCTGAATAATTTCTTAGGATTCAACATACAATGAAAAATAAGTAGATAATTTCAAGAAAGTTCAATTTAAAAAAGGAAGAAGAAACAAGAATGTTAAAAGAATTAGCATAGTAGCCAAACTTTGGGTTTTCTAGATTTGATATAATAATTCTATTTCTAAATGGATTCAAGTTTTAAATTAGTTGTAATTATAGTCCAATAGATTTATTTGGTCCATATTTGATTTTGTGTAGGATTAATATTACTCGAATAAGTACCCGCGCAATGCACGGAAAATATTAACTAATATTGTCATATTGTTTTAAGAACTTTCAATCATCATCAGAGTTTGCAATGCAATATAACAAATTATAATAAACTATAACTAAATGAATATACTTTTAATAATGATTCAAATTAAATGAAGATAGATTATTTTATTTCTTATATTATAACTTAATTTGTTGTTTGTTCATCATCAGTAAAAATCTTTAATCTCTCTACTCAGCATTAATAAAATGTACACATGTTGCATATGTACTGACTCTTACTTTGCCTAATGGTCGTGATAAAAAAGCAAAGTGAATGAAAATTATACTTGCTTGAATCTAAAAGGTATTATTGAATCATGTGGAGTCGATTAAATTTTCTTTATCATTTTTTTCTTATATATAGTTAGAATATAATTGCTAATTATTCGAGTTAATTACATGTGAAATTTGATAATATTTATAATCAATTGCTTTAGATTATTTTTTCATAATTGATTCTTTTATTTTATTTTTATTTTTATTTTTATTTTTATATAAATATTTACTTACGTGATTCTTATTCATAGAATAACTTTGCTTGTTATAATTAGAAAACTTTCTCATCTCAAATGAGTTCTATCCAAAGAAATTTTGATGTTTATATGGTACTTCCTCTTATATTTCCCTTTCGTCTATATTGTATTTCACTGGATACTTCTGAAACTCTCTATGAATCCCATAGTAGTATGAACCTTAAAATGCAACTGAAATAATATCAATAAATTGGTGGCCATCCGGAAAAAAAGCTGGCTCACCCCGACGGCTGAAGCCGTCTTCGCTCCTTCACAACGTGAAAAAAATCAATCCTGGAGTGAACCTGCCGAAACGAAATAGAAAGACAAGAAACAAACCACAAGCAAGGGTGAGTCAAAAGGACTCAGTAAGTGGGGTAGACTAGCCACCTCAAAGAATAAGATAGCTAGCCAAGGAGAAAAGAAACATATAGACTAAATTTCTTTTATTTAAAATATATAAAGATAGAGTCAGATAACAACCGGAGACACGTAAGAAACTTATAAACTCAACCAAGGATGCGAGCCAGAAACATATCAACAAATAAGCAATGCACATATAAGCAGAACAGTAGTCATGTACCGCAAGTCTACACAATGGTATGAATTGAGATGAAATAAAATGAAGTAAGATGACATGAAATATGGTGCAAAGGGTTACATGTGCCAATTGAATGGAGCGGAATCCTCCTGCTCCGAGGGCGGAATCCTCCTACCCTCAATATGATGCAATGGAGCGGAATCCTCCTGCTCCGAGGGCGGAATCCTCCTACCCTCAATATGATGCAATGGAGCGGAATCCTCCTACCCTTAATATGATGCAATGGAGAGGAATACTCCTGCTCCGAGGGCGGAATCCTCCTACCCTCGATATGATGTAATGGAGCGGAATCCTCCTACTCCGAGGGCAGAATCCTCCTACCCTCAATATGATGCAATGGAGCGGAATCCTCCTGCTCCGAGGGCGGAATCTTCCTACCCTCGATATGATGCAATGGAGCGGAATACTCCTGCTCCGAGGGCGGAATCCTCCTACCCTCAATATGATGCAATGGATCGGAATCCTCCTGCTCCGTGGGCGGAATCCTCCTACCCTCAATATGATGCAATGATAACCCTTCACCGACGCGGGACTCTCATCGACTGCCGGAAAGTATATGTCAACTCACAGCCAGAGTACAATGCTCAGATCCTCAATGAAATACCAACAACAGGACATAACATATAATATACAATGTGAATCCAAAGCTAAGGCGTAATGAGTACGCCTATCGGCAGCTACACACGTAAGGAACACGTGGTAGAAAATCCACGAGGTCAGGTGCCTCCAAAGAAATGGATATAAACACTTACCTTTTCCAAAAATTAGCATTGCTAATCAACAACCGCTTTATCCTTTGGTTTCGTTGCCAAACGATCCCACTCTATTCAATAAGCAGAAAAATATATCAAATTAGGCTAAAGGCTTCATTCCTCACATCTTAGGGCAATCCGGTTAGGAACCTGATACCCTATTCGCATACGCAATGTGCAGGCCAGGCCTATGTACAGGGTTTAAGGTCACATAACCAAACTCTAAATAAATTATATTTATATGTTGCCTATAACTCACTGAGTATGAATATATAATCAATTCCATTATCGGGGTCCAATTGACCATTTAAACCATTAGTTGAACTTATTAAAACGATGTCTAATATTCAAAGTTTTATCGATAAAATATATTCAAACACACATAATAAACTCAAATAATGTATTAAGATCATTACCTGAATGTTTCAGGAAAAAAATTCTACTTTTCCCCGGCTCTTTTCTCATTTTCTGACATTTTTTTATTTGTTGCGTTATCTAGTCGTTTCCTTTTCTGTATTGCGTTGTTGCTGGAAAGGTTAGGCAAAATGGGTTAAAATCCCCGTCACCGCCTATCATTTGTTTCCTTTCTTTATCCTTTTCTCTTTCCTTTTTTTCTTTTTTTTTTTTATGTCTTTTACTTTTATATTGTCTTTTCTTAACGAAAACTAAAACGGTAACATACGATATTCATAATAATTCCATCTTTTGCATACAAGTTATACCAAATTTATGTGACGTACTCGCTAAGGCGGATCTCAAATTGGATTCCAGAAACTCAAGATGCGAATTAAAACGGAAAAGATTAAATTCTTTTAACTTTCGCCATTTTAGCGGAAACTAGCCGAACGACCTCGAAATTCACTTTTGAAAGATCACAAAAGTCACAAATAATCATACGAACCTAAAGGCGCTTTCAGATTTCGAATCGGAGCTCATTTGCCAAAACCGAGGTCGAAAATCTCTTTTTAATATTTATCGATAATAAAAACTGAAACCTTCTTCCGATGCTTACCAAACGAGGTCTGATTTAGCTCAAATTTTACAGACATGTCCTAATGGACCTTACGAATATTTTAAAATTATCGGCACGCCAATTAGAGTTCTAACTTGCGAAACGACTGACCAAGATCGTTTCAGTTTTTGATATGCATTCACTTTTAAAAAAAAATAAAATCATTTTTATTACATTTTAGTTTCAATTTGAGCTAAAAAAAATCTTTCAAAACTTTGTATAGATAAAGACAAACTTGGAGGGATATATGTGAAATATTCCTAATTCGTCCCACTACTCAATTAACCGTGTGTAGTAGATAAGTTTTGAGTATTTACCTTTGTTCTTATCCTTTATTTAACCTTTTAATATAATTGCTATATTTGAATTAAGCGTAGTTAAACGAATATGCAGATTTGAACGGAACGTGTGTTTGAAATGGGTTTATCAACTTCCACATTTTCCTCTCTTCTAATGATATCAGTTCTTATCTTTTTATTTCTACTTTTTGTTCTTTAATTTGAGAATTTTTACACAATATGCCTACAAAAATAATTTATTTACGTTTTTGTACCCATTAGAAATTGCTTTTCATCCACTACACGTTGGGCTCATCTTATTTACGATCTATACCTACCTGACCCAATTTATTTACATTATATGCCTAGTGCATGACTGATCCGCCCAAATGCTTTTGACCCCGTCCATTCTTTTGGTTTAAAAGCCAAATATTGCTGCGGATCATTTTTCTCAAATCCTATTTCCTTTGTTCGTCGAAGCTCCGCCACCAGTGGCAGCGACCATCACGCATTTCCAGCCAAACATGCATGCCAAATGCACATCTCTATCCCCTTTTCACTTGTCACCACCATGTCTCCAAGAGAGCATTAGTTCGCCGTAGATCGAGTTTAAAACGGTCGCCGAAATCCTAACTCCGACATCTTAACTTTTATCTGACATATGATACATTTTTGGCTTCGTCTTGGTCTCCTCTACCATTTCTAACAGCTATTTTCCTTGAAAAGGGTTCTTTCATTGGGTTTTGAAGGAGGTGTTTTAAGAGAAAATTCTAAAAATTATTTTTTTGGTTTAAATATTTGGGTTCTATTTTTCTTTGGTTTTGGTTTTTTACTGTCCTGTTTGAAATCGTGAGTTTGAAGAGCTACAACTCATTGATGCCATGTTTCAACTGTGGATGTACTCAGGTACTTTTCCCTTTTCGTTGCTCCTAAAGAGGTAAAAAGTTCTACTTTACTTAGTCTTATTATTCTATTCTAGCAACATGTGAATCGTTTTATGTTTGTTGAATAAATCTGAGCTGCTAGGTTATGATTGAAGCTGTAAGAATGCATTTCCGCTATCTTCTTTAGTGTTTGAAGTTCATATTTTGAAATCAGTTCTTAGTCGTAAAAATGCTTGAATGTTTAAGTTATTTATAAGAGTAAGTTTCAGTTTTGGATAGATTAATATTTACCGTGGCCTTTATTGTGTTAAAGTTAGATCTTTTCTTGTGTATATGTTGTCATCATTCTTAAAATGTTTCTTCAAGTTCTTGTTTTCATTGGCTAGATATTATTCTGTTAATAGGTTAAAGCCATAGTGATTAAAGTTTGAAAGTGGTATAGAAAGAATAAATCTTCACTGAGTTTGGTTGGTACGATAGAAATACTTTAGCTATATTCTGTATTTGCTTGCTCATTCAAGGTTGGAATTTGAATCTTTTCGACCATATTGAATCAATTTTAGTATATAACATTGTTCAAGTTTCAAATTTTGGTGTGATATATATTGTTGAGTTTTAATTTGTGTATAGAAATCTGCATAAGGATACTCTTTCTGTCCATGATTTATCTATCACTTATAGCTGTTGAGTTTTTTTTAGAAGTTGCAATCTTTATTCCTCTTATGAATTATTTAGCTTAATTAGAAGTCATGTCCCAACTTAACCTCTGAATTTGTTTTCTTACCTTACCGTTATGCAATTTACAAGATAAAGTTTTGGTTAAACTTCTCTCTAAGACTAAGATAGTAAATCTTTCTCAAAGATTTTTTTTTTAAAAAAAAAAAGCTGCGGTAAAAAGGAAAATGAATCTGGTGCTTTGGTTTACTATATGGTAGCTAAATTAACATATTAAATGTCAATAAAGCTATCAGATAACCTCTTAAACTTTATGTAAAATGGTACTCTTTTAATTTCATTTCACATAACTTAAATAATGTGAGTCACAAAGCGTGAGTAGTAAAATATATTGCTAGAGAAGAACAACATTTTTTGTGTTTATCTATAGTTAAATATGACTTTTATTATATTCTTACGCTTCTCCATATATAACACACAAAACATGATTACGACATTTATACACTATTATAAGAATGAATTATAAGTATATGAAGGCGAAAGTTAAAGAACCACCTATACTTGCACATAGTGATAACAATGACAATCTAACATGTCTTTTTTTTTTTTTTTTTATATACGAAACTCGAAAAGGCAACATACTTACATTAATTCAAGACTTTTTGAAATAGTCTGGTTTGAAGTAGCATCAGTTGTAATTATCTAGAATTTGCAAACATGATTATCTAACATGTCGCTTATATCATTTTTCATTCTCAAATTCACTTGGAAAAAAAACTTAACTTCACGAGTACTTAAGCTTATGCATAAGTAACTTCACACTCCAAATATTTGTCTTGTCTCTCCAGAACACACACAAAAAATACTAATATATACATTGTCACAATTTCCTCTAGTTCTTCCATACATTTATGAATCTACCCTCTTTCAACATTCAAACTGCATGCCCACGACCATTCTCCTTTAGAGAATCAACCTATATGTATCTTTTCTTCTAGATACATCCATGACATCTCAATTTTCAAGCCTAAAATCCGAATTGATCAAGAGAAGTTGTAATGGCAGTACGAATCAACCAACAACACATGAGCTCTTGAAAGCAACAAAAATTCAAAAGAGAAATATTTGCATTCAATAGATCTAATATTACGAAGTTAATTGGAGATATCATTTATCTTAATTACCTAGAAACTGCTTCAGCTAAGAAATTCCCCATATGATATATGCAGAGAACATCAAAAATAGCATCTTGAATTAATAATACTGGATCATCGCACTGCTATCCTTCCAGATGCACATAGCTGAAAGACCATTTATCTTGGATATATATAACTTGGTTTTTCCATCAACCATCTCCTCCAAATATAAGCAATTTATCTATACATATTCATGTATAACAGATTCTATAAAGATTAAGAATTAATGTAGATTACATACTGTAACATCAAAAATTCTAATTGTACCTGAGCCGACATCCTTGTCAGTTCATACAAAATGCACACTTCTGAAGCAACTTTAGGATCTCATGCTAGAGAGCAGTTTTACATGATAATTATACAGAACTAACTAATTTTATTACATAAATTTAGAGAAAGAATAAAAGCATACCAAGATTTGTGATGCACTTGCTGCAGATGTAAACCAATATCACCAATAGAAAAATGGGTCCATTCAGTCAGCTTGATCATCCATCTATGAAGATATATATGACTAATTGAAAGTTTGCTATTAAACCAGATCAAGAGTTCAAGATAGAAACTAATCAAGGCAGTTGAGCTATTATTGCAATTAACCAGAAGTCGGAGTAGCTGAAAGAAGATTTCACCCACTTGAAGCCTCCTCAAGCTCGGTCAAGAATCTTCAGCGCACTTTGTACAACAATAGATTAGCAAAGGGAAACAATCCAAGTATGAAGAGCTAGAATATTCACCCAATAACAGATCAAAAATACAACTTCCACAAATGTGAAACAAAATCTCCTGTATGCATAGTTCCAGATTTTAACAGCTTTGCAAATAGGAAATTTGATCGGACACCCGAAAATAATAACTCCATATGAAGACAAACTAAATTGCTTAAACAGTCCAAAAATCAACTACGCTATTGAAAGACCGACAAATATTATAAATATTACCGCGGTATTCTCCCCTGGCATTAGGCATCAAATGCGCATGATCAAAGAATTTTAACACATAATCCAATACTTTTGGCATAAAGCACTAAATCACTCGCCTGTTTACTCCTCTCTTTCCTCATTGCACATGTTGAAATCAAATTTAAATGCCCAATTTCACATGTATCTATTGACATTGAAGCCATGGACAAGAAAGATAGAAAGTTTAGAGATTTATTGCCAATTTTTTTTTCAATAAAAATTACTATGAGCACAAGCAAGTGCCATTATTATCATTTGATCATCCTAAAAAGCTATAGTGTGTATGATTAAATTGAAGTCAATAATATCGACTGTGAAATAAATTTATTAAATAAGAAATTCCGTATTCAAGAAAGGGTTAAGATAACATCATAAACATATTTTCCTTTTCTTATTAAGAGATATATTTCTGGTTCACGTAGGAGAATTTTTGGGAAGACACCTTCAGGGCTGAAACTCATATATATAGTAGCAATTTGCATAATAATCTAAGAGACACTTTCAATGTTTTTTTTTTTCTTAAATTACTACTAATTCATATATTATTCTTCATGATGTCAAACCTTGATCTCCGTGATGAATAAGTTGAACTAAATATTCATAAGTTCTTAAAATTTCCTTCTGGACCTGCAGAAAAAACTCCACGTTAGAAGGTAATAAATGGAGTAGGTTATCTAAAGAAGACAATAAGTTGTGAAAGTATTAAGTTTTCTTTGATATCAAATATAGAATTCTAATAGTATATAATGTATTGCCCATAACTTACTTCCATACTTTCATGAATCTTGACATTTTTGGCTAGAAGATAATAGTGAAGTAATAAGTTTTCTTGCCATCAAATATGGACTTGTGAAAGTATATGATGTATTGTCCATTCCAAACTTTCATGAATCTAACATTTTTAGTACTCTACAAAAGATGAAAAATCATTAATATTTTCATAGTATGTTGAAGTCCTGAAAAGAAGAACCCAAAATGTATTCAAGCACTTTCACGTCACTGCTCCCTTTCAGGAAAATATCGTTACTAAGATCAAGGTGCATCTTTAATAAGATGACTCCGTTCAAGGTTTTTTGCTACTCAGCACATAGATTTATTTATTTCTTCACCTGTGCATGTGATAGCTACATAAACGTATGAAAATAATATAAAAAGCATATGAATGTCGCTAATATTGAATTAAATAATGAAACTCAATATTGAAAAAATAGACTGATGAACCTATTTACAGATAGCGTCTCCGAGGGTCTACTTCGTTCTTCATTTATCTCCTGGCCAAGTTCTCAACCTAAGCAAAATGGATCAAAAATAATAGAAAACACAATTAAATATAGTATGACCATCATCTTAATCCTAGGCTGCTCTTAGCATTAGCAGAGGAAGAACGACAAAGAAGTCATAACCGTGCAGAAATATACAACTTAGAATTCAAATAAACAGAAAGAAAATAAATGTAAAACTTCTGCATGTACGATGTAAGCAATGAATTTTCTCAAGACGTACTGCCAAGAAAAGTCAAAGAACATTTTACAGTATGGCTTTTGTAAGGTACTCTTTAATTCTTTGTGAAGGAAGTGCTGCAATGATTTAGGGATCTAGAAATTGAAGCAACATACCTTCCTCTTGCTAAATTTCTACCAACTCTTCATCGTTTCTAATATAATGACATTTGGAGTGGAAGTTTGGAACAATTAGAAAAAAATGAAGAACTTGAGAATTATGTGTCTGTTGTGTTTTGATGATAGCACATCATATGAATCGCCCGTGCAAAATTTTTGAGTAAAAGAGGTGGAAGTTGAAACTGTCTTTGTAGTTTTTACCGTGTAGATAATAATATAGACTACTGTATTGTGAATAAAAAATAGTGGGAGAGTTTTCAGGAGGAGTTACTACTTTATTGTCTTTGTAGTTTTTACCGTGTAGATAATAATATAGACTACTGTATTGTGAATAAAAAATAGTGGGAGAGTTTTCAGGAGGAGTTACTACTTTATTCAATTTATGTGCCAACTTAAGTAATTAATCGTAAATTAATTAAATTGTCTTAATAAGTTACATGTGTCATTATCTATAGCTTACACTTAATCTTAGGCTTGACTTCTTTGCTTTTAATAATAGATAGAAAATTGTAAAATTTTTAACCCTACTACTGGTAGGCGTCAACCATTGAAAGTCATTGCTGTTAGCGGGATTTGATCCATGAAAGCCAGGGTCCAAAGCTTGGGCTGCAACCAACTCTGCTATGACACCTTTTATATCAGTGGTGTCAATTTATTACTTTATAGAAAAAATTTCCGTTCTTTCACAGTAATATAACAAATATATTTAGCAAAAAGTTTCGATCCAGCAGTGTCACACCGGTAGGATGTGTGTGGGTCCACCCCTGCTTAAAAGTAAAAAAAAATTCAAAGTTAATCTTCATTACCTCTTCTCTCCATTTCTCCATGTTCTTACTTGGATGAAGGACATATGTCATATTATAAGGTTAATGGTTGAGATTCAATTAATTAAATAAAGATCCTAACCATGATTAGAATAATAAACATTTCCATACATACTCCTAATTTTTTTTAAAATCCCACAATTCTAGTTATACCTCACTTTATCATTCATAAATATATAAATCTTCTCTCTTTCCTACTTCTATACGGGCACTTCTTTTCATTCCAATTCATAGATGAACAGATTACAGAAATCCAATCCCAACACTAAGAAAATAATATCTGTTTATTAAGAATTTTTAAAAATTAATGTATGATTAACATTTCAATGGGTCATCTTTGACTTGTTAATTGTGAAACAGAAATTAATTAAATACTATTCAATGACGTAAAAAAAATGCTTATATCTCTGAAAGTTCAAATTTCACACAATACTCATGCTACACAACAAGGACAACCATTACATGAGCGTAAGGAGAAACTAAATAAATCATCAATAATGCTTAATTGACGATCAACTTTGGGAGCATTTGTTTTCTTATTGTTAGGCATTTGATTCTGTAATTTGTTCATGAATGAGAAGAAGTGCTCGTATGGAAGTAGGAAAGAGAGAAAAGATTTATATATTTATGAATGATAATGAGTAGCTAGAATTGTGGGATTTTAAAACAAAATAGGAGTAATATATGGAAATGTTTAGAATTTCTAACCATGCTTACTTGCTTAGGATCTTTATTTAATTAATTGAATCTCAACCATTAATTTTATAATATCACACATTTTTTCATCCAAATAAGAATTTGGGGAAATAGAGAGAATATATAATAGAGAGGAGCCGGATACCTGGAGAAAACATACTTCTTATGATAAATGATTTGTCATATTATTAGGAAGGCGTACTCAATAGGTTAAGTGAATGAATGCAATAACAGATGACATGATGCACAAAAAGCAATCAAACTAAAATTTACAAATCCTGAATTCTCATTCGCTAGACATTTCCATCTTTTACAATCCTTGAATATGTATGGTTTTGATTTGCAGGTCACAAACATATTTTTATTTTGGGAGATAATACACTCCTTAAACTTTTAAGTATCTGTTTTCATTTCCTCTGGTGTATTCTAAATAACAGAATGAGAGTGACGTGGTGTAAGAAAATTACAGGCTCTACTTTAAAAATGTTGTCATTTGGAGTGCGAGGATCGATTGGACTCTTCAAAATAAGTAAAATTTAAAAATTTTAAAACTATATAAATATTAAAAACCTTAAGAAAATATTTAATTTAAGGTCTAACTCATTGGATTGCTTCTAATTAGTAAATTAGTTGGTATAGATAATGCACCCTAAAGTGACACTAGAGGGGGTGAATAGTGATACATCCTGATTTTCAAACTACCTTAGAGTGAACCTGTTTCGAAATAAACAATCACACAAAATTGACATAGGCAATTTTACGTGGAAAACTCTCCTTGGTTAAGGGAGCAAAAACCACGACCAAGAGATGGGATTTAAAACCTCCACTAACACACGAGCAAATTCAGGTTAGACCTAATAACCTGGGACTAAACTCTAGCCCAAAGTTTACACAGACTAACCTCTAGTTTATGAAATCTCACACTATAAAGTTTCACAAAAATAACCTATAACGTGCTTCACAAAGCTAATAAGGTTTCAAATAAAATTGTTGAACACATCAACTAATTGAAACAACTAGCTACTGGGTCTTCACTCTCAATCAGGGAATAAACTCAGCCTCAGATCTGTAAGATGAAAATCGTCTTTGCTCCAATTGAGTGAATGAATAAACAGGTACTCCTTTCGCTTTTATACTTTTGCCTGCTAGGGTTGGATTCCCTCTCACAGATGTGTGTGAAAAGAATCCTCAAATAATACACTTTCTCTTTTATGTCAATCACTAATAAAGACTACTCCTTCCACAAATAGAACTCTACTCCACTGCAGAAACTATACGTGCACCAACTACTTATTATTTCCCTCATGTATGCTGCTTGTGTCACTTATCAGTGTTGACTTGTCAATCATTAAAACCATGCCTCAACAATTTTTCCCTTTTTGATAATGACAAATTCCAAGGCTGTTGGTAGACAAACCACTTCAACTGTTCACTCAAACAAACCAATTTCCAGTCTTCCTGAGAACCAAGTGACAGACACAAACAGAAGAAAATAGAAACAAGCAAAAAGTCAGAACATAAGGAACATATAAGAATAATAGACAGAAATAGGGTCACAAGCTCAACCACTGATAAGCTTAACACCAGCAGTATAATTATCCCTTTTGGCATCATTGAAAAGGTACCACACCTGCATATTAGATAGTATCAAACTAGTCTAGAGCATTGTTGAACCCCAAAAATTACCCCCAAAGGATAAATTCTGGAATATCGACAGGATGGACTAACTCTTTTGGAGTTTTTGGAGTCGCCACCAAATTTAAGGAAAATAGGGAACCAAATTAATAAATGCGTGCAAAAACTTCGTTTTTATAAAAAGACGGTCTTTCTTTCAGAGATTCTAAAGGTAAGAGGTATTATTAATTTTGGAAGAAGGTTTTTAAGGCACTTGCGAAATTCTGTAAAATACGGTTAATCCGACAGGTTTCCAAATATTTACAAGTGCGCTTTTCTTTCAAAAGAATTATTTAAAAAATAGTAATACTAATAATAATAAGAATAATTAATCAAATAAAAGCTTATTTGCAAAATATTCTTTTACTTGCACGCATTTTCTAAGATGGCCCCAATTTGCAATAAATTAAATAACGACTTCACAATAAAAGGTAATGAACATAATGTAAAGCAACATACAAACAATCAAATATTATAAAATAATTTACACATTTTATTTATATAAATATCTAAGGAAAGGAATGCAAAGTTAAAGATAGAACCCGAGACATTGATCAACTCGCGGCAGCCTTGAATTTTCTAAATTTTCTAAGGTCTTATGTCTTGAATGCTCGAGCCCGAGCTCAATCTCAAATGACTCCACATCAATGCATATTCTCATTTGTAAGTTAGTCCACGAATTGTTCGTACCAAAATGTTCCTCGCAAAAAATATGAAAATGAAATTGGATTAGTATAATAATAAAGTGTAATAACTAACAAAAATAAAATAATAATAATAATAATAATAATAATAATAATAATAATAATAATAATAATAATAATAATAATAATAATAATAATAATAATAATAATAATAAGGGGGTTTTGTTTTTTCAAAATTTAGGCTCAGGTTTGTATGGCGTGTCATGTAGAGGCTCGGGATGTTGGTACGGTTGCAAACACGCCGGCCGGTCGTGTTGCCATGCCAAAGTACCAATTCCGTTACTCTATTCAACTTGCTTTGCATTAAAGTGCATACATTCATCATTGCCTATTCGCTTTAGGGACACGGGGATGGGACCGGTCAAGTGTAGTATGTTGTTCAAATCAATCCCGAGGCCTCAATACGTTTGTATGTATTTTTCATTGGCCATTAGCGTAGTATTTGTTCAAATCCGTTCAATATTCCATAATGGATAAAATTTATCCAAAATGAATCCCTGCACTCAAAAAATCCAGTCAATGCATAAGCCAGTCCAATCATGTAAACGGGTTAAACCAATAATTCAACCGGGTCAAACCACAAGAATCAAGTAACGGGTCAAATTTCACACTATAGCAAAACCGTCAGTGTAATCAGAAATCAAAACACCACCGGATAAAAATCAAAACCAGATTCCGATAACAAAAACCAGAACAATGATGTCTAGTCACACTGTATAACAAACATAAATAGGTCAACCAAATTCCAGTGAGGGCAAAACGAACAGATCGGCGGAACAGAGGAACAAATCATAGTAAATGGACCGACAAAGACCATCATCGGATTAAGATCCAAACAAACACATTCATGCGGGAACCTGCAGATTTAAACTCATAGCAAAATCATTGAAACTAAACGGAACCAGAGAAACGAACAAGTAGTACAGTAGGAGCAAAAGAGGAGTGACTTCCGGTGACTTTTCCGGCGGGTCCTCCGGCGAGTCGCTGCTACTCTATTTCTATTTTCTTTTTCTAATATGCAAGCATAAACAGAGGGCGGGGCATTGATTCTGATATTTTCAGGCAGTGGTAGCCGGTGACGCCATGGGTTCTGGTTCTCCACCCTTACCCCGATCTCCCTCCATTTCCCTTTGCTTTCACGACTGTTCCGGATCTGTTTTGTCTTTGTGATTTGTGTAATGAATGTGTGTTTTGTGTATAAGGTGTTTGCGGGTGCGTGTATGTATCTAATGGATCTGTCGATATTGTGTGCTGGTAGAGATCTAAGAAAAATGAGATGTATTGTGAGGAAGATGATGATGAATAGTTGTGTTAGGAGGCTAGGGTTTTAGTTTTTATAGGGGTGAGGGTTAGGGCTTTTAGAATTGGGCTACGAAAATTGTAAATGCTAATTGCGTAAAATAGGTCGGGACTTAAAGCGAAAAACAATTATGACCTTTTTTCCGTTAAAATTATGAACTTAATTTATCCTAAAAATTGACCTTATTTTAAAAATAATTAGACGCTAATTGAAAGTTCCGGGACAAAATTGGGTGTCAACAGCTGCCCCTCTTTACCAGAAAAGGATGAAAGAGTTTTCAGGGTAAAGAAAGTTGACGTGAAAGCCAATTTTGTCACGGTAAAGCCAAGACTCTGATTCCTAGGATCAAAATGTGAGGCTTATGGACATGGCCGAGCTCCGGTTTTCGAGTTGCCTATGTATCTCGGGCTGAAAGAGAATCAGGTCATATGTAGTTCGACGCGATTTAAAAATCAAAGAGGAGATAGTAATGACTACTCAAGTGCGGGAAAAGAGGCTTGTAATCACCCAAGTTATGAAAATGTGGTCAACGAAACATCCATAATGAGGGGTTTACACGGTCATAGCTTCCACTGCACCTCGATAACCGAGCCATCTTGTCTTCAATCTCAAACCTCAGACTCTAGGGTTAACGAGAGACCTACCTCTAGGGTTGATAACTTATGCGGGTGCGATTCTTCAGGTCTTCGTTGACGAGTCTAGCTCCTATCAACGATTGCCCCGGTTTGTCGCTAAGAAAAGCTCCATGTTATGCTCCAAACGCTGCTGCGGTGCTGCTAAAATCATTTGTTAATGCGGGTTGCGTTATCATTGATAAGTTGTCTTTCGATCAACTGGAGAAGCAATCTGGTTTTGTGAGGTGAGATAACTTCAGGGTTGTTGGTATACTTCATAATACGCAAAGTAAAGCAAGTGCGATGCGATTTTGCTGCGGAATGTAAAGTAATGCGGGAGATACTTGTCAAATCAACTGGTGAGACACTCCGCCCGGAGGGCCTCGGGGCTGATTGTCAAACTGAAAATTAGAACAAGACAGAGTAAAGTAGGCGCAAAGACATAAAGTAAAGCAAATGCGATGCAATTTTGCTGTGGAATGTAAAGCAGTGCTGGACAAATCAGCTAGCGAGATGCTCCACCCGGATGACCTCAAGGATGATTGTCAAACTGAAAAAGTAAAGCAGGATAATAATTAAAACGGGTGCAAAGATATAAAGTAAAGCAGGTGCTATGCGATTTTGCTGCGGAATGTAAAGCAATGCGGGAGCAACTTGTCAAATCAACTTGTGAGACACTCCGCCCGGAGGGCCTCGGGGCTGAACTGTTAACCTGAAAAGTAAAATAAGACGTAATACAAAGAAAATGCTGTAATCACCTAATTTTGGCACAAAATATAAAATTACATAAAATAATTATGTTAATTATTGTGTGATTATTGCTAGATTTTACCCTTTACTTAGCCGTTTTAATCAGTTAATCAAGAAAATATTAGAAAATTGCCAAAAAATAGGATTCAATTATGAATAATATTTAATTGAATTTATGTACTAATTGATTCATGTTACAAGTTTTATGTGTTAATTACTTGGTTAATTAGTTTCAAAATGATAATTGTTGTAGTCTAGTTTAAAAGGCCATTTGGGCTTTAAATTCAGAAAGAAAAATGGAAAATCAGCCCAATTCCCCAACTTGACCCGAGCCTATATTCCATCTAATCCCCCAATTCCTTTTCCGTAATCTCCCCCATTCCAAAATTAATCAGAACAAAGGAAACTCTCTTATTCTTATCTCCACCATCGGAAACAACCAAACGCACGACGGAGACTCCCTCTTTGTCCGGCCAAATTTTACATGCTCCGACTTCTCTTGAGCCCCTCTACCCGTTTCTAGCATCGGTTTGTCTGAATAGGCATCCGTTCGACGTGGATTGATGTTTGAAGTTCGGCCAAAAACTTAGCTCCGGCGACGGTGAGTTTTTCTGGCTAACCCTATACTTTTATGGACTCGTCTTGTTCTCATCTACGTGGTTCTAAGGTTGTTTTCCCCGAAAGGCCCTTGTTTTTCCCCTTGCTTCTTCTTCGCCGTGAATCCCATTCCCTACCGCGATTTGGGCGTTTCCTCTTCTATTTTGTGTTCCATTTTCGGCTTCCATATCCTTTCTCTTCATTTTCGTGTCGTTTTCGACTAGAAAATTGAGAGTTCGGGAATGGACGTTCTTATATTGATGACGACGTTTGGGTGTCGCTGCAATGGTATAGTGGAGATATGAAGGCTTGATGTTTGGGTATTGGCGAGGCAGCGGGGCTGTTTCAATGAATTGTGGTGAGTTGTGGATGGCGAGGAGGGGTGTGTCTATTTGACGATGGCTTGTGGGGGCTGCTTTGTTTGTATATTTTGCAGTTGCGAGGACGACGCAGATGTAGCGTCGATGTCTGATCCGAAACTGTTTACTTGGCTAATTTGAAACGCTGCAGCGATGGCAATGGCGTGGGGGCTGTTTCATAGTGGTTCGGATGTAAGAATGGCATAGTATTGCCACTGGTATTGGTACCAAGGGCAGGGCAATGGCGAGATGGCTTAGGCTAGGCTGGGTTATTGTTTGATTGGTGCTGATGGGTGTGTGGGATGCTGAATCAGTGGGACGCAGATGTAGCATCGATGTCTGATGGCGAGGCTGTTTTGGCTTATTAATTTGGGTGCTGCAGCAGCGATGTATAGGGGTCGAGACAGTTTGGAAGGCTCCGGATACTGATTGGGTGATGTTACAGCTTGGTTATAGGCGGTAAGCCTTGTTGCTTTCCTCCTCTTTACTTGATTAATTAGAGGTATATTTAGTTCATGCTTAGTAGAAATTAGCAGTTGTTAGGTTGGTAGTAAAATCACGTCCGTCACGTACGTATTTGTTTGGTCTAGTACTTTAAATCAAGATTGATAATGAATTCCTTTATGATTTTTTCTCGAGTCAAGTTTGAAGTTTAAAACTGTGGTCGTGTTTTGAATATCGAGTTTGTATGAAGCTCGTCTTGTTATTTAGTGGAAATAGAGTATGTTAGTTATTTTTAATCTGTATGTGTATGTAAGAATTGTTTAGGCATGAATAGTTTAGGACCTGTTTAGTAGAAGTTTGTGAAATCTATTTGTGAGCCTGAGTTCATGGGCATAGGGTGAGATTTGAAACAATTTGTCTGAAGAATAAATTGATTGGTTTGGTATCTGATCATAGACAACTTGTTATCCGTTCCCTATATGTGATGAGCAGGTCAGGTCATGTATTCTTGTTAGTATAGTTCTTGACATTAAAGTGGAGGTATTATGTTGTATGCCTTTGCTTGGATGGTTTCAATTTTGTTAGGTTGTGATGGTTTGATTTGTTTAGATAGTTAGGATGACATAGGATAGATGATGTCAAATGAGATGCCCAGAATGAGTCAAGGAGGTACAAGGGTGGCAGCAGAGTTCTGCCCTCTTTTGTTCTAGTACAACCTTGCATAATGGCCTGAAAATGCTAAGGCTTGGGGGGCACATGGGCTGGTACTTTTACTGGTACACACACCTCACTTTTCCTTCTATTTGGAGAGCTCTTTACTCTCTTTAAAAGAAGGGTAACAGAACTGAAAACAAGGGGAACAGAACAAAAAAAAACTGAAATAGAAAGTGAGCAGACAGAGAACACACCAGGCAGACACACGAAAACCAGGCAGACACACACACTTGAAAATACTACTCTTCTCACCTTCAGATCTGAAGCTTCTACACTACTCTCTCTAAAATGTTCAGATTTGAGAGAATGAAAAACTAGTGAAAAGAAAACATAGTGAAAAACGAAAAGAAAATATAAAGAGCTATTTGTGTTTAAAGTTTTAAGACAAAATAGAGGTTGTCTCGCTGGCTGTTTTTGGGGCTAGAAGAGGGCTGTTCGTCTGCTTGTTACTGCTGGTTGTTGTTGCCAGTTCGTTGCCGGGTCACTCTGTAATGTTGCTATTTCGCTTTGTATGTCATTGATGTTGCTGGGAGCTCTGTTGGCTTTGGGTAAGTTTCTAAGCTTTCTTTGAAATGGTGTATACTGTATACACTTGATTTATCTGAGTCTTTGGAATGAATTACTGGCCACGTTTAAGGCCCATTTACTTACAGTTGTTTACATTTGCTTACTTGCTGTGTTGAGATGGGAACATGAGAAGTATTTATTTTTGTTCCATTTTGTTTGGTTTGTAGACTTTTTTTACAAATTAGACCTAGAAATGGTTAAGTTTGGATCATAATAAATATTGTATAATTTAGCAAAGGTTGAAGTAGTTCTCATATTTTGTTTGAAGTTTAGCCTAGTTCCAAACGAACTAGATCTGAAAATTATTAACTGGAAATAGTCATTAACATTAAAGAGCCAAATCTGAAACATTGTTTAGGAAAATGAGGCGCCAGTGCAAAAAAAAATGTTTTAAAGAGAAGGGAACGGCAGAAGCCAGTGGGCTTTTAGATTTACGAAAATGGCCCAATTTAAGAGTAGATTTCAAGTCGGGGCAATTTCTCAAATAAAATACCATTCTTCAAAAGACAAATAAATTAACAACGTTTTCCGTTTCAAAAAAATGAAAAAAAATAAGAAAATAAACGATCAGGCAATTTTTAGGACGAAGCAAATCTAAACAATATAATTTAATCGTTCACTTGAAACTCACATTTAAGTCAAGAGATTTCGAATGGGTGAAGTAGCTGCGCGATTTAATTGATTTAAGTAGAAAGATTTCGAACGAGTGAAGTTCTCGCGCGATTATATTCGATTTGAGTTTCATTTGTCGAACTAAAAATTAATATCAAATCAAAGCGAAACAAACAAAGGCAAACATACAAATAATTTCAAAGAGTCGAAATGCGTCAATAAAAGCAACTGTGCTTGGCACAGGACTCGAGGGTGCCTAACACCTTCGCGCGAGTCAACCGAGATCCTTACCCGGAACTCTGACGCAGACCATTTACGAGTCATAGGTGTTCTAGGTACACCACTTTGGTGACTTGGCACACCTTTAACTTGTCAAGTGGCGACTCCGAAAATCTCTAATAATTCGTGTACCTTGCAATACCGTCACAGACCTTTTAAAACTAATAAAGTCTTTTTCATTTTAAGTTGAAAAAGGGTCGTGACAGCTTGGCGACTCCGCTGGGGAGGAAAGTGAAAACTGAGAGTCTCAGGCTTTAAAATTTGTCGCTTTCGGCTTTGAATATTGTTTGTATATATTGCCTTGAATGTTACTGCTGCTTTGATATGTTTGAACTGTATATACACAACTGTCTTCTCTCGTACACCTCTGAGTCTTCTGGAACACTGCACACATGGACGCCAGTTTCGCTTCAGCGTCTGAATTTCTGTCGTGTCTCAGGACACAAAAAGTTAACCCTTCTTGGGAGGAGGTGCATTGGGTTAGGCCGTTAGACATTGTCGACCGGTACCCCCGAGGCACTTTCAAATTGCCAGAAACTATAGAACATGAACCATTGAGTCACCTAGAGTTGAACCTGTGCTTTTATCTAGGCCGATTTATTTGCATGTCATTAAACTTAGTGAGGTGCGGTATACCGGTACCGCACTTGTCTAGGCTGACTCCCTCGTGTCATGATGGGGCCCACGTCCCCAAAAGATACATCATGAGTACATAATTTGTTGCATTTGTTCTAGTCTAAGGGTTATTATGTTGACCGATCACCGAGGGGCGAGATTTAATTTATTTTGAAAAAAAAAAAAAAAAGAAAAATGATAGAAAATTGGGTTTAGTCCCGTGTCTCGAAATATTTTTGTTTAGTTGTCATTTTTACGCCGTTATAATGACGAATTATTTCAAGAATTTTTGAGTTGCATCTTGTGTCTGGGTTTGGTCCCAAATATTAAAAAATATTTGTCATAGTTCTGCGCTGTTACAATGGCGAATTTTTGAGATCCTTTTATGTTTGAATCGGTGTCCATCTCTAGTCCATATTTTTTTAAAAAGTAATTTATCGGGGTTTTACGCCGTCATAATGGCCAATTTTAGAAACCAATTTTGTGTCTAATTTGTGTAATATTTTGTGTCGTTGTGTCGTCCTAATTGCCAGATTTTGTAAATACTCTAGGATTCTTTCTCGAATTAGATCAAAGAGTTTGTTAGAAAACAAAAACAATTGTGTTTGTCTTTGTATTTCCGTAGTGTCACCTTTCGGATAAGCAAAATGGTTTGTTCCATAATCCGTTCTTAAGTTCGGATAAGCAAAATGGTTTGTTTCATTAAAAAAAAAAAATTGTTTTAGGGTCCCGCTTTATTTTGTTCTGTTTGAGGTCAAGTCAGGGTACAGACGATAAATTGCAATTAGCTAAGTTGTATTTTGCGTCAATGGTCGTGGAATAATCTGACTCCGCTAAAATATCGAGTCTCATTATTTTCACCGTCCGGGTGTACCCACCCAATATGTCAGTTTGCATATACCTTTTGACTCGTGTATCACATTAGGCAGTTTATTGAGTCTGTTTCTTGTCGTTTGTTTAAATTATGTTTGTTTAGTCAAAGAAGAAAAGAAAAGAAAAAAAAAAATCATCCAAGTTGGTCCTTGTTTGGAATTACGTGTCGCTTTGATTTGCGTCCTGATTTTGTCTAACGCAACATGTAGAAATATTTTGGGAATGCTATCGGTACATGCGGCTTGCGCCGCGAACTATTTCGGGATGACGCATAACAACCCTAGGCTTGCAATATGTGATTTCTTTGTGCTAACCCGGATTGTTACCCAAAGTTTCGAAATTTGTGCTATTTAACAGGCGCTCTAAGATTGGTTCTGATCAACGCTTGAGGAGGCAGAATGAGAGGTCAACCAGGGAGGTCAAAATAAGAAATAGTTGATGGCGGACACAAGTCATGTAATTACTATGGGAACAGTCCCACCAGAATACCCGTCCCTTGCCTTGTTGAATGTTTCACAAGGTCCAAAGTTTGAAGAAATGAGAAATGACATAATTTGTCGTTGGATCTGAGGCACAGCTTTGGCATCAACATGGCGCAAATTGGTGAAGGGCTCAGCAATACATAAGTCCAAAAATTAGTCCTGACGAGCAACTGTGCGACCGAGAATCGTTGTAGCTTGTTTTGTCATCCTTTCTATGTACTTGGTTATTTGAGGGTTGTAATCCAAGTGCATTATTTGCTCGTTTTGATATTCAAACCCATATATCTCCCAAAAAAAAAAAAAAAAAAAAAAAAGGCGTCATCCAATTCTTGTCTCTAGATTCTGTCTTTCGTCTCTCTGAATTTTGTCTTCTTTTATTTTTGTGATGGTCGGCCTTAATAACATGACATGCGTACGGGGTTGACTTCAAGATCTAAACATGCGGTCCGACATATCGTCTCAATGAACCATCAGAATTGTGAGGAAAAGGGAGTGAAATAAGTTGAGAATTAATCAATAGTCATCCGATAAGGGAGATCGGTGAGAAGTTTAAAATCGTGCACGGTCGCTTCGACCGAATTTGAAATACCAGTTTTGAGAACCATCGTTGTAGCATAAGTTGAGGACATGTGTGGATCAATCCAGGTTAATTGATTGAACCATTATTTGTGCGAGGCATTCTCGGATCGGGATAACGAACGACTTTCGATTTCTTCTACCCAAACACTATATCCCTTTGTCAGACCTTTTTTAGCCTTGTTCTGGTTTTTCTTTGGCCTACCCTCCCTTGGAATCAATTTGATGGGATTAATGGAAAGAAAAAAAAAGGAAAAAGGAAAAGAGAAAAGAGAAAAGAGGAAACAAAAAACAACAAAAATCTACCTCAGTGGTAGATCTACGTGTGACTTGATTCCTCTCAAAAGGATACGTAGGCAACCATTCGGGTGCGGTCATAACGGGAAAAAGTTCATTTTTTTTCCCTGTTCATATTGACGCAAAACTTGCCTTCAAGTTTGCGGCCAACGTCAAGAGAAATTTTGATCCCCAATGTATGCTAAACTGAGGCAGAAGTTTGTTTTTATTTTATTTAAAAAAAATAAAATAAAATAAAATAAAAACAAACTTCTATGTTTTGTACCATCTATTCATATGTTTCATGAGATATCAGTCTCGAAATCGAGGAAGAAACTCAAAGTGGGGCAGAAGTTTAAGTTTATTTTTAAAAGAAAAAGAGAAAGTCAATTCCTTTTGCTTTCTTTGTGTTCATCTCGGGGGAAAGTCTCAATATCCCCTATGTTTGCATATTAGAAAATTCAAAAAACATAATTCCTCGATTTTTCAATAAATTGGGTCCTCAGTTAGTTTTTATTTTAAAAGAAATGATTCCAAGGGTTGTAATATTTTACCAAGTCGTTTCATGAGATGCTTTAATACCGCTCTTCAAACCAAAGAAAAAAAAAAAGGGAACCCCAATTTGCCTAAACAGGGGAAAAGTTTGGTTTATTTTTCAAAAGCGGTGATTTCAAATCTTGTAATGCTCATTCTAGTCGTCTCATGAGATATTTTTGAGCTTTTATGCTGAACTCTTTTCTTCATAGCCTAACCAAATCCAATGTTACAGTCCAAATAAAGACCCTTCTAACCGATCATTGAGAATGTCAAGCCGAGTAGGGTATCAAGGGATAAGTTCCACGCTGTAAAGTCGCATTCTTATAAGCCGACAATCGCATTTAGGAGCTGGGAGCACCAAGGTCACTAAAGGAGAAATTCTCCGGGGAATCAAGACAAAGGCCAAAATTGAAGAAAGAAAGGAAAGACGGGGTTGAGCAGCAAGGAAAGATCGGAGGTCGATTGGGAACGAGCGAAAAAATTAAAGAAATTAAAAGAAAAAAAAAGAAAAAAGAAAAAGAAAAAGAAAAAATGAAGTCTTGTCGGTGAAAACCTGAAAGCGCTACAAGACAATAGTGAGTTAAAAGAACAAAGAGAGTGGCTAGTCGGTGAAAACCCGAAAGGGCACTACTAGTCGAATGAGGGTCATTAGATTTTCCATCAAACAAAATTGGGAAAGCTGGGTACAAAGTCATGGATGGACTATGTGAGCGGATTAAGAGTTGATTCCAAAATACATGTCATGTTAATAAGGTCGTCATCTTTTCAGTCCTTTACCTCTCCCGTAAGGGATGTCATTTTTTCATTTTTTTTGGTTGGAAGCTTTTTCGTTTCCATCATTTTGTCTTACTTCAGTTCGTTTCATTTTCTCCAACATCAAACGAGCAAAGAAAGTCTTGCAAAACTTGTTACAGTTTCATAGTTGTACTAAAGTAAGTCAGGACCGACCTTGATAATTGGAGCCCAATGTTTCACATCGGCACAAAGTATGCCATACCAAGGAGTGTATCATGAAAGAGATCATCAAAGGGTATGCAGATTTCAAGATGCAGTTAAATTTCAAATCAAAGCCCGTCAAGGCGGCATTTTCAGCAGTCAAGTCAAAGCCCGTCAAAGCGGCAATTTCAACATTCAAGTCAAGCCCGTCAAAGCGGAAATTTCAATTTTCAAGTCAATCCCGTCAAAGCGGCAAGTTCAATCTTCAAATCAAAGCCCGTCAAAGCGGCAATTTCAACTTTCATGTCAAAAGCAACCTTTACAAGAAAATTCATTTCAAGAAATCGAGGCACCAACCTGGAGAATGAGGGAGTAATTTGGAGAAGTCGAGGCACCCACCTGGAGAATGAGGGAGTAGTTTAGAGAAAGTCGAGGCACCAACCTGGAGAATGAGGGAGTAGTTTAGAGAAAGCCGAGGCACCTGCCTGGAGAATGAGGGAGTAGTTTAGAGAAAGTCGAGGCACCCACCTGGAGAATGAGGGAGTAGTTTAGAGGAAGTCGAGGCACCCACCTGGAGAATGAGGGAGTAGTTTGAGAAGCCGAGGCACCCACCTGGAGAATGAGGGAGTAGTTTAGAGAAAGCCGAGGAACCCACCTGGAGAATGAGGGACTAGTTTGGAGAAGTCGAGGCACCCACCTGGAGAATGAGGGAGTAATTTGGAGAAGTCGAGGCACCCACCTGGAGAATGAGGGAGTAGTTTAGAGAAAGCCGAGGCACCCACCTGGAGAATGAGGGAGTAGTTTAGAGAAAGGCGAGGCACCCACCTAGAGAATGAGGGAGTAGTTTAGAGGAAGTCGAGGCACCCACCTGGATAATGAGGGAGTAGTTTGAGAAGCCGAGGCACCCACCTGTATAATGAGGGAGTAGTTTAGAGAAAGCCGAGGAACCCACCTGGAGAATGAGGGAGTAGTTTGGAGAAGTCGAGGCACCCACCTGGAGAATGAGGGAGTAGTTTTGAGAAGTCAAGGCACCCACCTGGAGAATGAGGGAGTAGTTTTGAGAAAGTCGAGGCACCCACCTGGAGAATGAGGGAGTAGTTTTGAGAAGTCAAGGCACCCATCCGGAGGATGAGGGAGTATGTCACGACCCAAATTTCCAAGGGCTCGTGATGGCACCTAAACAACATTTGCCTAGGCGAACCAATGAAACAAGATGCGGAAAAGAACAATAATGTGAAAAGATCATAAATGGATATATAAATATAAAAGGGTGAAGTCCAAAAGAATATATCCACAAAAGAATTGGAGCATTCTAAGAGTGACTCAATAAAGTATGAATATACATCAAAGAAATCTGAGTCCTATCTCTAAGTGACTCCGGCGGTATGCCACCACGGTCTGTGGTCGGCTCACCTCAATCAAAAGTCTCAGAAGCCTCAGGAACCGCTAACGTCCGGGCTGCTGACTGGATGAAGGACCTGCGCACGTAGCAGAGTAAGTTATGAGCCGAAGCCCAGTAAGATCACCGACAGGCCCGCTAAGGTACCCTTGCGGGACAAGTCGCCACATGCATCATAAGCAACAACATACTATAGTAATCATACAATAAAGTAGTGAAATCACAAATAGATGTAACACATTCCATACACACAAGTAGTAACCAGAAGTCTCAAGGATTATGCCCATCCAACGTAAGGCATAGGTCAACTCAGCGGCGGTTTGGAGGTCCAATCTCTACTCCCGTGCCGACTAACCTAGACCTACGATGGACTAGCAACACCACTACTAAGTATCAACCATATACCGTGACCCGAAGTCACTATCACAATCATGAATAAGTAGACCAACGACCCGTAGTCGTTGGCTCATCTCAAATCTGTCTACGATCGCACCACACCCCCTGTCAAGTGCGTCGTATCTCAATAAATCAAGTGACCACACCACACCCCCTGTCAAGTGTGTCACATCTCAAAGATCAAGTGTCCACACCACACCCCCTGTCAAGTGTGACACATCTCATAGTATAGGCGACACCACACCCCCTGTCAAGTGTCCCTCTAACAGTATTAATATCCACGACATTAATAACAATAACAGAAATAATAACAGAAATATTAATAACGATAATATTTCACAGTCACCGTAACCCAGGTTGGTTATGCTAGCTGAACGTAAGGCGAAGGTTAACCCGACCACAGTTTGGGGGTACAATCCCTACTCCCATGTCGTCCAACCCAAGGTTACGTATAGACAGCACTACCCAACCCGGCACGTGAACAAATCAAGTACCAATATCATACAAAAGCCGGCAAAATCCTCGGCAAGACATTTATCATGACATGCCGGCAACATCCTCGGCCATGTCCCAAGTTCTTGCTATCTAAGCATGGTGTAGCAAGCGTTACTACGATATAAATTTAAACTACCTCGACGTAGCGTTTAGACCGGCACATACCTCGGTCGAGTCACAATCTCGCTATTTATAACAAACAATAATAGCAAGTAATTCACATCATTAATCCTAACCATTGTTAGGTATATATATGCGTACATGAAGCATACTAGCATGAAGGAAGAGTCCACAAGCACAATAGAGGTCAAGTCTCACTTACCTCGAAATTCGGGCTCAAATGCCGGGAAGAATCTCCTTTCCCGCTCGCCTTGTCCGCGAAGGACTCTCTACTAGGTCTATTAAGACAAGATATAGCACATATGAGTGCTCAATTATAGCTATTTAAGCCTATAGGCATCCTAGGGTAAAAATTACCAAAATGCCCCCGGGTAGGGCCGAGCCCTAAATTTACAAAATGTACTTTTCCGGACTCCCCACGCTCCCGTGAGTCCAAAAGTACACTTAGATTCCACATGCGAGCCTTGCTCGATGTCTTTCCCCAATTCTTAAGAATCTAGGGTTCTAACCCATTTCCAAGAATCAACCCTTTGATTCTTGTGTTAATCAACATAAAGATGGATTGAAAGGGCTTACCTTAAGTGTAAGTATGATTGGGTCTTCAAGAAATACCCAAAAATCGCCTCAAGAGCTCACCAAATGATTTTTATAAGTTATGAACCGAAATGGCCTTTTTATAGCAGTTTTTTGCCTCTGTGACAGCTTCTTTTGAAAAAATCATAACATTTGATAGGAATGTCCAAATGACCTGAAACTGGTGCCATTAGAACCAAAACTCAAAGGGCTACAACTTTCATGTTTTGAGTTTTTCCTAATTCCTTACGGATTGGCCGAAAAATCAGCTTTTATCCGGCTGTTTGCGCCAAAACAGAACAGAAAAGTCGCACCAGATTTTCTACTGTTTTAGGGGCAAAACGGGACCCTACGAAGCTCGGAATGATCCCAAATTTTTCACACAAGCCATAAAATACTTGGGTCACATGCTCGTCAAGACGGAACTCAATTCGGACCTCCAGAACTCAAAAAGTGGGTCCCACGGCAAAGGTTCAATTTTCGACTTTCGCCAAAATAGCGAAATTTAACCAAACGACCTCGGAATCCAATTCCAAAAGTTGCTACAAGTCACAAATGACTATACGAACCTAACGGAACTTTTGGATCTCTCATCGGAGCTCATTTGCTCAAATCGAGCTCGGAAACCTCTTTTAACTCTTTTAAACTTCCGAAATGGGGACTTTATCAAAAGTCCTATCAAACGATGTCCGTTTTCAATTTTGAAGGTTGCTACATATCATAAATGACAAGACGGACCTAACGGTGCACTCGGATTTTCCATCGGGGTTCGTTTACTCAAAACGACCTATCGAAACCCCAAATTCCTTTCCGGAATTTCATAAACGGATCCTTTTCTCGAAAACCTATCAAACGGACTCCGTTTCGACTCAGATTTCACAGACGGGTCATAAATGACCTAACAGAGCTTTTGGGACTATCGACACGCAAATCGAGGTCCCGGATCCCGTAACGACTATTTGAGGGTCGTTACAGAGTAGTTTTCAGAAAGCCGAGGCACCCACCTGGAGAATGAGGGAATACATTGAAGAAGTCTAGGCGCCTACCTGAAGAACAAGGGAATCTATTTCTGTAAAGAGGAAAGACCCACCTGAACCAAGATTGGTGGTTTTTTATTTTCTGCAAGAGCAAGACCCACCTGAACCAAGAGCGGTGGTTTTATTTTCAACAAATGGGGGGAGCAAGAACCAAGAAGCCCATCTCAGGAAGCATGAAGAAGTTAGCTTAGGAATTGTAATTTTACATTTCAAATGTTGTATTTTCATTTTTCCTTTGTAAAGCAGTGACCACCAGCCAGCTAGCCAGCAACCAGCGACAGTAACCAGCAGCAACGATTCTAGTGTGTCAAAAGTATTTTGTGTCAGTCCGGGTAAGTCTAGGAGCGTCGAGTCAGTCCCAGTTAATTCTGAAAGTGTCTAGAGTTAGTCTATGTATGTCTAGAGAGTGCTTAGTGTTAGTCTAGAAGAGTCAAGGGTCTGTCTAAATGCGGTAGTCCCAGCTATCGCACGTGAGGAACTACACTGGCCTGATTCCTTAGTCCGGAGATATGTAGGTAGCCTTGTTCTTGGTTAGAACCAAAAAGTCAGGGTACGGTCACCATTTTGCAAAGCGTGTTCTCGGCTTGAACAAAAAAAGCCAAAATTAGTTGTTGATTACGTCTTTGTCCGAAAACTCTTCATGTTCCCGAACAAAGAGGGGCAGCTGTAATCACCTAATTTTGGTACAAAATATAAAATTACGGAAAATAATTATGTTAATTATTGTGTGATTATTGCTAGATTTTACCCTTTACTTAGCCGTTTTAATCAGTTAATCAAGAAAATGTTAGAAAATTGCCAAAAAATAGGATTCAATTATGAATAATATTTAATTGAATTTATGTACTAATTGATTCATGTTACAAGTTTTATGTGTTAATTACTTGGTTAATTAGTTTCAAAATAATAATTGTTGTAGTCTAGTTTAAAAGGCCATTTGGGCTATAAAAATTCAGAAAGAGAAATGGAAAATCAGCCCAATTCCCCAACTTGACCCGAGCCCATATTCCATCTAATCCCCCAATTCCTTTTCCCTAATCTCCCCCATTCCAAAATTAATCAGAACAAAGGAAACTCTCTTATTCTTATCTCCACCATCGGAAACAACGAAACGCACGACGGAGACTCCCTCTTTGTCCGGCCAAATTTTACATGCTCCGACTTCTCTTGAGCCTCTCTACCCGTTTCTAGCATCGGTTTGTCTGAATAGCCATCCGTTCGACGTGGATTGATGTTTGAAGTTCGGCCAAAAACTTAGCTCCGGCGACGGTGAGTTTTCCCGGCTAACCCTATACTTTTATGGACTCGTCTTGTTCTCCTCTATGTGGTTCTAAGGTTGTTCCTGAAAGGCCCTTGTTTTTCCCCTTTCTTCTTCTTCGCCGGGAATCCCATTCCCTACCGCGATTTGGGCGTTTCCTCTTCTATTTTGTGTTCCTTTTTCGGCTTCCATATCCTTTCTCTTCATTTTCTAGTGGAAAACGACTCCATTGGTGTCGTTTTCGACTAGAAAATTGAGAGTTCGGGAATAGACGTTCTTATATTGATGACGACGTTTGGGTGTCGCTGCAATGGTATAGTGGAGATAGGAAGGCTTGATGTTTGGGTATTGGCGAGGCAGCGGGGCTGTTTCAATGAATTGTGGTGAGTTGTGGATGGCGAGGAGGGGTGTGTGTGTTTGACGATGGCTTGTGGGGGCTGCTTTGTTTGTATATTTTGCAGTTGCGAGGACAACGCAGATGTAGCGTCGATGTCTGATCCGAAACTATTTGTTTGGCTAATTTGAAATGCTGCAGCGATGGCAATGGCGTGGGGGCTGTTTCATAGTGGTTCGGATGTAAGAATGGCATAGTATTGCCACTGGTATTGGTATCAAGGGATGGGCAATGGCGAGATGGCTTAGGCTAGGCTGGGTTATTGTTTGATTGGTGCTGATGGGTGTGTGGGATGCTGAATCAGTGGGACGCAGATGTAGCATCGATGTCTGATGGCGAGGCTGTTTTGGCTTATTAGTTTGGGTGCTGCAGCAGTGATGTATAGGGGTCGAGACAGTTTGGAAGGCTCCGGATACTGATTGGGAGATGTTACAGCTTGGTTATAGGCGGTAAGCCTTGTTGCTTTCCTCCTCTTTACTTGATTAATTAGAGGTATATTTAGTTCATGATTAGTAGAAATTAGCAGTTGTTAGGTTGGTTGTAAAATCACGTCCGTCAAGTACGTATTTGTTTGGTCTGGTACTTTAAATCAAGATTGATAATGAATTCCTTTATCATTTTTTCTCGAGTGAAGTTTGAAGTTTAAAACTGTGGTCGTGTTTTGAATATCGAGTTTGTATGAAGCTCGTCTTGTTATTTAGCAAAAATAGATATGTTAGTTTGTATTAATCTGTGTGTGTATGTAAGAATTGTTTAGGCATGAATTGTTTAGGACCTGTATAGTAGAAGTTTGTGAAATCTGTTTCTGAGCCTGAGTTCATGGGCATAGGGTGAGATTTGAAACAATTTATCCGAAAAATAAATTGATTGGTTTGGTATCTGATCATAGACAACTTGTTATCCGTTCCCTATATGTGATGAGCAGGTCAGGTCATGTATTCCTGTTAGTATAGTTCTTGACATTGAAGTGGAGGTATTATGTTGTATGCCTTTGCTTGAATGGTTTCAATTTTGTTTGGTTGTGATGGTTTGATTTGTTTAGATAGTTAGGATGACATAGGATGGATGATGTCAAATGAGATGCCAAGAATGAGTCAAGGAGGTACAAGGGTGACAGCAGAGTTCTGCCCTCTTTTGTTCTAGTACAACCTTGCATAATGGCCTGAAAATGCTAAGGCTTGGGGGGCACATGGGCTGGTACTTTTACTGGTACACACACCCCACTTTCCCTTCTATTTGGAGAGCCCTTTACTCTCTTTAAAAGAAGGGTAACAGAACTGAAAATAAGGGGAATAGAACAAAAACACTGAAAAAGAAAGTGAGCAGACAGAGAACACACTAGGCAGACACACGAAAACCAGGCACACACACACACTTGAAAATACTACTCTTCTCACCTTCAGATCTGAAGCTTCTACACTACTCTCTCTAAAAAGTTCAGATTTGTGAGAGTGAAAAACTAGTGAAAAAAAAAACATAGTGAAAAACAGAAAAAGAAAATATAAAGAGCTGTTTGTGTTTAAAGTTTTAAGACAAAATAGAGGTTGTCTCGCTGGCTGTTTTTGGGGCTAGAAGAGGGCTGTTCGTCTACTTGTTACTGCTGGTTGTTGTTGCCAGTTCGTTGCCGGGTCACTCTGTAATGTTGCTATTTCACTTTGTATGTCATTGATGTTGCTGGGAGCTCTATTGGCTTTGGGTAAGTTTCCAAGCTTTCTTTGAAATGGTGTATACTGTATACACTTGATTTATCTGAGTCTTTGGAATGAATTACCGGCCACGATTAAGGCCCATTTACTTACAGTTGTTTACATTTGCTTACTTGCTGTGTTGAGATGGGAACATGAGAAGTATTTATTTTTGTTCCATTTTGTTTGGTTTGTAGACCTTTTTTACAAATTAGACCTAGAAATGGTTAAGTTTGGATCATAATAACTACTGTATAATTTAGCAAAGGTTGAAGTAGTTCTCATATTTTGTTTAAAGTTTAGCCTAGTTCCAAACGAACCAGATCTGAAAATTATTAACTGGAAATAGTCATTAACATTAAAGAGCCAAATCTGAAACATTGTTTAAGAAAATGAGGCGCCAGTGCAAAAAAATGTTTTAAAGGGAAGGGAACGGCAGAAGCCAATGGGCTTTTAGATTTGCGAAAATGGCCCAATTTAAGAGTAGATTTCAAGTCGGGGCAATTTCTCAAATAAAATACCATTCTTCAAAAGACAAATAAATTAACAACGTTTTCCGTTTCAAAAAAATGAAAAAAAATAAGAAAATAAACGATCAGGCAATTTTTAGGACGAAGCAAATCTAAACAATATAATTTAATCGTTCACTTGAAACTCACATTTAAGTCAAGAGATTTCGAATGGGTGAAGTAGCTGCGCGATTTAATTGATTTAAGTCGAAAGATTTCGAACGAGTGAAGTTCTCGCGCGATTATATTCGATTTGAGTTTCATTTGTCGAACTAAAAATTAATATCAAATCAAAGCGAAACAAACAAAGGCAAACATACAAATAATTTCAAAGAGTCGAAATGCGTCAATAAAAGCAACTGTGCTTGGCACAGGACTCGAGGGTGCCTAACACCTTCCCGCGAGTCAACCGAGATCCTTACCCGGAACTCTGACGCAGACCATTTACGAGTCATAGGTGTTCTAGGTACACCACTTTGGTGACTTGGCACACCTTTAACTTGTCAAGTGGCGACTCCGAAAATCTCTAATAATTCGTGTACCTTGCAATACCGTCACAGACCTTTTTAAACTAATAAAGTCTTTTTCTTTTTAAGTTGAAAAAGGGTCGTGACAAATGCGAAGACATAATTTAAAGCAAGTGTAAAGCAATTTGAACAATCTTGACAAATCAACTGGCAAGCCGGTCGGGCACGCAGCAAGGAGGGTTTTTGAATTTATTGTCTACAAATCAACTGGTGGTCCGATCCGGCACAAAGCAAGGAGGGTCTCAGGGCTGACATGTTAACCTGTTAAACTAAAAGTAAAGCAAGTCATAATATAAAGCAAGTGCAAAGTCATAATTGAAAGCCAGTGCAAGGCAATTTAAACATCTTGACAAATCAACTGGCAAGCCGGTCGGGCATGCAGCAAGGAGGGTCTTGGGGTTGATTGTCAACAAATCAGCTGGCAATCCGGTCCGGCACAAAGCAAGGAGGGTCTCGGGGCTGACCTGTTAACCTGTTAAGCTAAAAGTAAAGCGGTTCATAATATTAAACAAGTGCAAAGTCATAATTGAAATCAAGTGCAAGGCAATTTGAACATCTTGACAAATCAACTGGCAAGCCTGTCGGGCACGAAGTAAGGAGGGTCTTGGAATTGATTGTCTACAAATCAGCTGGTGATCCGATCGGCACAAAGCAAGGAGGGTCTCAGGGCTGACCTGTTAACCTGAAAGTAAAGCAAGTCATAATATAAAGCAAGTGCAAAGGCATAATTGAAAGCAAGTGCAAAGCAATTTAGCGTAAAATGTAAAGCAACGCAAAATCGATTTAGCGCATCAACAGGCGTGAAAGTCCAACAAGGAAGAAACCCTGCCTGGTGTTCAACCTGAAAAACGTAAAGCAAGGCATCAAATTTAAAGCAAGTGCGACGACATAATTTAAAACAATCGCAAAGAAAAGCAGTGCAAGAGCCATTTGGCGAATCAATAGGCGAGTTAGTCCAACAAAGGGAATCCTCGTAGCCGATGGTCAACCTCGGCTTCGTTGCCTGTTAGGGATGAAAGTCATAGAGGTAGAAATGCCGCCTGTTCGGCAATAACTTATGACAAAGCATAATGCTTTAAGTCGTGAAAAGGGCAATGCGACGCAATTTGCAAGGCAACTTTGGATGCATGTTCAAATAATTGTTCATCCATAGTGTGAATGATCCTTTCATTGCAAGCTTTCATATTCCTGCTCTCAAAGAAAAATTTGTTAGCTTTGGGGAGGGAGGAGGAAGCGTTTGATTTGTGCAGACTTCATCCTGATCTTGCTGCTTCTGCTGCTTCCTCGTCTTCATTGGACTTGGATTTGCGAATTGCTTTCAGAAATTTGGCTCATGAACTCAAATACCATGGGAGTTTTGAGAAAAATAGAGGCAAGGGTAAATTAATTTCGTGCAATATAGTAAGTAAAGCAAACATACAAATAAAGTCATGCATTTTGAAAATTTTTTCCTTGACTTAAACTTGTAACATAATTTAAAACAAACTGAACGTCCTTTGCCTTAGACTTTGCACTGTTTGCTTAACCAATTTCAAAATTCTTGCCAACTCATCTTTAATACCCAACGCCGCTCCTTGTAAAATTCTGCCCCAGTTATTATCTTCCGCATCTCTAACTCGTTTTGCAAAAATTACCCCAGTTGTCTTTCTTGGGGGGAAAATGAAAATTTAAATGCTAAAGGGTCGAGCCCGATGGGGGAGCGTACGTATCCCTCCTTGGGAATCAGACCGCGCGTAGTTCTGCAACATTGCTTCAACGCCATATACCAACAAATAAAAGCTTTCAGTTAAAGTTCTAACAGTAGTGCAATATCCAAAGAGCGCAGACGATAACTTTTCAGTGCGTCCTTTTCAAGTTGTTCAGTTGCTTTGCCATACGTCACAAGCAAAACTTTGGCAGGTTTATCAATTTTAATATTGAAACAGAAACAAATGCAAGCGTAAATAATATAATAAGAATGTGATGCGTTTTATTTCAACTTTCATAATTCGAAATGAGTTTATTCAGATTAACATAAGCTTTAAAGTACAATGCAGTTCAAGGCCTCAATCTGAATTAAAATCGAAAATAATGCTACTAAGTTCAATCGCCAAGTTCTTTCAAACAATGCCATTAGCTTCTGGTACTGCATCGTTCACGAGCTAGTGCGTCTACCATCAATCAGATCTTGAATCTTATGTAATTTGCATGGTCAACCATCTTACAAATCAAACTTATGCTAGAGAAATAAACAAAACAAAGAAACCTCAAAGGATTACTAAGTTAGTTTGCATGTAATTCATAGGATTGCACACAACACCTAGTATTTAATGCATTTTGAGCAAATAAAGCAAGGCAAGCAATTAACATGTGACAAACACAAGTAGTTGAGCGTAAATAAATATGCAAACGCGTCCTACCCTGTAAAGTACCTCTTTGTGCCAGAGGTGGGCCTAAGACGCCAAATAGGTGATAATGAAAAGTAGTCCAAGTCGGTTTTGCAATAATCGAATTTAGAGTAAGTGACAATGATAGTAATAATAATTTCTCTTTCGTTATAACCTGATTTTGAGTACATCATTGTTACATCAAAAATAGAAACTGCCAGACATACATCATTTTGAGTACAATGAAAATATAAATAACTGCTATAACTATGCTGCATCAGGCTCGAGAAAGCAATGGAACTGAAGTGCGGGCCTATTCGGTCAATCCTTGCTTGCACACTCGGTGTAATTTCTGACATCTTGTCCCAAATGTCGTTTACATCCAAAAAAAAATTGCTTGAATCAAACATCGATCAAATGGATCGAACATCTTATCATCCTTTCGACATCTCTTGCCCTCTAACTTGTTATCTTCTTGCAAGTATCTTCTCAATTTCAACTTGATGACTATTTGAATACCTCTTGAATTCAAGTATCTTCTAGTCTACAAAATTAATAAAAATATTCTAAATTTAATTAATTGCAAAACTTGACTTGGACTGGAAATTCCGTTATCACATAAACATATAATATGCACTGTTGTTGGGTTTAAACCCGTCAACGAAAAAGGGCGGTTTTCCTAACTTGGAGGCGGTACCAAGGACCAGGTCCAATCTAAGGTTTATGCATGCATGTTCCTAACGGGAACTCTAGAGTGGGTTTACTAGACACAAGGCTGTTTTGAGTGGCCAGCGGTCACGCGGTAGTAAAACTATCCGCTCACCACGCAGGTACGTGCACTCTTTCTTAAAGGGTTTTTTGTGAGTTGCGGGTGTATATGCATACTCCTTGTGGGTATAAGTAACCATGAATAAGCTCCCAGAATTGGGGGAAATATGAACGGAATGCCAGTTTAGTATGTGCGCAAATAAAAGTGTAGTGACATGCTTTCAGTGACACACAAATAAACAGATATAATAAAGCAAAATAAATTAAGCATGCTAGTTGCAAATAATTGGAAACCTTTATGGTCAAAACCTTTATTGCTCCCCAGCGGAACCGCCATGCTGTTGAACCCCAAAAATTACCCCGAAAGGATAAATTCCGGAATATCGACAGGATGGACTAACTCTTTTGGAGTTTTTGGAGTCGCCGCCCAATTTAAGGAAAACAGGGAACCAAATTAATAAATGCGTGCAAAAATTCCATTTTTCTAAAAAGACGGTCTTTCATTCAGAGATTCTAAAGGTAAGAGGTTTTATTAATTTCGGAAGAAGGTTTTTAAGGCACTTCCGAAATTCCGTAAAATACGGTTAATCCGACAGGTTTCCAAATATTTACAAGTGCGCTTTTCTTTCAAAAGGATTATTTAAAAAAATAGTAATAATAATAATAATAATAAGAATAATTAATCAAATAAAAGCTTATTTGCAAAATATTCTTTTACTTGTACGCATTTCCTAAGATGCCCCCAATTTGCAATAAATTAAATAACGACTTCACAATAAAAGGTAATGAACATAAAGTAAAGCAACATCCAAACAATCAAATATTATAAAATAATTTAAATATTTTATTTATATAAATATCTCAGGAAAGGAATGCAAAGTTAAAGATAGAAATCGAGATGTTGATCAACTCGCGGGAGCCTTGAATTTTTTAAATTTTCTAAGGTCTTATGTCTTGAATGCTCGAGCCCGAGCTCAATCTCAAATGACTCCACATCAATGCATATTCTCATTTGTAAGTTAGTCCACGAATAGTTCGTACCAAAATGTTCCTCGCAAAAAATATGAAAATGAAATTCGATTAGTATAATAATAAAGTGTAATCACTAATGAAAATAAAATAATAATAATAAAGTAATAATAATAATAATAATAATAAGGGGTTTTTGTTTTTTCAAAATTTAGGCTCAGGTTTGTATGGCGTGTCATGTAGAGGCTCGGGATGTTGGTACGGTTGCAAACACGCCGGCCAGTCGTGTTGCCAAGCCAAAGTACCAATTCCGTTACTCTATTCAACTTGCTTTGCATTAAAGTGCATACATTCATCATCGCCTATTCGCTTTAGGGACACGGGGACGGGACCGGTCAAGCGTAGTATCATGTTCAAATCAATCCCGAGGCCTCAATACGTTTATATGTATTTTTCATTGGCCATTAGCGTAGTATTTGTTCAAATCCGTTCAATATTCCATAATGGATAAAATTTATCCAAAATGGATCCCTGCACTCAGAAAATCTAGTCAATGCATAAGCCAGTCCAATCATGTAAACGGGTTAAACCAGTAATTCAACCGGGTCAAACCACAAGAATCAAGTAACGGGTCAAATTTCACACTATAGCAAAACCGTCAGTGTAATCAGAAATCAAAACACCACCGGATAAAAAGCAAAACCAGATTTCGATAACAAAAACCAGAACAACGATGTCGATTCGCACTGTATAACAAACATAAACGGGTCAACCAAATTCCAGTGAGGGCAAAACGAACAGATCGGCGGAACAGAGGAACAAATCACAGTAAATGGACCGACAAAGACCATCATCGGATTAAGATCCAAACAAACACATTCATGCAGGAACCTGCAGATATAAACTCATAGCAAAATCATTGAAACTAAACGGAACCAGAGAAACGAACAAGTAGTACAGTAGGAGCAAAAGAGGAGCGACTTTCGGTGACTTTTCCGGCAGTTCCTCCGGCGAGTCGCTGCTACTCTATTTCTCTTTTCTTTTTCTAATATGCAAGCAGAAAAAGAGGGCGGGGCATTGATTCTGATATTTTCAGGCAGTGGGAGCCGGTGACGCCATGGGTTCTGGTTCTCCACCCTTACCCCGATCTCCCTCCATTTCCCTTTGTTTTCACGACTGTTCCGGATCTGTTTTGTCTTTGTCATTTCTTTAATAAATGTGTGTTTTGTGTATGAGGTATTTGCGTGTGTGTGTATGTATCTAATGGATCTGTCGATATTTTGTGCTGGGAGAGATCTAAGAAAAATGAGATGTATTGTGAGGAAGATGATGATGAATAGTTCTGTTAGGAGGCTAGGGTTTTAGTTTTTATAGGGATGAGGGTTAGGGCTTTTAGAATTGGGCTACGAAAATTGTAAATGCGAGTTGCGTAAAATAGGTCGGGACTTAAAGCAAAAAATAATTATGACCCATTTTCCGTTAAAAAGACGCTAATTAAAAGTTCCGGGACAAAATTGGGTGTCAACAAGCATATAGCTTAAACATAACAGGCACAAAATTTGAAACTGCTAAGGGCCCAACACAAATACTACCATAGCAAGAACAACAAGAAACAAGCAGTTTAAACAACCAATCAGGATTTACACCATGGTGAACCAATTAGTTACAAAAGCAAATTTTCTGAAACTGTATCACCAATAAATAGAGAAACAGAGGAAACAGGGAACTGGGAAAGGTAATGGGATTTTCAGGGGTTCAAGCTGAAGTGTTTCACAAGAGCAGCAAGATTTCAGAATTTATCATTCTCTCCATCATAAGAGCACCTTCTATCCTGTCATGATGAATGGTAAGCTTGGTCACCTCCTGTTCCTTTGCCTCGAACTGCAGCTTCAACTTAGCTACCTCAGTCTACAGCTCCCCAACCTTTGTAGTCAGACCCTCAACTTGTTCTTCTTTTTCATCCTCTTCCCCACTGCTGGAGTCTTCAACTTTCACAGTCCTTTTCCCTTTCCTGCTACCTTTGCTAGTTTTCTCATCCTTGTAATAGTCACAAGCGATCACAAAATTCTTTCCAAACAGATCTTTTGGCTTAGCAATATAGCACTTAAATCTATCAAGTGGAACCCCAAAGTGCTGAAATACAGGAGTCAAAAGAGACCCATAGGCCAAGCTGTGTTTCCCTCTTCCCATATCAGCTATCCTTTCAATATGTTTGATCATCAATTCAGGATAGCTAATGATTGATTCTCTCAAAATTATGTCCAATTCTGATCCAGAAAGTTAGCTTGGTTCCTTCTTTTCTTCCTAGGCACTACATTCCTGATCTTAAACTCAAATACCAAATGATGAAATGTTCCATTTTCTTCTTCATCACCTTCCTAGCCTTTTTCAGATTATGAATTCCAGTAAATCATTTTGTGACAGTCAGAGGTTTTACACCATCAGGCCTGGGTGGCTATTTGTACTTGTCATATCCAGCATAACTATCTGACTGCACTCTAAGAATCTGACCAAGAAGGTCTTTGTCAAAACTGAACTTGACTCCACTAATAGAAGAAGAAACCACTCCCTTGATCACCTTGCAGTTGACATAGAATTCCCTTACCAGTTCATCATAAGACCACCTCTCTCCATCCGGAAACAACTGAGACCACCCATACGCTTCCAGGTTTTAAATTAGACTGACAATAGCTGGTTCAGTCACATCAACAAGTATTTTTCCTCTAACAACTTTTCTTGGTGCAAACCACTCATCTCTATCAATAGTTTCCTTCTTTGGTACTAGTTCATCTTTAGGTATGTCCTCACTTTCAGATGACTCCTCTTCTGGTTCATACTCTTCCATAAAATCCTTCCTTGTTTTCTTTGTTCTTTTCATTGCTTCAACTAACTTCACCTCTTCCTGTTTGGTAGAAGTCCTGGTAGCAGGTTTCCTGCCAATAGTAGAGGGACCAACTCTGTCTAGTATCTTTCTTGCCATCCTACCAGCCTCACTTTCAACCTATTCTTCATCTATCCCAGTATCACCAACTCTCTCACCAATCTCTTCTCTTTCTCAACTCTCAAAGTCTCAGCTTGACTACTTCCCTTTTCAGTCACTCTCTTGGTTGTTTTTCTTTTCAATTGATTTACTTCCCCTTCACTTTGTGACTCATCTACTAAGTCTACTAATGCAGCTCCAGCCTTGAACATTCACAGTTTTAAGACCATCCAACAATGAGGGAGTATCATACTTCTTCCTAGAAGTTCTTGTGGTTTCTACCCATTTTTCAGTTACCTCCTTCTCTCAAGACATAGAAAACTCAAGAATATCCTCTTCTCCAGCCTCGGGGGAATCAGGCAAACCAGGTCCACATGATGAGCCCTTGACAGAGTCTCCAATAGTAACAACTCACCTTGTTTCTCTCCTACCTGCTTAAGTATTTGTTCAACACCTACAAGTTCAGGGGCAACAACTTTCTCCTGTTCAGCTATCATCTTATCATCTCCACACTTTCTACTTAGGTTACAGCTACAGGGGCTTCAACCGTAATAGACTTTACAACATCATTCTCAACAACAGAGGTTTCAACAATAGTAGTTTCAACAACAGAGTTTTTTAGTAGGAACTTCTAGTCTCTCTACCCTATCACCATTCTCTCCAGCCTTGTCTCCTAGTTGTTCTTCTATACTAGAACCAACTGTACTATCAACAACAGTTTGGGATTTTGATTTTACCTCAACACATGGTTGTAGTTATTCCTGTTGCTGACCCGATTCTCCACCCTTTTCACCTTGAGACGACCTGTGCTGAGAGGAATCACCCATGACGATTCGTCTCGCCTTACTCATCTTTCTTGCCATAGCCATGCTCTTTTGCTCATTGTGCGTCCTAACGTCATCGAACGGTGCACTTTTACCTGAAGGGTTGGTTGACACTGATTCTTTATTAGGGTTTGACATTGTAGAATTGTGAATTTTTAGAGTGAAGAAACATATTTGCATAGAGGAAAAAATTTTAAATGAAAGGATTTAGTCAACGGAAATTGGTGGCTCTTTCTTTCGGAAGACTATATACAAATTGGTTTCTGGCCTTAGAAGATCTTCACTGACTTGAACAACTTTGCTACTAATGCTGAATGGGGTATTTTTGGTTTGAAAGAGGAAACCTTGCATCTTTCTTGCCATAGCCACGCTCTTTTGCTCATTGTGCGTTCTAACGTCATGGAAACCTTGGGTTTTGGTGCACTTTGGTGTGAAAGGTTGGTTGACGCTGATTCTTTATTAGGGTTCGACATTGTAGAATTGTGAATTTTTAGAGTGAAGGAACAAATTTTCAGAGAGGAAAAACTTTAAATGAAAGGATTTAGTCAACAGAAATTGGTAGCTCTTGCTTTCAGAAGACTATATACAAATTGGTTTCTGGTCTCAGAAGATCTTCACTGACTTGAACAACTTTTCTACTAATGTTGAATGGGGTGTTTTTGGTTTGAAAGAGGCGTGAGATATTTAGAAAGAGAGACGATTTTAGATTGTAAAAAGGAGTTTGATCACAAGTGGGAATTCAACCAATGAGTAGGCTATTTTTGGGTGGTTAAAGTTATCTATTGGTGACACAATTATCAAGATAATTAAATTCATAACACATGGTTTAGGTGCATACCTGAACAGTTGTGCGCATGAAGTCTTTTGTTATCGATCGACTAGGTTCTCTTGTGAATTTGCCTCAGCATCAGGGTACACATTAGCTTTTCCAATTACTTACAAGCCCATTACACTTTGCACTATACGATGTGCAGGGTTAGACTAGAATGAAATCTATACAAAAATGTACATGTATAATAAACCTTTACTTAGCCAATCTGGGGAAAATGGTGCAACTTAGCTCTATCAGTGGAGGTTGGTCATCCCTAGCTCCAGTCTGTTCCTCTCAAAGTGCAACTTGTTCAAAGCTTTTGTGAAAATGTCTGCTATCTGTTCCTCTGTCCTACAAAAATTCATAGACATTACATTTTCAACGTTATCTCTCAAGAAATGATGTTTAATGTCAATGTGTTTGGTTCTCTTGTGCTGCACTGGATTTTTTGCAATATTGACAGCACTAGTGTTATCACAGTAAATAGGAACTGGACCATATTTCATTCCATAGTCCTCCAGCTGCTGCTTGATCCATAGGAGTTGGGAATAGCAAGAAGCTGCAGCTACATATTCAGCCTCAGCAGTGGATAATGCTACTGAATTATGCTTCTTTGTAGCCCATGATACTAAGCATGGTCCTAGAAAGTGTGCCATTCCTCATGTGCTTTTCCGATCCACCAGATTTCATAATCTGCATCAGCAAATCCAATTAGGTCAAAGTTTCCACATCTTGGATAGCATAGTCCTAGATCCTGTGTTCCCTTTAGATATCTTAAAATCCTATTGACTGCTATTAAATAAGACCCGTCAGGCTTTGCTTGAAATATAGCACATAAGCCTATATTAAACACAATGTCAGGTCGACTAGCTGTGAGATATAACACAGAACCAATTATACTTTCTTTCCTCAATTGGTGCATCAGGTTCATCTAAATCCAATTTTGTTCCAAGAGTGATGGGTGTATCAATAGTTTTTGCCCCATCCATGTCAAACTTCTTCAGCAGTTCCCTTATATATTTTTGTTGATGAATCATTGTTCCTTTTGAGATTTGCTTGATTTGCAGCCCAAGGAAGAATTTAAGTTCTCCCATAATACTCATCTCTAATTCACTTCTCATGAGTTTAGCAAACTCCTTTCATAGATGATCCCAAGTTGCTCCAAAAATAATATCATCAACGTACACCTAAATTATCAAAATATCCTTTCCTTTCTTCTTCAGAAAAAGAGTATTGTCAATTTTTCCTTTTGTGAATCTATTTCCCAAATGGAATTTTGACCTCCTCTCATACCAAGCTCTAGGAGCTTGTTTCAACCCATATAACACCTTGTCCAACTTGTATACATGTTCAGGATGCTTTGGATCTTCAAAACCTGGAGGATGAATCACATAAACTTCCTCATTCAAGTATCCATTTAGAAATTTGCACTTGACATTCATTTGGTAAAGAGTGAACTCCATATAGGTAGCAAAAGCAATCAGCATTCTAATTGCCTCCATTCATACAGCTGGTGCAAAATTCTCTTCATAATCGATCACTTCTTCTTGGTTGTATCCCTGCATTAGCATTCTTCCCTTGATTCGAGTAACCGTGCCATGTTCATCAAGCTTATTCCTAAACACTCATTTTGTACCAATTACACTCTTGTCCTTTGGTCGAAGAACAAGTTGCCAAACCTTGCTTCTTTCAAACTAGTTCAACTCCTCTTGCATGACTATCTCTTAATATGCATCCTTCAAGGCTTCTTATACATTCATTGGCTCAATAGTTTATAGAAAGGCAAAGAATGCACAAAAATTCTTCAGTGCAATTCTGGTTACCATTCCTGAGTTTAAATCTGAAACAAGATTGTCAAGTGTATGATAGCTTTGATGTTTCCAAGGCTTGGGTTGTATTCCAGAGGAGCTTCCTTCACTTGATTGACTTGAAGAATTGCCTTCATTTTCATTTTCTCCAAAGGGCACTATTCCCATATTTGAGAGCCGTCTGGTTCACCTTCTACAACTTCAGTATTGCTCTGTCTAACTGGTTCCTCTCTTGCTAGTCCAATCTCCTGATAATCATCTTGCAAACCTTTCTTACCCAAGCTGTCATATTCATCAAAAACAACATAAACACTTTCTTCCACACAGATAGTTCTTTTATTATACACTTTATAAGCCCTGCTATAAGTGGAATAACCTAACAAAATTCCCTCATCATTTCTAGGATCAAACTTTCCTAGAGCCTCCTTTTCGTTATTGTGAACAAAACATTTGCAACCAAAGCCTCTTAGGTGATTAATGTTTAGTTTCCTTCCTTTCAGTAATTCATCAAGAGTTTCCTCAAGAATCAGCCTAATTGTGCATCTGTTCAACAGATAACAAGCAGTGTCCACTACCTCAGCCCAAAAAATTTTAGGCAATCCACTAGAGATCAGTATGGTTCTAGCCATATCCTCTAGGGACTTGTTCTTCTTTTCTACTACACCATTTTGTTGTGGTGATCTAGGTGTAGAGAAATTATGATATACCCCATTTTTCACATAGTATTCAGCGAGCTTAGCATTTTCAAATTCAGTTTCATGGTCAGATCTTATAAAAGCAAGATGAACACTCAACTTTCTTTGACTCATTTTGATGTAAGCACGGAAGTAATCAAAGGCTTCATCTATTGATGCCAGGAACAGGGTCCAGATGAACCTAGAGAAATCATCTGCCATGACCAGCACAAATCTTTTTCCTCCTCTGCTTCTGACCCTCTTTAGTCCATATAAGTTACATGTGAACCAGTTCAAGAGGTCTTGAGGTAATCACAACTCTTTTTGACTTAAAAGAAGACCTAACATGCTTCCCTCTGACACATGTATCGCAGACTTTGTCAATGTCTAGTTTAGTGTTAGGTAAACCTAGAACTAGTTCCTTGGTTCATAACTTGTTCAACTGAGATAAACTTGTGTGACCCAACGTCTTATACCATAAGAGTGGGTCATTTTCAACAACATTTAAAGAACACAAATGCTTTTTTTCTAAGGATCCGAGAGTTTCCTTATACACATTACTAGCTCTCTATCCTTGCATAATTACCTCTCCATATTTCTGATTCTTTACCAGACAACCAGCAGAGGTAAATATTACCTCGTTTCCTTTATCACATAATTGAGACACACTTAGTAAATTATGTCTCAGCCCATCAAGACAATAAACATTGTCAATTGCATGATTATCAGACATACCAATCTTTCCAAGACCTACAAATTCATCTTTCTTACCTCCTCCACAGGCAATGCTGCCTCCTTGAAATATTGCGGGTGACAGAAAGTTTCCTCTGTCACCTATCATGTGTCTAGAACAACCACTATCGAGTACCCAGCTTTGGTTGTTCCCCCTCACTCCAGCCTGCAAAATATTTCAGAGGTTAGATTTAGGAACCCAGACAAGCTTAGGTCCCTGATCCACGCTCGATCCTACACCATTAATGGTGAGGGGCGGTCGTCAAAGTATAATACACGATGTGAGTCGGGATTGATTTCCTAAAGGAACTAGCTTGTCAAATAAGAGATTAGCAAATAGAAATTCAAATGAAGCTTAGTATTGAGTCCTAGAATTGGGGTTGTTTGATATATTTCTATGTTAAACTACAATGCATACAAATTAAAGCAAGTAATTGATTCTATACTACGAAGCTAGGAGTGTAGACGGCTAATAGTGGCTTCCAACCAACATGTGTGTTCATTTCACCTTTCCAACACAAGCACAATTATGGTCGAGTCGTTCTAATGTAATCTCTAAAATCCTCCCGGTCTAAGAGAGATTTATTTCACCCCGCTCGCCAAAGCCTTAGTTGAGTGCATAAAGCACTACTTAAGGACCCGAGGAAATGATACCTCTTCCGAGCGTAACTCTTTTTAAATGGGTTATTATATGGAATAGCCTATCATCCCAAATCCTCGCCAACTCCACTATTCTACGCTAACTAATCTCTCCCGAATCTTTAATTAGCAAAGTAGACAAGAAATCTCAAATATCATGGATATTGAAATTTTGATGTTATTGTAATGGGGAGTTGGATAATTGTTACTTTTGTTATGGTTAGTGAAATTGAACAACACCCATTGATTTTCTATCACTTATAGCATGTTTACACCCCTAGTTATGAGTTTAACCACTCATACTAGGGGTTTGAATCAAATCAATAAATATGTAATGAAATGATGACATGATTACACACAGAGATCTTGAATTGATATATGCATCAAGATTCAAAGATACGAGTTAAGAAGCTTTACAAAGATATGAAAAGACTTCTACTTGGCTCTTGAAATCGCCTCTACAGAGAGTGTTTGTAATATGGAATGTGCTGTTAAAACCTTAGCTTTAGCTATTTATACTAAGCAAAAATTGTTAACACAGTAGCTGAGGCGGTCTTCCCACAGAGGGAGGCGGTCCGCCTCTTTCTGGGCTTCAAAATCCTAACTCTCAAAAGTTTGCTAGGCGCTTCGCCCCTGAGTCAGCGCGGTCCACCATGCAGGATTTATCTCCAGGTTGTCCACCTGGCCTTCAAGGTGGGGCGCCTCAAGCTGTGCCTCAACTTTCCACTCTCTGCTTCTCCCTCAAGCGGCGCTCCTAGACTTGAGGCAGGGCGCCTCATTTGTGACATCATGATCTTCACACTTTGGTTCCAATTCTTACCCTTTAGCTTCAATATTCAACCAATGCTCATGCAAACTCATTACAACCTGAAACTAAGCAATTGCCTTTAGGTTCAAAAATGAAAGCTTAAAGTAGTCTTTAAGTTGGTAAAATAGCAACTTATCAACTCCCCTAAACATAAGTCTTTGCTTTTCCTCAAGCAACTCAAAATCAAGGATACCAAAATATTTTTACATTTAAACTTAATATCAAGTCATGTTCTGCATTTACCATTAAAAAATCATTTTTGCATTAATGAAACAGTTAGTACCAACTAGTTACACTTACCTATATGAAAACTTGACAAGCAACTATGTATCCTAATCGAACCATGGCAAAAGGAAATACATGAGCCTCTAGAGTTGCCTCAAGATCATCAGCTCGCTTCACTTTCTCATGTACCTCACTATGTACTCAAATTCCACACTCAAAAATCACTTGCTATTCTTACGAAAAAGAATGGAGTCCTTCACTCACAAAACACTTTTTTGAACAAAAATTGGACTCCAATAATTCAACTCTCACACTCGCAAGGAAACGCTCATGCATGTTTCTCAAAAATTCAAAAAATTTCCCTTTTTTTACTTCTCCACTAATGTAGGGATACTTGACTAGAGATCAATTAGGACTTGATGGTTGTAATGTAGACTTTTGGTTAAATGTGTGGTATATTTTTGGTTAATTAGTGACTTACACCTCCTTAACACTACATCATCTTGATCTTTTAAGTGCAACTTTCCTTTTCTTTTGATTTTGGCTCATTTTACCTTTTCTTGAAGATGGTATTAGTCTTCCCTTATTTTATTCATCACTTTTCTTCTTCTTTTTTTCTTTTTCTCTTTTGCTTTTCTCTTTTTGTTTTCTTCTTTGATTTTCTTTTCTTTTCATCTTTTTCCTTTAACTTCACGTGACATTCACAAATGGTTTCCAAAACTTCCTACCATCTCCCCCCAAACTTAGGTGTCATCTTAAGTTGCACATTTTTCAATGCAAACAAGGAGATTAGGGCCAAAAAATAGTTGGTGCCTTAGCACACAAGAATTGGTTCGGATTTTAATTTTTGGTTGCCAAATGAATGGTTAAAAGCTCAAATGGATTGACTAAGATAAATATGCAAGGGTAGGCCATTTAAAATTCTAGCGGTCCAAGGAAAGCCTAAAATCATGTCTCAAACCAAGTTGCACCTAAGATTTCGTCTCAAAGTACACTAAGAGCAAGTTTCAAACTATCAAGTCACACACACAAGCTTTATTATTCAAAAACTCACAACACATGCAAGTGATCTTCCAAGTAATTTAGGCACACACTAAAGACACTCAATCACGAAGCACAAAATGGTCTAAGATTAGACCATGACAACAACTTAATTAAGTGAACAAAAGGCCCTCACGATCTACAACTTACGCCATGTCAATCAAAATACACATCTATTTGTCAAAAATACCATAAAAATTTATATGACATAAGGTATTACCACATGATTCATTAATATATTTTCAAAAGTCTTCATGCACATACTTGGTTCAAAAAGAACCTCCCGAAATAATCAAGCGAAGAAAACAGGAAGCTTATTTGAAAAAACCAAAATGTCGGAACATAACATAAATAACTAGCTATACTAAGCAAGTGTATATACATCAAGATGGTTCAAATTTGAACATGGATATCATTAAGCACAAGTACAACACTATCCAATATACATATACAAATTCGAACCCCTCCTCCAACTAAAAACTCTAGCATCGTCCTCGCATGCTAAGTAAATCAAAGTAAAGTGCAAGGGGGTAGAAATGGCACTCCCCGGTGCTCTTAGGCAAGGTCCTTGCCTTTGCCTTCCATAGGTGCAAGTGGAGGCTCGGTATTAGTCTTTTTCCTCTCAGCCTGTGCTCAGTAGATCTCCTCAAGAGACAAATGAGTGGCAATCTATAACTGGACATCAACTGCCATAGTAGTAGAATCAATATCACTCTCTGAAGGAACATCATCAACAACATCAAAATCCATGGCCTAAGTGGTCTCCACATCATCTCTCATCTCTTCGGCTTCTTTCTCCTGGGCCTTCTTGCAGATTTTAGGAGCCTTGGAGCTAGAAGCTCTAGAAAAGATAGCAGCAGCTGGTGGTGGAGCCGGTGAAGACTGTACTGTAGAAGGAACAATAGGTGCAGGAGGAGCAAGAGGTGCAGGAGGAAGTATACCAGGGGAAGCAACGGGGACCTTGTGCGAGGTTTAGGATGGTGGTGCTTTCCTCAATGGTGTAAGCAACCTCAGAGGTACCTTGAAAGTCATGCCCATCTTCTTATCTGTGGAAACATAGTAGGCAGTCAATTCCCTCATAACCATGTGCATGTTAGAAATGTCATTCTTAGTTCCCTCAATCGCCTTGGTGCGATTCTCAATGGCTTTAGTGTGATCCCCAAGGGCTTTGGTGTTGTTCTCAAGTGCCACAGTATAAGCTTGCATAGCTCGGATCATCTCAGAAAATTGCTTTGGGGTGGGAGGTGGAGGTAAAGGTGGTTGCTGGACTTGAGGCAAGTTGGACAAAAAAGCTTTGTATCTCATCCAACTTGGCACCAAAGTCTTTCACCACCCGAGGCATCTCCTCAGCATAGTGTCAGTGCCACCAGAAGTGGAAGGTCCAAACTCGGGCATGGAAAGGACTGCCTCCGAAGTGGAAGGTATATCAAATGTTCCAGAGGATGGCGTATTACCTGAATGAGCTGGTGGGGGAGTCTCTTTAATGGCATACCAGTTGAATGGATCTATCGGATATGATTTGATGTTATGTGGCCACTCTTCACAACCGACATTATTAAGAATGCAGTCAATGTGTTCGAGAATGCGAGATTATCCTTTTCGAACTTTACAACTTCAACCATGTGTTTAACCATCTCTACACCCAAATTAATTTTTATACCCATCATAAGACATTCTATCATTACCGCTCTTTTCAATGTGAGCTTGTTGTCTTGATTTTTGGTCGGACCCTTGAAATGATAATGTAATGCCAACCCTTAGCTTTAAAATTTATATCGGCTTTCACGATTTTCACTCCATCTTGCTTTCACTGTTGATTTGGTTCCCAGCCAATGAGTGTACCAACCATGCCCTTTGTGCTGCCTCGGACATTTTCAATTTAGCCATGTGTCGCCTCGGGTCAAAATTTACAAGGTTGAAATACATGTTCAAGGCCTCAGCCGACACCTCCACATAATGCCCTTGGCAAAACACTGTCATGTTACCTTTTTCATTTGATGCCAAGTTTTAGTAGAATTCAGTTATCATGTGCTCATTGGCTTGACATAGTGGTTTCTCAATTTCTGGACCCCACACTGATCTCTGAAACCTCTTGAAGATGTCGGGATTTCTTAAATTAACATTTTTCATCCCTTTGACCCGCTCGGGATTAATATTTCTATCCCGACACCTTGCTTGGTTAATCTGAAGGCTCTCTTTGAATCAAAACATCGGTCCCATCCTTCTGGAAAATCATCATCATCGGACTTTTCTTCTCTAGCCTGTGGTTGCTCTTCTTCACTTTTCGTTGCAATATCATCCCCCCTTCTCTTGGCTAGGTTCAGCTTCCCGTTGTTCTACCTGTTGAGCTTGTGAGGAGAAATCATCTTGTCTCTTTTTCTTCCTAGTTTCGGACCATGTTTGCCTTGCCATTTTGGCCAATGGTTCATCATCATCATCGGAGGCGGGGGTGATGTCTGCAGTTGTTTTCTTTTGTTGCTTTTCTTTGGCATTGTATCTGCAACATGTAAGAATAATAGTTAGTTATAGCCTAGTGCACTATACAATGAAAGAAAAAGAAGAAGTGAACAATGATTATGCTATAGGGGGAGGCGGTTTGCCTCACTGCAACGGCGGTCTACCCCGTTAAATTGAAACTGCATTTTCAGGGTCAGGCGGTCCGCCCTGCCGTTTAGGCAGTCCGCCTGTGCGAGGTTCAGAGATGGTGCAAAAAGGCAGGTGGTAAGCCCTGACTCAGGGGCGGTCCGCCTGAAAAACTTCAAATGGGTGGTTTCACTTAAACGGAGCGCCTAGCCTCAGGAGCGGAGCGCCTGCCAGTGGCAGAGCAAGCATGCTAGTACGGCGTTTGGACGAACCCCGTAACTTTGATCAAACCGTGTATATTTGCCTTAAAAAATATTTTATATGTATTAATTATTAATTTAGAACCCCCTAACTTAGAAGTACTAGAATTATGAACCCCAAAACTTCAAAACTTGGCTTCGCCTCTGGCGCCTGCCACTGTTAATGCTTTTCGCAACTTTTAAAACATAACCAAGCATTACCAACTGCTAAAATTCATTCAAGAACCTCTCTTGCACTTAATAACAACCTCTCTTTCACTCAATACATTCTCAAGAGCACTTCATCATTCAAAATCAAGCATGACAACCACCTATCAAAGTTCATAATTCATACTTGAGCAAATATATGCCATCAAAATTCCAAAAATGAGCACTCGACTTGATATCAATTCAACTCCCAAGTATGTTCAATTCACATCTCAAAGTTTTCAAGCAACCACTAACAAGCAAATAATTTTCAAGATTCTCAAGAACAACTCAAGCGCCCACAAGTAAGTGACCCAAATTCAATATTTCTAATGCACATTCATAGTCGAAGAATTTTCGAACACCTACAGTTAATTAACCCATTATCAAGGTTCTACACATGTTCAAGCAACCAAAACAAGTGCACAAAGCTATGGATTTGATTCCCATTTCAAGTTCAAGCATGAATTCACAATTTCTTGAATTTCAACTTCCCCCAACTAGTGGGGTTTCATGTTTTAAATATAATTCACACCAATATCATCTCCATACACTTTTTACAAGACAAATCAATCAACTATATAAGGTTTAAGTCAAGGTTGCAAGTGCACCATCAATTTCAAATTTTTTTAAAGAAGAACCCTAACTTTTTCCAACTATTTCAACTTCAAGATTTAGCATTCAAGCACAAGGAATAATTATCAACACTAACTTATATTATTATTAACTACTTCTACTCCTAAGAGCATGATTCTACAAATTTATATAAAGTTACAGAAAAATTGCAAGAAGTGGGCAAGTACTCGAATTGAAAGTGAGTCTTGAAGCTTGAAAGTGGTTTGTGTGATATTTATGTGTGTTGTTAGTGATGGGGAGGGAAATTCTTGTGATGGGTAGATGATTTTCTGCCTTAGGGTCCCTTTCTTTTGTTAAAATTGAAACATATGAAAAATGGGGAAGTTTTGGGTGTTTAAAAGCTCGTCGGGTCGGGTTTACCCGTGGGGCGGTCCGCCTCATTAGGAGGGGCGATCTGCCTCACCCTGTTTCTCGCACACTGGAACCCACGCACAAACACACTTACCTGGGCGGTCCGCCTGCTGTGTGAGGTGGTTCGCCTCCACCATACTTAGCCAAATGTTTGTGATTTTCAAAGCCTCAACTCTCTAGACTTTTTTGGGCGGTCCACCTTGCCACAAGGGCGGTTCGCCTCAAGCTGTTCAAAATTTTTCTTTGGCTTTCATCCTTCATTTTTCTGCTTTTTTGCTTCTCTCACTCTTGGATACCTGCACATGCAACAACTAATTATGCTAAAAACTTGGGTTGCCTCCCAAGAAGCGACTAATTTAATGTCGCGGCACGAAGGTGTTTGTTCTTCCAACCATGGTTCATCAGGATAGATGCACGCCTCTTCGCCAACTTCGGTGTTGCATCCTAAATAGTGCTTCACACGATGCCCATTCAACTAGAAGCTTCTTCCACCTTCTTTCGATTGCAAATCCACCGAGCCATAAGGGGTAACACTCACCACCTTGAATGGATTCGTCCATTTAGATCAAAGCTTCCCAAGGAATAATTACAGGTGAGAGTCAAACAACAACACCAAGTCCCCGACTTTGAATATTCTGTTACAAATCTTTGAATCATGAAGCATCTTCATCTTTTCTTTGTAAATCTGACACGACCCGGAATCCGTTTAGGCCGTGCGGGCGCCCGACATCCTCCTCTAGACCCATCGGGTGAACCCTTATCAATTAAATTAGGAAAATAAATATGACAATTCATAAATTAGAACAAGACTTAGAAAAAAAAAACCACAAACATACTGATACCTCTAAGCTGTACAAAAGAAATTACAGCTGACTACCCAACATACTAGGTTCAGGGCTATCAAGACTAGACATCTAAGAGTACAAAAGAAGACAGATACCTCCTGAAGGGAGCAAAATGCAACTGAAATAATAAACAATAAACTGGTGGCCATCTGGAATAAAAGCTGGCTCACCCTGACAGCTGAAGTCGTCTTCGCTCCTTCGCAACGTGGCGAACTCGATCCTACAGCGAACCTGCTGAAACAAAATAGATAGACAAGAAACAAATAACAAACAAGGGTGAGTCAAAAGGACTCAATAAGTGGGGCAGACTAGCCACCTCAAAAAATAGGATAGCCAGCCAGGGAGAAAAGAAACAAATAGACCAAATCCCTCTTATTTAAATTATAAAAAGGCAGAACTAGATAACAACCGGAAATACGTAAGAAAATTATAAACTCAACCGAGGATGCGAGCCAGAAACATACAACAAATAAGCAATACACATATAAGCAGAACAGTAGTCATGTACCGCAAATCTACAGAATGGTGAGATGAAATGAAATGTGATGCAAAGGGTCACATGTGCCAAATGAATGGAGCGGAATCCTCCTAATCCGAGGGCGTAATCCTCCTACCCTCAATGAAATGCAATGGAGCGGAATCCTCCTGCTCCTAAGGCGGGATCCTCCTACCCTCAATATAATGCAATGGAGCGGAATCCTCCTACCCTCAATACAATGCAATGGAGCGGAATCCACCTGCTCCTAGGGCGGAATCCTCCTACCCTCACTACAATGCAATGGAGCGGAATCCTCCTGCTCGAGGGTGGAATCCTCCTACCCTCAATATAATGCAATGGAGCGAAATCCTCCTGCTCCGAGGGCGGAATCCTCTTACCCTCAATATGATGCAATGGAGCGAAATCCTCCTGCTCCGAGGGCGGAATCCTCCTACCCTCAATATAATGCAATGGAGCGGAATCCTCCTACTCCTAGGGCGGAATCCTCTTACCCTCAATATAATGCAATGGAGCGGAATACTCCTGCTCTGAGGGCGGAATCCTCCTACCCTCAATATGATGCAATAACAACCCTTCACCGACGCGGGATTCTGATCGATTGCCGGAAAGTATATGTCAACTCACAGTCAGAGTACAATGCTCAGATCCTTAATGCAATACCAACAACAGGACATAACATATAATATACAATGTAAATCCAAAGCTAAGGCGTAATGAGTACGCCTATCGGCAGCTACAACGTGAGGAACACGTGGTATAAAATCCACGAGGCCAGGTGCCTCCAAAGAAATGGATATAAACACTTACCTCGTTCCAAAGTTAACACTGCTACCTAAAAAATGCTTTATTCCTTGAATTCATTGCCAAACGATCCCACTGAATGTTTCGGGTAAAAATTCTACTATTTTCCCGGCTCTTTTCTCATTTTCTGGCATTTTTTTCTGATAATTTCCTTTGTTTCTCGTTTTCTCTCATTCTGTTTCGTTTTTCTGTTTCTATGAAAGATGAGCTTATATAAAGCTCATCTAACCGCCATCATTTTTTCCTTTTCTTTCCTTCATTGTATTTTTTTGCCTTTTTCTCTCTTTTTTTGTTTTCTTTTATTCTCTTTTCTTAACGAAAATTAAAATAGTACCCTACGATATTCGAAATAATTTCAACTTCCACATACGAGTTATATAAAATATATGTAACATACTCGCGAAGGTGGATCTCAAATCAAACTCCTGAAACTCAAGATGCGAATTGAAATGGAAAAGGTCAAATTATTTAACTTTCGGCATTTTAGCGAAACTAGCCGAACAACATCGAAATTCACTTTTGAAAAATTGAAAAAGTCGCAAATAATCATACGAACCTAACGGCACTTTCGAATTTTGAATCGGAGCTCATTCGCCAAAACCGAGCTCGAAAATCTCTTTTTAATATTTATTGACAATAAAAACTGAATCCTTCTTCCGATGCCTACCAAACGAGGTCTGATTTAGCTCAAATTTTACAGACAGGTTCTAATGGACATTATAAATATTTTAAAATTATCGGCACACCAATCAGAGTCCTAACTTCCGAAACGACTGACCGAGGTCGTTTCATTCTCCTCTAGTTATACTCTCGTTTGTCCTCGAACGAGCCTAAGTCTAAAGCAAGATTCACGCAGATAACAAGAGAACTTGTACGAACTTCATGAGCTACTCCACGGGCATTATTTCCTGATTACAGGATCAGAATTATAACACACATATCGAACTCTTGGATAAAAACATAGCTGGATAATATCATAACGCCATCGCCCAGCTTATTCTGACTGAATTGATCCTTCCTCGATCACGAGAGGAGAGTTCTACATTTTCGAAACAAAGATACACGAAACTTTGAATGAGTTGACATAATTAAGCTGATAATCACCTCTTCGATATACCTTTCGATATAGAACAGGTCGATGAAACTAAGAATTAGCTCACGCTTGATACAATAGAGGAGCTTTTGAAGTACCTTGTCACTACACACTATAGAAGATTTGATGAAAGCTACATTATTTTTACGAACGCACTATGCAACATCTCAGTTGATGTTAGTGTTGTTCCGCAAGCTCCTTGTGGGAATGTAGTTACTCATATCCTAATGTGTGTCAAAGGTTCATCTGAACAGGGTCTATCATATAAGGATAAGGATCATGCAAATACTACTGGTTAGTATGATGCAGACCGGGAATGATAGAGGCACATTATTCCAAATACACTAGTCATCCAGGTTCAACTAGGATGTACCATGATCTTAAGCAAATTTACTGGTGAGACGGAATGAAGTCTGACATATCTGAATTTGTGGCTCAGTGTTCTAATTGCCAGCAAGTTAAATTCATGTCATCTTTCCAGACTTTATGCTTTCAGCAGATAGGTACATATATACGATCAGGTTGTCAGCTTATCTCTATCATTAATAGATTATTAGTGGGTTTAACAATGATCGACACTCATTGTATGTTTCTCTTGTGGCCTTAGGTTGGGTCGTCACAAAAGTGGTATCACTGCCTTAAAGATTTAGTATTACCATTCAGTATTTAGAGGAAGACTCCTCCACTTAAAGCACAAACTCATGCAGCTATTTGAAAAGGAATAACCATCCCCGCACAGTCTACTGGACTAAAGAAAATTTAGCTAAAAGTTGAACGTAGGCAGACCTAAGCTACCAACTACCCTTTCGAGTTGCCAAACAGCTGCAACTCTCGAGTCACAACTCCATACATTTTCTACAAGGACCACCGCCTGATGGATCAAATCGAAGGTCAAATGATGCCTCTCATTACCCTTAGTAGCTTTGAAAAATAACAATGTGCTTACCCCGCTATCTTGACACGCACTCTGGCTCAACATAAGTAGCATCACGAGTGGCTACTAACCACCCAAGCTCACTAGTGCCGGACGAAGAAGAGATGGCAATAGACCGAGGATGGAAATAATTAGAGCTTCAGGAAGCTCATCTTCTTATTTGCTTGGCTACCAAAGCTAGACAACTTCCGAGTCAGGCTAACCAAAGAATCGAAATTGAAGAAATAGACATTAAATAAGCTTTATGGAATGACATCTATGCCAATTTAACCTCCCAATAAGAAGGAAACTCTGACAATTTTTCAGAAAACCCTTTTATAACCGAGACAAGTTCATGGGATAACATGACTTTACTAATATCTCGAACCAAGAGGAGACACGTAGATCGAATATTACTTACTAAGTACTTTACACCGGAAGAAACAATGACACTCTCTGATGGTGATGAACTAGAATCCCATCATCCAACCAACACGAAATTCCGAGAAGAAAGGTAACCTGATTTTGACATAATAAGAGAAAGTGATACAAAAGGATGCCAAGCAGACAATACTGACACTCACCCCCAAATCTCTCACATATAAATCAGATAAATTAGTAGGGTCTCACAAATTCCCTGAATAAAGCATACTAGAAGCTCACCCCACTACCACAATCGATTCTTAATAGAAACAATTTCCAATGAAACCATGGTAAGATAAAGTCCAGAGCGATCGGAATAATCAAATCTTACTCACATATAATGGAAGAAGAAATACATGTGTGTACTACATCGGATACCTCAGCATCCTGCCAGACTGACCGTTCATAGAACTACCTCTACAGCTGAGCTGAGCCACTACCCTGGTAATCACCTTTTGAAGAACCACTGTCACCCCGCTCTCAACCTCTACTGGATGGTGGTATTTCTCTGGCTGATTGAGAATGTGAGATCTAAATGAAATCCCTTGCGACTGCGCAGATGCCTAATAACGAGAGAAAAGATGACTACCTACTTGTCGGAGTAAGGAAAAATCCTCAAAGAATAGCCAGACTCACTACAATGATACCACCTCTTCGCTGAAAAGTGGAAGCTGGAAAAATTGTTGATAGCTATAAAGAAAAGATTGATTCTGATCTTGACAAGCTACTGGCGCACTCTAAGAATCACGTAACACAAGCTGAGATAACCTGAAAGGTGACCTCCCAAAATAATCAGAACTTTTACCTCCAAATGAGGTACCATGGTGCCCACCAGGGCCACGGGGTCTCTTGTTCTCCCGCTCTAACTTATGGTATGCCTCGTACCTCTGAGCAATATTAACAACAATATCAACTGAAATCTCGACCTCAATCTCTCGAGCCATCTGGGATCTCAAGGAAGGAGAAAGGTCATCGATAAATCTTTGAATCTCTCGAAAGGCTCATGAACTAGTTCTAATGCATATCCAGCCATTCTATAGAATTCAATCTCATATTCTGAAACATCAACAGGCTACCCTATCCAATCCACTCGAACTGGCAATACTTTTCATCTCGTTCACTACTCGAAAGGAACTTTTCCACGAATCTAGAAGAAAAATCGAACCAAGTTAGCTAATAAGAGAGCGGCCCACCAATTCAAGGCTGGACCCTGGAACTGGAAAGAAGAATAATCAACACCATACTGCTTGATATAATCAAGAGTCTGAAGGATACGCTGACGTCATTTTATTTTTTAAAAAAAACTTACACAAGGATTATCTGATACATGGCTTGAGAATATCGGAAGGTTCAACCAGATAAAATAATGCAGCATCTTCGGACACTCGGACCGAGCTATTAGTTGGGCTAGCTAACCAACCAGAATAACTAAAGGCACAAAACATGCTGCCTCCGGAACATACTTTATTGCGGAGATATTAAGAACTGGAATAGGAGCTCACTGAGACCGAACATCTGCATCTGCGGCAACCTGATAAGCTGCCTAGCGAATAATAGGTTTTTGCGGTATCTGCGTCACAGAGATTCTCGTGAAAGCATCGTAGAGACCCAAGGAAACCACAAGGCCCTGCTCCCTTGCCCATTGCGAGCTCGTACAGCTGGGACCTCCGTAACTAGAGCGTCAACACGATCATAACTCTTGGGGCTTCGTCAGTGCTAGCCCTAGGCTAGACTACTTCGTCTTGAACTCCTACCGTTTGCTAATTTGTCGCACGAGGGTTCACAATTACCACGAACGAATTAACGAAAATACGTTTGCATCCTAGACTCACGCAAGATCAAAAATGAACGAAGTGAAACTTCCTAAATGCCATCATAGCCTCTCGTAGATAAGTACGGACGTCTACATATCCATCAGCGAGACTCTAATAGACACCGTCTTAGTCTGGATAGACTCTAAACCGAGCTCTGATACCAACTGACACGACCCGAAATCTGTTTAGGCCGTGCGGGCACCCGATATCCTCCCATAGACCCATCGGGCGAATCCTTACCAATTAAATTAGGAAAATAAATATAACAACTCATAAATTAGAACAAGACTTAGAAAAAAAACCACAAACATACTGATACCTCTAAGCTGTACAAAAGAAATTACAGCTGACTACCCAACATACTAGGTTCAGGGCTATCCAGACTAGACATCTAAGAGTACAAAAGAAGACAGATACCTCCTGAAAGGAGCAAAATTCAATTGAAATAATAAACAATAAACTGGTGGCCATCTGGAATAAAAGCTGGCTCACCTTGACAGATGAAGTCGTCTTCGCTCCTTCGCAACGTGGAGAACTCGATCCTAGAGCGAACCTGCTGAAACAAAATAGATAGACAAGAAACAAACAACAAACAAGGGTGAGTCAAAAGGACTCAATAAGTGGGGCAGACTAGCCACCTCAAAGAATAGGATAGCCAGCCAGGGCGAAAAGAAACAAATAGACCAAATCCCTCTTATTTAAATTATAAAAAGGCAGAGCCAGATAACAACCGGAAATACGTAAGAAAACTATAAACTCAACCAAGGATGCGAGCCAGAAATATATCAACAAATAAGCAATGCACATATAAGCAGAACAGTAGTCATGTACCGCAAGTCTACACAATGGTATGAATTGAGATGAAATGAAATGTGATGCAAAGGGTCACATGTGCCAAATGAATGGAGCGGAATCCTCCTAATCCGAGGGCGGAATCCTCCTACCCTCAATGTAATGCAATGGAGCGGAATCCTCCTGCTCCTAAGGCGGAATCCTCCTACCCTCAATATAATGCAATGGAGCGAAGTCCTCCTGCTCCTAGGGCGGAATCCTCCTACCCTCAATACAATGCAATGGAGCGGAATCCTCCTGCTCCGAGGGCGGAATCCTCCTACCCTCAATATAATGCAATGGAGCGAAATTCTCCTGCTCCGAGGGCAGAATCCTCTTACCCTCAATGATGCAATGGAGCGGAATCCTCCTACTCCGAGGGCGGAATCCTCCTACCCTCAATATAATGCAATGGAGCAGAATCCTCCTGCTCCTAGGGCGGAATCCTCTTACCCTCAATATAATGCAATGGAGCGGAATACTCCTGCTCTGAGGGCGGAATTCTCCTACCTTCAATATGATGCAATAATAACCCTTCACCGACGCGGGACTCTGATCGACTGCCGGAACGTATTCAACTCACAGTCAGAGTACAATGCTCAGATCCTCAATGCAATACCAACAACGGGACATAACAGATAATATACAATGTAAATCCAAAGCTAAGGCGTAATGAGTACGCCTATCGGCAGCTACACACGTAAGGAACACGTGGTAGAAAATTCACGAGGCCAGGTGCCTCCAAATAAATGGATATAAACACTTACCTCGTTCCAAAGTTAACACTACTACCCAACATCCGCTTTATTCTTTGAATTCATTGCCAAACAATCCCACTGAATGTTTCGGGGTAAAATTTCTACTATTTTCCCGGCTCTTTTCTCATTTTCTGGTATTTTTTCCTGATAATTTCCTCTGTTTCTCGTTTTCTCTCATTCTGTTTCATTTTTCTGTTTCTATAAAAGATGAGCTTATATAAAGCTCATCTAACTGCCATCATGTTTTCCTTTTCTTTCCTTCTTTGTATTTTTTTGTGTTTTTCTCTCTTTTTTTTTTTTTGTTTTCTTTTATTTTATTTTCTTTTCTTAACGAAAATTAAACTATTACCCTACCATATTTGAAATAATTCCAACTTTTGCATACGAGTTATACAAAATATATGTAACATACCCGCGAATGCGGATCTCAAATCAGACTCCCGAAACTCAAGATGCGAATTTAAATGGAAAAGGTCAAATTATTTAACTTTCTGCTTTTTAGCGAAACTAGCCGAACAACATCGAAATTCACTTTCGAAAAATTGCAAAAGTCACAAATAATCATACGAACCTAACGGCACTTTTAGATTTTGAATCGGAGATCATTCGCCAAAACTGAGCTCGAAAATCTCTTTTTAATATTTATTGACAGTAAAAACTGAAAACTTCTTCCGATGCCTACCAAACGAGGTCTGATTTAGCTCAAATTTTACAGACATGTCCTAATGGATATTATAAATATTTTAAAATTATCGGCACGCCAATCGGAGTCCTAACATTCAAAACGACTGACCGAGGTCACTTCAATATCATGGCATTTTCATATGCCAAGAACCAAAATTCATCAAGTTCATGCAAGTTTTAGACTCTTGCATTTCTAGCATTGTTCAAATTTCTTCAATGCCCACAAAGTCTTGTGCTCTAGTTCAACCGGCAAATGACAAGCTTTTTGAAAACCAACTTAAATAGAGACATCCCAATCGGGGTCTAGTAAGCGGTCTGATACGCCCACAAAGCTTCATTAAGTTTCCTAGCTCAATCGATTCTATGTGCATTAACCGTCTTAGCCAAAATTCTCTTGATCTCCCGATTGGAGACTTCAACTTGCCCACTTGTTTGAGGGTGGTAGGGAGTTGCAACCTTGTGTCTCACTCCATATTTTTTAAAGGAGATTTGCAAAGGCTCGGTTACAAAAATGGCTCCCACCATCACTAATAATGGAACGAGAGGTCCCAAATCTCGAAAAAATATTTTTTTCCAAGAATGCAAGTACGCTCTTGGCTTCATTATTGGGGAGCGCCACCGCTTCCACCTATTTTGACACGTAGTCCACCGTCACCACGATATACTTGTTACCATAAGAACTCACAAAGGGCCCCATAAATTGTATCCCCCAAATATTAATTAGCTCCACTTCAATAATTGGGTTCATTGGTATTTTGTGCTTTCTTGAAATTCCACCCATCCGTTGGCATAATTGGTCACAATTTTTCACCCAAGCATGGGCATCCTTGTGCATAGTTGGCCAAAAGAAGCCACATTATAATACCTTGGCCGCCGTCCTCACTCCACCATGATGCCCTCCGTAAGGAGAAGAGTGGTGCCCTTCCATTATAGCTTCTTGCTTGGACTCGGCAACACACCTCCAAGTGATTCCATCAACACACACTCTAAACAGATAGGGCTCATCCTAATAATAGAATCTTGTATTCTTTGCTAGCTTCTTCTTTTGGTAGAATGTTAAGTTTTAGGGATAGACTCCACTCACTATGAAATTTGCTAGATCACCATACCAAGGGACATGGCCAAGATCCTCTCATCCGGAAATACATCATTTATCTCAATTTCTTCTTTTGGCCTACCTTCCTCCTCCAAGCAGGACAAGTGATCGGCCACTTGATTTTCGGTCCCTTTTCGGTCAAGAAATTCAATATCAAATTCTTGGATGAGCAACACCCATTGGATAAGTCTTGCCTTTGAGTCTTTCTTTCCCATCAAGTACCAGATAAAGGGACTGATCGGTATGAACAATTGTATTTGATCCCACTAAATATGACCGAAACTTCTCAAAGGCAAACACAATAGCCAAAAGCTCTTTCTATGTCACCATGTAGTTCAATTGAGCTCCGTTCATTGTCTTTCTTGCATAATAAATGGGATAGAACATCTTGCTCACCCATTGACCTAGCACGGCTCCCAAGGCTACATCACTAGCATCACACATAAGCTCGAACGAAAGCTCCTACTTAGAGCTCACAATGATTGTTGCGGTTGTTAGCCTTTTCTTCACTTCTTCAAAGGCTTCTAGACAAGCCTTGTCAAACACAAACTTGGCATCATTATCCAAGAGCTTGCACATTGGATTTACAATCTTGGAGAAGTCCTTTATAAAGCGTCGATAGAATCCCGCATGTCCAAAGAAACTTCAAACTCCCTTCACGGTCAGTGGAGGTTGAAGCTTTGAAATCACCTCAATCTTTAGTTGGCCCACCTTAATTCCCTTCTTAGAAACTTTGTGCCCCCAACACTATACCCTCTTTTACTAAGAAATGGCACTTTTCCCAATTGAATACAAGCCTTATTTCTTCACATCTTTCAAGCACCTTCTCCAAATTGACAAGCAATCGCCAAAGGAATCTCCAACTACCGAGAATTCATCCATGAATACTTCGAGGAAATTCTCCACCATATCATAAAAAAAGGGCTAGCATACATCTTTGAAATGTGGTGGTAGCATTGCAAATACCAAATGGCATCTTACGACATGCAAAAGTACCATAGCGACAAGTGAAAGTGGTCTTGTCTTGGTCATCGGCTTTGACGGATATTTGATTGTAGCTGGAGTATCCATCAAACAAGCAACAGTAGGCACGACCCGCCAATCGATCAAGCATTTTGTCAATAAATGATAAAGGGAAATTGTCCATCCTTGTTGCGGTATTTAGCTTCCAGTAATCCATACACACTCTCCACCCGGTCACGGGTCTAGTAGCTATGCACTCTCCCTTATCATTAGGAATCACTGTCATCCCTCCTTTCTCGAGTACACATTGTACCGGTGACACCCACTTGCTATCGGACAACGGAACAATAACATCTGCATCTAGCAACTTAATGATCTCCTTTTTCACCACTTCTTGCAAAGGAGGATTCAATCTCCTTTGATGCTCTACACTCGGCCTACATCGCTCTTCAAGCAAGATCTTGTGTGTACACACACCCGGGTCAATCCCCCTTATATCAGCCAAGGTCCACCCAATAGCTTTGATTCTCCTCTTCACTACTTCAACAAGTTTGGCTTCTTGGGCTTTGGTTAAGTGGGGGTGAAATAATTATGGGTAGAGTGGAGTTTGGACCGAGGAAGGTGTATCTCTAGTGGGATGGGAGGACTTTTAGTTCAAGTTTTAGTGGTTTTTCTATGGATAGTTTTGTAGGTGGGGTTTTTCGGTTTTCGAGTTCTAAGGATAGCTTTCTGGGTACATAAGGTTTTGATCCAAAGTCCTCAAACGCCTTTACTACTTCCATTACATTTTTTTCACTCTCCACATCCATATTCTCAAATCACCGCCACCAATGTGTCTTCTTGGCTAACTAAGACACTTTCATTTGCAATAAGCGCATCAACCACCAAATCAACATAAGAACAAGTGGCATCATCATCCATGGGTTGCTTCAAAGCTTTGCAAATATGGAACACGGCTTTCTCTCCATTGAATCTAAAAGCGAGCTTACCCCTCTCCACATCACAAAGAGCTCTTCCGGTAGCCAAGAATGGTCTCCCAAGAATTATAGGCACCTCAAAATCCACGGGGCAATCAAGAATGACAAAATCTGCTAGAAAAATGAATTTGTCCACTTTCACCAACACATTATTAATAATCCCAATAGGACTCTTCATTAAACGATCGGCCATTTGCAAGTTCATTGTTGTTGGTCTTGGTGCCTTGGTATCCAATGTTTTGTATACCGCATATGGCATCAAATGATGCTCGCACCAAGGTCACGCAAGGCATTCTTGGAGTGTCTCCCACCAATAGTGCATGGAATAGTGAAAGCTCCGGGATCTTCCATCTTTTGTGCCACGTGCTTTGACAGAATTGCACTAACTTAGTGAGTAACCTTGATTGTCTCAAAATTTCCATAGGTCTTCTTGATCACCAAGTCCTTCATGAATTTAGCAACGCTAGGCATTTGTCCCAATGCATCAACTAAAGGTATGTTGATGGAAGTTGTTGCTATCTTCTCCCAAATTTTCTTGGCATGAGAGATTTCTCTTTGTTTGTTATTTCTTTGTAGGAATTAAAGGGTTGCTTTGGGTATGGAGCTTGGTTTAGGAAGGCTTTCTTTGGGTGGTGTTGTTTTCTTTGGTTTTTCCATATAGTGGTGTTTTTTGGAGTAGGCTTTTGAGTGACTTCTTCAACATCATCTTCTTTCTCTTACCTCTCTACCTCTTCTTGCACTATCTCCTCATTAGCTTCATCACCATTTTACTCAACACCCGGATGATCATTATGAACTCTAATCTCCACATCCTCATCACTCTTGGCTTTTTTATCTTCCCATGTCTTGCCACTTCAAGTTTTGATAGCCATCACTTAGTCTTTACCACCTCTCTTAGGATACACTACCGTATTACTTGGTAGTGCTCCTTGTGGCCTTTGATTGACTTGATGTGCAAGTTGGCTCATCTGCGATTCAAGGTCCTTGATGGAAATGGAATGTGATGACATTGTTTATCTCATGTCTTTCATTCCGCCTCTCAATTCATTCATGTCTCCAGTGTACTCTTGTTGGGTTTGGATCATTTGGTTCATCAATTCTTCCAACCTTGTAGGAGCCTTTGCTTCTTGATCATGTTGTTTAAAAGGAGGTCTTGGAGCATATTATTGAGAAGAACTGGCTCCTCTGCCTTCTTGGTTACCACTCAAATTGCCTCTCCTTTGACTTGGTCTCCATTGCCCTTGTTGATGATAAGGTTGTTGGTAGGGTTGTTGATAAGGTCATTGATAACCACCTTGATCGTACCATCTTTCTCCTTGATAGTTGACCACATAGTTTGCCTTTTCACCTTCTTGAATATTGCAACATTGCTCCAGGTAGCATCTCTCTTGCCCATGTTAGAGAAGAGATAAAGGAACACCCTCAGGGTTACATAACCCATTGGAGCCACTTGATGCCCAGCATTTATTGTATAGATATTTTCCACATTGTTGACTTTCTTTTCATTTTCTTCTCTATCCACCTTTGAGTTTTTATTCATGAACTCCACGGAGGTCAAGATTTTTGTCATCTTCTCATCTTGAGCTTCAAACCTCTCCATCATCATTGGGCTTATCCCAACTTCTCTTCCCGAATTTTTAGCACTAGATTGCCATTCTCGAGTTCGCTTGGCCACTTTGTCGAGAATCTCCTTCACCTCTTCATACCTCTTGTCCATGGTGACACCATCACAAAGATTATCCAAAGCGGATTGATTCATCTTGTTCAACCCTTGATAGAAACATCGCAACAATATGTTTCCTTTGAAGCCATGGTTAAGACATCGGAGTAACCCATCTTGAAAAGCTTCCCGCCTCGGTCAAAGAATCTGATGCATCTTGTTCAAACATATAGATCTTGTCTCTTAATGAAAGCTTGCTTCCCCTTTGGTGAGAACTTGGCTAGGAATTGTTTCACTAATTCTTGCCAAGTAAAGATGGAATTTCTCGGCAATTTGTTCAACTAATCTTTGGCTTTCTCGATGAGAGAATAGGGAAACACTCTTAACCTCAATGATTCTTTCGAGACCCTTGCCTACTTGTAGAGATTACAAGTTTGTACAAAATTTCTCAAGTGATCATTTGCGTCTTCATTCTTGCCACCACTAAAGAACCTATGTTGTTCAAGACCTTAAAGAATCATATTTGGAGTACAAAAACTAGCGTTGCCATGAATTGGAGGAGGAACTATGGCACTTGCAAAACTATTCATATCAACTTCTTCTTCAGTCTCCTCATCATCTTGATAGTCTAGCATCTCTTGATGATAGTCCCGAGCACCTCTAGCATACTCTTGATTCTGGTTGACATTGTGAGCATTCACTCTATTAACATTGCTCCCTACGTTGACATTGGCTCTACCTCCATGGTTTGCACCCCGACCACCTTGGTTCACACCTCGGCCACCTCGGTTTGCATTATTACCACTCCGATTAGCATTACCCGCAATATCATCATTTTCCCCAAGATTTCCTTCTCCATCCGCTTGCACTCCCGCATTTGCTTGAGCACCCGCATTTGGTTTAGCAAAAGGATTTTCACCTTGAGGTGCCTCATTTTCAACTTGAGGATCATTAGCTTCCTCTTGGCGATCATCATCATCTAGTTGCTCGATATGAAATGGATAACCCTCTTCGTTGAGCTCTACATGGAACTCTTCCTCATATTCTTCTTCATAACCTTGTGGATTCCTATGTTATTGATTATAATAATGTTTGTAATTGGGATTCCGCAAGTTCCGATTAGGATTTCTCCTATAAGCCATGTTTAACCTACACACGCTAAAATCAAAAATAAAAGTAAAATGCTAGGAGTTATGAACTAAACAACTTTGATTAACTAATGCAACTCAATATTGAAACTGTAGTTCCCTGGCAACGGTACCAAAAAATTTTCCACGCTCGATCCTACACCATTAATAGTGAGGGGCGGTCGTCAAAGTATAATACTCGATGTGAGTTGGGGTCGAAGTCCCAAAGGAACTAGCTTGTTAAGTAAGAGAGTTGCAAATATAAATTCAAATGAAGCTTAGTATTGAGTCCTAGAAATGGGGTTGTTTGATATACTTCTATGTTAAATTAGAATGCATACAAATTAAAGTACGTAATTGATTCTATACTATGAAGCTAGGAGTGTAAACGAATAATACTGACTTCCAACCAACGGGTGTATTCATTTTACCTTCCCAACACAAGCATAATTATGATCGAGTCGTTCTAATGTAATCTCTAGACTCCTCCCCGTCTAAGAGAGATTTATCTCACCCCACTCGCCAAAGCCTTAGTTGAGCGCATAAAGCACTACTCAAGGACCCGAGGAAAGGGGACTTCTTTTGAGCATGACTTCTTTTGAGCATAACTCCTTTTAGATGGGTTAGTCTATGGAATAGCCTATCAACCCAAATCCTCGTCAACTCCACTATTCTATGCTAACTAGTCTCTCCCGAGTCTTTAATTAGAAAAGTAGATAAGAAATCCCAAAAATATCATGGATATTAAAATTCTAATGTTATTGTAATGGGGAATTGGATAATTGTTACTTGTATTATGGTTAGTGAAATTGAACAACGCCCATTGATTTTCTATCACTTATAGCATGTTTACACCCCTAGTTATGAGTTTAGCCACTCATTGTACGGGTTTGAATCAAAGTAATAAATATGTAATAAAATGATGACATGATTTCACACATAGATCTTGAATTGATATATGAATCAAGATTAAAAAATACAAGTTAAGAAGCTTACAAGGAGATGAAAAGACTTCTAGTTGGCTCTTGAAATCACCTCTAGAGAGAGTATTTGTAATATGGAATGTGATGTTGTAAAAACCCTAGCTTTAGCTATTTATACTAAGCAAAAATTGCAGACACAGTAGCTGAGGCGGTCCGCCCACAGAGGGAGACGGTTTGCCTCTTTCTGGGCTTCAAAATCCTAACTCTCTGATGTTTGTCAGGCACTCCACCCCTGAGTCAGGCCGGTCCGCCATGCAGGCTTTATCTCCAGGCGGTCCGCCTGGCCTTCTAGGCGGGGCGCCTCAAGATGCGTCTCAACTTTCCACTCTCTGCTTCTCCCTCAGGCGGGGTGCCTAGACTTGAGACGAGATACTCATCTATGGCATCATGATCTTCACACTTTGACTCTAATTCTTGCTCTTTAGCTTTAATCTGTAACCAATGCTCATACAAACTCATTACAACCTGAAACTAAGTAATTTATGACATTAATTCAAAAATAAAAGCTTAAAATAGTCTTTAAATTGGTAAAATACCAACTGATCAGTCCCTTTTTATTAACAAAAGGATAAATTAAGTTTCTTTTGGCCCAATTTGGCAAAATAAATCATTTGTTCTTTTCAACAGGTTGTGTTAGAGCTGAACATTCTATCTTACGGTGTCCAGTTTTACCACAGTGGGCACACAGCAAATTTTATGGTAATCCCAAATACTTGCATTTAGGATTCCATACAGGTAATGATTTTCTATTATCCAGACCAGTTCTAGTTATGTTATGCTTATTAAGCATCCAATTCATATTCTTAGAGGAACTGTGCCATTTTTTGAACTTGGTTAACTCAAATTCAGCCTTTTCACTTTTGGCTCTCATATCTTTGTTCTTTTCTATTAATTCTAAGAGTTCTTGATTGGCTCCACTGAACTTCTCTTCAAGATCTAGCTGAGTTTCACTAATAGGTTGTTTTCCTAAAGCTTCTTTGATTATAGAACTTTCAGAATTAAGTTCATTATTTAGCTTCTGTACTTTCATAACCTTTTCTTCCAGAACAAACTTCTTTGTTTCAAGAGAAATTTTGTGTTGATTAAGTTCCTCACATTTGAATGTTAATTCATCAATACTTGAAAGCAGCTCCACTTTATCAGCACTTAAATTCAAATTCATCTATTAGCGCAACCATCAAGATGACTAATTTCCTCTGAGAATATGAGAAAATATTTTTCTTCTTTATAGTAAGAAGACTTACCTCTGAGGAATAATCTTCTTGTTCTTCATCATTCAAGGCCATGAGAGCTGTTTGATCTTGATAGAGAATTTTTAATTGCTCCCAGATCCCCTTTGTTGTAGAATAATCAGCCACCAGGGGATAAACTTCTGAACCAATTCTACATATCAGAGCCACTTTTGCTCTAGCATTCTTTTGAAGCTGTTTGCAATCGTTATCAGTCAGTTCTGAATTCACTTTCACTGCCTCGTTCCCCTCTTCATCAGTCTTGTAGAGGATAAATGACCCATTCTTGATTATAAGCAATAATCATGTGTTTGAATGAACTGCTTCATCTACTTCTTCCACCATCTGAAATGAGTTCCTGTAAACAAAGGAGGAACATCTATACGTCTGCCTCTTGGAAACCTGTCAATTGTTGCAACAAGAGCCAGAGGTGCCTCATCTTCAGTGGTCTCCTCCTCCTCATCTTCATTACTAGTGTATTCCCATGTGGCATAGAATGTTTTTTTCTCATTTTTCCTTTGAGCTCGAAAGTTAGCAGGACGACGATTCTTCTTTTGTCCTTCAGCCTTTTTATCTTGATTTTTCTTCCACTCTATTTCCCATTGTGGACAGTCCTTGGCAGCATGATCCATCTTCTTACACTTGAAACAGCCATTGTAGTTTGGGTTTTCAATTATGCTCTTCTTCCTTGAGTAGTCATGATGTTTGGCAATATTTGCCTATTTTACCTTAATATATTCTCACATTTCAGTACTTATGTGCTCGTTATATGTGATAATTATGTTTTTTGTGTTCACTTATCGTATTTGTGATATTAGGAATGGTGCGGATGAATTCGAGACAAGAACAAGCAAATTAGAGTTAATGGACGCATTGGAAGCTATGGTGGAAGCAAGGCTCCAAGAAAGCCCAGAAGAGTTGGGAGCCATAGTGGAAGCACGGCTTCCACGAAAAGCCTTGAGGCTGACGAGACAAAAGTTTTCCTAACTAGATTAGGCTTTGGTTTAGCTTATCCTAGCACTTTTTAAACAATATAAAACCTCTTTAATTTCATTCTAAGGGGAGGTCGAATTTTTATAGCAAGTTGTGGAGTTCCTACACATTGAACCAAGGGTTTAATTCCTTTTCATCATCTATTACAATATTACATATTTCTTCCATGAATTCTTCTGTTGTTATTATGAATATGAGTAGCTAAACCTATCGTTCTAGGGTTAGAGTAAATACATGAAGGTTGATGTTTTAAAGTTGAATTCTTCCTATTGATTTACCATTACAGATTGTTTATTCTTTCTTGAGCCTAATTGTCTGGCTATCAGGGCCCGGTAATTGAACACTATCTACGGTTTACAAGTTGAACTCGACAGAGGGAACTTGTAAATGCAAATAAGAAAGAATAGGGTTTGATTGTGAACCTGGGCATCAGGGAATCGATTTGTGGGTAGGATAGACATATACCTATTCGCCTTGCTTAACTAAATACAGAGTTCTTTAATGCATGCATGTGATTTAACTCCATAGAAATATAGGCGTTAGAGTAGCTTGCATAGACTCGTCAAGAATCGAAAGGTTTTCACGAATATAATTAACCTGTTAGTTAGCAATCTAGGAAATCAAGAAGTAGAATCAACTGGAAAACTCAACCGGATTGTTCGTAACTCTGACCCTGGACCGTTCTCTTTTATTGATAACAACCTATAATTTGCTCTATTACTTGACTTTAGTTACTTGCTTTTAATTATTTCATTTAGTTAGTAAAAATCTCAACCATTGTAAAAAGACCCCTGAATAGTTTATAGGAATTGTTTGCTAGAATATAGTCATTAACACTAGTCCTCGTGGGAACGATACTCGATTTATCACTTTATTACTTGTCGACCACGTATACTTGCGTGTGCGTTTGGGAGCAACAATTTTTTGGCGTCGTTGCCGCGGACTAAATAATTGACTGTTTTCTTTTTAAATAATTTATTTTTTTCAATTCAGGTTTAATTTTTGTTTTGAGTTTCTTCTGCCATTTCAGGTAATAAGTCTTGATGCAAAGGGAGACGAACCACTTGAACCTTTTGATCCTGATCCTGAACCTGAAAGGACCTTACAGAGATTAAAGAAAGAACCAAGAGACCATGAAGCACTCGCAATTGTACTTGCTTCCCTACCTATTGGAATGGCAGCAGAACGAGCTTTAGCTGTGCGAGATGTTGCTCTTCCCAGTCTGGAAGGAGTAGCTTCTAGCATTGTGAAACCTGAAATTACTGGACACTTTGAGATTAAGCCCGGCATGATACAACTGCTGCATGCAACTGGGCAATTTGCTGGATTACTGCACGAAGATCCACAACAACACATCCAGAATTTCTTAGAGATTAGTGACACATACACACCAGCAGGGGTCTCGACTGACTATGTTCGCTTGATACTTTTCCCGTTTTCACTGATTGGAACAGCAAGGAAGTGGTTAAAGGCTGAAAAGCCTGGGTCTATCACAACTTGGGATGATTTAGCTAAGAAATTCTGGCTAAATTCTATCCATCTGCCAAAACAGCCCGAATACGGAGTGAGATTATGTCTTTCAGACAACAAGGTGGAGAATCCTTGTATTTAGCTTGGGAGAGATTCAAGTCATTGCTAAGAGATTGACAACACCACAACCAATCTAATGAGGTGTTGGCTCACACTTTTGTCGAAGGATTGAATGCTCATACCAAGATCGTGGTGGATGCTGCAGCTGGGGGCCAAGTATTGGCCTTGAATTTTAATGAGATTTATGAATTGCTGGATAAATTTTCTCAGAGCAATCCTGACTGGCAGGGTGATGGTAGAGCACCAACTCAAAAGCTGCTGGGATACTTCAGTTGGATGCATTCTCAGCATTAACCGCAAAGGTTGATGCCATAGCTAGTCAGATCAACAAGTTAGCACTGCCACCAACTCAGCAACAAGCAGCACCAGTCAAACAAGTCCAGCAGTTCCAGAATTTCTGTGAGGTCTGTGGAGAGGATCATACCACTGAGGTTTGCCCCTCCAATCCAGAGTCAGTTTATTACGTGGGGAATCAAAACAGGTTTCAGGGACAGAATCGGAATCATTTTGGCAATAGCTATAATCCTATCTCACGAAATCAACCTGATTTCTCATGGAGTGATAATCAAGCTGCTCAGGGTAATACGAGATCTCAGAATAATTACCAGAGTTCACAACCTCAGGCTCAGACACGGCAGTCGAACAGTTCAGTTGAAGATTTGATAAAGCAGACGTTGGCAGGTCAGCAGAAAATTATAGAAGACAATGCAGCTCAAGCACAGGCCATAAAAGATCTTGCCAATGCTCAAAAAGATCTGGAACGCCAAATGGGGCAGCTACCTGGAGCACAAAACACTAGACCACATGGTGCCTTGCCAAGTGACACAGAGAAGAATCCTAAAGAATTTGTGCAAGCAGTTACTCTGAGAAATGGGCGAGCTCTAGAAGAAGTGCCTCCAAAGCCGAGGAAGCCTGTTGGTGAACTGGAGCCGAATACTAAAAAAGTAGTAGAGAACCAGACCGAGCTTGACAATGTTAGACCACCACTACCTTTCCCTCAAAGGCTTCAAAAGCAGAAAGTAGATGCAGCTTGCAAGAAATTTTTGGAGATCTTGAGTCAGATACAAGTGAATATTCCTTTGGTGGAACTTTTGCGTGATGTTCCTAAATACGCTAAGTACATCAAGGATATTGTGGCAAACAAAAGAAGACTGACTGAGTTCGAGACGGTTGCACTTACTGAAGAGTGAGTTCCAGAGTCCGAAGTAAACTTCCTCAGAAACTGAAAGATCCTGGAAGCTTCACTATTCCTATAAAAATTGGGAAGCATGAGGTTGGACGAGCTTTATGTGACTTGGGCGCTAGCGTAAATTTAATGCCATCATCGGTGTTTCGGAAGCTAGGTCTGGGTGAACCAAGACCAACCACAGTGACCCTGCACGTAGCGGACAGATCTTTGACATGCCCCAAGGGAGTTATTGAGGATGTTCTAGTGCAAGTAGGCCAATTCATCCTCCCTGTTGATTTCATCATTTTGGATTATGAGGCTGATCAAGAAGTCTCACTCATCTTGGGAAGAGGATTTTTTGCTACTGTTGATGCTGTGATTAGAGTTAGAGCAGGAAAGATGATCATGAGGGTAAATGGCGAAGAAGCTGTCTTTAATGTGTTCCGGGCTACTCAACTTCCAGCACACTATGAAGAGTTATCTATGGTAAAAGTGCTAGATAGGAAGTTGACTGCTTCTGAAAAATCACTTTTGGCTTCTAAGGATGATCCTCTTGAAAGAGCACTAATGTATGAAGATGATATGTTGAATGATGAGGAGACTGAGGAATACTTGGAAATTCTCAACATGGAGTGTCAGTTCATCTCAGGGTGGAAGAAGTTGGAGGAGCTTGATAGACCACTGACACTAGCTCCTGCTAAACCGTCTATTGAGAAAGCTCCAGTTCTTAATCTTAAACCTTTACCTGCTCATTTACAATATGCTTATTTGGGTGAGGGTAACACTTTACCTGTAATCCTTTCTTCTTTGTTGTCTGATGTGCAGGTTCAGAAGGTCTTAAGGGTGTTGCGAGAGCGCAAGAGGGCAATTGGATGGACCATTGCGGATATTCGAGGGATTAGTCGTTCTTTTTGTATGCACAAGATCCTCTTGGAGAAAGGCCATAAGCTAAGTGTCGAGCAGCAAAGAAGGCTAAATCCAGTCATGAAGGAGGTTGTGAAGAAAGAGATTATCAAGTGGCTTGATGCTGGTATTATTTTTCCCATCTCTGACAGCAATTGGGTGAGTCCAGTCCAATGTGTTCCAAATAAGGGAGGTATGACAGTTGTGACGAACGAGCAGAATGAATTAATCCCTACAAGAGCAGTCACGGGGTGGCGGATTTGCATTGATTATAGAAAATTGAACAAGGCCACCCGAAAAGATCACTTTCCACTCCCCTTCATTGATCAGATATTGGATAGGCTAGCTGGGCATGAATATTACTGTTTTCTGGATGGATACTCAGGCTACAACCAGATTGTGATAGCACCATAAGATCAAGAGAAGACGACGTTTACATGTCCTTATGGCACTTATGCATTTAGAATGATGCCGTTTGGACTATGTGATGCGCCGGGAACCTTTCAAAGATGCATGATGGCTATTTTCACCGATATGGTGGAAAACTTTGTTGAGGTATTCATGGACGATTTCTCACTCTTTGGAGATTCGTTTGATGGCTGCTTGAAGAACTTAGATGCCGTGTTGAGCCGCTGTGAAGAAACCAACTTGGTACTCAACTGGGAAAAATGTCACTTCATGGTTCGAGAAGGCATTGTACTTGGCCATAAGGTGTCAAAGTAAGGGATAGAGGTTGACAGAGCAAAGGTTGAAGCAGTGGAAAAATTACCACCACCTATCTCTGTTAAAGGTATGCGTAGTTTCTTGGGACATGCTAGGTTCTATAGGAGATTCATCAAGGACTTTTCGAAGATAGCTAATCCCATGTGCAAATTGTTAGAGAAGGATGCAAAGTTTGAATCCGATGATGCCTGTCTGAAGGCATTCCAAGAACTGAAAAAGAGGTTGGTGACTGCACCAATTATTATTGCTCCTGATTGGTCTCTACCGTTTGAGTTGATGTGTGAAGCGAGTGATACTGCTGTTGGGGCTGTTCTCGGGCAAAGAAAGGGTAGAATTTTTCACTCTATATATTATGCAAGCAAAACTCTTGATGCTGCCCAATCCAATTACACTACCACCGAGAAGAAGCTGCTAGCTGTTGTTTATGCTTTTGATAAGTTCCGATCGTACTTGGTTGGCACTCGGGTTATTGTCTACACTGATCATGCCGCAATCCGGTATTTATTTGAGAAGAAAGATTCCAAGTCGCGACTGATTCCTTGGGTTCTTCTACTCCAAGAGTTTGATGTAGAAATCCGAGATCGAAAAGGGACCAAGAATCAAGTGGCCGATCACTTGTCGAGGCTGGAAGATAGAAAACATGTAGATGAGGGGCCTGAGATAAATGAAGTCTTTCCAGACGAGCAACTTTTTGCTCTGCAGGTAACCGAGGTGCCCTGGTATGCTGACATGGTGAACTTGCTGGTGAGTAATGTTTATCCGCCTGATGCTACAGCTGACAAGAGAAGGAAACTTCTCCATGAGAGTAGATTTTATGTCTGGGATGAGCCGTATCTGTATAAAATTAGTCCAGACCAATTGGCGAGGAGATGTATCCCAAGTGGGGAAGTCGAGTCAGTGTTGCAGAGTTGTCATTCATCTCCTTATGGTGGTCATCATAGTGGTGATAGGACAGCTGCGAAGGTGCTTCAGTCGGGGTTCTTTTGGCCTACTCTATTCAAGGATGCTCATGACTTTGTTAAATAGTGTGATTGTTGTCAAAGAACCGGTAATATTTCAAGGCATCACGAGATGCCCTTGAATAACATCCTTGAGATTGAGTTGTTCGATTGTTGGGGAATTGATTTCATGGGTCCGTTTCCACCTTCTAATGGCAACAAATACATACTTGTAGCAGTCGACTATGTGTCAAAATGGGTGGAAGCTGTTGCACTTCCAACCAATGATGCAAGTGTGGTAGTCAAGTTCTTGATGAAAAATATTTTTACTCGCTTTGGGACACCACGGGTCATCATCAGTGATGAAGGTACGCATTTTTGCAATCGCTTGTTCAATAAACTTTTGGCCAAGTATGGGGTGCATCACAAGGTAGCTACTACTTATCATCCTCAAACGAGAGGCCAAGTGGAGGTGTCGAATAGGGAGATAAAGCAGATTCTTGAGAAAACTGTGAATACTTCAAGGAAGGATTGGTCTATGAAGCTCGATGATGCTCTTTGGGCTTATAGAACGGCTTTTAAAACACCTATTAGAACTCTCTGTATAGGTTGGTCTACGGTAAGGTCTGTCACTTGCCTGTTGAGTTAGAACATAAGGCGTATTGGGCAATTAAAAAGCTAAATTCGGATATGGAAGTGGCGGGTGAAAAGAAGCTGCTTCAGTTGCATGAGCTAGATGAGTTCCGCTTCCACGCGTATGAGAACGCAAAGTTATACAAAGAGCGGACAAAGAGATGGCATGACAAGCACATTGAGCCTCGCCAATTTGAGCCGGACCAGTTGGTATTGTTATTCAATTCTAGATTGAAATTATTTCCGGGAAAGCTGAAATCTAGATGGCCGGGCCCCTTTGAGGTAGTTCGTGTTACGGCACATGGAGCGGTTGAATTAAGAGCCCCGGATTCCAAAAAGTCATTTTTAGTGAACGGGCAAAGAGTTAAGCGATATTGGGGAGGTTTGGTGGATCATCGTACCTCCATTTCATTGCGAGAACCGTAAATTGTAACCGTCGTGCCATGACGTTAACTAAGGCGCTTCTCGGGAGGCAACCCAAGCTTTGTATGTAAACGCAAAAAATAAAAGAAAAAGAAAAAAAATAGAAAAGAATGAATATACAAAAACAGTCGTGTCACGACGTTAAAGCGCTTCAAACGCTTGTTAGGAGGCAACCCAATTTTTTATTATTTTCGTCATTTTCTTTCTTTAGTGTTACGTAGTTCTCATTGTTTTTGCAGGGCTCGGGACATTCGGAAGGTGGAGCATTTTCGATTAGTGCGGAAGGATTGCAAGGCAATGAGCTCCAATTATCTCAAGCGTTCACAAGGTGTCGTTTCACTTAACACCTTCAGATCACGCACGAATTTGGATTGGTTTTCGAAATTGGACTGAGCCACGCCCAAGGCGTTGCCTTCTCCATCGCCTTGAATCCACTAGTGAGTTCCAGCACCTACCAAGCAATCACCAGGTGACGCCCCTACGATCGCATGGTATCAAGCAGTGAGCCACACAACAGTGAAGCGATCGTGAGGCGTCGCCTCCCTCAAAGCTTCCAATTGCACGAAAACTCCACTAGGCGATGCCCTCTCCATCGCTTCCGGTTGATCAGTGAGTTCCAAAAGGTCCAGGCGATCGTGAAGCGTCGCCTCAACAAATTCCTCTCACTGCACACGAGGTAAGCCCAAGGCATCGCTCCTGCCATCGCCTCTAGTTAGGCAGTGGACTTGCACAAATCCAAGGCTTTCTCAAGGCGTCGCCCAAGTACGTTTGAACTGAAAAATTTTGCGGGTCAACCTGAGATTGACCCGTTGACCCGCAAAAATTTAAACATAAAACCAAGTGTTTTTTTCCCTCTTCCATTCTCTTAACCATCCAAACAGGGAACCAAAAACAAAATCCTAACCTAGGGCAAACAAAATTCTACAAAGTGAAGTCCATATACAAGTTTTCTTCCATTGATTCAAAGTTGTTCAGGTATGCTCTCTCTTTCTTGCTCTCTCCCCATAATTCTTGGTACCAATGAAACAGTACCTGCCCCATCCCCTTAGTCATTGTGAAGGTTTGCACTTGAATGCAAAGCATTGCTCGAGGTTTATGTAAATTGTGCAGTGTAGTTCGATTCTTTCAATTGTAATTAGTGTTGAGTTGTGCTTGGATTCTGAAAGTGATCTCCCAAAAATTTGGGAGGGTTCAATACTTTTAAATATCAATGAACTTTGCAACTGATCCCAGAGCACACCACGTGTTTGATGAATTGCCTAACTGACTAAAAGTTTCAATTATGTGAAGTCTGAGTAGCATAAAGCTTTGTAGGCATAACTTGAACTACTTGATGCTCTAAAAGTTTAGAATTGATCACGATTGTGTGGAATTTGAATTGCTCAAAGCACAAACTAAGCTATACACCATTGTCGCACTTGATATGGGTTGATACCGGCTTGTTCCACGTACCGCCGCCCCGTTAATTTTTACCTTGGTTAAGTTTTGTTGAGTTAGTGTCTTCAAATAGCTTTGTTTATTGTAATATAGTTAGTTGTAAGTGTGGGGTGCTCGCTTGATGCAAGCAAAACCGGAGTTGAAGCCTTGCAATCGGAGACAACAAGACAAGACGCGGAAACGATGAAGATAAGAAGCGGAAGTAACAAAAGTAACACGGATAACAAGAAATCGGGAAGGGGGAGAATAGAAAATAGAAGAAAGAATGGATAATCCGAATCAAAAAATGATTGATTATCCAAGGGAGAAAAGGAAACTTGAACCTAACAAGGATTCATACTACGGATGAAATCTATTTCGGTTCCAAGCCTAAGAAGGCATACACGAAGCCTCGGGCTTCAATGAGAATGGCTCGGCCAATTCTATCTCTATTCTCTCAATTCAATATCAATTAACTGTCTTTCTAATGAGCTATGCTAGGAGTTTATATAGACAATAATAAAAGGGCAAAAATAGTAAATGGTCACAGGTGACTAATGAGATAAAGCCATGCAGGGCTGGAGCAATTTTATGTGTTCGGCAGCTCAGCTCGAACACATTGGATTCGGACGCTTGTTTGCCTCAGTCACGATTGGAATCGAACGCTCTCCTGCCTCGGGCACATTTGTAGCCCTTCGATCGATTTCGTTCTTCCTTGGTTCGGTTGCTTTTCAGCTTCGGGCTTGAGCTTGTCATTTCTTCCTTCGGGCTCAAACTTGATCGTTGAGCTTTTATAAGTTGTGCTCGGTCTCACAGGTTCCGAAGTCAGTGTTAGCAACGGTCAATTGTTGTCTGCTCGGTGGATTTCCATCGTTGTTGCTCGGCGAGGCAATCTTCGACATCTTCCATTTCTGCCACATGTGACTCCTCGATGGATTTGCTTGATGAATCGAACAAGGTGAGCATGGTTCGTATTGCATCATTCTCCCCTTCTTGAAAGGATTTCGTCCTCGAAATCAAACCGACAAGACCTGCAAACAAGGCAAAGACAAAAAAAGCTTCCTACTTCGAGAGTAGGTTAGTGCTCAAAAGTGGGGGAAACACACTCTTATGATAGAGCCAAGCATCAATAACGATCAAGAAAATTGTCTCCGAAGGAAACAACAAGTTCTTGGCTCAAAATGGAACTGTATCGAACACATGAGTTCTCGAAGAGATCAATAGGGCACTTTATATGTAAGATGTAACTATCAAAGGCCCTATCGCCTCTAAACCCATGGTCAACACACCGAGCCCTCAATTTGCTTTCATTACCATGGGGCTTATGGACTTCGGTATGTACAATACTCGAGGTGTGATCAACATGTGGGATGGAGTAAGTAAAATGATTGACTCGACAACTAACATTGAATACTCCACTCCCCTTCTTAAAAGCAATCTTATTCACACCAAGCGGTAGCTTTTCACCTCCACAATCACCTTCAAGACAATCCCTCTCATTAGACAAGCTTCCGAAGAAGGTCTCAAATAATGGATTATCTACGGGGTTAAGCTTTTCAAACCAAGGTGGTTCTCCTCGAGTCGGATGCACTTCACCATTTCCTTCGAACAAAGGATTAATGAAAACAAGTTCACTATCCATCAAAGGTGCATCCAAACCAAGGTCATCATCTACACTTGAGGAGTTATCGAATATAATCCGATCCAACTCATCCACTAAGGACTCCTCAAGGGTATCATCATCCTCACTACAACACACAGATCCACCATAGGCAATAATATCAACAAGGGTATGATCAAACAACTCATTATTCCCTTTATCAAAGATTGGTGGTGTGTCATAACAAGGGTCGCAAACAAGGTCAACTACAACTTCATCACTAAAGAGAGGTTCGGTGAAGATCGAGCTCACACCATGATGTGGCTTATCATTCCTCTCAACTAGTGGTTCACATTCACTCACAAGTTGACCATTCGACTCTACACTAGTTGCAAACACATTGTAATCATACAAATCATCAACTAGCATAGAGTTTTCACTAATAGTTCCACAAGACAAGGAAGTATCATGCTCATGGGAAGGAAATCGAACACTTACATCGGAGTGGCCTTCGGTTTCTCTCACTGCTCCCGAAGTGTCACAAGTAGTTTCTTCACCGTGGAGCTCACATGAAAGATTTTCTTCACCCTGTCTTTCTACTTCGGCACATAGTTGAGGCTCCTTCGGTTTGCCTCCAAGAGTACCTACACAAGAATCCAAACAGGTAGAAGAAAAAGATAAAGGGTTAAGGGTAGAATAAGGGGTATTCTCACTCTCAATGATTCTTTTTCCCTCATTTTTCTTTCAAGGTCAGGTGTGGGTTTGGGTGGTAACAACTCACTCAGATCACTCAACATAACCTCTCATTTTTCCACTCGAGAGTTGTCACCGGTCACTCCCTTACTCCTCTCGATCTTCTGTCTCTCATATTCGGGTGTGTTGAGTCGAGGCCCAAGAATACCCATAGCTGGAGTAGGTGGACTTTTAACATCAACCCGAAGTCTAGGACTCGAAGACTCATCAGCCGAGGTCTCCTCTTTTGTTGTCGGGGAACCACTTGGCTTCGAAGCTTGTGGCTTTGGGTTCACAGTATTGACTTCGGTCGACTCTTTTCTTGCACTTGTCCCACCACTTCTTGTGTTCGTAGAACTCTTCGATGGCACTCTTTCGCTTACAGAATGGAGTTCTTGCTTGTTTCTTCTTTGCATAGACGAAGAGGATGTTTTCGAAGGCAGCTTGATTATTACCACGTAAGATTCAAAGTCATAAGTCCTTAGTCCCTTGCGAATTTTATACCGATCCTCCGTGCTATTATACTGCACTCTCTTGTCTTGCAACCATGGGTCACCTAAGCAAACAGAAATATATTTCATGGGATAAACATCACACCAAATTATGCTCTTGTAATTCCCATAAGATATGACACTTTAGTCCAACTAGTAACCCAAACACCTTGACACTCGTAAGGATGCATCAATCTAAAGCACGGTATCTTTAGTTTATCAACCAGAGAAGGGTTTATAAAATTGGCAATGGCGCCACCAATTTTGAGCACGAATTCTCCCTTTCCGTTTACCTCAACAGCAAACCTTTCTTTACCCAAGTCTTGCATCGACACATCCAAGAGAGGGCTTGAATGTCCACAAATATTGGTTCCAACGACTTGGTCCTTCCTTGTTCCTCCACTAGGGGCAACACCACTAGCATAACTCCCACTTCCTTTCACTCTTCCAACATTAGAAATATTGTTGAAAGTCGAGGAAGGAGTTTTAGCATGGAACCCTTAAGAGCTACTCCTCGAAGAAGGAGTTCGGTAGAAACCTCCGCTACCCCCCTCGGGTCCACAACCACCAGTGCTCCTCGAGCCATCCTCCCTATAGGAATTAGAAGCATTGAATCGTGTGTCACGACTCAAAGTTGCAAGTCTTCCTCCTCCCATGGAACAACCTCCACCACCTCCTCCCATCCCGATGGAAGGAGTTCTACTACTCCCTTGTGCTCCATACGAGGCACCGAAGGAAGATGATATCGAATAGTTCACTCGATCAACTTCATCATCGGCTTCCCCGATGTCACACTCATCATATTCAAGATCATCACAATGAGAGTAAGTAGGATCATCATACCTCGAAGCGTCACTACCTTCGTATTCTTGACCCGAAGCATAATATTCTTCTTGTTCATCTTCACATGCTTCGTAGTCTTCTTCGTCTTCGTAATCGCCATAGTGACCTGCTTCGTCCTTGTAAGAGCCATAGTCCCTGATGTCGTTATGGCAATCATCACCGTCGTAGGAACCATAGTCTCCAACATCTCCACACGAATCATACCCTCCATAATCTTCATCATCGGAAGACATAGCTGCAACAAATAAAGTAAAGGATCTCACAAGTTCACTCTCTCACGTGTATCACTCGAGTAATGCTCACTCAATTTTCTTTCCACTTGTGTATACACTCAAGGTCGTTGGCTTTTGTGACCTCACTCTATTGTTCTCACCGCTCTAGCCTTTTTCCACTCAATATGGCCTTGCCTTCCTGTTAGGAAATCGAAGTGATAAGTCACAACTAGTACTTTCCATGTCTAGGTTCGGAAGGAGTTTATATGACTCAATGGAACGGTTGCTATTTAACTGCACACGGGGAGTCAAAGAATTATCTACGAAATTGAACTTCGGTCACCCCACGCACAGGTTCCTATTAAGCTCGAATTCGATAGTACGACCTCGAGTAGAAAGAATTACTCCAGAGATCAACTTCGAGAATATTCAGACACAAGAAAAGTGAAATCCTAAGAGAATCTACCTCCTCCTCGGTTCCGCTTCGGAATTTACCGAACACGTGACCTCGGTACAAGTGTTTCCTTCTCGGTACAGATAGGGTTTAACCTTATCCGTTTTCCCTTTTCTAGCCGACAACTTTTTCCCTGGGGTTTGGATTTTAACAGTTTACCCCTTTCGTCTTCAATAGAACAGTGAACCTTAACTCCGGTGTACGGATAACTTCAAGATTCTTTCACAGTCCACTAACAACAGATTAAGCTCAAGATTTGGGTCGTCTCCGATAATTTTAACAACAGAGAAATTGTTCAATTCCAACCCGAGCTAAGACTAGCTATGGAGTCGTTCGTACACTGTTAACACCTTAACAATGTTCCGATGTACGGACGGTGGCTAGATACTGGAACTTCGATTTTCAAGCACTAAAATCGACCCAAATACCTCAACAACCACCAGTTTTCATCGATAAACACCAAAACACAACTGGGGTTCTATTTCAACTACACCACGTCAAGAACACAGTCCAAAAATGATGGAAAACCCCTAGTTACAAATGATGTACGTCGGGTACTCAATCGATTCCTTAGACAGTGGTGAATCTAAATATGTGACTGTTTAATCCAAACAATCAATAACAAACAACTTTTGATAATTTTTCAATTTTTCAATTTTTTTGTATTTTCTTCTTTCTTAAGTAACATAAGAATAGCAACATAAAATGAAGATAAGATGCACAAGGAATGTGGATTCGTAGGAACGAAATCCAAGCCTTGCTCTGATACCAAGCTGATGCAAGCAAAATTGGAGTTGAAGCCTTGCAATCGGAGACAACAAGACAAGACGCGGAAACGATGAAGATAAGAAGCGGAAGTACCAAAAGTAACACGGATAACAAGAAATCGGGAAGGGGGAGAATAGAAAATAGAAGAAAGAACGGATAATCCGAATCAAAACATGATTGATTATCCAAGGGAGATAAGGAAACTGGAACCTAACAAGGATTCATACTAGGGATGAAATCTATTTCGGTTCCAAGCCTAAGAAGGCATAACGAGAATGGCTCGACCAATTCTATCTCTATTCTCTCAATTCAATATCAACTAACTGTCTTTCTAATGAGCTATGCTAGGAGTTTATATAGACAATAATAAAAGGGAAAAAATAGTAAATGGTCACAGGTGACTAATGAGATAAAGCCACGCATGGCTGGAGCAATTTTATGTGCTCGGCAGCTCAGCTCGAAGACATTGGATTCGGACGCTTGTATGCCTCGGTCACGATTGGAATCGAATGCTCTCCTTCCTCGGGCACATTTGTAGCCCTTCGATCGATTTCATTCTTCGTTGGCTCAGTTGCTTTTCAGCTTCGGGCTCGAGCTTGTCATTTCTTCCTTCGGGCTCAAACTTGATCGTTGAGCTTTCATAAGTTGTGCTCGGTCTCACAGCTTCTGAAGTCAGTGTTAGCAACGGTCAATTGTTGTCTGCTCGGTGGATTTACATCGTTGTTGCTCGGCGAGGCAATCTTCGACATCTTCCATTTCGGCCACATGTGACTCCTCGGTGGACTTGCTTGATGAATCGAACAAGGTGAGCCTGGTTCGTATTGCATCATCGCTCCCCGTTTGCGCACATTGCTTAAGTGTACACTAGCTATGGATTGAATTGTTTCATGATCATCCCTGAGAAGTCTGAGTACCAGGACACTAACATGCTACTTCAAGGCGCTTCAAGCGTCCATGTGTATTCCAAAGAGAGTCTATCGCTTGTTTGAATTGGATTCCAACGATAGAACTTTATGGTGCAGGTACTATGGTGAAAACAACACAAAAGGCCTCTTCTTCCACTGCGGCACCTGCTACACTAAGGCAAAAGCTAGGAGTTGCCTCGACTAGTAAAGCCCCCAAGGGCAAGGCTAAGGCCAAAGCGAAGAGCAAGGCAAAACCAAAGATGCCAAAGGGTGCGGTCACTATTCCACAACCCGGGGGGAAAATATAGTTTGGATTGCCATTTGTGAAGAAGGGGAAGAGCTTGGATTGGTACAAAAACTTCAAGTTGGCCGGCTACATTCCCGAACTTGCCATTGATGAAACTAAGTTAATGAGGCGGTTTAGAAGTATAAGAGATGCTATTCACACCATGAAATGGGGATCTGTTTTTTAGAGTCCGGGGGATGCTAATCTTGATCTCGTGATGGAATTATATGCCAATTGGGACGTGGAACAACCAGAGGAGCTAGTGAAAGTTCGAGGGAAATTCGTGAGGCTAGATGCATCAGCCCTTTGCACCTTTTTAGGTGTGGAGGATCATGACCTTGACGACTTACGGGACTTCATTCACAAGCCGGATTACAAGGCGTTGAGGCAGACCTTATGTGGTAGCGATGAGAGCCATAGGTGGGGCAGAAAGAAGCAAACGGTCCGACACAAATATATGCAATTTTGCAGGTTTCAAAAGAAAGCCCGAGTTTGGCTCAAAGTGATCAATGCACGAATGTTTCCTTCTGACCACTTTACTAATGTGACTAAAGTGAAGGCGTGCATAGTCTACTTCTTCATGACGGTGAAACCTGTTAACATTGGGTATTATATGCTCAAGGCTATGAAGGAGACACGCACAAACAAGTCAAAGCGATTGCCTTTTGCTGGTGTACTCACACAGTATTTGATGAAAGAAGGTGTCCCTGTTGATACCATTGGTGATAGGATCGTCCCGGACTTGGAGAGAAAGTCTGATATTTCTACAGTGATGAGCCCGAGTGCAAATGCTTACAAAGTGTCCAAATATGAGCGGGGTGATGTGCACGATAACTTGGAGGGCCGCAAATACTTAATGATAGAATATTTGGCAAAGAATGCGGGCATGGATATGGCAGCCCTTGATCGCCAGCTTCCATTGTTGGAGTCATCCAAAAGGCTATTGGGCATGACGCAGAGGTGCCACCTGGGGAGGAAGAGAATACGGATCCTGACGTGGTTGAGGCGGATCCTGGTAGTGACGAGGGAGAGTGGACTGAAGAGGAAGATGGTGAAGAAGAGAAAGAGGAGGAGGATGCGCGCACTCCACCCCATAGGCCTAGAGGTTCTTCGAGGGCTCAGGAAGTTTCCCCTACCACTACTCCTCTGGTAGCTGCAGATGTTGACACTCCCGGGCATACTGAGCAGGAGGACTCTGATTGTTACACCCCGTACGTCTAAATTGACGTATATCATTATAATATCATGTTAAGAATAATTTAAGTGAGTTTAAAGTAATAATATGACCATATATGATGTTTATATGTTGAATATAAAGTTTGGGAAAATCAGATTTAAGTTGCGAAAAAACCGACTAAGGAATTGCCTTGTAACGGAGCTTTTTCAGCAAATAATTTGATGTGTTATATGAGGTCTTTTGGGGACATATCATATATCAAATTGAAGTTCATGGAGTATATTTTCCAACACTTTTAACTGTTTGTTCATACAACTTATAGATAAAAAGATATGAGCGTCAGAAGTCAGGCCAGAAAAAGGGACATAAGCGCAAAAGAGGACTAAAACTGAAATTTTTCGAGTATAAAAGGGAAAAATCATCTTCTCCTCGTCATTTACAGAAATATCAAGAGATGAACAGTTCATTCATGATTTTTCAAGCAATTTTTATGATTTTGAAAGAAGGATGCCAATCTTAACTCGAAATTGAAGACAGATTGCGTCAAAATGCTCTACGCGATTAAGGTAATGTTATGCTACCTTCAATTTCGTCTATAGCTTGAGTTTTAGAATTACTTCATGGCTAAGTAAAGTACCTAAATGTTGTATTATGGCTTGTTTAAGCTTTAGAAGGTGTTGAATTCAAGGGAAACAAGGTTTAGAAGCAAGAAACATCAAAGGTATGTAAGACTAAACCTTTCTTTTGGCAAGGCATGTATTTTTTAGCTTTTGAAGCTTTTCTTGGTTCTAAACTTAGTGTTTCTTATGAGAAACTTATATGGTATCAAGGAAATCTTGTATATACTTAATTTGGTACTAAAATATAAGGTGAAAGGCGTCCGAATCAGCAAGACTAAATATTTCAAAATCTGGAAAATCATTTTGATCTTTGGACAGCTGTTAGTATATTGATCATAACTCCTAGTAAAAAATTGATATTAATATGCTTTAAGAATCCACAGAATCCTAAGACATATATCTACAACTTTCATGAAGACCATGAAGTCTATATCTTTGATCTACACTCTGAAAATTAGGTCTAAAGACAGGACAGTGGTGCTGTCCAGACATTCTATCTGCAGATTTGTTATGTCATCCAGTCATCTCATCTTGTTATCCATTTAATAGGTTTATGTTATCAGTTTATCCGGGTATCCATTCCCGTGTATAGTATAGTACTGGTTCTGTTTTTGCGGATCATCCAGTTTCAGAGGAAACTCTGCCGAAATTTTTATAAAAATCAAAGAGTTAGACAAGTTCTAAGTTTCAGGTTGTGTCTATAATTCCATCCAGAGTTTTCTTATCATTCCTTTGAGTCCATATATGTTGTTGCCACATGTGTTATGCCTCATACATGCTTATGCTTATATTGTGATCATGTTATGTGTGATTTGGAGTCCCCCATAGAGGCTGGACATTGGACACACAGTCCGGTCGCGTGTGATACTACCCGTCTGGGGGATACAGCCCCTCTGGTTCAGGTGGGATTTGAAACACCTAGTGTGACCGGCTGTCATTCACACACTCTGACCAGAGAGACTAGATATTACTGGCTGGGGGGGATATAGCCCATAACACCCACCAGGTTTGTTATATACGCATATATAGCCACAGTATGCACTGCATGATTATACATGAGGCTAGTTCAGATGTTCAGTTACCTGATTTGGGGGGATATAGCCCATAACACCAGACAGGTACCAGTTCAGATAACAGTTCAGGTTTAGCTCAGTACCAGTTATCAGTTCTCAGTTATCAGCCACCAGTTCTTAGCGTCAGGATCAGTTGACAGTTATCAGTTCCAGTTTCTAGTTACCAGTTATCAGTCATATTATAGTTATTTATCAGTATAGTTCAGCTCAGTCTTCAGGTTCAGATTCAGCTAGACTTCAGCTTATATTCATATCATGTTTAGAACATTCTTCAGATTTCCAGCTATATTGCTATGCTCCAGCTCATGTTTACATATTTATATTCCAGCCTACAGTTTCATTCAGCTATGACATATTATATGCTCATGCCTTACATACTTGGTACATATCATACTCACGCCCTTTTCTGGGGCGCTGCGTTTCATGCCGCGCAGGTGCAGATAGATCAATGCTTGGACCACGTTAGTAGGCCATTTATCAGCTACTGGAGTCACTCCGCTTACTCCCGGAGTTACTTATCTTTTAGTATGTGTACAGTCAGCCAGCTTGGGTATGGCGGGGCCTTATCTCGTCCTTTGTATATTCAGTTCATCACTCTTAGAGGCCTGTAGATATGTCCCTGTGTGGTGCAGTCAGTATGTTATGTATGTCAGCTTATGTTAGCCATGTCAGCTTTTTGCATTGCATACTCCTTATCAGCTAGGTTTATGCTTATTCTGTTTATCAATTATAATGGTTAGCAGATTATCAGTAGGATTAGTGATGATCGACACTTAGTGTTGGTCATCCGTCGCGGCCCTAAGTTGGGTCGTGACAAAAGTGGTATCAGAGCAGTCCAGTCCTAGGGTATCTACAGGCCGTGTCTGGCAGAATCTTGTTTAGGAGTATGTTGCGCGCCATACTTTTGAATAGGAGGCTACAAGGCACTTTAGGACAGTTGTCTTTCTTTCTTCTCTAGATCGTGTGATAGAGCCATGATTATAGAATTCAGCCCTCTAACAATAGTGTTTTCAGCTAAGCGATGCCGCCGAAAAAAACTAACACCTGCTGGAAGGGCAAGGCTATTGCTGGCCAGGGTATTAGTAGAGTGCCACCTGAGGTGGATGAGAGTGAGGAGTTCAGACCTGAGGCTCCATCTGAGGCCTCACAGATCCCTTCAGTTCAGGGCGATATTAGAGGGACTGCAACTGTCATACCTCCAGCTCCTCAGCCTGATAGTCAGGGGCAAAAAGTGAGGGATGCCATCAGATTATTGACCAGTGTTGTAGTTGCTCAGAATAGACAGCATAGTGCAGATGCCCAGGGAGATACTGGATCCAGGATCAGGGATTTTATCTGACTAGAGCCTCCAGTCTAACCTGGATCCCGTACAGGAGAGGACCCTCAGGATTTTCTTGTGAGGATAGCCAGGGTGTTGAGGGTCATGCACGCGTCAGAGACAGAGTCAGTAGAGTTGGCTGCATTCAAATGCATGACCTAGCAGCAGGTTGGTATCAGACATGGGAGCTATCTAGAGGGCCAGATGTTACTCCCGCGACTTGGAAGTAATTCTCAGATGCCTTCCTTCACCAGTATATGCCCATAGAAACACAGAGAGCCGTGCTAACCAGTTCCTGACCTTGAGACAGGAAAGTTTGAGTGTATAAGAGTATAATTATCTCTTTAAATTCTTTAGAAAGGTTTACCCCCACTATGGTAGCAAGTATGGAGGATATAATTCACATGTATGTAGTGGGACTTGTTCCACACCTCGTGAACGAGTGCATGACGGTTGCTATGCAGTCAGGTATGAACGTATCACGCATTTACGCATTAACTTTATCACTTGAGGAGAGGAAGTAGAAATAGAGAGCCGACAAGGATAAAGGGTTACCTAAGAGGGACAGATTGTTTGGTTCATTAATAGAGACATCCGGAGCGAGTAGGCACCAGAGTGTTAGACAGCCACCAGCTATTTCCGGAGTCTCATGGCTTTAGATCTGATAGACCTCCTCAGTCCAGATCTAGTCACACATCATTGACTTCAAGATTTAAGCGTCGTGGTACTTCTATACCGGCCAGTCAGACATATCCCAGATGTTCGGATTGTGGTAGACGCCAATTGGGTCCATGTCAGTTAGGAGTTGATACTTGTTATATTTGTCGCGAGGCAGGCCATTTCATGAGAGATTGTCCGACTAGGGGTAGTAGTTGTACAGCCCAGCCAGCTAGATCAGCAGTTGCTTCCTCAGCACCAGCACGCCATCAGGGGCATGTTCTTCAGAATGGCACCTACATAGCAAAAAGAACTTAAAGAGAAACTGAAGGATTGTTAGATAAAGGCCTCATCAGACCTAGCATTTCTCCGTGGGGAGCCCCGGTATTGTTTGTGAAAAAGAAAGATGGCTCTCTACGCATGTGCATAGATTAAAGACAGCTGAATAAAGTCATAATCAAGAATAAATACCCTCTGCCTAGGATTGATGTCCTGTTCGACCAGCTCCAGGGTGCCAAGTGCTTCTCGAAGATAGATTTGCGATCAGGCTATTATCAGGTTAGAGTCAGAGAATATGATACACCTAAGACTGCATTCAGGATTAGGTATGGCCATTATGAGTTTTTAGTGATGTCGTTTGGACTCACTAATGACCCTGCAGTATTTATAGATCTGATGAACAGCGTATTCAGGCTTTATCTAGATTTATTTGTGATTATATTTATTGATGATATTCTCATCTATTCAAAGTCTGAATCAGAGCATGCGGAGCACCTACGCACAGTATTGGGTACTCATCGGGACCAACAATTATATGCTAAGTTCTCAAAGTGTAAATTCTAGATAGATTCAGTGGCATTTCTTGGCCACATAGTTTCAGCAGAAGGAATTAAAGTAGATGGCCAGAAGATCGAGGCTGTGAAGAATTGGCCCAGACCTACGACGCCAACTGAAGTACGTAGTCTTCTGGGGTTGGCAGGTTATTACAGAATGTTCATAGAGGGTTTTTCCTCCATTGCAGCTCCACTGACCAAATTGAGACAGAAAATAGCTAAACTTGAGTGGTCTGATTCTTGCGAGCACAGCTTCCAAGAACTAAAGAACAGGTTGATAACAGCTCCAGTACTTACACTTCTAGAGGGATCTGAGGACTATGTCATTTACTGTGACGCTTCTCGAATTGGTCTTGGTTGTGTTTTGATGCAGCACAGAAGAGTAATTGCCTATGCTTCCAGGCAGCTGAAAAAGCACGAGCAGAACTACCCTACCCATGATCTGGAGCTTGCATCAGTCATTCATGCATTAAAGATTTTGAGACATTATTTGTACGGAGTTCATGTTGATATTTATACAGACCACAAGAGCCTCCAGTACATATTTAAGCAAAAGGAGCTAAACCTACGACAGAGGCGGTGGCTAGAGTTGCTGAAGGACTACGACGTGGACATTCTTTATCATCCGGGTAAAGCGAATGTTGTTGCTGATGCCCTTAGTCGTAAGTCTATGGGTAGTCTATCTTATTTACAGCCGCAGAAAAGAGAGTTAGCTCATGCACTCCACCAGTTGGCCAACATGGGAGTCAGATTAATTGATTCAGGGGACGCAGGAGTTACAGTTCAGAAAGCAGCCACTACTTGCCTAGTTACAGAAGTAAAACAGCGTCAGTATGAGGATCCAATTCTAGTTGAATACAGACAAATAGCCAGAAGAAAATCGGAATCACTATACAGGGTTACTAGTGATGGGGTTCTCATGTATAAAGATAGACTTTGTGTTCCTAACGTTGCAGATTTACGTGGGCAGATTATGATTGAGGCACACTATTCCAGGTACACTATTAATCCAAGTTCGACTAAGAAGTATCATGAACTTAAGCAGATTTACTGGTGGGACGGAATGAAGTGTGACATAGAAGAATTTGTGGCTCAGTGTCCTAACTTCCAGCAGGTTAAGGTCGAGCATCAAAAACCTAGTGGCTTGTTACAGGAAATCAAGATTCCATCATGGAAATGGGAAGCAGTGAATATGGACTTCATTACAGGCTTGCCCCGTACGCGGAGCAGGTATGACTCTATTTGGGTTATAGATGACAGGCTTACTAAATCAGCTCCTTTCTTGCCTGTTAGAACTACATATACAGCGGAGGATTATGCTAGACTTTATATCAGCGAGATAGTGCGCCTACATGGTATTCCAGTATCTATCATCTCAGACAGGGGCGCACAGTTTACAGCAAATTTTTGGCGATCATTCCAGACAGGTTTAGGGACACAGGTGAATCTGAGTACAACATTTCATCCACAGACAGATGGACAAGCTGAGCGGACCATTCAGACCTTAGAAAATATGCTTAGAGCTTGCGTGTTGGATTTTGGAGGCAGTTGGAGTGATCATCTACCATTGATAGAGTTTGCATATAATAATAGCTATCATTCCAGCATACAGATGGCACCATATGAAGCTTTGTATAGGCGCAAATGCAAGTCTCCTATAGGATGGTTCGAGGTTGGCGAGTCTCAATTGACAGGTCCAGATTTAATCCAACAAGCCGTTGATAAAGTCAAGTTGATCAGGGAAAGATTATTAGCAGCGCAGAGCAGACAGAAGTCCTATGCAGATAATCGATGTCGAGATTTAGAATTTCAGATTGGCGAATAGGTATTCCTGAAAGTATCACCTATGAAAGGCGTTATGAGATTTGGAAAGAAGGGAAAGTTTAGCCCTAGATTTATTAGTCCATATCAGATTATCAGGCGAGTTGGGCGTGTAGCCTACGAGTTAGACCTTCAAGCAGACCTTCAGGAGGTACATCCAGTATTCCATGTTTCCATGCTCAGAAAATGTGTCAGAGATCCTTCTAAAGTTGTACCAATAGATGATGTTCAGATCACAGAGCAGTTGACTAATAAGGAGGTGCCAGTTGCAATTTAAAGAGGCAGATTCGTCGACTAAGGACGAAAGACATTCCTTTAGTTAAGATGCTATATCAAAGCAATAATATAGAAGAAATAACTTAGGAAGCTGAAAATGACATGATAGCCAAATATACACATCTCTTCATTACTTCGAGTATGTAACAGATCGTTGCTTAATGCTTCTACATACTTCATTTAACATTCGAGGACGAATGTTCCTAACGGGGGAATATTGTTACACCCCGTACGTCTAAATTGACGTATATCATTATAATATCATGTTAAGAATAATTTAAGTGAGCTTAAAGTAATAATATGACCATATATGATGTTTATATGTTGAATATAAAGTTGGGAAAATCAGATTTAAGTTGCGAAAAAACCGACTAAGGAATTGCCTTGTAACGGAGCTTTTTCAGCAAATAATTTGATGTGTTATATGAGGTCTTTTGGGGACATATCATATATCAAATTGAAGTTCATGGAGTTTATTTTCCAACACTTTTAATTGTTTTTTCATACAACTTATAGATAAAAAGATATGAGCGTCAGAAGTCAGGCCAGAAAAAGGGACATAAGCGCAAAAAAGGACTAAAACTGAAATTTTTCGAGTATAAAAGGGAAAAATCATCTTCTCCTCGTCATTTACAGAAATAACAAGAGATGAACAGTTCATTCATGAGTTTTCAAGCAATTCTTATGATTTTGAAAGAAGGACGCCAATCTTAACTCGAAATTGAAGACAGATTGCGTCAAAATGCTCTACGCGATTAAGGTAACGTTATGCTACCTTCAATTTAGTCTATAGATTGAGTTTTAGAATTACTTCATGGCTAAGTAAAGTACCTAAATGTTGTATTATGGCTTGTTTAAGCTTTAGAAGGTGTTGAATTCAAGGGAAACAAGGTTTAGAAGCAAGAAACATCAAAGGTATGTAAGACTAAACCTTTGTTTTGGCATGTATTTTTTAGCTTTTGAAGCTTTTCTTGGTTCTAAACTTAGTGTTTCTTATGAGAAACTTATATGGTATCAAGGAAATCTTGTATATACTTAATTTGGTACTAAAATCTAAGGTGAAAGGCGTCCGAATCAGCAAGACTAAATATTTCAAAATCTGGAAAATCATTTTGATCTTTGGACAGCTGTTAGTATATTGATCATAACTCCTAGTAAAAAATTGATATTAATATGATTTAAGAATCCACAGAATCCTAAGACATATATCTACAACTTTCATGAAGACCATGAAGTCTATATCTTTGATCTACACTCTGAAAATTAGGTCGAAAGACAGGACAGTGGTGCTGTCCAGACATTCTATCTGCAGATTTGTTATGTCATCCAGTCATCTCATCTTGTTATCCATTTAATAGGTTTATGTTATCAGTTTATTCGGGTATCCATTCCCGTGTATAGTATAGTGCTGGTTCTATTTTTGCGGATCATCCAGTTTCAGAGGAAACTCTGCCAAATTTTTTTATAAAAATCAAAGAGAGAGACAAATTCTAAGTTTCAGGTTGTGTCTATAATTCCATCCAGAGTTTTCTTATCATTCCTTTGAGTCCATATATGTTGTTGCCACATGTGTTATGCCTCATACATGCTTATGCTTATATTGTGATCATGTTATGTGTGATTTGGAGTCCCCCATAGAGGTTGGACATTGGACACACAGACCGGTCGCATGTGATACTACCCGTCTGGGGGATACAGCCCCTCTGGTTCAGGCGGGAGTTGAAACACCTAGTGTGACCGGGTGTCATTCACACACTCTGACCAGAGAGACTAGATATTACTGGCTGGGGGGGATATAGCCCATAACACCCACCAGGTTTGTTATATACGCATATATAGCCACAGTATGCACTGCATGATTATACATGAGGCTAGTTCAGATGTTCAGTTACCTGATTTGGGGGGATATAGCCCATAACACCAGACAGGTACCAGTTCAGATAACAGTTCAGGTTTAGCTCAGTACCAGTTATCAGTTCTCAGTTATCAGCCACCAGTTCTTAGCGTCAGGATCAGTTGACAGTTATCAGTTCCAGTTTCTAGTTACCAGTTATCAGTCATATTATAGTTATTTATCAGTATAGTTCAGCTCAGTCTTCAGGTTCAGGTTCAGATTCAGCTAGACTTCAGCTTATATTCATATCATGTTTAGTACATTCTTCAGATTTCCAGCTATATTGCTATGCTCCAGCTCATGTTTACATATTTATATTCCAGCCTACAGTTTCATTCAGCTATGACATATTATATGCTCATGCCTTACATACTTGGTACATATCGTACTCACGCTCTTTTCTGGGGCGCTGCGTTTCATGCCGCGCAGATGCAGATAGATCAATGCTTGGACCACGTTAGTAGGCCATTTATCAGCTACTGGAGTCACTCCGCTTACTCCTGGAGTTACTTATCTTTTGGTATGTCTACAGTCAGCCAGCTTGGGTATGGCGGGGCCTTATCTCGTCCTTTGTATATTCAGTTCATCACTCTTAGAGGCCTGTAGATATGTCCCTGTGTGGTGCAGTCAGTATGTTATGTATGTCAACTTATGTTAGCCTTGTCAGCTTTTTGCATTGCATACTCCTTATCAGCTAGGTTTATGCTTATTCTGTTTATCAATTATAATGGTTAGCAGATTATCAGTAGGATTAGTGATGATCGACACTTAGTGTTGGTCATCCGTCGCGGCCCTAAGTTGGGTCGTGACACTGATGATGCAGATAATGAGACCTAGGTCGGTGGGCCTTCAGGGAAGTTCCTTTCACTCTTGCACTTTCTTTTTGTTCGCATTGAGGACACTGCTTGCTTTTAAGTGTGGGGTGGGGGACACTTCCAAAATTTTGAGGTTATGGATGATTGTACCCTTAGGAATTTAATTTTAGCAATTTTTATTTTGTCACTTGACTTTATTTTTATTTGTTTCTTGCTTTAATATAAAAATGAAAAAAAAATTAGAAAACCAATGAAAAATTCCAAAAAGATTTTATTTTTAGTTTTGGTTAGTGGTACAATCATCCGCCCCGTGGTTTTTCTTATGGCCTCTTCTTTTCCACGCGTAGACCTTTGAATCGGGTAATTTTTATTTTTAGTAGTAGTAATTAGTAGAGTTCTTTAGAAAAATTAATAGAATGCTAGGTGCCTTTGGTTTGTTTGATACCGGTGGATTTTGACTTGAGCATGTGCTATTTGTGAATCCCTTTTGGTTTTAAAATTGTGATGCATGCCTAGAAAAATGTGAATGACCTTTTCGAGATGCTTAGGTTCAACTACTTGACTTTTTGTGAACTATCGTGCCTTAGTGCTTAAATTTCACGAATTGCATCTTGTTTGCTTTAACCGAGAGTTGGAATGAAACCGTCTTTAGTGAACCATGTGCCATGTGTGATGTGAGTATATTTTCTTATGTTCCGTGCCACATATTAATGTCTAGAACTTGCCCCGTGTGTGTTCAAAGCGAAATCCTAGGTTTGCTCTAGTCGGGAGATGATACAAGCGTTTCTTTTATAAGCCTTTCTAGCCTTGATTAGCCTACCCTTGAATATTATCCTTCTTAAGCACTTTTGAGCCTATTGACCTTTTTGTTGGCACCCACATTTCAAGCCTTACCCCTTCTGTTCTTAATTACCTTCTTGTTGAACCCTTACTCCTTATAGCACTTTAATTGAAAAATATTGTTGTTGACGGAGTTGTGGTTGGAGAATTGGGTAGCTTTTGAGTGGAACCAATGAAAGGAAAATATGGTGCATGTTGAATAAAAATACATTGGCAAGGTTGGGAATTATTGAAAAAAAGAGATGAAATTGAAAAAAAAAAGTGAAAAAGAGAAAAATAAAGAAAACAAAAGAAAGAAAAAAAAATCTCAATCCTTGCTAGTGTTGTGTAAAAGTAAAGTTGCAAATTGCTTAAATTGAGAGGGAATTTCTTGTGTATTTTTGGGTGGTTGCTTGGTTGGTTTTGAAAAGAATGGTGGAAAGATAAAAATTAAAGTGATGTATTAAAGTGCTTAGGGAGGTAGTCACTATTTATCCATATTTATCCTACCCGTCCTTTAGCCTACATTACAACCCTTAAAGTCCTAGTTAATCCCGATTGGAGCGAGCTTACATTAGCGGAGTCCTACACTATGGGCAAGCCTATGGTATGTTGTGTGTGGCACGTGAATTTCTTTTGGAGAGCGAGTGAATTCTTTCTATATTATGTCCCTCATTTATTCGTGAAATATATTCTTTGTGTGATATTTGGGACGCTCTCTTGATTACTTTTGGTGAGGGCACATGGTTTGCGCGAGATAGGTGAAGTTTTGACTTTTTGGTTGAGTGAATGAGTGTGATTTTGTGAAAGCTTGGTTTCATCGAGTCGGTTTTTTAGGATGAGATGTCTTGGGTTGGTCGTTCTAGTGTTATAAAACATGGTGATTTTTTGGCATGTGTTGAGGGTCACAAGGTATGTATATGCACTTGTCTAATGGTCGGTATCAACCATAATCATAGGTAGACATGTTCTATTAAGTGTTAGGATCTAGTTGGGAAATTAGTCTTTGATGATTGCTCGAGGGCAAACAAAGGTCTAAGTGTGGGGTGGTGATGTTTAGCAATATTTTCCTATTTTACCTTAATATATTCTCACATTTTAGTATTTTATGCGCTCGTTATATGTGATAATTGTGTTTTTTGTGCTCACTTATCATATTTGTGATATTAGGAATGGTGCGGATGAATTCGAGACAAGAACAAGCAAATTAGAGTTAATGGACGCATTGGAAGCTATGGTGGAAGCAAGGCTCCAAGAAAGCCCTGAAGAGTTGGGAGTCATAGTGGAAGCGCGGCTTCCACGAAAGCCTTGAGGCTGACGAGACAAAAGTTTTCCCAACTAGATTAGGGTTTGGTTTAGCTTATCCTAGCACTTTGTAAACAATGTAAAACCTCTTTAATTTCATTCCAAGGGGATGTCGAATTTTTAGAGCAAGTTGTGGAGTTCCTACACATTGAACCAAGGGTTTAATTCCTTTTCATCATCTATTACAATATTTCATATTTCTTCCATGAATTCTTGTGTTATTATTATGAATATGAGTAGCTAAACCTATCGTTCTAGGGTTAGAGTAAATACATGAAGGTTGATGTTTTAAAGTTGAATTCTTCCTATTGATTTACCATTACAGATTGTTTATTCTTTCTTGAGCCTAATTGTCTGGCTATCAGGGCCCGGTAATTGAACACTATCTACAGTTTACAAGTTGAACTCGACAGAGGGAACTTGTAAATGCAAATAAGAAAGAATAGGGCTTGATTGTGAACCTGGGCATCAGGGAGTCGATTTGCGGGTAGGATATACATATACCTATTCGCCTTGCTTAACTAAATACAAAGTTCTTTAATGCATGCATGTGATTTAACTCCATAGAAATATAGGCGTTAGAGTAGCTTGCATAGACTCGTGAAGAATTGAAAGGTTTTCACGAATATAATTAACCTGTTAGATAGCAATCTAGGAAATCAAGAAGTAGAATCAACTGGAAAACTCAACCGGATTGTTCGTAACTCTGACCCTGGACCGTTCTCTTTTATTGATAACAACCTATAATTTGCTCTATTACTTGACTTCAGTTACTTTCTTTTAATTATTTCATTTAGTTAGTAAAAATCTCAACCATTGAAAAAAGACCTCTAAATAGTTTATAGGAATTGTTTGCTAGAATATAGTCATTAACACTAGTCATCGTGGGAACGATACTCGATTTATCACTTTATTACTTGTCGACTACGTATACTTGCATGTGCGTTTGGGAGCAACATCACCTTTCCCCTTAGAGGTTGATATGTTCAGCTTCTTCTGAACTTGCTAAACAACACCAGTTCTTCCTCATTCATATCCTCTAAGTTATGTGTATCCTTCAGTGCAAGGCTCTTTTCTTTTGTTGGTTCAGTCTTCACATGAGATAGCTTCCTAAGTTCCCAAGTTTTCAGGCTTCCAACCAATTTATCAAAAGAAAACTTGTCCAGTTCCTTAGATTCCATAATTGTAGTGACCTTTGCATCTTAGATATGAATCTGGCAAGATTGGCAGAACTTTGGTCACCGTGTCTTCTTCAGAGAACTTTTTTCCCAATGATTTTAATTCATTTGTTATAATGGTGAGTCGTGTTAACATATCCTAAATTCCCTCTTTCTCTCCCATGGAAAATAGTTCAAACTTTCTCATGAGTTATTCAATTCTGGATTTCTTAACTTGTTTGGTTCTCTCATGCGCAACCAATAAAGCATCACAGATTCCCTTAGCTTCAGAACATGTGGATATTCTATTATATTCATCAGACCCAAGTCCACAACACAAGATTCTTTTGACCTTTGCATTCTTTTCAATCATTCGAAAGTCAACCTCAATAGATGTGTTGGGATCTTTAGGAACAGTTACACGCGCAGCTCCTTCACCAGTGGTAGTAGTGGGCACAAGAGGTCCCTGAGCAGTTATCTGCCACAATTGATAATCTTCTGCCAACAAGAAGTACTCCATTCTTGACTTCCACCATCCATAATACTGACTATTGAATTGAGGAGATGGAGATATGGATTGTCCCTCAAATATGCCAGGTGGTGCACTCATGATTCAAATCCTTCAAAGATGTTAATCTTTATTGATGAAGATCTGCTCTGATACCACTTGCTATAGATAATGCACTCGAAAGTGACACTTGAGGGGTGGGTGAATAGTGACACTGCTTGATTTTCAAACTACCTTAGAGTGAACCTGGTTCAAAATAAACAATCACACAAAATTGACACAGGCAATTTTACGTGAAAAAATCTTCTTGCTCAAGGGAGAAAAATCCTCGACCCAGAGATGGGATTTAAAACCTCCACTAATACACGAGCAAATTTAGGTTACACCTAATAACCTAGGACTAAACTCTAGCCACAAGTTTACATAAACTAACCTCTAGTTTATGAAAACTCACACTATAAAGTTTCACAAAAATAACCTACAATGTGCTTCACAAAGCTAATAAGGTTACAAATAAAACTGTTGAACACACTAACTAATTGAAACAAATAGCTACTGTGTTTTCACTCTCAATCAGGGAATAAACTCAGCCTCAAATCTGTAAGATGAATCGCCTTTGTTCTAGTTGAGTGAATGAATAAACAGAGACTCCTTCTTTCGCTTTTATACATTTATCTGCTAGGGTTGGATTCCTTCTCACGGAAGTGTGTGAAAATAATCCTATAATAATACACTTCCTTATTTATAACAATCACTGAATAAGGACAACTTCTTCCACAAATAGAACTCTTCTTCATAGCAGCAACTATACCTGCACCAACTACTTGTTGTTTCCCTCATGTATGCTGCTTGTGTCACTTATCAATGTTGACTTGTGAATCATCAAACCATGCCTCAACATTAGTAAATGTAGATTATTCTTTCCCTCATAAATACTCATTCAATTACCTCTTTAATACCAATTAGAGTAATGCTAGAAAAAACTAAATAATGCGTAGTTTCCTAAAATGACTATTCAATCTTGGGACACTCATTTTTAGCTAAAGCAACTATTATTTTGGGACAGATGGAGCATGAAATAGAGTAAATCTATAATATCCTATGGCTTCATATATTTGTTTGTTATATGACATTTGAATATGTATTTCAGTACAGTTTGAATTTCATTATGTGACATTTATTTTGTTTAGTGTAACTTATTCTGAAATTTACTTTCCGAATTGAGTGTTGAACATATTTATAAGTTACTATAGTTCTTTATGACTTGTTAGGAAAGTTTGGATTGATGATGGTTTATTCCAGAACATTTTAGAATCAACACTAGAAATTTTAGTAATGCAGCACAATTGCGAGAGAAGGAGGTTGTCATTACGTAAGATCTCTCACTCGCGTCGTGAACTGGCTGCGAGAGCGAGGACTTGTATGCTGAGTGACGGGAGCTCACAACACGAGAAGAATTAGCAAATTGGGGAAAAATAAATTAATATAATGATAGGTTTAAATGCAGAGGGTTGCGGGAGTAAAATGCAGAAGGAAATGATGAAAGAAGAGTAGAGAAATACGGTTTATAGAGCAAAAGCTAATTATAGCTACTATCAAAGGTTGTGGTGGAGTGTTAAGTACTCCTTAATAAAAATATTAAGTTTGAATTATGGAAATAAAATTGTCTTTAATAGTTAGAGTTGCTCCTAAAGTGGGAAAAAGCGAATCTTAATTAATCGAACACCAAGGAGTATCAAACATCAAGTGAGAATGAAAAGAAAGTTCAAGTTTCGAACTCTGACACTCAGTCCGCATCCTAAAGGACCTAAACCTCCCAAACCATGTTATCAATACAATATCATATTCAACTGATACTTTCATAACACTCAGTCCACATCCAAACCCTCCCAAACCATGTTATCAATACAATATCATATTAAAGTGATACTTTCATACCCAGTGTCACTGTTGTCATATGTTAACACACTTAATTTACGTAAATGCTTACAAAAATTTTCAGGTAACTATAATCTTTTACTTTTTCCTGTCCCATTTTAATAGAATGATACATGATTTAGGCCGAGGTGATATATGATTTCAATTTAAAGTTAGGGAGGTTTACGAAAATACCCATCTAAATTAAAATACTTACTCACTTCTACCCATAAGTTTCATATTTACCAGCCCTACCCATAAACTCTTTAGATGTCCTACCTATCTAGACTTGTATATTATTGTTCATGCAGTATACCTTACGGGTCGTTTGGTTGAGATAGATTTTATGCGGGTTTTAGCAATGTAGTTATTAGTTATGCAGGTATTAGCTATACAGGTTTAATTAATGCATGTATTATTAATGCAGGTATAAGTTATGCATATATTAGTTATGCAGGTATTATATCTTGGTTGATGAATGGTTTGTTGTATTAAAAAGTTATTACACATTTAATAATTTAAATTATGTGTTTTAATATTTAATCTTCAATACATTTAGCTTGAATGATACAAAGTGTATAATATAAACTATAAAGAGAGGTGAGGGCATATTTATCCTTTTAATATTTTAATACCCCCATAACTAATACACACATTATTATTCCACCTCCTATCCCGCACAAAATAATACATAGATTTTCTCATTAATTTATGCAGGTATTATTAGTGCAGGTTTCTAAATCCAAACCAAACGCTGCATTGTTAGTGCAGATTTTTATACCTTCTTGCAAAACAAACCAAACACTGCGTAAACTTTGTGAGGAATTTAGTGCAGGTATTAACTTTTAATGCGGCATACCAAACGACTCCTTAAAGGTATACACTAAGGCTGTCTAATAGCCCGGTCCGGCCCGGTTCCGGTTCGGCTGGTCCGGTCCGGTCCGGTCCGGTGCTTGGTTAACAAATAAATTCTGTCACCGGCCCGGTTCCGGTCCGGTGCACTGGTGCAATTGCACCAATGCCGGATCGGAACCGGAACCGGCAGCCGGATATTGTGCCGGTCCCGGTCCGGTTTGATCCGGTTCGGTTCAGTTCGTTAATTATTTTTTTTTGTTTTAAATTAAATTTTTTATTGTTTAAAATACTAAAATCTAAATAAACAACACAAAACACATATATTATTCAACAATACACACAGTACATTATGTTGGAAAATGAAAATGCATAATTAAAAAATAAAAACATGAAAATAGACTAGAAATTAGAAAAATACATAAATTTTCAACTTCAGCGACTCAACACTGACTCAATCATCACGTGGTTGCAGATATTTGCCACCAGCACGAGCTGCCCATTCGGGGTCATGATGGTATTCCAAGTGGGTCTTAAACCTCATTGTCCCTCCAGTATTTGTTCCATCTTCCCAATTCCAAACTTTCTGACAAAGAGTACATTGAGCTTTGCCGGTATCATTATTTTTTGTGATAAATTCCCAAACTTCGGATCGTTTAGTTCTTTTTGGAGCACCAGACGGACCTGCTGTAGTAGCACCTTTAACTTGATTAGCATTATTTGCATTTGCAGCCATGTTGATAGAAAATTTAATAAAATAGCCTTTTTTTTAAAGAGAAATGAATAGAAAATATTGAATTGTGATTAATTTGATGAAATATGGGAGTATTTATAGGCAAAATAGGTAGGGGAGGGCTGTAGGGGCGTTTATGGGTGTGGGGTGGGAAAAATAGTCGTTTATGGCCGTTGCCAACGGCTATTTTTCAAAATGGAGCGGATTTGGACATAAATTTGAAGTGGGCCGGTCCGGTCCAGTCCGGCCCGGTTTTGTCGTTTTAGCTATTTTTTTTTTTTTTTTTTTATTTTTTGGTTATTTGTTTTGTTTAAATTTTAGTTTTATGTAATAACTTATTTATAATACTAGTAATCTAGTATTAAAATATTAACTATTATGTAATGTAGTATTTTAGTATTATAAAAGTATAATTGAGTATTTTTTTCAAACTTAGTAATCTAGTATAATGTAAGTAAATTGTTATTTTTTCAAACTTAATACTAAGTTAGTAGTATAATAGTATTTAGTATTTTAGTATTTTAGTTTTTAGTATTTAGTATTTAGTTTTTAGTGTATAGTTTTTAGTATTTTAGTATTTTAGTATTTAGTATTTTAGTATTTAGTATTTTAGTATTGAATTGCAAAGAGGTAACTTAATAGCAAAGGATACTTGAGAATATAACAAAGGATTTACTTAATAGCAAGGCGTAACGCATTTTATTGAATAATGGATAATGGTTGATTTTTTGCAAAGTACATAGATATTAAATTGCAAAAACTACATATTAATAAAAAAACTTCTCATTTTCTGAATAATTTCGTCTGGCACCTCTGGAGGAACCGGTGGCAAAGAGTCATCTTGTTCATATTCAGTTTCATTGTCCAAACTTCCATCGCCTGATAAAATTTCTGATGATGCTTCTGCATCGGCTACTTGATCTTCTGCAAATCCAAAATTTCTTCGCTCCGATCTAATCCAATCTCTGAATAATACGGCCGTCTCCATTGCTTCTTCCTTCAATGAATGTCTATGATCTCCAATTTGTAATCTTCCTTGGCTAAACGCGCTTTCTGAAGCAACAGATGATGCTTGAATAGTTAGAATATCCCGCGCCATTTTTGCTAAAATTGGAAATTGTGCTTGTTGATCCCTCCAAAATGGCAGTAGTTCATCGCTTCTAAAATAATCAACATCCTTGCAAGCATGAAGTAAATAAACATCAAGCTCGTTGAACCCTCCGCTGCTACTCGACTGCCTGCTAGAAAGCCTTTGATTAAGGCTGGAAAAACTTCCCAATCCGGTTGCAGGTCTTTTGGGAGCCTGCGTTGAACTTGATCCAGCTCCACTTGGAACACTTGGAACAACATTATCAGCTGCACTCCTATACCTTTCATAAATCCGTTGGCAATCTACAATTACCTGCGCACAAACTGTTTCTACACTTGGTGTTTCTTCATCAGTAATTCTCAAATTCCGATAAATTTCTCTAATGAGCATTTCCGTATTAAAACGTTTAAAACATGGATGTAATACAGATGCAATGTAATAAAGTGGTGGAATCGGAAAAAAATATTTTTTAAATTTTTCAATCATTGCTTCTACCGCAACGTCATAACCAGGCACTGATCTATAATCGTTAAGTAATTCTGCTATTCCAGCTATAAAATACAACATGGTAGTGATTGTAGGATAATATTGACTGGAAAATTCTTTAGCAGCATAAAAAAACTTTGCTAAAAATTGAAGAAGACGCTCAACATCTTGCCAATCCGGTTCTTCTAGGTGATACACTTCAGCTACTTTGTGATTAAAATAATTAGTAATAGGCACTCGTAAAGCGTAAGCAACAGTCAAAGAGTCATATACAGTGTTCCACCTAGTTGAAACTTCCTTGGGAACTTTTCTAGGAGCTATACCTTCTTTCACACACTCTACTTGAAAGTCCCTCCATCTATCCGGTTTTTTAAATTTAAAAATATAACTAATTGCGAGTTTAACCTTCATAATAGTAGGATCAAATAACTTAAGGCCATCTTTTACAACTAAATTATATATATGACATGCACATCTAATATGAAACAATTCTTCAAAGGGGGGATGCAATGCGGGTATTAACTTAGTAATAGCATAATCATTGTTAGTTGCATTATCAAGAGTTATACTTAAAATTTTATCACTAAGAAAATACGCCTTACAAATATCTGAAACTTCTCCCTTAATAAAATTTCCCGTGTGTGGTTCATCGACAGCAGAATATGCTAAAATTCTTTTTTGCATTACCCAGTTAAGATCTATCCAATGACAAGTAACTGTTAAATACTCATACCCATTAACACCACGACCCAAATCAGAAGTAAGACAAACTCTACAATCAAAGTGATAAAATATATATCGTAAATATTGTCTATATTCATTTTTAAATTTTATAATATCAGTTCTAACCATAGTTTTTGGAAAACTTTGAAAAGATGGATTATATACGGTTTGAATATAACGAATAAAACCTTGAGAAGAAGCAAATGTAAAAGGTAAGCACTCTACCGCAATCATATTTGCCATTTGTTCCCTATCTTTCTTTTTATCATAATGCATAAGCCCCCCGTCACTGGGTTAGTTTCCTGTTGGACTCCACTACCTTGCGATGGAGCCATTCTATTCCCTGAACGAGGGCCACCCGGCCTCCTTTCCCATTCATCCTTATGATGGTTTTCTAAGTGTGTTCTCAACTTTCCCGTCCTACTATTATGGCTGCCGGTTTTAAATTCCCAAACTTTTGCACAAATATTACATTTAGCTTTCTGAGCCGCAATATCTTTAGTCATAAATTTCCACACATCCGATCTTTCGGGTCGTGCATATCGTTCTCTACTAGGAGGCATAGGTGGTAATTCAGTTTCTTCATGTTCACCTTGAAATTGACTAGTGGGTGTTTCATCTAAATTAGCCCCTTTGGTAAACTCTTCATATTGTGTCTCTAACATATCATTATCTAGTGGTTGATCAAGATTTATATCATGCATAAATTGCGAGTCATCTTCCTGAGTAAAATCATCTAGAAGAGAAGGAGCGCTAGAAGTACCAACTGGTCTTTTACCTAAAGCACGACTACGTCTATCATCCCCCCCTCGGTTAGAAGCACGTGATCTACGACCGCTACCCGTACGCCCAGTAATTGCTCTCCACACTCCAGACATTTTTATAATTACTAAAATATGCTTCAAACAAATTACTAAAATATGCTACAAACAATAATATTGCACAAAAATAAAATAGATAATAAAAAGTAAGAACGAGTTTACTTGATATCGTGAACTTAGAATGTAGAACTTAGGAAGTGAAAGTTGAAACTTGACTGGAACCGCACCGAACAATATTTCCACTTTACTCCAAATATTTTTTTAGTATGCAATTTAGCAAATAGCCTTTTGTAGAAATAAGAGAGATTGATAGAGATTTAGAGAGAATATTAGAGAAATTGTGAATAAATTGATGAAAAATGATGGTATTTATAGAAAAAATAGGTAGGGGGTATGGGGGCGCCCTAGGGGGGTGGGGGGCAAAAATAGCCGTTTTTGGCCGTTGGGCCAACGGCTGTGCGTGAAATAGCCGTTGCCCAACGGCTATTTTTTGCTAAGCCCATCAGCCATCCGGTCCGGTCCGGTCCGGACCGGTTCCGGTCCATTTTGGTCCGGTTCGTCCGGTCCATTTTGGACGTGCCGGATCGAAACCGGGTCGTGTTTTTTTTTATATTTGGCCCGATTTGAGCCGGTCCGGACCGGTTTCCGGTTCGGCCCGGCCCAAACCGGGCTATTAGACAGCCTTAGTATACACTCATAAGATATAACAAAGGTATACAGTAATAAATGGGTAGGTTGGGTAAATACTTTTAATTTCATGGGCAATGTAATTTTTAATGGATAGGGCTTGTAAATACTTTAAATTTCATGGGCACATAGTGTAAAAAACCCTAAGGGGTCGTTCCTTTGAAGGAGCTTTTTACGCGGGTATTAACTATTAGAGCGGGTATTAGTAATGTAGGTATTAATAATATGTGTATTAATAATGTGGGTATTGATAATATGGGTATTAATTATGTGGAGTTTAGTAATGTAGGTATTAGCCATGCAGATATTATAACGTATGGATTATTTGTTGAATCACTGATATATTACAAATTAACAAATAATATTATTATTTAAAATATTTATTTACTCCTTAAATACAATTTTAAAATATCCTTATTATTATGAGGACTAATTTTGTCATTTCAAATTTTAATACCCACATTATTAATACCACATTTTACCCTGCATAAAATAATACGTAGATTCCCGCATTAATAATGCGGGAATTAATAATACAGAATATACACAAACGCAACCAAGCGCTGCACTAATTTTATGGGAATATTAAAATTTCACAGAAACCATCAAATACTGCGCTATATTAACGTGAAATTTTGTGCGGGTATTAACCCCTTATCCGAGCAACCGAACGACCCCTTAAAATTTATTAAACTTTACCTTGTATAAATGCACGACCATGTAGGTTCTGCTTGATGACAAGTTCTAGGCATCAGCTGCCAAATATACACTCTCCGACTTGGAGACAAGGTTGTTTTTTCACAAAAAAAAATAAAAATAAAAAAAATAAACTAGTAAAATAAAATACAGCATGACACGGCATATTTCTTAAAAAATAGTAATTAATAGAAGAAGCTTAGCATGTATCAATGATAATTAACGATATCTTTGCCACTACAGAGAAGTTTCTTAGAATATGATATCACATATATATAATTAGACGTAATCTCTTTTTAGACACAATGGAAAGAATTCATCCTCGAGATCTCCTAATGGACAACAAAAGATGGAATTATTAGTTTTCCAGTGTGGCAAATGCAGACGCAGTTCCTTCTGTAACTTAAAAACATAACATTCCCACTCAGAAACTGCTGTTGAAAAAGTAACCCAGTCAAATTCATGCTCCATGCCTTTAAGGGGTCTCAAACGACCAAAGCAACCTTCTACCAGTTGAGGATCCTTCAGAAACGTAGATTTCAGACGATCTATTTCTGTCTGTTGTGCTTGGGAAATTGGAATTGCATTTGGAGATTTTCCTTTGACTTTTGTCCTTAAATTGGAGAACTTCCAATAATAAAACTGCACCAACTGTAACATAAAGAAGTTAAATACGAATTCGACCAACCAATTGATTCATCACCAGTATCAAAATGTTTCAAAGATTGGCTTGTTTTCCTCTGCTTAGTATATCCTTTTATAAGGGTTCCAGAGTTTCACTACATCTGTTGCTTATTAGTAATATTAAAATTAATATAGTAAGAAAAGAATGTAGGTGTTTGGATTTTGGTCTGTTCCACCTAGTTTCAACTATGAAAATAAAGCTTCAGAACTGAGACCGTCCAAGCAGGGTCAGAGAACTGATTCAAATTTTTCATAGGATGCTTTCTCTTTTCGTTATTTCACTTTGCCTACTGGATTGAAAAGGAAGAAGAATTAACAACAGAGCAAAAAGCAGAAATTTGATCACGTTGAACCAATTTAGACATTATATCACATGACTTCCAATCATATAATGTTGAAACGTGATGCTACTCTATTCAGGAAAAGATTAAAGGAAGGTACCTGAAGTCCATGCATTACATTAAGGAATTGGATCTCAAACAACTCACTTTCTCGTGCTAAATGTAGTGGCTCTGACAGTAACTCAAGTAAGTTGTAAGATGAATCTGATGCTGACAAATGGCAAGTTTCATGAAATGAATAGATATCAAATCCAAGAATATGCAATCTTCCACAGCGTATATCAAAGCCGGACAAGAAATTTGAAGCTTCATCAGGTGGAAACCAGTACATATTGATGGATCCTGGCACGGGTAAATAAGCATGCAACTTGCTATCACTTTCAGAGAGAGATGATATGAGTTTAGAATCTTCATCATGAGATGAATCACGGCTAAACCACAATGTAAGCGTTATGCGTTCCCCTTCAGTAATCTGTATGGAAGAGTCAGTTAAGTAGAAAAAGAGACAGGAACCAAGAAACTGAATCTTGTTAATCCATGTTGGATATCTACAAGAGAGGTAACATACTGAGCACAAAAATATGAAGATTCTTAATATTAGTGTGATACACTCAGACCATTCTTAAGAGAGATGGTCAATCTAGTAGTTACAATCAGTAAAGAAAAGGATAATGTCATCCCGAATCAAAAGAATTGATCATTGCACATATTGAATTCGTTTAACAAGCCAGTTCACTTGCTGATCATGTTCAAAATAGTACGCCTGATCCGACTCAGTATTGGTGAGCAAGAACATAAAACTTGGCTCAGTAGCGTCAAAGAGCAACCAGGAACTTTAAAGGTTTCAATTATTTGTCTAATCATTTTGTGGAAAACTTCTACACCGTGCAACCTAAGCAGAACCAGTTATTTGTCCGTTGAAGCTGCTTGATTCTTTGTTCCATGTGGAAGTGGTAAAATTAATAATACAGTATCATTTTTCAGAGCCAATCTATAAATTCACAAGGTAGTATGCTTTTTTGTCAGAAGATGACAAAATTACTGCTTGTATCTAAATTTTCACAAGGTAGTATGCTTTTTGCTAGTTACGATGCCATACTTTGAAAAATCAAAAGGACACTGGAAAGAAGTGCACTTGATGCCCCCCTTGTATCTCCTTTCTTGTTTCTTGCTCTTGTTTACTACAAGTTAGTCGGTGGTTAGGAGTTAGGACTATTACTATAGTTTAGGGATTTAGGTTTCTGTTCCCTTCTTCTGAAATGCTGGCCTGTGGCGATGATGCAACAGACCAATCTCTCAAACGAATGAAGTTTTCGTACTGACTTAAGCTCTTCTATTGAAAACAGCAAACACTAAATACCTAAATGAAACCAAGTGAGCTCAAATGATCAGCCAATGCAAAAATTAGTCCGTTCAATTTAGATCGACGTGTCTGGCTAAACTGATGCAGCACGAAGCTGTCAGAGTATTCAGCTTGTTAGGTTCCCACAGTGGCAGGAGTTAGAACTAGCATAAATACAAGTAATGCTGATTGAAGGTTAAAAAACACCAACTTTTAAGCAACCCCAACAAAATAATTAGGTCAACTATGAAATTGAAATGACAGCAGAATAATAAGGCCATCAAGATTTTGGGGGGGTTGAGTGATTTTACTCTAGTAACAAAGAATATAACACAACAAGCTAAAATAAAGCACCCAACAAAACTAAGAGGCATTGGAGCAAAGTGAGACACAAAGATGTTTTTTCAATAGAAGAGAGGATACCTCATCAACACAATGAATATTTTGGTCATCGGCCGTGTACATGATAACATCCTAAAAGAGAGAATTCTCATCAGTAAGAAAGAGATTACAAAGAAACAAAGTCGCAATAGCATTTTACTTATATTAACAGGTCATTTATTATTAAGTCCAGTAGCAAAGCTGGAACAAAGGTTACAACCAATAGCTAGTCACATTAGAGATTATCCAGTGAACTGAGAAAGTCGAGCATGCAAAGTTGCAATAACATAATAGACCCAGACCCAGTAAATATAACATTCACGTTTGACCTATAATCTTCACTAAATAGCAATGTACTAGATGCAGCTTGCACTTGCATGAGAAGTAAACAAAAGCAAGAAACTTCCTTATTCAAGATTTACATTGCAAGCACCATGCAAGATGTTGGACAATGTGACATATTCTGGATTGAACATAATAGTCCAATCTAACATGTAATCTATAAATTACTTACACCAGCTATGGGCACAATGTCAGCAGGTTCTCCATCCTTGAAGTGAAAAATCCCGCCTTTAAAGTCTGCATCATGACTATTTAAATAACACACTGCCTTCAACCAAAGAATAAGCATTGTCAACTGGAGTACATAAATGAGAAACTCAGGGAACTTCTAACTCGGCAATTAGTATGACTATGCGGTTCAACTTCATAATTGCACCAGTCGCCACTTTAATGTCAACGGTGCTGCTAGCGTCAGTAGTTGCCGAGAGTGCGCGCTTGAATTAAACTTTTGAGGAACATCAGGAAGATGGAGATTGCAAGAGTCTACATAAACAGAGAGATGTTGTATTGTATGCCTTAAGAGTGCCAAAGGAGTTCAGTGAGGACTTGAAGTGAGCTCAAGGGCTTAGCTTGTGTGCAAGGGCCACATGCGCAACACAGAAGGAAGTAGCACATGTTATCGAGCTATAAGTAGAATCTTTGGGATTTCAGGTGAGAGTGATAATCCCAAGATGTTCAAGAGTGCACACACCAAGTTTGGTTTAGTTCTAAGTTCGTTTGCCATTACGCATGACTTAGCTAAGGCTGCATTGGTACTGTTATAACTACCTGCAACTTCTAAGTGTGACAACTCTCTCTACAGGTGTGAAAATGAGTTGTAACTTGAGTGGGGAATAGAGGAAGGCAAGACGAATGTATAGGAACGGAGTCACCTCATTTGGAGTCCGGACGCAACTACTGATGATCGTAGTGAAAGGTCAAAACATGTTAACTCTTGACACTCTGCTAAATACATATAAGAGGGGCATGCTTGGTGACAACCTACCATCCCTCCCTCCCCTTGCATGCTAATAGCAAGACGCATTCTGACAACCCCGCCCCTTGTTTGGCATCATGAATGCCATGACGGAAATGTGAATATAAGTGGCTATCGGCATTTGTCTGTCAAGTGTACATTGCCATCATGAAAGAGCCAGAAGGGGAAGGGTGCATTTTCCACCTCTAGTAGCTAACAACTAAATCAGTAGACGTATATCTATCAATAAACAGCACTTATAGCTGGTATGAAAACTTCAGTATTTATCAGCATAATCAATTTTCAGAAACATGAAAAGAAAAATAGTAAAAGCAGGCTAGAATAAGAAGCAATAAATTATTGACAACCAAAGAAGTAAAAATATGTAGCAAATAAAATTAGAAGATATACAACAGCAAGTCAAGAACGCACCGCAAAATCCCGTTGTTTAAGGTAAGGTCTATTATCGTCACTGTGCCAACCGATACTTGCTCCTTTGCACCAGCTGTGCAGTATACAGAACATTAGACAAATTGATCCATAGCATTGCAGATTGAACTTTCAATGATGTGAGGATTCACAATAAATTGACTAATGTTACATCGACACACGACCTATTGCAAAACTCCTCTTCTTTTTGGGCATATGATCAAAATAAAATTAGCTTAAAAAATTAGGAATATAAAGAGGACTAACCTGATTAGACCAGTGAATTCAACAAACAACTCATATTGACATCCAAAATGCTCTTCTGCTTTCTCCCTTAACCTCTCTACCAAACACAAAAGAAAGTCAAAAATTAGCACTCAAGGGTGTAGCCTAGTGGTCAAAGAAGCGGGCTAAGAACCATAAGATCTAAAGTCCAAATCCCAATGGAGACAAAAAATACTAAGTAATTTCTTTCCACCTATCCAAGCCTTAGTGGACAGAGACACAGAGTTACTCGATATCTCTGCTAGTGGGCAGGGGCGGACCTAAGTAATGTCAAGGGGTACTGATACCCCTTCGGCGAAAATATATGATGTGTCGATGGACATATTTTTTATTTATGCATATATATCATATGTTGAGTCCCCTTAATTTTTCATATCTTTTACTAGTTTATATTTCGATACTCTTAGTAAATATCCTGGTTCTACCACAGCGAGTGGGAGTTAGCAAGTACCTGTGGAGTGTGGAGTTAGTGGAGGTGCGCCCAAGTTAGTTCGGACACCACGGTTATTACAGAAAAGACAAGGTCAAAAAATATCAGCTCTAAATTGAAATTCAAGGATATAATATAAGAGGAAAATTGATACCTCTAATAGGAATGATGGGCATGATTAAATGAGAAGAGTTAGTAGCAATAAGATGAGAGAGTGTTGTAGACAACACATTTGGTCTGTACCCTACTGTGCAACAACTCTTGTGTATGAACTCTAACTCCTGCAATTAAAACACAATTGTTCACGTGTAGTATGTAAAAATTTTCAAAAGAAATGATATATTCTGAATTTGGAAATAGACCTTGCAAATATCTAAAGATATAAAGTTATGAAGAATTAGGCGGGGGTGCTCCCTGTCTCCCATTTTTGAAACTTCGTTAGCTCTTTGTTGAGTGTCTTCCCAATTTCCTTGCAACTGTACTTCTATGTGATGAACCAGGTGAGATGTTGGGTTTGGGGATTCTGTATGTTGAGGTACACGGGGGCAATTTACAAAGCTAAGACAAATGGTTTGTCTTATTGACCTCGCTTAAAGTAGTTTTACAAGAATGATCTCATTAATTTTAAATAAGTGCTCCCTCAGGACAACACTTCAAATTATAAACTTGACAAATGCAACCCACGGGGACAGTACTTCAAGTGTAAAATGATAAGTGTTGCCTCCCGTGGGAGCACTTGACTTTTTATCTCTATCAACATTCTCCTCAGATAACTTAAAGTGCTGCCTGCAGGCAGCACTTGCAATTTATACTTGAATTGTTCTCCCGAGGGAACACTTGTACATTTATAACGTGAAGTGTTGTCTACCGAGGCCATTTTGCTAAACTATTCTTAAGTGGGGACAAAAAACCATAACCAAGGATAAGGGGTTATGTAGTGAAATTTTTGGCTGAATTACACAAATATGACACGGTTAGCAAAACTGCCCTTCATTAGTTTAATGAAACTTAATCCGGACGAAAATACCCCCTTACAACTAATAAAAAGACTCGCACTATCCTCCCCTTCCTCTTTTTCCATTCAAATAGTCTCTAAATCCTAAAACCCGATAACTTTTACAGATTCCTCCATTGAAACGAAGATTCAAGGTTAGATTCCTTCAAATTCCTACTCTCTTACACTCATTTGGATAACCTTGTAGAAAATCTATGAAAATGGGCATCTTACACAAACTTCTTGGCAATGGGCACTTTGCACAGACTTATTGGCAATTGCGAAAACTTTAAGCCCCGTTGCAATGGGCAACTTTTATCTACAAGTCTTGGCTATGCCAAGAGTTTAAGCTCTAGTGCAATGGCACCTTACACAGACTTCCCTGGCAATTGCAAGACTGCAAGCCCTATTGTAGTTACCAACTTGCAGAGAAAGTCTTTGAAAATCTTGGTTGTTGCCAAGAGTTTAAGGTCTGGTGCAATGGGCATCTTACAAAGACTTCCTAGCAATTTCCAAGACTTCAAGCCCTGTTGTGGTGGATAATTTACGGAGAAATTCTCTGCGAGTCTTGGCTATTGCCAAGAGTTTAAGCTCTGGTGCAATGAGCACCTTATAAAGACTTCCTGGCAGTTGCCAAGACTTGAAGCCCTGTTGTAGTAGCATATTTGCGGAGAAAGTCTCTGCAAGTCTTGGTTATTGCCAAGAGTTCAAGCTCTGTTGCAATGGGCACCTTGCACAGACTTCTTGGCAATTGCCAAGACTTCAAGCCCTGTTGCAGTGGGTAATTTGCAGAGAAAGTCTCTTCAAATCTTGGCTATTGCCAAGAGTTCAAGCTCTGGTGCAATGGGCACCTTGTACAGACTTCTTTGTCAAGCCTTATTGCATTGGGTAATTTGCGAGAAAGTCTCCGCAAGTCTTGGTTATTACCAAGAATTCAAGCTCTGGTGTAATGGGCACGTTAACTAGGAAATCAAAGTGGAATCTAACACAAGAAAAATAAAAATAAGATTGAATGAAAGTTTACGAACATCGTCATTAAGGGTCAACTTATCACTGGACAAATCAAGAAACCAACTTCTTTTATCAATAGTAACACCACCCAAGTGATGTTACTAAATTCTTTGCAACTTTTGGCAATAGCCAACACTTTAAGGTCGGGTGGAAGGGGACAACTTGTAGGGGAAGTCTCTGAAAGTATTGGCAATTGCCAATACTTTATGATCTGGTGCCTAGGCAACCTGCAGACAAAGTCTCTGCAAGTATTGGCAATAGCCAAGACTTTAAGCTCTATGCAATAGGCAACTTGCAGAGAAAGTATCTTCAAGTCTTGGAAATAGCCAAAACTTTAATCTCTGTGCAATAGAGGCTACTTGCATAGAAAGTCTCTGCATTAATGGCAATAGCCAAGATTAAGCTCTATGCAATGAACAACAACAATATCTAATTGCTATTGCCAATAAGAACCTTAAAATCATCTTAATCAAGTATAAGAACTAAAAAAAATTCACAGGAACATCAAATTTAATACAACGATCATCAATCAAAATGGAAAAAAACTTATAGATAAGTGTTTAAAAAATAATTACCAAAAAGAAATACAGAAAAAAACTAAATACAAATTAAGGATTAGGCGAAATAAAAATTACATTATACCACAAATTAAAGAAAAATAATAAAATAAATAAATCGTTTACAGATTTTCTAAATCTTTCCAGGACACAAAGAAGAAAGAAGGAAAGGAAGGAGGAAGGAGAAAAGGAAAGGATGGAGGTAAGAGAAAAGGAAACTATTCCATGTGAATTAGGTTTAGGTAAGGGCAAAATAGTCCTTTCGCATAATGAGGGATGATGTAGATGGCATTTAGTAAAAATATCTGAAACTGTGGGCATTTATCTAAAACTATGTCTTACGAAAGGCACCCCGTGAAATTTTTTGGAAATTTTTGGGCGTGCACACAGCCCATTTGCAAAGCTCCCCAATCTAACAAAATTTTACCAAAATAGCCGTTCTAATCAATATGTATATATAAATAAAATACATATGAAATATAAAAAGAAAAAAGTATTTCTGTGTAAGCGATATAGCAGTGTTCCTCCAACATAAATTTTCCTTGATCATCATCCATCACATTCGGTACCTATTTAAGCGAAAGTTTAGTCTTAAATTAGTTACCTATTTAGGCCAAAGGCTGTTTATATGTAAAGTTCAACTTTAAGCTAAATGTCAAATTCAAATTTTGTTTTATTTTTTTATAAAACTGGCCTCAACTTCAAAGAGTTGAGGTTGGAAAAACTTCAGCTATAGCACTAAAGTTGGCATCAACTTCATCCCGTGGATAGAGTTAAGTGGAATAGTCCACCCGATACTTTAATTTATTTTAATTTGTCACTTCGACCATTGAACTTACGAGGTTCGCGTTTTACCACTTCAAACTCACTCGAATGCATTTAAACAAACACCTCGAACTGATCGTGTTTTTCAGTTACGATGATATGAATGACAGAACACATACTTAACCTTTTACTGCATGATATGTATAACTTATGGTCCCATATGCTTTTTAAAAACCATTTTCAACTTTCTAAATGTTTAATTAAAAAAAAAACAATAAACAAATCGACACCCTACCCAACTACTACCTCCTTCTAACCTGTCCCTTTCATTTCCCCCACACTCTCTTTCATTCTTTCTTCCATTTTGTCAACACTATTCTTCCAGTGTGGGTTTTACAAAACCTATATAGATCTGCTTAAGGTTGATTTGCAAAAATATGATACGGAAAGCAATGGTTTACTTTTTTGCCAGCGCTAATAGATGGTTTGTAAAAATATTCCCGTTAAGGTTTAATGAAAAAAATTCGGGGCCAAGACTTGCCTTTATATTTTTTCACTTTTCAACACTTATCCCTTCAAGTATTGGCAATAGGCAAATACTTGCCGTACTTGGCCGTAAGTCTTGGCAAAAAGGCAAGACTTGCCTTTGACCCCTGCTCGATTTGCCAACACTTGCCACACTTCATCATAAGTCTTGGAAATTACCAAGACTTGCCCTTCCCTGCATTCTCGACATATAACTTGAAGTATTGGCAAAACAATTCTTGCTCTTGAAGTATAGCCAATTGCCAAGACTTACAAAAATTTTGCCTTGAAATCTTGCCTCCAGACTAAATAAGGGCATTTTGCTAAAACATTCCTTAGCGCGAGCAATTTTTCAAAACCACTCCTTATGGAGGGCATGCAGTGAAATTTTTTGTCTGCTTAAAAGGTAAAACTTTGACCCGATAGCCAGTTTGCACCTCGCTAAATAAAAACTAGCCAGAATTTGAAAAAATTTCAAAATATAGCCAAATCCAAGAAATACAGAAAAATCCAGTATTTTTTACTTGGACTTTGAACTAAATTTTTCAAAGTCCAAGTAAAAATAATGGGACTAGCGAAATATGAAGTCCCAATAAAAAAAGACTAAATTACACCTCGTATAATTTTAGGGTACTTTTTTAAAAAATATAGTAACATTTTGTCACTTTACAAAACGTAGCAATATTTTTAGAAATACTACCAAACATGTCACAACTAAAAAATCCTAACCCTAACTTTCCTCTCCCTTTCTTTCTCTTCTCTCCTCTATCTTCCTAACTCTAACAGCCCATCCTATTGCCGCCAATAGCCTTCCCGTTGCCGGTGATGATCCTCCAAGCCCGACGTTGCTGGCGTAGTATTTCTCTCTCCCTCACCCCCATTTCCGTCGTCTTCCTCTCTCCCCACCGTGTCCCCGTCGTCTTCCCCCAGTTTTCGGTCAGATCCGGCGACGTGCGCTTCCCCGTTGCTGACTGGTGTTGTTTCTTTATTGTCTTGTTGTTGTGTTGTCTCTCCCCAACGTGCGCTTCCCCATTCCTGTCGTGTGTGATGTCATTGTTGACGTCTGAGTTCCGGTGGTGATGGATCTGCTACAACAGAGCAAATCCAGCCTTTTCCAGTGAGGACCAGGTGGCGCTACTGCTTTTCTCCTCTTTTTTTTTTTGTTATTTATTTATTTTTTGAATTTTTCGGTGAGACACGATGGAACTACGATGGTTTGTGGTGTATGCTTGGTGTTTGTTGGTTGTTGGAATATATTACACATGTATTCTCATTGTATGCACGGTGTATGCACTGTATACACAGTGAATATATACCGAACATACAACGAATATACACTTGTCATACAATAAATATACAACACGTATTTTGGGTTGTCGATTTGTATATAGTGTATATGTCTGGCAAATGAACACACATACACTGTGCATACAATATCCATACAGAGAATATACAAACATACAATAATCGTATGCGCGTGTATCTACTGTATTTTCACTGTATGCATAATGTATCATTGTCCATACGCTGTACATACAGTGAAAATATACACAGGTCCACAAAAAATTAAAAAATAAACAAAATCTGCACGACCAGTGACCGGCGGCGATCGGCGGCCGATGGCTAGAGGCGGTGGAAATGATGGGGGTGGTGGTTGGGGGTGGCAGGAGGAAGATTTAGGGTTATAGCACTCTTTTACGTATTTTTGCTATGTTTTGAAAAAAAAAAAATTATTGCTATGTTTTGTAAATAGGAAAATATTGACAGTTTTGTGTAAAGAAGCTTGTTAGCTTATATACTTTTGTTAATTGCCCATAAAAAAATACTTGAATTTTGAAAATGTAGTTCAAAAATTCAAGTAAAAAAATACTTGGGACTTGCTAAATATAAAGTCCCGATAAAAATACATCAACTTTGAAAATTTTAGTTCAAAAGTCCCAGTAAAAGATACTTGAGACTTCAACTATGAATCTCCAGTAAAATTCCTTGAACTTTGAACTATTTTCAGCAAAGTTTGTTGGGGTTTAGTTCAAATTCTTAGAGTTTTTTTCTTGTGGTTGCTCTTAAAAAATGCGTATCTTTATAATCTGACTATTTTTCTAAAAGTTTGTAAGTGATGGCTGATTTTTTTTAAGCGGTGCGAAAACTGGTTAGTCACCAAAATTACCCGCTTAGAAATCAAGAGTTAGATTTTTCTCTTAGGAATTTAAAAATTGCTGCTAATTTGTATTATCTTATAGTTAATTTTCCTTATTTGGTAAAGCAAATCGTTTGTATAGTGCTGGAAGTTTGTCGGAGATGGGATTGAAGATGCAAGATGGGTCTCATTTATATTATCAAAAAAAAAAAGTAAAAATAAAATTATTTTTTTATGATTATTGCCGAAATGATAGTTTTGATGTGGGGAGGATTAAAAGAATGAGGTTATTTTAGGCAGAGTAGGAAACTCTGACGTTGGCACCGAGATAGCGGGACTGTAATGGCAGCAATGGCAGCGTTTTCTTGTTGATGATGGATGCGTATTATTATTAATCAATTAATTAAGTTAGACGCGCTTTAGGAGTTGAGATTTTTACACTCTATACCCATAAAATTTAAAGTATTTACAAGTCATACCCATTACAAATTATACTACCCATAAAACTAAAAGTATTTACCCGACCTACCCATATATTATTGTATACCTTTGTTATGCCTTATAGGTGTATACCATTAAAGTATACTGCATAAATTATGGTATACAAGTCTGGAGGGACATTTATTACTGTATACTTTTGTTATGCCTTATAGGTATATACCTTTATGGTATACTGCATAAACTATGATATATAAGTCTGGGTTGTTATGCCTTATAGGTATATACCTTTATGGTATACTGCATAAACTATGGTATACAAGTCTGAGTGGGTAGAGTGGGTAAATAATTTAGTGGGTAGGTCGGGTAATATTTGAAAGTAGTGGGTAGTGAATGTAATTATTTTAGGTTTTGTGGGTATTTTTGTAAATGCCCCTTAGGAGTTTGATTGATATGTAATTTTTGCCACATAAGCACAGTTAATGGTCAAAGGTATTTATTAGCATGTAAAATTTTGAAGTAGACGTATTTAAGTGGGAAAGTTATAAGTTTGATGGCCGACATGAAAAATCAATACAAGTTCAGGGGTTGGGAGCGCTATTCCACCTAGAGTTAAGTTGGAGATTTACAGATATATAGTAGGACATTATCGACGCCTTCTCACGCTCCTTTTTATGTGTTTTTTATATGTATTGTATTTTATATTATGTTACTTAGTACTCAATAAGTATTATTGAAATATTTTAATTGTGAACTTGAAATTTGGTTTCTAACGTACTACAATATGATAAATGTCTTGTAAAAGTCTACGCTATTAAAATTTTAGGTAAGTATTTAAGTGAAATATATATATATATTTTAATTCTTAAAAAAGGGGTCCGACCTAGCCCGGTGTCCGCTTAGGAGTGAGCTGGGCATCCATTGGTGGCCCAATCATATGTCAGGCCAACCCACCTCATCCCGTGTATTTTAAGATGGCCTTTTGCACGCGTTTAACATGGTTTTTCAAAAATGCCCCGCTAAATTTAATGAAAAATTTTGGACAAAAGTACCCTAGTCAATCTCTTGGTACGGGGTCAAGACTTGCCCTTTGACCCCTCTCTATTTGCCAACACTTTTTCCTGAAGTATTGGCAAAAGACAATACTTGCCCCTTCCAATCTCTCCCTGCATTCTCCCCATATAACTTGAAGTGTTGCAAAAATAAAACTTGCCTTGACCTCTTGCCTAAAAGCCAATACCTGTAAATTTGTGCCTTGAAGTCTTGGTCTGTTGCACTTGGTGCACCTTTGTAAGACACTAGAGGGGGGTGAATAGTGTCCTTACCCGATTTTTAAATCCTAAAACTTGCTTTTAACTTTCTGCGCCTAACTCACAAAGAACCAGGTTCCTTGCAAGTTTCACCTATCTCTGAAACTAAACAAATTGCGGAAATGTAAAGAACACAGAGATTTTTACGTGGAAAAATCTTTTCTCAAGGGATAAAAAACCACGACCCAAACTCTTGAGATTTCAACTCTTCCACTAAAGGAAAACCCGAGCAAGTTTTAGATTACAACGTAATGTAATCAAGGAACTAGAACCCCCTAGTACCTAGAACCTTCACAGCCACACGTTAGCTGGTAAGGTTACCTCTACTTAATCTCAAAAGTAATCTCTACTTAATGCTTCTAAACAAGCTCATAGATTACAACTGAATAGCCTATAACAAAGAAACTAAAACAACAGACTTATCTATGAAACTGCTCCTTCGTAAGGTTCTGTTGCTCAGTCTTGTTCTTGCACACAAAGCTTCTCACGATCTGATTGTACTTGATATGCTCTGTTGAGATGTCTTTTGTGCGTCTTGAATTTGGCCAAATTAACTTGTATTTATAGGAACTTAACTCAGCCGGATCCAACTAAGCTTAGGATTCCTTTTCCTCTTGAAATCAGTTTAAACAAGGTTACCCATATTTCCTTATTTAAAACCTAAGTTAATTTGCCTTAGTTCCTAATCCATTTTCGTTTAGGAACCGCGTCCTTCTCAGCACCGCTTCTAGCTTCTTCAACTTCCGATAGGATTGAAAATTTGACTCCAGCTGTTCTCTTCTTTCCTTCTTCAGCTCTGACTAGATTAACCCGTTGAACAACTGACCTTCTCACTTCGACTGTAAATCTTTTCGTGGTCCACTTCACACCAGGTCCTTTGTCATCTTCAAAACTCACCCTTCAACAAATTCTCCCTTTTTGATGATGACGAACCATGTTGTCTCACCGAGGGTTTATATTCTTAAGAACCTGTAAAAATCAACCACTAACCACGAACCAGGGTAATAACAGTTAGGCGAAAAGAGGTCACAAACATATAATGAACTAATCCACATCTAACTTCCCCTTTTTGGCATCATCGAAAAGTTTCACAGTTGTAAAAACCTGCTCAATTTAAATTAAGTCTAGTTGACTCTAGTGCCAAAGGCAGCAAGCCAACCTTTAAACGTCAGGAACCTGTTTCAAACAATAAATACTAGCAAGATAGGATATTTATATCAACAAAAAGTGCAAAACCGGCTAAAAACATCCAAACATCATTCAAAATATTACAAACCGAGAAATAAGATTGTCTTAAAAATAGGCCATAAAAGAACCAGGAAGGGACTAGGGAAAGGAACTGGTTCAGAATTGGGGAATATCATGGATGTTAAAGTGAGCAAGCAACAAGGCGAGGCCACGCGAGTTTCCTTCTCTTTCACGCTCCAGCTCTGCATCCAGCCTTGTGTTTTCAGCATTCATCCAGGCCAGCTTATCATTTTGCCTTTCAAGCTGCCTCCTGAACCCCTCAATCCTCCTGTCCATTCTATTGTTCCTCCTTTCATCTGCATCCTCTTCCATATGCTTTGGTTCATCAGCAGGTTCACCATCCAACACATAGTCACAGGATTTAAGAATGTTCCTCCAAAATAAGTCATTATGGTCCGGCTCAGTCTACTTACCAACAGTCACCCCAAAGAAATCAAACACCTTCCCCAGAAGAAACCCATAGACCAGCGCATGTTTGCCGAACCCAATATCAGCTACCCTACCTATATGCTTAATCATCAATTCAGGCAGATTAATACGAACCTCTCGATCTAGCAGGTCCATATAGGTCATATCTAGAAAGTTGGACTCACTCCTCCTTTCTGACCTCTGCAGTAGGTTCTTCAGCACAAATTCAAAGAGCAACTGGTAGAAGGGTTGCATTGCCTTCTTCTTAACTTGTGCAGCCCTTGCCAGTCTAGATATCCCTGCAAATTTTCGGGTCACCTCTAAAGCAGACACACCATCTCCTCTAGTCGGCCACAAGTTCCTCATGTACTCGCTAGAGCCCTGAGAAGGAACACCTAAAATCTCACCCAGTTCCACACTATCAAACTGGATCACCAGCCCCTTGACTATGGTCATAACAATACCTTCACTCACTGTGCAATTGGAATAAAATTCTCGAACATCTTGCTCCCTCAACTGTCTAGTACGATCACTGAACAGGTTCAACCAACCCTGAGCTCTCAACTTATCACCAAGTTGAGTTATCCCTTCCAGCTCAAAGTCAGTGTGGAAGTTGCACCTGGGCAAGATAAAGAGTTGTGGGTTAAGCTTAATGGTACTACGTTGAGGTTTGGGATTGCAGAATTTGCTCTTATTACTGGCTTGAAAATGAGTAAAGATGAGACCACTATGTATGAGAGCCTGGAAACGAACAGGTTGATGGATGAGTATTTTAGCGGAATCGATTCAGTAAGTAGGAAAGGCTTGTTGGATTGATTCAAGCAAAAGGGTTAGAAATCTTATGAGGACGCGCTGAAGATGGCTGTGATGGTGTTCATCCACACTTTCTTATTTTCAGACACTGATAATCATGCTATTTCGAAGAAAGATTTTGATCTTGTTGAGAGTGGTGTATATGAGAGATATGACTGGGGAAAACAAGTGTTCGATGACATGCTTCAGACTATGAGGGATAAACAGCGTGGCAACTTGCAAATGTACAGGTTAGGAGGTCTACCTCTAGCATTCCGGACTTGGATTTATGAATGTTGTTCTTCATTCGATAAGAAGCTTGTTGTTCGTGTTCAAAATAAGGTGCCCCACATTCTGAACTGGAAATCGAGTATCAATCCAAAATATGTTGACATCGTCGATGGTTCTATGATTAGTATTGATCTGGTAACGTTGGAGCTCTATATGACAATTTTTCTATAAATCATGTATAAACTTGTATCTGTCAAGTTGTTATGTTTTACTTATAGTTTATATTGACATAATATCATTTTTTTAGTTGCATTATCGAAACAGGTCTCCTACAAGCGAAGAGAAGTCCAAGTTAAACCTTGATCAGCTATTTGAAGATTTTAATCCTCCACCAGGAGACATGTCTGCCTCTAATAGTGTTGATGGCTTCTTCTCCTGCCCAGTTTGTCCTTCTTTGAGTGATAAATTGGCGGATGAAGTTAAGCAGTTGAGGGTTGACCTTCGACAGGTACTACACATGTTGCTATGTTTTTGTAATTTTTTGTTGTATAATGTGTACACATTCTTATTTGTGTAATAATTTTTTCCTTTTTTACTTTGTCTTGTCTAGCTTACGAATTAAGTTGTGATTCTGAACAAGTTTGTCGTTGATTCCTTTGCAAAAGTGTTTACAATTCTTGAATCTAAGTCAACCGACTCAAAGAGATGCGAGGTTCTTGTTTCTGAGGTATATTTTTGTATATTTTAGTTACTTTTTTTTTAAAGAAATTAAAAGATGACAGTTAACCGCTCTCCTTATTCTTATTTTTTTGGTCTTGGTTAACAACCTGGAAATGTTTCTCCTGAAAATATGGATGGCCAAGGTGGCGACGAACATTTTGACTATTCGTTCTCGGCTTGGAAAACCCTGCAACCACTCAAGTTGAGAATATGCAGTCCGATGTGAATCAAACTGATGGAATTGAGCATGTGGACTTCGATGTGAAGCAAACTAATGGAGTTGAGAATATGGAGTCCGATGTCAAGCAAGCTGATGGAGTTGCATCGGCTTTTCTTGGTACAAAATGTGTCTTTGTTTTTTTGCATTTTGTATTTAGATCGATTGTGTTTTAGACAACCAACAATTCCAAATACAAATTTATACACAATAATACAGTGTTTTTGCTTTAACTTATACACTGTTTTATGCATAGAAAAAGTTATTTTATACCTTTTTATACGATTATATACCAGAATATACATGCATTCATTGTAAAGATTTTATTTTATTTTTTATTTTCATTCATTTTTTCCTGTTTTGGGGCTGTAGATGATGTTGATAATATGAATAATTTTTGGGATGATTTGGATGAAGAGTTCCCTGAGGCAAATGACTCGCAGCTTGTCATTTATAAACCAATTCCTCCTCTACCTGTCCATGAAGTTGAGGAACCTGTCTATGAAGTTGAGGAAGCTGCCCAAGAAGAAGCCAATGCTATAAAAGAACAAAATGCCACCCCTCAACAGGTTGGTCGTCAAAAGAAACCCAGAAAAATTTTCAAATCTCCAATATACTCCAGTTTTTGGTTCAGCTATTAGTGATACATCAGGATCAGCACGCAAGAAGATCTTTTCTATGAAGCATCCTTTCATGGTTGCTGCAAATCTGTATAATCCTCTATCAGATTTGGCTCAGCATTTTTTTGAATTTGTCGATGAAGGGGTGGATTCATCACAGAGGTATGTTGATTAATTTAACATTTTAATGAATTCATCATAAAATTATGTTACTGTGCTAGCTTATATTAATTTTTTATTATTTTAAAAGTGCGAAGCAGCTTTGTCCAGATGACATAAATAATCTTGAGAAGCCGTTTGTCTTTGGCTCATGTGTTGTGGATAAGAAGGATTGGTTTCAGGATCTTGCATACAGTGGTCAACTGTTGTCTGATTTGGTATGTGCTAAATTTCTTTCCTACCCTTTTTGTATATACGTGTATAATAGTGTAGATAATAGTATAACCATTTATGAACTGATGTCTTATATAGCATGTGGTGTTCTTCTTTCCTTCCATTGTATAACTTTGTATAATAGTGTAGATAATTGTATAACCAATGATAAATATGTATAAACAGTTGTCTGCTATTGTATGTGGTGATCTTGTATATGTTTGTATAATAAGTGCAAATATATGTATAATCATTGTTTAACTTTTCTTGTGTTTACTTAATGTTCTTTGTAGTAGTTTTCAAATCTGACTTTATTTTATTTCTATTTTGCTGTCTCAGCATATTGATACCATATTTTACTACTTGCTAAAAAAAGGAAAATATGGCCCTAATGTGGCAGTGAGCTTTACTACAACTGACTGTACATTCAACAACAAGATCACTTCACTTTTTACCATATTTGTGCGAAAGCACCGAGATTTTCGTGTGATCCCCGATGAGCATGAAGTGGCTGAGTACATTCTAGGCTACTAATGTGATGCGAATTCCCTTTGGCACACTGTTGACCATGTCTTGTTGCCTATTCATGTTAAGCGTGGAGTGGGCCATTGGGTTTTGGGTGTGCTTACATTTAAAGATAGGCGGATTGATATGTATGATTCTAACCGTGGAGCTTTGAATGATGCTGCCGTTCTTAATGCAGTGTAGCTTATGCTGTTTTATTCCTCATTTCCTTAATACTACCGGTTTTTATGGCAAGCGAACTGATATTGATTGGAAGAGTGGTGCTTATATGGATAAAACTTTGTCTGATCCTTTTGACGTGAACCTAGTAAATGACCTGCCACATCAGATGACGAAGTAGGTTTTGTTTTTACATCATTATTTAATTTTTTTGTGTTGTGTGTATATTGTAATACTCCCTCCGTCCCATTTTATGTGGCACCATTTGACCGGATACGGAGTTTAAGAAAATAGAGGTTGACCTTGTAAAGTTTCAATTTTACCCTTGAAAAAGTAAGAAAGAGAAGATTTGAGTAGTAAAAAAGTTGTTGGTAGCTTTAAAAGTATGTAGGGCCCAACAAGGGTAAATTAGAGATGGTACATTAAATAGTTGTCAAAAAAGGAAACGTGTCGTTCTTTTTCGGGACAAACAAAAAAGGAAATAGTGCCACATAAATTGGGACAGAGGGAGTATTTGATTTTTGTTGTTGTCTTTGTGTTTTTACAGTGATTGTGGTGCTTATGTGGCTGGATTTGCCGAGTACTTTATCGAGGGAAGAAAGATAGAAAAAGATGACTTTGATATCGAGGATATTCGTGCAAGGTTTGCTTGTCTGCTTTGGGATTATGGACTGAAAAAATAAGAATCTAATGGAGTTAGCTATGATGGAGTCACTGGCAGAGTTTTCAAGAGGAAGAGGGGACGACCGAAGAAGTAGTTTAGTTAGTTTTTCCCTTTTAATGGGGCAGTTTTTGTTTTATCACATGGATGTAGACTTTTTTATTTTCGCATTTTCTCTTGTATGGTTGACTTTGCTATTATGAAGACTCCATTACTGTTAAATGATGATTCAAACATTGTTTTTTGTTTTAACTTGGTTGTGTATGTTTATTTTATAAATTTATACATTATGATACATGTAGTTACATTTTTCCCTGCACAAGGGTTGGTAAAGCACAATATACAGGTTTATACAATGATATACAACTTTTTATACACCTTTATACATTGTCATACACTGTTATACATTACACACATGCACTGTATATCTGCATTGTAGTTAACTGTTATTTGTTGTTTCTTAGAGCATCAAGATCTGTATACATGTTTATACAAATTTATGCTCTTTTATATGCAGGTTTATACACATTTATACACACTTATACATAGTTATACATGACAGTAAAATAGGCAGTTTACATATGACTTTTGTAGTAATTTGTCATTTATTGTCTGTTATAGTATCAAATCATGCAATATGAAGCACATTTGTAAACAAAAGTATGTTCTAATGTCAAAAATTTATTTATACTTGGAAACACCAACATAAAGTTTGTAATGAAGTTTAATAGCATGATTAAATAATGTATAAAGGTAAAAACAGTCTTAAAACTTTAATGTGTCAATATGTCTTTGGTAGGTTCCTACATGTTTTCTTGTTGTGACCAGCTTGTCCACACACCCCACATGACAGTTTGGATCTCTTGTGTGGTATCTCCCAAGATGCTCTGTATCTCGTCTTTTTTGGCCTTACTGCAGTTCTTTTTCCTTTAGCTGGCATGATGCCGGGCAATCCGTCACGAGACCCTTCACTCGGAGTCAAGCCAAGAAGGTCCAAGAGGTGCATTTATACTTGGAGAGGAAAGGACTCGAAGATGGAAGCGATTGGAAGCCATTCCGGATGATCAAGGCTCAGGCGCCCCGCCTGAGGAGCCAGGCGCTCCACCCTAAGAAGCCTGCACCCAGGTGCTCCGCCCAGTGGTTGGGCGCTCCGCCTAGCCCACCTCACTGGTCAAAATTGCAGGCGCTCCACCCGGATTGCTGAAGGGCGAGATTTTGAGTAGTTAATGACTCTTTTGGCCCTGCGTAGTCTTTTAACTTAAAGCCTAACATGTGGGCATATTAGACCTTTTACAAAAGCTTGGCAAACCCTATAAATAGCCTAGCTTAGTCTATTTTCATTACTTAGCTTATTTTGATGAATGATGAATATTTGTGAAGAGTTGAACTCTTGAGTTAATGAAACCCTTGTTTGGGACTTGTCGTCTTCTAGTGGATGCTAGTTGAACATCAATCCCACCCCGATCATTCTACTTGCGAGTTCCTTGTGTGACTCGACGGTAGTTGCTTAGTGTAGGTGTTCCTTGACAACACCCGGAGTGTATCGAAGCAAGTTCTTTGGTGCTACTTGGGTCATTCGTTCGAGCTACGTCTCGCTTTTATCATTACTTTATTGCTTTTCGCGTTTTCCCTGCATCAGTTTGGTATCAGAGCAAGGTTCGGGTTTTATTTCTACAAACCTCCGACCCTTGGTTCATCGTGCCTAGTATCTTTTCTTGTTAGTTTCTTGTGTTTGAAGTTATTAGAAAGAAGAAAAAAAAATTGAAAAAGTTGAAAATCCATAAATTTGACATAACTTTTTGACGTGTTTGATTCATGTTATGGGTGTTATTGGAGATTGATCCTTGTTGAAAACCCATTTTTTTGGTACCTAAATCTCGTGGATTGGATTGGTATTAAGGAATTTGAAGATTTGAAAACCCCAAAATTCTTAAACCCTTGTTCTTGATGTTTTTGCTTGATTCTTGGATTGATTGGTTGTTTGATTGAGAACTTTATATTAAGGTTTGATCTGGATTGAAAAACAAACAATTTGATACCAATTTTGTGAGATTTGGAGTTGTTTAACATCGAAAGTGATGAATCAAAACCTAATTTGAAACCCTTTTTGAAAAACCCACTTTGAATCTTTGATTGATGATCGTGCTTTGTCTGTTGGGTGTTTGGGTGTGATAATTATTGGAGTTTGAAGAGAATAACTATATATAACTTTGGGTACCTCGGATTTGTGCAAAACATGGTGAAATCGATCCGAAAATTGGGTTGAAATTGAAGAAAAACGGTGTTGGAAGAACAGAGGCCCGACGAACAGGCGCTCCGCCCAAACCTAGGGCGCTCCGCCTGACCTCCTCCACTGGTGATTTTTGAGGCGCTCCGCCTACCTAGAGGGCGCTCCACCCAAGGCGCTCCGCCTACCCATTGGGCGCTCCGCCTAGTCACTGAAAGTGTGGGATTGGGTAGTTTTTTCTAGGTTATGTTGTTTCTTTGTTTGCTTAACCTCTAACTAGCACTTCTCTAAGTAACTTTCCTACTTAAGTGGTACTAGACCATTGAGCTATTAGGTAATTCGTGCCTAGTTTGGAGAGTAGAACTCCAAAATTCGTAGATCCTTTTGACTCAAGTCCTCACTTTAAAGTGCTTATCGTCCATTGAGTCACATAAACTCCACTCACCCCGGAGTACACTTGACTTGTGGGTAGTTTGATTGAGTTGATGATTGTTGTTCAACTACGTGAAGCTTCTAGATTCAAGTTCGAGTGAAATATCCACCACCACTAAACGAGTGAACAGAGTGAAACACAAGTGAGGGTGTGTGTGAGGTGATTTCACTAACGTTTGCTCATTTTGTAGGTACAATGGCCAACGAAGGTGATGATTTCGTGAAGAATGTCTTGGCTAGTATCCTTGCTAAGATGGATATCATGAGCCAAAGGATTGAAACTCTTGAAAGGGTGACCTCAAGTACCCAAGTTGAGCAAGGGACCCCGAGTGTCCAAGTTGAGCAAGGGACCCCGAGTGTCCAAGTTGAGCAAGGGACCCCGAGTGTCCAAGTTGAAGCCGGAGAAGGCACAAGTAGTTCAACCTTTACCCTGGAACAAGTTGTTGAATTGCTTAGACAACAACGGGTAAAGGAAGATCGTGATAAAAATGAACAAGTGTTGGGCAATCCCCAACGAGTGGGCAATCCCCACATTTTGGGCAATCCCCAAAGAAATATTCCACATCCACAACCCATTCAAAATGTTCTACCTCTTGAGCAAGTAGAGGAAGCTCAAGAAGGGGAGGAGGAAGAGTATGGCGGTAGTGACTGTGGGGCTCCTAATCCGAATGGGAGAGCCATGAATTGGGGTCGTACTTTGAATAGGGGTAGAGACCGAGATCGAGGTCAACCCATAGGGAATTTTGGGAGGAATGCTAGAAGGGATTATGGTGGTTATGGAGACAACTTTGGAGGCCAACCGGAGCCTTACCAAGGGGGTCGTAATAACAATAATCTCAATAGTGTGAAGCTTACTATTCCTTCCTTCAAAGGGAATAGTGACCCGGTTGAGTACATTGATTGGAAGTTGTCCATGGAGAGAGTGACACCAATGACATGACCGAGGAGAAGAAATCCAAGTATGCTATATCTTCCTTTGAATCTTTTGCTTCTACTTGGTGGGAATCGGTCAAGAGGAATAGGAGGAGAAATGCTATGGCCATCAATGTTACTTGGGGTGAGTTGATCCGCGTAATGGATGAGAAGTATTTGACTCAACAATATCGTCAAGACCAATTCAGATGCTTCTATGAGTTGAAGCAAGGTTACAAGACGGTTTTTGAGCAAATCCGGATGACTTTAGATTTGGATGCGGAGGAAGAAGAACTGGCCGTGATTCGATTTAGAAGTGGTTTGAACTGAGAAATAGCCTCTCAATTAAAGTTTAACAAGTATGATGACCACTATGAGCTATACAATGCCGCGGTTGAAGCCGAGAAATGGCTCGAGGAAGAGAAATCCACTAGTTACAAGAGTAGCGCTCCTACTCCCATGAGGAAACCAAAAGAGTGGAAGCCTCCAAATGCCAGATTTCCAAGTGCAAGTGGTGTAAGCGCTAGTAAAGAAGTGAAGAAGCCATATGAGAAGTCTACACCATATGTGGGAGGTAATTACAAAACTCACTTGAGTAATCCTACTTCTACTTCTACTCAATGCTATAAGTGTAAAGGGTATGGTCATATTACCAAAGACTGTCCTATTTGAAAGACCATGGTTGTGATAGGAGAATTGGTGTATGAACAAGATAGTGAACCGGAGGATGAGGGAGTAGAGGGAGATGAGGTGGTTGATGTTGAGGAGGATACAGTTGAGAATGATGATCCTCATGCATTCCCTTGTTGTGAGGAGGAGTCTTGGTGCTATGTTTGTGGAGGATAGTGAGACCTTGCAAAGAGAAAACCTCTTCCATGCACGATGCCGAGTCATGGGTGTTGTTTGTTCCATGATTATTGACTCGGGAAGTTGTGCCAATGTTGTTAGTCAAACACTAGTTACCCAATTGAAATTACCCACCTTGAAACATCCCAATCCTTATAGATTGCAATGGCTTAGTGAGTGTGGGGAACTAAAGGTGGTAAAGCAAGTAATGATTAAGTTCAAGATGAGGAACTATGTGGATGAACACATGTTTGACGTGGTGCCTATGCAAGCTTGCCATCTCTTGTTTGGTAGGCCTTGGCAATTTGATCGACATGTGATTCATGGTGGCCGTGTCAACACTTATACGGTCAAGCATGAAGGGAAAAAGTTTGTGCTCAAACCCTTGTCGCCCAAGCAAGTAAGCAATGATTATAGGCGCATGAAGGAATTGAGGGAAGCGGCAAAGGCTAAGTCGGTTGTTGAGACTAGTATTCGGCCGAGAGCTTGGTGGTGACTCCACCATCTTCTACCGGTAGAATTTGTGCCATGATGCAACCGGGTGAGCTTTTGAAAGGGAATAATGGCAACAAATTACTCATTTGCATAGTACACAAAGGTATGTTTCTTACTTCCGAATTTGATTATTCTTCTAACCCTTTTCCTAGTGCTCTTGAAAGTATTTTGAAGATTTTTGGAGACATGTTCCCGGATGAGATGCCCAATGGTTTACCTCCCTTGAGGGGTATTGAACATCAAATTGACTTTGTGCCGGGAGCCCAAATTCTAAACAAGCCAGCCTATAGAAGAAATCCCGAAGATACAAAGGAGTTGCAAAGACAAGTGGATGAATTGCTTACAAAAGGCTTGATGAGAGAGAGCTTGAGTCCGTGTGCCGTGCCCATCATACTTGTCCCAAAGAAAGATGGCAGTTGGAGGATGTGTGTGGATTGCCGAGCGGTTAACAAGATCACGGTAAAGTATCGACATCCCATACCTCGTTTAGATGATATGCTTGATGAGCTAAGTGGTTCTAGCATCATTTCAAAGATAGGCCTTAGGTCCAGTTACCATCAAATCCGTATGAAATCGGGTGATGAGCGGAAAACCACATTCAAGACCAAGTTTGGTCTGTATGAATGGTTGGTGATGCCCTTTGGCCTCTCCAACGCACCTAGTACTTTCATGAGGCTAATGAATCATGTGTTGAATCCATTCATCAACAAATTCGTGGTCATCTACCTTGATGACATTATTATATATAGCAAGTCATTAGACGACCATGTGAATCATTTAAGGCAAGTGCTTGAAGTGTTGAGAGCCAGAAAGCTCTTTGCTAATTATAAGAAATGTGCCTTTGGTGTTGAAAGGGTAGTCTTTCTTGGGTTTGTTGTGAGAGTGCCCAAGGAGTGGAAGTGGATGAGTCTAAGGTAGAGGCCATTCGTGATTGGCCTACTCCCACTACCGTGACTCAAGTGAGTAGCTTTCATGGTCTTGCTAGTTTTTATAGACGATTTGTGAAAGACTTTAGCTCCATTACCACTCCACTCACCGAATTGGTGAAGAAGGACAAACCTTTTGCGTGGGGAGAGCCTCAAGAGAAGGCCTTCCAAGAATTGAAAAGTAGGTTGAGTACCGCCCCTCTATTGCAATTGCCCGACTTTGGAAAGGCATTTTAGGTTGAATGTGATGCCTCGGGGTGGGAATTGGTGGTGTTTTAATGCAATATGGAAAACCCATAGCCTACTTTAGTGAAAAATTGAAGGGTGCCTCCTTGAACTACTCTACGTATGACAAGGAGTTGTATGCCCTAGTGAAAGCTCTTGCTCATTGGCAACATTACCTTTGGCCTAGAGAATTTGTGATCAAGAGTGATCATGAGTCACTCAAACATCTTAAGGGCCAAGAGAAATTGAATAAGAGGCATGCCAAATGGGTAGAGTTCATTGAGTTTTTTCCCTATATCATTCAATATAAAAAAGGGAAAGACAATGTTGTAGCGGATGCACTTTCTAGGAAGTTTACTCTTGCCTCCAAGCTCATGGGTTTTGAGAGTATCAAGTTGATATATGTTCATGAACCTAAGCTAAAGAGCATTCATGAAGCTCTTGAGAAAGGAGAAAGAGTTGAGAAGTACCAATGAGTAAATGGTTATATCTTTAAAAATGGTAGAGTTTGCATACTCGAGTCCTCATGGAGAGAATTACTTGTTCAAGAAGCACATTGTGGATGACTCATGGGTCACTTTGGTAGGGATAAAACCTTGGCGATTCTCATGGAGCAATTATATTGGCCTAAAATGGGGACGCAAGTTGAGAAACTTTGCAATTCTGGCCTTCAGTGCAAGTATGCTAAGTCCAAATCGAACCCCCATGGTTTGGATACCCCTCTCCCCGTACCTGCTAGCCCTTGGATGGATATATCTATGGGTTTTGTTATGGGACTACCGCGGACTAGGGGGAACATGATAGCATTTATATTGTCGTGGATAGGTTCTCCAAGATGGCTCACTTCATTCCATGTAAAAAGTGTGATGATGCACACATGTTGCTTCTTTGTTCATTGATAATTTGTTAAAGTTGCATGGTGTGCCTCAAACCATTGTGAGTGATATGGACACCAAGTTCCTTAGCCATTTTTGGAGGAGTTTGTGGGGTGCCCTTGGCACCAAGCTATTGTTCTCTACTTCCCACCACCCTCAAACCGATGGGCAAATCGAGGTGGTGAACTGAACTTTGGGTGCTCTTCTTAGAGCTATGACCCGAGGTAAGGGTGGGACTTGGATTGATAAGCTACCTCTTATGGAGTTTGCATATAACCGCACTTTGCATAGAATGATTGGCATGACTCTATTCGAGTGTGTTTATGATTTTAACCCCTTGATTCCCCTTGATCTAACCCTTTTGTCAAGGGAAATAGTTGTTAATTTTGAAGGTAAAACCCGAGCCAAGGCTTTGACTGAAATCCATGCTAAGGCGAAGAAGAACTTGGAGGAAGCTAATGAAAAGGTGGCCTCCAAGAAAAACAAGGGACGAAAGAAGGTGGAATTCAAGAAGGGAGACTATGTGTGGGTGCACTTCCGCAAAGAAAGGTTTCCAAACCTTAGGAAAGGGAAGTTGGCACCCCGAGGAGATGGACCCTTCCAAGTGCTTTCAAATATCAACAACAGCGCCTATGTGGTGGATTTGCTAAGTGAGTATAATGTCTTTAACACTTTTAATGTCTCTGACTTGACTCCTCTTGATGTAGAAGATGATGGAGCCGAGGGAGATCATGCTTGGATTTCGAGGACGATATCTTCCCAAGAAGGGGAGGATGATGCCAGGCAATACATCACGAGACCCTTCACTTGGAGTCAAGCCAAGAAGGTCCAAGAGGTGCATTTATACTTGGAGAGGAAAGGACTCGAAGATGGAAGCGATTGGAAGCCATTCCGGATGATCAAGGCTCAGGCGCCCCGCCTAGAAGGCCCAGGCGCCCCACCTGAGGAGCCAGGCGCTCCGCCCAGGGATTGGGCGCTCCGCCTAGCCCACCCCACTGGTCAAAATTGCAGGCGCTCCTCCTAAAAATGGGGCGCTCCGCCCGGATTGCTGAAGGGCGAGATTTTGAGTAGTTAATGACTCTTTTGGCCCTGCGTGGTCTTTTAACTTAAAGCCTAACATGTGAGCATATTAGACCTTTTACAAAAGCTTGGCAAACCCTATAAATAGCCTAGCTTAGTTTATTTTCATTACTTAGCTTATTTTGATGAATGATGAATATTTGTGAAGTTGAACTCTTGAGTTAATGAAACCCTTGTTTCGGACTTGTCTTCTTCTAGTGGATGCTAGTTGAACATCAACCCCGCCCCGATCATTCTACTTGCGAGTTCCTCGTGTGACTCGAGGGTAGTTGCTTAGTGTAGGTGTTCCTTGACAATCACCCGGGGTGTATCGAAACAAGTTCTTCGGTGCTACTTGGGTCATTCGTTTGAGCCACGTCTCGCTTTTATCTTTACTTTATTGCTTTCTTTGTTTTTCCTACATCATGGCAGCACCACTTCCTCTAGGAGTTCTGTAGGATGTCCCATGCAGCCTCATATGGCATTGGATATATTCATATGTTTTACGGAAAAAATTCTTCCTATAGTAAACCGAACAAAAGTTGACTTCTTCTACTCGATTGCGCCTTAAAACTGCCCAAACATGTGGACATGCCAGTTCATCTATTTGAAAGCTCCCACAGTTGCATTCTTTCTTTGCAAGGTTCACAGTGTTGTGCATTGCTCCTTTATACACTGTGTATAAGTCGTCATTTGAAGACCTCATTTTCATTTAAAAGGAAAAAAAGTATGTGGTCACAACAAATTCCAACAAAGTTGCATTCATGAAATCAACTTTTTAAACTCTTTATACCGTCAACTGCATCGACGCAATTAGATTTGCCTGAAGCATTTTGTTGTATTTCTTCCCAAGGTCTGTGAATGTTGACATTGCACGCCTTCTGTTTTTGTCGTTCCAGTCTTGTGCCAGATTATATATGTATTCCAACAGGCGCAGTACTAGAAGATCCCTTGCATGTCTTGTGGCTGAATTAAGTGACTCTGCGATATTAGAAGTCATGTTCATTGGCCTTTTGACTTTGGAGTTTGCTCTCACTTGTCATACCCAGCTATGAACAAATAATCTTGTATTTTTGGTTCATTCTTTACGATCTCTTCCATTTTTTTGTCGAACTCCTTAACTGTGTAAGCAAAAGTAGCATCAGAAAAGTTGTCTTTAAGTTTTTCATGATTTTTTTTGAACTTGGACTTGATGTTGTTCCACAAATGGTAAATGCAAAAACAATGCGACACATCTGGATAAACAGTCGCTGCGGCTTTCAACATGCTTTCATTCCTATTCGAGACAATGCACATTCCTTCCCGAACCCCAAAAGTGTATCTTATTTGCATGAAGAACCACTCCCATGACACATCGTTCTCTGAATCAACAATGCCATACGTAAGGGGCAATATTTTTCCTATTTAAACAGTTTATACATCAGGCTTCAAACGGAAAGCTGAGTCTTATACAAAGATGTACATGCTTATGCATAGTTATAATGTAAGCTATAAACAGATTTATTCAACTTTATACAGTATTATACAATTATACAAACTGATGTCTTATGAAAATAGTCAGACTTGATACTTGCAATGGTGTTTAACTTACCATTTGCGTCTTCTGTGCAAGCACTCAAAAATGTGCCCCTATGTGCTGCTGAAAGAAAGCTCCCATCAACCACCATTGTTGGCTTGCAATACTTCCAACCCTGGATTGATGAATTGAGTGCAATAAATGTATATAGGAAGCGCCCGTCATCAGATTTATGCAACCTTGTAACTGAACCTGGATTTATCTCCTCAACCATATACAAGTAACTTGGAAGGTGTTGATAAGATTCAGTAGGGTCGCCCCTTAATATTTCTAAAAAAGTTTGTTTTGCTCGCTATGCTTTCATGTAGGTTAATTCAATATCGTAGTCTTTCAACATGTCACTCCTTATATTATTTGTATTGTAGACAGCTTTAGGATCTATATATTTGTCTTGATCATTGTAGCAATCACAAATGCACTCGTTTGACGTTGTTTTAAGTATCTTTCACCAAGTGAGCACGTATGACTATTAATAAAACTTCGCACCTTGAATATCTGCGCCTTGCCTACAGCTGAAATTTTGATACTCCATGTACATTTTGCATCAACACATGAAAGTTAATGCATATTTATAAAGAGCGTTGAACTGGTAAATACAAATTTATACACATAAATACAGTGTTGTTTGGATATACATATTTATACAAAAAAATATGTCTCTGTATATACAACTGTATCGACATAGCAAACATGCTTTATGTATTAATATACAACTTTCTACAAAACAATACAATCGTGAAAATAGTTTTGAATGAAATTAGACGCAGTAATACAAAAACTACTTATATTAGTTTATACCAATTTATATCAGGTTTACTAAAGTATCCATACTTGAAAAGATGATACTTAGTGATTCATACGACAAAAAAATCCAAATACAAATTTATACACAATAATACAGTATTTTTTATTTAACTTATACACAGTTATACATAATAATACATATCATTCAAACAGATTCAACCAAAATTATAGATAGTAATATAAAGTTGTTTTATACTTGTTTATACAGTTATATACCAGAATAAACAGCTTTAACCCTACCTTTTATTACTTGATCTCTTCACCTTGAACTGAAACTTATTTCACAGGGCATAGTGTTTCATTACACTAACAAGTGTCTGCTTGTCCTTGTAAACCTGATTCTCTTCAACTTTCTCATGTAGCATATCATCTATTATAGCACAATTATCAATGAATATATCTTCTGTATAATTATCATCCACCAATTCATCCACATCTATGTCATCTGCCTCGTCAATCTCTTGTATAAGTTTTCCACTATTTATACAGTTAAAATTCGTGGAGGCTGAATTAATATTCGAGCATCCAACACCAGTTGACATCTCCTTCATCCTTATACAGAGCAGATAGGCAGTGAAATCTGGATTTTTTTCCTTAGTTCAATGTAAACTTGAACACCAGTATCATTGTAGATCAGCACATGTGGTAAATCATTACTCGGAATGAACTTGATTTCTATGCAATTCAATCAATATTTATCCCAATTTTCTTTGAAATTTCTGCAACTGAATTTTCATAATTGAAACTCGATCGAATAGCAATGCAATCTAGAATGAAATTCACAAACTTATTTTCGTGATTCCATTCCCCATTGTGTTGAATATATGTTGGAAAAGTTTCCACTGAAAAGAGTAGAAATTGAAATCTATGTATAAATTTGAATTTTATGCAGAAAAAAAGCATCAATTTAGCATTATTTTTGGGGATGAAGAGTTTAGGGTTTTCGATTTTGTAGATGGAAGAAGATTTTTGTATGTGAGTGATGGAGTTTTAAAAGGAAACTAAGTTCTGTTTTGATTCAAATTTGGAAAAGAGGGGCGTGTTTGGCGTGAGATTCATGCGCGTGATTTTGGGCCAAATTTGCCCCTAAACTATTGAAAATTGGGCAATTTTACCCTTCGTTTGAAAATGGTATCAATTATACCCTACCGTTAATGTTGCGGCTCTCTTCTATCCTTAAAGGCAAACGGGAAGCCACCTGTCATTTTAGCCAACTATAATATATTATAATCGAAAAAGGGTCAAATTTGCCCTTAAATTAGTCGATATCATAAGATTTATCCTCCGTTACAAATTCAGCTTGGCCATGCTCCCGACGTTAATTTAAAGGATCATATTTGCCCTAAAGCTAGATAAAAAAAGTTAAACCCCTAATCAAAATTTTAATTTGTTAATTAGAACAAAATAAACCACAGGTGCACCATTACCTCCGCTAAACAAAACGAACCCGCCTCCCCCCCCCCCCCCCCCTTCTACCTTCCCTTTCATGTTCAATAATATACTCACTTTTCAATAATCGTCACTGCATATGAAAAAAGGGGCAATTTTATTTCTTTATAGATGAACACCATTGTTGTATCCAACAAGCTTTCCATTTCATGGCAAAACCTCCTATTAAACTCAATATATATTTTTGCTCGCAAGACTAAAAACTCATAAATTAGAACCCTAGCTGCTCAATCTCACCAAAAATATAATAATCTAACCAATAAAATTTGAAATCTTAGAGAAATTAGAGTTGTAATCCAAGAAATTTCTTACATGGGATAAGGAATAAAATTAGATGCTAAGGGAAAAATTATAAAGAAAATATTTGAATTTAAGGGCGCAAATTAATTTCAAGAAAATGTGATGAAAAGAGCAAAGAAGTAATAAATAATCCAGAGAGAGAAATGGCTATTGAGTGGTTATGGTGTAATCTGAAAGAATATCTGGACCAATTTGTTCCAATTTTCGCTTTTTCCATTTGTGGGTTTCATAAAAAAAAATTGGCGAGTCTCAGAAAATTCCTTTTTATTTCTGTTTGGTTCGAAGTGATCATGAAAGGACGACGACCCCTGAAGTTTTATGGCGTGTGCTACGGTGATCTGTAGAGGAAAAAAAATTGCGGTGGTGAGGGAATTGATAAAATTTTGTAGTTGTATTTTGACCATATTTTGATTATAGTAGAAATTGGTGAAGATGGCCGGTGGTGATGATGACCAGAAATTTTAAATAAAGAAGATGGTGTGGGTCCCTCACGGGTAAGTGGGTAATAGTTTTAGGAGGGGGTAGGATAAATGAGGTGGAAAGGGGATGTGAGGACAGGTGGCCGTATCTATTGTTAATTGAACTAATTAGAATTTTTAGAATTTTAATTAGGAGTTTAACTTTTTCCGCCCAGCTTAAGGGAAAAGATGAGCCTATAAATTAACGTCGGGGATATGGCCAAGCGGAACTTGTAACAGAAGGTAAATCTTGTGAATACCGACTAGTTTAAGGGTAAATTTGGCTCTTTTTCCTATTATAATTGCCGACATGGACAATATAGAAATCCAAAACCAACGGGGTACTTTTAACCCATTTCTTTTCTTTTACTTCCTTTGTCCCACTTTGTTTGTCATACTTTCCTTATTAGTACGTCCAAAAAAGATTGTCATATTTCTAAATTTAGAAACAATTCAACTCCAAACTTACTTTTAGACTCGTTTATAGCCACACAAATATCTATGGCTCATTTTAGACCACAAATTTCAAAAGTCTTCATTTGTTTATTAAACTTTGTGCCAAGTCAAACTACAACAAACAAAATGGGATAAAGGGAGTAATTTTTTCGAAAAAGGGCCAAATATACCCCCTCTACTATGAGAAAAGGGTTACATATACCCCTTGTTATTCTTTGAGGCCAAATATACCCCTGCCGTTATATTTTAGGACTAAATATACCCTTCATCCGTTAAAGTTGCCCAAAATAGACATTGGGTTCTACATGGCTGCCACATATTTGATGAGGTAGATGCCACCTCAACACCCCAAACTCATTTTACCCCTTCACTCTATTTGTTCTTCCACCTCTAAAAACTTCTTCCCCTCCATCACCATTGCTACTATTACTTACCACAAAATTTAATGTTGCTCCGGGAATTCAATTGTCATTGTTTCTATATGCTTTATATATAAACCCCTCTCTACTCCCTTTTTAGAATTCTCTTTTTAAGTTCAGTTCGGGTCACAGTTTTACCCGAACGCGAATTTGTTTCGGAGGATTCAAGATACTTCTTTGATGATGATGATGAATAATTCAACTGTGTGTGAGGAATGTTGGGGCAACAATGGAATTTTGGAACTTTTACTTTCCATCACTGTGTTAATGACCCGGTGATTGTTGGTGGACTTAGGAGCTGGTTTAGACCAGTTGGTGAACCGGTTAATATACATTAACAGGTTTTGTGTGAAGTAATATTTTTTTTTATTTAGTTTTTTGGGAGGTTGGGGTTTCTGCTAAGCCGTAGTTTAGAATTGTATAGCTTTGGGTGCAGAAGAAAAGGAATCTGCTGCATTGTGGTATTATGATAAGCAAAATGTGTCATAGTTACTGACACGACCCGAATCCGGTTAGGCCGTGCGGGCACCCGACATCCTCCTCTAGACCCGTCGGGCGAACCCTTACCAATTAAATTAGGAAAATAAATATAATAATTCATAAATAAGGACAAGACTTAAAAAAATACAGACATACTAATACCTCTAAGTTGTACAAAAAAAATTACAGCTGACTACCCAACATACTAGGTTTAGGGTTATCCAGACTAGACATCTAAGAGTACAAAAGAAGACAGATACCTCCTGAAGGGAGCAAAATGCAACTGAAATAATAACCAATAAACTGGTGGCCATCCGGAATAAAAGCTGGCTCACCCTGACAGCTGAAGTCGTCTTCGCTCCTTCACAACGTGGCGAACTAAATCCTGGAGCGAACCTGCCGAAACGAAATAGATATACAAGAAACAAACAACAAACAAGGGTGAGTCAAAAGGACTCAATAAGAGGGGCAGACTAGCCACCTCAAAGAATAGGATAGCTAGCTAGGGAGAAGAAACAGATAAGCCAAATTCCTCTTATTTAAATTATAAAAAGGCAGAGCCATATAATAACCGGAAACATGTATGAAACCATAAACTCAACCAGGAATACGAGCAAGAAACATATCAACAAATAAGAAATGCGCGTAGAAGCAGAACAGTAGTTATGTACCACAAGTCTACACAATGGTATGAAATGAGATGAAATAAAATGAAATATGATGCAAAGGGTCACATGTGCCTGTAATCCCATCTCGAAGCGGAATACTCCTGCATTCGAGGGAATCCAATCTGATAACCAACTAGAGCGGAATACTCCTGCTCTTGGGGCGGAATACTCCTGCACCCGATATAATATAAACCAGAGGCGGAATACTCCTGCACTCTCCTAGGGCGGAATACTCCTGCACCCGATATAATGTAAAGTTGAGATGGAATACTACTGCACTTAGTATCTGACATAAGAGCGGAATACTCCTGCTCCTGGGGCGGAATACTCCTGCACCCAATATGATTTAAACCAGAGGCAATACTCCTGCACTCTCCTGGGGCGGAATACTCCTGCACCCGATAAAATATAAACCAGAGGCGGAATACTCCTGCACTCTTCTGGGGCGGAATACTCCTGCACCCAATATGATCTGCAATGTAATGCATGTGAATGAGATATAATGCATATGAATGCAATGTGATGCAATAATAACCATTCACCGGCGCGGGACTCTCATCGACAGCCGGGAAGTAGATGCCAACTCACAGCCAAAGTACAATGCTCAAATCCTCAATGCGATACCAACAACAGGACATAACATATAATATACAATTTAAATTCAAAGCTACGGCGTAATGAGTACGCCTATCGACAGCTACACACGTAAGGAACACGTGGTAGAAAATCCACGAGGCCAAGTGCCTCCAAAGAAATGGATATAAACACTTACCTCATTCCAAAGTTAACATTGCTATCCAACAACCGCTTTATCCTTTTGGATTCATTGTCAAACGATCCCACTGTGTTCAATAAGCAGAAAAATATATCAAATAAGGCTAAAGGCTTCATTCCCCATATCTTAGGATAATCCGGTTAGGAACCTGATACCCTATTCGCATACGCAATGCGCAGGCCAGGCCTATGTACAGGGTTTAAGGTCACATAACCAAACCCCAAATAAATTACATTTATATGTTGCCCATAACTCACTAAGTACGAATATATAATCAATTCCACTATCGGGGTCCAATTGACCCTTTAAACTATCAGTTGAACTTATTAAAATGATGTATAATATCCCAATTTTTACCGTTAAAATATATTCAAACACACGTAATAAACTAAAATAATGCATTAACATCATTACCTGAATGTTTCAGGGTGAAAATTCTACTTTTTCCCGGCTCTTTACTCATTTTCTGACATTTTTTCTCTTCCTGCGCATTCACTATTTCTCTTCTCTTGTTTCTTATTCTCATGTTTCTGTTCTTAGCTTTTATAAGCTTAAACCGCCTAACTTCTCCTTTCTATCTTTCTTTTGTCTTTTCCTTTTCATTTTATTTTATTTTATTTCATTTTCTTAACGAAAATTAAAACGGTACCTTACGATATTCAAAATAATTTCATCTTTTACATACTAGCTATAAAAAATATATGTAACATACTTGCTAAGGCGGATCTCAAATCGGACTCCCGAAACTCAATATGCAAATTAAATGGAATAAAAGTCAAAATATTTAACTTTCGGCATTTAAGCGTAAATTAGCCGAACAACCTCGAAATTCACTTTCGAAAGTTCATAAAAGTCATAAATAATCATACGAACCTAACGGCGCTTTCGGATTTCGAATCGGAGCTCATTCTCCAAAACCGAGCTCGAAAATCTCTTTTTAATATTTATCGACAATAAAAATTGAAACCTTCTTCCGATGCCTACCAAACGAGGTCTGATTTAGCTCAAATTTTACAGACAGGTCTTAATGGACCTTACGAATATTTTAAAATTATCGGCACACCAATCGGAATCCTAACTTTCGAAATGACTAACCAAGGTCGTTTCATTCTCGTCCACTTAGATTCTCGTTCGTCCTCGAACGAGCCTAAGTCTAAAGCAAGATTCACGCAGATAACAAGAGAACTTGCACAACCTTCATAAACTACGTCATAGACATTATCTCATGATTACAGAATCAGGATTATAATACGCACACTGAACTCTTGGAAATAAACATATCTGGATAATATGATAACACCATTGCCTGGATTATTTTGACTAAGATGATCCTTCCTCGATCACGAGAGGAGAGTTCTACATTTTCGAAACAAAGATACACGGAACTTTGAATGGGTTAACATGATTCAGCCGATAATCACCTCTTCGATATACCTTTCGATATAGAACATGTCGATGGAACTAAGAATTAGCTCACGCTTGATGCAATAGGAGGAGCTTTTGAAGTACCTTGTCACTACACACTATAGAAGATTTAATGCAAGCTATATTATTTTCACGAACACACTATGCAACATCTCAGTTGATGTTAGTGTTGTTCTGCTCCTTGTGGGAATATAGTTACTCATATCCTAATGTATGTCAAAGGTTCATCTGAACAGGGTCTATCATATAAGGATAAGGATCGTGCAAATACTACTGGATAATATGATGCAGACCAGGAATGATCTTCGGACTGAACATCTACTTCAGGATATTGTCTTTGAATTGAAAATATTATGACTTGAAAAAGTGAAAATAAAAGAGACATGTAGTTGGACCATGAGCTGAGGCAGAATACCAACAACAAAGTTGATTACATGTGCACTTATAACGCTAAAGTAACTTCTCAAAGAGTTGAGGTGTGAAGGAGATATGACAATAATGGATGGACGACAAGCTGCACTAGACCTTTAACTCTAAATTTTCATGAAGTAAAAGCGTCAGTATGAGGATCCAGTTCAAGTTAAATACAGACAGATAGCCAAAAGAAAACCGGAGTCACAATACAGGGTTACTACTGACGGTGTTCTTATGTATAAAGATAGACTTTGTGTCCTGATGTTGCAGATTTACGTGGACAGATTATGATAAAGGCACATTATTCCAAATACACTGTTCATCCAGGTTCGACTAAGATGTACCATGATCTTAAGCAGATTTATTGGTGGGACGGAATGAAGTGTGACAAAGCAGAATTTGTGGCTCAGTGTTCTAATTGCCAGCAAGTTAAAGTCGTGTTATCTTTCCAGACTTTATACTTTCAGTAGATAGGTACGTATATATGATCAGGTTGCCAGCTTATCTCTAGCATTAACAGATTATTAGTGGGTTTAGCAATGACCGACATTCATTGTAGGTTTCTGTCGTAGCCCTAGGTTGGGTCGTGACAAAAGTGGTATCAACGCCTTAGAGATTTAGTATTACCATTCAGTATTTGGAGGAAGACTCCTCCACTTAAAGCACAAACTCATGCAGCTATTTGAATAGGAATAATCACCCCTGCACAATCTGCTGGACTAAAGAAGATTTAGCTAAAAGTCGAACGTAGGCAGACCTAAGCTACCAAACTACCTTTTCGAGTTGCCAAACAGCTGAAACTCTCGAGTCACAAATCCATACATTTTCTATAAGCATCACCGCCTGATGGATCAAATCAAAGGTCAAATGACGCCTCTCATTAACCTTAGTAGCCTTGAAAAACAACAATGTGCTTACCCGGCTACCTTGGCACGCACTCTGGCTCAACACAGGGAACATCACAATAGGTTACTGGCCGCCTAAGCTCACCAGTGTCGAATAAAGAAGAGATGGCAATGGACCGAGGATAGAAATAATTAGAGCTTTAGGAAACTCATCTTTTTATTTGCTTGGCTCCCAGAGCTACACTACTTCCGAGTCAAGTTAGCTAAAGAATCGCAATTGAAGAAATAGATATTAAATGAGCTCTATAGAACAACACCCATGCCAATTTAACCTCCCCATAAAAGAAACTCTGACAATTTACCAGAAAATCCTTTTATAACCCAGATAAGCTCATGGGATAACATGACTTTACTAGCGTTTTAAACCAAGAAGAGATACATAGATCGAATATTACTTACTAAGCACTTTACACCAGAAGAAATAATGACATTGCCTTATGGTGATGAACTAGAACCCCATAATCCAACCAACATGGAATTTCGAGAAGAGAAGTAAACTAATTTGATATAATAGTATAAGGTAGCACGACGAGATGCCAGGCAGATAATAGCGACACTCGCTGTCAAATCTCTCACATTTAAATCAGATAAACTAGTAGGGTCATCATAAATGAGAGGAATAAATCATACCAGAAGCTCACCCCTCTACCGCGACCGGTTCTTAGTAGAAACAACATCCAAGGAAACCATGGAAACACGATAAGACAAACCATTTTCAGATCGATCGGAAGAATCAAATCTTACTCACATATAAGGGAAGAATAAATACTTGGGTCTACTACATCAGATACCTCAACATCCTGCCAGACTGATAGTTCTTAGAACTGCCTTTGCGGCTGAGCTGAGCCGCTACCCTGATAATTACTTCTAAAAGAACCACTACTACCATGTTCTTGAACTTTATCGAATGAGGACATATTTCTGGTTGATTAAGATCTGAATGAAATTCCCCACGACTGTGCAGGTGCCTGATGACGAGAGAAAGGACGACTGCCTACTTGCCGGAGTAAGGAAAAACTCCTCAAAGGATAACCAGACTCATGACAATGATAACACCTTTTCGCTACAAAAGAAAGCCAGACAGATTGTTGATAGCTATAAAGAGCAAACTGACTCTGATCTTGACGAACTACTTGCGCATCTGAGAATCACGCGCCAAAAGCTAAGATAACCTGGGAAGTAACCTCCCAAAATAATCAGAACTCTTACCTCCAAGGGGGGGTATGGTGCCCACCAGGGCCGTGGGATCTCTCGCTCTCCCACTCTAACTCTTCCCGCTTTAACTTATGGTATGCCTAATACCTCTGAGCAATATCAACAACAACATCAAATGAAGTCGCAACCTCAATTTTTCGAGCCACCTGGAATCTCAAGGAAGGTGAAAGGTCATCAATAAATCTTTGAATCTCTTGAAAGGCTCATGGACTAATTCTAATGCATATTCAGCAATTCTATAGAATTCAATAACATATTCTGAAACACCAACAAGCTAACCGACAAGCTACCCTGTCTAATCCACTCAAACTGGCAACACTCATCATTTCGCTCGCAACTCGAAAGGAACTTTTCCACGAATCTAGAAGAAAAATCAAACCAAGTTAGCTAATAAGAGAGCGGCCCACCAATTCAAAGCTGGACCCTTGAAACTGGAAAGCAAAATAATCAACACCATCTCGCTCGATATAATCACGAGCCTGAATGATGCGCTGACATCATTTTATTAAAAAAAAACTTATACAGGGATTATCTGATGCACGGCTTAAGAATATCGGAAGGTTCAATTAGGTAAAATAATGCAACCTTTTCAGATGCTTAGATTGAGCCATTACTCGGGCTAACTAACCAACCATAATAACTAGAGTCACAACACCTGCTGCTTCTGGAACATAATTTACTAGGGTAATATTAAGAACTGGAATAGAAGCTCCCTGAGACCGAACGTCTATATCTGCGGCAACCTGATAGGAGGTTCTTGCGGTATCTGCGCCACCCAGATTCTCGTAAGAATATCGTAAATAGTTGAGGGGAAACACAAGGTCGTGCTCTCATTGCCCATCGCGAGCTCGTACAGTTGGGACCTCTGTAACTAGATCGTCAGCATGACCAAAAACTCTCAGGGCTTCGTCAGTGCTAGCCCCAGGCTAGACTGCTTCGTCTTGAACTCATACAGTTTGCTGATTTGTCGCACGAGGGTTCACAATTACCACGAACGAATTTATGAAAATACTTTTGCATCCTAGATCGACGCAAGATCAGAAAAGAAGGAAGTGAAACTTCTAAATGCCATCATAGCCTCTCGTAGATAAGTACGGACGTCTACGTATCCATCAGCGAGACTCTACTAGACACTGTATTAGTCTGGATGGACACTAAACCAGGCTCTGATACCAACTGACACGATTCGAAATCCGGTTAGGCCGTACGGGCACCGGACATCCTCTCCTAGACCCGTCGGGTGAACCCTTACCAATTAAATTAGGAAAATAAATATAATAATTCATAAATAAGGACAGGACTTAAAAAAAACACAGACATATTGATACCTCTAAGCTGTACAAAAGAAATTACAGCTGACTATCCAACATACTAGGTTTAGAGCTATCCAGACTAGACATCTAAGAGTACAAAAGAAGACAGATATCTCCTGAAGGGAGCAAAATGCAACTGAAATAATAACCAAAAAACTGGTGGCCATCCGGAATAAAAGCTGGCTCACCCTGACGACTCCTTCACAACGTGGCGAACTAAATCTTTGAGCAAACCTGCCGAAACGAAATAGATAGACAAGAAACAAACAACAAACAAGGGTGAGTCAAAAGGGTTCAATAAGAGGGGCAGACTAGCCAACTCAAAGAATAGGATAGCTAGCCAGGGAGAAGAAACAGATAAGCCAAATTTCTCTTATTTAAATTATAAAAAGGCAGAGCCATATAATAACCGGAAACATGTATGAAACCGGAAACTCAACCACGAATACGAGCCGGAAACATATCAACAAATAAGCAATGCGCGTAGAAGCAGAACAGTAGTTATGTACCACAAGTCTACACAATGGTATGAAATGAGATGAAATAAAATGAAATATGATGCAAAGGGTCACATGTGCCTGTAATCCCATCTCGAAGCGGAATACTCCTGCATTCGAGAGGAATCCAATCTGATAACCAACTGGAGCGGAATACTCCTGCTCCTGGGGCGGAATACTCCTGCACCCGATATAATATAAACCAGAGGCGGAATACTCCTGCACTCTCCTAGGGCGGAATACTCCTGCACCCGATATAATGTAAAGTTGAGGCGGAATACTCATGCACTTAGTATCTGACATAAGAGCGGAATACTCCTGCACCCAATATAATTTAAACCAGAGGTAACACTCCTGCACTCTCCTGGGCGGAATACTCCTGCACCCGATAAAATGTAAACCAGAGGCGGAATACTCATGTACTCTTCTAGGGCGCAATACTCCTGCACCCAATATGATCTGCAATGTAATGCATATGAATGAGATATAATGCATATGAATGCAATGTGATGCAACAATAACCATTCACCGGCGCGGGTCTCTCATCGACAGCCGGGAAGTAGATGCCAACTCACAGCCAAAGTACAATGCTCAAATCCTCAATGCGATACCAACAACAGAACATAACATATAATATACAATTTAAATTCAAAGATACGGCGTAATGAGTACGCCTATCGGCAGCTACACACATAAGGAACACGTGGTAGAAAATCCACGAGGCCAAGTGCCTCCAAAGAAATGGATATAAACACTTACCTCGTTCTAAAGTTAACATTGCTACCCAACAACCGCTTTATTCTTTTGGATTCATTGTCAAACGATCCCACTGTGTTCAATAAGCAGAAAAATATATCAAATAAGGCTAAATGCTTCATTCTCCATATCTTAGGGTAATCCGGTTAGGAACCTAATACTCTATTCGCATACGCAATACGCAGGCCAGGCCTATGTACAGGGTTTAAGGTCACATAACCAAACCCCAAATAAATTACATTTATATGTTGCCCATAACTCACTAAGTACGAATATATAATCAATTCCACTATCGGGGTCCAATTGACCCTTTAAGCTATCAGTTGAACTTATTAAAACGATGTATAATATCCCAATTTTTACCGTTAAAATATTCAAACACACGTAATAAACTCATATAATGAATTAACATCATTACCTGAATGTTTCGGGGTGAAAACTCTACTTTTCTCCCACTCTTTTTTCATTTTCTGACATTTTTTCTCTTCCTGCGCATTCACTATTTCTCTTCTCTTGTTTCTCGTTATCACGTTTCTGTTCTCAGCTTTTATAAGCTTAAACCGCCTAACTTTTCCTTTCTATCTTTCTTTTGTCTTTTCCTTTTTATTTTATTTTCTTTTCTTAACGAAAATTAAAACGGTACCTTACGATATTCAAAATAATTCTAACTTTTGCATACCTGTTATACAAATATATGTAACGTACCTGCTAAGGCGGATCTCAAATCGGACTCCCGAAACTCAATATACAAATTAATTGGAATAAAAATCAAATTATTTAACTTTCGATATTTTAGCGGAAACTAGCCGAACAACCTCGAAATTCACTTTCGAAAGTTCACAAATGTCATAAACAATCATTCGAACCTAATGGCGCTTTCGGATTTCGAATCAGAGCTCATTCGCCAAAACCGAGCTCGAAAATCTCTTCTTAACATTTATCGACAATAAAAACTGAAAACTTCTTCCGATGCCTACCAAACGAGGTTTGATTTAGCTCAAATTTTAGAGACACGTCCTAATGGACCTTACGAATATTTTAAAATTATCGGCACGCCAATCAGAGTTCTAACTTCCGAAACGACTAACTGCGGTCGTTTCAGTTAGTTAGCCGTATAGGGAAATTATGATTAGCTGAAGAAAGTAGAAATCATAGCAAATTGGATTGGAATTTAGGGTGGTCAATGAAGGAGTTCACCACATAATAATTTGTTCCTTTGTTTTTAAATGAAAGCTCTAATTTTAGTGGTGAGTAAGCGTGGCAGTGGTGATGGAGGGGAATGAAATTTTAGTGATGGAAGAACAAATAGAGGGGAGGGGTAAAATGGGTTAGGGGTGTTGAGGTGGCATCCACCTCATCAAATGTGTGGCAGCCACGTAGGGCCAATGTCCATTTTCGACAACTTTAACAGATGAGGGGTATATTTGGCCCCAAAATATAACGGCAGGGGTATATATAGCCCCAGAGTATAACGAGGAGTATATCTGGCCCTTTTCTCATAGTACAACGGTATATTTGGCCCTTTTCCGTTTTTGTTATAATGAATGTTGCCATGCTGATGAAAGAAAAAATATGGGCCTGGGTGCTGTAATTTGGTGGACTGGGCTGCCTATTTGTGAAATTTCAAAAAATTTCACCGTATGCCCTCCATAAGGAGTGGTTTTACAAAAATACCCGCGCTAAGAGATGTTTAGCAAAATGCCCTTATTTAGTCCGCTAGCCAAGACTTCAAGGCAAAATATTTGTAAGTCTTGGCAATTGGCTATACTTCAAGGGCAAATGCTGTTTTGCCATTACTTCAAGTTATACGGCGAGAATGCAGGGAAAACTGGAATGGGCGAGTCTTGACAATTTCCAAGACTTATGGCGTAGTGCAGCAAGTGTTGCCTATTGCCAATACTTGTCGTGCAAATGCTAGAAAATTGAGCAGGGGTCAATGGCAAGTCTTGGCAATTGCCAAGACTTACGGTCTAGTGCGGCAAACATTGCCTATTGCCAATACTTGAAGGGATAAGTGTTGAAAAGCAGAAAAATATAACGGGAAGTCTTGGCCCCAGATTTTTTTCATTAAATCTTAACGGGGGCATTTTTGCAAACCACCTCTTAGCGAGGGCAAAAAGGCAAACCATTGCTTCCCGTGTCATATTTTGCAAATGAACCGTGAAATTTTCCCTTTTAAATCGGTTGATTTGCAAAAATATGACACGGGAAGCAATGGTTTGCTTTTTTGCCTGCACTAACAGATGGTTTGCAAAAATGCCCCCGTCAAGATTTAATGAAAAAATCTGGGGCCAATACTTGCCACACTTGGCCATAAGTCTTGGCAAAAAGGCAAGACTTGCCATTGACCCTGCTCAATTTGCCAACACTTGAACGAAAAGTTTTGGCAAAAGGCAACACTTGCCGCACTTCGTCGTAAGTCTTGGCAATTGCAATTGCCCCTTCCAGTTTTTCCTGCATTCTCGCCATATAACTTGAAGTATTGGCAAAACAACACATTGTCCTTGAAGTATAGCCAATTGGCAAGACTTACAAAATTTTTGCCTTGTAAGTCTTGGCTCCTGACTAAAGAAGGACATTTTGCTAAAACATTCCTTAGCACGGGCAATTTTGTAAAACCAGTCCTTATGGACGGCATGCGGTGAAATTTTTTACTTTTAATCCTACCTCTATCTGAGATAAGATCATCTTATAAATATGGGATAACTTCTATCATATACAATTTATATAATACCTCATACTAAACATGAGATAATATAATCCCAAATATAATTATGAAACTGCTTAAAACATATATATCTTCTTATAATTAGTAAATATTATATTCTCTTCTTCTTTTCTAAACTTTTGGTCCGCTCAAATGAAGGAAGAGAATATTTGGTTGCCAAGTTAAAAGAGGAATACACCAAATTAACCAAAAGAAAAATAAACAGAAAAAAGCACATAAACTACAAAACATAACTCGTACAAATCCCGTTAATTGTTGAGCAAATACAGAACAGAAGTACTATTTCAATTAGTAGTCGAAATCGGAGAGCGCCTCCCATTCGGTACCAGGTTTATTTTTTAATGCTATTTCACTTTTTCATTTACTATTTTCTTCTTATTGCAAAGATCATTTGCTATTTTATTCCTATCTTATAGAACTACTTGGGTGAAAAGATTACATTTCATTTATCATCTGGCTGTGATTTTCTATATAAATAAGCCATATTTGAATTGGGGCTGTAAAAGCTTGTGGGATTAGAGTAATTGGTGGATTTATAGGAGATCTGGTGTGTTATGTTTGGTTGATCCGAAAATTCTAACTGTATCATATTTAATCTTGTAAGTGCACCAATATCATGTTAAATTTGATTTGGGCTATAAGCGCAAACTGCAAATAAAACACAAGATCTATGAAGGAAGTCACATTTGAAATTCAAGAATAGTATTTATAAGCACAATGATAATTATATGAAGGGAGGAATTTACAAAATTCACAATTAGCTGAAATACTTATCATTTAGTGTCGCCTCTTCAGGACTACGCCCATTGGTGAGGCGTATGCTTTAGCGCTTAGTGACTACACTGAAGCGTTGGCTAAACGAGGCAAAGTGCTTAGCCTGTTTTGCACCTTGCTTCAAGGCTTAAGAGAGTGCCTTAAATGAGCCTTTGACAACAGTAAATTATAACTTAGAACTTTGAGGATATATGTTTTATTCATGAATTGTCCCTTTCGGAGGGATATGACCCAAAAGGGCTATGTATGGATGCGATATTTCACTCTTCTACCCCTTTGGAGCTCAAGACCTGTTCGGTTCTCAAAGTTTTTCCTTTCACTCTCTCAGAAAAACTAAGCAGCATAACTTGTAAGTCTTAATGGAGATGGTCCGTACTTGATCAACTATACTCAATAATTGTATTTGAAGAACCTTCAGTTAATATATCAGGCCGTCTGGTCACGGTGTTCCCTAGATCTTTAATAGGTTTACATGTGCTGTGGTTTTTAGTTCTTTTGATTCTGTAAGGAATTTGCTTCCTTTGTCAAATTCCTTCACTATCTCACTCAACACCTATGCTGCATTAAACTCTCACCTAGAGTCAGATGACTACATCGATGTCTTTGTCGTCTACATTTTGAGCTTATTTGCTTTGGATTGTATACTGAAAGTTTATTTGAATGACTTGCTTGACATTTTGTGAGGCCGTTGATCCACAATTTCTTGTAATGTATTTATTGCGTAATGAAAGACTTGTGTCTCCTCGAGCAATCACATCAAAGAAATACGTTGCTGCAGATCCAATGAAACAAATCGTGAAGATTTTGGTGTTATTGCTAGGAGTGTCTGCTGTTTGGATAGGCTTGTTGCAAGCGTCGGCAGTTCCAGAGAGCTATACATGGCTGGTGAGTCTTATTGACTTTTTTGTTATATATTTGGCAAATGATAAAATTTCTTATTTTTCAGTATTCTCAAATTTATGCTATTGTTGTTGCAGTTGCCTCTGTACCTCATTGTGGCCCTTGGTTGCTACGGTCTGTTTATGGTTGGCATTGGTCTAATGAAATTTCCCACATGTCCTCAAGAGGCTCTTTTCTTACAGCAGGTACAGTTGCACTTTTCGTTTAACCAAAACAAATAGTCTGCCAGCTGACAGGGTGATTGTTATCCAAGATTGTGCTAGGAAAACAAGGGCTGGGCATTTCCTTGTGAATAAAAAGGGTTAACTGAAAAGGAGTCCAGAAAATAATGATCGACTTTCTTAGAAACCTAACTTAAAGAATGCTTCATGGTGTTCATTTGCTGAATTGCCGTCTCTTTTTGTAGGATGTTCTTGAAGCCAAGGAATTCCTGAAGAAAAAAGGGGTAGACGTCGGTTCTGATTGAATCTTGTACAAATCTCGTCTGTTCGAGTAAGTTGGTGATTGGAGTTTTAACATATGGAAACACACACCGTCCCGATGCAGTCCCTGTTTGACATTAGATAGCTGTAGTTCTGAAATGATCAGCTAAAGGAGCTTTCATGTATCTTAGGATTTCAGTATGATGATTCATATAGGAATATCACATTCCTGATTTTCTGATGCTCCATCCATGCTAGTAGAGTAGACACCTGACTTCCCAAGTTATCACTTGATTCAGTCATGATTTTTTCCTATACTATTTTTTATGAGTTCCGTTTTCGAGATACAGCATCATGATGGAGTACCTCCGACCGAGGTTTCAAGCTATTAGTGGAGTTGGGAGCAAGAAAACAAGAGGCATTGATTTCTTTCTTTCTTTTTGTTTTTTTTTTGTTTGTTTGAAATACCTGTTTTGTGTAAGAGCCCAACTTATTGGAGGAGAATTCTACATTTAGTTGAATTAATTGGGAATAACACAATGTCCTACTGTCTTAGATTTCCTGAAGTTGAGTGACTTGTGAGGCTTGGAAACAGTTCTTCGTCTCTTTTGTGGGGGGTAAAACACTGGTTCTGATTCAGCTTACCCTGACATTTATGCACCCCCACCTATTTGACCATAATTCTTCGGGGTAGTGGTTGACTGGGCTCAACTTCACAAGAATTTGTAGTTAGCTTCTTAGCATACTTTGCCACGGGTCTTAATTGAAACTTACGATGAAAATGATCCAATGAAATTAGGGGTCGGCATACATTAGAAAATGTCTACTAAACTAAAAATTTTAATTTTCCATTTTATTGGTTCACGGTTCATTCTTACTTTCTTTCTTTAAAAAAAAAAAAAGAAATCGGTTCATCAGTTTGGCTGTCGATCTAAATGCAAATTGTATTGCCAAAATCCTAACATATCTTCATAGTTCTTGTCGATAGTGCCTTGCATCACTCCTGGCAATACGCCAGGACCTTCGTTTGGTTGCGCTATTACTTTGTTACAAATTGTCTAGAAATTCTGACAAATCGTTAGGACTTCCAAAAATTTCAAATGATCCAAACCAACTCCAAGTGACTTCTAATTGATATACAGCCTTCTAATAACAATCAAACAGCTCTCAATGGTTAGATTCAACCAAAACATTCAAAAAGCAGCAGACCCTTGTCTTCTTCAACCATCAAACTTCAAAGAAATCTAACAACGGTGTTCATCCAAACCAACTACAAATAAGCAATCAGTCTTCTTTACCCATTTCGTTTACCGTGTTTTGAAGAATATGCGTGTTAATGGTACTGCTGTCCATGAAGACAAGTGGTACAGGGAGTCTGTTGGTGGGATGGATTAGTGAGTATAAATGGGTTGGCTGAAGAAGCGAGGGGTTGGAGCGGTGTTTTTGGGGGTGGTGATAGTAGTAGAGTTGGAGGGTAAGGGGCTGGTTGAAAAAGAGTCGACCAATTAACAATTTGCCACATTTAGTCCTAGATCTCATTCTTATTAAAATTTAAGTAGGACAAATTAATTCTCCATTAGCCACAAGAGTAATAATGGAACAATTTGACAACGACAAGATATGGATGACCCAACTCTTTCCCCATTTTCTATATTGATCACAAGTGTCAGGTTGCTCGCTTGACATTTCATACGCAGTTCCTATGGATTAATGGCATAAACTTATAGTATTGCCTTGAAGAGGCATTTAAATCTATTTTTTTTGATGAATTAAGAAGCTTCATTAAAAACATCAAGAAGATGCGAAAAGTAGTACATTTGGGCTTACAAAAAATACTAAGTTAACTCCTTTACATCATTTTCTATTCTAAGATCAGGGAGTTAACAAAGTGCACAAAACTGTCAGGGGAATCTATAGGTGACATATTGTGCCAACTACATAAATACAAAAGACGTCTACCCTTAATAGAGTGGTTTGAAGTTGATAAACCATCAAAACATCTTCGGTTCCTTTCTGTCCATAAACACCAACATATACAAGCCGGGATCATCTTCCAAATCATTCTGATGGCTTTACCAACTTTCCAACCACTCCAACATTCAAAAGCTTCTTTGATACTCTGTGGCATGATCCAACTGATCCCAAAGATAGAGAGAAATAAGCTCCACAAATCCGAAGCAACAGTACAGTGTATGAAGAGGTGGTTGTTGGACTCACATGCCTTGAAACACATAAAACACATGTTCACGACATGGATGCTCTTTTTGCTTAGATTGTTCTGAGTGAGGCAGGCTTCATGCAATGCAATCCAGCTGAAACAGATGATCTTTGGTGGCAGTCTTTTCCTCCAAATTAATTTCCATGGCCAACCGTCCTATTTCATTGTGTGCCCATAAAGAGGAATAACCTGCTTTGACTGAATAATTCCCATCCACAGTATTATTTAAAGTAAAACCTTCAAGTTTGGAGAGTAGGTCGAGGAGTTCTTCAAATTCCAAATGGATGTTCTTCCTGAAAAACGGTCTCCAGGCAGTACCTTCTCTGTTTTGGGAGATGAAAGAGTTCGGATTGCTAGAGATCTGGAACAAATTAGGAAAATCATCATTTAGCTTATTATTTCCAAGCCATTTATCTTCCCAAAATCTGATGTGAATTCTATTTCCTGGTGCGAAGTTAGAGTGTTGGCTGAATTCACCCCAAAGTCTACGTATGCTGTTGCTCCCAACGCACACGCAGGTATACGTGGTCGACAAGTAATAAAATGATAAGTAGAGTATCGTTCCCACGAGGATTATTTAGACTGGACTCCTAACAAACAATTTCTTAACAACTACTCAGGGGTCTTTTCCAATAGTGAGAGTTTTATTAACTAAAGAACAGTAATGTAAATGGTGGAAATTCAGTCAAACAATGGTGAAAACTTTGGTTGTAAACAATATTAACGAAACGGTCCAGGATCAGAGCTACGAACAATCCGGTTGAGTTATCCTGTTGATTCCACTTCTTAGGTCCCAAGATTGCTAACTAATAGGTTAATTATACCCACGAAAACCTTTCGATTCTTCACAGTCTATGCAGGCTACTCCAATCCCTATGTGTCTATGGGTTGAATCACGTGCACGCATTAACGAATCTTGTATTTAGCTAAGCAAGGTGAATAGGTATATGTCTATCCTACCCACAAATTGATTCCCCGATGCCCAGGTTCACAATCAAGCCCTATTCTTTCTTATGTGCGTTCATAAATTCCCTCTGTCGAGTTCAATCTAAGAACCGTAGATAGTGTTGTTGAACCCCAAAAATTACCCCGAAAAGGATAAATTCCGGAATATCGGATGGACTAACTCTTTTGGAATTTTTGGAATCGCCACCCAAGTTAAGAAAAACAGGGAACCAAATTAACAAATGCGTGCAAAACTCCATTTTTATAAAAGACGGTCTTTCTTTCAGAGATTCTAAAGGTAAGAGGTTTTGCTAATTTTGAAAGAAGGTTTTTAAGGCACTTTCGAAATTCCGTAAAATACGGTTAATCCGACAGGTTTCCAAATATTTACAAGTGAGCTTTTCTTTCAAAAGAATTATTTAAAAATAGTAAGAAATAATAATAGTAATAATAATGATAATAATTAATCGAATAAAAGGTTATTTGCAAAATATTCTTTTACTTGCACGCATTTGCTAAGATGGCCCCAATTTGCAATAAATTAACTAACGACTTCACAATAAAAGTAAATGAATATAAAGTAACGCAACATACAAACAATCAAATATTACTGATAAATGAAATAATTTACACATTTTATTTACATAAATATCTAAGGAAAGGAATGCCAAGTTAAAGATAGAACCCGACATATTGATCAACTCGCGGGAGCCTTGAATTTTCTAAATTTTCTTAGGTCTTATGTCTTGACTGCTTGAGTTCGAATTTAAGCCCAAACGACTCCAATGCAATGGACTATCCACATTTGTAGGTTAGCCAAACACGTCCCAAGTTTTCGTGCCAAAATGTACCTCGCATAAATTATGAAAATGAAATTGGATTAGTATAATAATAAAGTGTAATAACTAATGAAAATAAAATAATAATAATAAAGTAATAATAATAATAATATATATAATAATAATAAATATAATAGTAATAAAAATAATAATAATACTAAGGGGTTTTATTTTGCAAAATTTAGGCTCAGGTTTGTATGGCGCGTCATGTAGAGGCTCGGGATGTTGGTACGGTTGCAAACACGCCGGCCAGTCGTGTTGCCATGCCAAGTACCAATTCCGTTACTCTATTCAACTTGGTTTGCGTTAAAGTGCATACATTCATCATCGCCTATTGCTTTAGGGACACGGGGACGGGACTGTTCAAGTGTAGTATCATGTTCAAATCAATCCCGAGGCCTCAATACGTGTATATGTATTTTTTCATTGGCAGGTGCAGTATCAATTTAATATCAGTCCATAAGCCTCAAATCAATTATTTGATTATTTTCATTGACCAGTGTAGTATCAATTCAATATCAGTTACGCGATATATGTTCAAAATCCACTGATCATAACAGAGACCAAGTGATGGGTCAAACAATATTTCCTAAAAGATTCAGTGGAACCAGTGAAATATGCAAGGCAAACGGAAGACCCAGTCATGAATCAGATCTGCAGCAAACAACCATAGCAGCAACAGAGAAACAATATACACAAGGACCAGTTAAACCAAATCAAAAGTCGAACACCAATCAAATAATCAAACTGTGAACGAGAGAATCGAAAGGGTAACGATTGAACCCAGAAAAACGTGAATAGATTCACGACATGAACGGGTAACAGAATTGAACCACAAGAAACTCGCAGTAACAATGAGAAAAACAACAGTGGTCCAGGTCTCCACGGTAACGGGCTTTCCGATAAACGATGTCGTCGCCGATGGAAAATTCCTGTAGTGAAGTGGGTCTCGCGAGCAGATCGACAAAAGAAAGGAGAAGACGGAGGAGCGACTGCCGGTGAGATTTTTCGGCGTAAATCCGGCGAAGGTCACGGCGCCACTGCTACCCCACCTTCATTCCCATTTCTTTCCCTTTAAAAATCTCAGATAACAAACCAAGTCAGAATAGGAAAATACATCACCGGCAGCAGGATGATTTCCAGTCGCCGGGAAACATCGACAAAGGCCCTTTTCAATTTTAGAATTCGCTCAAACAAAACAAAGAGGGAAAATAGGGTCTCCAGCTAAAACTCCACTGTCGATGTCGATGATAGTGGTGGTTTGGCCATTGGGCACATCGTCTAAACCCGATTCCCTTGTTTCAGATCTGTAATTGTGTGTGTGGTGTCTAATAGAGGAGAAGGTGAGGCTGTGATGGGATTTTAATAGTGCTTTGATGTTTTTGGTGGTGTATGTGTATGGAGGTGTTTTGTGGAGTAAAGAAGATGATGAATAGTAGTTCTTAGAGGCTGATTTTTTAGGGTGTAGTTGTGAAGATGAAGAATGAATAGTGGGTAGGATTTTTAGGATTTATAGGGGTGATAGTTATGGGTTTTAAAAATTGGGCTAGAAGAAAATTGGGTCTTGTATAATATGAATGTTGCGTAGATAGGCCGAGATTTAAAATGAACAATGATTCTGACCATTTTCTAAAAACTAATAGCTTTAACTCATTTCGTAAATCAATTTGAAAAAATTTCTAATTAGATAAATGCTCCCAATATTTTACATGTTGTAGGTAATATAAAGCCGAAAATATCAAGTTGCTAATATTGAAAAACTTTGCAAACAATAGCCAAATTGCGACAAAACATCAAATTTTATAATTTCTTTTGAAAAGGGATATTTTTGGCTTTATATTAACATAAAATGCTATATTTTGAGATTTATATAAAAAGTAAGTGTCAGCAAATTAATTTCGAAATTTTGGGACAAAATTGGGTGTCAACAAGTGTTCAATTATTCGGCCGTTATAATCAAATAATTATGATCAAGAAAGAATAAACAATCTATAATTGGAATTCAATTCATGGAAATCAACATTCAAACCTCAACCTTCATGAATCCGCTCTAACCCTGTAACGATGGATTTAGCCACGCATACTCATAATAACAACACAAGGATTTGATGAAATAATGAAATAATGATGTAATAGATTAATGTAAGAAAGAAAAATCCTTGTTCAAGATTTTATGAGCTCTCCAATTTGCTTCAAGGTCTGAACTCCCTTCAAAAATAAAGTAAAAGAGTATTTATATTGTTTACGATAGCCTAGAAATAAGTTACGCCTAAGACTAGACGAAATAGTAAGCCCAAAAACGCTCCAGGGGCGCTATAGCTGGCGCCCCGCACCTCAGAACGCACGCACGAAGGCAGAACCCGTCAAATCTCGCACGCCCTGGCCCCGCTCCGCGCTCCAAACCGCGCCAACAAGCTGGGCGCTTCCCTGGCGCGCCGCGCCACCTATGGCGCCAGGCCATTTTTCTGTTTCCGTCGTTCGCAGCTTGCTTCGTGTCGTGTCTTCGTGTGCCTAATCCAATCCTCAATTAAATTCCAATCTTTTCTTGCTCGATCATGCTCTTTAAAGCTTCAATTACACTTCATAACAACCTACAATCATACGACATAAAATCAGTACAAAATCACATTCATTAACTAGAAAACGTGCGAATAAAGTATCCAAACGTGAGGAAATATTAAAGAATTATAGGCATAAAATGCAAACATCACCACCCCACACTTGAACCTTTGCTCGCCCTCGAGCAATCACAAATAACTTCCCAACCTAGGTAGAACAGGTCTGCCTATGATTTTGGTTGATACCGACCATTGAACAAATGTATACAAGACTACTATGGGTCCAACAAACATGCCACAATTTATCAAACACCAAAACATGAGAACAACCACCCCAAGACAACTCAAATGCACAAACTCGACTCATTGCAACCATGCTCCCACAAAGTTACACCTATCTACTCAACCAAGAAGCCACAACTTCACTTATCTCATGCAAACCATGTGCCTTCACCAAACAATGAAACAAGAGAGTGTCCCCCAAATATTACACACAAAAATGAATATCAAGAATAGAATGGGGACAATAGCATAGAAAGAATTCACTCACTCTCATGAAAAGCTCACATATCACACACGATGTACCATAGGCTTGCCCGTAGTGTAGGGCTCCACTAATGTAAGCTCACTCCAATCGGGATTAACTAGGACTTTAAAGGGTTGTGATGTAGGCTAAGGGGCTGGTAGGATACATATGGGTAATAGTGACTACCTCCCTAAGCACTTTAATACATCACAATATAATGAAAGCACAAATCTCATCAAAACCAACCATTTCACCCAACCAACTTCAAACACACCTTTTTCAACAAGTAGCAATTTGTTCTTTTAAGCACAACAATAGCAAGGATGGATATTCATTTCTCTTTATTTCTTTTTCAAATATTTTTTTCATTTGTTTTTTTTATTCGCTTCTTTCCAAACCTTGCCAATGCTCCTTCAACTACTTCACAATTTTATCAAATATTCCCCTCATTGGTTCCACTCAAAAACCTCCCAATATTCCACCACAACTCCACAATAATGTAAAATTATCAATTAAAGTGCTTAAGGAGTAAAGGGTCAAAAGAAATTTTTTTTTTTTAGAACAAGTGGGTAGGCTTGCGGTGTGGGTGCCAACAAAAGGTCAAAGGGATCACAACAATCAAGTCCAAGGTGTATATATAAGGGTAGACAAATCAAGAGAAGGCCTGTATCATTTCCCGACTAGAGCAAACCTAAGATTTCGCTTTGCACACACACGGAGCAAGTTCTAGACACCAATATGCAACATGGAGTACAATAAGAATATGCCTCACAACACACATTGCGCACAATCCACACAAAATGGCTCCATCACAACTCTCAATCAAGCAAACATGGTGCAACTTGTGGAAATTTTAGCACTAATGCACAAAGGTTCATAATAAAGTCAAGTGAGTGGACTCAAGCATCTCAAGGGGGTCATTCCATTTTTTCTAGGCATGCATCACAATTTAAAACCAAAAGACACCACCAATAGCACATGCAATAAGTTCAAGTCCACCGGTATCAAACAAATCAAAGGCACCTAGCATTCTACCTATTTCTTCGTCTAGGGCCACCTATAACTAACTACTCTAATCCTAATAAAATAAAAACTACCCGGTTCAAAGGCCTCCCCGTCGAAAAGAACCGAGGTCATAAGAAAAACCACGGGGTGGATGACGTGTACCACTAACACAGACTAAAAAGAAAATATTTTTGAAATTTTTCATTTGTTTTCTAATTTTTTTCATCATTTTTTTTATATACTAAAGCAAGAAACAAATAAAAATAAAGTCAAGTGACAACAACAAAAATTGCTGAAATTAACTACCTAAAGGTACAATCATCCATAACCTCAAAATTTTGGAAGTTTCCCAACCCACACTTAAAACTAGCAGTGTCCTCAGTGCTAAAAATAAGAAAGTGCAAGGGTAAAGAAAACTTCCCTGAAGACCAATCGGCCTAGCCGTTAGCGCTAGCATCCTCCAAGCTTCCATATAGCATGAGGTACTCAGACTTCCCCCAACAGGTCATCATTATTAGGCAAGGGTGAGGACACCCCATGCTTAAACTCGACATTACATGAACCTGCAATCCAAAGAAAAACAAAAACTACGTGACACTATAAATAAAATAATACAAGGACAAACTCGGGTTGCCTCCCGAGAAGCGCCTTAGTTAACGTCGTGGCACGACGACACTTTTAGCTCACTTCCAGCATTTATGTCTTCTCTTCTTACGACGAACCTTTGCTTTCTTCCTTTCCTTGAGAGAACCCATCTTCTACTTCATATGTGATGTGCCATTGCTATCTTGTTCCACATTCTGCTCACTCACGTCATTTGGTTTACGTCCATATTCTTGTTTGACACATTCGATCATAGATCACTCTTCAACCTTAGTTATGTGCTCCTTCTCATTATAAACCTTGAAAGTAACATTTTCTCTATGCGCTCTAACAGTCATCTCTCCCAGCTCCATGTCAATAATTGCCTTCGAGGTGACTAAGAATGGTCTCCCCAAAATGATTGGAGCTTCTCGGTCCTCTTTATAATATAGGACTACAAAATCAGCAGAGAATGTAAACTTACCAACTTTAAGCAACACATCCTCCAACTTACCATCAGGGTGAGTGAGTGATCCATCCGCCAACTTAAGAGTAACTGAAGAGGGCTTGATTGCTCCTAGCCCTAACCTTTTGCAAACAGATAGAGGCATGAGATTTATGCTCGCACCCAGATCACACAATGCACCAGTGATATTATACCCTCAAATAGTGCAACGAATAGTAAACCTCCCAGGATCTTGAAGTTTTGGAGGTAGCTTGCTCAAGATTGTGCTGCACTCCTCGACTAACTCAACTGTATCTATCTCTTGAGGCTTTTTCTTCTTGACTAAAATCTCTTTTAAGAACTTCACAAAGGATGGCATCAATTCAAACACATCAGTCAAAGGAATGTTAACTTGAAGCTCTTTCAACATACTCAGAAATTTTTGATACTGGGACAGATCCTTCGATGGTATAAGTCTCTGCGGGAATGGTGGAGGCGGCAGAGGTGCCTCCTTTCTCTCTTCTTTCTTCCTTACCTTCTCCACTTTTTCAAATTTTTCTATTTCAGTTCTCTCCTCAGACTTGGCCATCAGCTCTCCACCTTCAATTAAAGTCACTGCAAGATATTGCTCAGGCCCTTTTTTAACAGTACTTATTTCTCCCATCAACTGTCCCAACTGGTGCTCCAGGTTCTTTTGAGCATTGGCAAGATCTTGTATGGCCTGTGCATGGGCTGCAGTGTCAGCTATCATTCTCTGCTGGCCCGCCATTATCTGCTTTAGCATATCTTCAACTGAATTGCTAACCTGCTGTGGTGGAGTTGGTAGTAGGTGGTAATTATTTGGGGCTCTCGTATTTCCTTGATAATAAGCATTACCAAACTGATTTTGACCCTGCAGCCTGTTTTGATTACCCACGTAATAAACTGACTCTGGATTAGAGGAGCAAACCTCTGTAGCATGATCTTGACCACAAACCTCACAAAAACTCTAGAGTTGTTGCACTGGAGCCACTGGTTGCTGAGTCTTTGGCAGAGCTAGCTTGCTAATTTGATTGGAATAGCATCCATCCTCGCCCTCAGCTCCGAAACTGCATCTAACTGAAGTACGCCAGCAGATTTCTGCATAGTAGCTCTACCATCTCCCTGCCAGTCAGGATTGCTCTGCGAAAACTTGTCTAGTAATTCATAGATCTGGTCAAAGTTTAAGGCCAGTACTTGGCCTCCAGCAGGAGCATCTACCACGATCTTAGTATGCGCAGTCAACCCCTCAACAAAAGTATGTGCAAGAACCACATTGGATTGGTTGTGGTGTGGACAATTTCTCAATAAAGCTTTAAACTGCTCCCAGGCTGAATACAAAGACTCTCCTTCTACCTGTCTGAAGGACATAATTTCACTCCTCAGCCGGGCTGTCTTGGCAGATGGATAAAACTTAGCTAAGAACTTCTTAGCCAAATCATCCCAAGTAGTGATAGACCCAGACTTTTCAGCCTTTAACCACCTCTTTGCTGCCCCAATCAGTGAAAACGGAAACAATGTCAAGCGAACATAATCAATAGGAACTCCCATTGGTGTATAAGTATCACTGATCTCCAAGAAATTCTGGATATGTTGTTGTGGATCCTCGCTAAGTAATCCAGCAAATTGTCCAGTCACATATAACAGTTGTATCATGCCGGACTTAATCTCAAAGTTTCCAGTAATTTCAGGCATAACTATGCTCGAGGCTACTCCCTCCAGGTTGGGGAGAGCAACATCTCGCATAGCTAAAGCTCGTTCTGCTGCAATTCCTGTAGGTAAAGATCAAGCAGGACCTAATACCTGAAACATCACAAAACTCAAAACAAAAATTAAACCTGAATAGATAATAAGTAATTGTCAGAAAAGAAAACAGTCAATTGTTTAGTCCCCGGCAACGACGCCAAAAACTTGTTGCTCTCAACGCACACGCAAGTATACGTGGTCGACAAGTAATAAAATAATAAGTAGAGTATCGTTCCCACGAGGACTATTTAGACTGGACTCGTAACAAACAATTTCTTAACAACTACTCAGGGGTCTTTTCCAATAGTGAGAGTTTTATTAACTAAAAAACAATAATGTAAATGGTGGAAATTCAGTCAAACAATGGTGCAAACTTTGGTTGTAAACAATATTAACGAAACGGTCCAGGATCAGAGCTACGAACAATCCAGTTGAGTTATCCTGTTGATTCCACTTCTTAAGTCCCAAGATTGCTAACTAACAGGTTAATTATACCCGTGAAAACCTTTTGATTCTTCACGGTCTATGCAGGCTATTCCAATACCTATATGTTTATGGGTTGAATCACGTGCACGCACTAACGAATTCTGTATTTAGCTAAGCAAGGTGAATAGGTATATATCTATCCTACCCACAAATTGATTCCCCGATGCCCAAGTTCACAATCAAGCCCTATTCTTTCTTATGTGCGTTCATAAATTCCCTCTGTCGAGTTCAATCTAAGAATCGTAGATAGTGTTCAATTATTCGCCCGTTATAATCAAACAATTATGATAAAAAAAGAATAAACAATCTATAATTGGAATTCAATTCATGGAAATCAACACTCAAACCTCAACCTTCATGAATTCGCTCTAACCTTAGAACGATGGATTTAGCCAGGCATACTCAAAATAACAACACAAGGGTTTGATGAAATAATGAAATAATGATGTAATAGATTAACGGAAGGAAGAAAAACCCTTGTTCAAGATGTTATGACCTCTCCAATTTGCTCCATGGTCTGAACTCCCTTAAAAAACGAAGTAAAAGAGTATTTATAGTGTTTACAAAAGCCTAGAAATAAGTTACGCCTAAGCCTAGACGAAATAGGAAGTCCAAAAACGCTCCAAGGGCGCTATAGCTGGCGCCCCGCACCTCGGAACGCGCGCACGAAGGCAGAACCCTTTTTTTTATCACTTTATTACTTGATCGACCCTGTATACTTGCGTGTGCGTTTGGAGCGACAAGTTACAGTTGCCGGAGACTTAGAATTAGCTATTTTCTAGATTAGACTTTACTTTTGTCTATTCAAGTTTTTAGTTTAGTTTATTACTTGTTAACATGACATCTTTTAATGAAAATTGGTCGAAGGTTGGCTGCTCGTATTTATGTGCTTCTTGCATAATTTGTAATGGACGTCACTTGTGGGAAGATTGTCGACAACTCCATGTCCTATAGAGCTATTTATCCAGTCGTTCCTCTACAAACTTTGATCAGAACTGCTGTCAATTATGTGGTGGTCTGTGGAATGATTGTCCTAAGTGTCGTAGTCCTTTTCCAAGTAATATTCATTATAGTACTAACCTTTCTTGTGAGTTTGATTGGAGCAACAAAGTGCAGGATGCATCACGGTATGGTCAGTTTGGGAAGATGGAGCAAAGTCAGGAAGAACCTCAAATTGCAGAAGAAAGTGAGTTCCAACAAGAGGAAAATTCTGAAGAAGTGGAGATTATTAGCGAAACTTGGCTGATGGAACAATCTCAACGATTAGCATGTAGGGGTCTGCTTGATGATATTACAAGTGCAGCTAAGTGCTCTATGGAATGAAAAAGTATGCTCACACAAGAGATCGACCGATTTGGCTTGGCTATTCATGACTTGGAGGTGAATTTGATTGAAACAATTGAGGCGTCTAATGCCCAACCGCCAGTTGTTGTGGATAGGGGATTTGAAGTTGAAGAAGAAGTTGAGAGTCAATTTGAAGAGCTAAGTGTGGAGTTCCAACAGTTCGACCCAGTAGTAGTTGATGATGCCAAAGTTGAGAAATTGGCACTGGAGTCAAGTGAGGAAGTGAAAAATATAATTTTTGACGACTCTAGTGTATGTAAAGACGAGGATGTCAAGAATAATACAACCTTGGAGTTGGGGCGCATTGGACCGCATTTTATGCACTTTTCGACATTGTGTTTGGATGGCGACATGAAAATCGAGCCTTTCGAGCTAATAGAAGAGTCACGGAAGGAGGAACAAGGTGTCTATGTTCTAAAGTTTGTGATGCCGAGGAGACAAAATGATATTCCTCATTTAAAAGGCAAGAGGTGCAAAATGCGACGTTTAATTTTTGGTTTCTTTGGGTTTGTGACACCGCCCCAAGAGCATAGTCATAGGCTTGAATGCAATTTGGGGATTCGATTCATATCTTTGAGGTGGAGGAAAAAGTGATATTGTTACCATGTCGTGCCGCGACGTTACATCAAGCGCTTTATGGGAGACAAGCCATGTTTTATTGTTTTCTTAAGTTAGTTAGTTTTTACATTTAAAACAAAAAAAATCAATAAAAAAAACATAAAAAGAACATAACTTTGGAACTAACGTGGTTGTTTGATTGTGTTATAGCAGGGAATGAGCGTGGGAACATGGAGAATTAAGCACTGTGGAGTAAGCAAAAATGCAGGAAAGGAGCAGAGTTCTGGCCATTACAACAAGTCTTACATTGTAAGACCTGCTGTAAGGCCTGTAGCGAAGGGAGCATGTACAAAAATCAGTGGACTAAGAGTATTGTAAGAACTTTGTAAGAAAAATATACTCTCCAAGGACAAGTCTTACATTGGGCATACATTGTAAGAACTTTGTAAGGTAAGTAAACAAGTCCTTCAACACACAAAACACAAACCCAATAAGAACAGAACATGAGAAACAAGCTGAGGCTAAAACACGCTATTTTGCTTAAACAAAGAAAAAAGAAAAAATGCTGGTTCTTAGTGCCCCTTGAAAAGTTCCAGGTATGATCTGTTTCTCTCTCATTCTCTCTCCCTTCTCTATCTTGACCATTCTCCCTTACTGCTGCAAGTTGCTGCGTCCAGTTTCCCCATCCCCTTTTTCCTTAGGCTTAAGTGTTAACTTCAAGTTTCATGGTGAAAACATGGTGTAAATTCAAAACTTTTGCTTGGTATCTACTTGTGGGGGATGCGGTGATGCACCGTGATGAATATTAGATGAAATCTTCCGGAGTTGGGAGGATAAAACACGAAATAAATTGCACACACAAGGTCTGCCTAGAATTTTGCACACCACATGTTTGACGAAATTCCCTAATGAATGTTTAATTTATTCGACAAAGTCTTAGTAGTCGAATCTTTAATGGGGACTGTTGTGAGTCTAAATTGAGTAGGGAGAAAGGTTGGGGCAGCGTTTAGAGCCATTAGGTCACATGTTACGCACTTGACACGTTGTTCGTGCACGTCAAGTGTCAATTGTTTGCTCGCCAATACTGGATGCCTGTTTCGCTTATCTGTTTCTGTGTATATATTAATTGATATTCTATGTTTTCTTGAAGTTGGTTTAAATGAGTTTATTGGCTTGAAATATAAATTGTGCACGCTAGTAAGGGAAGTCTGAGTACCTCGATTTACCACCTCTTGTCTTTAGTGTCATGCATTGAGGACGATGCACCATTTTAAGTGTGGGGTGGGGAACCATGAAAAAAAAATAAAAAAATTAATTAGTTTAGATTAGTGGCCGTGTCCTTGGGTTTTCTTCAAGCCACTGTTCTTTCCTTAGGATGCCATTTCTTTTGAACCGTGTGTTTTTGGGAGTAGTTGTAGTAATTAGGATTTAGAAAAATGGAATGAGAAGAAAATAAAGGGTGGTAAACTTTGCTCCTAGTCTTATGTGTGAGTTGTTTGATTTCGTCATATTTACTCCCTTGCATGCGAGTTGAACTTCCCTATGGACTTTTGGTATGAGTTTTGCATTGGATTGAAAGATGATCTTGTTAGTGACGCTTCCGCTCAGGTTTTTGACTCTGCTTATTGACTGAATAACATGACTTGTCTCACTGATTCTTGTTAGGAGTTGGAATTATTCCGTCTTGAGTGGTTCATGTGCCATGTGTGATGAGGTTTTAGTATTGTTTCGTATGCTTGCATTATTAGTCTAGGATTTGCCCTGATTGTTTTTGAGGCGAAATCTTAGGTTTCACTTGGTTTAGAAAGTGATTATAGGCCTTCTTTAGCCCGTTTGAATTTTTTTGTAGCCTTCCGTGATGATTTGACCCTAGTCAGCCCCTCTGAGCCTTTATCTTGTTTATTGGCAACCATATCAAAAGCCTTTACCTGCGTTTGTATTGAATTTCCTATCGTTTGAACACCCTATCTCCTGGAGCACTTGCAAAAATTGTATAATGAGCTGAAAAAAACTAAAGTTGGAGAAAAAGGTTGGTTATATTATGAATGTGGTGCCAGTTAGAAGTGAAAGAATTGCTTGTGAAAATTTAAAAAAAAGTGAAAAATTGAAAGAAAAAAAAAATTATTTGATTGCCTGGCCAACGATCAAGTAGAAAAAAATTGAAACTTGGAAGAAATTAAAAAAAAAGAGGAAAAAAAAAAGAGCATTCTTTGTGAGTTGAAAAATGTCCAATGGTGTAGATAAAAAGGGGAAGATTGGAGCTTGATTTATATTGAAGAAGGAAAGCCAAGGTTGAGAAGGAAGTGTGTAATTGAGGTTTAAATACGTATTGTAAGTGCTTAGGGAGGTGTTAGTCACTTTTCTCCATATATTTATCCTATCCGTCCCCTATCCAACATTACAACCTTGATAAAGTCCTATTTGATTCTAGACCGAGTGTACCTACATTAGTGGAGAATTACAAGACGGGCAAGCTTATGGTACCATTGTGTGACACTTGAAGTTCTTTGTGAGTGTGAGCAAATTCTTTCTATCTTAGGCGTCCCTTATAATAAATTTGATCTATTCGTGTGTGATCGGGACTAGGCTTTGATTAGTGAGGGCACATGGACTATGAGAGATAGGAGCTTTTATTAGGCTACCTAATTTTGAGCAAGTGAGCATGTTGTGAGTAAGTTGGTGTGTGGAGTCGATTCTTGGGACTTGGTTGTTGCTACTTGATTGTTTTGATAATTCTTGCTTTTAAATGTATGAGTCATAAATATGAGGAAGTTGTGTGCTTGTATGCATGGTTATTAATTGGCGGTATCAACCAAACTCATAGGTGATTGAGTTAATTTTTTAGAAGTATTGTTGGATTGAATTGTTCGAGGACGAACAATAGTTTAAGTGTGGGGTGTTGATGTTGGGCATATTTGATGCATTTTAGATATATATTTCCCCTACCTTTTACTTAAATTCAATGCTAAAGGGTGCCCAACATTGCTTATTTTAGATATTTTACTAACTTGGTGTGTTTGAGTGACTTAGGTATGAATTGGTGAAATTTTGGAGCAAGATGGCTATACTTTTTGGAGAAGTCCGAAGTAAAAAATTGAAGTAGAAAAATGAAGAATGCTAGTGTAAAAAATCAGTGGACTAGGAGCTTTGTAAGCTCATTGTATGACCCTTACAACAGTCGTACATTGTAAGAGATGCTGTGAGACTTGAGAGCAAAGCATACAGAAGGTCTTACATTGTAAGAGTGGCTGTACGACCTGGAAGTTTTCCATCCGAAATTGGATTAGGTTAAGACGTTTTGTACTCATTGTAATCCATATATAAGCAACTTTAAACATAATTTTAAGGATTTTTGGACCTTTGGGAGGCAAAAAAAAAAAAAAAAAAAAAAAACTGGAGATGGGTTGGAGCTCAACGTCTACATTGAGTTTTCTTATCTTTTCCTTTACATAGTTTGTTAGTTCTAGAGTTGTGGGACTCTCCATGATTGTTGATATTCCTAAGTTGATTTGATTTCATTGATTTATTATGTTGGATTATTTATTTATATCCCGAGCTTAATTATTTAATTGCTTGATCACCAATTGAATACTATTTATGAACCTAGGATTGAGCTCGAAAGTTGGAATCCGGGGTTGCAATAGGATTGGATAGAGCGTGTTCCTGAACCTGGGCATCGGGAAATGGTTTTGCAGTTAGGATAAAAATATACCTAACAGTCATGCTTAGTCACTATACAGGAAATATAAATGCATTCTTGTTAACTCTAATTCCATAGACATATAGGCGTTAGGTTGACTTGAATAGGCTAGCAGGGTATCGAAAGAGTCTTGTGAGTAATATTAACCCTGTGATTAGTAATCCAGGTAAATTATTTAGTCAGACTAACAGAAGAATTCAACAGAACTGACAGATATCCCATGACCCTAGGCTATTATCCTCTTGAAAACTAAAATCGTGTTTTACTTCTTAATTGTGTTCTTAATTTTATTAGTTAATTTTAGTTAGATAAATTCTCAACTCTTGAATCCTTCTTGCGTAGATAATTAGGAATTGTCTGATTTAGCCATAGTTAATTAATAGTCCTCATAGGAACGATACTTTTCTTATCACTTTATTACTTGATCGACCGCGTATACTTGCGTTGCATTTGGAGCGACACTAAGACCTTTCATGGCTAGAATAAAGAGGAAGGGAGATAGTGGACCACCCTGTCTGAGACCCTTCTGGGGGGGGGGGGGGGAGAAGAAACCCACTAGACTTCTGTTGACAAACACAGAGTATTTGACCGTTGAAATGCTGAATTTAATCCACCTTATCCACCTATAATCAAAACCCATCTTCCTTAGCATATTGATGAGAAAATACCAGTTTAATTGGTCAAATGCATTCTCAATGTCAAGTTTGAACAAAATCCCTGTTTTTCCACTTTTCAATCTCCAGTCAAGTACTTTATTTGCAATCAGAGACGCATCAGTAATCTGCCTATTTTTTATGAAGCCATTCTGGTGGCTTGGAACAAGTTTTGCCATCACACATTTTAATCTTTCTGCTAGCACTTTAGCCACTATTTTGTAAACACTGCCGATTAAACTAATATGCCTGAAAACTCGAAGCTCCATTGCACATTTCTTCTTTGGGACCAATCCTATGAAGGAAGCATTGAGATCTGACCATGTGACCATGATGATGAAAGTGGTTCAAAGCATCCATTACCTCTATTTTAATGATGCCCCATGTTCTCTGAAAAAAGCCATTGTGTAACCATCAGGACCGGGGGCCTTATCTGGGGCACAGGCGTTGACCACTTCTTGGACCTCCTCTTCGGAAAAAGGAGATTCAAGGTTAGTTCTTTCTTCTGTGGAGAGGGTAGCAATCCCTTCAAAATCAGCAGTATGTCTCTAGGTTTTCTGCTCAGTGTAAAGGTTTTCATAAAAGTGTAGTATCTCATTATTGAACTGATCTTTGTCCTCTATGATATCATCTGCCACTTTAAGTTTGTCAATGCATTTGTTCCTTCTGTTAGAGTTGGCTATTTTTTGAAAGTATGTGGTATTCCTATTGTTACACCCCGTATGTCTAAAGTGACGTATATCATTCTAATGACATGTTAAAAATGTTTTAAGTGAGTTTAAAGTCATAATATTATCATATAAGATGTTTATATATTGAATATAAAATTTGGGAAAAGTCGGATTTAAGGTGCAGAAAAACCGACAAAGGAATTGCCTTGTAACGGAGCTTTTTCAGCAATTAATTTCGTGTATTATATGAGGTCTTTTGGGGACACATCATATACCAAATTGAAGGTCTTGGAGTGTAGTTTCCAACACTTTTGACGGTTTGTTCATACAATGTCTGGATAAAAGATATTAGCATCAGAAGTTAGGCCAGAAAAAGGGACATAAGCGCAAAAGAGGACTAAAATTGACATGTTTCAAGTATAAAAGAGAAAATTCATCATTTTCTCGTCATTTCCAGCAACTTCAAGATAGAAACAGTGCTCTAATGAATAGTGAAGAAATTTTCGAGTTTTTGAAGGAAGAAATTTTCCAGCAGTATGTCTCTAGGTTTTCTGCTCAGTGTAAAGGTTTTCATAAAAGTGTAGTATCTCATTATTGAACTGATCTTTGTCCTCTATGATATCATCTGCCACTTTAAGTTTGTCAATGCATTTGTTCCTTCTGCTAGAGTTGGCTATTTTTTGAAAGTATGTGGTATTCCTATTGTTACACCCCGTATGTCTAAAGTGACGTATATCATTCTAATGACATGTTAAAAATGTTTTAAGTGAGTTTAAAGTCATAATATTACCATATAAGATGTTTATATATTGAATATAAAGTTTGGGAAAAGTCACATTTAAGGTGCAGAAAAACCGACAAAGGAATTGCCTTGTAACGGAGCTTTTTCAGCAATTAATTTCGTGTATTATATGAGGTCTTTTGGGGACACATCATATACCAAATTGAAGGTCTTGGAGTGTAGTTTCCAACACTTTTGATGGTTTGTTCATACAATGTCTGGATAAAAGATATTAGCATCAGAAGTCAGGCCAGAAAAAGGGACATAAGCGCAAAAGAGGACTAAAACTGACATGTTTCAAGTATAAAAGAGAAAATTCATCATTTTCTCGTCATTTCCAGCAACTTCAAGATAGAAACAGTGCTCTAATGAATAGTGAAGAAATTTTCGAGTTTTTGAAGGAAGAACGCCAATCGTAAGTCGAAATTGAAGACAGATTGCGTCAAAACGCTCTACGCGATTAAGATAACGTTATGCTACCTTCAATTTCGTCTACAGTTTGAGTTTTAGAATTACTTCATGGCTAAGTAAAGTGTCTAAATATTGTATTATAGCTTGTTTAAGCTTTATAAGGTGTGGAATTCAAAGGAAACAAGGTTTAGAAGCAAGAAACATCAAAGGTATGTAAGACTAAACCTTTCTTTTGGCAAGGCATGTATCTTTTAGCTTTTGAAGCTTTTCTTAGTTCTAAACATAGTATTTCTTCTGAGAAACTTGTATGGTACCAAGGAAACCTTGTATATACTTAATTTGGTACTAAAATCTAAGGTGAAAGACGTCCAAATCAGCAAGACAAAACGTTTCAAAATCTGGAAAATTGTTTTGATCTTTGGACAGTTGTTAGCATATTGATCATAACTCCTTGTACAAAATTGATATTTAGATGCTTTAAGAATTCCCAGAACCCTAAGACATATATCTAAAACTTTTATAAAGACTATGAAGTCTATAACTTTGATCTACACTCTGAAAATTAGATTGAAAGTCAGGACAGTGGTGCTGTCCAGACATTCTATCTGCGGATTTGTTATTTCATCCAGTTGTCTCATCTTGTCATCCATTTAACATGTTTATGTTATCAGTTTATCCGGGTATCCATTCCCGTGTATAGTATAATGCTGGTTCTGTTTTTGCGGATCATTTAGTTTCAGAGGAAACTCTGCCGAAACTTTTATAAAATTCAAAGAGCTAGACAAATTCAGAGTTCTAGGTTTTGTCTATAACTATATCTAGAGTTTTCTTATCATTCCTTTGAGTCCATATCTATTGTTGCCACATGTGTTATACCTCATACATGCTTATGCTTATATTGTGATCATGTTATGTGTGATTTGGAGTCCCCCATAGAGGCTGGACATTGGACACACAGTCCGAACGCGTGTGATACTACCTATCTGGGGGATACAGCCCCTCTGGTTCAAGCGGGAGTTGAAACACCTAGTGTGACCGGGTGTCATTCACACACTCTGACCAGAGAGACTAGATATTACTGGTTAGGGGGGATATAGCCCATAACACCCGCCAGGTTTGTTATATACGCGTATATAGCCACAGTATGCGCTACATGATTATACATGAGACTAGTTCAGTTTTTCAGTTACCTGATTTGGGGGGATACTGCCCATAACACCAGACAGGTACTAGTTCAGATGTTCAGTTACCTGATTTGGGGGGATATAGCCCATAACACTAGACAGGTACCAGTTCAGATAACAGTCCACTTTTAGCTCAGTACCAGTTATCAGCCACCAGTTCTTAGCGTCAGTATCAGTTGACAGCTATCAGTTCCAGTTTCTAGTTACAAGTTATCAGTCATATTACAGTTATTTATCAGTATAGTCCAGCTCAGTCTTCAGTTTCAGATTCAGCTAAACTTCAGTTTATATTCAGATCATGTTTAGTACGTTCTTCATATTTCCAGCTATATTGCTATGCTTCAGCTCATATTTAATATTCCAGCCTTACAGTTTCATTCAGCTATGATATATTATATGCTCATGCCTTACATACTTCGTACATATCGTACTCACGCCCTTTTCTGGGGCACTGCGTTTCATGCCGCGCAGGTGCAAATAGATCAATGCTTGGACCACGTTAGTAGGCTATCTATCAGCTATTGAAGTCACTCCGCTTACTCCCGGAGTTACTTATCTTTTGGTATGTGTACAGTCGGCCAGTTTGGGTATGGCCGGGCCTTGTCTCGTCCTTTGTATATTCAGATCAACACTTTTAGAGGCCTGTAGATATGTCCATGTGTGGTTCTGCCAGTATGTTATGTATGTCAGCTTATGTTAGCCTAGTCAGGTTTTTGCATTGCATAATTCTTATCAGTTAGGTTTATGCTTATTCCATTTATCCGTTATATTCATGGTTAGCAGATTATCAGCAGGATTAGTGATGATCGACACTTAGTGTTGGTCATCCGTTGCGGCCCTAGGTTGGGTCGTGAAAAAAGTGGTATCAGAGCAATTCAATCCTAGGGTGTCTACAGGCCGTGTCTAGTAGAGTCTTGTTCAGGAGTATGTTGCGCGCCATACTTATGAATAGGAGGCTACAAGGCACTTCAGGACAGTTGTCTTTATTTCTTCTCTAGATCGTGCGATAGAGCTATGATTACAAAATTCATTCCTCTAATAATACTGTTTTCAGCAAAGCAATGTCACCGAAGAAATTAACAGCTGCCAAGAAGGGCAAGGCTATTGCCGGCCAGGGTACTAGTAGAGTGCCACCTGAGGTGGATGAGTGTGAGGAGTCCAGAGTTGAGGCTCCATCTGAGTCCTCACAGATCCCCTTAGTTCAGGGCGATATTAGAGGTACCCCAACTACCGCAGCTACTGTGCCTCCAGCTCCTCTACCCAACAGTAAGGGGCAGGAAATGAGGGATGCCATCAGATTATTGACCAGTGTTATAGTTGCTGTTGAACCCTCCCAAAATATGCACACAAGTAAGCATCGGGATTTGATTTCAAGAAAATGGAGACTCCAAAGGGCTTTCTTTGGAGCCGCCACCTAATTTAAGGATTATTAGGAACCTAAGTTAACTAAAGAGTGCAATTTTATCCTTTATTTAAAAGGAAAATAATTCAGAGATTCTTAGGTAAGTGGTTCTATTAAATTCGAAAGAAGGTCCCTTAAGGGAGCACTTTCGAAAATCCGCTAAAAGCTGTTAATCCGGCGGTTTTCACGAATTTTACTTAAAGATAATTAATTTAGGATAAATTTAAAACAAAGATAAATAGATAATGAATAATATAATAAAAATAAGATAAGGTTTGATTATGCCAATGCTTAGATAAATAAGCAACAAAACTTAAGATTAATTAAATGGATAATGAGATAATGATTTCATTAATTAAATAAATAAGGGCTAAATTAAGTAAATAAAATAAAATACGCTAAATAAATAATTAGATAAATAATAATAATAATTGATTAGTTGATTGTTTGAGTAAACAGATAAATAAATAATAAATAACTTAATTAAATAAATAAATATTTATTAATTCAATTAAATAAAAGAATAAATGAATAATAATTGATTGATTAAATAAATAAATGAATAAATAAATAATTATAATTGATTAAACAAATAAATAATTAATTAAAATTAAATAATTAAATAAATGAATAAATTAATTAATTTATTTTACTTATAAATAAATACCACTTAAATAATTTGATTAAATAAATAAATTAATAAATAGGTAAATAATTAACTTAAAAATAAATAATGAATAAATGAATACCATTTTTAATTTTGATTCTTTTGCACTCGATAGTTAATCAAAGATTCCTATTATCTTAAACTAATTGGTTAGTCCCAAAGAAACAGGATAAGAAATTGTATAATCAATTCTAAACATACGATAAGATAACAGTTTTAAATAAAGCGGCTAACTAACAGGCTTCTAACATGCAAATCCTAGTCCGGTTTCAGGGCTTCCTAAAATATGCTTTCTAAAGGGAACGGGAAAGCGGGAGTTTTAGAAGGTAGAACCCGGAAGCGCAACTCAATCATTGAGCCTTAAATTTAGAGATTTTCGTTTTCTTTTTTCTCTTTTACATTTTTCGGGGATATCAAGTCCCGAAAATGCGGAGCGGATCAAATAACTTCCGAATGTACGCCATCCCAATTGTGAGTTTTATTTCAACTCGTCCCCGAAGGTGTACATAACAAAGAAAAATAAGAGAACAAAAGATTAGCATTCATTCTAAGACAATCAATAAACAAGATGCAATAACACACACAGATCCTAACAAGTTCTATTGAGGACTTCCCACACTATTCTATCGCCTCACCTAAAATGAATGAGACAACCCAGGACTAACTCTCACGCCAAGACAATTCTCCACACCTTTACTAACTCCAACTACTCCAAATAAAACTCCCAAATATCTTCACCATACCCCGGGATGAACTTTCAATTATCTTTCAATACCAGACTGCAATTCATGAAAGGCGCCAATTGGCCTTTCAAAAAAATAAAACCTCACTGGTCCTTGGCCTTAGTCAAGCCTCTCAGTTCCCTCGGTTTTGCAAGGCTCACAGACCTTGCTCATAGGGCCCCTCACTGGTCCTCGGCTTTAGTCAAGCCTCTCAGTTTCCTAGGTAGCCAAGACCGCACTGGTCTTCAAGGAGGGGCCCCACTGGTCATTTAAAGATGCAGGGGCTTCACTCTCCTACTATGCGACAAGCATACTTCATTTTACCATAGATGCAGCTGGTTAATCAATATCGGCCTGCACACACGCAAAGCCATCCACGAGAGGGACCCCACCGATCTTTTAAAGATACCAGGGGCTTCGCCTCTTAGTATGCAACTTGCATACTCCATCGTCAACCTGTCATAATTCAAAATCTGCTTTCAATCATGCCTGCAGCAACCAGAACCTTACCCAAACCCCGACAAAATCCTGAACACCCTATTCACACTTGCACCTAACACGAGTCACCTCTTACGCTCACAGGAAAACAAATAGGGTCGGAACTAAACCCTGCACCTAAACTACAACAACTCCCAAACTTCTTCAATCACCTACACTGGAGCACTATCCTGGAATCCTCTTCATTAACTGAAACAAAAACCAGACTACTACACTTGATTCCTACAGCTCCCTGAATCCCCCAACCACTAACACATACTCCCCAATCAACCACCATCAAGACAAACCATTTTCACAATATGCAGAAACCAAGAAGAAACCAATAAGAAAGAAGGACAAGAGCAGAACATTTCAGATGCCTTGCAAATCTTATGACTAAATCAGACACAAACTTATACATGCTTCTACCTGTAATCATGATCAGGATATGAGACCAGACATCACACTTGGACAAAAGCACACCAGAACATTTTGATGCTCATGAAAGTGTATAGGTCTGACCTATGCTAACCTATGAAGACAGAGTGCTAACTAAGTTATCCAACGCTAACAAGCAAAGCCTAATGGACAACTTCAACTCTTACTTTTTAGAAGAAAACTGAACTTTATTTAACAATTTTAACATGAAGAATGCCAACCTTCCACATAAACTGATTTCATTACATTATTTCATTAGAGAGAACAAGGCAGATCTCCAAGAAAACACTTCTAACAACCTGCAGCTATACCAGACAACTGACATTCTTCTTTACTTCAATTTTCACCTTTCCAGGCCTTATTAAACTAAGGAAAACACCCTGAACCCTCATCTGAACACTTCTATGCTGACCTGCAACTCTCCCTATACATCCCTGACTCTTCTAACACTTGAAATTATCAGACATACTATACCCAGACACCTGACCCCCTGCCACCTATCTCCAATACCTGCACAACCTCAGCCCTGAACCTCCCTGAACTACCTGCAGCAACCACAGAGCAACCTGAACAACCACTCACATCTCACACAAAATTTACCCTGAACACCTTACAATCTGCAAATAAATGAAACATCACCCATCTCACAGACTTCTCCTATCTATCTGCTACCACAAACACCAGATATCCTCCAAGAAACACCTCTAACAACCAGGAACCAGACCCCTACCAGCTTCTCCTATCTCTAAAAATACAACTGACTAATCTACTAGTTTTCTTCAGCCTACAGACTACCCAAAACAACATCCCTGAACATCTTATATAATCACCAAACAAAATTCAAACCCTGCAAATACCCTCATGATTCATCAACTCTACACCTAAAGCCAACTGCATTTCTACAACAGCCTCTACTCTCTCACTTTCTTATTACCAACAGAGGCACCTCCAAAACAACTGACAATGCTGGACAGACCCATCTTCAAACCAAACATATATATTCACTACTTTAAAACTAAAACTACTTTCGAGCATGAAACAAAACAACAAAATCACTTTTTATCATATTCAAATGAACATCTTATGGTTTTATGACTGAGTTATCAACATTCACATCTTATTTTAAAAAAAAAGCAAGGCCTAGACTGTTATTTGTGACCTATTCCACCATAGCTTACTTGTTTCTTTTTGAAATAAGGTTTCAACTTTGATTTGAAATGAAAGGGTATATGTTCATCACACAAACCAAACTTTAACAGAAGCAGCAGGGTGCTACTATCATTTAGAAACTATCAGACCTCATATTCATGCTAACATTCACAGAAACGCACATAAAGAAACCATAAAATGAAAGAAACAAAAAGACTAACCTTGCTAAGTGCAGTGAACTGAGCTATGAGCTGAATAAAATCGACTCCAACTAAAGCGACGCGAAAATGATAACTCTATAATGTATTCTTCAATTCCAAACTGAAATTATGAAGCCGTGTGTATCTATACCTCTAGGAAATGAGCAAAATTCTGTAAAAAGTTACCAGCTGCCGTTTTTGTATTATGAAAATTTTCAGAACCCTTCAAACTCTAAGAAAGGATAAATATATAGCCCAAGGATTAGGGTTTTACCTTGGGCTCAAAAATCCGAATTGCCCTTGCCATTTTTTGATCTATTTCTTCTAAGATAAGGGTCTAAGGTGTCCATTCCTTCAGATTGTACACTTTGGATCTTTATCTCCAAGAAAAGATCCGAAGGCTAGGATTGCTTTAATTTGAAACGAACGGAGCGGATTAAGTGCCCGTTTGTACTGGTGAGAGAGACCAAGGATACCAGCTGGAACAATATTACTTGTCCAGCACATTGATCGTACGGAGAGGATGACAATGTCGCGGGTCGAATTGGTTTCGCAGGTCGAAGAGGGAAACGGGTCGCGGGTTTAGGGATTTGGGGAATTGGGGTCACGCGGGTGTTTTTTCTGAATTGGGGAAAGATAATGTGTGTGTATGTATATATCTATTTGCGGAGATAGGCTAGATTGAAGGTGTAAAAAGCAATTTTAGCCCTCCTCTGAAAATAGACTAGGAAATTAAAGGGATTGCTCGGTAGGACAGAAATTAGGATAGGCCTTGTAATTTTAACTTTCTCTTTTGAATTTAATTAATTTTACTTTAATTAAATTTACTTAATTAATTTCAACTCAATTAATTTTAATTTTAACTTTATTCTAATAATTGATTCCCATTTAAATAATTAGTCATTAATTATACTTCGGGACGAAATTGGGTGTCAACAGCTGCCCCTCTTTACCCGGAAAAGGATGAAAGAGTTTTTAGGGTAAAGAAGTTGACGAGAAACCAATTTTGTCCCGATAAAACCAAGACTTTTGATTTCCAAGGACCAAAAGACGAGGCTTATGGATATGGCCGAACTCCGGTTTACGAGTTGCCTACATATCTCGGGCTGAAAGAGAATCAGGCCATATGTAGTTCGACGACACTTAGACGCAAAAATTCGCACGATTGATTGAAAAAGACGCACGAATAGGAAAGAATTCAATTTGACCCTTAATCTGGAATGAAAGATTAGGTAAGACTTTGCTTGTTCGAGTGCGATTCTTCAGATCTTCGTTGACGAGTCTAGCTCATATCAAAGATTGCCCCAGTTCACTGCTAAGAAAAAGTTCCACATTATGCTCCAAATGCTGCTGCGGCACTGCCAAAATTCTGTAAAGACTTAACAAACGGTAAGTGAGCAACTGCTAATAAACTATAATAATTGGAATACGAAATAAATAAAGGGATAATATAAAATTGTAAATGCTGGTTGTGATGCTATCAACAATTTCTTCTCTCGATCAACTGACGAGGTACTCCGCCCGGGGAACCTCTAGGCTGATCATTATTCTGAAACGGTAAAGTGAAACAATAAGTAAAGTAGGAACGAATTTGTAAAATGCAAGGCTTTCATAAGATAAGTTGACTAACGAGATATGATGTCTCAAGTTGAATCATGTACTTCAAATATACCAATGCCAATGTTGCAAGACAACCGACATCGTGAAACACCCCGAAAGCGGTGCTTCAGCCGACTTGTCTTAGACTATCAATCTACTTTAAATATAACATGCCAACATTGCAAGACAACCGACATTGCGAAACACTCCGAAAGTGGTGCTCCAGCCGACTTGCCTTAGATTATCAATCTACTTTAAACATAACATGCCAATATTACAAGACAACCGACATCGCGAAACACGCCGAAAGCCGTTTTCCAGCCGACTTGTCTTAAACTATCAATCTACTTTAAATATAAAATGCCAATATTGCAAGACAACCGACATCGCCAAACACTCTGAAAGTGGTGTTCCAGCCGACTTGTCTTAAACTATCAATCTACTTTAAATATAAAATGCTAATATTGCAAGACAAACGACATCGCGATACACTCCGAAAGTGGTGTTCCAGCCGACTTGTCTTAAACTATCAATCTACTTTAAATATAAAATGCTAATATTTCAAGACAACCGACATCGCGAAACACTCCGAAAGTGATGTTCCAGCCGACTTGTCTTAGATTATCAATCTACTTTAAAATGTAACATGCCAATATTGCAAGACAACCGACATCGCGAAACACGCCGAAAGCGGTGCTTCAGCCGACTTGTCTATCAATATCGCGAGGTAAATTCTATCGCAATGTTAAGATGTTGAGAAAAGAAAAGCGCCGCCTTTTCGGCAATAATCAAATGTAATGCTTAGATGCCGCAAGAGCAAATTTGAATAATCTGTCAAGCAGAATCATATGCATCATCAATTTAATTGGTGTTGCTTGTATTGATAGTGGTGCAAAGTGTTGAATGCTCCCTTCAGTTCATATTGAATCTGATGTTCAATTCCTGCAAATTTAAAGTAAATGTGTTGGAAAATGAGAGAATAATAAAGCAAAGTCTATAATGAAAAAGAAAGAAATAGATTTGCGCTGCATATGCGACAAGGCGAATAATCTTAGAGAAACTGATGGTTGACCTGAAAAAGTAAAAAGCGAAGCATTAATTTAAAGCCAATATAAAGGCAGAATTTAAAGCAAGTGCAAAGCAAAGCAGTGCGGAAATGTAATCAGTGAAATAGCCATTTGATAAATCAATTGGCGAGACAATCAGGCAATGATGGTCTTGAGCAGATTATCAATTAAAATAAGGCAATGCTTATTTTGGCGTAATTTAAAAACATAACGCATGCCTCGGCTTCATTGCTTATTTGGAAATGAAAATCATAGAGGTAGAAATGCCGCATGTTCGGCAATAACTCATGGCGAAGCATAACGCTTTAAGTCATGAAAAGGCAATGCAACGCAATCTGCATGTCGACTTTGAATGCGCGTTCAATAAATTGTTCATCCATAGTGCGAATGATCCTTTCATTGCAAGCTTTCATGTTCCTGCTCTCAAAGAAAAATTTGTTAGTTTTGGGGAGGGGTGTTTGATTTATGCTGATTCATCTTGAATTTGCTGCTATCGCTTCCTCTTCTTCGTGAGACTTGGGCTTTGAAAACCATCCTCGGAAACTTGGTTTATGAACTCAATAGTATAACTCATCTTAAGATAGAGGCAAAAATAAAATAATTTGATAAAATAGTAAGCAAGTAATCATTGATATGCAAATGAAAAGTTTATAATGCGTTTAAAATTTCTGCTTCGACTAAAACTCATGACATATTTTGAAACAAACTGAACGTCCTTTGCATCTACAACTTGCACCAATCTTGAAAATCTTAGAACTCTGCCATCCTAGCCTTTGATAAGCAATACCGATTTTGCAAAATCTGCCCCAGTTATGATCTTCTGAATCTTCAACTCATTTTGCAAAATTTGCCCCAGTTGCTATCTTTCAAATCTTCAAATTATCTTGCAAAATTGCCCCAGTTGCTATCTTTCAAATCTAAATTATCTTGCAAAATTGCCCCAGCTGCTTGCCTTAGGGGAGACTGAAAATTTTAATATGATAGAGTCGAGCCCGTTAAGAGCACCTATGTATCCCTCCACGGGAATCAGACTGTGCGTAGTTCTGCTTACATAAAGATTTTGGGGAAAATATGGCAATCTAAGTACGAAGCCGTATCCTAATTGGAAAACCTACACATCTGTCTAGATGCATAGTTCGGAATTACATCATAAAAGATAAACAAGCCTAAAGTGTTACAATATTTTGACCGAATCCGACGGGGATTGCCTACTTATCCTGTTGCCATTCCAGGAATCAGGTCAGAAGTAGTTCAAACTTTACATCAAAGGGAAAATGGGAAATTCTTATACCAATGCAACCAAACTCGATGTGAGTTACTACGTATCCCGCCTTGGGATTCAGGTCACGCATAGTTCGCATTACATCAAAAGTTACACTCAAAACAATGCTAACTTGCGATTGCTTCAGACATAGTATCTTTTGACAGCATCTGCGTTGATTGGTTTTGGCCAAACTTGACCATCCATTACTGCCAGAATCAGTGCTCCTCCGGACAAAACCCGGTGAACCACATATGGACTTTGCCAATTCAGTGCAAATTTACCCCTTGCTTCTTCTTGATTAGGAAAGATCTTTAACACCAATTGCCCCGGTTTGAAGTCTCTCACTCTCACTTTCTTGCCAAAAGACTTGATCATGCGATTTTGATAAAGTTTCCCATGACAAATTGCATTCATTCTTTTCTCATCAATAAGACTCAACTGTTCACATCTAATCTTCACCCATTTAGTATTTTCTAATTCAGCTTCTTGAATGCTTTTGCGCCATTTACCAAAAGATAGGGAGTTTCCTCAGTTGAAGTTCTAGTGCTGGTGCGGTACTGATGCAGACCGAACACGTGCTGATCAAGTGTTCGATCCACCGAGGAGACCAATGACACGAAGCCAAGCCAAGCTGCTGCACGATGTTAATATTCACTTGGCTTGGTCGAAGGAAAGCAATTGCTCCGAAGCTGAGTGGCCGGGCTCAAGAACCGAGGGCGTCATATTCAAATTTGAGCCAGAGGACAAAGTGCCCGAACACCAACAAATTTTGTTCGAAGACAAGTGAACGCCCGAGGACAATAAGTTCGAGCAAGCAACCACGCACCGAAGTCGAGGCTGCCGAACACACACTTAGCTCAGCCCTGTGTGGCTTGTTTTTATTAGTCGCTTGTGACTATTTACTATTTTATCCTTAGCATAGCCTATAAATACTCTGTTTCCATTTCATTATAGTCATTATTGAAGTTATATGAAAAACATAGCAAGTGCTATTGTGAGTCTCCGATGGAGCCAAACCCCGACGTGGGCTTTTAAAGAACTTGTGTCAATCGGTGTTATTCGTTTGAACAATTTCTTCTTGATCATTCAATTTGCAAGAAGCGGGTCTTTCTTGAGGATTGTTGCATAGTATAGGTGCGTCTTGATTTCATTCAATCGAGCTTTGAGACAGGTTCCTCACTGTTCTTTTGAATCGAAGCAAGATTTGTCTTGCTTCTATCTTTATTTCCTTGTTGTTTCTTCCGCGTTTCGTGTTTAGCATTTCCTTCGGGTTTGCTTGCACCATCTTAGTATCAGAGCAAGGTTTGAGTTGTTCTTACAACCTCAAATCCTGTTCGTTTAAATCGTGCTTGTGTCTCCAGTTTCAGCTTTTTTCCTTGTGTTTGATTGATGTTGCTGTGGTGTTTACAAAGAAAAAAAAGTAGAAAAACAAAATTCAAAAATTGTGTTTGATTGTTGGTTGTTTGGATTAAACAACCATTGATTCTTGTTCACCATTGTTTCCTGATTCCAACAAGTACGCGACGTACAACTTTCGTGACTAGGGTTTCTTGGTGAAATTTTTGACTGTTTTGAGTTGGTGGTGAATGATTTTTGAACCCCAGTGTGTTTTGGTTGAAAACCGATGAAGATTGGTGGTTCTTGAGTGATTTGGGTTTGTTTGTGCTTAAAATTCGAAGTTCTGTGTTTGAATTCGTCGTCCGTACGCCGGCAAATTGTTACAAATTGTAACAGTATACGACACGAAGGAGCTGAATCTTAGCTCAAGGACTTTGGACTAAATTCCTCTGTTGTTGTTGGAACCGGAGTTGAAAGAAGCAACCCAGGTTTTTTGAAAATTCGTGGTCAGTGAACGAAGTAAAATTGTCCGTACGCCGGAGCAAAACTTCACTGTTCCATTGAAGAATAGTTGTCGGCTGAGAAAAGGAATTGGATAAGGTAAAACCCTATCCGTACCAAGGAGGGACCACTCTTGTACGGACAAGAGTTGGTGTGTTCGAAAAAGATTCCGAAGAGGAATCAAAGGGTAGATTCCCCTAGGTTTTCACTTTCCTTCTGTCCGAAGATTCTAGTTAGTGGATCTTTTGAGTAATTCTTCCTACTCGAGGTCGTACTAACTCATTTGAGCTTATAGGAACTCGTGCGTGTGGTGACCGAAGTCCAACTTTCGTAGAAAATTCTTTTGACTTCCCGAAGCGCAAGAGTAAATAGCGTCTGTTCCATTGAGTCAAATCAACTCACTCTTCCCGAAGGAGACATTGTAACTTGTCAAATTTGAAGGAACTGAGAGAAGTTGATCAACCAAGGAAGCCATTGGCTACAAGTTCTTGAGTGACCAAAACCGAACCCATAAATTGAGTGGACCCGAGTGCCACCCAACAAAGGTGAGGGAGTGTGTGAGGTGATTTCTAACCTTAACATTTGTTTGGTGTTTGACTCGTGCTGGTACCATGGCTGGGAATGGAGGCAATGGCAAAGGCATTGAGAAGCTCAAAGTGTCGTTAGCCGATCTCATGGCTGCAATACAAGGCATCAGTGCCGAAGTGAGAAGAGTGAGTGCTCGAGTAGCTCAACTCGAGCAAGGAAGTGTGTCCGTGGCCTTACATGGGTCCGGCGCTGGAACTAGCAAATCCACTCCAATGAAACCTGAGCTGTATGCTGAGCTTATTCGACAACATCAGTTGAAAAGCGAGGCAATTCAAAGAGAAGTTTTGGGCAATCCCCAAACACAACAAAACTTGGGCAATCCCCAAGATGAGACTCAACACTTGGGGATTCCCCGAGGAGAGAGAATACCACTTACAATGGCCCGAAGACAAATTGAGGTCGTTGACGAAGAGGTGGATGAAGGAGAATTTCGTGATGTCGAACCTGATTACGAGCAGCCATTCGCTCACCGAAGGCAAGCTCACCGAGGTCGTGGAATTTTTCGAGGTCGAGGCCGAGGCGCAAATGTTGATAGAAATATTGAGCGTGACGCTGATGATCACTATGATGAGTATCCCGAACAAGTTCGTGGTGTTCGAGACTCAAACTTGAGCAGTGTCAAGATCACTATTCCACCCTTTAAAGGAACTACTGATCCGGATGAATATCTTGAATGGAAGCTTAAAATAGAGCGAATCTTCGAAACCAATGAGATGACCGAAGAGAGAAAAGCTGCCCATGCCATTGCTTCGTTTGAAGCGTATGCATCTACATGGTGGGAAGCTGACAAAAGGCATAGACGAAGGAATGCCTATCCCGAAGTCATTACTTGGCCACAGTTGAAGAGAGCAATGGATGCTAAGTATTTGAGTGCCAAGTATCGGCAAACTCAACTACAAAACCTCTATGAGTTAAAGCAAGGGTCCAAGTCAGTCCAAGAGTATCGTGATGATTTCGAGAAAGTTCGACTGAATCTTGATCTGGTCGAAGATGAAGAGCAAACCACTATCTGATTCAAAAATGGCTTGGCTCGGGATGTGTCATCTCAATTGAGGCTACACGTGTACCACACGTTGGAAGATCTGTTCGATGCTACTACCGAAGTTGAAAAATTGGTAAAGGACGATAAGGCAAACCGGTATCAAGGAGTCACTACTTCTGCTCCTTTGAACCGAGGTAAAGAATGGAAGAGTCCTAACCAAACAAGTGCCAACACTGTTCGAGATCCGAAGAGACCCTTCGAGAGGGGTGTGACCGTTAACCAACCGAGAGAAGTGGGAGGTGAAGTTCAACTCAACTCTCCTAGTGCTTCAAATATTCAGTGTCATAAATGCAAGGGTTATGGTCACATGGCAAAAGAGTGTCCAACTCGTAAAGTTATGCTTCTGCTCGAAGATGGAACCGTCCATGAGCAAGCGAGTGACACCGAGGAGGAATTTATCGAGGAGGCTGACCGAGCTGAAGGTGATGATGATCATGAAGCTGCCGAAGCTGATCATCCGGAAATGTTTCTTGTGGTTCGAAGGAATTTGAGCTGCATGACTCTTGAAGAAGAGGACAACCAGAGAGAAAATCTCTTCCATGCCCGATGTCGAGTGAGGGGAAAGGTGTGTTCGATGATCATTGACTCTGGTAGTTGTGAAAATGTGGTGAGCCAAACCTTGGTTTCACAAATGAGACTACCTACGTTGAGGCATCCCATCCCTTACAAATTGCAATGGATGAATGAGTGTGGAGAATTGAGGGTTGTCAAACAGGTGTGGATCAAGTTTAGAATTGGCGAATATCAAGATGAAATGATATTCGATGTGGTGCTGATGCAAGCTTGTCATTTGCTATTGGGAAGACCGTGGCAGTATGACCGGCCGGTCATCTACAATGGAAGATCCAACACTTACACTGTAAAGCTCGAAGGGAAGAGTTTCATAATCAAACCCTTGTCTCCAAAACAAGTCACCGAGGACTATAAACGGATGAAAGAATTGAAAGAAGCGGCCAAAGCTAAGCTTCCGATAGCAGCAAAATTGGGGGCCGAAGACACAAACTCACTGCACGAAGTAAAAGGAATCTGTGCAATCATGCAACCGGGTGAGTTTCTACGAGGCAATGACAACGATCAGATGATGATTTGCCTCGTGCACAAGGGTATCTTTCTAAACTCTAATGATGATTTTTCAAACGATAACCCTTTGCCTAGTGCTGTACAAAGTGTTTTGCAGGACTTCGAAGACATGTTTCCTGAAGAAATGCCAGGTGGATTACCTCTGTTGAGAGGAATCGAGCACCAAATTGACTTCGTACCAGGGTCTCAAATCCCCAACAAACCTGCATACCGGTGTAATCCCGAAGACACCAAAGAGCTCCAAAGGCAGGTTGATGAATTGCTGAACAAGGGCCTTGTTCAAGAGAGCTTGAGTCCTTGCGCCGTTCCAGTTATACTTGTCCCAAAGAAAGATGGAACATGGCGAATGTGTGTTGATTGCCGAGCAGGCAACAAAATAATGATAAAGTATCGTCATCCTATCCCTCGATTAGATGACATGCTAGACGAGTTAAGTGGTTCTTCATGCTTTACGAAGATAGACCTCAGGTCCGGTTACCACCAAATCCGAATGAAACCCGGAGACGAGTGGAAAACCGCATTCAAGACCAAGTTCGGTCTCTATGAATGGTTGGTGATGCCTTTTGTCTTATCTAATGCACCGAGCACATTCATGCGACTGATGAACCATGTGCTCAAACCGTTCATAAATAAGTTTGTTGTCGTTTACTTCGATGACATACTTGTTTATAGTAAATCTGTGGATGAACATGTTGAACATCTAAGGCTAGTGCTTAATAAGCTTAGAGAAGAGAAGTTATATGCTAACTTCAAGAAATGTGCCTTTTGTGTTGAACGTGTAGTCTTTCTAGGATTCGTTGTCAGTACTAATGGTGTTGAAGTCGACAAGTCAAAAGTCGAAGCCATCAAAGATTGGCCAACTCCAGCCTCGGTTTCACAAGTTCGTAGCTTCCATGGCTTAGCTAGCTTTTACCGAAGGGTAGTTCGTGACTTTAGCACCGTGGCAGCTCCTTTAATCGAGCTGGTGAAGAAAGACCATCCATTTGTGTGGGGAGAGTCCCAAGAAAAGGCTTTCCAAGAGTTGAAACGGAGGCTTTGCTTTGCCCCGTTGTTGCAACTCCCTGACTTCGGCAAAGCATTCGAAGTCGAGTGTGATGCATCTGGAATTAGGATCGGAGGAGTGCTGATGCAAGAATCGAAGCCGATCGCTTACTTTAGCGAAAAGCTTAAGGGTGCAACCTTGAACTACTCCACGTATGACAAAGAGATGTATGCCCTCGTTCGAGCACTCGCCCATTGGCAGCATTATTTGTGGCTTCGAGAGTTTGTGATTAAAAGTGATCACGAGTCCTTGAAGCATCTCCGAGGACATGAGAAATTGAACCGCAAGCATGCCAAGTGGGTAGAATTCATTGAAAGCTTTCCCTATGTAATTCATTACAAAAAGGGTAAAGATAATATTTTGGCCGATGCGCTATCAAGGAAATTTGCTTTAGCGACCATTCTCGCCTCTAGGCTCATGGGATTTGAAAGCATCAAGTCGATGTACGAAGAAGATCCCAAGCTGAAATGCGTTCGTGATGCAATCTTGAGTGGCCGAAGGGTTGAGAAATATCAGTGGCACGATGGCTACCCCTTCAAGAATGGGAGGGTTTGTGTGCCAGTGTCATCGTGGAGAGAACTCTTAGTTCGAGAAGCTCACTCTGGAGGTCTGATGGGACACTTCAGTGTCGACAAAACTCTTGGTATCTTGACCGAGCAGTTCTATTGGCCCAAAATGCGACGAGATGTGGAAAAGCTTTGCAACGCTTGTCTCGTTTGCAAGAAAGCTAAATCGAAGTCCAACCCTCATGGTTTGTATACCCCGTTGCCTATGCCTGATCGACCTTGGGTTGATATATCCATGGACTTTGTGTTGGGGTTACCGTGGTCGGGGGGAGGACATGATAGCATCTTTGTTGTAGTTGACCGTTTCTCAAAAATGGCTCACTTTATTCCTTGCAAAAAGTGTGATGATGCACAACATGTAGCAACCTTGTTTGTTTCTAATGCGTTGAAATTGCATGGCATGCCTCGTACTATTGTGAGTGATCGAGATTCAAAATTTTTGAGTTATTTTTGGAAATGTTTGTGGGGTGCCCTCGGCACCAAGTTACTATTCTCGACGTCTCACCATCCTCAGACGGATGGACAGAACGAGGTAGTTAACGAACCTTGGGATTCTTGCTTCGAGCAATGACCAAAGGCAAGGTTGGAAACTGGGCAGATCGTTTGCCCATGATGGAGTTTGCATGCAATCGAACGGTGCATCGAATGATCAATATGACCCCGTTCGAATGTGTGTATGGTTTTAATCCTTTGATTCCACTTGATTTAACCCCATTGCCTCGAGATTCTGTTGTTGATTTTGAAGGTACTCGGCGAGCCACTGCCATGCTCGAGTTACATGCAAAGGAGAAGAAGAACCTCGAGGAAGCTTATGCAAAGGTTGCATTAAAGAAAAACAAAGGGCGTAAAAAGTTGGAATTAAAGAAGGGCGATTGGGTTTGGGTTCACTTCCGAAAGGAACGCTTCCCGAACCAACGGAAAGGAAAGTTTGCTCCTCGAGGGGATGGTCCATTTCAAGTGTTGACAAAGATCAACAAGAATGCTTACGTGATCGACCTCTTTGGTGAGTATAACGTGTCCAATACCTTTAATGTTGCTGACTTAGTTCGTTGTGTTGTAGGTCAAACTTCGGTGGACGAGGAGGGTTCGATTTCGAGGACGAAATCTTCTCAAGAAAGGGAGGATGATGCAGCCCGAACACGTGCTGATCAAGTGTTCGATCCACTGAGGAGACCAATGACACGAAGCCAAGCCAAGCTGCTGCACGATGTTCACATTCACTTGGCTTGGTCGAAGGAAAGCAATTGCTCCGAAGCTGAGTGGCCGGGCTCAAGAACCGAGGGCGTCATCTTCAAATTTGAGCCCGAGGACAAAGTGACCGAACACCAACAAATTGTGTTCGAAGACAAGTGAGCACCCGAGGACAATAAGTTCGAGCAAGCAACCACGCACCGAAGTCGAGGCTGCCGAACACACACTTAGCTCAGCCCTGTGTGGCTTGTTTTTATTAGTCTCTTGTGACTATTTACTATTTTATCCTTAGCATAGCTTATAAATACTCTGTTTCCATTTCATTATAGTCACTATTGAAGTTATATGAAAAACATAGCAAGTGCTATTGTGAGTCTCCGCTGGAGCCGAACCTCGACGTGGGCTTTTAAAGAACTTGTGTCAATCGGTGTTATTCGTTTGAACAATTTCTTCTTGATCATTTAATTTGCAAGAAGCGGGTCTTTCTTGAGGATTGTTGCATAGCATAGGTGCGTCTTGATTTCATTCAATCGAGCTTTGAGATAGGTTCCTCACTGTTCTTTTGAATTGAAGCAAGATTTGTCTTGCTTCTATCTTTATTTCCTTGTTGTTTTTTTCCGTGTTTCGTGTTTAGCATTTCCCTCGGGTTTGCTAGCACCATCTTGGTATCAGAGCAAGGTTTGAGTTGTTCTTACAACCTCAAATCTTGTTCGTTTAAATCGTGCTTGTGTCTCCAGTTTCAGCTTTCTTCCTTGTGTTTGATTGTTGTTGCTGTGGTGTTTACAAAAAAAAAAAAGTAGAAAAACAAAATTCAAAAATTGTGTTTGATTGTTGGTTGTTTGGATTAAACAACCATTGATTCTTGTTCACCATTGTTTCCTGATTCCAACAAGTACCCGACGTACAACTTTCGTGACTAGGGTTTCTTGGTGAAATTTTGGACTGTTTTGAGTTGGTGGTGAATGATTTTTGAACCCCAGTGTGTTTTGGTTGAAAACCGATGAAGATTTGTGGTTCCTGAGTGATTTGGGTTTGTTTGTGCTTAAAATTCGAAGTTCTGTGTTTGAATTCGTCCTCCGTACGCCGGAAAATTGTTACAAATTGTAACAGTGTATGACACGAAGGAGCTGAATCTTAGCTCAAGAACTTTGGACTAAATTCCTCCGTTGTTGTTGGAACCGGAGTTGAAAGAAGCAACCCAGGTCTGTTGAAAATTCGTGGTCAGTGAACGAAGTAAAATTGTCCGTACGCCGGAGCAAAACTTCACTGTTCCACTGAAGAATAGTTGTCAGCTGCAAAAAGGAATTGGATAAGGTAAAACCCCATCCGTACCAAGGAGGGACCACTCTTGTACAAACAAGAGTTGGTGTGTTCGAAAAAGATTCCAAAGAGGAATCAAAGGGTAGATTCCCCTAGGTTTTCACTTTCCTTCTGTCCGAAGATTCTAGTCAGTGGATCTTTTGAGTAATTCTTCCTACTCGAGGTCGTACTAACTCATTTGAGCTTATAGGAACTCGTGCGTGGGGTGACCGAAGTCCAACTTTCGTACAAAATTCTTTTGACTTCCCGAAGCGCAAGAGTAAATAGCGTCCGTTCCATTGAGTCAAATCAACTCACTCTTCCCGAAGGAGACATTGTAACTTGTCAAATTCGAAGGAACTGAGAGAAGTTGATCACTCGGGTTTGCTTGCACCAGGTACCCAAGAAGTGAAAAAGGCAACTTTTCATGCCAATCTCTATAATTATCAATCACCTTGCGAAGAATACGCTTGATGTTCTTATTTGCCGCTTCAACAACTCCATTCATTTGAGGCTGGTATGCAGTAGAGTTGCGATGAGTAATCTTGAAGCTTTCACAAGTTGCTCTCATTAAATCACTATTCAAGTTTGCACCATTATCAGTGATGATTGATTCAGGAACTCCGAATCTACAAAGGATATTGTTGCCCACAAAATCTGACACCACTTTCTTGGTTACAGACTTGTGAGAAGTTGCTTCCACCCACTTGGTGAAGTAATCAATAGCCACCAAAATAAAGCGATGTCCATTTGAAGCGGTCGGCTCAATAGGACCAATAACATCCATTCCTCAAGCAACAAAACGCCAGGGAGAACTCATTGCATGAAGTTCAGAAGGAGGTCTTTTGATCATATCTCCGTGAATTTGACATTGATGGCATTTCCGCACAAACTGAACACAATCAGTTTCCATAGTTAGCCAAAAATAACCTGCTCTAAAGATCTTCTTTGCCAAGACAAAACCATTCATGTGCGGTCGACAAACTCCCGTATGCACTTCCGTAATCAATTTATTGGCTTCAACGGCATCAACACACCTTAAGAATCCTAAGTCTGGGGTCCTCCTGTATAGGATTTCACCGCTTAGGAAGAATTGATTTGCTAACCTCCGGATACACTTCTTTTGAACACTTGTTGCATTTTCAGGATAACTCCCAACCTTGAGATAATTCATGATATCAAAATACCAAGGATGACCATCTCGCTCTTCATCAACTTGAAAATAATAAGCTGGCCTATCATGCAATTCAATTTCAATAGGATCAATATAATTCTTGTCAGGATGCTGGATCATAGAGATAAAGTTGCTAAAGCATCGGCAAACTCATTTTGAATTCTTGGAACATGCTTGAACTCAATCTTTGCAAACCTTTTGCACAATTCCTGGACACAATGCAAATAAGGAAGAATCTTTGCATTCTTGGTGTTCCACTCGCCTTGTACTTGGTGAACCAGCAAGTCAGAATCCCCGATTACTAAAAGCTCTTGAATATTCATGTCAACCACTAATCGAAGACCCAAATGCATGCTTCATATTCATCCATATTGTTAGTGCATGGAAATTTGAGCTTGGCCGAAACAGGATAATGCTGACCCATTTCAGAAATTAAGACAACTCCAATACCAACACCCTTGAAATTTGCTGCTCCGTCAAAGAAAAGACGCCAACCATCATATTCAGAAGAAATGTCCTCACCCAGAAACAAGACTTCTTCATCGGGAAAGTAAGTTCTCAATGGTTCATAGTTGTCATCAACATGATTTTCAGCTAAATGATCCACCAATGCTTGTGCCTTTACCGTCTTTTGGGTAATATAGACTATGTCAAATTAACTTAACAGAATCTGCCATTTTGCCAATTTTCCCGTGGGCATCGGCTTTTGGAAGATATATTTTAAAGAATCCATCCTCGAGATAAGATAAGTGGTATATGATGAAAGATAGTGCCTTAACCTTTGTGCCGTCCAAGTCAAGGAGCAACAAGTTCGCTCCAAGAGAGTATACATGGCTTCATAAGGGGTGAACTTCTTGCTTAGATAATAAATGGCTTGCTCCTTCTTCCCGGCCTTGTCATGTTGCCCCAAGACACATCCAAATACATTTTCCGAGACGGACAAATATAAGATTAGTGGTCTTCCCGGTTCAGGAGGAACTAACACAGGCGGATTGGATAGATACTCCTTTATCCTATCAAAAGCCTTTTGACAATCTTCCGTCCACTCAATAACAACATCATTCTTCAACAGCTTGATTATTGGTTCACAAATAATCGTGGATTGTGCAATGAAGCGGCTTATGTAATTCAAGCGGCCGAGAAAGCTCATCACATCTTTCTGGCTCTTTGGAGGAGGCAAGTCTTGGATAGTCTTGATTTTAGATGGATCCAATTCTATGCCCCTCCGGCTTACAATAAAACCCAACATCTTACCGGCGGGAACACCAAATGCACATTTTGCAGGATTAAGCTTCAATTTATACCGCCGAAGGCGGTTGAAGAACTTCCTCAAATCAGTCAAATGATTTTCTTTCTTCTTTGACTTGATAACAACATCATCTACATAGACTTCAATCTCTTTGTGAATCATATCATGAAATAGAGTCGTCATTGCTCTCATATACGTTGCCCCAACATTCTTCAAGCCGAAAGGCATGACTCTATAACAGAATACGCCCCAAGGTGTGATGAAGGCAGTCCTTTCAGCATCATCTTCATCCAATAGAATCTGGTGATAACCAGAAAAACAATCGACAAAAGACTGAAACTCATGTTTTGCACAGTTATCAATAAGGATATGAATATTTGGCAATGGAAAATCATCTTTTGGACTTGCTTTGTTGAGATCACGATAATCAACACAAACTCTAACTTTGCCATCTTTCTTGGGCACCGACACAATATTCGCTAACCAAGTGGGATATTTGAGAGATCGAATCACCTTAGTAGTCAATTGCGATTGCACTTCTTCCAAAATTTGTTTGCTTGTGGAAGTCTTAAAATTTCTCTTCTTTTGCTTAACAAGCAGGAAAGATGGATCAGTTAGCAACTTGTGAGTGACAATATCGGTACTCAAACCAGGCATATGATCATAAGACCAGGCAAAGATATCTCGATACTCGTTCAATAGTTCAATATAAGCTCTTCTTTCTTCTGAGGTCAAATGAACACTGATTTTGGTTTCTCTAACATCTTCTGAAGTTCCCAATTTGATCGACTCAGATTCTTCCAAGTTAGGCTTTGGCTTGTTCTCAAACAGCTCTATTTCTCTTGTTATTTCATCAGGAACAGAATCTTCATCAAAGTCCCCAATACTCAATGCATCAGTACCGATTTGTTCAGTTGTTTCATTATATGTCACAAGCAAAGTTTTGGCAGTTTTGTTAAGTGGAAAGCTGAAACAGAAACAAACATTAATCAAAAGCGTAAAATAAAGTAAATAATTAAAGCATAGCAAAATAATGATACGGGAATGCAATGCATTTTATTTGTTTCAAAAGTCTAATTTAGGGTGGCAATACATTAAAGTAAAACATGCAGAATGTAAACAAGTTATTGTGAAAAGACATGAACATAAACCGAAGGCAAAACACAGTTCAGGGCCTCAATCTGACTGTGATGCCAAAATAAACTAGTGAGTTCATTCACCAAGTCTCTTCCACTGGGACACAGGTCCAATTGGCCATCAGATCCTTTGCCTCAACATTCTGCACAGGTGACTGCTCAGCATAGTCTTCAATAACAACATTGCATTCCCAATCATCACTCAAAAACAAATTACCAACTCCTTCAACCAGATCTGGTGTGACCATTTCCGGTGCTTGGACAAATGACTGGTATAAGGAAGGAAGAGGTTCTGGCATAACAATGGCTGGTTTCCTTTTGGCCTTTTCAATCTCCTTTTTGGTACGACAGCAACCCAAGCCAAAAGTACCCAGATTCTTGGGCAAGCAGATGGGTTCAGTAATGCCGTTCAGATTTGCTCCCAATCCCAAACTAGGTTTGAATCTGTTTCTTAACATTTATACAGCAATCATCTTGGGGACTCTGGGTAGGGTACCTTTCTTCGAATCATCATTAGATGCTCGGGTCACATTCATTAGCTCAACAGTGTGAAAAGTAGTCCCATCAAGCTCAGTGGCATTGTCTACCATAGGAATTGTGGTGCTAGCATGCATGGGGCTGTTTCCCTCACCCTTAACTACTACTACTACTTCGTTATCTCATATGAATTTCATGCTTTGATGCAAAGTGGAAGGGACGGCTCCGGCCATATGGATCCAAGGTCTTCCCAGTAGCATATTATAGGTAGACGGGATGTCGAACACCTGAAACTCCACAGAGAAGTTCACAGGACCTATTTGCATATCAAGATCGACCTCTCCTAGGGTGCACCTTTGAGCCCCATCAAAAGCCCTTGCTTTCACATTACTTTGTCTGATTTTGCCAGCGTCAATTCTGAGTTCCTTCAGGGTTGCTAACGGACATATATTGAGCCCAGAACCACCATCGATCAACACCCGTCCGACAAATTTGTCCCTCCATTTGACAACAATATGCAAGGCTTTGTTGTGTCCGAGACCCTCAGGTGGAAGCTCTTCTTTGAAGAAAGACACCTTGTGAGATTCTATGATTTGGCCAACCAAGACGGCCAAGCTCTCACCCGTGGTCTCAGCAGGCACCTCTGCTTCCTTGAGCACTTTCAGCAATGCATTTCTATGTGTTTCAGAGCTCATCAGCAGAGCCATGATGGATATCCGGGAAGGAGTATTCTTTAAATGCTCCAGAATAGAGTAGTCTTTTGACTGCATTTTCCTCCAGAAGTCCTCAGCCTCAGTGTCAGTAACTTTTCTTACAATGCCATCCTTTTCCCCCAGGCCTTGACCCAACTTCTCAGGCGTACAGCATCTACCGGATCTGGTCATGCCCTGTGCAGCAGCAACAGCAACTGTTAACTTCCCACTTCCGATAGGCACTTCAGAATAGTTCCAAGGAACCCTCTTGCTATCATATTGCAGGGGGGAGGCAAGCACAACAGTGACAGTTGGCCTTGGGATACCAGCTTGCACCAGAATGGGAGCTCTAACCTGCACAGATATTTTTGTCTCGTTGGCAACCCTCACATTCTTAACGGGAACAATGGTTCCTTTCAAATCGAACCCCTCATCAAGGGAAATGACATTGACAACGTTGTTGCCATAGGCAGGAAGAGGATTATCTTTCACATTTGGTTGAGTTCCAGTAAGCTGGATAGTGCCTGATTTGATCAAAGCTTCAACTTTATCCTTGAAGGCATAACATCTTTCAACATCATTGCCCGCAGCCCCAGAATGATAAACACAACGCTTATTAGAATCATACCACCTTGGAGGAGGATTTGGAGTGTTATCAGGAACAGGTTGTAAAACTCCGGCGCTTCTCCGTCTTTCAAACAATTGACCGTAGGATTCAGCTATAGGAGTATAGGTTTTGGGTGCTCTCCTTTCATAACTTTGGCTAGGTCCTTGTACATTTGGACGGACAGGAGCACAGGGTTGGTAATTTTGTTGGCGAGGGGGGTATTGTTGTGGTGCTGGTGCTCGTGGGGGATAATAACTGGGTTGTGCTTGGTAGACAGGATATGGAGCGAGAGGAATTTGATAGTGACTAGGGTAATTTGGGAGTGGCGCACTTGGGTAAGGAGGAGAAATATTTGGGTAAGGAGGGGGTGCATTTGGGTAATGAGGAGGGTAGGCAGGTTGATTATCAAAATTCAGCCTCCTAACTGGGTGGCGGTCAATGTCTGCAACAACAGCTGTGACTTCTTCCCTCTTTTCTTTCCTTCTAGAGTGATTTGGGCTGGCTTGAGCATTTTGGGCACTTAACTTCATTTCATCAAAGTTGACAACCCGACCAGATTTGATGCCTTCTTCCACCATCTCTCCCATCGTAAGAAGTTCGGCATAAGGTGCACTCATCATAGGGAGCATATGCATGTAATAAGAGTCATCTTGAGCACTTATGAAGTACTTCACCATGTCCTTCTCGATCATCAGGGGTTGTACCCGTTCTGCCTGTTCACGCCATCTCAGGGCATATTCTCTAAAAGTTTCTGTCGGTTTCTTCTTCAAATTGGCTAGGGTTATGAGGTCAGGGACCATTGCAACATTGTATTCAAACTGCTTCGTGAAATCATCGGCTATATCATCAAACTCATGCCACTTTCTTATGTCCTGTCTAGCAAACCATTCAGCGGAAATACCTTCCAGACTATGACTGAAGTAAGCTATCAGAAGTTCCTCTTTGCCTCCCGCAACCCTCATTCTGTTGAGGTACTTGGTCAAATAAGCAAATGGGTCACCATGACCATCATACATATCAAATTTTGGAACTTTAAACCCGGGAGGAGGAGTAATGTCAGGGTAGAGATAACGGCTGCGGTAGGAGGCGCCTTGACGTTTCTTAGTCACCTGCAAATCCTTGATAGATTGCTGCATGATTTTCATCACTTGGATTATCTCCTCTTGCCCACTTGTCTTTCCCTGTTTTTCCACAGTTACGAGTACTTCATTCTGTGGCGCATAGTCTGTGAAGTCCACATTCTTACCATTAGGGTCATGCTCATAATACAGCGCCTCGGGATATCCCTGTCTTGGATCATTGGCGTTTGGAGGAGAACCGGCTACAACAATGGGCGCTTGAGATTGTGGAGGACGGGGAGTGTCTTTGGCAGGCAAATATTGGTAGTGAGGAGGAGTGGGGTCGTTAGGATATGGATAATATGGAGGATAACCAGCAGGTTGGGTATTTTGCTGAGCGGGCGGGATATTTTGACTAACTTGTGGGCGGTTTGGTGGTGGTGGTGCTAGATTAAGTTGGTTGCTTTGGTATGTGGGTGCATTGTGAATAGGATTAGCATTTGGAGGTGCGTTTTGAGGGGCTTGCCCTTTAATTGTTGCTAGCTCATCACTCAGCATCTGTATCTGCTTAGTCAGATTTAGAATAAGGTCATCTTGAGCAAGGATGATGTTTCCCCTTGAAGATCCGGGAGTTTCAAGAGTGTTGTCACTGAGAGTGGGAGGCTGATCCTCGATACCAGACATCATCGAATTCTGTTATGTATATCAATGTGCAGAGAAGTCTTTGGATCAGCTCAATCAGCAAAAATCAAACTTCTGTTTGGGAATAAACAAAACAAAAGAAAAATTCAAAAGGTAATTGTGTTAATTTGCATGTTTTTGGTAAAATTTGCATACAATCACATAACGCGCGTCACGTAGCGCTTTTGCATTTTAAACGAGGGATAAATTAAGGCATGTGGCAACCACAAGTAATGTGCGTAAAAATAAAATGCGGACGCATCCTACCCTGTAGGGTGCCTCTTTGTGCTAGAGGTAAGCCTAACCGCGCAAATAAATGATAACGAAAAACAGTCACAACCATTTTTGAGCAATTCAAATTTAGAGTAAGATATTTCATTAAAATAGATAAAGTTGATACAAAATTGTCTTTCATAACATAACATCATACTTTCTTTCTTCTTTTTTCTTCTTCTTTTTTCTTTCTTCTTTTTTCTTCTTCTTTTTTCTTCTTCTTTCTCTTTCTTTTCTTTCTTCATACATAATCTTTACATAGCAAATGAAAAATACAATAAACATAAAGACCTAATTGAAAATACATCAAAACTGAAATAAAGCCGCCACTTTGCCAATCAACTGCATCATGCTGGTGTAGGTGCATTGTTGTGACTGAATCCTGCTTTCCTTGTTTCATCTTCATCATCAGGTCTGCATCATTGTAATCAACTTTCTTCATTCCCTTTCTCTGTTTACTCTTCTTTTCTTTTCTTTTTCCTTCTTCTTCTTTTTTTTCTCTCTTTTTTTCTCTTTTTTTCATTTTTTTAAATATATCGTCATTACATAATAAATAAAAATATAACAAAAGAAAGCATAATATAAAATACATCAAAAGTGAATAAATAAACTGCTATTTGTCCAAGTTCTGCATCATATTCCTGCTTGCTTCATCTTCTTGCTTGCCGGAGCGGATGTTTCATCATGACTGGTTCCCGCTCTTGTCTGTCTCATTTTCTTCATCATGTCTGTATCTTCATAGCCAACTCTCCCTGGCGGACTGAGACCTAAGTGCCGCTCCTCTTTGATCCACGCGAGATATTCTGGGGTACAACTTTTACGCTTTGTTGTCACATTTATCGGTTGCAAACTCTTCCAATCATCAAGGATTTCTCTTTTTCTTGGAATTGCAGTCTGCAGGTTGAAATGAGTTTCTGATTTTGACATATCAGCACAAAGGGGAATAAACTGTTCCATCCCAAACTGACGGAGGACCCTTAAAGGTGCATACGGTTGAAGCCCAGTTAAACCCGGCAACTCGATGTAGTATCGCTTAGAAAGTCCTAAGCGCAATCTCATCACCAGGCACATAAATCAATTTCCACATTACTTGCTCATCAGTAAGGCGGGCCAAGAAATCATACCATCCCACAAAACTTTCAGGTTTTTCGCACCACTTTGTTCTCGTGTTTTGGGTAGCAATAGGATTTATCTTTTGCCGACTGTCTTTCACCTTGCAGATATCCATCATGGGATTGCGATGGCACACTTGTTCTATCGCCCATACTTGAAGGAGAAGATTACAACATTTGAAATACATCGACCCCCTTCTGCATTCATTCAGAGCCCGATACATTTCTGCTAGAATCATAGGAACTATGGTGGTAGATTTGTTCCCGTTGATCGCTTCAAACATCGTCCGAACCACGGAACCAATGCAAGTCCTAATGCATCCATTCTCTTTTGGGAAGACCAAAGTCCCTAAGAATGCAATGACAAAGGCCCTTACACGCCGGTCTCTCCAAGTCTTCTCCCCACAGATAAACTCCCGATCAAAATCATCAAAACTCGTCATGCGCCCAAACCTGGTGTACAGATAATCCAGATGAACCCATTTGTTTTTTATGCAACCCAAACTATCATTCCTTACCAACCCTAGTCTCTCTTGGAATTTCTTCCCTGTTTGACTGTTTGGAAGGATTATCTCTTGGCCCAGACACTTCAAACCCATTATCCCAACTACTTATCCTAAAGTAGGAGTCAACTCAAAGTCCTTGAACCTGAATACAGCTCGCGTCGGGTGCCAATACGCAATAAGGGCTTGGACTAGATCACGGTTTGGACGAACATCAATCAACTCTACCAACCTTCCTAATTTCCCTTCGACTTTCTTTCTCTCCTCCTCACAAAGGTCTCCCCACCATAATTTTAGCTTCTCTGGGACCTCTACAACCATGTAGACTTTGTCAAACTGTTGTTCCATTCTTTAACCTATAAGATAATGAAAACAAAATTTCTAAATTTGATTGTGCTCAAAATTCAGCTGGGACTGGAGGTTCGTTATCACAAAACACATAATATGCGGGTCGCTGGGTTGCAAGAACCCGTTGACATAAAGGCGGATTCCTGACTATGGAGGCGGTACCAAGGACCGGGTCCAGACTAAGGCGTAAATACATGCATGCTCCTAAAGCTCCATCTAAGAGTGGGTTAACGGCTGAGGCTAACAGGTGAGTGGCAGGCGGCTTCGTGGTCGAATAACTCCCACGACAATCCGTCGGTACACCAACTCGTCAAAGGGTTCTTTAGTGGAAGAAATTTCGGGTGCGTATGCACACACCTCGCGGATATTTGAGTGAGAATGCAAGAGGTTCTCAGGAGTGGGGAAAGTATGAACGGAATGCCAGTTTATATGTGCACAAAGAGGGTGTAGTGACATGCTTTCATGACACACAACAATCAATTAAATTAACTAAGCATGCTCGAAAATAAACAATAGATATAATCATGCCAGTTTCAACATACAAACGCAATAATTAAATAAGCTACGCATACTAGTATCAACATACAATTTCAAACAATACCAACAAACAAATTCGTGAAAGCCTTATGGTTAGAACCATTTGCTATCCCCAGCGGAGTCGCCACGCTGTTGAACCCTCCCAAAATATGCACACAAGTATGCATCGGGATTTGATTTCAACAAAATGGAGACTCCAAAGGGCTTTCTTTGGAGCCGCCACCTAATTTAAGGATTATTAGGAACCTAAGTTAACTAAAGAGTGCAATTTTATCCTTTATTTAAAAGAAAAATAATTCAGAGATTCTTAGGTAAGTGGTTCTATTAAATTCGAAAGAAGGTACCTTACGGGAGCACTTTCGAAAATCCGCTAAAAGCGGTTAATCCGGCGATTTTCACGAATTTTACTTAAAGATAATTAATTTAGGATAAATTTAAAACAAAGATAAATAGATAGTGAATAATATAATAAAAATAAGATAAGGTTTGACTATGCCAATACTTAAATAAATAAGCAACAAAACTTAAGATTAATTAAATGGATAATGAGATAATGATTGATTGATTCATTAATTAAATAAATAAGGGCTAAATTAAGTAAATAAAATAAAATACACTAAATAAATAATTAGATAAATAATAATAATTGATTAATTGATTGTTTGAGTAAATAGATAAATAAATAATAAATAACTTAATTAAATAAATATTTATTAATTAAATTAAATAAAAGAATAAATGAATAATAATTGATTGATTAAATAAATAAATAAATAATTATAATTGATTAAACAAATAAATAATTAATTAAATAATTAAATAAATGAATAAATTTATTTATTTATTTACTTATAAATAAATACCACTTAAATAATTTGATTAATGAATAAATAAATAAATAAATAAATAAATAAATAGGTAAATAATTAACTTAAATATAAATAATGAATAAATGAATACCATTTTTAATTTTGATTCTTTTGCACTCGATAGTTAATCAAAGATTCCTATTATCTTAAACTAATTGGTGAGTCCCAAATAAACGGGATAAGCAATTGTATAATCAATTCTAAACATACGATAAGATAATAGTTTTAAATAAAGCGGCTAACCTGCCAGGCTTCTAACATGCAAATCCTAGTTCGGTTTTAGGGCTTCCTAAAACATACTTTCTAGAGGGAACGGAAAAGCGCAACTCAATCATTGAGCCTTGAATTTAGAGATTTTTGTTTTCTTTTTCTCTTTTACATTTTTTGGGGATATCAAGTCCCGAAAATGCGGAGCGGATCACATAACTTCCGAATGTACGCCATCCTAATTGTGAGTTTTATTTCAACTCGTCCCCGAAGGTGTACATGACAAAGAAAAATAAGAGAACAAAAGATTAGCATTCATTCTGACACAATCAATAAACAAAATGCAATAACATGCACAGATCCTAACAAGTTCTATTGAGGACTTCCCACACTATTCTATCCTCTCGCCTAAAATGAATGAGACAACCCGGGACTCTCACGCCAAGACAATTCTCCACACCTTTACTAACTCAAATTACTCCAAATAAAACTCCCAAATATCTTCACCATACCCTGGGATGAACTTTCAATTATCTTTCAATACCAGACTGCAACTCATGAAAGGCGCCAATTGGCCTTTCAAAAAAATAAAACCTCACTGGTCCTTGGCCTTAGTCAAGCCTCTCAGTTTCCTCGGTTTTGCAAGGCTCACAGACCTTGCTCATAGTGCTTCTCACTGGTCCTCGGCTTTAGTCAAGCCTCTCAGTTTCCTAGGTAGCCAAGACCGCACTGGTCTTCAAGGAGGGGCCCCACTGGTCATTTGAAGACGCAGGGGCTTCACTCTCCTAGTATGCGACAAGCATACTTCTTTTTACCATAGATGAAGCTGGTTAATCAATATCGGCCTGCACACACGCAAAGCCATTCACGAGAGGGACCCCACCGATCTTTTAAAGATACCAGGGGCTTCGCCTCTTAGCATGCAACTTGCATACTCCATCGTCAACCTGTCATAATTCAAAATCCGCTTTCAATCATGCCTGCAGCAACCAGAACCTTACCCAAACCCCGGCAAACTCCTGAACACCCTATTCACACTAGCACCTAACACGAGTCTCCTCTTACGCTCACATGAAAACAAATAGGGTCGGAACTAAACCCTGCACCTAAACTACAACAACTCCCAAACTTCTTCAATCACCTACACTGGAGCACTATCCTGGAATCCTCTTCATTAACTGAAACAAAAACCAGACTACTACACTTGATTCCTACAGCTCCCTGAATCCCCCAACCACTAACACATACACCCCAATCAACCACCATCAAGACAAACCATTTTCACAATATGCAGAAACCAAGAAAAAACCAATAAGAAAGAAGGACAAGAGCAGAACATTTCAAATGCCTTGCAAATCTTATGACTAAATTAGACACAAACTTATACATGCTTCTACCTGAAATCATGATCAGGATATGAGACCAGACATCACACTTGGACAAAAGCACACCAGAACATTTTGATGCTCATGAAAGTGTACAGGTCTGACCTATGCTAACCTATGAAGACAGAGTGCTAACTAATTTATCTAATGCTAACAAGCAAAGCCTAATGGACAACTTCAACTCTTACTTTTTAGAAGAAAACTGAACTTTATTTAACAATTTTAACATGAAGAATGCCAACCTTCCACATAAACTGATTTCATTACATTATTTCATTAGAGAGAACAAGGCAGATCTCCAAGAAAACACTTCTAACAACCTGCAGCTATACCAGACAACTAACATTCTTCTTTACTTCAATTTTCACCTTTCCATGCCTTATTAAACTAAGGAAAACACCCTGAACCCTCACCTGAACACTTCTATGCTGACCTGCAACTCTCCCTAAACATCCTTGACTCTTCTAACACTTGCAATTATCAGACATACTATACCCAGACACCTGACCCCCTGCCACCTATCTCCAATACCTGCACAACCTCAGCCCTGAACCTCCCTGAACTACCTGCAGCAACCACAGAGAAACCTGAACAACTACTCACATCTCTCACAAAATTCACCATGAACACCTTACAATCTGCAAACAAATGAAACATCACCCATCTCACAGACTTCTCCTATCTATATGCTACCACAAACACCAGATATCCTCCAAGAAACACCTCTAACAACCAGGAACCAGACCCCTACCAGCTTCTCCTATCTCCAAAAATACAACTGACTAATCTACTACTTTCCTTCAGCCTACAGACTACCCAAAACAACATCCCTGAATATCTTATATCATCACCAAACAAACTTCAACCCCTGCACATACCCTCCTGAGTCATCAACTCTACACTTAAAGCCAACTGCATTTCTACAACAGCCTCTACTCCCTCACTTTCTTATTACCAACAGAGGCACCTCCAAAATAAGTGACAATGTTGGACAGACCCATCTTCAAACCAAACATATATATTCACAACTTTAAAACTAAAACTACTTTCGAGCATGAAACAAAAAAATAGAATCACTTTTTATCATATTCAAACTGCATTTCTCATGGTTTTATGACTGAGTTATCAACATTCACATCTTATTTTTTTTTTATTTTAAAAAACAAGGCCTAGACTGTTATTTGTGACCTATTCCACCATAGCTTACTTGTTTCTTTTTGAAATAAGGTTTCAACTTTGATTTGAAATGAAAGGGTATAAGTTCATCACACAAACCAAACTTTAACAGAACCTGCAGGGTGCTACTATCATTTAGAAACTACCAGACCTCATATTCATGCTAACAATCACAGAAACGCACATAAAGAAACCATAAAATGAAAGAAACAAAAAGACTAACCTTGCTAAGTGCAGTGAACTGAGCTATGAGCTGAATAAAATCGACTCGAACTAAAGCGACGCGAAAATGATAACTCTATAATGTATTCTTCAATTCCAAACTGAAATTATGAAGCCGTGTGTATCTATACCTCTAGGAAATGAGCAAAATTCTGTAAAAAGTTACCAGCTGCCGTTTTTGTGTTATGAAAATTTTCAGAACCCTTCAAACTCTAAAAAATGATAAATATATAGCCCAAGGATTAGGGTTTTACCTTGGGCTCAAAAATCCGAATTGCCCTTGCCATTTTTTGATCTATTTCTTCTAAGATAAGGGTCTAAAGTGTCCATTCCTTCAGATTGTATACTTTGGATCCTTATCTCCAAGAAAATATCCGAAGGCTAGGATTGCTTCAATTTGAAACGAACGGAGCGGATTAAGTGCCCGTTTGTACTGGTGAGAGAGACTAAGGATACCAGCTGGAACAATATTACTTGTCCAGCACATTGATTGTACGGAGAGGATGACAATGTCGCGGGTCGAATTGGTTTCGCGGGTCGAAGAGGGAAACGGGTCGCGTGTTTAGGGATTTGGGGAATTGGGGTCACGCGGGTGTTTTTTCTGAATTAGGGAAAGATAATGTGTGTGTATGTACATATCTATTTGCGGAGATTGGCTAGATTGAAGGTGTAAAAAGCAATTTTAGCCCTCCTCTGAAAATAGACTAGGAAATTAAAGGGAATTTTAGCCCTCCTCTGAAAATAGACTAGGAAATTAAAGGGATTGCACGGTAGGACAGAAATTAGGATAGGCCTTGTAATTTTAACCTTCTCTTTTGAATTTAATTAATTAATTTCAATTCAATTAATTTTAATTATCTAATTTTAATTTAAATTTTTTTCTAATAATTGATTCCCATTTAAATAATTAGCCATTAATTATACTTCGGGACGAAATTGGGTGTCAACAGTTGCTCAGACTAGACAGCACAGTGCAGATGCCAAGGGAGATGTTTGATCCAGGATCAAGGATTTTATCAGACTAGAGCCTCCAGTTTTTACTGGATCTCGTAAAGGAGAGGACCCTCAGGATTTTCTAGTGAGGATAACCAGGGTATTGAGGGTCATGCATGTGTCAGACACAGAGTTAGTAGAGTTGGCTGCAGTCAGATTGCATGACCTAGCAGCAGGGTGATATCAGACATGGAAGCTATCTACAGGGCCAGATGCTACTCCCCCGACTTGGAAGGAATTCTCAGATGCCTTCCTTCATCAGTATATGCCTATAGAGACATGGAGAGCCCGTGCTAATCAGTTCCTGACCTTAAGACAGGGAAGTTTGAGTGTAGAAGAGTATAATTATCACTTTAATTTCTTAGCAAGGTTTGACCCTACTGTGGTAGCCAGCATGGAGGATAGAATTCACAGGTATGTAGTGGGACTTGGTCCACACCTGGTGAACGAGTGTATGACGGTTGCTATGCAGTCAGGTATGAACATATCACGCATTCAGGCATTTGCTTTATCACTTGAAGAGAGGAAGTAGAAACAGAGAGCCGACAGGGATAAAGTGTTACACAAGAGGGGCAGATTTTTTGGTTCGTTTGGAGAGACGTCTGGAGCGAGTAGACAACAGAGTGTTAGACAGCCACCACCTAGTATACCTCCACAGTCTCGTGACCTGAGATCTGATAGACCTCCTCAGTCCAGAGCTAGTCAAGCATCATGGACTTCAGGATTTCAGTGCCGTGGTACTTCTATACCGGCCAGTCAGACATATCCGAGATGTTCAGATTGTGGTAGACGCCACTTGGGTCCATGTCATCTAGGAGTTGATACTTGTTATATTTGTCACGAGGTAAGCCATTTCAAGAGAGATTGTCCGACTAGGGGTGGTAGTTGTGCAGCCCAGCCAGCTAGATCAGCAGTTGCCTCCTTAGCACCAGCACGCCATCAGGGGCATGTTCTTCAGGATGGCACCTGCATAACAAAAAGAACTTAAGGAGCAACTGAAAGATTTGTTAGATAAAGGCCTCATCAGACCCAGCATTTCCCAGTGGGGAGCCTCGGTATTATTCGTGAAAAAGAAAGATGGCTCTCTACGCATGTGCATAGATTATAGACAACTAAATAAAGTCACAATCAAGAATAAATACCCTTTGCCCAAGATTGATGACTTGTTCGACCAGCTCCAGGGTGCCAAGTACTTCTCGAAAATAGATTTACGATTAGGCTATCATCAGGTAAGAGTCAGAGAAAATGATATACCTAAGACTGCATTCAGGACTAGGTATGGCCATTATGAGTTTTTAGTGATGTCGTTTGGACTCACTAATGCCCCTGCAATATTCATAGATCTGATGAACAACGTACTCAGGGCTTACTTGGATTTATTTGTGATTGTATTTATTGATGATATTCTCGTCTATTCAAAGTCTGAATCAAAGCATGCGGAGCATCTGTGCAAAGTATTGGGTACTCTTCGGGGCCAGCAATTGTATGCTAAGTTCTCAAAGTGTGAATTCTGGTTAAATTCAGTAGCATTTCTTGGCCACATAGTTTCAGCAGAAGGACTTAAAGTAGATGGCAAGAAGATCGAGGTTGTGAAGAATTGGCCCAGACCTATGACGCCAACAGAGGTACGTAGTATTCTGGGTTTGGCAGGTTATTACAGAAGGCTCGTAAAGGGTTTTTCCTCCATTTAAGCTCCACTGACCAAATTGGCGCAGAAAACAGCTAAATTTGAGTTGTCTGATTCTTGCGAGCACAGCTTCCAAGGTCTAAAGAATAGGTTGATAACAGCTCCAGTACTTATACTTCCAGAGGGATCTTAGGGCTATGTCATTTACTGTGACGCTTCTCGAATTGGTCTTGGTTGTGTTTGATGAAGCACGGAAGAGTAATTGCCTATGCTTCCAGGCAGCTGAAAAAGCACGAGAAAAACTACCCTACCCATGATCTGGAGCTTGCAGCAGTCATTCATGCATTGAGGATTTGGAGACATTATTTGTACCGTGTTCATGTTGATATATATATATATATATATATATATATATATATATATATATATATATATATAAATCACAAGAGCCTCAAGTACATATTTAATCAGAATGAGCTAAACCTGCGACAAAGGCGATGGCTAGAGTTGCTAAAGGACTATGACATGGAAATTCTTTATCATCCAGGTAAAGCGAATGTTGTAGTTGATGCCCTTAGTCATAAGTCCATGTGTAGTTTATCTTACTTACAGCCACAAAAGAGAAAGTTAGCTCATGCACTCCACCAGTTAGCCAGCATGGGAGTCAGATTAATAGATTCAGATGACGCAGGAGTTACAGTTGAGAACGCAACCACTACTTGCCTAGTAACAGAAGTAAAACATCACCAGTATGAGGATCCTGTTCTAGTTGAATACAAACAGATAGCCAGAAGAAAACCAAAATTACCATACAAGTTACTAGTGACGGGGTTCTTAGGTATAAAGATAAACTTTGTGTTCCTGATATTGCAGATTTACATGAATAGATTATGTCCGAGGCATATTATTCCAGATACACTGTTCATCCAGGTTCGACTAAGATGTACCATGATCTTAAGCAGATTTATTGTTGGGATGGAATGAAGCGTGACATAGCAGAGTTTGTGGCTAAGTGTCCTAACTGCCAGTAGGTTAAAGTAGAGCATCAAGAAGCTAGTGGCTTGTTGCAGGAAATAGAGATTCCATCATGGAAATAGGAAGCAGTGAATATGGACTTCATTACAGGCTTTCCCCGTACGCGGAGCAAGTATAACTGTATCTGGGTTATAGTAGAAAGGCTTACTAAATCAGCTCATTTGCCTGTTAGAACTACATATACAGCAGAGGATTATGCCAGACTTTATATCAGAGAAATAGTGTGCCTACATGGTATTCCAGTATCTATTATTTCAGACAGGGGCTCACCACTTTACAGCTAATTTCTGGCGATCATTCCAGACAGGTTTAGGGACACAGGTGAATCTAAGTATAGTATTTCATCCACAGACAGACGGACAGGATGAACGGACCATTCAAACATTAGAAGATATGCTTAGAGCTTACGTGTTAGATTTTGGAGGCAGCTGGAGTGATCATCTACTGTTGATAGAGTTTGCATATAAAAATAGCTATCATTCTATCATACAGATGGCGCCATATGAAGCTTTGTATGGGCACAAATGCAGGTCTCCTATAGGATGGTTTGAAGTTGGCGAGTCTCAATTAATAGGTCCAGATTTAATTCAACAGGCAGTTGATAAAGTCAAGTTGCTCAGGGAAAGATTATTAGCAGCAGACAGAAGTCCTATGCAGATAACCAACATCAAGATTTAGAATTTCAGATTGGCGATTGGGTATTCCGGAAAGTATCACCTGTGAAAGGCGTTATGAGATATGGAAAGAATGGCAAGCTTAGCCCTAGATTCATTGGTCCATATCGGGTTATCAGGCGAGTTGGGCGTGTTGCCTACAAATTAGACCTTCCAGCAGACCTTCAGGATGTCAATCCAGTATTTCATGTTTCCATGCTCATAAAAATATGTTGGAGATCTTTCTAAAGTTGTATCAATAGATGATGTTCAGATCACAAAGCAGTTGACTAAGGACGAAAGACATTCCTTTAGTTAAGATGCTATAGTGAAGCAATAATGTAGGAGAAATAACTTGGGAAGCTGAAAATGACATGAAAGCCAAATTTCCAAATCTCTTCAATACTTCAAGTATGTAACAGATCGTTGCTTAATGCTTCTACATGCTTCATTTAACATTCGAGGATGAATGATCCTAATGGGGGAAGATTGTTACACCCCGTATGTCTAAAGTAACGTATATCATTTTAATGACATGTTAAGAATTATTTAATTGAGTTTAAAGTCATAATATTACCATATAAGATGTTTATATATTGAATATAAGTTTGGGAAAAGTCGGATTTAAGTTGCGGAAAAACCGACAAAGGAATTGCCTTGTAACGGAGCTTTTTCAGCAATTAATTTCGTATATTATATGAGGTCTTTTGGGGACATATCATATACCAAATTGAAGGTCTTGGAGGGTAGTGTTGCTCCCAACGCACACGCAAGTATACACGGTCGACAAGTAATAAAGTGATAAATCGAATATCGTTCCCACGAGGACTAAGCAGACTAATACTTAACAAACAATTCCTCCAAACTACTCAGGGGTCTTCTTGGTTGTAAGAGTTTTTATAACTAAAGTGCAGTAAGTAAAGTGCTAAAGATGTAGTCAAGCAATGAGAAATACTTTGGTTTTTTTTTTGGTAATAAAGAAATTCATTAATATTTAAAGAGCATCAGTAAGTTCAAATATTACTAAGCTCTGCTTAATAATTTTTATCTTCACACCAAACAGGTACTTGCTAAGAAAAACAAATAGTAGTAAGAGGAAATAGGGAAATTTTGGAATTTGGAAAAAGTTGTTACCCCGAAAAAGAAAAGTTGCTGCAAAATTGTGAATGATGTTGGCCATTGAAAAATTGTCACTTTCCAACTGGAAGCCCTTGTCTGCTTTGGCGAACTTTCCTGCAAACATTTGACCAGATTAATGACTTTCTTCCTATTTAATTACTATAAGAAAACAACAAATGTTACTTGTAAGTTGCTTAGTCTTAAGTTCCTTAGAAATTACTACTTAATAAGGTAACTTACTTTTAATCTGTGTAGTTTTAAAATCAAGTAACTATATAACTATCTTATTTTTGTTCTAGTGGAGTAATTTGACTTGTTAGACAGGAAAAAATCATTAATAATCCTACCCTATCATAGAACTTAACTTTATAAGTATATCACTGCTTTCATGTTGTACATTTTGTTCTTTTATTGTTGTTTTTGTTTGAATTCTATGATACAATGGCTCCAAGTCCACAGCCATGCTTAGTTGTCTTCAACTAACAAAAAGGATATAGGGATCTATTCATAAATACTCCATCCGTCTCATTTTAGTTGTCGCTTTAAGCTTTTTCACGCCCATTAAGAAAGTCATTAAATAAGGTGTTTATTTTACTATCTTATCCCTATTTAATGTTTTACCATTAACTGTTTTTGAGAATTTTTTTAATTATTAGGGGTATAGTTGGAAAGAACTAATCAATTTAGCCTTGAAATCCTAAAGTGACAACTAATTTGGAACAAACACATTTTGCTAAAGTGACAACTAATTTGAGACGGAGGGAGTACTTTATCATTTTACCACATTCTTTCCACAGACTTTTCACATTCTCCTTTTCTCAAACTGAGATTATTGATTCCTTAATAAATGCCCTCTTTTCCTTCTTTTTTACTTTCTTTTTAATTCTACATAAAAACATTAATGTCCCATTGGTTTTAATTTAAAAAAAAACCCAAGAAACTCCACAAAGAATTAAAAAAGTAAAAAAATAAAGAGGAATTCAGGGAATGTACCACTAGATTGTGTTAAGCTAGACACACGGCGAAAATCTCGATAATATGTCTCAAATCTATGTCTCATATTTCAAGAATCTTCAGATCTAGAAACGAAATAAAATTAAAAAAAAAACTTTCTTTTACCTTTTTCATATTCCAAGAAATTTATTCGCACCCCTCCATTCTAATTTATCCGAATCTATTTTATTTTATACAGCTAAAAAAAGAATAATCATTTTTATATTTGAGGTAATTTAACTCAAACTTTTTATCTATCCTTAACAGTAGCAGATGTAGAACGGATATAAAACCTATTAACTTAGGACTAGAATCTGAACCTATTAACTTTAAATTTTGTACCTAATTCTAATCATCAATGAGATAATCAATATAAATACTAATGACTTATTTTACATTACAAGTTTCATAATTCTTTATTTCCAATCGGTATCAAGCTAACTAGTAATAGGACTTTTTATTTTTTCATTCATTAAAGACAAGTGAAAAAACAAAATGGTACACAGTATCTGTAAAGTTCTGGAGTTTAGATTAGCACAGGGCACTACATTTAAGGTCTCTTTGTACTTTATTGTCTTCCTTTCCTATGTGTACACACATATAGTAGTATGTAAAAAGTAATTTTTTTATAGCAGATATGTACAATGACATAATAAAATAATATCTTTTGTCTATAGCATACGTGGGTATTACTAATATTTTTCAAGTGTTAGTATATTTTCAAATTAAAGATTTAATCTTTTAAGGAAGAAAGTTATGGTACATAGCAATAATAATTACAGTATGTAATAAATGAACAACTCATTTGGTGTATTGAAATTACAACAACAGTAAACTCATAGTCCTGTCCTGTGTTGTTCCAGCTTCCTTTAAGGCAATTTTGTGACCACTCATTTCTCTGTTATTTTTGTACTAAAAGTAAAGAGGGGTTTAAAGGGCTTTTCAAGATTTTCTTGGAAACTTGTTTTTGTATTTACATTTGAGTTTTACAACTCTTGTAGGATCTTGGTTAGTAGATTTCTTGGCTTTGCTTCAGTGGAAAAGCAGAAGTTTCATTCAGGTACTTTTTCTTCTGTTGTTCCTTCATTTGAAATGCTGTGTGCTTCTAAAGAGATGTGGGATTTTGAAATCTTGAAGTTGAACTTGTAATGGGTTGCTTAATCTTTAAATATTCTTGGAATTTTGGTTTTTTATATGCTTTTTAAGGTGTAAGATAATGTTAGTTTCTAGTAAAGTTCAGTTCTTTAAAGGCTTTCAAGCATTTTCTGCTCAGGAGAAGTGGATGAGAGTGACTGTTTTGAGGTTTAGGACACTGTACTGCTCTAATGAACACTTTATCTACTTTATGTCTGCTGTGACATTGCCTGTTGTTTTTAAACTGCCCTGAAGTGGACTGATAACTATATGGTCAAGAATTAGTTAACTGAAACAGAACTGTCAAATACTTGGGAATCATGCGACCTATTATTTGGGTTGACAAGAATGGTAAACTGCCAATAAATTGAAATCTTTTGTTTGATGGGACCATATTGCATTAAGTGCTGTTCATTTGATCTGGAGTTGTTACAGCTTGAAATCTTGGTTCAGCTAGACATCCTTTAGTGGAATAATATGCCAACATTTTACAATGCTATAAGCACAACGCTCCATAGTTAAAAACTTGGTGACTTGGCCTCCTCCCTTGAGCTCTTGGTACATCTATACCTTGTTTCATATTCGTTTTGTCGGTTTCTCAATCCTAGTTAGTACTGTGAGGACTGAGGAGAAACCTAAAGGTATAGAAGGTTACGTAAAGTTAAAGTATCTATGCCAGATACACCTGTACTTAATGTTACAAAGTTGAACTGTAGTGATTGAACTGTTTTAATAAGATTGACTCTTTGATGGGAAGAGTAAATGTGAACAATCTTCATTTGTTTTTATTTTCTTTGCTCATATTTTAAATTTCAGTTCTCGGTATTATTGGGGAGGATGAATATTTTGCTTGAATAAGTTTTTCAGTTCTGTTTATCTTCAAAGTTAGGAATTGACCTGCATTTTGGAGAGAGTCCTCATTCTGAGCTCATTTGCTTTCTTTTTCCTGTAGTAACTCTTGACGAGCCCAGTCTGAAGCAAGAGCTGCAGGCTGCTTGATATTAGAGTTACAGTTCTGGATGCTTCTGATGGTGCCTAAACGTTGGCTTGCCATATCTATATTATGTTCTTTCCTCATCTCAAATGTGATAGGTAATGCAGAAAGTATCTGCCTATCCCCTCAGTAATGTGATTCTGTATATTGATTCCGAGTGTTGGTTAATATTGTGTAAGAGTTGTACTTAGTTTACATGATCTGTTTTATAATTGCGCACACACAATATGTTTGAAATGATTGTTAGGGTATGTGTTTGGAAAAAGACAACAGACGGTAAGATTAGAGGACCCACACTTGAGTCATCGAATAAGTATTAAAATATTAATTTTTTGTCTATTTTTTTTCTTTATATGCTATGTTGTATTGTCATGCAACTCAAATACATTGCTTATTAAGCATCAGCTGATCCATGGGATTCAATGAGCTGGCAATTCTTATCATTTGCACACTTTGTTGCAAGCAGCATTGAAGCACTAATTACTGAACCTCAAGTTTTAATTTGCAAATCTTGAGATTTCGAGCCTAAGATCCTCATCTTAAGAAAAATTCAGAAGGAGTTCACATATCCCCCTCCACCCCCCCCCCCCCCCCCCCCCCCCAAAATTCAGAAACATGGTATCTAGCTTTGGATTTCTTGAAATCTTCTCTTCGTGTAAGTACTTAATTGAGCTACATGACCAGAAGAGGGAACATGGAGCTGGAGGTTTCCCAGATACTGGTGGTCCTATGGACTCCATAAATAATTCTATAGTATGCATGGAAATCTGATAGGGGATGCTATTTAGTGTTGAGGCGCTTAACTATTCTGCCAAATTGCTGAGGTTTATCCAAAAGATTATTATCCTTCACAAGCTATTGGCAGAGCAACGGAACTGGAAAATGCTGTGGAAAGCATTGAAATGCATGGTGTTTCTTATTGGCTTGATGAAGTCACTAGTAGCTTCATGTTATGATTATTAGAATCTGGTTAGCAAAAAGACATACTAATAATGGAAAATCGGAAGAAATCTGGTCTGCTGTCTTCTTTATGTTTTAGTTTTGAATCTTGAGACTGCTGTGTGAAGCTTACTGTACTTTTTTGGCTCACTTTGACCTTTGACTTTACATGAAAAAAGAGCTGTAGGAGCAAATGGAATGGTAGCCTATTTTATGCAATATATACATAATGTTCTTTGTATTATTCAAAAATATGTTTTGTTCTTAGTAGTCCCCTTCTTCCGTGTTACTGTTGAAAAAGCTCCCATCTTTTGTGTTGCGATATTATGTTTGTTCATTTGACGCGCTTGAATTTTCCTTAGTAATCGAACCCAACTGGCTGAGCTTCTTACATAGTGGCATTGTGTTAAAGGTGCTTTGGTTGGTTTGTAGTGTTGACGTGTATGTTTTTCAAATTGTAGGTGCATTTGTTGGGGTAAACATTGGTACTGATGTTTCAAGTTTACCCTCAGCTTCAGATGTGGTTGCACTCCTTAAAGCTCGTCAGATAACTCATGTGCGCCTATTTAATGCTGATGCTCACATGTTGAATGCTTTAGCCAACAGTAGTATTGAAGTTATTATTGGTGTTACAAATGATGAAGTCTTAGGGATTGGAGAATCTCCATCAGCTGCAGCTGCTTGGGTAAATAAAAATGTAGCAGCTTACACGCCCTCGACAAATATTACGGCTATTGCTGTGGGTAGTGAAGTTCTCACTGCAATTCCAAATGCTGCACCAGTTTTGGTTCCTGCTATGAATTACTTGCATAAAGCATTGGTGGCTGCACAACTAAATAACCAAGTTAAAGTTTCAACTCCGCAATCAATGGACGTGATTGCTAAGGCATTTCCCCCTTCCACTGCCACTTTCAATTCTTCATGGAACTCAACAGTCTTCCAAATCCTTCAATTCCTAAGAAATACAAACTCATATTACATGTTGAATGCTTATCCATATTACGAATACGTTCACTCTGATGGAATCTTTCCAATTGAATATGCTCTTTTCCAACCGCTTTCTGCAGTGAAGCAAATTGTTGATCCAAACACCCTGTTTCACTATGAAAGCATGTTTGATGCTTTAGTTGATGCTACATACAACTCTATAACAGCCCTCAACTTTTCAGATATCCCAATTGTTGTGACAGAGACTGGTTGGCCATGGAGCGGTGGTTCAAATGAGCCTGATGCTACTGTGGAAAATGCAGAAACTTTTAACAGTAACCTGATCCGGCGTGTTTCAAATGATACTGGTCCACCCAGTCAACCCAAAAATCCCATTAACACCTTTATTTATGAGATGTTCAATGAAGACAAGAGACCTGGGCCAATCTCTGAAAAAAGCTGGGGTATCTTTTTCACAAATGGGAGCGAGGTTTATTCCATAGGTCTGGGATCCTCGGGCAGTATTTCTGACAATTCTACTGCAGCTTTTTGTATAGCAAAACAAGGTGCAGATGAGAACAAATTGCAAGATGGACTTAACTGGGCTTGTGGCCAGGGACATGCTAACTGCAGTGCAATTCAAACTGGACAGCCTTGTTATTTTCCAGATACTCTACAAAATCATGCTTCATATGCTTACAACGACTATTATCAGAGAATGCGTAGTTTTGGTGGGACATGTGATTTTGATGGTACAGCAACAATGACAACACAAGATCCAAGTAAGTACCACAGGTAGTGTCTTCTTCTTCTTCTTTGGGAAGGGAAGGCCTGTTGATGTTAATGTCGTTCTAGTTACTCAGGAATATTCAGTTTCCTTTGTGCTATCCATTTGTTTTTGCTAAATAAATGTTAAACATGCCGGCCTTGCATTTTAGTCTATAAGAAAGCTATTTTACCCCTCATTCAGAGGACACTTGCAAAATCGTCGATAGTGATCTAGGCAGTATTGATTTGAAATTAGAGACTTTGTCCACGCCCGGAGTATGTCATTTGAACCATCTTTTGCTTTCTTATCCATGGACTGATTCATTTACGGTTATCCTGTTGCAGGCTCCAGAACATGTAAATTTACAGGAAGGTGAGATACCTAATCTGAGTGCAGTGCATTAATGATCTTTGTGAATACTAACATGCTGCATGGTAAACTGCAAAAGTATTGCTTCTCTGCACTAACTCCCTTCTTTTTTTTCTTTTTTTATCTGACAGTTCGAATCCAGGTGGGATGTTCCCTCCAGCAGCATTTGGACCTATCAGTCCAACTTCTGGGAGTTCAAATATTCGAGCGTCTGTCATCGTGTACACATTGGCTGTGTTTTTGGTTTTGTTGATGTTTGATGTGAATTCACATTTTGTATTTTAGCAAGTCAGATCTTTTCTTTTTGGATTCCCTTGTATTTTGCAGGAAACTGAACCATCTCAGTAGTAGTCAGTTTAGATGATTGATGTTTTTTGACTCCAACTAGATGATTGAGATCCATTTTTTTGTTATTTATCCTTGAGGAAAAGCCTCCCCACCATTTCTCTTTTCGGCGTAGTTGGTTCACTGTCAGCATATACTCCCTCCGTCCCAACTTAGCTGATGCTTTAGCAAATTCATTTGTCCCAAATTAGTTGACGCTTTAAGATTTGAATATATTTTTTGCCAATTCTTTTCAACTGTCCCCATATTTAATAAAGAAGTATTTTTAAATTTTTTTTAAATAATCTAATATTGGGAATGTGGCCAACATAGGTAAAATAGTGAAATGTATATTCTATTCATTGATTTTTTAATAGGCGTGTAGAAGTTAAAGGTGTCAATTAATTTGGGATGCATGGAGAATAAGTTTAAACTCAGTGTAAAATACCTTGCTAACGATGAGGGATGTGTCAAAGTTTTTGAATTTGGGAAGAGACAAATAATTAAAAGTTGGTCGTGGCAAGAAGTCTCGGAAATGGGAGATACATGTCAAAACCTATGCCATTTGAGTGAGCAGTGTAATTGCTAGTGAATGGTCCCTTAAATAATTTGGAAAATTAACAGGAGCTACATAACCAAAATATTTACTTGGATTTCAATGTATGCACCAAATTTGTTAATTTATTACTATCGTTTAAAAAATAAATGCTACTATGTAAGAAGGTATACTTTCAACAAAACTAAGTTCCTATAGTCCAATTTTTTTGTGCTGGTAGCGAGAATAATAGAGAGCGGAAACAGATGCTTTCACATCCTTTGAGGTACGATCTTTCTCCGAATCTTGCATGAACGCATAATATTTTGTGCACTGAACTGTACTTTAACAAAAATTGTGGAGAATTACCATTGCAATAAAAAACTCAGAGTATTTAAATGGATTCAAGCGATTAAATGGCTTATACCAAAAATGAAAAGTGTTGCAGAACAAATGAAAATTCACAAGAAAAAAGCAAACCACACTCAATAAAAAGGATATATTTACATAAACTTAGTTACTTCATTTTTCAGTTTATATGTCATAGTTTGACTTGATCAAAATTTTAAAAAATAATTTTTTTTTAAAAATTTGGGGTAAAAAAAGAAACATAAATATTTATGTAGCTATAAATCATAAAAATTTTAAAAAATTAAATACTTTGAAAATGTCACATTCTTTTTAAAACAATCAAATAAGAAATTATGATATTCATTTAAAAAGAAGTAAATAAATAAGTATAATTTCTCATAATTTCCTTTACTAATTAAAAAAGAGGGAAAGGAGGAAATAACAGAAAGCAGCAAAAAGCCTTTACACTAGTGAGGAATCTTCTAAGTTACAAAAATGTACGGTGGAGCTCCGTCGGGCGGAATAGGAATCAGCGGCGGCAGCGGTGGTGGAGGAAGAACATGGCCGTCGACGACGTCGGTATCATCTTCAGGGAAAAGAATACAAAAGGAAATGTCAGAAATAAGCTTGGAAGCACCAGTAGATTGTGCAGCTGGGCCTAAAGGTGATAATCTTTATCATTGGGTTGCTACCCTCTTCGGCCCACCTGGTTAGTATTTTTTTTTTATGTCTCGACACGAACTTTTAGTAATAAATAAAAATATTTGTGTTTTAATTGTGAGTAGCTATAAAAGTTGCCTAGTTAAAGTTAAGTTGTTACTGAATATAGAAATATGTCCTTCTTTATGAGACTAGTAAAAAAGAAGTTTCACATGAATTTGAATGGAGGGAGTACTACGAAGTTGAATTTTTTCTTTCAGTTTCTTTTTTTGGTTGGATGAGTACTACAAATTGTTGAGTATGTTGTATAGAGTTGGATACTTTAGGCCCTTTTGGGCATACCATAAATACTAGGAATATGAAGTACATTTGAATTTGAACTTTAAAATTGTTGAAATGGTGGTTTGAAGGTGGATTACTAGTTTACACTAGTAATTTCCTTGTTTTGGAGTGTCCGCATCCAGACAAAACTTCAACTTGACAATGTTTCTTTAGTAATTGAGAAATCCTCGAGGATCAATAGCGCAAGGTTCAAAACTCGGTGTATAATGGCCCCCTTCTATCCTTCTCCACTTCAATATTGGACAAAAGTCTGCAGCAAGGTCCAAACTCGTGTATGTTGCACCTAACCCGTACATCATATTCTTTGCTCTTACAACTAGATTAAAGCTATGGGCGCATTTTTTTTTTTCAATTTCAACTACAAACGTTTTTTTTTTTCCAGCTTCAATTCATTATCTCATTATTGTCCAAAGGGGTACTTGTACTCCCTCAGTCCAATTTAAGTGTCTTGTGTTGGCATTAGAGCTGATATTGGCCAATTCCGTGTTGAAGTGTGTGACTCCTTAATCTTAAAATAAAGAATTGCTTATACTTAATTATGTCTTAACAATTGCAATCGTGATTTATCAAAAAAAACAAAAAAGAAAGAAAAGGTCTCATTTGTGTTTGACCTGATTTAAATTAGGGGTCAAACACGTGGAAATACTGTTTGCTAATGAGTGACAGTAAGACTTGAATCCAATTACTATTGTATCCTTCATGGCACGAATATGAGAAGGTCCTACAGTTACTCGTACATGGAATTTGGCCAGATGATGTAAAACATGTAGGTCGAGTTTAGCACCATTCCATGGTTTTCTTGTGCAGATGAAACCTTGCTGTCAATGTATCTCGAATCTGTAAATAACAGGAAAGAGAAAATGCTATTTCTGATGAAAGTGATTATTGTATCCTTCATGTTAATGTGGCCGTGCAGACTGTGCTTAGTGCTTACATCTGGCTTCTTGTTCTGTTGGTCAAATGTACATTAATTTTGCAAAACTTACTGCTGCTGTAAGTACTTGTTTGAACTGGATCCTATGACGGTTCCTAATACCACGCTCTAGATTACCGTTTTGAGCGCCTTGATTGTTAGTTGTATCTAAGTAACTTTTGGTTCTTTTTAATTTAATTGCATCCTTCTGCTCAATTTTCTGATAACTAGGTAGTTTATTGATTTGATCATTTGATTATACTTGAAGAACTGCTGGTCTTCTCCAACTGAAGTCTATCATCTTATTTCTTCCAGGAACACCTTATGAGGGTGGAATATTTTTTCTTGATATAACCTTTCCTTCTGATTATCCATTTAAACCTCCAAAGGTATGTTGAAGAATATTCAGAAGCGAGTGTACTTTACATCTTCTGTTGTACTTTTTTTTGGATCAAGGCATCTAGTGTTGTATTTAATCTGAACAACAAACATCTAATATTTCCATGAGTCGCACCTTAAAAAATATTCTTTCTGCTAACGTAAACTTTAAACTAGCATCATCTGAAACAAATTTGTTAGAGCTTCAGAAAGGTCCATGTTCACCCTCTTTAAATAACATTGCTGGAAAGTTCTTTCTGCTGCATAAAACGAACATAGTTGATGCCAGCACAATTTGTGTTGAGGAATACAATGTTACCATTATCAAAAAAAGAATAAAACAAACATAAAAATGGTGAGGATGCTACTATAGTACTTCCCTTCCTTTATGAAAACTGTTACGTTGTTCTTTTAGTTTTGGGTCATGTGTAAAGGTGTGATCAGTATGGTAGCTTGTTACTCTTGATAAATCTTCAATTTTTCTTGCAGGTTGTATTCAAAACTCGTATATATCATTGTAATGTTGATCCGTCTGGCAATGTTAGCTTGGAAATCCTAACAGATAACTGGAGTCCAGCACTAACAATCTCGAAGGTGCTACTTTCTCTGAGATCAATGTTCACCAATCCTGAAACCTGTAAGTACATCGCTTATCGGCCGCCCTTTATCTACTCTCAACAGAAGTGAAACAGACAGCTAATTTTTAAAGAAAGGAAAAACTTAACAAACATTACGAGAGTCTTCATATATTGTTTGGTGAAAGCGTTTAGACGTTTGGATGTCCTCCCCCTATTTGGTTTGCATGGGTTAGCTATAAAATGAATAGTTGTAGAAAGAATGGTGTACAAGATGACTGATAACTATTTTTCTTCTGATGATTATAATATGGTTCCAATTCCTGCAGATAAGCCAGCTGTTCCTGGTATTGCGCACTTATATTTTGAAGATAAAGGCAAGCATGATGAAATAGCTAAAGAATGGACACTGCGATTTGCAAGGTGAAAGAAATTGATGACGAAATTTTTTAACCTTCAGGTCAGCCACTGCTTAGTTTGAATTTCTCACTGTCTTTGCTAGTTAACAAGCCTTGAAGAGCTGCTGTGGACGATAATTAGACTTAAGTACCTGTATAAAGTTGACATCGATAAATTAGACTTCTGATAGCTAATTTTCCAGTTTTTACATCGAGCCCACTACCTTTATTTGTTTTGTTGAATTGTTGTTTTCTCAACACTAGTTCATTTATGACTCCTTGAGGTTGAATCAATAGAAGCAGAATGAACCTGGGGGGACTGGTTTTACCCAAAATTTGATTGCGTATACATCTATGGTGTGTCTTGCGTGTGTATTCACTTCCTTGAACTACATTTTCAGAATTTTATGTTATGGCTTTGATAGAAGAACAAAGAGAGGCCGCCTTTTTCCTGTTTATTTCAAAAGAAAACGTTAGCCTTTCACTTTAAAAATACGACTCCATAACTCAGAGTTATCCTGGCTTTGCCTCTTTAATTTTTTTTTTTAATTTACTCTTTCAGTGTTAAAAAAAATATTTCTTCGGTACTGACCTAGTTTTTATCTGGAATTTGCTATTATGTTAGTGGGTAACCATAAAGGTATTGCATTGATGTCAAGAAGGATAGCAAATTGCTATTTTGTTAGTGGTTATTATATTAATAACCAGTGTTACCTAGTCTATTATGCAAGACAAGTCTTAGTACTGACTTAGTTTTATAATGGAGGTTGCTACCATCTTAGTGGGTAACCATGATGGTTGCATTGTTGTCCAGATGGATTTCACATTGCTATATAAAAACCAGAGTTCCCTACAATTATGCAAGACAAATCTTAGTTCTAACTTTCTCTTCTCCAAGTATTAGTTAAATCAAAATGGCAAGTTTTGGGAAGCTTAGGCAATGGCCCTTACTTGCAGTTGTTTTGGCCATTTGCATAGCAGCCAGCACTGTTGTTGCTGATTACTCTTACGGGTATACTTCTCCCTCAACATCTTACAACTCTAAGAAGTACTACAAATCACCATCTCCACCTAAGTATCATGCACCCACTTATTACAAGAAACCAGGAAAATCTGCTGAATATTCTCCATCACACCATTATGACAACTCACATGTACCCTCAACACACAACTATTACAAGTCGCCCTCACCGGCAAAATACTACAAGTCGCCCTCACCTTCAAAGCATTACTACAAGTCACCGGTTGCAACGAAGCATTACTACAAGTCACCGGTAGCAACAAAGCATTACTACAAGTCACCTGCTCCTTCAAAACATTACTACATATCGCCGTCTCCCTCAAAGCACTACTATAAGTCGCCAGCTCTCTCAACACACTATAGCTACAAGTCACCATCACCAACACAATATTATAAATCACCTGCTCCTTCTAAATACTACAAGTCGCCATTACCAACAAAATATTACAAATCACCAGTTTACTACAAGTCTCCCCCACCACCACCAACTTATTATGAAAAATCACCTTCTTACTACAAGTCACCTCCCATGAAATACTATGAAAAGTCACCTTCTTATTATAAGTCACCTCCACCCCCGCCAAAATACTATAAGCAATCACAAACTTCTTACAAATCACCACCACCCCCACCAAAATATGAGCAATCACCAACTTATTACAAGTCTCCACCTCCACCATACTATAAAGAATCAACACCTACTTATAAATCTCCTCCAGCAACCTATAGCTCACCACCTCCACCAAAGACCTATGAACAATCACCATCATATTATTCGCCTCCACCACCAACAAACTACTACAAGCAAACTCCGACCTATGCCTCTCCTCCACCACCTGTGAAGTACGAGCAATCTGCCACCTACACTTCACCTCCACCCCCGTCAACATCTCCCCCACCAACCTACTACTAGTATTGAAGTCCTCCACTTTTGTCAGTATCGGCCATTTCCTTGACTTTTAACTCGTCATATTTTCTCGTTTGGAGCTTCTCCATTTCCTCTGCCAAAAAGTTATGTATGCCTTCGGAAATGCTAGGCTTTGCTTGTTGTGTTTTCTTTTGTTCTAGTAACTGCAATCATCGAGATCTCCATCAGTTTGGCTCATTGTATCAAGATTCTTTCTGGTGTAATCTCTTGAGAGTTCTACAAATAGTATATTCTTCTTTGTCTAATATGTTTCGATGCGTCTCCTCAGAGATACAAACTCCAAAAGATGTAAAAGGATAAAATCAAAAGCATAAAAATGGAAACATTCAATCTTTAAGTTATGGCTCAACGTATTAAAAGATCCCAGGGGCACGAGACAAGGCTCTGAGGCATGGTTATAAAATATTATTATTCTAAAATGCTACCGGTTCGAATTCTATATAAATGAAGTACAATGTCCTAATAACCAAAACATTAAAAAGAAACTTGAAAAAAAAGTCATATATGTATATATATTGACAAATAATGAATAAATAAACTTTCTTTAAGTTATTATTTAAAAATTGTTTTCAACTACTCTTTTCATTTTTGTAATCTTTTGTTTGAGATGCAATCAAGCTTAAAATAAAACAGAAAATGTCATATTTAGTCTTATACGAATAATTACAGTTCAAAACTCTCCAGCATTGTGGACTACTATAGGTTGATAAATTAAGAAACATCTCAATACTATGATTCATATCAGTAAACGGTTAATGTTTAAACATAGTTAATTTAAAGTGTTTTCTTGCGAACACTTGAATACATTCTTTTTTGGGTGCAAAACTGGATTATATTGATGCTAAGATAAATTTGGACATAGTAGGAGCTCCGTGCCATATTTGGCAGACATATTACACGTCGACATAGGAATTGTTCTAGGGTAACTGGTACCCTAAATAATGCAAAAAACTATCTAAAACATAGGTTGGTGGCCTTGCTAACTCAAAAACTCTTCTTCTGCGTACTGCCTTCATGCCTTCCATTGCCATTAGGTCAGTTACATGGTTTTGTTCCTTGAACCAATGCCTAAGCTCCGGCCGCTCTATCTGTATCTTCATTGCTCTGCAATCATTTACAATTGTTGAGTATAGTAAGTTATTTGACTGCAAAAGCTTAATGATCTCTTGGGAGTCAGTTTTTGTCAACAGGGAAAAGATAATTCTCCAAGGTCAGTTTTAAACCATGCCATAGAGGTCAGTTTTAAACCATGCCATAGATCCATGAATTCACTGTAGATGGCTGATGGGGTAGCCTAAGGTAAGTGCATAGTATAACCAAGGATCCAATGCCCATTTGAGTTCCTATAACACCCCTAATTCCTCCTTTATCATGAGCACAAGCCCCATCAATATTTTACTTATAGCCATTTAACATTGAGAGTTATAGAGGTCAGAGTAATGTTGGTAAGCCTGGCAAGAGAGACATATTCGATTATTTTGAAATGAATAAGATCGTAGGAAGGTTTGTAGGTGTAATTGTTATTCCTATTTAGTTATATTTGCCACAGTAATTGTGGGAAAATTTCAATCCAATCATAATGAATGGTCATCTTACTACTAGGATTGTGTCTTATAAGATCCCCGAAATGGGGAGTACGAGTTGTTTGGTTGGTAGGAATGTGCACTTGTAGATAAATAAGTTCTACCACACGAACATGAAAAAAGACAATACTTCTATTGACCGGAAGGAGTAGATAAAAATATTTAAGGAGAAAAATTGAGAGCTCTGATACTGAAGACCTTGCAAAAGTCAAGACATCGAGATTCTTCTTGTGAAAGGGTTCATCAAAACTCACTCGCGTATTCTTAGGTGATAATACTTGATACAGGTCACCAAATACTTTTTTATGTGCAATGTTATAAACGTCTGATTTATGAACAATAAAGAGAACATTTGAAGAGACAAGCTCAAATTCTTTATGGTCCTTTAGCTCCAACAAGCTCCCGACTGGAGCAAACTTGTTCTATCGCAACATCATCGACCACTGTAAGCATTGTCCTCTCACTGCTGAAACTACCCAGCACATCTTTCTTGACTGTCCCAAAGCCTCTCAAGTTTGGCCTATCCTCCATCTCAGACCAAACCAAGATATTCTATCTTGGGCAAAAGAGAAATGCAAGCCATCTAACACCCTTACTCATTCCACAGGCACGCCCCAAAATGTCATTATTCCTTTTGCTCTATGGGGCATATGGATTAATAGAAACAAAAACCTGTTTGAAAACAAGAGCAAGATCACTATGAGCAGGGATATCATATCTCATGCATCAGAGTATTTTTTCCTCAACTCTACCAATAAGCCCCCTCACATATCCAAAGTCATCTACTTCAAATGGAACCCCCCTGATGTTAATATATTCAAGCTTAATACTGATGGTGCTTATTGTGCTACCAATAAATCAGGAGGTATTGGAGGTGTCATAAGGGATCACCTTGGTTCCTGGAAGGCAGGCTTTACTAAACACATCCCTCACAGCTCAGTGACTTACTCTGAAATTCAGGCCTTATTTCATGGTCTTAGCCTGGCAAAAGAAAAAAAACCCCGTTCCCCTCCCGATAGAATGTGACTCCTTAGCCATCATCCAGATGTTACAAGGATCTACTGAAATATATGCAAATTTGCTTCATGATTGCAGGTTATTGCTCGCTGATCTATGCAGGGATGACATTAAGCATATATATCGGGAAGCAAATTTTGTGGCTGATATTCTCGCCAAGCATGGCTGTACAGATGCTTCCGTAGCGGATATTATGTATTTTGATTATGCTCCTCCTTTTGTTATGTATGAAATGCTATTAGACACTTCTTCCCTCCTTAGGGAAAGAAGAGTCCCCCTTTGTACGAACTAAGCTTTTGCTTTATGTTAATATTATGGCCGGTTAAGCAAAAAAAAAAAAAAAGGGTTAGTTATTGAATTTTTGTGGCTTTACATGGCTCATTACACTTAAGTGCACAAAATTATTGGAAAAGCCTTGTGCGTTAGGCGTCGGGTGCATCTCAGTCATGCAAGGGGCCGCTTGAGTCGCTGGCATTGCATGATGAGAGTCCCAAGTATGTTTGGCTCATTACATTTATGAGTGCCTCGTCCCAAACGAGTAATGAATGAGTCTATTTTTGCGTTTTATATGTAACGTGATTTTTGAATCAATAAATTTTGAGGGGCACTCTAGTGTGTGTATTCTCATTTTTGCTTTGCTTTGGAGGAGACAGAGTTCATCTCCTTCCGTTGAAGCACGAGCACTCCTAATCAATAAGATCTTTTATTGTTTTATTCCATTATTATTGTTATTTATTCGTTAGTTTTAGTTCCTATTATCATTCTAATATTGCTACAAGTTATTTAGTAATAATTCCGACCTAGCTCTGTTAATCACGATTCATTTGATTCGCAGAATTACATAGCCGTCTATATTTGCTAGACATAGATTTAAATTATAACCGCTAATTCTCGATGTAAAAGCATTTTTTGTGGCTCAACAATATAATTTAATTGTAATAACTGAACTGAGTTTTAGGACATACAGTATAGATAAACATTAATGACTTTTCAAAATTCAAAGACAAAAAATGGACTACATTAATTACACTATCTTGGCATAATATATACTTCTAGTGCATGTTATACTATTTGAAGGTACCAAAAGCATAAAGTGCGGAACTAAGCGTCTTTGGGGTGAATGGTGTGAACAATGGCGGATCCAAGATGTAAATATAATGTGTTCAACCTTTAATTTTTATTCTTACCACTAAATCAGCCATTAGGCTTTTGAAATTGTGGATTCAGTGGTTTTTCACATATATATATGTATGTTCCCTCAGTTGAACTATAATTACTATATTGCATAACGCCTTTGGCTGTGAATAGTCCCAGATGTAAAGCGTGCATAGAGCGAAGAACCCACGACCGCACACCTTTACCCTCATTTGGACCATTTATTCCCAACAGCCTTCTCAGTTTGAGCCTGTCGCGCCGGGCTTGCCTAGTACGAGTTATCTCTCCTGTGTGGTTTGCAGACTATTGCATTAGGAGCAAGGATTATCTAGAGCGCACTCGAAGTGTAGCGGCGACGGATTTCCTTGCCATTAATAAAAATTTGTAACATTTCAAAAGACTATTTAATTATGTAAAATCGCACTCTCCCTGTGTGAGCTTACTCATATTATTTATCTCAAACACTCGAGCTTACTCATATTATTGATCTCAAACACGCTCAAAAGAGAGGAGGGTTGCGGTAGGCTGGTAGTCAGCTTAAAACTCATAATTTCATGATGAATTATGTAAAATTGAGTATGATATTGTTAATCTGCATTGTAGGTAAGGTATGATATATGCTAATTTCCTCAGTAAGATTATCACCTTTCATATACATGCAACAACATTATGATTATTATCACAGGGCAGCACGTAAACACCACCGAGGTTCGCCCCGTGCGGCAGCCAAGCATCAAGCAAGGCTCAGCCTTTAACATTTAGTTTAATATCGGTCTTTTGATGCTTAATAATTTTGTATAGGCAGCAACACTTGCAAGTTTAGATGGGCAGAAGATTAAAGTATTGGTAAAGATCATGCACACAAGAACATAAAGGCATCAAAGTAAAAAAGAGAACAAATACGGGAAACCCTTTTCCTAACCTTTATATTGAATTTACTAATACGGAGGAACCCAATTGCAAAGCCACCAAGGCAGATACGTTTTCTTTCCATAAGAATATTATATTTTTCTATCTGAGTATTAAAAATGGCAAGACAAATAATTAAACACAATTGGGGATCTGCCCAAAGCAGTTACAATAGGATATGAGCGTTTTAGACACTTGGCAGGGCCATTTGCCACGTTTTGCCCACATCCGTGCACGTTCAGGCCATGTTCTGCCCATTTCTTACACGTCCAACTGCCTGCATGCGCGCCCAAGCCTGCGTCTATGCTAGGCAGTCGTCTGTCGACTCTGCCCATGTCTTCAGCTCATATGCGCCTTGTAATCACCTAATTTTGGCACCAAATTCATAAAATTGCTCAGAATAATTGTATTAGATTCTTAGGACGTGTCGTCAAATTTTTCTGTACTTCTAGTGTTTATTCTTAGCTAAATTTATCTTTAATTAGGATGTAAAATTTGAAAATTTCCAAAAAATACTTGTTATGTATTTAACTATGACTTTATGTTTAATTTTGATAATATTGTATATTTATAGGGTTTTGATTGTAGTTAATTGTGTGGGTTTTTAATAAGTATATACCTCTTAGTGGCTATAGGTGCAAAATAGATAGCCCACTTACCTATGACCCACCAGCCCAATGCCCTCAAACCCGGCCCACACTCACAATATATAAATCCAAATCCCTCATTTTCACTCCCTCACACCCCCATAAGTCTCTTGACTGGCCGAGCCCTTGCCAAAATTTCCCCAGCCGCCGGAAATCGTCTCCCGCCGTGGCCCCACCACTGTTCCGCCGGCCGGCCACCACCTCCGGTGGCCGGAAAATTTAGCAAAGTATACCAATCGAAAGATCTCGGCCCCCTCGTTCCATTTCCGCTATTATTTTCTTCAAAATCCAGACGGTTTAGAGTAGATCGACGGTCAAAGCTCGGTCAAACTTCAAAATCCGGTGAGTTTTTCTTTTAGTTTTCTCTATCTCTTTCTTTTTTCCCTTACCCTTCCCCGTCTCCCCTTTACCCGCTGTCTCTTCATCCCATTTCTTTTCTGTTTCTTTGCTTTCTTCTTCTTATTTCTTTTTTTTTTTCCTTTGTTTTCTGTTATGGGTTTATGTTGGATGAGGGAGCTGTGATGATTAGTTTGTTAGCGGGGCGGGGTTGTATTGTGTTGAACGGAGGCAGCGACGCGGCTGTTTTAGGGCAGAGTGGGGTGTTGGTTTTGTTTCGTTTGGTTAGTAGTTTTTGGGCATTTAGGTTGTGATGATGATGATTGTTTGGGGATGAGTGGTGGAGGCAGCGAGGGCAGCGGCATCGCTGCGTCGCTCTCGCTGCAGCGATGGTGATTTTGTGATGATGGGAACAATAGGGCGAGGCAACGTTGACAGTGATGGCCTCGGCGAGGCAGTGTACGAGTCGAAGTGGTGACGCTGATTCGGTTTAAACGGGCAGTGATGATTCGAGGCAATGAGGGTGATCAATTGGAGGTAGCGACAGTGATGCTAAAGGCGATACCAAGGCAGCGGTTGCAATGACAAGGCAAATCAGCTGTTAAAATAATGTTGGTTAACAGTTTGCTTAACGGTTAGAATACTCTTTGTTTTTCTTGTTCCTATCTTTGCTTTGATAGTGTAAAAGTGATATGAAATAGTTTAGTTTGAACATGTTTTGAAGTCATGCCTATATCCATCTGTACATTATGTTATTAAGTAATGGTATTAGTTCAAGTTGGAGCCTGCTAATCAAAGTATGAAAGTTTCATGTTCCTGTTATTTTGCCTCGGATCTGTCTGAAATAATGCTTTGCCCAAATCTGTGGTTTTGATGCTGTATGTATGGTCTATGCTTGAATTGTAGAACCTGGCTAAATCTGTTTGTTTATTGTGGCCTGATTACTCGTGGTTTAGATGTTGACCAGTAGATTAGAGGGATTTCAATTAATAGTTGTTAATATATTGGCTTGAAGTTTACCCTTTTCAATTAATGGATCGAACTGGTGTTGGTAGTTCATTTGTCTAAATCAAAGTATCATTGGTTTAGGTTTGTTTAAAAGGCTTTGAATTGCATAAGTCGAGCTTGAAATATCTATGCTTTGTTAGTTGTTTGGTTCAGTCTGTCATTCATGACCATCTGGCGTTTGTTTGCTTCAACTGCTTTTTTGAAACATGTCTTGGATCAGTATCACAGTTAGGGAACTTATCAGTTGCTAGCTTTTTGAGCATGAATTGTCATTGTCTCCTGTTCCGCTCATTAAAATGTCGTGTAAGAGGTATTGTTTAAACATATTGGTATCTGATCATGGGAGTTGGTATTTATTTTAAGTTTGATTAGTCTGTGGACATGACCTGTGAGTAAGACTTTTTGTTTAGTTAAAGTTTTATTTTGGCTGGGAGTTTTTGATATCAATTCTAGTGTGCTTAGCTGGAAATTGGAGTCTTGGAGATTTAATTGAGTTCGAACTCAACTATGGGATGAGTTTTGTTAGTTTAGTTTGTTTGCTCTTTATTTTTGGACTGGGTATTGGCTTATTTAGTCATAAAGCAAGGTCTGGGATATGTTAGTTCAATTCTAAGTCTAGTTTGATCCATTTAGTTAGTTTGGGGCTGATTCTAGTTGGTATAGTTGGTCCTAGTTACCTTCTAGTTATGTAATGAGTATTGGGTGTCCTTTTAGAGGACCCTACTTGTACATTTTCAGCTTTTTGGGGCTGCTTTAGTGGCTGAAATAGTAGTTGTACATGCTGTATTTGCTGAAAAATGGGACTAAAAAAACACTCAAGTGTAGGGGTGTGGGCTTGTACTTTTGTACAAGTCCATACCCCACCCTTTGGTCTCAATTTCAGCCATAAATAGGGCCATTTATTGCCCTCTTTCAACACAACAACAAGCTGAAATTCACAAGAAATTAAGAGCAAAAACACTTTAAAAAAATAGTAAGTTTGAGAGTTAGATTTAGAACCAAAAGCCTTTACATCTAAGGTCTTTTGGGGCATAAATCTTAAGGTTTTAAAGGTTGAATAGGGGTATAAAAGGGGATGTTGTAGCGGCTGATTTGGGGTACTAGGTTGCTTGCCTTCGTTTGGTCTTGCTATTTCATTTGCTTCACTAGCTTGGAAATTTCTACACAAGGTAAACACAATTTACCTTGTATGTTTTATCATTTTGGCTATGAAATGAAGTAAAAATCAGCATGTCTAAAGCCCTTTATTGTATGCATCTTGTTATGAGTTTTATTCTAGTTAAAACTGGCTATTTGTGAAAACCAGGAAATACTTAGTGTTTATTTGTGCAATTTAATTCATCTATCATTTTAGCTATGTATGAAAATCTGGACAGCATGTAAAGGTTAGGCAAATTTAGGATTTAACCATCAAAACTGCAAACGTTAAGCTCTGGCTATTTCTGTAATATGGGGTGTATTTTCTGTAAATTGTATGCATTTGCAAATCTGGAATTTTTTTTTTTTACAAAGTTTTGACCAACTTGGCTCTCTTTAAAAATCTGGACATATTTGGAATGAGTAGGCAAAATAGGATATACGTGCAAAGTTTTAACAAAATTTATAATCTGGTACGAATAGGCTTTGAACTTAGGACGTTCTTTAAATTTGGCCACATGTTAATTTATTTATACAATCATTATCTTAAACAAAGTAAAGGTGCTAACTTTGCAAATAGATTTTAAAACTGTCTATTTTCGCAAAAAACCTTTAGCCCACATAGCAGTGACGTTAGTATAAGTTTTCCGTCAAAACATTTTCTTTTCAAAGATAGGCATAAAACTATTTTAACTTAACAAACAGTCCACCGTATGTATATACTTTGCATAATTCATTTTAACCTTTCCGTAATCCATATTTTAATAAGAGCAAATTTAGGGAGTCCCAATTTGTCATTTAATAAAGCTAGTGGTTGTACTTAATCGATTAGGCAAAACGATAAGTATGATTTGTGATCTACTTATTAGGCTAAGAAAAAAATTAAATTGAGTTAAACTAATTCTAAATTAATTATTATTTTAAGCTAATTAAATTTCTTTTTTTTAGACAAGCCCTTTATAAGGTTTTGGGAAATACGTAATAAGTTTTTATTATCTATTTATTCATTTATTTACTATAAAACAAAGTGTAAATTCGTCCAGTCCTCCGTGAGGCTGGATAAGAATAACGCTTTTAATTTTCTTAAATCAAAGTATCATATTTAAATTAACGGCATTAATATAACAACCATATTTTAATAAGTTAAAAATGCGACAATAAAGCAACCGTGCTCGTCACAGGACTCGAGGGTGCCTAATACCTTCCCGAGAGTCAACTGAGAACCTTACCCGAATCTCTAACGCAGACCATTAGACGAGTCAGAGGTGTTCCAAGGTACCTTTGGTGACTTGGCACACCTTAAACTATGTCAAGTGGCGACTCCGAGTTCTCTAAATAATTTTGTACCTTTTTGAACACCAGTCACGAGCTTTTAAATAAATAAACTCGCACCGCGCAGTTTAATATAAAATTTTTAGGGCGTGACAGCTTGCGACTCCGCTGGGGAAATTAGTGAAAACTAGAATCTCCGGCTTTGATAAATTGTCGCATGTTTTAATTTATTAAATATCTGGCTGTTATGTCTTATTGCCGTTATCACATGAAAAGTTGAATGTTACTGCTTTGATATTGTTGAACTGTATATAAACTGTCTTCCTCCGCAACCCTCTGAGTCTCTGAAACACACACACACACACACGTGCACTTACCAGATTGCTTGTGGCATCTGGGACTTTCTTACTAAATTGCCCATGATTTAGGAGGAAGGCGTGACGGGGTTTTAGGCCGGACACACTGTCTCCGGATGGCCCTGATGCGTTTTCCGCCTGGTTTGTCCACCGGGTTTTCAGCCAGTCTAGACACCGAGTCAGTTGTGTCACCTAGAGTTAAACTTTTAGGCCCAATTATCTGCATCATATCCGACTTAATGAGGTGCGATACACGGGTATTGCACTTGTCTAGGCTGACTACCTTTTTGTCTAAACGGGACCCACTTCCCGGAAAGACTTGTCTCAAAGGCATTCTATGTATTGCATGCGACTAGGAAAGGTTGTTATGCTGACCAAATTGGAGAGAGACGGATTTCAAAAGAAAAAGAAAGAAAAAAAAAATGAAAGGAAAAGTGAGGAAGGAGGGTGAATTTCATGTTTTAAATATAAATGTTTTGTTATTTTTATGAAATTGAGTCATACTGCTGTAATGGCAAATTTTTTGTAAAAACGCCAGTGTTGGCCGTCTTTTGTATATATCAGTTTGGTGTGGTTATAATGACGAAAATTTTACAAAAAGAAAAATACATACTTAGTAGTTAGAAAGTCGAAAAATTTTGGTGTCAGTTTTTCACGTCGTTATAATAGCGAATTTTTAGAAAATGCTCGTATATCGATGTTGGAAGTTTTTGGGATCCAGTCTTTCACGTCGTTATGCTGGCAAATTTTTTGCAAAATACTGTACTGTCATCACTGGAATGAATTTTTTGTTTTGATGTCAATGTGGCGTCGTTGTAACGTCGAATTTTTTCTTTTATAAATTACATCTAAATACCAGGGTTGATAATTTTCTGGAACCAGTCCTGATGCCGTTATGATGGCAAAAATTTTTCGATTCTCTTAAGGTCAACTTTACGTCATTACAATGACAAAAGTTTTGTTGAAAATTGGAGTTTCGAATTAGCAGTTTAGGCATCTGTTTTGCTCTGTTAGTCAGTTGTTTTAAGTTGTTTTCAGGCTTTCAAACATTTGACACATTTTTTTATTAGGAACAATGGCTGCATCATCTTCTAGGACAGTCAAGAGAAAATACCCTGCTGATGCCATTCCACCCTCTATTATGATGACTGATGGCCCACCCAAATCGGATAAATCTCTAAAGTCTTGGTGGGACACAATGAGTAAAATGCAGAAAGATATAGTCCAGGAAAAGATTGGTTTTCTGACTGACCTTGTGACTAAAACTATTGTCCCGCGGCGAGACTTGATCAGTGCACTAGTTGGGTTTTGGAACCCAAACCAAAATACCTTCTGTTTTAAGGGGTTTGAGATGACGCCGACCCTCGAGGAGATAGCTGGGCTTCTTAAGCTGGATTTTGAGAAAAAGAATATGATTGCTCCGAGGAAGGTTAATGAGCGTGATTTTTTCAGTAATATCAAGGTACGAATAGACCTCTCAATCGCTAGTGTTCGTCAAAGCTGGATTTTATTTGATTACCTCTATGATCGTTTTGGGGCCGATAATGGTTTTAAGAAGTATGGATTTGAGTTCCACGATAAGCTGAAACATGAAGATTGGGTACAACTCTGTCCTAAGGTCTTTGTGTTCGCTTTGCTAGGGTTGTTGGTTTTCCCACTACCGGATAGAGCGATATCTATTAAGGTCAGTTGGACCATGGCAGCTTTATATGGTGGAGCACCAGACGCCACTATCATCCCGACGATTCTAGGTAGTATATTTCATGCTTTGACTCGATGCCACAAGGGAGAAAGCGGTTTCTTTGAGGGGTGTAACCTTCTATTACAGGTCTGGTTCTTGGAGCATGTATGCTCTTGCCAACCTCGTGATATTCTTAGGTGCTGTGACATCGATTATCTTGAATACCATCTCGAACACATCGAGAAGTATAAATTCCCAGGAAGTGAGCCAGATTGGAGGTCTTTCTTGAACTCTCTCACCGGACAGGATTTTGTGGCAGTGTAGCTAGTTTCCTAAGAGGGAGGTTGTACACAGATGTGTGGACCGTCCTTTTCTCGTCCTGATGGGTTTAACAACATCCCAGCCTTATGTTCCGCTGCGTGTACTTAGGCAGTTGGGTCGAAAGCAGGAGATCCCAATAGTTGAGGACATGAGTGCATATGTCTCAAACTATCCTCTCAACCCAGCCACTCTTAGAGGTGAGATCTTGCGCTTGTGGGATACTAGGAGGCACCTCGCAGAAAACACACAGGTTCAAGATGGACTTAAGGGGGAGGTCGTTCGGGAGTACAAGTTCTGGTATTACCACCAGCCCATACCCAGAGAGATGCAGGTTCAGCTTGCTAGGCACGAGATTGGGAAGGAATACCGTGCTACCATACAAAGCTTAATTGCAAAGAGGGATGCCGCCAGAGCTGCTCAGTCAGAGAGTGAGGGTTTCGCGCATCAGCACCTAGACACAGTCAGACGACTCCGTGTCATGCACTCACAGGCATTGACAGAGCGGGATGCCGAAAGGGCAGCTTTGTTGGAAAGCAGGAGAAGGGAGGATTATCATCGCCAGGATGCCATAGATTCTCGAGCTCGACTTGACAGGGCATTAGAGCAGGGTGAGCAGCTCAGAGGGCTAGTACAGGACCGACTTCGAGATATACAGGCTGCAGGACAGACCATCGGTGTAGCTTATTGGCAGGTTTATGACTCTGCTACATATGTTGCACGGTCCATCGATGAGTATAGGAGGCTTCCCGCGGAGGACATACTCCCACATGTGCTCCCCTTCGTCACTAGAGTTGCAGCAGATTTGAATGGATTGCGTCGTACCTTTGTAGAAGGCCCGCCAGTAGATCCCGATGAGTCATTCGAGTTCGACCCAGAGGAGCCAGCTGACTTAGTGCCCCAGTCACCTTAGTAGATACATCAGGCCAAGATGATGCAGATTATTGCTTTTTGTCATTTATTTTACATCTTGGCATTGTTGTACTTTATGTCGCTTTTGAATTTGGCATGTTGTAATTTATTTTCACTTTTTTCAGTCATTTGTACGTTCCTTTTGGTCGTGCTCCGGAAGCACCGTATGTACTCTTTCTTTTTAAGTAATGAAAATATTTTGCTTATTTTTATGTGTCAATTCATTTCACCCTCTGGCCTCACTTGAAAAAAAAAATATACAAAAAAAAAAAAAGAAAGAAAAAGAAAGAAAAAGAAAAAAAAAAAGAAAAAAAGAGAAGAAAAGAAATCAAATAATACACTTGGGGATCTAATCCAAACCAATTCGGGATGACGCATAACGACCTTAGGCATTGTTTAGGCCGACGAACAAATTCATGTTCCATGCTATCTTGTTGCACTAACGTGTTTCGATTTGAATAGAGCTTGAGCAACTGCCGTGCTGGCCCCGCATTCCTATTCCACCAGAATCAAGGGACCACTGCCTGTTCCAGAAGTGGTTGAAGCACCTCTTCAGGAAAACACTCCAAAAAACGATGGCCGAAGAGACCGAGAACACTGAGCTGGTTCGCTTGGCTGAACAGCAGGCTAAGATGGCCGAGGATTTCACGGCCATGAAAGAAATGATGATGCAGCTGGTTCGTAACTTGGCACCAGTTCAGGCACCTCCTGTTCCGCCAGGTGCTGCTGGTTTCATGGCGAATACTCAACCATCAGGGCAAGGGAAATCTACAATGGTAGAAGACTCCCGTTATCCTCCAGGGTTCGGTCCACATCCAGAAACTGACAACGTAGCTGGACCTTCTACTGTACAACCTGGGGCACAATTCCCACAGCATGGACAACATGGCCAAGCCCAAGTTCCTGCCACAGCATTCACCGTTCCTGCAGGACACACTTTGCAAAGGTCAAACAGTGACCCACAGTTAAGGGCCCGTGATCAACAATTCGACCAAGCTCGGGGTAATGTATTCCGCCCCACTGAGTCGTATGATCATGGACACCACCCAGAATCGCATGCTGATATTGAAAGATTGGGGAAAACAGAAGAGGCTGACTTTGCTCGGAAATTGAAAAGCTTGGAGCAAACTGTGAAAAACATACAAGGGCAAGGGGGTAAAACCAGTATTTTATACAAAGACATGTGCTTATTCCCTCATGTGCCGTTGCCGGAAGGTTTTGTTGTGCCCAAATTCCGTACACTGGACAAAGTGATCCAAGGATCCATGTGAAGATATACCTTAACAAAATGAGGGGTATCGAGAAGGACGAATTATTGATGGCGTACTTTGCGGACAGTTTGGGAGGACCGGCCACAGAATGGTTTGTGCAACAAGATGTTTCGAAGTGGGTCACCTTTGACGACATGGCCAGCGCTTTCCTGAACCATTATGGCTACAAAATGGAGGCTGCCCCTGATCGTTCTTCTTTGAAGACGATCACAAAGAAACCAGGTGAAAGTTTCAGAGAGTATGCCTACAGGTGGCGTGAACAGGCGGCGCGTGTGAGCCCTTTGATCCCAGATGATAAAATGGTTGAAGAATTCATCGAAGTGCTTGACGAAACATACTACCAAGCGATGGCCTCCGCCCTTGGGAAGCAGTTCAGTGAAGCAGTAAAAATCAAGGAGATGATTGAGAGAGGAATCAAAGCAGGCAAGATTGTTAGCCAAACAGCTTTGAGAGCCACGACCCAAGCATTGCAATCAGGGTCAGGTACTTTTGGGAAGAAGAAAGAGAAAAAAGATGAGGTGGCAATGGTTGGTCCTGGACCGAGAAGAAATGATGGGAGATACAGTGACCGTCAAGGGTACATTCAGGCACCCCCGCCACAACAATTCTATCCAACTCACGGCCAACAATTTGCCATGCCGCAGTTCTCATTCCCTGTAAATGCAGCATCTTATGTTCAGCCGCTATCTGGTCCACAATGGCGTCCACCCCCTGCTCCAGTCCAATATAACAATCAACAGGCACATACTCAATTCCAGGCTCACCAGGAGATGCCTTATCGACCACAGGGTCCGCAGGGTTTTCGTCCAAACATGCAACAGAGAAACATGCAACAAGAGAAAAGGCAGTTCACCCCACTGGGGGAAACTTACACTAATTTGTTTGAAAAGTTGCAACAAGCCAATCTGTTGAAGCCAATCCCGGGAAAAGTGAATCCCTATGGAAGAGTTGATCATTTACGCCATTGTGCGTTTCATTCTGGAGCACCTAGACATGACACAGAATCCTGCTGGGAACTCAAAAGGGTAATCCAGGCAATGATAGATAGTAATCAGATAAAAGTCGTGGGGGATGAAACACAAAATGTGAATCAAAATCCTTTACCAGCTCATGATGTTCAAAACAACGTACCCATGGTAGGGATGGTATGCATAGAAGAGGACATGAAAGGGAAAGCCGCCAAGCAGATTGTGGCAGTTGGTCCCTCTCCAGACATCAAAGGTCCTGAGCCATTTATTGTTGTAATCAGGGGAAAGTCAAGTGTGTCTGTTGTCAACAAAGCGAAGCAAGATACTTCTGTTGAGCCAAGTTTCACAATTCCGGCTGCAAAGCAGGAAAAAGTTCATGACAATGCACCAACATTTATTGTGCAAGGGGCATCATGCCAGAAAACTCCGATCTTCGAGGTTAAGGCAAAAAAGTGTAAACCGGTTATCATCACTCAAGCAGCGCAACTCCCTGTCAAAAGTACAAAGGCTGTTCCTTGGAACTACAACAAGACAATTGTGTCTTACAACGGAAAAGAAATCATGGAGGTTGCTGCAGATGTAAATGGTCTAACTCGGTCCGGGAGATGTTTTACCCCGGAAGAGTTGAGAAAGGCAAAGCCAGGTCGAGAAGACCAAGGACCCATCAAAGAGCCGGTGTCTGAGAAAGAAGCTGAAGAATTTTTGAAGAAAATGAGATCGACAGATTATTCTATCGTCGAGCAATTGAGAAAGACTCCAGCTCAGATATCACTCTTGTCTCTACTTATGAACTCTGAAGCACATCGCAATGCACTGTTGAAAATATTGAACGAGGCCTACATTCCTGAACAAACTACCGTGGCTAATCTGGAAGCACTTGCTGGCAGAGTATTTGAGACTAATCGTGTGATGTTCACCGATGAGGAGCTTCCAGCAGAAGGAACCGGTCATAATCGAGCGCTTCATGTCTCAGTTAAGTGTGAAGACTCCTATGTCACACGTGTTCTAATAGATGGTGGCGCGGGATTGAACATTTTCCCTCTGTCTACATTGAAAAGTCTAAGGGTGGATATGAGCAAAATCAGCGCAAGTTCCTCTGCTGTTCGTGCTTTTGATGGTGGAGTTCGAGAATCTTTGGGCATTATCAATCTTGAGTTAACCATTGGTCCCGCTACCTTCAGCATTGAGTTCCAAGTCATGGAAACGGATGCATCATACAATCTGTTACTAGGCCGACCATAGATTCATATGGCTTGTGCCGTACCCTCCGCGGTTCATCAGGTGGTCAAGTTTACTTGGGATAATCAAGCTGTCGTGGTTTATGGAGAGGATGACTCACAGTTTAACAATAGCCTGGACGTACCAGCCCTTGAAGCAGTCACTACACGCCCGACCATCATGTATCAAACCTCCGATGTGGTGTATGTGGAAAAGGTAACAGAAGGGAAACCTATACCTATCCCAAGAGTGTCAGAGACGTCTATAATGATGGCGTCCGAAATGTTAAAGCATGGTTTCCAATTTGGAAAGGGCTTGGGAGCATCACTACAAGGCAGGGTAAATCCAGTTTATCCAAATGGTGTGCAAGGCACGTGGGGACTAGGGTTCAAGCCAAAAGCAGCTGATCACAAGCAAGCAAAGAAAAAGAAGTTGGAAGTTTGGTCTCTCCCAAAGCCAATTCCGTGCCTCGCTCAGTCTTTTGTGGGTTATGTTATGAAACCAAAGGTTGTCGCTACAAATGTCAACACAGTGGAAGACAATCAGGATGCACCATTTGATCTAGGTGGCATTTTTGAAATCTGCATGGTACAGCCGGATGAAGGCGCCAGTAATGCTTCAATTCAGTACATTGGCCCGGACGTGCACCTGACTAACTGGAATGCAACTCCCTTCCCCATCAGGAAGGGGTCTTGGTAGACTGTTGTTTTACAGTTTTCTTTTGAATACACTTGGATATTCTAAGGGTTGTATGCCAAGTGTATTATTTTGCTCATCTTTCCTTTTGTAATTCAAACACTTTTTCATTAATGAAAGGCCCAAGAGCCAAGCTTTCCTACAATCTCTGTTCATATTCCTAATTTTATTCTATTTTTGTTTATCTGTAGTGATATATCTGCTGGTCCTGATATCATGACATGTTCAAGGAACTTATCATCCATCCAGGGACCGTAACCTGATTTTGGCTCCATAACCATAGTTGAGGTTGAAAGTGATAAAGAAAACATTGAGGAATCTGTTAACGAGATTGAATATGATGGCGAACAGGCTGATTCTGAAATAGGCCTGGAAGTTGAACGCCACGAGGGCAAGCCTAAACCCAATTTGGCTGATACAGAGGATGTTAATCTTGGGAGCCCCGATGATGTGAGGGAAACCAAGATAAGCATGTATGCCCGACCTGAAGTGAAGAACGATATTCAGAAAGTGCTCTTTGAATATCGAGATGTTTTTGCATGGTCGTATGATGAGATACCGGGTTTGAGTTCCGAATTGATAGTCCATGAATTGCCAATTCAACCTGGTTTCCCTCCAGTGAGACAAATGCAACGGAAGTTCAAAACTGATATGATCAAGAAAATCCATGATGAAATAATGAAACAGTTGAATGCAAAAGTGATTCAATCGGTTCAGTACACTACTTGGGTTGCAAATGTTGTTCCGGTTCCTAAGAAAGATGGAAAAACAAGGATATGTGTCGACTATCGAGATTTGAACAAGGCAAGTCCCAAAGATAATTTTCCATTGCCTAATATTCACACCCTCGTAGACAATTGTGCCAAACATGAGATACAATCCTTTGTTGACTGCTATGCTGGATATCACCAAATCCAGATGGATGAAGATGATGCATACAAAACGATATTTACTATACCTTGGGGAACTTATTGCTATAGAGTGATGCCGTTTGGTTTGAAAAATGCTGGGGCAACCTACGTGAGAGCTATGACTGCCATTTTCCATGATATGATGCATAAAGAAATAGAAGTGTACATGGATGATGTGATCATCAAGTCTAGAACTGTTGAAGACCACGTGAGAGATCTCAGAAAGTTCTTTGAAAGGCTCCGTAGGTACAATCTGAAGCTGAATCCAGCCAAGTGTGCATTTGGTGTGCCTGCTGGAAAATTATTGGGTTTCATTGTTAGTAGGCGAGGTATTGAACTGGATCCCGCAAAGATCAAAGCAATACAAGAACTACCCCCGCCTCGAACCAAGAAGGATGTTAAAAGCTTTCTAGGCAGGCTAAATTACATCAATAGGTTCGTTGCTCAACTTACCACAATATGTGAGCCGATCCTCAAGTTGTTGAAAAAGAATGCATCAATTGCATGGACCGAGGAGTGCCAAGAAGCCTTTGACAAGATCAAGCAATACTTGTCAAATCCTCCTGTTTTGGTTCCGCCTGAGCCTGGCCGACCATTATTTTTGTACTTGTCAGTCAATGAAAACTCCTTTGGTTGCGTACTAGGGCAACATGATGCCTCAGGAAAGAAAGAGCAGGCAATTTATTATCTGAGCAAGAAGTTCACAGATTGCGAGGCCAGATACACTTTGTTGGAAAGGACGTGTTGTGCCCTAACTTGGGTTGCACAAAAGTTGAAACATTATCTTTTGTCCTATACCACTTATCTGATTTCCCGGATGGATCCATTGAAGTACATATTTCAGAAGCCGATGCCAACCGGCAAACTTGCAAAATGGCAGATCCTGCTCACAGAATTTGACATAGTTTATGTCACCAGAACTGCAATGAAAGCTCAGGCCTTAGCCGATCATTTGGCTGAAAACCCAGTTGATGATGATTATGAGCCATTGAAGACTTACTTCCCCGATGAGGAGGTAGATGTGCTTGAAGAGTTGATTAATGAAGAAGAACACGTGTGGAAAATGTACTTTGACGGTGTTTCTAACTCAAAGGGTCATGGCATTGGAGCAGTCCTCATCTCTCCCACGGGACATTACTATCCGGCAGCTGCCCAACTTCGTTTCAGTTGTACTAATAACACATCTGAGTATGAAACATGCATAATGGGTTTGCGTATGGCTCTAGACATGGACATCAAAGAATTGCTGGTGACCGGAGATTCAGATCTTCTGATACGCCAAATGAAGGGTGAATGGGAAACTCGAGACCTTAAGCTGATCATGTACAAGCAGTGTATGGACGATCTTCGCCAAAAGTTCGATGTTCTAAAGTTTAGACATGTTCTCAGAATACATAATGAGTTGGCTGACGCATTGGCTACATTAGCCTCAATGCTTGTCCATCCTGATAAAGCCCATATTGATCCGTTAGAGATTCAGGTCCAAAGCCAACATGCATACTGCAATGTGATTGAAGAAGAAATTGACGGTCAACCGTGGTACTTTGATGTCAAGAATTTCCTTCAAGATGGGACGTATCCTCCATCGGCGGAAAACAATCAAAAGAGAACCCTTCGACGGCTGGCAAGTGGTTTCTTCTTGAGTGGAGGGGTGGTGTACAAAAGGACACCTGACCTGGGACTGTTAAGATGCGTGGATGCAACTGAAGCCACGAAAATTCTCAATGACATGCATTCGGGGATCTGTGGACCCCACATGAGCGGGCACGTGCTAGCTAAGAAAGTACTCAGAGCAGGATACTTCTGGCTTACCATGGAACATGACTGCATTAATTTTGTGCGAAAGTGTCATCAATGCCAAGTACACGGTGATTTGATACATTCACCCCCTTTAGAGTTGCACACAATGTCAGCCCCTTGGCCTTTTACAGCATGGGGGATGGATGTTATCGGGCCTATTGAACCAAGAGCATCAAATGGGCATAGATTCATTCTGGTTGCAATAGATTACTTCACCAAATGGGTTGAGGCCGTCACTCTCAAATCCGTGACCAAGAAAGCCGTGGTGGATTTCGTTCATTCTAACATTATTTGTCGCTTTGGTATCCCAAGTACCATCATCACTGATAATACGGCAAATCTGAACAGTCGTTTAATGAATGACGTGTGTGAAAGATTCAAGATCATGCACCGAAATTCCACACCTTACCGACCAAAGGCAAATGGCGCGGTTGAAGCAGCCAATAAGAATATCAAGAAGATCCTTAGGAAAATGATACAAGGATCTCGTGATTGGCATGAGAAGTTATGTTTTGCTTTGCTAGGTTACCGCACAACTGTGCGCACTTTCATAGGTGCGACCCCATATTCATTGGTATATGGAACTGAAGCAGTCATACCCGCTGAAGTTGAAATACCATCTCTCAGAATCATTGTGGAAGCAGAAATTGAGGACACAGAATGGGTCAAAACCCGATTGGAACAGTTGTCATTCATTGATGACAAGAGGCTCAATGCAGTTTGTCATGGTCAATTGTACCAGCAAAGAATGGCCCGAGCCTACAACAAGAAAGTGCGCCTCCGCGACTTGAAAGAAGGGCAATTAGTGTTGAAAAGAATCTTTCCTCATCAGGAAGAAGCTAAAGGAAAATTTGCTCCAAATTGGCAAGGGCCATACCTGGTAAAGAAAGTATTGCCAAATGGCGCCTTGTACCTTACAGATCCGGAAGGCAGGACAACTGAAATACCCGTCAATGCAGACGCGGTCAAGAGGTACTACATTTGACTCCAAGATGGCTTTCAACTCGGGATGAATGCAAGGCTTTTGTTCTCTTTTGCTATCCCAAAATGTATCCCTTTTTAGCACTTTGAACATTGTATTTTCGAGACATGTTCTCAATTGGAATCAATGTAATTGTACCAACATGAAATGAAACTGAAAAGCATAAAAAAGAAACCTGGGCATTTGCCTAGAGCTACGTCTGACCTGATTCCTCTCAAAAGGATACGTAGGCAACCATTTCGGTGCGGTCGCAATAAGAGAAAATTCCTCTTTCCCTTTTTCTACTTTTATTCGCGCGAGGTTTGCCTCCAGGCTTGCAGAATATACCAAGAAAACAAGAGACCCCAGTTTATCCTAAACTGGGGCAGAAGTTGTTTTTGTTTTTAAAAGAAAATGGAGAAAATTCAATATTCCTCCCCATTTTCTTTGTGTTCGTAACAGTGAAGAGTTCATTCTTTCCTGTCTCATAGTGACGCAAAACTTGCCTTCAAGTTTGCGGCCAACATCAAAGGAAATTTAGATCCCCCTTTTCATGCTAAACTGGGGCAGAAGTTTATTTTTATTTTATCCATAAATAAAATAAAATAAAAACAAACTTCTATCATTTTTGTATCATCTATTCACATGTTTCAAGAGATGTTGGTGTTGTAAATTGAATTGAAAAAAAAAAAAGAAAGAAAAAAAAAAAAGAAAAAAAAAAGAGAAAAGAAAGAAGTCTTGTCGGTGAAAACCTGAGAAGGCGCCGCAAGACAAACAGTGAGGAAAAAGATTAAAGAGAGAGGCTAGTTGGCGAAAACCCGAAAGGGCGCTACTAGTCGACTTGAGAGTCACCTCAACTTGGTTATGGTTTGATATCTCTCGTGGATCAACTCTGAACAAACAAGTGGCACTGGTCGGACGAGGTCATCCAAGATACATGTCATGATCATCAAGGCCGCCAGTATATTGCCAGATAAGTTTCCCTCTTCAGAAAGACGTTCCCTGTCCAAACGACTTTCGCCCTTAAACTTTTATTCCATTTTGTACATCTTGCCTCATCATTAATTCCTCGCCCTTTCGGCGCTAACCTCACATGAGCAACAAAAGAAAATTGCAAAACTCTGTTTTTTCAGGATTCAGGTTTAATTCCAGCGAGCAGGGCACACCCTCGACAATGAAAAAGTTCGCAGCAAGTCATGATCAACATTGATAATTGGAGCCTAGTACCGCACATCAGGCCGGAAGGACGACATACCAAAATTGTATCATGAAGAGTGGATATATTTGGGAGAAGCTTTAGGCGTTGTTCATCCCACAGTACTGTGAAGAATAGAACAAGAGTCACTAAGCTTATTTGCGAGATCCGAAACAGGGTGTATCCACGATGCAGAAAGTAAGTGTGACATTTGCTATGTTGCCAAGAAAGAGCTAGGACCACTTGAATTGGGGTAGGTGCGCCAGATATCAGACGGAACTCCATTCTCTTTTCGAGTCAATTCCCGCTAAAAGACAGCGTCATTTCTTTTCCATATCAAGATCTGCTAAAAGATAGCGATCATTTCCTTTTCGAGTCAGTTCGCTCAAAGATAGCGTCATTTCCTTTCAATGTCAAGATCTGCTAAAAGATAGCGATCATTTCCTTTTCGAGTCAGTTCGCTCAAAGGTAGCGTCATTTCTTTTCCATATCAAGATCTGCTAAAAGATAGCGATCATTTCCTTTTCGAGTCAGTTCGCTCAAAGGTAGCGTCATTTCTTTTCCATATCAAGATCTACTAAAAGATAGCGATCATTTCCTTTTCGAGTCAGTTCGCTCAAAGATAGCGTCATTTCTTTTCCATATCAAGATCTGCTAAAAGATAGCGATCATTTCCTTTTCGAGTCAGTTCGCTCAAAGATAGCGTCATTTCCTTCGCATGTCAAGATCTGCTAAAAGATAGCGATCATTTCCTTTTCGAGTCAGTTTCGCTCAAAGATAGCGTCATTTCCTTTCCATTGTCAAGATCTCGCTAAAAGATAGCGATCATTTCCTTTTCGATTCAGTCTCGCTCAAAGATAACGTCATTTCCTGTCCATGTCAAGATCTCGCTAAAAGATAGCGATCATTTCCTTTTCGAGTTAGTTTCGCTGAAAGATAGCATCATTTCCTTTCCATGTCAAGATCTGCTAAAAGATAGCGATCATTTCCTTTCAAGTCAGTTTTGCTAGAAGATAGCACTCACATTTAGTTCACGTCATTGGTGCCCAAAGATAGCAACCACTCCCTTTTCAAGTTAGTCCTGCTCGAAGACAACAACCATCCCCAGCTTCAAGTCAAGACCTGCTTGAAACAGATGCGGCCATTTCAAGTTTCAGATGGTGCTTGCCCATGCAACGGGCGATGGAGTTGTCTCTCAAGCCAAGATTTACCTCAAGGAAGTCTAGGAATTGTAATTTTACATTTTTCCTTGTATTTCCATTCCTTGTAAAGCAACGACCACCAGCAAGCGACCAGTACTCAGCAACGATAGCCTCTTAGTAGTCTAGAGTGTCTGGTATCAGCCCCAAGTGTGTCTAGAAGAGTCTCTAATTTGTCTTAGTAGTCTAGTTGTCTAGTGTTGTCTTAGTGAGTCTAGTGTCTGTTTGAATGCAGTAGTCCCAGCTACCGCACGTAAGGAACTACACTGACCTGACTCCTTAGTCCGGGGATATGTAGGTAACTTTGTTCTCGGTTAGAACCGAAATTCAAGGCACGGTCACCATTTTGGAAAGCATGCTCTCGGCTAGAACCGAAAAGCCAAAATTAGTTGTCGATTACTTCTTTGTCCGAAAACTCTTCGTGTTCCCGAACAAAGAGGGGCAGCTGTAATCACCTAATTTTGGCACCAAATTCATAAAATTGCTCAGAATAATTGTATTAGATTCTTAAGACGTGTCTTCAAATTTTTCTGTACTTCTAGTGTTTATTCTTAGCTAAATTTGTCTTTAATTAGGATGTAAAATTTGAAAATTGCCAAAAAATACTTGTTATGTGTTTAACTATGACTCAATATTTAATTTTGATAATATTGTATATTTATAGGGTTTTGATTGTAGTTAATTGTGTGGGTTTTTAATAAGTATATACCTCTTAGTGGCTATAGGTGCAAAATAGATAGCCCATTTACCTATGACCCACCAGCCCAATGCCCTCAAACCCGGCCCACACTCACAATATATAAATCCAAATCCCTCATTTTCACTCCCTCACACCCCCATAAGTCTCTTGACTGGCCGAGCCCTTGCCAAAATTTCCCCAGCCGCCGGAAATTGTCTCCCGCTGTGGCCCCGCCACTGTTCCGCCGGCCGGCCACCACCTCCGGTGGCCGGAATATTTAGCAAAGTATACCAATCGAAAGATCTCGGCCCCCTCGTTCCATTTCCGCTATTATTTTCTTCAAAATCCCGACGGTTTAGAGTAGATCGACGGTCAAAGCTCGGTCAAACTTCAAAATCCGGTGAGTTTTTCTTTTAGTTTTCTCTATCTCTTTCTTTTTTCCCTTACCCTTCCCCGTCTCCCCTTTACCCGCTGTCTCTTCATCCCATTTCTTTTCTGTTTCTTTGCTTTCTTCTTCTTATTTCTTTTTTTTTCCTTTATTTCTGTTATGGGTTTATGTTGGATGAGGGAGCTGTGATGATTAGTTTGTTAGTGGGGCGGGGTTGTATCGTGTTGAACGGAGGCAGCGACGCGGCTGTTTTAGGGCAGAGTGAGGTGTTGGTTTTGTTTCGTTTGGTTAGTAGTTTTTGGGCATTTAGGTTGTGATGATGATGATTGTTTGGGGATGAGTGGTGGAGGCAGCGAGGGCAGCGGCATCGCTGCGTCGCTCTCGCTGCAGCGATGGTGATTTTGTGATGATGGGAACAACAGGGCGAGGCAACGTTGACAGTGATGGCCTCGGCGAGGCAGTGTACGAGTCGAAATGGTGACGCTGATTCAGTTTAAACGGGCAGTGATGATTCGAGGCAATGAGGGTGATCAATTGGAGGTAGCGACAGTGATGCTAAAGGCGATACCAAGGCAGCGGTTGCAATGACAAGGCAAATCAGCTGTTAAAATAATGTTGGTTAACAGTTTGCTTAACGGTTAGAATACTCTTTGTTTTTCTTGTTCCTATCTTTGCTTTGATAGTGTAAAAGTGACATGAAATAGTTTAGTTTGAACATGATTTGAAGTCATGCCTATACCCATCTGTACATTATGTTATTAAGTAATGGTATTAGTTCAAGTTGGAGCCTGCTTATCAAAGTATGAAAGTTTCATGTTCCTGTTATTTTGCCTCGGATCTGTCTGAAATAATGCTTTGCCCAAATCTGTGGTTTTGATGCTGTATGTATGGTCTATGCTTGAATTGTAGAACCTGGCTAAATCTATTTGTTTATTGTGGCCTGATTACTCGTGGTTTAGATGTTGACCAGTAGATTAGAGGAATTTCAATTAATAGTTGTTAATATATTGGCTTGAAGTTTACCCTTTTCAATTAATGGATCGAACTGGTGTTGGTAGTTCATTTGTCTAAATCAAAGTATCATTGGTTTAGGGTTGTTTAAAAGGCTTTGAATTGCATAAGTTGAGCTTGAAATATCTATGCTTTGTTAGTTGTTTGGTTCAGTCTGTCATTCATGACCATCTGGCGTTTGTTTGCTTCAACTGCTTTTTTGAAACATGTCTTGGATCAGTATCACAGTTAGGGAACTTATCAGTTGCTAGCTTTTTGAGCATGAATTGTCATTGTCTCCTGTTCCGCTCATTAAAATGTCGTGTAAGAGGTATTGTTTAAACATATTGGTATCTGATCATGGGAGTTGGTATTTGTTTTAAGTTTGATTAGCCTGTGGACATGACCTGTGAGTAAGACTTTTTGTTTAGTTAAAGTTTTGTTTTGGCTGGGAGTTTTTGATATAAATTCTAGTGTGTTTAGCTGGAAATTGGAGTCTTGGAGATTTAATTGAGTTCGAACTCAACTATGGGATGAGTTTTGTTAGTTTAGTTTGTTTGCTTTTTATTTTTGGACTGGGTATTGGCTTATTTAGTCATAAAGCAAGGTCTGGGATATGTTAGTTCAATTCTAAGTCTAGTTTGATCCATTTAGTTAGTTTGGGGCTGATTCTAGTTGGTATAGTTGGTCCTAGTTACCTTCTAGTTATGTAATGAGTATTGGGTGTCCTTTTAGAGGATCCTACTTGTACATTTTCAGCTTTTTGGGGCTGCTTTAGTGGCTGAAATAGTTGTTGTACAGCTGCTGTATTTGCTGAAAAATGAGACTAAAAAAACACTCAAGTGTAGGGGTGTGGGCTTGTACTTTTGTACAAGTCCATACCCCACCCTTTGGTCTCAATTTCAGCCATAAATAGGGCCATTTATTGCCCTCTTTCAACACAACAACAAGCTGAAATTCACAAGAAATTAAGAGCAAAAACACTTTAAAAAAATAGTAAGTTTGAGAGTTAGATTTAGAACCAAAAGCCTTTACATCTAAGGTCTTTTGGGGGATAAATCTTAAGGTTTTAAAGGTTGAATAGGGGGTATAAAAGGGGCTGTTGTAGCGGCTGATTTGGGGTACTAAGTTGCTTGCCTTGGTTTGGTCTTGCTATTTCATTTGCTTCACTACCTGGAAATTTCTACACAAGGTAAACACAATTTACCTTGTATGTTTTATCATTTTGGTTATGAAATGAAGTATAAATCAGCATGTCTAAAGCCCTTTATTGTATGCATCTTGTTATGAGTTTTATTCTAGTTAAAACTGGCTATTTGTGAAAACCAGGAAATACTTAGTGTTTATTTGTACAATTTAATTCATCTATCATTTTAGCTATGTATGAAAATCTGGACAGCATGTAAAGGTTAGGCAAATTTAGGATTTAACCATCAAAACTGCAAACGTTAAGCTCTGGCTATTTCTGTAATATGGGGTGTATTTTCTGTAAATTGTATGCATTTGCAAATCTGGAATTTTTTTTTTTACAAAGTTTTGACCAACTTGGCTCTCTTTAAAAATCTGGACATATTTGGAATGAGTAGGCAAAATAGGATATACGTGCAAAGTTTTAACAAAATTTATAATTTGGTACGAATAGGCTTTGAACTTAGGACGTTCTTTAAATTTGGCCACATGTTAATTTATTTATACAATCATTATCTTAAACAAAGTAAAGGTGCTAACTTTGAAAATAGATTTTAAAACTGTCTATTTTCGCAAAAAACCTTTAGCCCACATAGCAGTGACGTTAGTATAAGTTTTCCGTCAAAACATTTTCTTTTCAAAGATAGGCATAAAACTATTTTAACTTAACAAACAGTCCACCGTATGTATATACTTTGCATAATTCATTTTAACCTTTCCGTAATCCATATTTTAATAAGAGCAAATTTAGGGAGTCCCAATTTGTCATTTAATAAAGCTAGTGGTTGTACTTAATCGATTAGGCAAAACGATAAGTATGATTTGTGATCTACTTATTAGGCTAAGAAAAAAATTAAATTGAGTTAAACTAATTCTAAATTAATTATTATTTTAAGCTAATTAAATTTCTTTTTTTTTTAGAGAAGCCCTTTATAAGGTTTTGGGAAATACGTAATAAATTTTTATTATCTATTTATTCATTTATTTTCTATGAAACAAAGTGTAAATTCGTTCAGTCCTCCGTGAGGCTGGATAAGAATAACGCTTTTAATTTTCTTAAATCAAAGTATCATATTCAAATTAACGGCATTAATATAACAACCATATTTTAATAAGTTAAAAATGCGACAATAAAGCAACCGTGCTCGTCACAGGACTCGAGGGTGCCTAATACCTTCCCGAGAGTCAACTGAGAACCTTACCCGAATCTCTAACGCAGACTATTAGACGAGTCAGAGGTGTTCTAAGGTACCTTTGGTGACTTGGCACACCTTAAATTATGTCAAGTGGCGACTCCGAGTTCTCTAAATAATTTTGTACCTTTTTGAACACCAGTCACGAGGCTTTAAATAAATAAACTCGCACCACGCAGTTTAATATAAAAAATTTTAGGGCGTGACACGCCTATTTTGACTAAGTGCCATGCACAATACTTAGCCATGTCAATGCTTGCCTTAGCCTCATGACACCAAATCATGACACTCATTTGTTCGCTTAGTCGTTTGCCCATTGCTCAGCACACTTGCCACCACAAGCTGCCCGTGTGCCATCATAGCACAATCTTGACACTAGGCTGCCAAGCCGTCGTGCCACCAACATTTGCCATGTCTTTCAACTTGTGCCTTGCCTCTCTCAAAGCACTTTTAACATACACTTTCATAAATAGTTCACTATCATGTTGCTTTTAACGCCCATTTAGCCTATGACAAAGAACAACACCCAAACTCTTGCCATGGCTATACTGACACATAAACCTACATGTCTAAGGAGCTAACAACTACCACCCTTACCCTCCTACTTGGTCGAGCAGAAATTTATTTTAATATGCTATTCGTGTATATGCAGTACTTTAGCATTTGCTAATAAACAAAATTAGAAGATTAATTACTTAACCCTACGAACAGAAAGAAGGGGCAACTTATTTCTACTTCTTTCTTCTCAAAGATATCACTAGCAATCTTCTATTGCTTTTACCATTTTTTGTTTTGTTTAGTGGTTAGCCTTAACTTTGAGGTATATCATCCAAAAACGAGCAAATTATACTAATTTTGTTTAGGGAGATACTAGTCAAAGGGTTTCTCACGTTTTGCCATGTTAAGTCTTGGGGAGAATACTTGCTTCTAATTATAGATAAATATCAAGACCATACTTTGACTTGGCTATATTCTTAGTGGGTTGTCAATAAAGACATTACACATATGTCAAATGTCATCAGATGCCATATAAAATATCAGAGCTCCTTACTCAGCTATGCAGCAAAAGTTCAAGTTTTCATCTTTCATTCTCCAACTATAGTTGGCTACTGAAGAAAAATGAGACACTTTGGGAAGCAGGGGCAATGGTCCTTACTTTTAATTGCTTTAGCAATTTGCTTAGCAGCCATCACTATCGTTGCTGATTACTCTTATGGGTATACTTCTCCATCAACTTTTTACAACACTAAGAAGTACCACAAATCACCATCTCCATCTAAGTATCTTGCACCCACTTCTTATTACAAGAAACCAGAAAATCCGTTGAATATTCTTCATCACACCATTACTACAACTCACCTGTACCCTCGAAACACAACTATTACAAGTCGTCACCACCATTGCCAACTACCACCCGCACTATCAGTCTACCACCACCATTATCAACCACTACAACTAGCCACCTCTAACCACCAACCACAACTACTTACTACCTATATCATCATAACACATTGCTACCACCACCAACCACTTACTATCACTACCACACTTACCACCTCCATCATTACAACTACCATTATCTCTATTAACCACCATCACCTCTGACGCCGCAACTCCTTAACAACCACCACCTTCAACCAACGACAATTTCCAACCACCACTACAACAACCGACCACCTCCACCATCATAACAACCACCACCACCACTACCTATCACCACCATTACCATCATCATTAGCACCAATGATCACCACCACCACCGTCGCCAACCACTAACACCAACCACCTCCACAAACACAATTTTCTTCACTACCAAGCACCAGGACCACCACCATTACCTACCAGCGCCAACACTGCTAATCACTACCACCAACCACCTCTACTATTACCACCACTATCATACAACAACTACCAACATTATAACTACCAACAATCACTGCTACCAGACACCCGTCATACCACCATCAACCACCACCTTACAATCTAATAATTCATGAATATTAATATTTAAACTATCTTATAATATGTACAAACATTAATAAGGATAGCTTATAAACATTCAGATGTTGAAAAAACAAACGGTCTTAATCATTCAGTGTTCAGTTCTTAATATCACATCTTAATATTCATATGTGTATTCAGATTCAGACCTCTTAATCTTAATAAAAATAAATGGCCTCTAAGTCAGCTCCACCACCACAAAAATACTATGACCAATCACCATCTTATTATAAATCTCCACCTCCACCATACTACAAAGAGTATACGCCTTCATAGAAATCTCCTTCTCCACCACCAAAATACTATGAACAATCACCTGTGGCGTACAACTTACCACCTCCACCAAAAACCTATGAACCATCACCATCATACTACTCACCTCCACCACCAACGAACTATTACAAGCAAACTCCCACATATTCCTCACCTCCACCCCCATCAACATCTCCACCACCAACCTACTATTAATTTTCGAATCCTTCACTTTCAACATTTTACACCCCATTTTCTTCACTTTTAAGTCTTTTTCATCCTCCAATTTGGAACATTATCATTTCCTCTGCCAACCTTTATGTATGATTACTCAAAGGGTCTGCTTTGCTAGTTGTGTGTTCTGTTGTAATAATTTGTAATAGGTATTATGGATTCGAGATTTAAGTAAGATCCTGGAGATCTTTCAGTAGTTTGGCTCATTGTATCAAGTTCTTTTTGGTCTGCTCTCTTGCGAATCGGATTTTGCTTACTATTATCTAGTTTCTTTGTCTATTTTTGTTAATTATACTGAAGTCTTTCTTGGTCTGTAAGTATACACCTCCTACACGTCTATTCCTAACACTTTGTTAAAGAAACCACCTCAGAGTTGATAATCTATAACCAATCTATCAAATTGTAACATCCCACAAAATTTATATAGTATCAATTGAATTTCTTGGTCTCAGGACATTATAAGTAGGACAATTTACAATTAAAAGTGATAGTTGTGAGCCAAGTGAGACTCCACCTATCGGGAGGATGAATAAATTAATTTGATACCATTTGGAAATATACGGAGTGAGATACAAGGATTCAAAATTGGACAAAAACGGTGTGAATTTCGTAAGCTCTTAGATCCAGTGTGCAAAAATGGTTACAGATGAGAAAAGTGTCACCTGGAGGCTGGATGCAATAATGATTGTGTATTGTGAGTGATCTAAGGTCTAAGGATGAGACTTCGGGCCAAGACAAGTTGGAAACAATACAACACACCAAAGTTTTAAAGCCTAGGACTAACTTCAAAAGAGCATATCTCCCAATGTATAACGAAATAAGAGCTGGTTCGGATATCAAGTTAAAGCTCTTTGAGTCTAGTTTATGTTGAGGAAGTAGCAGATCCTGGTTGATTAGTATAGGATCATGTATTGTTTATTTATTTTGTATCATGTATGTAGTGATATGTAGTAGTGAATTGTAATTAACTTACTTATAAAAGTTAGTCATAGAGTATTCTATTTTTCAATTGATCCATTACTTGTATTGGACTTGGGCCAGATATAAATAGTCTGGACCCAACCACTAATTTTCACCCACATGCCATTTTTGTCACTGGTATTTAGTTTGAAGCCACATTTTTTATTGATCTTACATAAGAGGCTACTTTTTGGAACTTCAATTATTGTGGGCTGAAGTTCAAACCCTTGTGGGTTGAACTTCATGCCTAAATTATGAAGTTTCAACTTCAATATGTAAGGGCTGAACTTTTAGGTATAGATGCATAAACTTCAACCCCTGTGAGCTGAAGTTGAACTTCAATCCTTGTGGTGGGCTAAAGTTTAACTTCAATCCTTGTGGACTGAACTTGAGTGAAGTTCAACCCAAAAGAATTGAAGTTCCAAAAAGTGGTATCTCATGTAAAACCAATAAAAAAAGTGGCCTCAAACCAAAGACCACTGCCAAAAGTGGCCTTTGGTGCACTTCGCCCCAACTTGTGTTGAAAGCAATGAATCATTTTTTCCATTCCAGATATTTTCCACCGACCTTTCAACTCTCTCTCTCAAGAACCTTCTCACCACAAACCCTAATCATGAATTGATTCATTCTCTTCGATCCTTAGCACCTTAAAATGGTATCAGAGCCCGAATTCAAATAGATCGGCTCAAATACTCCATACTCATGCCAAATTTTGTGGCTTTTCATTGAGTTTTCTGCAACTTTTGCATTCCATCGGAGTTTTCTTTGGGTTTTCCCTTGAGAATTGGGATATATTCATCAGATCGTCGCATCGGAGAAGTTTATGGAGGTTTTTACTGCGGAAGACGAACAGTCTCTCGGTGGAGTACAACTCAAAGTTAGGTTTTCTTCGCAATATTTTGGGGATCCATTACCTGGTATTTTTGTTCACTTTTTCTACTAATTCACTTGTGTTTTATCGCGGTATTTTCATTTGTATCCTGTTTCAACCTATGAAGTTAGGGTTTTCTAGATTTGAACTTTAGAAAATCTCTTAGTGAATTTGATATGTGATTTAGACGATTCCGTACTATTCTTCTAGCGACTCTATACCTTGTTGATTAGTTAAGAATGGTGAACCCTAACCAAATCGGTACTGGGAATAATCCTGTGGGTACAACTCGTGAAGATGATAGTGCTTCAGCTATCGATATCAATAGCCTATTGCATGTGCAATCCCCTGACATCCCTAGAATTTCGCTGGTCTCAGCCCTATTTACTGTAGTAGGGTATAGTGGATGGAAGAGGAACATGCTAGGGCAATTTCTGGTAGAAATAAGATAGGCTTTCTGGATGAGACATGTCCCAGACCTGATGATGACTCTCCCAATCTTCGTCAATGGGAGAGAGTCAATGATATTGTCACCTCTTGGATTCTCAATTCAATGTTTAAGGAGATATCTGACAGTGTAGTGTATGCTGACACTGCTGAGGAGGTTTGGTGCGAGTTAGAGGAAAGATATGGGAAAGTGAACGGAGTTAGAGTTTTTGAACCTAAGAAGGAATTGGCATCTATTTCTCAGGGTTCTTTAGATATAACAAGGTATTTCAATAAGATCAAGACTTTGTGGGATGAGTTAGGGTTGATCAACAAAAATCATTCTATAAACTGTACTTGTGGGGCAAGGAAATAATTTCATAAGTTGGGAGAAGAGCAGCGTTTGTTTCAGTTTCTAATGGGGCTCAATGAGATCTATGTAGGGGTTAGAAGCAATATTTTGATGACGTCTCCCCTTCTATGGGGAGTGTATACAATATACTCTTGTCTGATGAAAAGTAGAGACAGATGCAAACTGGGTCCAGTTTTAGCCCAGATTCTGCATCTTTTGTTGCTTCTAACAACTACAGGCCCCAACAAAATAATTACAAATCCCAGGGTCAGGGGAATTCTTGAGGTATTCAGGCCAATAATCAGCCTAATAATCAGTCTCAGAGGTACAACAACAATAGGGGCAGCAACTATCACAGGAATGACATATATTACAACAATAAGGGATACAATAACTATCAAATAACCAATTCTGATCAAATGAGGTCTGTTATTTGCCAATATTGCAAGATTCCTGGGCACACCATTGATCAGTGCTATAAGAATCCTGCAAATCCACCTAGGAACAGAAGGGGTGCTGGAAATGCAAATGCAACTTCCCAATACAATGATCCTGGTGCATCTGGCAATTCCACTCCTTCTGGTTATTCTCCACAAAATGGTGCTTATGGGTATTCTAATCCCACTTCTTCAGAATCCTCTTATCCTCATTCTCAAGAGAGTCCAGGGTCTTCTTACTCTCTCCCTGGGCTCACAAAGGATCTATACAGTCAGCTCCTCTCCGTCCTTTAACATGTGCATCTTAATGAGAATGTCCACCAGTCTGAGATCATGAGCTCTGTAGATTTTGATAGTAAGGGTATTAATGAGTCTAGTGGTTCTACTATTTGCACGAGTAGTTTTTGGATTATTGACTCTGGAGCTACAGACCACATGACCTCAAACCTGGACATTCTTTTTAATGTTCAAGTCTTATCAATCCCCTTTTTAGTCAGTTTGCCTAATGGATATAAAGTCAAAGCCACTAAAATGGGGTCAACCAGATTACTTCCTAATCTAATTCTACACAATGTTCTATACCTCCCTAGTTTCCATTACAATCTTATTTCTGTACATCAACTAATTAAGCAACTCCATTGCTCAGTTGTATTCACCCTTGACTCCTGTGTTCTCTAAGGCCCTTCAATGAAGAAGCCACTAGTTCTTGGTAAAGAAGGCAATGAACTCTACAGGCTTTTCACTAAAGTCAGCCCCTCTCATGCAAATGTTAATCCTTTCAATTCTGTTGATGTTTCACCCTCATCTTGTAATATGAATAATGTACAGACCACTCATTGTGATATAAATAAATTGGATTTGATTTGGCATCATAGACTAGGACACTTACCTTTTAGCAGAATGAAATGTGTCAAATCAATATCTAGTTCTCTGTCTTCTAAGCAGCATTTTGAGTGTCCAGTCTGCCCTCTTTCTAGGCAACAAAGATTACCATTCCATGAAAGCACTTCTCACACCACAACTCCCTTTCAATTGATTTATATAGACACCTGGCGACCCTACAATACTTCCACCTACAATGGTTTACAATGGTTACAAAGTACTTTTTAACCATTGTAGATGATTATAGTAGGGCCACCCGGACCTATTTGATGGGATCTAAGAGTAACGCATTCACCCTTTTAAAGTCTTTCATTACCATGATTCACACTCAACACAAGATGCAAGTCCAAATAGTTAGAAGTGATAATGCCCTAGAATTGGGGGGAGGGAGGGGGGTCTCATGTTGCTGTGTCTTATTTCAATGATTTGGGGATTCTTCATCAAACATCCTGCCCACACACACCTCAACAAAATAGTGTGGTGGAAAGAAAACACAAACATCTTCTTGAAACCTCTAGAGCCTTGCTATTTCAGTCCAAACCCCCTATCAAGTATTGGGGAGAGTGTCTATTGACTGCCACTTACCTAATAAATAGATTTCCCAGTTCTGTGTTACAGAATATTTCCCCTTATGAGAGGTTGTATGGTGTTCCCCATTTTACTCTCATTTGAAAGTCTTTAGTTGCCTTTGCTATGCAGCCATCCCACCTCTCCAAAGAGATAAATTCAAGCCTAGAGCTATTCCCTCAGTTTTTCTTGGTTATCCATTTGGGAAAAAAGGGGTACAAACTCCTCAATCTGAATTCCAAGCAGGTCTTTGTTTCTAGAGATGTCATCTTCTATGAGTCCATTTTTCCTTATGCTTCCAATTCTTCTCTTTCTCTCATATATCCAGTACCTCCTATTCTATTTGAGTCTTCTTCTACACCAACCAGTCCTATTCCAACCAGTGTTGTTCCCTCCTCTCAACCTGCTTCCCCTACTGAACCTACTCAGCCTAGTTCACCACTTGCACCTGCACCTGTTTCCACAACTATTGCCCTCAGGAAATCTAGCAGACACACCAGTTACCCAACTACCTACATGAATATATTCATTCTCTTCCTAAGACATCCTCCAATCTGTCCAGGTCAATGTCTGACTCTACGTCACATGCTTGTTTGAATGTTACCTTTGAACCACAGTCTTATTCACAGGCTGCACCCATCCCTGCTTGGCAAGAGGCTATGAAACAAGAATTTGATGCCCTAGAGGCCAATAAAATATGGTCCATTGTAGAATTAGTAAGAAACCCATTGGTTGTAAGTGGATTTATAAAATCAAATATAGGGCAGATGGTTCTGTTGAAAGGTACAAGGCTAGACTTATAGTGAGAGGAGACACTCAGGTAGAAGGTGTAGACTATAATGAGATTTTCTCCCCTGTGGTAAAAATGAATATTGTTAAAGTCCTCATAGCTGTAGCTATTAAGAAGAACTGGTCCCTGTTTCAACTTGATGTAAACAATGCTTTCCTAATGGAGACTTGACTGAAGAACTATACATGAGGTTGCCTCCTGGTCTGTCTGTTTCTGCGCCTCCTTTTCACTCTTCTGCCCCCACTTCTATGTGCAAATTGCAAAATCTCTCTATGGCTTAAAGCAGGCATCCAGACAGTGGTATGCCAAGCATTCTCAAGCCCTGCCGTCCAGGGGTTATGTTGCCTCTTTGAATGACTACTCCTTATTCATCTAGAATTCTGGTTCTTCCATTGTTCTAGTTCCTGTATATGTAGATGATATAATCCTGACTAGGGATGATGCCCATGAAATCAGCAGTTTGAAGGCCTTTTTGAATGATCAATTCAGAATAAAGGACCTGGGCCTTCTCCACTATTTTCTGGGCATTGAGATTATCCCTTTGCCTGATGGTCTTCATCTCTCTCAGAAGAAATTCACTTCTGATTTATTAAAGGAGTTCAAATGTGAAGCTGTCTCTCCCGTGTTGGCTCCTTTAGATCCCTCAGTCAAGTTGCACTATGATAGAGGTCCTATTTTGGACAAGTCTGAAGCCTACAGGAGCTTGATTAACAAGCTTAACTTTCTTGTCCACACTCGACCTGATCTAGCATTCACTGTGCAGCATTTAAGTCAGTTCTTGAAATGTCCAAGAGTTCCTCATATGCAGGCTGCCCTCCATGTGCTTCAATACCTGAAGGGTACATTTAATTATGGGATTTTCTTAAACAACAAGCTGAATTTTTCTCTTTCAGCTTATTCTGATAGTGATTGGGCTGCCTGCCCAGATACCCAAAGATCTGTTACTGGCTTCTATTTGTTTCTTGGTGGAAGTCCTATTGCTTGGAAGTCCAAGAAACAACCCGTTGTCTCCTTATCCTCTGCTGAGGCAGAAAATCGAGCATTGAGCAAAGTTGTTGCTGAGATCACCTGGCTGCTGCGCTTGCTTTTTGATATTGGTTTTCACGAATTAACTCCAGTTCATGTTTTTTATGATAGCCAGGCTGCAGTTCATATTGCACGCAATCCTGTTTTCCACGAGCGCACCAAGCACATTGAGCTTGATTGCCACTTCACTCGTGCTAAGCTGCAAGAAGGTGTGATTGATCTGTTTCATGTGTCCTGCAGTGACCAGGTGGCTGATGTTTTAACCAAGACACTTGGTGGCTCCTTACATAGGTCCATGCTTCCCAAGTTGGGGGTTTACTCACCCTCCAACTTGAGTGGGAGTGTTGAGGACCTAGCAGATCCTGATTGAGTTGTATTGGACCATGTATTGTTTATTTATTTTGTATCATATATGTAGTGATATATGTAGTGATATGTAGTAGTGAATTCTAATTAGCTTAGTTATAAAAGTTAGTCATAGAGTATGCTATTTTTCAATTGATCCATTACTTATATTGGATTTGGGCCAGATATAAATAGTCTGGACCCAACTTCTGTTGAAGGCAATGAATCATTTTTGGCAGAATACATAGATAGCCCCTTAAACTTGTACCCAATTCCCACTTGAACACTTCAACTTTGCGAGTGACCAACTAGACACCTCATGTAGTCCATACTGTATCTCCGAAACACACACGTCTTTTAAGTTCTACGCGTGAAACACAAACGCGTCTGACGTGGAACTAAAGCCAATAATAAATTTACACGTAATATCCACGTATGATGATTAAAATTACCCCACCCTTTTAACTATCCTATCTGAAAATTACCCCCGACCCTCTAACTTTCCCTCAATTTTTACGAATCCCTAATTTCTCTCCTCAATCCCTAAATTCTCTCATCTTCCTCACGATTCACGCATCATCCATGATCGGCGGACCATTTTAGGGCAAAATTACTGTAACAAATCAAGAACAATTACTGGTAAGTCAAAATTATACGCTTTAATTTTATATTTTCAATAATTTATTTCAAAAGTCGACTTTTGGGATTATTTTTTAGGGAATCTTAGTGGGTCCGTTCTGTCGTGTAATATTCGTTTTTTGTGTCTCTTTTACAGTGATGGGGTACATTTTTGTTCATACACACCATGGGGGTCGGGTTACCGATGATGGGTATGTGGGTGAACAGGGGGTTATTCGAGACCCAATAGATCAAGATCATTTTTCCTTAATGGAATTTTGCTACTATACTAAAAAGGCAGGGTATTTAACTGTTTATGGTTTTTACCTAGAAAATCCTAGTGATAAAAAATTAGTTTTAATGGAAAATGATTTTCAATTGTATAATGTTGCTGAACACATGAATGCTGGGGACCATTTACATGTTTATGTTGGCCATGTGGTTGAGGAACCCACAGTAGAAAACACTGGGCCCCAGATTGTAGGACTTATTGAGTCACAGGAAGGTGAACCTGACCAAGACTCATTTAATAATGTAGGTGGGGGTGGGTCTAGGGCAAACAAAACTGTGGAGGGTATAAATACTGAGCTAAATGATGAGGCAGCTCCAAGCACAACAATTCCAAATGAAACTGCTCCAATTGAGCAAGAACCTGAAAATGCTGAACATGAAGAACAAGAACCTGAAAATGAAGGTGTTGCTCAAGCTGGTACTATTAATAAAGATGATGCCCTAACTGCAAGTGAGTCCTCTGCTGATGAACAAGAACCTGAAAATGAAGATTTTTTTCAAGCTGGTACTATTAATGAAGATGCTGCCCTAACTGCAAGTGAGTCCTCTGATGATGAACAAGAACTTGAAAAGGAAGATGCTGCTCTAACTGAAAATGAATCATCTGATGATCAACTGTTTGATGAAGAAGATTTTGAGGGTCTTCCGGATGAAGATGACAGTGAGGTTGATGATGAATTGAGGTACTTTAGAGATACTGCCAGAAAATAGAAGAGAAGGGAAGTCAGGAGCAGATCTGAACAGAAAAAGCAAAGGAAGAAGGCCAATATTACAGAAGAAGTGGTTCTTGGTGAAGCTGGTATTGACAGGGGATTTGAAGACATTTACAGAAACAAGAAGGCCAAATATGTTGGCAATTTGGCAGGAGATGAAGAATATATAGATAGTTCAGATGCTGCAAGTGAGGACAGCAGGGAAGACTTGGATGTGTGTGCTGTACCTGGTGTTGATCTGCCATCTAGAAGGAAAAGCTCCAAGGTCAGGTATGATGAAAGCTGTAAAGTTGCCATTTTTGAATTAGGTATGGTCTTTCCAAATGCTGTGAAATTTAGAGAAGCTGTAGCAGATTATGGGGTTGAAAACAAAGTCCATCTTAAATTAAGACCAAATGAACAAAAAAGGGTAAGGGTCAAGTGTAAAGGAAAAAAATGTAAGTGGGAATTGTTTGCTAGCTATAACAAAGATAGTGGTGACTTTGTGGTGAAGAAATACCATCCTGTGCATAAGTGTCAAACAACTAACAAGAACAAGTTGTGTAACACCAAATTCATTGCAAGAAAACTTAGGGATAAAATCATAGAACATCCTGAGAGTAGGATAGTGAAGTTGCAAGACTGGATAAGGAAGCACTGGGGGTTGTATGTTGGAAGGTTAGTGATTAGCAGGGCAAAGATGAGAGTTCTTAGGGAGTTTATGGGAGATTGGAAATTAGAATTTTCTAGATTGTTAGACTATGCTGACATTATCAGAAGTACCAATCCTGGAACAAGCTGTTGGGTGAGGACTGATTCAGAGACAGTCCCTGGAAAACATTTATTCAAATACTTTTATGTTTGCTTTGAAGCATTGAAAAGGGGCTGGTTGGCAGGTTGTAGGAGGATTATTGGGTTTGATGGATGTTTTTTGAAGGGAGCATGTAAAGGTGAGCTGTTAGTTGCCATTGGAAAGAATGGTAACCAACAGATGTACCCAATTGCTTGGGCTGTGGTTGATCAAGAAACCTATCATTCTTGGGAATGGTTCATCAACTTGCTGATTGCAGATCTTGACCTGGGAGAAGGAGATGGCCTCACTGTTATGTCTGACATGCAAAAGGTACACCTTCTGCCTTCTTTATTTTTTGTTATGTTCTGTTTCTAGTTATTTTCCCATTTAAGTTTTAATTTGTTGTCTTTTACATAGGGATTGCAATCAGTTGTTAGGGACTTGTTGCCTAATGCTGAAAGAAGAATGTGTGCAAGACATATTTGGTCTAATTGGCAAAAAACATGGAGAGGTGAGGAGAGGAGAAGACAGTTTTGGAAGTGTTCCAAGGCTAGCTTTGTGGTGAAAGTGAAAGAAGAATTTGATGAAATGGGGAAACTAGGGGATCAGATATGTAATCACCTGTTAGAATACAACAAGGAATGTTGGGTTAGGGCATATTTTAGTGATAGAGTGAAGTGTGATGTTGTTGAGAACAACATGTGTGAAACTTTCAACTCATGGATCATAGGTCCTAGGCACAAATCTGTCATTAGTATGTTGGAGGAAATTAGGCATAAGTTAATGACTAGGCATGTTGAGATGAGAAAGTTCATTGAAAAATGGAAGGGTGACATATCACCAATGGCAGATGCAATGCTAGAAGACAACAAAAAGCTTGGTAGGACACTTGATATTGTCTGGAATGGTGAGCATGGATGTGAGGTACTTGAAAAAGGCTATAGACATACAGTGGACCTATCCAAAGAAACATGTTCATGCAGATTGTGGCAGCTGAGAGGCATCCCCTGTGCACATGCAGTTTGTGCACTTTACCATGTTGAGAAGGAGCCTCTGGACTATGTTTCACACTGGTATAGGAAAGACACTTTCCTAGATACATACAGTTATTTCCTTCAGCCTATCCCTAACATGAAAATGTGGCCTGAAAGTACCAACCCACCTGTGGAGCCTCCTGAAGTTAAATCTATGCCTGGAAGGCCTAAGAAGTGTAGAAGAAAGGACAAAGATGAACCAAGAAAAAAATGGGGCAAACTGTCTAAAAAAGGTGCTAAAATGTCCTGTTCTATATGCAAGCAAACTGGGCACAACAGTAGGGGATGTAGATCAGGGGTATGTTTACTTGTTTAATTCTGTCCTAATATTAGTTTACTTGTTCATTACCATGTTTAATACTAACTGTTGTTTCTTATATTAGCCAATGAATCAAAGTACAAGTCAACAATCATCTCAGCCTACAAATCAGACAACCAGTGAAGCTGCACCTCAGCCTACAACTCAGCCAAGTCAACCAACTCAGTCTACTGTGAGAAACCCAACCAGTTTATGCCAAGACTCCTCTAAGGTTAGAAGGCTTAGCACAGTTGCTAGAGGTAGAGGAATAGGTGTTGGCATAGGGAGTGGAGTACTTGGAAGTGCCAGGGGTAGGGGCAGAGCCAGAGGCAGAGGAGTGGATTTTTGGCTTGGCAATGGAAGAGGCACAGCTGATTTGGACAGTGGCAGAGGCAGAGGCAGAGGGACACTGATTTGGGCAGTGGCAGGGGCAGAGGCAGAGGTGGAAATGACTTAGGAAATGGCAATGGAAGAGGGAGAGTGGATGTGGGTGTTGGCAGAGGCAAGGGACATGGAGCTGGATCTTCAAACATCCATTCTGCTGCAGTTGGAAGTAAGAGACCCAGGGATGTTGGGTTTGGGGTTTACATTGACACAAAAACTGGTAGACAAGTAATTGATGTAAGTTGTTTAACTTGTGTTATATTGTTCTACTTACCTAATTGTGAATATTTGGAACTAACTTCAGTTTTTGCAGCCTGGAAGACCTTCTCAAAGGGTAATATCAAAAGGCAATTATAAGGATGCTTCACAGACAAATATTGAGCTTGGATTCAAACCAAAGGGCTTGAAATGGCAGGGAAAAAATGCTATGTCCAGAAATCAACTCCAAAAGATGCAACACCAAAAGAGGAGTAAATTGGGGACACAAGCCTCATCATCTCAAGCTTCAACAACTATGCCATCAACTGGGGGAATTTAGATTGAATTGTGTTAATGTATTTTGGTTAAGGTCATACATATATGAACCTATCTTATGTCAGGCTTCTATGAATTGTGTTTGAACCTGTTTTAGCATTGCAATCAGTGGTCTTTTGTGCCTTTGGCAGTAATGTATGGTCACTTATGTGAACCTTTTTATGATATTCAAGTAATCTTAACTATGTGCATCCTTTGTATTTATTCAAGTAATTCAAGTATTCTGTGCATCCTTTGTATTTATTCAAGTACTTCAAATATTCTGTGCATCCTTTTAGACATTGCTAGATTGAACAAGACTGTTACAACAACATAATTCCTTTTGTATTGCCATTGTTGCTGCTGGTACATGTGTTACACTGCCCAAAATTCCAACAACATCAACCAGATAGTGCCCTAATAATACTACTTAATGCAAACATCAACCATTTTATAAGAAGGAGCTGCAAACATACTAGTTACAAATTATTTCCCTACAAATCCAACATAGAATGATGCAGCCAATACAATTTCTGAATTTTATCCACATCTTCTTTTTCTCTTCTTCATGCTCTTTGACCCTCCTCAATAAGCCCCAAATAACAGAGGAAGCTTGTTCAGGAAACCTTTCTTCATACCACATAAAAAAATTGCAACCTCCCTGTAATTAAAACATAAATGGGCTGAACAAAAATCGTAAAAATATGATGTCGAAAACGAAAAAATGAACCCAAAAAAATAACTTACACGACCATAGTGGCAACTAAGGAATCTGCGCCCTGGGTTTAATTGTGTCCAAGACAATTGCAATTTTGCAATTTGTCCACAATTACAAAAAACTTGAGATTCCATGAATTTGAGGGGCTAAATTTAGTGGGTATAAGATGTTGGTATCAACAATGTGGATTAATCAACGAGCAAAACAACAATATTGACTGATAAATTAACACAACACCGAGATTGAAAGGAGGAAGAAGAGAGACGAAATTGAGAGGAGAAATGAGAGAAAAAGAATTACAAATCGCGGAGAGAGAAATAATATATGGAAAAGATTAGGTGTTTTAATATATTGGGGATAAAAGAAGGTTATATAGGTAATTTCTCAAATTTTTTACCGGAAGTGAATATTTTAGGCCCTTACGTGCTCAAACGCGTTGGTGTTTCACGCGATATGCCAAGTCAGACGTGTGTGTTTCGGAGATACAGTATGGACTACATGAGGTGTCTAGTTGGTCACTCGCGAAGTTGGAGTGTTCAAGTGGGAATTGGGTACAAGTTTAAGGGGCTATCTATGTATTCTGCCATCATTTTTCACATTCCAGATATATATTTTCCACCAACCTCTCAACTCTCTTTCTCTCTAGAACCTTCTCACTGCAAACCCTAATCATGAATTGATTCATTCTCTTCGATCCTTAGCACCTAAACAGTTTACATCACTTCAAACCACACATTAATCGGTACTCTACACAAAAAGTTATAATTTAATTAGTAGAGGGTGGTAAAACAGTAGACTGAGGGCATGACCAGCTCTTGTATGGAGCGCATAGCATCCCTGTGAGCTCCAATGTTTGGCTGAGAGAAATATAAAACGTCTAGGTTTCGAGAATTAAGAAGAATACATTATTTCTACCAATTTTGAAGAGCGTTTGAGGTGGAGAATAATCTTGGGTTTGGCAAAACACAAGAGGTAAGGCTCGAATTGAAGTTTGCGGGTTTGGACTAATTAAAACAGTTTCACACCCATTGAAATTTAAAATTGTTAGATTTTTCACAACTTTAAAAGAGTACATGCTAGGATTTGATAAAACTGGAAATATAATATTCAAAAGTTTTCAAATATAAAGAGGATTATACTTTTTTTAAACAGACTAGAAATGTTAGCATATAAAATGGAACAGATCCAGTAAAAAAAACAATAACAAAATCAACTTTTCATAATTGTTCCCTTACATGTAACAATTGTAATACAGAATCACATATTTGCCCCAACAGAAACCTGTCCAATAAGTAAATCAAGAAAGCCCAAGCTCCAATTTCCCCATCTCTTCCTTGAAATCAACCATTGCTTCTTCTTGTAAATACACCAAAATTTTGAACCCATCTTTTTTCCCTTCACTAGCAGATGAATAAGGCAAGAAAAAACAAGGTTCGATACTCCCAACTAAGTGCCTGGAAAGTGGGAAAACAGTCACTGGACCACCCCATCCAAAATCAACAGTGGCATGTCCTAAGTGTCTCCAATCAGTGAAACCACTCACCCTATTACCTGCGGAGTATAGATATTTTAGTTACTCGGTTCAGCTAAATCCAGCATTCTCGACATCCAACAGTAATATATGTGTGAAAAACTAATTTTAGAAGTATGAGTAATTAGTGCTAAATTACCTGCAGTAATTCCTTCATGGTAATGCAATTCCTGGAAATCTATGAAGGAACGAACGTACTCATCGGACGTGTTGAATTTACTTTTCTTGATTGAATCTGCAGATTTTGACAATGGCTGATCCAAAAGGTCTTTTGCAAGAAGTTGAACATACATTGGTACACAGCCATTGCCCCAATAGCCAGGAGGCAATTGTGGATTTGTTATTCTTCTTATATTTGTTGCATATGCAAATTTCACTGTCTCTTCACCTGGAATTTTAGATGCCTTTACCCTGTTTCACACATTTAAAACCAGTACCTAATTAACCTCAGACATTGTTTATTGACTGCAAGCTGAATTGTGTATAGGATTTTAAGTCAATAAATGTAGAATATCACTACATAGAATAGACCTAATGACAAAGAAATAGCTTTAGATGTTTTAATCACGTAAATACAACTCCTCTGTTTTAAAAATAAATACACAATTTCCTTATTAGTTCGTTTCGAAAAGAATTAAGCAATTCTAAATTTGAAAAAAAAAATTAATTCTAAACTCAACTTACTTTAAATGAGATGATTTATAGCTATAGAAATATCAATAACTCATTTTAAAACATAAGTTTCAAAAGTCTTTTACTTTTAATTTGGAGTCTAAGTCAAACTATAACTTATAAATTCAAAGGGATGGAGTAAAATCTGAATGTTGAGTCACATGAATTCATAAAAAGCAGAATCTTTTAGGGCTAAATTAGTATAAAAATGAAAGAATTCCTAAAATTAATAAGCTATCAAACATATTAGTAATTTTTAAAAGTTAAGAACATACCTTGCCCGCCATATGAAAGCTCCCAAAGCTTCAAAAGTAGTATAATTTGAACCGGACTGCTCATGAAGAAACCCCTTAAGCCGGTCCAACCACTCATCCTTCACGTTAAAAACCTCTCGAACCGCCGGTTTACCCGACTCCATATATGGCAAAGAGTTTTTATCCAAACTAAGAAACTCATGGAACGGGAACTCGACATTGGGCGGGTTCCTGGGTCCAAGCAAACTCGACCGGTTCCAGACCGGTTGAAACTTTATCTGGCTCGCCCCGCGAGCTAGTTCAGCCATTGCATTGAAAAAAAGGGTGGCCCCAAGTCCATCACACAACGAGTGATGAAGTGCAGCTCCAAGAACCCACCCGCCACACTTGAACCCGGTCACTTGGAGGATAAAGGGTCGGGTCAAAGCCTCTTCCCCTCTCGGGTCGGGTACCAACTTTTCAACGAACTTTTCGTCCGGCTCATCAAGGTAGTTAAGTTCGCTCAACGAACATTCCACCGTGGCACGTGCCACAGGGACCCCACTGCCAGCTTGGCAGTGGAGCTCAAGGCGTTCGTCGTGTTCGTCACGACGAACGAGGGTGCCAGTGTACTGGTAGTAGTGCACGAGGGCTGAGGAGAGGGAAGATGTGACAATTTGAAATGGGTCGGGTCGGGTTTCGTTCCTGGATTCATTTACGTAAACCCGAAGGTATCTAAATGTGACATTGAGGTTCATGTCAGTGTCTAGGTGAGAAAGAGAGAGGACATGATCATCGGTGAAAGGGGGTGTTGAAGGGTGAATTATGGTTGTTTCCTCAATGTTTACGTCCATTTTTGCGGTGGTTGACGACGGAGGACGGAGGAGAATGGTGGTGGGGGAATTAAATGATATACTGATATGTCTTTATTGTTTTCTTGTTTATAGAGTTTGAAGTTAAGGAAAATGGTAGGTAGAAATTTTTTTGAAAGAAGCACGTTGCTGGCGGCTTTGTTTTCTGGTGAGAAAGAAGTGGTTGGTGGCTTTTACTTTTGCTATTTTGTAATATATTTTAGCTAATCATTGCAAACAAAATTTAAAATACATGAGTGGCTAGGTCAGGAAAAGTAAGTTGATTACTCATCCGTTTCAAAATGGTTGTCATAGTTCGGATTTTAAGAGTCAAACGAATTTAATTTTGACCGTAATATTTTTATATGTCTTTTAAATATTTTAAATTATTAATTATTGTGACTTATAGTATTTTTTATATAGTTTCTAAATATATAAATATCGTTACAAAAAACTTAAATATTTAAATTCATGGTCAAAATGAACGCGTTTGACTCTCGAAATCCGAACTATGACAACCATTTTGGAACAGAGGGAGTATATTACACTTTTCAGAAATCAAGTTTATCCCTCGAAAATTATAATAATAACTAGGTAACTTGCCCGCGCATTGCGCGGTCTTATAAGCTTTCATTAGATTTATGAAATAATTATTTTATAAAACATTAAAAGTACTTGAACACTTCTGTTCCATCGGTTTCAATTTGTAAAACCTATTTGACTTTGCACGAGGTTTAATAAATAGAGAACTTTTTGAAACTTGTGATCTAAAATAAGCCATAGATTTTTGTGACTACAAATCATCTCAATAAAGGTAAAAGTGAGTTTGTTTCTAAATTTTAAAGAGATCATTCTTTTTTAAACAGACTAAAAAGGAAATAGGTCCATCCAAATTGAAACGGAGGGAGTATTATTTTAATAATTTTTTAATACATAAAAAATTTTTAGTCTTCAAAACACTTGAGTATAAATATTGGGATTTAGTTCAAACTCTCCAAAAAAAATTGTGAGACTGCAAATATGAAATTTTCTAGAAAATATTTCTGAAACTTTGAACTAAATGTAACGAAAATGACTATCTCTAGAATTTAGTTCAAGTTTTTAGAAAAATTTACTGAGGTTTTAGTGGCCATTCTTCAAAAAGCTTTGTTTGTCCTTGAGATTTTTTCACTTTACTAAAAATATTTTTGAAAAAACATGTTTGCCAATAAAAAAACTGTCAATTTTTCGATATTTTTTAAAAGTCATGGCGGCTTATTAATGTTACTCTTTTTAGAAAACCTTCTAATTGAGAAACATAGAAGAATGATGTGGCATAATTCTATGTCCAAGGATTCATCTTTTTGGCCCTTTTCCACACTTTCTGATTTGCACTAATTTCACTCCAATTGTGCCTTAACAAGATGATGTGGCACCTTTAATTAGTTTAGAATCATATTTTATCCCATACTCATAATTTAAAGCATTTATATACGTTATAACTCTGAAATTAAATCGATAGACATGTACAGAAGACCGTTCATTTTGTCCAAACGTCTAACTATAGTCTTTTCTTTTCTCATTTAAAGCAGTTAGGGGTCGTTCGGTTGCGGGTATTAAATATTAATACCCGCACAAAACTCAGCAATAATTTAGCGCAGCGTTCGGTTGGTTTTTGTGAAATTTTAATACCCGCATAAAATTAGTGCAACGTTTGGTTGCGTTTTTGTATATTCCGCATTATTAATACCCGCATTATTAATGCGGAAATCTATGTATTATTTTATGCGGGGTAGAAGGTGGTATTAATAATGTGGGTATTAATAATGCAGGTATTAAAATTTAAAATGACAAAATTAACCCTCATAATAATAAGGATATTTTAAAATTTTATTTAAGGAGTAAATAAATATTTTAAATAATAATATTTTTTGTTAATTTGTAATATATCAGTGATTCAACAAATAATCCCTACGTTATAATATATGTGTGGCTAATACCCACATTATTAAACCCCACATAACTAATACCCGCATTATCAATACCCACATTATTAATACACACATTATTAATACCCGCATTATCAATACCCACATTATTAATACACACATTATTAATACCCACATTATTAATACCCGCATTAATAGTTAATACCCGCGTAAAAGTAAAACCAAACCGAACGACCCTAAAGTACATTATAACTGCCAACTTAAATGGGATTCATGTACTAACCGTTTCATAGTTGTAAGTTTGTTTTAGCTTCAGAAGTTTATACATCTCATGAAGTTCCATAATATTATGAAGTTCCATAACATAAAATACTATATGATGATGAGAAAAAATCGGTTATGAAATATAAAGAAATTAATCATTGGATTTACTTTATAATGCATGAACCTATTTCCTAACTCTTCCCTAACATGTACAGAATTAATAAGGTTGATGAAAATATATTTCAAGATGCAAATTATGAGAAATCTGGGAGTCATTCTAGAGGCTTGATAGCCAAGATATATGCGCTCTAGCTTCTTCGACAGATAGATATTTCTGTTGGGTTTAATGGAAGAATGTGAATGGGAAATAGGTGAAAGGTGAAAAGGTTCCCTTTTGTAGGGAAATGAACTTTCTCTCACATTGGTAGAGGAAAAGGATTTTGTTGGGTTTAAATAGATATTTACTTCTCTTAGCTCTTAAAAGGGTTGAGAAGAAGGGAAGCCTCGTGTCGTCGTCGCTCGTCTCGGCTTCGGTTTCGGATTCGGATTCGGATTCGGTCAAATGATTGATTGACTTAAATTTTTGGACCAACAAAACTAAAATATTAATTAATTAATATTTAATCTATTTTTGTAACGGGCAGCTGAAGTGAGTTCAGCAACGGGCAGCTGAAGTGAGTTCAGTACCGGGCAGCTGAAGCGACATCAGCAGATTAATTCCTCCACGTTTTTGCATTAAAGTCAGTCATTAGTGGTAGATTAATTCCTCCACATTAAAGTCAGTGATTAGTGGTAGATTAATTCCTCCACATTAAAGTCAGTCATTAGTGGTGGATTAATTCTCCCACGTTTTCTCATTAAATGCCGCTGTGTCTCAACGTCTGCCCTTGGGTGTCTATATAAACTGGTCATTCGTCAGTCCTTGAGATATAGACAAAAGATACAGACTAAAACTCTGAGACAGAGACTAAACCTCTGACAGAGGATAGACTCATACTCGGACAGATAGACACAACCTCGGGCAGAGGATAGAAACACTCGGGCAGAGAAAATCACTGACAGAAAGCATATCTTACTGCATCCTCTCTCCTTCTGCATATTAAGTGAGTCGTGTGATTTGCTCCGTTCCTTTGTGTTCGCCGTGTTCTAACCGTTTGAAGTGCCGCTATGGTAGAACTGTTATCCCGTTCCATCCTAAGAGAAATTAACCCGTGAACCTTGGGCATCGTGAGGGGGTTAGATTTCTTAAGGAGACACAAGTAACTTGTGGCTCGAGATTGTCCTATTACTAACAGATTATATATTGCAGGTTTTTGTATCTTCTAATTTATTTGATCGCAGGAACAACAAGCTTAAGAAATCTAATGTTATTTATTTTCTGCGCTTAAATAATTATATTGGTTAAGGAGACTAAAACCTTTGTGGTTTTCTACTCCTATACTGTATATTAATCTGCTCGTGGGGACTAAAACCTTTGTGGTTTTTCTACTCCTAATTACTGTTAAATAATCTGTTTGTGGAGACTAAAAACCTTCGTGGTTTTTCTACTCCAATTGTTTAAACAGTTTATTGATATTGTTTCTGCTCGTGTCATTTTGACAGAGATGACAAACAGAGTGGATCCAACTGTCCCTGTTGTGAGGACTAATGCTACCACAGTTTCTGGTGCTGTTGGGCCTAGCCATGCTGCTGCAACGGTTATGCCACCAGCATAAAAGCCGGGGAAGTTTTCTGGTGTGGACTTTAAGAGGTGGCAGCAAAAGATGTTCTTTTATCTGACCACCTTAAGCCTGCAAAAGTTTATTAAGGAGGATGCTCCAGTCCTGACTGATGAAACACCTGAAAATGAACGTTTCCTTGTGATTGAGGCTTGGACGCATTCTGACTTCCTATGCAAGAATTATATTCTAAGTGGCTTGGAAGATGACTTGTACAACGTTTATAGTAATGTTGAAACGTCAAAGAAACTGTGGAATGCATTCGAAAAGAAGTATAAGACTGAAGACACTGGACTGAAGAAATTTGTGGCTGCCAAATTTCTGGATTATAAAATGGTGGATAACAAATCTGTTGTGTCCCAAGTCCAAGAACTTCAAGTCATTATACATGATCTCCTTGCTGAAGGTTTGGTGATCAACGAGGCATTTCAAGTTGCAGCCATAATTGAAAAGTTACCTCCATTGTGGAAGGACTTTAAAAATTACTTGAAACATAAGCGCAAGGAGATAACCCTCGAAGATTTGATTGTTCGCTTAAGGATTGAAGAGGACAACAAATCAGCTGAAAAGAAGGCTTGTGGAAATGCTACAATAGCGGGAGCAAATATTGTTGAGCATAATCCAAATAAGAGGAAGAAGCCTTCTGGAGGGAAGACCAACCCTAGCAAGAAAAAGTTCAAGGGAAATTGCTATAACTGTGGCAAGAGTGGAGATAAGTCCGTAGACTGTCGTACTGCAAAGAAGGACAGAAAAAAAGGAAAAAGGTCAAGCAAACATGGTTGAAGACAATAAATTGTCTCAAGGAGTGCAAGACATTGATCTGTGCGCTATGATTTCTGAATGCAACTTAGTTGGAAATCCTAAAGAATGGTGGATTGATTCAGGAGCCACCCGCCATGTTTGTGCTGTGAAGGAAGCCTTTGCTTCATATGCTCCCGCTGGACCTGATGAGGCGCTCTCTATGGGCAATTCTGCAATGGCCAAAATTGAGGGATATGGAAAGATATTCCTCAAAATTACGTCTGGCAAGGTTGTGACTCTGAACAATGTTCTTCACGTTCCTGAAATAAGGAAGAACTTGGTGTCAACTGCACTTCTCGTTAAAAACAGGTTTAAGTGTGTGTTTGTCTCTGACAAAGTTGTAATAACTAAGAATGAGGTGTATGTAGGAAAAGGTTACCTGACTGAGGGCCTTTTCAAACTCAATGTAATGGTAATTGAAACTATGAATAAAACTGCAGCTTCTTGTTATTTACTTGAGTCAAATAATTTATGGCATTCTCGTTTGGGACATGTCAATTATAAAACCTTGCGGAAAATGATCAATTTGGAAGTATTGCCTAAATTTGATTGCGAGAACTCAAAATGTCAAATATGTGTTGAGTCTAAATATACGAAACACCCTTACAAGTCAATTGAAAGGGATTCGGAACCATTAGACTTAATTCATACGGACATTTGTGACATGAAGTCAATACCATCTCGCGGTGGAAAGAAGTATTTCATAACTTTTATTGACGATAGCACTCGTTACTGCTATGTTTATTTACTTAGTAGTAAAGATGAGGCAATTGACGCATTCAAGCAATACAAAAATGAAGTTGAAACGCAACTTAACAAAAAGATCAAAATGATTCGAAGTGATAGGGGTGGAGAATATGAATCTCTTTTTGAACAAATATGTTTGGAATATGGCATTATTCATCAAACAACTGCCCCTACACGCCTCAATCTAATGGGATTGCAGAAAGAAAAAATCGAACCTTAAAGGAGAGGATGAATGCCTTGTTGATAAGTTCGGGTCTACCTCAGAACTTGTGGGGGGAAGCCTTATTCACGGCTAATCAAATACTCAATCGAGTTCCCCATAGCAAAACACTTTCCATTCCATATGAAAAGTGGAAAGGAAGGAAGCCCAACTTGAATTATTTCAAAGTGTGGGGGTGTTTGGCTAAAGTGCAAGTCCCAAAACCCAAAAGGGTTAAGATTGGACCGAAAACAATTGATTGTGTTTTCATTGGGTATGCTATAAACAGTAAAGCATATCGGTTTCTGGTTCATAAATCAGAAAATCCCGACATTCATGTTAATACGGTGATGGAATCAGATAATGCTGAATTCTTTGAAACAATATATCCGTATAAGAAGGAATGTGAGTCAGTTGGTGAAAGATCCAAACGACCTCGGGAAGGAACCAAAGGAAATTCACCAAATGAGGAAGAACCAAGACGAAGCAAGCGTCAAAGAATTTCTACTTCATTTGGAGATGACTTTGTCACTTTTCTTTTGGAAAGTGAGCCTCGGACGTTTAAAGAAGCAATGTCTTCTTCAGACTCTCCATTTTGGAAAGAGGCAGTCAATAGTGAAATAGAATCTATTTTGAGCAACCATACTTGGGAGTTGGTTGATCTTCCTCCTGGAAACAAACCATAAGGTTCTAAGTGGATTTTCAAAAGGAAAATCAAAGCTGATGGCACTATTGACAAGTACAAGACAAGGCTTGTTGTTAAATGATATAGACAACAAGAAGGTCTTGACTACTTTGACACATACTCGCCGGTAACCAGAATAACATCCATACGTATGTTAATAGCGTTAGCCGCTGTGTATGGTCTTGAAATTCATCAATTGGACGTTAAGACAACGTTCTTAAATGGGGATTTGGAGGAAGAAATTTACATGGAACAACCTGAATGGTTTGTGGTTCCAGGTAAAGAAAAGATGGTGTGTAAACTTGTTAAGTCGCTTTATGGACTATAACAAGCACCTAAACAATGGCATGCGAAATTTGATCATACAACGTTGTCAAATGGCTTTAAAATTAACGAGTGTGACAAATGTGTCTACATTAAGAACACTCCTAATTATGTAGTCATTGTTTGCTTATATGTGGACGACATGTTGATAATGAGCAATGACATTGCCAATATAAATGCTACGAAACGCATGTTGACTAGCAAATTTGATATGAAAGACTTAGGAGTTGCGGACTTAATTCTGGGTGTTAAGATCCATAGAACTCCTCGAGGTCTGACGTTGTCTCAAACTCACTACATCAATAGTGTGCTTGAAAAATTTAAATATTTGGATTTTAAAGTTTCAAAGACTCCTATTGATGTAAACCTTGCTCTTAAGAAGAACAAAGGTCAAAGCACGTCGCAATGGGATTATGCACGTGTTTTGGGAAGTTTGATGTACATCATGAATTGTACTCGACCAGATATAGCTTGTGCTATAAGTAAACTAAGTCGATACACGAGTAATCCCAATCAGACCCATTGGATGGCAATGAAACGTGTTTTGGGATATTTAAAATACACCCAAGACTTTGCATTGCATTATAACAAGTATCCTGCAGTCATTGAAGGATATTGTGATGCCAATTGGATCACCGGCACAACTGATTCTAAGTCCACAAGTGGATATATTTTCGCACTTGGTGGAGGAGCGGTGTCTTGGAAATCGTCCAAGCAAACGTGTATTGCCCGCTCTACAATGGAAGTTGAATTTATAGCTTTAGATAAAGCCGGTGAAGAAGCTGAATGGCTTCGGAACTTTTTGGAAGACATTCCGTTCTGGCCTAAACCATTGACACCAATTTGTATACATTGTGATAGTCAATCGGCTATAGGAAGAGAGAAGAATGTCATGTATAACGGTAAGAATCGTCACATACGACGAAGACATAAAATCGTTAGGGACCTACTCTCTAGAGGAATTATCATCATTGATTACGTGAAATCAAGGGATAATGTATCGGATCTGCTTACAAAAGGCCTAACTAGAGAGGCGGTTGAGTGTTCATCGAAGGGAATGGGACTATGGCCAAGGACAAGTCATCACGGCGGCGACTCTACCTAGGAGACTGGAGATCCCAAGAACTAGGTTCAAGGAGAATACAAAGTTGTGTATGACGGTCCAACATTGTCAATTAAATGTTTGGTCCATTCTTGTGATGAGACAATGTTCAAGTACCAAGGATAAAATGCTAGAGGCATTTTTTTAATGACTATCTAAGTTTGATATTGTAATTATCAAACAGCGTATATCTATAGGATTACACGTTTAGAAATCACCTATGTAAGTGTGAAGTGGAAGCCGCTTCAAGGAGAATTATGTATGGCCAGTTCTCTAAGCACTTATGAAACCAGGCGGTGGTCATGGCTGAAACGAACACAACAGTGAGAACCAAAGACGGTTAAGGGTTAGTTGTGTGACTTACGTTGTCTAGGTATACACCAAAGCTCAACGGTTCCAAGATATCAAATCTACCGATTGACCGAGTATATCCGATGTATGTTCACTACGGAAAGTTCAAAGGGAAATCTACTTATCCAGATGCAACTATTCTTTCTTGGAAATCACACAAGTCTGTCATGCATATGTCCATACAGCCATTCCCCATTCATGTGGGGGATTTTTGGGTTTAATGGAAAAATGTGAATGGGAAATGGGTGAAAGGTGAAAAGGTTCCCTTTTGTAGGGAAATGCACTTTCTCCCACATTGGTAGAGGAAAAGGATTTTTGTTGGGTTTAAATAGAGATTTACTTCTCTTAGCTCTTAAAAGGGTTGAGAAGAAGGGAAGCCTCGCGCCGTCGTCGTCGCTCGTCTCGGCTTCGGTTTCGGTTTTGGATTCGGATTCGGATTCGGATTCGGATTCGGATTCGGATTCGGTCGATTGATTGACTTAAATTTTTAGACCAACAAAACTAAAATATTAATTAATTAATTAATATTTTAATCTATTTATGTGACGGGCAGCTGAAGTGAGTTCAGTAACGGGCAGCTGAAGCGACATCAGCAAATTAATTCCTCCACGTTTTCCCTCCACGTTTTTGCATTAAAGTCAGTCATTAGTGGTAGATTAATTCCTCCACATTAAAGTCAGTGATTAGTGGTAGATTAATTCCTCCACATTAAAGTCAGTCATTAGTGGTGGATTAATTCTCCCACGTTTTCTCATTAAATGCCGCTGTATCTCAACGTCTGCCCTTGGATGTCTATATAAACTGGTCATTCGTCAGTCCTTGAGATATAGACAAAAGATACAGACTGAAACTCTGAGACAGAGACTAAACCTCTGACAGAGGATAGACTCATACTCGGACAGATAGACACAACCTCGGGCAGAGGATAGAAACACTCGGGCAGAGAAAATCACTGACAGAAAGCATATCTTACTGCATCCTCTCTCCTTCTGCATATTAAGTGAGTCGTGTGATTTGCTCCGTTCCTTTGTGTTCGCCGTGTTCTAACCGTTTGAAGTGCCGCTACGGTAGAACTGTTATCCCGTTCCATCCTGGGAGAAATTAACCCGTGAACCTTGTGCATCGTGAGGGGGTTAGATTTCTTAAGGAGACACAAGTAACTTGTGGGCTCGGGATTGTCCTATTACTAACAGATTATATATTGCAGGTTTTTGTATCTTCTAATTTATTTGATCACAGGAACAACAATTTCTATCTTCATTTATTTATTTTTTTAATTTGGAAAAGTCATTTCACGAGGCTTTAAAAAAAGACTTAGAAATTATTGATACACAGCGTTACATAAAAGTATGAATAAATCTTTTAGCTTAAATGAAGAGTATGTCTGTTTTTTAATTTTTTCTTTTATTCCTAAAGTTGGATGGAATATGTATATCAATTTGTAAATATATATTTTAAATTAGTAAAAAGACTAACCGAGGATACATGAAGATGAAGGAGAACATGTTCTTTTTTACTTCTTTGTTGGTCAAGTATTTGAAAATTTATTTTATTAAGCAGAATGCATTTCGAGTTGAATTTATAAAGTTAGCACTTATTAGGTTATTTACTGAAAGCAATAAACATATCTTTAGTATTTTGCCAAAAAATATTCTCTTAGTTTATGAAAATTGTTATTTCATCTATCTAGAGAATTTAAAAAAGAAAATATTATTTTATAAATTCATAGATGATGTATTTTATGCATGCGCAATATAATTTTAATAGCAAAACAAAAATTCAACTACAATATTTATTGCATTCAATTATGATGTATTTATTCATCTTAGATTTTTCGTAATATGATTCATTTCTCGTGTTAGGAATAAAGTAAATAAGGGGTATTGTTGGCCACCTCTAGCATTACTGTGAGAATTAGAAATTTGATTAATTGGAACAAGTATGCTTTTTGCAAAGTGTATAATCAAATGTCACCGTGTTTTTTTAATGCATAAGATTTCTTCCACAGTCCCGATGAAGAATTAGTTAAGGCAGTTGTTAAAAAGGTTTAAAAGAAATTAATCTTAGTTCATAACAAATATCTCTTATCGTACTATATCCTAGAGGCGGGTTCCTATAGTGTTGATCGACATTTTTCAAGTGTGATATTTGGTTTCGAGAATTAGTAGAGTTCATAATCAACTACCATCAGACAACCATAATTTTTCATTTTTAGGATTTAAATGAGATTATTGGAGCTAATTAGAGTACATATTTGAAATGTAACATATACATGAAAAATTAACATAATCAATCTATCTCGGTTAAATAACAAGAAGATATACATCATATATATATATATATATATATATATATATATATATATATATATAGCATCTACATCGAGAATTCAAGTATTGTATACGTCATTAGTCCGATCCTTTGTAGGAACTACCCGTAATAACGAACTAGCAAAATGGATCTGTTTATCATAAAGAGATTCGTCGTTCCTGACCCTGCTTCACCTTAATTGTTATTTGAAATATATATATATATATATATATATATATATATATATATATATATATATATATCAATATTAATTGATAGTGTTACAGTTAGGTATATATCCTATATAAAATAATTTAAACGAAAATATTTGTTTATGTTATTATAAAAGTTATATCAACAATTTTTTTTTTTGGTAATTAGTTAATATTTATTAATCACCAAGTTGAGAGTTACATCACAAGTAAGCTACCACAGCCTACTTAGCTCGACATCTGGACTATACTAACGACTAAAACTGCCTCTAACTACTGATTAACCTATCCTCTAGCATTACAAATTAGAAATAGCAGCTGCACTAATACACAAGTTCCACCATGATCACATTCATTAACTCCTAAAACACACATTTAGTCAATATATTCTGGACTTTGGATGGGGCTCGAGTGCAGCATATAACTGCAATTTGCTTAGCCAGTTGCTCCACCTCCTTGCATTTGTGTTCAAATGTCCTCAGGTTCCTTTCATTCAAGATTTCTTTGACTACTTCAGCATATAGCATCCTGAATAACTGAGCTGCAATAGTCTTACCTTTACTTCTACTAGTGATCCACTGCAAGTGTTGCATCCAATTGGTTGTTTTCAGCTCCTTTATCTGCAACCAAAACCATATTCTGTCCCATAGTGCCTGTGTATATGCACAATGCACCCAGAGGTGTTCATTACTTTCTGCTTGCTTGTTACAGAGTTGACACTGTCTATCCATGGTCATCCCCCATTTGACAAGCCTATCAGTGGTCAACAGCTTCCCTTGAAGAGAAAGCCACATGGTAAACTTGGATTTTGGCCTAGCTGCATTGCTGAACATTAAGCCTTTCCAACTAACAGTAGGTATATCACCAAGTAGCTTATAGTAGATCTGCCTAGTGACACTCTTGTTTAGCCTAGTTGGCAGCATTAACTTTTGAGCATCCTCTCTTGCCCCCAGAATCTTTTTCACCATCCAAGAAGCTTGTTCAGGTATTATGCAATTCTCCACAGGCTGGTTCTTGATATAGTAAGCATGAATCCATTTTACCCACAGTCTATCTTTCTTTAATGCAATGTCCCAGTATTGCTTGGCAATTGCTGCTCTATTCCAAATCCTCAAGTTAGCAAGGTTGAGGCCACCTGAAGCTTTAGGTGAGCAGATTTTGTCCCATGCCACCAGTGCCTTCTTTGTGATTACATTAGAGCCTGACCAGACATAACTCCTACAGTGTGCTTCAATGACTTTAACTACTTTGACTGGCATCACAAACATTTGAGCCCAATAGGCTTGTATCCCAAACAGCATTGATTGAACCAATTGGATTCTCCCTGCATAAGACAGTTTCCTTGCAGTCCAAGAGGTGATTCTAGCTATTATCTTACTGATGAGGGGCTTCCACTGTATCATTGTGAGCTTCTTTGTGGAAAGAGGGATACCCAAGTATTTGAATGGTAACTCCCCTAATGTATAACCCAACTGTTGTATTATAAGGTCCCTTTCAGCTTCTTTGACTCCCCCAAAATACACAGCACTTTTACTTAGGTTAGCTTGTAGACCAGAAGCAGCAGAGAACTTGAGGAATCCTTGGTTTAGGCACTTTACTGAAGTAGCTTCTCCTTTGACAAATAGTAACAAATCATCAGCAAAGCTAAGGTGAGTGATCCCCAACTTTGCACATCTAGGATGAGCTTTAAAGGTTTTGTTGTCCTTGAGTGAGTTTAGTATTCTGCTCAAATATTCCATAGCTATAGCAAACAGGTAGGGGAAATCGGATCCCCTTGCCTTAGTCCTTTAGCTGCCTGGAAAGGTTCTGTAGCCTCCCCAGGATAGAGTAGCTCACTGAAGTTACACATTGCATTAGCCAGTTTATGAACTTGTTAGGAAAGTGAAGTTCTGTTAGAACTTGCTCCAGAAATGTCCACTCAACAGAGTCATAAGCCTTCTGCATGTCCACTTTGATCATACATCTAGGTGAGATATGCTTCCTAGAGTATGCTTTGACTAATTTATGAGCTAGGATCATATTATCAGCTATTTTTCTTCCAGGAATAAATCTAGCCTGAGCTTCATTAATGACACTTGATATAACTTTCTGCATTCTGGCTGCTAGGATCTTGGAAATGATCTTATACAGTACTGAGCAGCATGCTATGGGCCTGAAGTCTTTGATAGTTACAGGATTGTCAACCTTATGAAGTAGAGTAATTGAGGTGCAATTTATGACTCTGGTCATCCTCCCAGTTATGAAGAAGTCCTTCACAGCCTGTATAACATCTTCCTTAATGACAGCCCAGGCTTGCTTGAAGAAGTGAGCATTGTAACCATCAATTCCTAGAGATTTGTCATCTCTTATATTCTTCAGTCCAGTACATATTTCATCTTCACTTATCTCAGCACATAGAATGAGCTGCTGCTGATGATTCAGCACATTTCCTCTTCTCATAATCTCCCTATCTAATGCTGGCAAGGTAGCAGCTGATGAGCCCATCAATGATTTGAAGAACTGGATAATTTCTTCCTGAATGTCTGCAGGGTCTGAAAGCTTCCCACCTGCCAAAGCTGTGAGTTCCAAAATCTGCTTTCTGTTTTTTCTCTCTTGCATAACAGCGGTAAAGTATTTGGTATCAGAGTCTCCTAGCTTAATCCATTTTGTCCTTGCCTTTTGCTGCATTGCATTTTCCTCCTGCATTGACCACTTCTCCAGCTGAAGTAAGGTATTTCTTTGCATTTCAACCAATTCATCTGAATATTGGCTCTGCATAGCTTCCTGAATTGCCTTTAGTTCTCTTCTAGCTTGATTAATCTTCTTTGTTATACCCCAGAAATGCTCTTTATTCAGCTTTTTAAGGCTGCCTTTCAGCTCCCTTAGTTTGTACCAGATATTCTGCATCTTATAAATACTCAAATCACTTTTCCATACTTCTGCTACTAGGTTTAGGAAATCTTTATGTTCACTCCAGATGTTAAAGAACCTGAAAGGGACTCTCATATTCCTCTCATGATGATGAACAGACATCAGCATTGGAGCATGATCTGAGAAATAATGGAGATCATATTCCACAAATACATGCCCCCATTGCATCATCCACTCTCCATTCCCAAATGCTCTGTCTATTCTACTCAAGATTCTATCTCCCCTTGTTGGTTATTACTCCAGGTATAGTATTCCCATATCCATGGCAATTCTGTCAGGTTCAGCTGCTGCAAACAGTCACCAAACTCCTTGATCTTTGAGTTTGTGACAGGGTTGCCATAGAGCCTATCCTGAGGGGCTAGGACTGCATTAAAATCTCCACAGATGAGCCTAGGTTTGCTGATACCTCTATTCAAGGTCTCCAACTGTGCCCATAAAGAACCTCTTTTCTCTTGGCTATTATGCCCATATATTACTGTTAGCTCACATTCGTAATTATCATGTCTTCTCTTGAGGTGACAATGAATTAATTGGTCTTGCTTCATTCTGATAGTCATATCATAGGCCTTGTCATCCCATAATAACCATATTCTACCATTTTGAGCATGCTGGTAGTTATGCTCAGCTTGGAAGTCAGGGGCTACCTTCTTCTGTATCCTTGCAGCATTAGGCTCTTTCACTCTAGTCTCAATGAGGCCTGCTAATTGAATATTTTTTGCCCTCATATAGTGCCTCAGCTCCTTCTTCTTATACCTCTTGTTAAGGCCCCTGACATTCCAAAATAGCCATGTTATTTGGAACCTAGCTGAGCCCCACCCCAATCAAAGGGGTGACTCTGATTGGTTACTGGCTCTTGTATTCTCAACACACGAAAGGCATTTCTTGTCTTGACATTACTCAACTCTGGAAAATCAATAATGTTCAATAGTGGAGCTGTTTGTATGTCTTTCCCCTTATCCCTCTGGATATCTTGTTGAGCAGGTGTCTTAATAGCCTGATCTTTAGTCTGGTCTGATGCTGAATCACTAGTCAGTCCTTTACTAGGAGGATCAGGTTGTACTCTTGCAGACACTATTGCAGCATGTTTCTGGTTTTGACTCTTCTGAGTATTCCCTTCAGCAACTGGACCCTTGTATTGCCATTGGGCTGCTGGTTTTCTTTTCCGCCTCTTAGGTTGATTAAACTGTTCTGGCTCCTTCTGGGGTTGTGGAGGGGTTGGCCTTCAAACATGACCAACCTTCATACACTTCTCACAATAGTCAGGCTTCCAGTCATATAGGACAGGTTGCTGAAACACCCTCCCATTTGGTTCAATCACTGTCACCTCTTCCACTAAAGTCTTTGTAACATTAATCTCAATAAGCATTCTTGCATATGAGATCCTGCTTTGCTTAGCTGTACACTCATCAGCATACATTGGAATGCCAAGAACACTTCCTATTCGACTTAGAGAGTCACTTCCCCAGCAATTCATGGGTAAGTTTGGGAATGTTACCCATAGAGGGATATCTACTGGATATTCTTCACTAAACTCAAAATCCGGAGTCCAAGGCTTCATAATCATTGGCCTATTGCTAATTGTATATGGGCCTGCATATAACATTTCTTGCATATCTTGAACTGACTGGAATTTAATAACATAATAGCTTTCATTGTGCAGAAATACCTCAGGTTTGGCCACCATGGACCAGTTTTGTGCAACAAATCTCTTCATATAGTTGAAACCAGGAGTTTTCCCAATTACATATGCAATCAGTCCAGCTTTCCACTTTGCATTCTCTTTCTCCACTTCAATTGGATCTAGTTTAACCTGAAATTTCCCTTCTATTACTTCTGGTGGTATATATTTCAGGTTTAATCCATTAGTTGCACTGCGATTCCCAGCAAAAAGATTAGTCCATGTTGATTCCTGTTGTTCAGCTGGTGTGGGTTCCCTTTCCCCTTGTTTACTCGAGCTAGGAAGTTGTTCAGATCTGGCATCTGGCATCTTCCTGTATTAGCTCAGAGTTAGTGTCGATCAGTTCTCCTAGTTCTATCTCCACGTCTATTAGTTCATTATTGCTTAGGGTCTTAGTTTCACCACCATTTTCACTCGATGAGGATCCTTGCTGAGAAGCTTGCTGTGGTGAAGTTACTGTTACATTGGGTTTTGTTTGAGTCTTAGCTCCTATGGAACTTCCTGCCACTATTGGTATCTTCTTAGGCCAGCCAGGACCTCGGCCGCGACCTCTGCCGTGTTCTTTCCCCATAGCTAGGACCAGGTGGCGCACGTTAGCTAACGAGCGCCGAGAGCATTAGGAGAGAGAAGGTAATTTCTATATCAACAATTATTTAGCTATATTTTTATAAAAATATTTAACGACCGCGCCACTAGTATTTACTAATCTAACATATTTTGTTCAATTCTATTTTTTGATGATTCTTTTAATACTTCAAAAAAAATATTTAATTGAAAGAATATGTGTTATTTATTATGGGTGTAATGGCAGTGTAAATCTTGTTTCTCTTTTATCTTCCCAGCAGCTAATGACATTGAACATATGTTTGTGTGTGTAACAAATTAGACAGCTGATTTTTCACTCTTATTAAATTCAATTTTTATAGATAAAAAAAGAGACGAACATGTATATTTCTACTCTTCAAAATTCCAATCACCGCTCGAAAGTTCAAGCACCTCTTTAGACATAATAAGGTCATGCAAAACATCCTTGAACAGATGTTTGCTTAATCTTTTTTCATGATTTGTGTTTGATCAAGCTGGCTGCAGCCTGCACACTCATTCTTGAATAACTATATATTTCACAGCATATGATATGTTCCTTTATCTAGTTGATCATCCACTTTCGAAGATAGAAATTTGAAAAGGCGACGGGCCCCATCCAAATACAATTAATGTCAGTTACTGTGACTAAAGTTAATTAATAATCAATTGTACCTTTTTCTTTGATGGCGGAAGGATATAGAGCTCATATAAACTATTGTGCAGTTCTTCATAGAAAAAAAAAATTTGAAATTTTTTAATTTTCACTTGAACACACTTTCAAATAGGAGAGAGTAAAAAGAAGATAATCAGAGAGGAACAAAAAATAGAAAGAGAATTTCCAAAAGTAATAAAAAAATATACACATATAACTGGGCAATTTGAGATAATTGGATATTCCCTTAAGTTGGTTATACAAATGTTTATTGTTACAATTCCGTGCACAATTTACCAATAAATACATTTTTATATAAGCTGTCAGAACATCAACAAAGTCATCATCAAAGGCCATGTAAATATCACTTCAAATATTTTATTCAATGAGAATGAGCGACTATAACCAACAAATTGAATCATGAATCAGGTGAATCCCTTCCAGTATAAGTATTTAAGATCAAATACATGACAAAATGGTATGCATTGCACATTCTAAAATGGATCAAACGAAATGAAACAACTAAACATGTGACTCAATTCCAGTGAACTAATCCAATCATTACAACTCACTCAAACAAATAGTATAACCAATTCTTGATTTTAATAAACAAATGAGAAGATTCTAATCTAATACAATAGTATACAAATCAAGTAAAAGAAAGAACAAAAATTGATGCAACCCTATCAGTTCTTCCTCTGGCCATCTATATATATGAAGCTATGATTTCTTGATTTCATTATATGTATGTTGCTGAATGGCTTTTTGCTTTTTCCTGGCTGTATGAGTTTGGCCTCGATGGTAACTTTCCTGTATAAGTATGTTGTAGAAAACTAATCAATTGTGTAATCTTTATCATTTTTTTAAAACTAGTCTAATGTCCACTTCCATATAAAATAAAAAATTGCATGCAAAAGAAAAAAAGGAAAACCAAAAAGTAATATCAAGTGCCAGATATATAAAAGGCCAAGTAGCACACATGTTTTATAACGTGCATAGAGACTTCATAATGTATTCCTATAGCTGAAGAACTTTCTGTTCAAACTTTGGATCAAATTGATATAAGGGTCTTTCTTCTCTAACTTGATCAAAGTACATATACATGTTTCATTTACAACCCTATCACGTTAACTACCCAAATACTTTCCGTTCTAATATTTCTCCCATTCTGACTAGTTTCTCCAAGCATCCTTTTCTAAGAAAACCAAATTATTATGCTCTATGCTCCTCAAGATTTATAATTGACAAATCAAGAGAAATCCTTTTGCTCCTTATATTGGATCTCTTTTTGTTTTCAGTTACGTTGTCTATTTATATTTTAAATTTAATGTACAGTTAATATTGGCAGAAGTGATGGGTCGGTTTGTAAATTGTTAGAAACGGTTAGACTTAATTTTATTTCCCAAATGGTTAGACTTAAATTTTTCTTCAGCCAAGGTTAGACTCGGTTCACTAAAGCAAAACGTGGGTGTCAGTTTTGCTCAAGACTTTGCTTTGAATTGAAAAAGTTGGAAAATGGCGAAAAAAGAGCAATTCTTGGCCAAAGAGCTATGCCACATCACTTGCCTATGTTTCTCAATTAGAAGATATATAGATATAGATATTACACTTTTCAGAAATCAAGTTTATCCCTCGAAAATAATAATAATAATAATAATAATAATAATAATAATAATAATAATAATAATAATAATAATTATTATTATTATTATTATTATTATTATAATTATGGAATATGTCAATATAAGATCAGTTCAAGACTTCAAGTACTGTAATAGAAATTTCTGAATTCTCTACTATCTTATAATAGGGAATAGCAGGCACCTCTCCATCAACATGCCTGCTTAAATTAAGGGTATTTCCGAAATTTCAAGTTAGGCTGCTGTAAAGGTTTGTACTTATATGGAGTGATTAATGTACTATTCCTCGATTGGACGAAAAAACCAATGCATCTCCGCTAACAGCCGTCAGCTTCCCTTTGGAAGACATATGCACCCCGGAGTTATTTATCTATTCCTTTAAGTACCACTGGTATCTTTGTAAATTGAGTAAACTTTGGGAACCTTTTTACTGATTCAAAAAGTAGGAATGTCTGATGTCATGTTAAAAGGACAAGGCAGGTTTTTCTTGCTCTCTTTTGAAAGCCACGTCCTACACACGCCGATACCTAACTCCTACAGTAATTTGTGTAGTCATTCTTCTTTTTTTGATTAAAACACGACATATATTAATACGAGATTAAGGGGGATTACATAATATACCCATTCGGATTCCATAGGAATTAACTATGTGGGTATCAGAGTTCATAGAAAACATAAAAATAGCATGTAGAGCATTTAAGTTTCCTAACTTAGACAACATTAGACAATTACTATCCGAGGTGGTCAACACAAAATTTGTGCCAACTTGATCGTTCATCAAAGCTTGTTGAACAAAGGTAGGAGGCACTGCAGAATGGATGGTAGCAAAATATTTGGACTGTGAGGGAGCTCTTTGTGCTAGGAGATGAGCAACTCCATTGTCTTGGCGAAAATTATGTCGGATTATTGACATTTTCAACTTGTGCATCAATGACCTGCAATTTTGTGTAATAGAGGCATAAGTAGGCGTTGGCTTTTCTAATAGCAAAATAATTTCAGTTGAATCAGTTTCAATTTCAAGTGGAAGATAATTTTGATCAAGAGCTAAGAGTAGTCCTTGTTGTAAGCTTAATAGCTCAGCATGAGTGTGATTGTGAGCATGAACTTATTTATGATAACCCAAAATCCACTGACTTTTAGAGTTTCTAAAAACACCTCATATACTAGCAGAATTATCCTAGTTTTATAGGATCCATCAATATTTAATTTAATAAAATTGTGACTAGGAGGGAACCAAGAGACTTTGATAGTCCTGGTGATAGATTTTCTAGAGTTTTTGGAGGTTAAAAGCTTATACTTCAAAGTTTTGTTACGAACATGATCAAAAAAGAGAGTAGATTCCAATTGTTAATATTGTTATGATTTCTATTTATTCATAAGTTCCATAGTGCAAAAAGTAAAAATTCCTCCCATCGAAAGAATTTATTGAGAGGAGGATTTGTTATATTTCGCAAGCAACTTATCCAATCCTGATCCTCTCTAATTTGATAACTTAAAGACCCCTCCCTCTAGAATCGCTTAGCTATTATACAATCTAGGAAGATGTGACGTTGAGTTTCAACCTGATCCATGATAATTAGGCACATAGGATTGATGTTAATCCCAATTTTGCTAAGATAACTTCTAGTAGGCAACCTATCATGTCGACACTGCCAAGTAAAGAATCTGATCATGTTAGGGACATCAATTATCCAAAACCACATAAAATCACCATTATCAGTAGTCCTATAGTCGATTTGATTATATAAGGAGTTCTGAATAAAGAAACCATTGTTAGTAAGAGCCCACGTAGGATGATCGACATCAGAAGGGCTTATAGGGGGCTAGCTTGATTAAAAAGATCGTGAATAGAGGCTGGAAAATAAAGATAAGAGTTGATAAGTCCCAAGAGTGATCCTTTACAATATTATAAACTTTCTTGGTGTGATCTTCCCAAGTTAAAAGACCCTAAATTAGGCTTTTAAGAGTTGCCTTATTGGGTAATCATCTATGGTCCCATAATGAAATAGTATGACCATTACCAACTACCTATTGAGTGTTACTAGTGCAAAGGGGAAAGACTCTTTAATACCACGCCATATAAAAGAATAAGAAGTAGGGTGAGTTTTATGCATGTATTTATTACTAAGAACCCTAGACCATAGAGTATTAGGGTTTGATAATAGCCTCCAGATTAAGCTTGTGAGCATGACAGTGTTCTTAGTTCTAGCTTTAGTGATATCAAGACCCCTTAAATGCTTAGGTTTAGTGACCAGTGACCACTTCCCATGATAGAAGATGAATTTTCTTCCTAGTATCAGTGGTACCCCACAAGAAATTTCTCAGAATTTTGTATATAGTATTAAGGGTTTTGATAGGAAGAGGATGAAATTGCATAATGTGATTTGGGACAGCATTTAGGGTGGATTTGACAAGTGTTGCCCTCCCAGCTATATTTAGAAAGTTTGTTTTCCAGCTAGAGAGTCTGGAGTGTAGATTGTCAATTATAAATTGGTAATCACTATGCTTTGGTTTACGATTGAGAATTGGAAAAACTAGATATTTTCCAAAGTGATGACCTATTTGGATATTCATAATATTACCTAATTGAAGGGCCATAGAAGGATTGACATTCTTAGAGAATATTATTTTGGACTTAGTATTGTTCACTTTTTCCCCTGACATAGTGCAAAAAAGATCAATAGTGTTACTGATAGCATGGGCTGATTTTATATTAGCTTTAGCAACAAAAGTAAGGTCATCCGCGAATAAAAAGTGAGACAATTCAGGTCCGTGAGGGGACAATTTTATAGGATCCCACAAATTCTCTTCAACTTGTTGATTAATATAAATAGATAGTAATTCTAACATAGAAAAAAAAATATAAGGCGACATTTGATCTCCTTGTCTAATTCCTCTAGAAGGTGAGAAAATTTTTGTCTTACATCCATTTACAAGTACATATATGGTAGAGGTAGTGATGCAAGATAGGATCAATTTTGAAATGTTAGGAGGAAATTTGAAAAAGGCTAGCATGGTATGAATAAAAGACCATTCAATTCTATCGAAAGTTTTTTCTAAATCGATTTTTATAATCATATCACCTTTGGCACCTTTCATGTGGTTGTACTTATGCATGATCTCTTGATGATTATAGCATTATCGGATGCTCTCCTATTTTTGATGAAACTAGCTTGATAAGGATTAATGAGAGAGTCTAAGTGGGATTTTAATACGATTTGTTATAATTTTGGTAACAATTTTATAAACCGTGTTACAAAGTAAGGTGAACAGTATTCTTAATCTTAGGAATAAGGCAAATGTAAGTAGTGTTTGAGTCAATAGGCATCTCGCTACTTTGAAAAATCTGATGACAAATATTCTTGACCGATTGACCAACTATGTTCTAATGATTTTGGTAAAAAATTGAGTGTAAATCATTAGGTCCAGGCGCCTTATGGGGTTTAAAAAAAAAATACATTTTTTAATCTCATAATCCAAAAGAGGGCTATCTAGTGATGACAAATCTGCAATTCTATACCACAGGGCACTTTCATGTACAAGATTTAATTTACTTTCACAATGATTTGTAGTATAGAGTTGTTCAAAATAAGAAGTCACATGAGCAGTAATTTTATTTTTTTCAAAAATTAAATTTCCAGAAACATCTTGAAAATGAGTAATTTTATTTTTCCTTCTACGATTCAATGTAGTAACGTGGAAAAATTTTGTATTTGCATCTCCATAATTTAACCAATCAAGTCTAGACTTTAGGTGCCAAAATTTCTCCTCTTGTTTTAAAATAGAGTTATATTCTGACATTAAATCCTTTTCTAAATTTTGAAGAAAAGAACTAGTAGTATAAGTAGGATAAAATTGGACACCATTAAGACGAGCTAGAGTTTTAGTTTTTTAACAAAAAATATTGCCAAAAAATGAGCCTGAAAAGACTTTGTGACTTCCTCTAAAGATCGATTATGCCATAAATTGTAAACAATATTTTCAAAGTCAGGATGAGATAACCACATTGTTTCCAATCGAAAAGGCTTTATATAATGATAGTTTGTATTTTTATTAAGACTGACTAGGACAGGACTATGGTCAGAATACGTCTTTGAAAGGTGAATCACACTCATCCTTAGAAAACGTAATCTAATCATGATTTGCTAGGCATCTATCTAGACGTTCCAATATTAGGCCCCCTCTTCTTCTTCTTCTATGATTAGACCAAGTAAATCTCGAGCCTTTGAAACCTAAGTTGTGTATTTTACAGTAATTAATACAATCACGAAATATTGAGGTATTTTTATAGTTTATAGGCTTATCACCCCATTTATCTTCTTTAGGGAGAACTTTGTTAAAATCACCACAAGCTAACCAAGATCCTTTATAGACATCATAGACATGCGTTAGGTTTTGCCAAAATTTTTCTCGATTGTGGCAAGAAGTACTAGCATAGATAATAGAAAAAAATCAATTAAAGGTAAGAGAAGGATATAATACCTTGATCATGGCATGCATTTCATTTCCATTGATATGAACATCAGTAATAGTGACAGATTCATTTTTTCAAAGAAGAAAAAGTCCCCCTGATCGACCCTCAACAGGCACCTCAACAT